>OX387717.1:60890114-62304253 GCA_947577245.1 Andrena bucephala
AAATAATTGAAAATAATCGAAAATAATTGAAAATAACTGAAAATAATTGAAAATAATTATAAATAATTGAAAATAATTGATAAATAATTGAAAATAATTGAAAATAATTGAAAATAATTGAAAATAATTGAAAATGATTGAAAATGATTGAAAATAATTGAAAATAATTGAAAATAATTGATAAATAATTGAAAATAATTGAAAATAATTTAAAATAATTGAAAATATATGATAAATAATTGAAAATAATTGAAAATAATTGAAAATAATTGAAAATAATTGAAAATAATTGAAAATAATTGAAAATAATTCAAAATAATTGAAAATAATGGATAAATAATTGAAAATAATTGAAAATAATTGAAAATAATTGATAGATAATTGAAAATAATTGAAAATAATTTAAAATAATTGAAAATAATTTAAAACAATTTAAAACAATTGAAAATAATTTAAAATAATTTAAAATAATTCAAAATAATTGAAAATAATAGATAAATAATTGAAAATAATTGAAAATAATTGAAAATAATTGAAAATAATTGATAAATAATTGAAAATAATTGAAAATAATTTAAAATAATTGAAAATATTTGAAAATAATTGAAAATAATTATAAATAATTATATATAATTGAATATATATGATAAATAATTGAAAATAATTGAAAATAATTGAAAATAATTGATAAATAATTGAAAATAATAATAAATAATTGATAATAATTGATAAATAATTGAAAATAATTATAAATAATTGATAAATAATTGAAAATAATTATAAATAATTGATAAATAATTGAAAATAATTGAAAATAATTGAAAAGAATTGAAAATAATTGAAAATAATGGAAAATAATTATAAATAATTGAAAATAATTGAAAAGAATGGAAAAGAATTGAAAATAATTGAAAATAATTGAAAATAATTTAAAATAATTATAAATAATTCAATATAATTGATAAATAATTGAAAATAATTGAAAATAATTGATAAATAATTGAAAATAATTGAAAAGAATTGAAAAGAATTGAAAATAATGGAAAATATTTATAAATAATTGAATATAATTGAAAATAATTGAAAATAATTGAAAATACTTGATAGATAATTGAAAATAATTGAAAATAATTGAAAATAATTTAAAATAATTTAAAAGAATTGAAAATAAACGAAAATAATTGAAAATAATTGATAAATAATTGAAAATAATTGAAAATAATTGAAAATGATTGAAAATAATTGAAAATTATTAAAAATAATTGATAAATAATTGAAAATAATGGAAAATAATTATAAATAAATGAAAATAATTGTAAATAATTAAAAATAATTATAAATAATTGAAAATAATTGAAAATAATTGAAAATAATTGAAAATAATTGAAAATAATTGAAAATAATAGATAAATAATTGAAAATAATTCAAAATAATTGAAAATAATTGATAAATAATTGAAAATAATTGAAAATAATTGAAAATAATTGAAAATAATTGAAAATAATTGAAAATAATTGAAAATATATGATAAATAATTGAAAATATATGATAAATAATTGAAAATAATTGAAAATAATTGAAAATAATCGAAAATAATTGAAAATAATTGAAAATAATTGAAAATAATTGAAAATAATTGCAATTAATTGAAAATAATTGAAAATAATTGAAAATAATTCAAAATAATTGAAAATAATAGATAAATAATTGAAAATAATTGAAAATAATTGAAAATAATTGATAAATAATTGAAAATAATTGAAAATAATTTAAAATAATTGAAAATAATTTAAAACAATTTAAAATAATTGAAAATAATTTAAAATAATTTAAAATAATTCAAAATAATTGAAAATAATAGATAAATAATTGAAAATAATTGAAAATAATTGAAAATAATTGAAAATAATTGATAAATAATTGAAAATACTTGAAAATAATTGAAAATAATTGAAAATAATTGAAAATAACTGAAAATAATTGAAAATAATTGAAAATAAATGAAAATAATTGAAAATAATTGAAAATAATTGAAAATATATGATAAATAATTGAAAATAATTGAAAATAATTATAAATAATTGAAAATAATTGAAAATAATTGATAATAATTGATAAATAATTGAAAATAATTATAAATAATTGATAAATAATTGAAAATAATTGAAAATAATTGAAAATAATTGATAAATAATTGAAAATAATTGAAAATAATTGAAAATAATTGAAAATAACTGAAAATAATTGAAAATAATTATAAATAATTGAAAATAATTGATAAATAATTGAAAATAATTGAAAATAATTGAAAATAATTGGAAATAATTGAAAATGATTGAAAATGATTGAAAATAATTGAAAATAATTGAAAATAATTTATAAATAATTGAAAATAATTGAAAATAATTGAAAAGAATTGAAAATAATGGAAAATAATTATAAATAATTGAAAATAATTGAAAATAATTGAAAATAATTCAAAATAATTGAAAATAATTCAAAATAATTGAAAATAATAGATAAATAATTGAAAATAATTGAAAATAATTGAAAATAATTGAAAATAATTGAAAATAATTGAAAATAATTGAAAATAATTGAAAATAATTGAAAATAATTCATAAATAATTGAAAATAATTGAAAATAATTGAAAATAATTATAAATAATTGAAAATAATTGATAAATAATTGAAAATAATTGAAAAGAATTGAAAAGAATTGAAAATAATGGAAAATAATTATAAATAATTGAATATAATTGAAAATAATTGAAAATAATTGAAAACAATTGATAAATAATTGCAAATAATTGAAAATAAGTGAAAATAATTTAAAAGAATTGAAAATAATTGAAAATAATTTAAAATAATGGAAAATAATTATAAATAATTGAATATAATTGAAAATAATTGAAAATAATTGAAAATAATTGATAGATAATTGAAAATAATTGAAAATAATTGAAAATAATTGAAAATAATTTAAAAGAATTGAAAATATTTGAAAATAATTGAAAATAATTGATAAATAATTGAAAATAATTGAAAATGATTGAAAATAATTGAAAATAATTGAAAATAATTGATAAATAATTGAAAATAATGGAAAATAATTGAAAATATTTGAAAATAATTGAAAATAATTATAAATAATTATATATAGTTGAATATAATTGAAAATAATTATAAATAATTATATATAATTGAATATAATTGATAAATAATTGAAAATAATTGAAAATAATTGAAAATAATTGAAAATAATTGAAAATAATTGAAAATAATTGAAAATAATTGAAAATAATTGAAAATAATTGAAAATAATTGAAAATAATTGAAAATAATTTAAAATAATTGAAAATAATTTAAAACAATTTAAAATAATTGAAAATAATTTAAAATAATTTAAAATAATTCAAAATAATAGATAAATAATTGAAAATAATTGAAAATAATTGAAAATAATTGATAAATAATTGAAAATAATTGAAAATAATTGAAAATAATTCAAAATAATTGAAAATAATAGATAAATAATTGAAAATAATTGAAAATAATTGATAAATAATTGAAAATAATTTAAAATAATTTAAAATAATTATAAATAATTGAATATAATTGATAAATAATTGAAAATAATTGAAAATAATTGAAAATAATTGATAAATAATTGAAAATAATTGAAAATAATTGAAAATAACTGAAAATAATTGAAAATAATTGAAAATAATTATAAATAATTGAAAATAATTGATAAATAATTGAAAATAATAATAAATAATTGATAATAATTGAAAATAATTGAAAATAATTGAAAATAATTGAAAATAATTGAAAATAATTGAAAATAATTCATAAATAATTGAAAATAATTGAAAATAATTGAAAATAATTATAAATAATTGAAAATAATTGATAAATAATTGAAAATAATTGAAAAGAATTGAAAAGAATTGAAAATAATGGAAAATAATTATAAATAATTGAATATAATTGAAAATAATTGAAAATAATTGAAAACAATTGATAAATAATTGCAAATAATTGAAAATAAGTGAAAATAATTTAAAAGAATTGAAAATAATTGAAAATAATTTAAAATAATGGAAAATAATTATAAATAATTGAATATAATTGAAAATAATTGAAAATAATTGAAAATAATTGATAGATAATTGAAAATAATTGAAAATAATTGAAAATAATTGAAAATAATTTAAAAGAATTGAAAATATTTGAAAATAATTGAAAATAATTGATAAATAATTGAAAATAATTGAAAATGATTGAAAATAATTGAAAATAATTGAAAATAATTGATAAATAATTGAAAATAATGGAAAATAATTGAAAATATTTGAAAATAATTGAAAATAATTATAAATAATTATATATAGTTGAATATAATTGAAAATAATTATAAATAATTATATATAATTGAATATAATTGATAAATAATTGAAAATAATTGAAAATAATTGAAAATAATTGAAAATAATTGAAAATAATTGAAAATAATTGAAAATAATTGAAAATAATTGAAAATAATTGAAAATAATTGAAAATAATTGAAAATAATTTAAAATAATTGAAAATAATTTAAAATAATTGAAAATAATTTAAAACAATTTAAAATAATTGAAAATAATTTAAAATAATTTAAAATAATTCAAAATAATAGATAAATAATTGAAAATAATTGAAAATAATTGAAAATAATTGAAAATAATTGATAAATAATTTAAAATAATTATAAATAATTTAAAATAATTGAAAATAATTGATAATAATTGATAAATAATTGAAAATAATTATAAATAATTGATAAATAATTGAAAATAATTGAAAATAATTGATAAATAATTGAAAATAATTGAAAATAATTGAAAATAACTGAAAATAATTGAAAATAATTATAAATAATTGAAAATAATTGATAAATAATTGAAAATAATTGAAAATAATTGAAAATAATTGAAAATAATTGAAAATGATTGAAAATGATTGAAAATAATTGAAAATAATTGAAAATAATTGATAAATAATTGAAAATAATTGAAAATAATTTAAAATAATTGAAAATATATGATAAATAATTGAAAATAATTTAAAATAATTGAAAATAATTGAAAATAATTGAAAATAATTGAAAATAATTGAAAATAATTGAAAATAATTGAAAATAATTCAAAATAATTGAAAATAATGGATAAATAATTGAAAATAATTGAAAATAATTGAAAATAATTGATAGATAATTGAAAATAATTGAAAATAATTTAAAATAATTGAAAATAATTTAAAACAATTTAAAACAATTGAAAATAATTTAAAATAATTTAAAATAATTCAAAATAATTGAAAATAATAGATAAATAATTGAAAATAATTGAAAATAATTGAAAATAATTGAAAATAATTGATAAATAATTGAAAATAATTGAAAATAATTTAAAATAATTGAAAATATTTGAAAATAATTGAAAATAATTATAAATAATTATATATAATTGAATATATATGATAAATAATTGAAAATAATTGAAAATAATTGAAAATAATTGATAAATAATTGAAAATAATAATAAATAATTGATAAATAATTGAAAATAATTATAAATAATTGATAAATAATTGAAAATAATTATAAATAATTGAAAATAATTGAAAATAATTGATAAATAATTGAAAATAATTGAAAATAATTTAAAATAATTGAAAATATATGATAAATAATTGAAAATAATTGAAAATAATTGAAAATAATTGAAAATAATTGAAAATAATTGAAAATAATTGAAAATAATTCAAAATAATTGAAAATAATGGATAAATAATTGAAAATAATTGAAAATAATTGAAAATAATTTATAGATAATTGAAAATAATTGAAAATAATTTAAAATAATTGAAAATAATTTAAAACAATTTAAAACAATTGAAAATAATTTAAAATAATTTAAAATAATTCAAAATAATTGAAAATAATAGATAAATAATTGAAAATAATTGAAAATAATTGAAAATAATTGAAAATAATTGATAAATAATTGAAAATAATTGAAAATAATTGAAAATAACTGAAAATAATTGAAAATAATTGAAAATAATTATAAATAATTGAAAATAATTGATAAATAATTGAAAATAATAATAAATAATTGATAATAATTGATAAATAATTGAAAATAATTATAAATAATTGATAAATAATTGAAAATAATTGAAAAGAATTGAAAATAATGGAAAATAATTATAAATAATTGAAAATAATTGAAAATAATTGAAAAGAATTGAAAAGAATTGAAAAGAATTGAAAATAATTGAAAATAATTATAAATAATTCAAAATAATTCAAAATAATTGAAAATAATTGAAAATAATTGATAAATAATTGAAAATAATTATAAATAATTGAAAATAATTGATAAATAATTGAAAATAATTGATAAATAATTGAAAATAATAATAAATAATTGAAAATAATTGAAAATAATTTAAAATAATTGAAAATATTTGAAAATAATTGAAAATAATTATAAATAATTATATATAATTGAATATAATTGAAAATAATTATAAATAAATATATATAATTGAATATAATTGATAAATAATTGAAAATAATTGAAAATAATTGAAAATAATTGAAAATAATTGAAAATAATTGAAAATAATTTAAAATAATTATAAATAATTGAAAATAATTGAAAATAATTGATAATAATTGATAAATAATTGAAAATAATTATAAATAATTGATAAATAATTGAAAATAATTGAAAATAATTGAAAATAATCGAAAATAATTGAAAATAACTGAAAATAATTGAAAATAATTATAAATAATTGAAAATAATTGATAAATAATTGAAAATAATTGAAAATAATTGAAAATAATTGAAAATAATTGAAAATGATTGAAAATGATTGAAAATAATTGAAAATAATTGAAAATAATTGATAAATAATTGAAAATAATTGAAAATAATTTAAAATAATTGAAAATATATGATAAATAATTGAAAATAATTGAAAATAATTGAAAATAATTGAAAATAATTGAAAATAATTGAAAATAATTGAAAATAATTCAAAATAATTGAAAATAATGGATAAATAATTGAAAATAATTGAAAATAATTGAAAATAATTGATAGATAATTGAAAATAATTGAAAATAATTTAAAATAATTGAAAATAATTTAAAACAATTTAAAACAATTGAAAATAATTTAAAATAATTTAAAATAATTCAAAATAATTGAAAATAATAGATAAATAATTGAAAATAATTGAAAATAATTGAAAATAATTGAAAATAATTGATAAATAATTGAAAATAATTGAAAATAATTTAAAATAATTGAAAATATTTGAAAATAATTGAAAATAATTATAAATAATTATATATAATTGAATATATATGATAAATAATTGAAAATAATTGAAAATAATTGAAAATAATTGATAAATAATTGAAAATAATAATAAATAATTGATAATAATTGATAAATAATTGAAAATAATTATAAATAATTGATAAATAATTGAAAATAATTATAAATAATTGATAAATAATTGAAAATAATTGAAAATAATTGAAAAGAATTGAAAATAATTGAAAATAATGGAAAATAATTATAAATAATTGAAAATAATTGAAAAGAATGGAAAAGAATTGAAAATAATTGAAAATAATTGAAAATAATTTAAAATAATTATAAATAATTCAATGTAATTGATAAATAATTGAAAATAATTGAAAATAATTGATAAATAATTGAAAATAATTGAAAAGAATTGAAAAGAATTGAAAATAATGGAAAATATTTATAAATAATTGAATATAATTGAAAATAATTGAAAATAATTGAAAATACTTGATAGATAATTGAAAATAATTGAAAATAATTGAAAATAATTTAAAATAATTTAAAAGAATTGAAAATAAACGAAAATAATTGAAAATAATTGATAAATAATTGAAAATAATTGAAAATAATTGAAAATGATTGAAAATAATTGAAAATTATTAAAAATAATTGATAAATAATTGAAAATAATGGAAAATAATTATAAATAAATGAAAATAATTGTAAATAATTAAAAATAATTATAAATAATTGAAAATAATTGAAAATAATTGAAAATAATTGAAAATAATTGAAAATAATTGAAAATAATAGATAAATAATTGAAAATAATTCAAAATAATTGAAAATAATTGATAAATAATTGAAAATAATTGAAAATAATTGAAAATAATTGAAAATAATTGAAAATAATTGAAAATAATTGAAAATATATGATAAATAATTGAAAATATATGATAAATAATTGAAAATAATTGAAAATAATTGAAAATAATCGAAAATAATTGAAAATAATTGAAAATAATTGAAAATAATTGAAAATAATTGCAATTAATTGAAAATAATTGAAAATAATTGAAAATAATTCAAAATAATTGAAAATAATAGATAAATAATTGAAAATAATTGAAAATAATTGAAAATAATTGATAAATAATTGAAAATAATTGAAAATAATTTAAAATAATTGAAAATAATTTAAAACAATTTAAAATAATTGAAAATAATTTAAAATAATTTAAAATAATTCAAAATAATTGAAAATAATAGATAAATAATTGAAAATAATTGAAAATAATTGAAAATAATTGAAAATAATTGATAAATAATTGAAAATACTTGAAAATAATTGAAAATAATTGAAAATAATTGAAAATAACTGAAAATAATTGAAAATAATTGAAAATAAATGAAAATAATTGAAAATAATTGAAAATAATTGAAAATATATGATAAATAATTGAAAATAATTGAAAATAATTATAAATAATTGAAAATAATTGAAAATAATTGATAATAATTGATAAATAATTGAAAATAATTATAAATAATTGATAAATAATTGAAAATAATTGAAAATAATTGAAAATAATTGATAAATAATTGAAAATAATTGAAAATAATTGAAAATAATTGAAAATAACTGAAAATAATTGAAAATAATTATAAATAATTGAAAATAATTGATAAATAATTGAAAATAATTGAAAATAATTGAAAATAATTGGAAATAATTGAAAATGATTGAAAATGATTGAAAATAATTGAAAATAATAGAAAATAATTTATAAATAATTGAAAATAATTGAAAATAATTGAAAAGAATTGAAAATAATGGAAAATAATTATAAATAATTGAAAATAATTGAAAATAATTGAAAATAATTCAAAATAATTGAAAATAATTCAAAATAATTGAAAATAATAGATAAATAATTGAAAATAATTGAAAATAATTGAAAATAATTGAAAATAATTGAAAATAATTGAAAATAATTGAAAATAATTGAAAATAATTGAAAATAATTCATAAATAATTGAAAATAATTGAAAATAATTGAAAATAATTATAAATAATTGAAAATAATTGATAAATAATTGAAAATAATTGAAAAGAATTGAAAAGAATTGAAAATAATGGAAAATAATTATAAATAATTGAATATAATTGAAAATAATTGAAAATAATTGAAAACAATTGATAAATAATTGCAAATAATTGAAAATAAGTGAAAATAATTTAAAAGAATTGAAAATAATTGAAAATAATTTAAAATAATGGAAAATAATTATAAATAATTGAATATAATTGAAAATAATTGAAAATAATTGAAAATAATTGATAGATAATTGAAAATAATTGAAAATAATTGAAAATAATTGAAAATAATTTAAAAGAATTGAAAATATTTGAAAATAATTGAAAATAATTGATAAATAATTGAAAATAATTGAAAATGATTGAAAATAATTGAAAATAATTGAAAATAATTGATAAATAATTGAAAATAATGGAAAATAATTGAAAATATTTGAAAATAATTGAAAATAATTATAAATAATTATATATAGTTGAATATAATTGAAAATAATTATAAATAATTATATATAATTGAATATAATTGATAAATAATTGAAAATAATTGAAAATAATTGAAAATAATTGAAAATAATTGAAAATAATTGAAAATAATTGAAAATAATTGAAAATAATTGAAAATAATTGAAAATAATTGAAAATAATTGAAAATAATTTAAAATAATTGAAAATAATTTAAAACAATTTAAAATAATTGAAAATAATTTAAAATAATTTAAAATAATTCAAAATAATAGATAAATAATTGAAAATAATTGAAAATAATTGAAAATAATTGAAAATAATTGATAAATAATTGAAAATAATTGAAAATAATTGAAAATAATTCAAAATAATTGAAAATAATAGATAAATAATTGAAAATAATTGAAAATAATTGATAAATAATTGAAAATAATTGAAAATAATTTAAAATAATTGAAAATAATTTAAAATAATTGAAAATAATTTAAAATAATTGAAAATAATTTAAAACAATTTAAAATAATTTAAAATAATTCAAAATAATTGAAAATAATAGATAAATAATTGAAAATAATTGAAAATAATTGATAAATAATTGAAAATAATCGAAAATAATTGAAAATAATTGAAAATAATTGAAAATAATTGAAAATAATTGAAAATAATTGAAAATAATTGAAAATAATTGAAAATAATTGAAAATAATTGAAAATAATTGAAAATAATTGAAAATAATTGAAAATAATTGAAAATATATGATAAATAATTGAAAATAATTGAAACTAATTATAAATAATTGAAAATAATTGAAAATAATTGAAAATAATTTAAAATAATTTAAAATAATTATAAATAATTGAATATAATTGATAAATAATTGAAAATAATTGAAAATAATTGAAAATAATTGATAAATAATTGAAAATAATTGAAAATAATTGAAAATAACTGAAAATAATTGAAAATAATTGAAAATAATTATAAATAATTGAAAATAATTGATAAATAATTGAAAATAATAATAAATAATTGATAATAATTGAAAATAATTGAAAATAATTGAAAATAATTGAAAATAATTGAAAATAATTGAAAATAATTCATAAATAATTGAAAATAATTGAAAATAATTGAAAATAATTATAAATAATTGAAAATAATTGATAAATAATTGAAAATAATTGAAAAGAATTGAAAAGAATTGAAAATAATGGAAAATAATTATAAATAATTGAATATAATTGAAAATAATTGAAAATAATTGAAAACAATTGATAAATAATTGCAAATAATTGAAAATAAGTGAAAATAATTTAAAAGAATTGAAAATAATTGAAAATAATTTAAAATAATGGAAAATAATTATAAATAATTGAATATAATTGAAAATAATTGAAAATAATTGAAAATAATTGATAGATAATTGAAAATAATTGAAAATAATTGAAAATAATTGAAAATAATTTAAAAGAATTGAAAATATTTGAAAATAATTGAAAATAATTGATAAATAATTGAAAATAATTGAAAATGATTGAAAATAATTGAAAATAATTGAAAATAATTGATAAATAATTGAAAATAATGGAAAATAATTGAAAATATTTGAAAATAATTGAAAATAATTATAAATAATTATATATAGTTGAATATAATTGAAAATAATTATAAATAATTATATATAATTGAATATAATTGATAAATAATTGAAAATAATTGAAAATAATTGAAAATAATTGAAAATAATTGAAAATAATTGAAAATAATTGAAAATAATTGAAAATAATTGAAAATAATTGAAAATAATTGAAAATAATTGAAAATAATTTAAAATAATTGAAAATAATTTAAAACAATTTAAAATAATTGAAAATAATTTAAAATAATTTAAAATAATTCAAAATAATAGATAAATAATTGAAAATAATTGAAAATAATTGAAAATAATTGAAAATAATTGATAAATAATTGAAAATAATTGAAAATAATTGAAAATAATTCAAAATAATTGAAAATAATAGATAAATAATTGAAAATAATTGAAAATAATTGATAAATAATTGAAAATAATTGAAAATAATTTAAAATAATTGAAAATAATTTAAAATAATTGAAAATAATTTAAAACAATTTAAAATAATTTAAAATAATTCAAAATAATTGAAAATAATAGATAAATAATTGAAAATAATTGAAAATAATTGATAAATAATTGAAAATAATCGAAAATAATTGAAAATAATTGAAAATAATTGAAAATAATTGAAAATAATTGAAAATAATTGAAAATAATTGAAAATAATTGAAAATAATTGAAAATAATTGAAAATAATTGAAAATAATTGAAAATAATTGAAAATAATTGAAAATATATGATAAATAATTGAAAATAATTGAAACTAATTATAAATAATTGAAAATAATTGAAAATAATTGAAAATAATTTAAAATAATTTAAAATAATTATAAATAATTGAATATAATTGATAAATAATTGAAAATAATTGAAAATAATTGAAAATAATTGATAAATAATTGAAAATAATTGAAAATAATTGAAAATAACTGAAAATAATTGAAAATAATTGAAAATAATTATAAATAATTGAAAATAATTGATAAATAATTGAAAATAATAATAAATAATTGATAATAATTGATAAATAATTGAAAATAATTATAAATAATTGATAAATAATTGAAAATAATTGAAAAGAATTGAAAATAATGGAAAATACCTATAGATGATTGAAAATAATTGAAAATAATTGAAAAGAATTGAAAAGAATTGAAAAGAATTGAAAATAATTGAAAATAATTATAAATAATTCAAAATAATTCAAAATAATTGAAAATAATTGAAAATAATTGATAAATAATTGAAAATAATTATAAATAATTGAAAATAATTGATAAATAATTGAAAATAATTGATAAATAATTGAAAATAATAATAAATAATTGAAAATAATTGAAAATAATTTAAAATAATTGAAAATATTTGAAAATAATTGAAAATAATTATAAATAATTATATATAATTGAATATAATTGAAAATAATTATAAATACATATATATAATTGAATATAATTGATAAATAATTGAAAATAATTGAAAATAATTGAAAATAATTGAAAATAATTGAAAATAATTGAAAATAATTTAAAATAATTGAAAATAATTGAAAATAATTGAAAATAATTGAAAATAATTGAAAATAATTAAAAATAATTGAAAATAATTATAAATAATTGAAAATAATTGATAAATAATTGATAAATAATTGAAAATAATAATAACTAATTGATAATAATTGATAAATAATTGAAAATAATTATAAATAATTGATAAATAATTGAAAATAATTGAAAATAATTGAGAAGAATTGAAAATAATGGAAAATAATTATAAATAATTGAAAATAATTGAAAATAATTGAAAAGAATTGAAAAGAATTGAAAATAATTGAAAATAATTGAAAATAATTATAAATAATTCAAAATAATTGAAAATAATTGAAAATAATTGATAAATAATTGAAAATAATTAAAAATAATTGAAAATAATTATAAATAATTGAAAACAATTGAAAACAATTGAAAATAATTGAAAATAATTGAAAACAATTGAAAATAATTGAAAATAATTGAAAATAATTGAAAATAATTGAAAATAATTGAAAATAATTGAAAATAATTGAAAATAATTTAAAATAATTGAAAATAATTTAAAACAATTTAAAATAATTGAAAATAATTTAAAATAATTTAAAATAATTCAAAATAATTGAAAATAATAGATAAATAATTGAAAATAATTGAAAATAATTGATAAATAATTGAAAATAATTGAAAATAATTGAAAATAATTGAAAATAATTGAAAATAATTGAAAATAATTGAAAATAATTGAAAATAATTGAAAATAATTGAAAATAATTTAAAATAATTTAAAATAATTATAAATAATTGAATATAATTGATAAATAATTGAAAATAATTGAAAATAATTGAAAATAATTGATAAATAATTGAAAATAATTGAAAATAATTGAAAATAACTGAAAATAATTGAAAATAATTGAAAATAATTATAAATAATTGAAAATAATTGATAAATAATTGAAAATAATAATAAATAATTGATAATAATTGATAAATAATTGAAAATAATTATAAATAATTGATAAATAATTGAAAATAATTGAAAAGAATTGAAAATAATGGAAAATAATTATAAATGATTGAAAATAATTGAAAATAATTGAAAAGAATTGAAAAGAATTGAAAAGAATTGAAAATAATTGAAAATAATTATAAATAATTCAAAATAATTCAAAATAATTGAAAATAATTGAAAATAATTGATAAATAATTGAAAATAATTATAAATAATTGAAAATAATTGATAAATAATTGAAAATAATTGATAAATAATTGAAAATAATAATAAATAATTGAAAATAATTGAAAATAATTTAAAATAATTGAAAATATTTGAAAATAATTGAAAATAATTATAAATAATTATATATAATTGAATATAATTGAAAATAATTATAAATAAATATATATAATTGAATATAATTGATAAATAATTGAAAATAATTGAAAATAATTGAAAATAATTGAAAATAATTGAAAATAATTGAAAATAATTTAAAATAATTGAAAATAATTGAAAATAATTGAAAATAATTGAAAATAATTGAAAATAATTAAAAATAATTGAAAATAATTATAAATAATTGAAAATAATTGATAAATAATTGATAAATAATTGAAAATAATAATAACTAATTGATAATAATTGATAAATAATTGAAAAAAATTATAAATAATTGATAAATAATTGAAAATAATTGAAAATAATTGAGAAGAATTGAAAATAATGGAAAATAATTATAAATAATTGAAAATAATTGAAAATAATTGAAAAGAATTGAAAAGAATTGAAAATAATTGAAAAGAATTGAAAATAATTGAAAATAATTGAAAATAATTGAAAATAATTGAAAATAATTGAAAATAATTGAAAATAATAGAAAATAATTGAAAATAATTATAAATAATTGAAAATAATTATAAATAATTATAAATAATTGAATATAATTGATAAATGATTGAAAATAATTGAAAATAATTGAAAATAATTGAAAATAATTGAAAATAATTGAAAATAATTGAAAATAATTTTAAATAATTCAAAATAATTGAAAATAATTGAAAATAATTGATAAATAATTGAAAATAATTATAAATAATTGAAAATAATTGAAAATAATTGAAAATAATTCAAAATAATTCAAAATAATTGAAAATATATGATAAATAATTCAAAATAATTGAAAATAATTGAAAATAATTGAAAATAATTGAAAATAATTGAAAATAATTGAAAATAATTGAAAATAATTGAAAATAATTGAAAATAATTGAAAATAATTGAAAATAATTGAAAATAATTTAAAATAATTGAAAATAATTTAAAACAATTTAAAATACTTGAAAATAATTTAAAATAATTTAAAATAATTCAAAATAATAGATAAATAATTGAAAATAATTGAAAATAATTGATAAATAATTGAAAATAATTGAAAATAATTGAAAATAATTGAAAATAATTGAAAATAATTGAAAATAATAGAAAATAATTGAAAATAATTATAAATAATTGAAAATAATTATAAATAATTATAAATAATTGAATATAATTGATAAATGATTGAAAATAATTTAAAATAATTGAAAATAATTGAAAATAATTGAAAATAATTGAAAATAATTGAAAATAATTGAAAATAATTTTAAATAATTCAAAATAATTGAAAATAATTGAAAATAATTGATAAATAATTGAAAATAATTATAAATAATTGAAAATAATTGAAAATAGTTGAAAATAATTCAAAATAATTCAAAATAATTGAAAATATATGATAAATAATTCAAAATAATTGAAAATAATTGAAAATAATTGAAAATAATTGAAAATAATTGAAAATAATTGAAAATAATTGAAAATAATTCAAAATAATTGAAAATAATTGATAAATAATTGAAAATAATTGAAAATAATTGATAAATAATTGAAAATAATTGAAAATAATTTAAAATAATTGAAAATAATTTAAAATAATTGAAAATAATTTAAAACAATTTAAAATAATTGAAAATAATTTAAAATAATTTAAAATAATTCAAAATAATTGAAAATAATAGATAAATAATTGAAAATAATTGAAAATAATTGATAAATAATTGAAAATAATTGAAAATAATTGAAAATAATTGAAAATAATTGAAAATAATTTAAAATAATTGAAAATAATTGAAAATAATTGAAAATAATTGAAAATAATTGAAAATAATTTAAAATAATTGAAAATAATTGAAAATAATTGAAAATAATTGAAAATAATTGAAAATAATTAAAAATAATTGAAAATAATTATAAATAATTGAAAATAATTGATAAATAATTGATAAATAATTGAAAATAATAATAACTAATTGATAATAATTGATAAATAATTGAAAAAAATTATAAATAATTGATAAATAATTGAAAATAATTGAAAATAATTGAGAAGAATTGAAAATAATGGAAAATAATTATAAATAATTGAAAATAATTGAAAATAATTGAAAAGAATTGAAAAGAATTGAAAATAATTGAAAAGAATTGAAAATAATTGAAAATAATTGAAAATAATTGAAAATAATTGAAAATAATTGAAAATAATTGAAAATAATAGAAAATAATTGAAAATAATTATAAATAATTGAAAATAATTATAAATAATTATAAATAATTGAATATAATTGATAAATGATTGAAAATAATTGAAAATAATTGAAAATAATTGAAAATAATTGAAAATAATTGAAAATAATTGAAAATAATTTTAAATAATTCAAAATAATTGAAAATAATTGAAAATAATTGATAAATAATTGAAAATAATTATAAATAATTGAAAATAATTGAAAATAATTGAAAATAATTCAAAATAATTCAAAATAATTGAAAATATATGATAAATAATTCAAAATAATTGAAAATAATTGAAAATAATTGAAAATAATTGAAAATAATTGAAAATAATTGAAAATAATTGAAAATAATTGAAAATAATTGAAAATAATTGAAAATAATTGAAAATAATTGAAAATAATTTAAAATAATTGAAAATAATTTAAAACAATTTAAAATACTTGAAAATAATTTAAAATAATTTAAAATAATTCAAAATAATAGATAAATAATTGAAAATAATTGAAAATAATTGATAAATAATTGAAAATAATTGAAAATAATTGAAAATAATTGAAAATAATTGAAAATAATTGAAAATAATAGAAAATAATTGAAAATAATTATAAATAATTGAAAATAATTATAAATAATTATAAATAATTGAATATAATTGATAAATGATTGAAAATAATTTAAAATAATTGAAAATAATTGAAAATAATTGAAAATAATTGAAAATAATTGAAAATAATTGAAAATAATTTTAAATAATTCAAAATAATTGAAAATAATTGAAAATAATTGATAAATAATTGAAAATAATTATAAATAATTGAAAATAATTGAAAATAGTTGAAAATAATTCAAAATAATTCAAAATAATTGAAAATATATGATAAATAATTCAAAATAATTGAAAATAATTGAAAATAATTGAAAATAATTGAAAATAATTGAAAATAATTGAAAATAATTGAAAATAATTCAAAATAATTGAAAATAATTGATAAATAATTGAAAATAATTGAAAATAATTGATAAATAATTGAAAATAATTGAAAATAATTTAAAATAATTGAAAATAATTTAAAATAATTGAAAATAATTTAAAACAATTTAAAATAATTGAAAATAATTTAAAATAATTTAAAATAATTCAAAATAATTGAAAATAATAGATAAATAATTGAAAATAATTGAAAATAATTGATAAATAATTGAAAATAATTGAAAATAATTGAAAATAATTGAAAATAATTGAAAATAATTTAAAATAATTGAAAATAATTGAAAATAATTGAAAATAATTGAAAATAATTGAAAATAATTGAAAATAATTGAAAATAATTGAAAATATATGATAAATAATTGAAAATAATTGAAACTAATTATAAATAATTGAAAATAATTGAAAATAATTGAAAATAATTTAAAATAATTTAAAATAATTATAAATAATTGAATATAATTGATAAATAATTGAAAATAATTGAAAATAATTGAAAATAATTGATAAATAATTGAAAATAATTGAAAATAATTGAAAATAACTGAAAATAATTGAAAATAATTGAAAATAATTATAAATAATTGAAAATAATTGATAAATAATTGAAAATAATAATAAATAATTGATAATAATTGATAAATAATTGAAAATAATTATAAATAATCGATAAATAATTGAAAATAATTGAAAAGAATTGAAAATAATGGAAAATAATTAATAAATAATTGATAAATAATTGAAAATAATAATAACTAATTGATAATAATTGATAAATAATTGAAAATAATTATAAATAATTGATAAATAATTGAAAATAATTGAAAATAATTGAGAAGAATTGAAAATAATGGAAAATAATTATAAATAATTGAAAATAATTGAAAATAATTGAAAAGAATTGAAAAGAATTGAAAATAATTGAAAATAATTGAAAATAATTATAAATAATTCAAAATAATTGAAAATAATTGAAAATAATTGATAGATAATTGAAAATAATTGAAAATAATTGAAAATAATTTAAAAGAACTGAAAATAATTGAAAATGATTGAAAATAATTGAAAATAATTGATAAATAATTGAAAATAATTGAAAATAATTGAAAATAATTGAAAATAATTGAAAATGATTGAAAATAATTGAAAATAATTGAAAATAATTGATAAATAATTGAAAATAATGGATATTAATTATAAATAATTGAAAATAATTGTAAATAATTAAAAATAATTATAAATAATTGAAAATAATTGAAAATAATTGAAAATAATTGAAAATAATTCAAAATAATTGAAAATAATAGATAAATAATTGAAAATAATTCAAAATAATTGAAAATAATTGATAAATAATTGAAAATAATTGAAAATAATTTAAAATAATTGATAATATTTGAAAATAATTGAAAATAATTATAAATAATTATATATAATTGAATATAATTGAAAATAATTATAAATAATTATATATAATTGAATATAATTGATAAATAATTGAAAATAATTGAAAATAATTGAAAATAATTGAAAATAATTGAAAATAATTTAAAATAATTTAAAATAATTCAAAATAATAGATAAATAATTGAAAATAATTGAAAATAATTGAAAATAATTGAAAATAATTGATAAATAATTGAAAATAATTGAAAATAATTGAAAATAATTCAAAATAATTGAAAATAATAGATAAATAATTGAAAATAATTGAAAATAATTGATAAATAATTGAAAATAATTGAAAATAATTTAAAATAATTGAAAATAATTTAAAATAATTGAAAATAATTTAAAACAATTTAAAATAATTTAAAATAATTCAAAATAATTGAAAATAATAGATAAATAATTGAAAATAATTGAAAATAATTGATAAATAATTGAAAATAATCGAAAATAATTGAAAATAATTGAAAATAATTGAAAATAATTGAAAATAATTGAAAATAATTGAAAATAATTGAAAATAATTGAAAATAATTGAAAATAATTGAAAATAATTGAAAATAATTGAAAATAATTGAAAATAATTGAAAATATATGATAAATAATTGAAAATAATTGAAACTAATTATAAATAATTGAAAATAATTGAAAATAATTGAAAATAATTTAAAATAATTTAAAATAATTATAAATAATTGAATATAATTGATAAATAATTGAAAATAATTGAAAATAATTGAAAATAATTGATAAATAATTGAAAATAATTGAAAATAATTGAAAATAACTGAAAATAATTGAAAATAATTGAAAATAATTATAAATAATTGAAAATAATTGATAAATAATTGAAAATAATAATAAATAATTGATAATAATTGAAAATAATTGAAAATAATTGAAAATAATTGAAAATAATTGAAAATAATTGAAAATAATTCATAAATAATTGAAAATAATTGAAAATAATTGAAAATAATTATAAATAATTGAAAATAATTGATAAATAATTGAAAATAATTGAAAAGAATTGAAAAGAATTGAAAATAATGGAAAATAATTATAAATAATTGAAAATAATTGAAAATAATTGAAAATAATTGGAAATAATTGAAAATGATTGAAAATGATTGAAAATAATTGAAAATAATTGAAAATAATTTATAAATAATTGAAAATAATTGAAAATAATTGAAAAGAATTGAAAATAATGGAAAATAATTATAAATAATTGAAAATAATTGAAAATAATTGAAAATAATTCAAAATAATTGAAAATAATTCAAA
This sequence comes from Andrena bucephala, assembly GCA_947577245.1. Classification (NCBI taxonomy): domain Eukaryota; kingdom Metazoa; phylum Arthropoda; class Insecta; order Hymenoptera; family Andrenidae; genus Andrena; species Andrena bucephala. Next base: position 60,910,560 of record OX387717.1, read on the forward strand.
ATAATTGAAAATAATAGATAAATAATTGAAAATAATTGAAAATAATTGAAAATAATTGAAAATAATTGAAAATAATTGAAAATAATTGAAAATAATTGAAAATAATTGAAAATAATTGAAAATAATTCATAAATAATTGAAAATAATTGAAAATAATTGAAAATAATTATAAATAATTGAAAATAATTGATAAATAATTGAAAATAATTGAAAAGAATTGAAAAGAATTGAAAATAATGGAAAATAATTATAAATAATTGAATATAATTGAAAATAATTGAAAATAATTGAAAACAATTGATAAATAATTGCAAATAATTGAAAATAAGTGAAAATAATTTAAAAGAATTGAAAATAATTGAAAATAATTTAAAATAATGGAAAATAATTATAAATAATTGAATATAATTGAAAATAATTCATAAATAATTGAAAATAATTGAAAATAATTGAAAATAATTATAAATAATTGAAAATAATTGATAAATAATTGAAAATAATTGAAAAGAATTGAAAAGAATTGAAAATAATGGAAAATAATTATAAATAATTGAAAATAATTGAAAATAATTGAAAATAATTGGAAATAATTGAAAATGATTGAAAATGATTGAAAATAATTGAAAATAATTGAAAATAATTTATAAATAATTGAAAATAATTGAAAATAATTGAAAAGAATTGAAAATAATGGAAAATAATTATAAATAATTGAAAATAATTGAAAATAATTGAAAATAATTCAAAATAATTGAAAATAATTCAAAATAATTGAAAATAATAGATAAATAATTGAAAATAATTGAAAATAATTGAAAATAATTGAAAATAATTGAAAATAATTGAAAATAATTGAAAATAATTGAAAATAATTGAAAATAATTCATAAATAATTGAAAATAATTGAAAATAATTGAAAATAATTATAAATAATTGAAAATAATTGATAAATAATTGAAAATAATTGAAAAGAATTGAAAAGAATTGAAAATAATGGAAAATAATTATAAATAATTGAATATAATTGAAAATAATTGAAAATAATTGAAAACAATTGATAAATAATTGCAAATAATTGAAAATAAGTGAAAATAATTTAAAAGAATTGAAAATAATTGAAAATAATTTAAAATAATGGAAAATAATTATAAATAATTGAATATAATTGAAAATAATTGAAAATAATTGAAAATAATTGATAGATAATTGAAAATAATTGAAAATAATTGAAAATAATTGAAAATAAATTAAAAGAATTGAAAATATTTGAAAATAATTGAAAATAATTGATAAATAATTGAAAATAATTGAAAATGATTGAAAATAATTGAAAATAATTGAAAATAATTGATAAATAATTGAAAATAATGGAAAATAATTGAAAATATTTGAAAATAATTGAAAATAATTATAAATAATTATATATAGTTGAATATAATTGAAAATAATTATAAATAATTATATATAATTGAATATAATTGATAAATAATTGAAAATAATTGAAAATAATTGAAAATAATTGAAAATAATTGAAAATAATTGAAAATAATTGAAAATAATTGAAAATAATTGAAAATAATTGAAAATAATTGAAAATAATTGAAAATAATTTAAAATAATTGAAAATAATTTAAAACAATTTAAAATAATTGAAAATAATTTAAAATAATTTAAAATAATTCAAAATAATAGATAAATAATTGAAAATAATTGAAAATAATTGAAAATAATTGAAAATATATGATAAATAATTGAAAATAATTGAAAATAATTTAAAATAATTGAAAATAATTTAAAATAATTGAAAATAATTTAAAACAATTTAAAATAATTTAAAATAATTCAAAATAATTGAAAATAATAGATAAATAATTGAAAATAATTGAAAATAATTGATAAATAATTGAAAATAATCGAAAATAATTGAAAATAATTGAAAATAATTGAAAATAATTGAAAATAATTGAAAATAATTGAAAATAATTGAAAATAATTGAAAATAATTGAAAATAATTGAAAATAATTGAAAATAATTGAAAATAATTGAAAATAATTGAAAATATATGATAAATAATTGAAAATAATTGAAACTAATTATAAATAATTGAAAATAATTGAAAATAATTGAAAATAATTTAAAATAATTTAAAATAATTATAAATAATTGAATATAATTGATAAATAATTGAAAATAATTGAAAATAATTGAAAATAATTGATAAATAATTGAAAATAATTGAAAATAATTGAAAATAACTGAAAATAATTGAAAATAATTGAAAATAATTATAAATAATTGAAAATAATTGATAAATAATTGAAAATAATAATAAATAATTGATAATAATTGAAAATAATTGAAAATAATTGAAAATAATTGAAAATAATTGAAAATAATTGAAAATAATTCATAAATAATTGAAAATAATTGAAAATAATTGAAAATAATTATAAATAATTGAAAATAATTGATAAATAATTGAAAATAATTGAAAAGAATTGAAAAGAATTGAAAATAATGGAAAATAATTATAAATAATTGAATATAATTGAAAATAATTGAAAATAATTGAAAACAATTGATAAATAATTGCAAATAATTGAAAATAAGTGAAAATAATTTAAAAGAATTGAAAATAATTGAAAATAATTTAAAATAATGGAAAATAATTATAAATAATTGAATATAATTGAAAATAATTGAAAATAATTGAAAATAATTGATAGATAATTGAAAATAATTGAAAATAATTGAAAATAATTGAAAATAATTTAAAAGAATTGAAAATATTTGAAAATAATTGAAAATAATTGATAAATAATTGAAAATAATTGAAAATGATTGAAAATAATTGAAAATAATTGAAAATAATTGATAAATAATTGAAAATAATGGAAAATAATTGAAAATATTTGAAAATAATTGAAAATAATTATAAATAATTATATATAGTTGAATATAATTGAAAATAATTATAAATAATTATATATAATTGAATATAATTGATAAATAATTGAAAATAATTGAAAATAATTGAAAATAATTGAAAATAATTGAAAATAATTGAAAATAATTGAAAATAATTGAAAATAATTGAAAATAATTGAAAATAATTGAAAATAATTGAAAATAATTTAAAATAATTGAAAATAATTTAAAACAATTTAAAATAATTGAAAATAATTTAAAATAATTTAAAATAATTCAAAATAATAGATAAATAATTGAAAATAATTGAAAATAATTGAAAATAATTGAAAATAATTGATAAATAATTGAAAATAATTGAAAATAATTGAAAATAATTCAAAATAATTGAAAATAATAGATAAATAATTGAAAATAATTGAAAATAATTGATAAATAATTGAAAATAATTGAAAATAATTTAAAATAATTGAAAATAATTTAAAATAATTGAAAATAATTTAAAACAATTTAAAATAATTTAAAATAATTCAAAATAATTGAAAATAATAGATAAATAATTGAAAATAATTGAAAATAATTGATAAATAATTGAAAATAATCGAAAATAATTGAAAATAATTGAAAATAATTGAAAATAATTGAAAATAATTGAAAATAATTGAAAATAATTGAAAATAATTGAAAATAATTGAAAATAATTGAAAATAATTGAAAATAATTGAAAATAATTGAAAATAATTGAAAATATATGATAAATAATTGAAAATAATTGAAACTAATTATAAATAATTGAAAATAATTGAAAATAATTGAAAATAATTTAAAATAATTTAAAATAATTATAAATAATTGAATATAATTGATAAATAATTGAAAATAATTGAAAATAATTGAAAATAATTGATAAATAATTGAAAATAATTGAAAATAATTGAAAATAACTGAAAATAATTGAAAATAATTGAAAATAATTATAAATAATTGAAAATAATTGATAAATAATTGAAAATAATAATAAATAATTGATAATAATTGATAAATAATTGAAAATAATTATAAATAATTGATAAATAATTGAAAATAATTGAAAAGAATTGAAAATAATGGAAAATACCTATAGATGATTGAAAATAATTGAAAATAATTGAAAAGAATTGAAAAGAATTGAAAAGAATTGAAAATAATTGAAAATAATTATAAATAATTCAAAATAATTCAAAATAATTGAAAATAATTGAAAATAATTGATAAATAATTGAAAATAATTATAAATAATTGAAAATAATTGATAAATAATTGAAAATAATTGATAAATAATTGAAAATAATAATAAATAATTGAAAATAATTGAAAATAATTTAAAATAATTGAAAATATTTGAAAATAATTGAAAATAATTATAAATAATTATATATAATTGAATATAATTGAAAATAATTATAAATACATATATATAATTGAATATAATTGATAAATAATTGAAAATAATTGAAAATAATTGAAAATAATTGAAAATAATTGAAAATAATTGAAAATAATTTAAAATAATTGAAAATAATTGAAAATAATTGAAAATAATTGAAAATAATTGAAAATAATTAAAAATAATTGAAAATAATTATAAATAATTGAAAATAATTGATAAATAATTGATAAATAATTGAAAATAATAATAACTAATTGATAATAATTGATAAATAATTGAAAATAATTATAAATAATTGATAAATAATTGAAAATAATTGAAAATAATTGAGAAGAATTGAAAATAATGGAAAATAATTATAAATAATTGAAAATAATTGAAAATAATTGAAAAGAATTGAAAAGAATTGAAAATAATTGAAAATAATTGAAAATAATTATAAATAATTCAAAATAATTGAAAATAATTGAAAATAATTGATAAATAATTGAAAATAATTAAAAATAATTGAAAATAATTATAAATAATTGAAAACAATTGAAAACAATTGAAAATAATTGAAAATAATTGAAAACAATTGAAAATAATTGAAAATAATTGAAAATAATTGAAAATAATTGAAAATAATTGAAAATAATTGAAAATAATTGAAAATAATTTAAAATAATTGAAAATAATTTAAAACAATTTAAAATAATTGAAAATAATTTAAAATAATTTAAAATAATTCAAAATAATTGAAAATAATAGATAAATAATTGAAAATAATTGAAAATAATTGATAAATAATTGAAAATAATTGAAAATAATTGAAAATAATTGAAAATAATTGAAAATAATTGAAAATAATTGAAAATAATTGAAAATAATTGAAAATAATTTAAAATAATTTAAAATAATTTAAAATAATTATAAATAATTGAATATAATTGATAAATAATTGAAAATAATTGAAAATAATTGAAAATAATTGATAAATAATTGAAAATAATTGAAAATAATTGAAAATAACTGAAAATAATTGAAAATAATTGAAAATAATTATAAATAATTGAAAATAATTGATAAATAATTGAAAATAATAATAAATAATTGATAATAATTGATAAATAATTGAAAATAATTATAAATAATTGATAAATAATTGAAAATAATTGAAAAGAATTGAAAATAATGGAAAATAATTATAAATGATTGAAAATAATTGAAAATAATTGAAAAGAATTGAAAAGAATTGAAAAGAATTGAAAATAATTGAAAATAATTATAAATAATTCAAAATAATTCAAAATAATTGAAAATAATTGAAAATAATTGATAAATAATTGAAAATAATTATAAATAATTGAAAATAATTGATAAATAATTGAAAATAATTGATAAATAATTGAAAATAATAATAAATAATTGAAAATAATTGAAAATAATTTAAAATAATTGAAAATATTTGAAAATAATTGAAAATAATTATAAATAATTATATATAATTGAATATAATTGAAAATAATTATAAATAAATATATATAATTGAATATAATTGATAAATAATTGAAAATAATTGAAAATAATTGAAAATAATTGAAAATAATTGAAAATAATTGAAAATAATTTAAAATAATTGAAAATAATTGAAAATAATTGAAAATAATTGAAAATAATTGAAAATAATTAAAAATAATTGAAAATAATTATAAATAATTGAAAATAATTGATAAATAATTGATAAATAATTGAAAATAATAATAACTAATTGATAATAATTGATAAATAATTGAAAAAAATTATAAATAATTGATAAATAATTGAAAATAATTGAAAATAATTGAGAAGAATTGAAAATAATGGAAAATAATTATAAATAATTGAAAATAATTGAAAATAATTGAAAAGAATTGAAAAGAATTGAAAATAATTGAAAATAATTGAAAATAATTGAAAATAATTGAAAATAATTGAAAATAATTGAAAATAATTGAAAATAATTGAAAATAATAGAAAATAATTGAAAATAATTATAAATAATTGAAAATAATTATAAATAATTATAAATAATTGAATATAATTGATAAATGATTGAAAATAATTGAAAATAATTGAAAATAATTGAAAATAATTGAAAATAATTGAAAATAATTTTAAATAATTCAAAATAATTGAAAATAATTGAAAATAATTGATAAATAATTGAAAATAATTATAAATAATTGAAAATAATTGAAAATAATTGAAAATAATTCAAAATAATTCAAAATAATTGAAAATATATGATAAATAATTCAAAATAATTGAAAATAATTGAAAATAATTGAAAATAATTGAAAATAATTGAAAATAATTGAAAATAATTGAAAATAATTGAAAATAATTGAAAATAATTGAAAATAATTGAAAATAATTGAAAATAATTTAAAATAATTGAAAATAATTTAAAACAATTTAAAATACTTGAAAATAATTTAAAATAATTTAAAATAATTCAAAATAATAGATAAATAATTGAAAATAATTGAAAATAATTGATAAATAATTGAAAATAATTGAAAATAATTGAAAATAATTGAAAATAATTGAAAATAATTGAAAATAATAGAAAATAATTGAAAATAATTATAAATAATTGAAAATAATTATAAATAATTATAAATAATTGAATATAATTGATAAATGATTGAAAATAATTTAAAATAATTGAAAATAATTGAAAATAATTGAAAATAATTGAAAATAATTGAAAATAATTGAAAATAATTTTAAATAATTCAAAATAATTGAAAATAATTGAAAATAATTGATAAATAATTGAAAATAATTATAAATAATTGAAAATAATTGAAAATAGTTGAAAATAATTCAAAATAATTCAAAATAATTGAAAATATATGATAAATAATTCAAAATAATTGAAAATAATTGAAAATAATTGAAAATAATTGAAAATAATTGAAAATAATTGAAAATAATTGAAAATAATTCAAAATAATTGAAAATAATTGATAAATAATTGAAAATAATTGAAAATAATTGATAAATAATTGAAAATAATTGAAAATAATTTAAAATAATTGAAAATAATTTAAAATAATTGAAAATAATTTAAAACAATTTAAAATAATTGAAAATAATTTAAAATAATTTAAAATAATTCAAAATAATTGAAAATAATAGATAAATAATTGAAAATAATTGAAAATAATTGATAAATAATTGAAAATAATTGAAAATAATTGAAAATAATTGAAAATAATTGAAAATAATTTAAAATAATTGAAAATAATTGAAAATAATTGAAAATAATTGAAAATAATTGAAAATAATTGAAAATAATTGAAAATAATTGAAAATATATGATAAATAATTGAAAATAATTGAAACTAATTATAAATAATTGAAAATAATTGAAAATAATTGAAAATAATTGAAAATAATTGAAAATAATTATAAATAATTGAATATAATTGATAAATAATTGAAAATAATTGAAAATAATTGAAAATAATTGATAAATAATTGAAAATAATTGAAAATAATTGAAAATAACTGAAAATAATTGAAAATAATTGAAAATAATTATAAATAATTGAAAATAATTGATAAATAATTGAAAATAATAATAAATAATTGATAATAATTGATAAATAATTGAAAATAATTATAAATAATCGATAAATAATTGAAAATAATTGAAAAGAATTGAAAATAATGGAAAATAATTAATAAATAATTGATAAATAATTGAAAATAATAATAACTAATTGATAATAATTGATAAATAATTGAAAATAATTATAAATAATTGATAAATAATTGAAAATAATTGAAAATAATTGAGAAGAATTGAAAATAATGGAAAATAATTATAAATAATTGAAAATAATTGAAAATAATTGAAAAGAATTGAAAAGAATTGAAAATAATTGAAAATAATTGAAAATAATTATAAATAATTCAAAATAATTGAAAATAATTGAAAATAATTGATAGATAATTGAAAATAATTGAAAATAATTGAAAATAATTTAAAAGAACTGAAAATAATTGAAAATGATTGAAAATAATTGAAAATAATTGATAAATAATTGAAAATAATTGAAAATAATTGAAAATAATTGAAAATAATTGAAAATGATTGAAAATAATTGAAAATAATTGAAAATAATTGATAAATAATTGAAAATAATGGATATTAATTATAAATAATTGAAAATAATTGTAAATAATTAAAAATAATTATAAATAATTGAAAATAATTGAAAATAATTGAAAATAATTGAAAATAATTCAAAATAATTGAAAATAATAGATAAATAATTGAAAATAATTCAAAATAATTGAAAATAATTGATAAATAATTGAAAATAATTGAAAATAATTTAAAATAATTGATAATATTTGAAAATAATTGAAAATAATTATAAATAATTATATATAATTGAATATAATTGAAAATAATTATAAATAATTATATATAATTGAATATAATTGATAAATAATTGAAAATAATTGAAAATAATTGAAAATAATTGAAAATAATTGAAAAAAATTGAAAATAATTGAAAATAATTGAAAATAATTGAAAATAATTGAAAATAATTGAAAATAATTGAAAATAATTGAAAATAATTGAAAATAATTGAAAATAATTGAAAATATATGATAAATAATTGAAAATAATTGAAAATAATTGAAAATAATTGAAAATATATGACAAATAATTGAAAATAATTGAAAATAATTGAAAATATATGATAAATAATTGAAAATAATTGAAAATAACTGAAAATAATTGAAAATAATTGAAAACAATTATAAATAATTGAAAATAATTGAAAATAATTGAAAAAAATTGAAAATAATTGATAAATAAATGAATATAATTGATAAATAATTGAAAATAATTGAAAATAATTGAAAATAATTGAAAATAATTGAAAATAATTGAAAATAATTGAAAATAATTGAAAATAATTGGTAATAATTATAAATAATTGAAAATAATTGATAAATAATTGAAAATAATAATAAATAATTGATAATAATTGATAAATAATTGAAAATAATTATAAATAATTGAAAATAATTGATAAGTAATTGAAAATAATTGAAAATAATTATAAATAATTGAAAATAATTGTAAATAATTGTAAATAATTAAAAATAATTATAAATAATTGAAAATAATTGAAAATAATTGAAAATAATTGAAAATAATTGAAAATAATTGAAAATAATTGAAAATATTTGAAAATAATTGAAAATAATTATAAATAATTATATATAATTGAATATAATTGAAAATAATTATAAATAATTATATATAATTGAATATAATTGATAAATAATTGAAAATAATTGAAAATAATTGAAAATAATTGAAAATAATTGAAAATAATTGAAAATAATTGAAAATAATTGAAAATAATTGAAAATAATTGAAAATAATTGAAAATAATTGAAAATAATTGAATATAATTGAAAATAACTGAAAATAATTGAAAATAATTGAAAATAATTATAAATAATTGAAAATAATTGATAAATAATTGAAAATAATTATAAATAATTGAAAATAATTGAAAATAATTGAAAAGAATTGAAAAGAATTGAAAATAATTGAAAATAATTGAAAATAATTATAAATAATTCAAAATAATTGAAAATAACTGAAAATAATTGATAAATAATTGAAAATAATTGAAAATAATTGATAAATAATTGAAAATAATAATAACTAATTGATAATAATTCATAAATAATTGAAAATAATTATAAATAATTGATAAATAATTGAAAATAATTGAAAATAATTGATAAATAATTGAAAATAATAATAAATAATTGAAAATAATTGAAAATAATTTAAAATAATTGAAAATATTTGAAAATAATTGAAAATAATTATAAATAATTATATATAATTGAATATAATTGAAAATAATTATAAATAAATATATATAATTGAATATAATTGATAAATAATTGAAAATAATTGAAAATAATTGAAAATAATTGAAAATAATTGAAAATAATTGAAAGTAATTGAAAATAATTGAAAATAATTGAAAATAATTGAAAATAATTGAAAATAATTAAAAATAATTGAAAATAATTATAAATAATTGAAAATAATTGATAAATAATTGAAAATATATGATAAATAATTGAAAATAATTGAAAATAATTGAAAATAACTGAAAATAATTGAAAATAATTGAAAACAATTATAAATAATTGAAAATAATTGAAAATAATTGAAAAAAATTGAAAATAATTGATAAATAAATGAAAATAATTGATAAATAATTGAAAATAATTGAAAATAATTGAAAATAATTGAAAATAATTGAAAATAATTGAAAATAATTGGTAATAATTATAAATAATTGAAAATAATTGATAAATAATTGAAAATAATTGAAAATAATAATAAATAATTGATAATAATTGATAAATAATTGAAAATAATTATAAATAATTGAAAATAATTGATAAATAATTGAAAATAATTGAATATAATTGATAAATAATTGAAAATAATTTAAAATAATTGAAAATAATTGAAAATAATTGAAAATAATTGAAAATAATTGAAAATAATTGAAAATAATTGAAAATAATTGAAAATAATAGAAAATAATTGAAAATAATTATAAATAATTGAAAATAATTATAAATAATTATAAATAATTGAATATAATTGATAAATGATTGAAAATAATTGAAAATAATTGAAAATAATTGAAAATAATTGAAAATAATTGAAAATAATTGAAAATAATTGAAAATAATTTTAAATAATTCAAAATAATTGAAAATAATTGAAAATAATTGATAAATAATTGAAAATAATTATAAATAATTGAAAATAATTGAAAATAATTGAAAATAATTCAAAATAATTCAAAATAATTGAAAATATATGATAAATAATTCAAAATAATTGAAAATAATTGAAAATAATTGAAAATAATTGAAAATAATTGAAAATAATTGAAAATAATTCAAAATAATTGAAAATAATAGATAAATAATTGAAAATAATTGAAAATAATTGATAAATAATTGAAAATAATTGAAAATAATTTAAAATAATTGAAAATAATTTAAAATAATTGAAAATAATTTAAAACAATTTAAAATAATTGAAAATAATTTAAAATAATTTAAAATAATTCAAAATAATTGAAAATAATAGATAAATAATTGAAAATAATTGAAAATAATTGATAAATAATTGAAAATAATTGAAAATAATTGAAAATAATTGAAAATAATTGAAAATAATTGAAAATAATTGAAAATAATTGAAAATAATTGAAAATAATTGAAAATAATTGAAAATAATTGAAAATAATTGAAAATAATTGAAAATAATTGAAAATAATTGAAAATAATTGAAAATAATTGAAAATAATTGAAAATAATTGGTAATAATTATAAATAATTGAAAATAATTGATAAATAATTGAAAATAATTGAAAATAATTGAAAATAATTGAAAATAATTTAAAATAATTGAAAATAATTTAAAATAATTGAAAATAATTCATAAATAATTGAAAATAATTGAAAATAATTGAAAATAATTCATAAATAATTGAAAATAATTGAAAATAATTGAAAATAATTGAAAATAATTGAAAATAATTGAAAATAATTGAAAATAATTGAAAATAATTGGTAATAATTATAAATAATTGAAAATAATTGATAAATAATTGAAAATAATTATAAATAATTGAAAATAATTGATAAATAATTGAAAATAATAATAAATAATTGAAAATAATTGAAAATAATTTAAAATAATTGAAAATATTTGAAATAATTGAAAATAATTATAAATAATTATATATAATTGAATATAATTGAAAATAATTATAAATAAATATATATAATTGAATATAATTGATAAATAATTGAAAATAATTGAAAATAATTGAAAATAATTGAAAATAATTGAAAATAATTGAAAATAATTGAAAATAATTGAAAATAATTGAAAATAATTGAAAATAATTTAAAATAATTGAAAATAATTTAAAATAATTGAAAATAATTCATAAATAATTGAAAATAATTGAAAATAATTGAAAATAATTGAAAATAATTGAAAATAATTGATAAATAATTGAAAATAATTATAAATAATTGAAAATAATTGAAAATAATTGAAAATAATTCAAAATAATTCAAAATAATTGAAAATATATGATAAATAATTCAAAATAATTGAAAATAATTGAAAATAATTGAAAATAATTGAAAATAATTGAAAATAATTGAAAATAATTCAAAATAATTGAAAATAATAGATAAATAATTGAAAATAATTGAAAATAATTGATAAATAATTGAAAATAATTGAAAATAATTTAAAATAATTGAAAATAATTTAAAATAATTGAAAATAATTTAAAATAATTGAAAATAATTTAAAACAATTTAAAATAATTGAAAATAATTTAAAATAATTTAAAATAATTCAAAATAATTGAAAATAATAGATAAATAATTGAAAATAATTGAAAATAATTGATAAATAATTGAAAATAATTGAAAATAATTGAAAATAATTGAAAATAATTGAAAATAATTGAAAATAATTGAAAATAATTGAAAATAATTGAAAATAATTGAAAATAATTGAAAATAATTGAAAATAATTGAAAATAATTGAAAATAATTGAAAATAATTGAAAATAATTGAAAATAATTGGTAATAATTATAAATAATTGAAAATAATTGATAAATAATTGAAAATAATTGAAAATAATTGAAAATAATTGAAAATAATTTAAAATAATTGAAAATAATTTAAAATAATTGAAAATAATTCATAAATAATTGAAAATAATTGAAAATAATTGAAAATAATTCATAAATAATTGAAAATAATTGAAAATAATTGAAAATAATTGAAAATAATTGAAAATAATTGAAAATAATTGAAAATAATTGAAAATAATTGGTAATAATTATAAATAATTGAAAATAATTGATAAATAATTGAAAATAATTATAAATAATTGAAAATAATTGATAAATAATTGAAAATAATAATAAATAATTGAAAATAATTGAAAATAATTGAAAATAATTGAAAATAATTGAAAATAATTGAAAATAATTTAAAATAATTGAAAATAATTTAAAATAATTGAAAATAATTCATAAATAATTGAAAATAATTGAAAATAATTGAAAATAATTCATAAATAATTGAAAATAATTGAAAATAATTGAAAATAATTGAAAATAATTGAAAATAATTGAAAATAATTGAAAATAATTGAAAATAATTGAAAATAATTGAAAATAATTGGTAATAATTATAAATAATTGAAAATAATTGATAAATAATTGAAAATAATAATAAATAATTGATAAATAATTGAAAATAATTATAAATAATTGAAAATAATTGATAAATAATTGAAAATAATTGAAAATAATTATAAATAATTGAAAATAATTGTAAATAATTAAAAATAATTATAAATAATTGAAAATAATTGAAAATAATTGAAAATAATTCAAAATAATTGAAAATAATAGATAAATAATTGAAAATAATTCAAAATAATTGATAAATAATTGAAAATAATTGAAAATAATTTAAAATAATTGAAAATATTTGAAAATAATTGAAAATAATTATAAATAATTATATATAATTGAATATAATTGAAAATAATTATAAATAATTAAATATAATTGAATATAATTGATAAATAATTGAAAATAATTGAAAATAATTGAAAATAATTGAAAATAATTGAAAATAATTGAAAATAATTGAAAATAATTGAAAATAATTGAAAATAATTGAATATAATTGAAAATAACTGAAAATAATTGAAAATAATTGAAAATAATTGAAAATAATTGATAAATAATTGAAAATAATAATAAATAATTGATAATAATTGATAAATAATTGAAAATAATTATAAATAATTGATAAATAATTGAAAATAATTGAAAATAATTGAAAAGAATTGAAAATAATGGAAAATAATTATAAATAATTGAAAATAATTGAAAAGAATTGAAAAGAATTGAAAATAATTGAAAATAATTGAAAATATTTATAAATAATTCAAAATAATTGAAAATAACTGAAAATAATTGATAAATAATTGAAAATAATTATAAATAATTGAAAATAATTGATAAATAATTGAAAATAATAATAAATAATTGAAAATAATTGAAAATAATTTAAAATAATTGAAAATATTTGAAAATAATTGAAAATAATTATAAATAATTATATATAATTGAATATAATTGAAAATAATTATAAATAAATATATATAATTGAATATAATTGATAAATAATTGAAAATAATTGAAAATAATTGAAAATAATTGAAAATAATTGAAAATAATTGAAAATAATTGAAAATAATTGAAAATAATTGAAAATAATTGAAAATAATTGAAAATAATTAAAAATAATTGAAAATAATTATAAATAATTGAAAATAATTGATAAATAATTGATAAATAATTGAAAATAATAATAAATAATTGATAATAATTGATAAATAATTGAAAATAATTATAAATAATTGATAAATAATTGAAAATAATTGAAAATAATTGAGAAGAATTGAAAATAATGGAAAATAATTATAAATAATTGAAAATAATTGAAAATAATTGAAAAGAATTGAAAAGAATTGAAAATAATTGAAAATAATTGAAAATAATTATAAATAATTCAAAATAATTGAAAATAATTGAAAATAATTGATAAATAATTGAAAATAATTATAAATAATTGAAAATAATTATAAATAATTGAAAACAATTGAAAACAATTGAAAATAATTGAAAATAATTGAAAACAATTGAAAATAATTGAAAATAATTGAAAATAATTGAAAACAATTGAAAACAATTGATAAATAATTGAAAACAATTGAAAATAATTGAAAATAATTGAAAATAATTGAAAATAATTGAAAATAATTGAAAATAATTGAAAATAATTGAAAATAATTGAAAATAATTCATAAATAATTGAAAATAATTGAAAATAATTGAAAATAATTCATAAATAATTGAAAATAATTGAAAATAATTGTAAATAATTGAAAATAATTGATAAATAATTGAAAATAATTGAAAAGAATTGAAAAGAATTGAAAATAATGGAAAATAAATATAAATAATTGAATATAATTGAAAATAATTGAAAATAATTGAAAATAATTGATAGATAATTGAAAATAATTGAAAATAATTGAAAATAATTTAAAAGAACTGAAAATAATTGAAAATAATTGAAAATAATTGAAAATAATTGATAAATAATTGAAAATAATTGAAAATAATTGAAAATAATTGAAAATAATTGAAAATAATTGAAAATGATTGAAAATAATTGAAAATAATTGAAAATAATTGATAAATAATTGAAAATAATGGATATTAATTATAAATAATTGAAAATAATTGTAAATAATTAAAAATAATTATAAATAATTGAAAATAATTGAAAATAATTGAAAATAATTGAAAATAATTCAAAATAATTGAAAATAATAGATAAATAATTGAAAATAATTCAAAATAATTGAAAATAATTGATAAATAATTGAAAATAATTGAAAATAATTGAAAATAATTGATAATATTTGAAAATAATTGAAAATAATTATAAATAATTATATATAATTGAATATAATTGGAAATAATTATAAATAATTATATATAATTGAATATAATTGATAAATAATTGAAAATAATTGAAAATAATTGAAAATAATTGAAAATAATTGAAAATAATTGAAAATAATTGAAAATAATTGAAAATAATTGAAAATAATTGAAAATAATTGAAAATAATTGAAAATAATTGAAAATAATTGAAAATAATTGAAAATATATGATAAATAATTGAAAATAATTGAAAATAATTGAAAATATATGATAAATAATTGAAAATAATTGAAAATAATTGAAAATATATGATAAATAATTGAAAATAATTGAAAATAATTGAAAATAACTGAAAATAATTGAAAATAATTGAAAACAATTATAAATAATTGAAAATAATTGAAAATAATTGAAAAAAATTGAAAATAATTGATAAATAAATGAAAATAATTGATAAATAATTGAAAATAATTGAAAATAATAGAAAATAATTGAAAATAATTGAAAATAATTGAAAATAATTGAAAATAATTGGTAATAATTATAAATAATTGAAAATAATTGATAAATAATTGAAAATAATTGAAAATAATTTAAAATAATTGAAAATATTTGAAAATAATTGAAAATAATTATAAATAATTATATATAATTGAATATATATGATAAATAATTGAAAATAATTGAAAATAATTGAAAATAATTGATAAATAATTGAAAATAATAATAAATAATTGATAATAATTGATAAATAATTGAAAATAATTATAAATAATTGATAAATAATTGAAAATAATTATAAATAATTGATAAATAATTGAAAATAATTGAAAATAATTGAAAATAATTGAAAATAATGGAAAATAATTATAAATAATTGAAAATAATTGAAAAGAATGGAAAAGAATTGAAAATAATTGAAAATAATTGAAAATAATTTAAAATAATTATAAATAATTGAATATAATTGATAAATAATTGAAAATAATTGAAAATAATTGATAAATAATTGAAAATAATTGAAAAGAATTGAAAAGAATTGAAAATAATGGAAAATATTTATAAATAATTGAATATAATTGAAAATAATTGAAAATAATTGAAAATACTTGATAGATAATTGAAAATAATTGAAAATAATTGAAAATAATTTAAAATAATTTAAAAGAATTGAAAATAAACGAAAATAATTGAAAATAATTGATAAATAATTGAAAATAATTGAAAATAATTGAAAATGATTGAAAATAATTGAAAATTATTAAAAATAATTGATAAATAATTGAAAATAATGGAAAATAATTATAAATAATTGAAAATAATTGTAAATAATTAAAAATAATTATAAATAATTGAAAATAATTGAAAATAATTGAAAATAATTGAAAATAATTGAAAATAATTGAAAATAATAGATAAATAATTGAAAATAATTCAAAATAATTGAAAATAATTGATAAATAATTGAAAATAATTGAAAATAATTTAAAATAATTGAAAATATTTGAAAATAATTGAAAATAATTATAAATAATTATATATAATTGAATATAATTTAAAATAATTATAAATAATTATATATAATTGAATATAATTGATAAATAATTGAAAATAATTGGAAATAATTGAAAATAATTGAAAATAATTGAAAATAATTGAAAATAATTGAAAATGATTGAAAATAATTGAAAATTATTAAAAATAATTGATAAATAATTGAAAATAATGGAAAATAATTATAAATAATTGAAAATAATTGTAAATAATTAAAAATAATTATAAATAATTGAAAATAATTGAAAATAATTGAAAATAATTGAAAATAATTGAAAATAATTGAAAATAATAGATAAATAATTGAAAATAATTCAAAATAATTGAAAATAATTGATAAATAATTGAAAATAATTGAAAATAATTTAAAATAATTGAAAATATTTGAAAATAATTGAAAATAATTATAAATAATTATATATAATTGAATATAATTTAAAATAATTATAAATAATTATATATAATTGAATATAATTGATAAATAATTGAAAATAATTGGAAATAATTGAAAATAATTGAAAATAATTGAAAATAATTGAAAATAATTGAAAATAATTGAAAATAATTGAAAATAATCGAAAATAATTGAAAATAATTGAAAATAATCGAAAATAATTGAAAATAATTGAAAATAATTGAAAATAATTGAAAATAATTGCAATTAATTGAAAATAATTGAAAATAATTGAAAATAATTCAAAATAATTGAAAATAATAGATAAATAATTGAAAATAATTATAAATAATTGAAAATAATTGTAAATAATTAAAAATAATTATAAATAATTGAAAATAATTGATAAATAATTGAAAATAATTGAAAAGAATTGAAAAGAATTGAAAATAATGGAAAATAATTATAAATAATTGAATATAATTGAAAATAATTGAAAATAATTGAAAACAATTGATAAATAATTGCAAATAATTGAAAATAAGTGAAAATAATTTAAAAGAATTGAAAATAATTTAAAATAATTTAAAATAATGGAAAATAATTATAAATAATTGAATATAATTGAAAATAATTGAAAATAATTGAAAATAATTGATAGATAATTGAAAATAATTGAAAATAATTGAAAATAATTTAAAAGAATTGAAAATATTTGAAAATAATTGAAAATAATTGATAAATAATTGAAAATAATTGAAAATGATTGAAAATAATTGAAAATAATTGAAAATAATTGATAAATAATTGAAAATAATGGAAAATAATTGAAAATATTTGAAAATAATTGAAAATAATTATAAATAATTATATATAGTTGAATATAATTGAAAATAATTATAAATAATTATATATAATTGAATATAATTGATAAATAATTGAAAATAATTGAAAATAATTGAAAATAATTGAAAATAATTGAAAATAATTGAAAATAATTGAAAATAATTGAAAATAATTGAAAATAATTGAAAATAATTGAAAATAATTGAAAATAATTTAAAATAATTGAAAATAATTTAAAACAATTTAAAATAATTGAAAATAATTTAAAATAATTTAAAATAATTCAAAATAATAGATAAATAATTGAAAATAATTGAAAATAATTGAAAATAATTGAAAATAATTGATAAATAATTGAAAATAATTGAAAATAATTGAAAATAATAGAAAATAATTGAAAATAATTGAAAATAATAGAAAATAATTGAAAATAATTATAAATAATTGAAAATAATTATAAATAATTGAAAATAATTATAAATAATTATAAATAATTGAATATAATTGATAAATGATTGAAAATAATTGAAAATAATTGAAAATAATTGAAAATAATTGAAAATAATTGAAAATAATTGAAAATAATTGAAAATAATTGAAAATAATTTTAAATAATTCAAAATAATTGAAAATAATTGAAAATAATTGATAAATAATTGAAAATAATTATAAATAATTGAAAATAATTGAAAATAATTGAAAATAATTGAAAATAATTCAAAATAATTGAAAATATATGATAAATAATTCAAAATAATTGAAAATAATTGAAAATAATTGAAAATAATTGAAAATAATTGAAAATAATTGAAAATAATTGAAAATAATTCAAAATAATTGAAAATAATAGATAAATAATTGATAATAATTGAAAATAATTGATAAATAATTGAAAATAATTGAAAATAATTTAAAATAATTGAAAATAATTTAAAATAATTGAAAATAATTTAAAACAATTTAAAATAATTGAAAATAATTTAAAATAATTTAAAATAATTCAAAATAATTGAAAATAATAGATAAATAATTGAAAATAATTGAAAATAATTGATAAATAATCGAAAATAATTGAAAATAATTGAAAATAATTGAAAATAATTGAAAATAATTGAAAATAATTGAAAATAATTGAAAATAATTAAAAATAATTGAAAATAATTGATAAATAATTGAAAATAATTGAAAATAATTGAAAATAATTGAAAATAATTGAAAATAATTGAAAATAATTGAAAATGATTGAAAATAATTGAAAATAATTGAAAATAATTGATAAATAATTGAAAATAATGGATATTAATTATAAATAATTGAAAATAATTGTAAATAATTAAAAATAATTATAAATAATTGAAAATAATTGAAAATAATTGAAAATAATTGAAAATAATTCAAAATAATTGAAAATAATAGATAAATAATTGAAAATAATTCAAAATAATTGAAAATAATTGATAAATAATTGAAAATAATTGAAAATAATTTAAAATAATTGATAATATTTGAAAATAATTGAAAATAATTATAAATAATTATATATAATTGAATATAATTGAAAATAATTATAAATAATTATATATAATTGAATATAATTGATAAATAATTGAAAATAATTGAAAATAATTGAAAATAATTGAAAATAATTGAAAATAATTGAAAATAATTGAAAATAATTGAAAATAATTGAAAATAATTGAAAATAATTGAAAATAATTGAAAATAATTGAAAATAATTGAAAATAATTGAAAATATATGATAAATAATTGAAAATAATTGAAAATAATTGAAAATATATGATAAATAATTGAAAATAATTGAAAATAATTGAAAATATATGATAAATAATTGAAAATAATTGAAAATAATTGAAAATAACTGAAAATAATTGAAAATAATTGAAAACAATTATAAATAATTGAAAATAATTGAAAATAATTGAAAAAAATTGAAAATAATTGATAAATAAATGAAAATAATTGATAAATAATTGAAAATAATTGAAAATAATAGAAAATAATTGAAAATAATTGAAAATAATTGAAAATAATTGAAAATAATTGGTAATAATTATAAATAATTGAAAATAATTGATAAATAATTGAAAATAATTGAAAATAATTTAAAATAATTGAAAATATTTGAAAATAATTGAAAATAATTATAAATAATTATATATAATTGAATATATATGATAAATAATTGAAAATAATTGAAAATAATTGAAAATAATTGATAAATAATTGAAAATAATAATAAATAATTGATAATAATTGATAAATAATTGAAAATAATTATAAATAATTGATAAATAATTGAAAATAATTATAAATAATTGATAAATAATTGAAAATAATTGAAAATAATTGAAAATAATTGAAAATAATGGAAAATAATTATAAATAATTGAAAATAATTGAAAAGAATGGAAAAGAATTGAAAATAATTGAAAATAATTGAAAATAATTTAAAATAATTATAAATAATTGAATATAATTGATAAATAATTGAAAATAATTGAAAATAATTGATAAATAATTGAAAATAATTGAAAAGAATTGAAAAGAATTGAAAATAATGGAAAATATTTATAAATAATTGAATATAATTGAAAATAATTGAAAATAATTGAAAATACTTGATAGATAATTGAAAATAATTGAAAATAATTGAAAATAATTTAAAATAATTTAAAAGAATTGAAAATAAACGAAAATAATTGAAAATAATTGATAAATAATTGAAAATAATTGAAAATAATTGAAAATGATTGAAAATAATTGAAAATTATTAAAAATAATTGATAAATAATTGAAAATAATGGAAAATAATTATAAATAATTGAAAATAATTGTAAATAATTAAAAATAATTATAAATAATTGAAAATAATTGAAAATAATTGAAAATAATTGAAAATAATTGAAAATAATTGAAAATAATAGATAAATAATTGAAAATAATTCAAAATAATTGAAAATAATTGATAAATAATTGAAAATAATTGAAAATAATTTAAAATAATTGAAAATATTTGAAAATAATTGAAAATAATTATAAATAATTATATATAATTGAATATAATTTAAAATAATTATAAATAATTATATATAATTGAATATAATTGATAAATAATTGAAAATAATTGGAAATAATTGAAAATAATTGAAAATAATTGAAAATAATTGAAAATAATTGAAAATAATTGAAAATAATTGAAAATAATTGAAAATAATTGAAAATAATTGAAAATAATTGAAAATAATTGAAAATATATGATAAATAATTGAAAATAATTGAAAATAATTGAAAATAATCGAAAATAATTGAAAATAATTGAAAATAATTGAAAATAATTGAAAATAATTGCAATTAATTGAAAATAATTGAAAATAATTGAAAATAATTCAAAATAATTGAAAATAATAGATAAATAATTGAAAATAATTGAAAATAATTGAAAATAATTGATAAATAATTGAAAATAATTGAAAATAATTTAAAATAATTGAAAATAAATTAAAACAATTTAAAATAATTGAAAATAATTTAAAATAATTTAAAATAATTCAAAATAATTGAAAATAATAGATAAATAATTGAAAATAATTGAAAATAATTGAAAATAATTGAAAATAATTGATAAATAATTGAAAATACTTGAAAATAATTGAAAATAATTGAAAATAATTGAAAATAACTGAAAATAATTGAAAATAATTGAAAATAATTGAAAATAATTGAAAATAATTGAAAATATATGATAAATAATTGAAAATAATTGAAAATAATTATAAATAATTGAAAATAATTGAAAATAATTGATAATAATTGATAAATAATTGAAAATAATTATAAATAATTGATAAATAATTGAAAATAATTGAAAATAATTGAAAATAATTGATAAATAATTGAAAATAATTGAAAATAATTGAAAATAATTGAAAATAACTGAAAATAATTGAAAATAATTATAAATAATTGAAAATAATTGATAAATAATTGAAAATAATTGAAAATAATTGAAAATAATTGGAAATAATTGAAAATGATTGAAAATGATTGAAAATAATTGAAAATAATTGAAAATAATTTATAAATAATTGAAAATAATTGAAAATAATTGAAAAGAATTGAAAATAATGGAAAATAATTATAAATAATTGAAAATAATTGAAAATAATTGAAAATAATTCAAAATAATTCAAAATAATTCAAAATAATTGAAAATAATAGATAAATAATTGAAAATAATTGAAAATAATTGAAAATAATTGAAAATAATTGAAAATAATTGAAAATAATTGAAAATAATTGAAAATAATTGAAAATAATTCATAAATAATTGAAAATAATTGAAAATAATTATAAATAATTGAAAATAATTGATAAATAATTGAAAATAATTGAAAAGAATTGAAAAGAATTGAAAATAATGGAAAATAATTATAAATAATTGAATATAATTGAAAATAATTGAAAATAATTGAAAACAATTGATAAATAATTGCAAATAATTGAAAATAAGTGAAAATAATTTAAAAGAATTGAAAATAATTTAAAATAATTTAAAATAATGGAAAATAATTATAAATAATTGAATATAATTGAAAATAATTGAAAATAATTGAAAATAATTGATAGATAATTGAAAATAATTGAAAATAATTGAAAATAATTTAAAAGAATTGAAAATATTTGAAAATAATTGAAAATAATTGAAAATAATTTAAAAGAATTGAAAATATTTGAAAATAATTGAAAATAATTGATAAATAATTGAAAATAATTGAAAATGATTGAAAATAATTGAAAATAATTGAAAATAATTGATAAATAATTGAAAATAATGGAAAATAATTGAAAA
Organism: Andrena bucephala; assembly: GCA_947577245.1. Classification (NCBI taxonomy): domain Eukaryota; kingdom Metazoa; phylum Arthropoda; class Insecta; order Hymenoptera; family Andrenidae; genus Andrena; species Andrena bucephala. The sequence continues at coordinate 60,934,253 of OX387717.1, forward strand.
TATTTGAAAATAATTGAAAATAATTATAAATAATTATATATAGTTGAATATAATTGAAAATAATTATAAATAATTATATATAATTGAATATAATTGATAAATAATTGAAAATAATTGAAAATAATTGAAAATAATTGAAAATAATTGAAAATAATTGAAAATAATTTAAAATAATTGAAAATAATTGAAAATAATTGAAAATAATTGAAAATAATTGAAAATAATTGAAAATAATTTAAAATAATTGAAAATAATTTAAAACAATTTAAAATAATTGAAAATAATTTAAAATAATTTAAAATAATTCAAAATAATAGATAAATAATTGAAAATAATTGAAAATAATTGAAAATAATTGAAAATAATTGATAAATAATTGAAAATAATTGAAAATAATTGAAAATAATAGAAAATAATTGAAAATAATTGAAAATAATAGAAAATTATTGAAAATAATTATAAATAATTGAAAATAATTATAAATAATTGAAAATAATTATAAATAATTATAAATAATTGAATATAATTGATAAATGATTGAAAATAATTGAAAATAATTGAAAATAATTGAAAATAATTGAAAATAATTGAAAATAATTGAAAATAATTGAAAATAATTGAAAATAATTTTAAATAATTCAAAATAATTGAAAATAATTGAAAATAATTGATAAATAATTGAAAATAATTATAAATAATTGAAAATAATTGAAAATAATTGAAAATAATTGAAAATAATTCAAAATAATTGAAAATATATGATAAATAATTCAAAATAATTGAAAATAATTGAAAATAATTGAAAATAATTGAAAATAATTGAAAATAATTGAAAATAATTGAAAATAATTCAAAATAATTGAAAATAATAGATAAATAATTGAAAATAATTGAAAATAATTGATAAATAATTGAAAATAATTGAAAATAATTTAAAATAATTGAAAATAATTTAAAATAATTGAAAATAATTTAAAACAATTTAAAATAATTGAAAATAATTTAAAATAATTTAAAATAATTCAAAATAATTGAAAATAATAGATAAATAATTGAAAATAATTGAAAATAATTGATAAATAATTGAAAATAATCGAAAATAATTGAAAATAATTGAAAATAATTGAAAATAATTGAAAATAATTGAAAATAATTGAAAATAATTGAAAATAATTGAAAATAATTGAAAATAATTGAAAATAATTGAAAATAATTGAAAATAATTGAAAATAATTGAAAATATATGATAAATAATTGAAAATAATTGAAACTAATTATAAATAATTGAAAATAATTGAAAATAATTGAAAATAATTTAAAATAATTTAAAATAATTATAAATAATTGAATATAATTGATAAATAATTGAAAATAATTGAAAATAATTGAAAATAATTGATAAATAATTGAAAATAATTGAAAATAATTGAAAATAACTGAAAATAATTGAAAATAATTGAAAATAATTATAAATAATTGAAAATAATTGATAAATAATTGAAAATAATAATAAGTAATTGATAATAATTGATAAATAATTGAAAATAATTATAAATAATTGATAAATAATTGAAAATAATTGAAAAGAATTGAAAATAATGGAAAATACCTATAAATGATTGAAAATAATTGAAAATAATTGAAAAGAATTGAAAAGAATTGAAAAGAATTGAAAATAATTGAAAATAATTATAAATAATTCAAAATAATTCAAAATAATTGAAAATAATTGAAAATAATTGATAAATAATTGAAAATAATTATAAATAATTGAAAATAATTGATAAATAATTGAAAATAATTGATAAATAATTGAAAATAATAATAAATAATTGAAAATAATTGAAAATAATTTAAAATAATTGAAAATATTTGAAAATAATTGAAAATAATTATAAATAATTATATATAATTGAATATAATTGAAAATAATTATAAATAAATATATATAATTGAATATAATTGATAAATAATTGAAAATAATTGAAAATAATTGAAAATAATTGAAAATAATTGAAAATAATTTAAAATAATTTAAAATAATTGAAAATAATTGAAAATAATTGAAAATAATTGAAAATAATTGAAAATAATTAAAAATAATTGAAAATAATTATAAATAATTGAAAATAATTGATAAATAATTGATAAATAATTGAAAATAATAATAACTAATTGATAATAATTGATAAATAATTGAAAATAATTATAAATAATTGATAAATAATTGAAAATAATTGAAAATAATTGAGAAGAATTGAAAATAATGGAAAATAATTATAAATAATTGAAAATAATTGAAAATAATTGAAAAGAATTGAAAAGAATTGAAAATAATTGAAAATAATTGAAAATAATTATAAATAATTCAAAATAATTGAAAATAATTGAAAATAATTGATAAATAATTGAAAATAATTAAAAATAATTGAAAATAATTATAAATAATTGAAAACAATTGAAAACAATTGAAAATAATTGAAAATAATTGAAAACAATTGAAAATAATTGAAAATAATTGAAAATAATTGAAAATAATTGAAAATAATTGAAAATAATTGAAAATAATTGAAAATAATTTAAAATAATTGAAAATAATTTAAAACAATTTAAAATAATTGAAAATAATTTAAAATAATTTAAAATAATTCAAAATAATTGAAAATAATAGATAAATAATTGAAAATAATTGAAAATAATTGATAAATAATTGAAAATAATTGAAAATAATTGAAAATAATTGAAAATAATTGAAAATAATTGAAAATAATTGAAAATAATTGAAAATAATTGAAAATAATTGAAAATAATTGAAAATAATTGAAAATATATGATAAATAATTGAAAATAATTGAAACTAATTATAAATAATTGAAAATAATTGAAAATAATTGAAAATAATTTAAAATAATTTAAAATAATTATAAATAATTGAATATAATTGATAAATAATTGAAAATAATTGAAAATAATTGAAAATAATTGATAAATAATTGAAAATAATTGAAAATAATTGAAAATAACTGAAAATAATTGAAAATAATTGAAAATAATTATAAATAATTGAAAATAATTGATAAATAATTGAAAATAATAATAAATAATTGATAATAATTGATAAATAATTGAAAATAATTATAAATAATTGATAAATAATTGAAAATAATTGAAAAGAATTGAAAATAATGGAAAATAATTATAAATGATTGAAAATAATTGAAAATAATTGAAAAGAATTGAAAAGAATTGAAAAGAATTGAAAATAATTGAAAATAATTATAAATAATTCAAAATAATTCAAAATAATTGAAAATAATTGAAAATAATTGATAAATAATTGAAAATAATTATAAATAATTGAAAATAATTGATAAATAATTGAAAATAATTGATAAATAATTGAAAATAATAATAAATAATTGAAAATAATTGAAAATAATTTAAAATAATTGAAAATATTTGAAAATAATTGAAAATAATTATAAATAATTATATATAATTGAATATAATTGAAAATAATTATAAATAAATATATATAATTGAATATAATTGATAAATAATTGAAAATAATTGAAAATAATTGAAAATAATTGAAAATAATTGAAAATAATTGAAAATAATTTAAAATAATTGAAAATAATTGAAAATAATTGAAAATAATTGAAAATAATTGAAAATAATTAAAAATAATTGAAAATAATTATAAATAATTGAAAATAATTGATAAATAATTGATAAATAATTGAAAATAATAATAACTAATTGATAATAATTGATAAATAATTGAAAATAATTATAAATAATTGATAAATAATTGAAAATAATTGAAAATAATTGAGAAGAATTGAAAATAATGGAAAATAATTATAAATAATTGAAAATAATTGAAAATAATTGAAAAGAATTGAAAAGAATTGAAAATAATTGAAAATAATTGAAAATAATTGAAAATAATTGAAAATAATTGAAAATAATTGAAAATAATTGAAAATAATTGAAAATAATAGAAAATAATTGAAAATAATTATAAATAATTGAAAATAATTATAAATAATTATAAATAATTGAATATAATTGATAAATGATTGAAAATAATTGAAAATAATTGAAAATAATTGAAAATAATTGAAAATAATTGAAAATAATTGAAAATAATTTTAAATAATTCAAAATAATTGAAAATAATTGAAAATAATTGATAAATAATTGAAAATAATTATAAATAATTGAAAATAATTGAAAATAATTGAAAATAATTCAAAATAATTCAAAATAATTGAAAATATATGATAAATAATTCAAAATAATTGAAAATAATTGAAAATAATTGAAAATAATTGAAAATAATTGAAAATAATTGAAAATAATTGAAAATAATTGAAAATAATTGAAAATAATTGAAAATAATTTAAAATAATTGAAAATAATTTAAAACAATTTAAAATAATTGAAAATAATTTAAAATAATTTAAAATAATTCAAAATAATAGATAAATAATTGAAAATAATTGAAAATAATTGATAAATAATTGAAAATAATTGAAAATAATTGAAAATAATTGAAAATAATTGAAAATAATTGAAAATAATAGAAAATAATTGAAAATAATTATAAATAATTGAAAATAATTATAAATAATTATAAATAATTGAATATAATTGATAAATGATTGAAAATAATTGAAAATAATTGAAAATAATTGAAAATAATTGAAAATAATTGAAAATAATTGAAAATAATTGAAAATAATTGAAAATAATTTTAAATAATTCAAAATAATTGAAAATAATTGAAAATAATTGATAAATAATTGAAAATAATTATAAATAATTGAAAATAATTGAAAATAATTGAAAATAATTCAAAATAATTCAAAATAATTGAAAATATATGATAAATAATTCAAAATAATTGAAAATAATTGAAAATAATTGAAAATAATTGAAAATAATTGAAAATAATTGAAAATAATTCAAAATAATTGAAAATAATAGATAAATAATTGAAAATAATTGAAAATAATTGAAAATAATTGAAAATAATTGAAAATAATTGAAAATATATGATAAATAATTGAAAATAATTGAAACTAATTATAAATAATTGAAAATAATTGAAAATAATTGAAAATAATTATAAATAATTGAAAATAATTGATAAATAATTGATAAATAATTGAAAATAATAATAACTAATTGATAATAATTGATAAATAATTGAAAATAATTATAAATAATTGATAAATAATTGAAAATAATTGAAAATAATTGAAAATAATTGAAAATAATTGAAAATAATTTAAAATAATTGAAAATAATTTAAAACAATTTAAAATAATTGAAAATAATTTAAAATAATTTAAAATAATTCAAAATAATAGATAAATAATTGAAAATAATTGAAAATAATTGATAAATAATTGAAAATAATTGAAAATAATTGAAAATAATTGAAAATAATTGAAAATAATTGAAAATAATTGAAAATAATAGAAAATAATTGAAAATAATTATAAATAATTGAAAATAATTATAAATAATTATAAATAATTGAATATATTTGATAAATGATTGAAAATAATTGAAAATAATTGAAAATAATTGAAAATAATTGAAAATAATTGAAAATAATTGAAAATAATTGAAAATAATTTTAAATAATTCAAAATAATTGAAAATAATTGAAAATAATTGATAAATAATTGAAAATAATTATAAATAATTGAAAATAATTGAAAATAATTCAAAATAATTCAAAATAATTGAAAATATATGATAAATAATTCAAAATAATTGAAAATAATTGAAAATAATTGAAAATAATTGAAAATAATTGAAAATAATTGAAAATAATTGAAAATAATTCAAAATAATTGAAAATAATAGATAAATAATTGAAAATAATTGAAAATAATTGATAAATAATTGAAAATAATTGAAAATAATTTAAAATAATTGAAAATAATTTAAAATAATTGAAAATAATTTAAAACAATTTAAAATAATTGAAAATAATTTAAAATAATTTAAAATAATTCAAAATAATTGAAAATAATAGATAAATAATTGAAAATAATTGAAAATAATTGATAAATAATTGAAAATAATTGAAAATAATTGAAAATAATTGAAAATAATTGAAAATAATTGAAAATAATTGAAAATAATTGAAAATAATTGAAAATAATTGAAAATAATTGAAAATAATTGAAAAGAATTGAAAATAATTGAAAATATATGATAAATAATTGAAAATAATTGAAACTAATTATAAATAATTGAAAATAATTGAAAATAATTGAAAATAATTTAAAATAATTTAAAATAATTATAAATAATTGAATATAATTGATAAATAATTGAAAATAATTGAAAATAATTGAAAATAATTGATAAATAATTGAAAATAATTGAAAATAATTGAAAATAACTGAAAATAATTGAAAATAATTGAAAATAATTATAAATAATTGAAAATAATTGATAAATAATTGAAAATAATAATAAATAATTGATAATAATTGATAAATAATTGAAAATAATTATAAATAATTGATAAATAATTGAAAATAATTGAAAAGAATTGAAAATAATGGAAAATAATTAATAAATAATTGATAAATAATTGAAAATAATAATAACTAATTGATAATAATTCATAAATAATTGAAAATAATTATAAATAATTGATAAATAATTGAAAATAATTGAAAATAATTGAGAAGAATTGAAAATAATGGAAAATAATTATAAATAATTGAAAATAATTGAAAATAATTGAAAAGAATTGAAAAGAATTGAAAATAATTGAAAATAATTGAAAATAATTATAAATAATTCAAAATAATTGAAAATAATTGAAAATAATTGATAAATAATTGAAAATAATTAAAAATAATTGAAAATAATTATAAATAATTGAAAACAATTGAAAACAATTGAAAATAATTGAAAATAATTGAAAACAATTGAAAATAATTGAAAATAATTGAAAATAATTGAAAATAATTGAAAATAATTGAAAATAATTGAAAATAATTGAAAATAATTCATAAATAATTGAAAATAATTGAAAATAATTGAAAATAATTCATAAATAATTGAAAATAATTGAAAATAATTATAAATAATTGAAAATAATTGATAAATAATTGAAAATAATTGAAAAGAATTGAAAAGAATTGAAAATAATGGAAAATAAATATAAATAATTGAATATAATTGAAAATAATTGAAAATAATTGAAAATAATTGATAGATAATTGAAAATAATTGAAAATAATTGAAAATAATTTAAAAGAACTGAAAATAATTGAAAATAATTGAAAATAATTGAAAATAATTGATAAATAATTGAAAATAATTGAAAATAATTGAAAATAATTGAAAATAATTGAAAATGATTGAAAATAATTGAAAATAATTGAAAATAATTGAAAATAATTGATAAATAATTGAAAATAATGGATATTAATTATAAATAATTGAAAATAATTGTAAATAATTAAAAATAATTATAAATAATTGAAAATAATTGAAAATAATTGAAAATAATTGAAAATAATTCAAAATAATTGAAAATAATAGATAAATAATTGAAAATAATTCAAAATAATTGAAAATAATTGATAAATAATTGAAAATAATTGAAAATAATTTAAAATAATTGATAATATTTGAAAATAATTGAAAATAATTGAAAATAATTCAAAATAATTGAAAATAATAGATAAATAATTGAAAATAATTGAAAATAATTGAAAATAATTGAAAATAATTGAAAATAATTGAAAATAATTGAAAATATATGATAAATAATTGAAAATAATTGAAACTAATTATAAATAATTGAAAATAATTGAAAATAATTGAAAATAATTATAAATAATTGAAAATAATTGATAAATAATTGATAAATAATTGAAAATAATAATAACTAATTGATAATAATTGATAAATAATTGAAAATAATTATAAATAATTGATAAATAATTGAAAATAATTGAAAATAATTGAGAAGAATTGAAAATAATTGAAAATAATTGAAAATAATTGAAAATAATTGAAAATAATTTTAAATAATTCAAAATAATTGAAAATAATTGAAAATAATTGATAAATAATTGAAAATAATTATAAATAATTGAAAATAATTGAAAATAATTGAAAATAATTGAAAATAATTCAAAATAATTGAAAATATATGATAAATAATTCAAAATAATTGAAAATAATTGAAAATAATTGAAAATAATTGAAAATAATTGAAAATAATTGAAAATAATTGAAAATAATTGAAAATAATTGAAAATAATTGAAAATAATTGAAAATAATTGAAAATAATTGAAAATAATTTAAAATAATTGAAAATAATTTAAAACAATTTAAAATAATTGAAAATAATTTAAAATAATTTAAAATAATTCAAAATAATAGATAAATAATTGAAAATAATTGAAAATAATTGATAAATAATTGAAAATAATTGAAAATAATTGAAAATAATTGAAAATAATTGAAAATAATTGAAAATAATTGAAAATAATAGAAAATAATTGAAAATAATTATAAATAATTGAAAATAATTATAAATAATTATAAATAATTGAATATATTTGATAAATGATTGAAAATAATTGAAAATAATTGAAAATAATTGAAAATAATTGAAAATAATTGAAAATAATTGAAAATAATTGAAAATAATTTTAAATAATTCAAAATAATTGAAAATAATTGAAAATAATTGATAAATAATTGAAAATAATTATAAATAATTGAAAATAATTGAAAATAATTCAAAATAATTCAAAATAATTGAAAATATATGATAAATAATTCAAAATAATTGAAAATAATTGAAAATAATTGAAAATAATTGAAAATAATTGAAAATAATTGAAAATAATTGAAAATAATTCAAAATAATTGAAAATAATAGATAAATAATTGAAAATAATTGATAAATAATTGAAAATAATTGAAAATAATTTAAAATAATTGAAAATAATTTAAAATAATTGAAAATAATTTAAAACAATTTAAAATAATTGAAAATAATTTAAAATAATTTAAAATAATTCAAAATAATTGAAAATAATAGATAAATAATTGAAAATAATTGAAAATAATTGATAAATAATTGAAAATAATTGAAAATAATTGAAAATAATTGAAAATAATTGAAAATAATTGAAAATAATTGAAAATAATTGAAAATAATTGAAAATAATTGAAAATAATTGAAAAGAATTGAAAATAATTGAAAATATATGATAAATAATTGAAAATAATTGAAACTAATTATAAATAATTGAAAATAATTGAAAATAATTGAAAATAATTTAAAATAATTTAAAATAATTATAAATAATTGAATATAATTGATAAATAATTGAAAATAATTGAAAATAATTGAAAATAATTGATAAATAATTGAAAATAATTGAAAATAATTGAAAATAACTGAAAATAATTGAAAATAATTGAAAATAATTATAAATAATTGAAAATAATTGATAAATAATTGAAAATAATAATAAATAATTGATAATAATTGATAAATAATTGAAAATAATTATAAATAATTGATAAATAATTGAAAATAATTGAAAAGAATTGAAAATAATGGAAAATAATTAATAAATAATTGATAAATAATTGAAAATAATAATAACTAATTGATAATAATTCATAAATAATTGAAAATAATTATAAATAATTGATAAATAATTGAAAATAATTGAAAATAATTGAGAAGAATTGAAAATAATGGAAAATAATTATAAATAATTGAAAATAATTGAAAATAATTGAAAAGAATTGAAAAGAATTGAAAATAATTGAAAATAATTGAAAATAATTATAAATAATTCAAAATAATTGAAAATAATTGAAAATAATTGATAAATAATTGAAAATAATTAAAAATAATTGAAAATAATTATAAATAATTGAAAACAATTGAAAACAATTGAAAATAATTGAAAATAATTGAAAACAATTGAAAATAATTGAAAATAATTGAAAATAATTGAAAATAATTGAAAATAATTGAAAATAATTGAAAATAATTGAAAATAATTCATAAATAATTGAAAATAATTGAAAATAATTGAAAATAATTCATAAATAATTGAAAATAATTGAAAATAATTATAAATAATTGAAAATAATTGATAAATAATTGAAAATAATTGAAAAGAATTGAAAAGAATTGAAAATAATGGAAAATAAATATAAATAATTGAATATAATTGAAAATAATTGAAAATAATTGAAAATAATTGATAGATAATTGAAAATAATTGAAAATAATTGAAAATAATTTAAAAGAACTGAAAATAATTGAAAATAATTGAAAATAATTGAAAATAATTGATAAATAATTGAAAATAATTGAAAATAATTGAAAATAATTGAAAATAATTGAAAATGATTGAAAATAATTGAAAATAATTGAAAATAATTGAAAATAATTGATAAATAATTGAAAATAATGGATATTAATTATAAATAATTGAAAATAATTGTAAATAATTAAAAATAATTATAAATAATTGAAAATAATTGAAAATAATTGAAAATAATTGAAAATAATTCAAAATAATTGAAAATAATAGATAAATAATTGAAAATAATTCAAAATAATTGAAAATAATTGATAAATAATTGAAAATAATTGAAAATAATTTAAAATAATTGATAATATTTGAAAATAATTGAAAATAATTATAAATAATTATATATAATTGAATATAATTGAAAATAATTATAAATAATTATATATAATTGAATATAATTGATAAATAATTGAAAATAATTGAAAATAATTGAAAATAATTGAAAATAATTGAAAATAATTGAAAATAATTGAAAATAATTGAAAATAATTGAAAATAATTGAAAATAATTGAAAATAATTGAAAATAATTGAAAATAATTGAAAATAATTGAAAATATATGATAAATAATTGAAAATAATTGAAAATAATTGAAAATAATTGAAAATATATGACAAATAATTGAAAATAATTGAAAATAATTGAAAATATATGATAAATAATTGAAAATAATTGAAAATAACTGAAAATAATTGAAAATAATTGAAAACAATTATAAATAATTGAAAATAATTGAAAATAATTGAAAAAAATTGAAAATAATTGATAAATAAATGAATATAATTGATAAATAATTGAAAATAATTGAAAATAATTGAAAATAATTGAAAATAATTGAAAATAATTGAAAATAATTGAAAATAATTGAAAATAATTGGTAATAATTATAAATAATTGAAAATAATTGATAAATAATTGAAAATAATAATAAATAATTGATAATAATTGATAAATAATTGAAAATAATTATAAATAATTGAAAATAATTGATAAGTAATTGAAAATAATTGAAAATAATTATAAATAATTGAAAATAATTGTAAATAATTGTAAATAATTAAAAATAATTATAAATAATTGAAAATAATTGAAAATAATTGAAAATAATTGAAAATAATTGAAAATAATTGAAAATAATTTAAAACAATTTAAAATAATTGAAAATAATTTAAAATAATTTAAAATAATTCAAAATAATTGAAAATAATAGATAAATAATTGAAAATAATTGAAAATAATTGATAAATAATTGAAAATAATTGAAAATAATTGAAAATAATTGAAAATAATTGAAAATAATTGAAAATAATTGAAAATAATTGAAAATAATTGAAAATAATTGAAAATAATTGAAAAGAATTGAAAATAATTGAAAATATATGATAAATAATTGAAAATAATTGAAACTAATTATAAATAATTGAAAATAATTGAAAATAATTGAAAATAATTTAAAATAATTTAAAATAATTATAAATAATTTAAAATAATTTAAAATAATTATAAATAATTGAATATAATTGATAAATAATTGAAAATAATTGAAAATAATTGAAAATAATTGATAAATAATTGAAAATAATTGAAAATAATTGAAAATAACTGAAAATAATTGAAAATAATTGAAAATAATTATAAATAATTGAAAATAATTGATAAATAATTGAAAATAATAATAAATAATTGATAATAATTGATAAATAATTGAAAATAATTATAAATAATTGATAAATAATTGAAAATAATTGAAAAGAATTGAAAATAATGGAAAATAATTAATAAATAATTGATAAATAATTGAAAATAATAATAACTAATTGATAATAATTCATAAATAATTGAAAATAATTATAAATAATTGATAAATAATTGAAAATAATTGAAAATAATTGAGAAGAATTGAAAATAATGGAAAATAATTATAAATAATTGAAAATAATTGAAAATAATTGAAAAGAATTGAAAAGAATTGAAAATAATTGAAAATAATTGAAAATAATTATAAATAATTCAAAATAATTGAAAATAATTGAAAATAATTGATAAATAATTGAAAATAATTAAAAATAATTGAAAATAATTATAAATAATTGAAAACAATTGAAAACAATTGAAAATAATTGAAAATAATTGAAAACAATTGAAAATAATTGAAAATAATTGAAAATAATTGAAAATAATTGAAAATAATTGAAAATAATTGAAAATAATTGAAAATAATTCATAAATAATTGAAAATAATTGAAAATAATTGAAAATAATTCATAAATAATTGAAAATAATTGAAAATAATTATAAATAATTGAAAATAATTGATAAATAATTGAAAATAATTGAAAAGAATTGAAAAGAATTGAAAATAATGGAAAATAAATATAAATAATTGAATATAATTGAAAATAATTGAAAATAATTGAAAATAATTGATAGATAATTGAAAATAATTGAAAATAATTGAAAATAATTTAAAAGAACTGAAAATAATTGAAAATAATTGAAAATAATTGAAAATAATTGATAAATAATTGAAAATAATTGAAAATAATTGAAAATAATTGAAAATAATTGAAAATGATTGAAAATAATTGAAAATAATTGAAAATAATTGAAAATAATTGATAAATAATTGAAAATAATGGATATTAATTATAAATAATTGAAAATAATTGTAAATAATTAAAAATAATTATAAATAATTGAAAATAATTGAAAATAATTGAAAATAATTGAAAATAATTCAAAATAATTGAAAATAATAGATAAATAATTGAAAATAATTCAAAATAATTGAAAATAATTGATAAATAATTGAAAATAATTGAAAATAATTTAAAATAATTGATAATATTTGAAAATAATTGAAAATAATTATAAATAATTATATATAATTGAATATAATTGAAAATAATTATAAATAATTATATATAATTGAATATAATTGATAAATAATTGAAAATAATTGAAAATAATTGAAAATAATTGAAAATAATTGAAAATAATTGAAAATAATTGAAAATAATTGAAAATAATTGAAAATAATTGAAAATAATTGAAAATAATTGAAAATAATTGAAAATAATTGAAAATAATTGAAAATATATGATAAATAATTGAAAATAATTGAAAATAATTGAAAATAATTGAAAATATATGACAAATAATTGAAAATAATTGAAAATAATTGAAAATATATGATAAATAATTGAAAATAATTGAAAATAACTGAAAATAATTGAAAATAATTGAAAACAATTATAAATAATTGAAAATAATTGAAAATAATTGAAAAAAATTGAAAATAATTGATAAATAAATGAATATAATTGATAAATAATTGAAAATAATTGAAAATAATTGAAAATAATTGAAAATAATTGAAAATAATTGAAAATAATTGAAAATAATTGAAAATAATTGGTAATAATTATAAATAATTGAAAATAATTGATAAATAATTGAAAATAATAATAAATAATTGATAATAATTGATAAATAATTGAAAATAATTATAAATAATTGAAAATAATTGATAAGTAATTGAAAATAATTGAAAATAATTATAAATAATTGAAAATAATTGTAAATAATTGTAAATAATTAAAAATAATTATAAATAATTGAAAATAATTGAAAATAATTGAAAATAATTGAAAATAATTGAAAATAATTGAAAATAATTGAAAATATTTGAAAATAATTGAAAATAATTATAAATAATTATATATAATTGAATATAATTGAAAATAATTATAAATAATTATATATAATTGAATATAATTGATAAATAATTGAAAATAATTGAAAATAATTGAAAATAATTGAAAATAATTGAAAATAATTGAAAATAATTGAAAATAATTGAAAATAATTGAAAATAATTGAAAATAATTGAATATAATTGAAAATAACTGAAAATAATTGAAAATAATTGAAAATAATTATAAATAATTGAAAATAATTGATAAATAATTGAAAATAATAATAAATAATTGATAATAATTGATAAATAATTGAAAATAATTATAAATAATTGATAAATAATTGAAAATAATTGAAAATAATTGAAAAGAATTGAAAATAATGGAAAATAATTATAAATAATTGAAAATAATTGAAAATAATTGAAAAGAATTGAAAAGAATTGAAAATAATTTAAAATAATTGAAAATAATTATAAATAATTCAAAATAATTGAAAATAACTGAAAATAATTGATAAATAATTGAAAATAATTATAAATAATTGAAAATAATTGATAAATAATTGAAAATAATAATAAATAATTGAAAATAATTGAAAATAATTTAAAATAATTGAAAATATTTGAAAATAATTGAAAATAATTATAAATAATTATATATAATTGAATATAATTGAAAATAATTATAAATAAATATATATAATTGAATATAATTGATAAATAATTGAAAATAATTGAAAATAATTGAAAATAATTGAAAATAATTGAAAGTAATTGAAAATAATTGAAAATAATTGAAAATAATTGAAAATAATTGAAAATAATTAAAAATAATTGAAAATAATTATAAATAATTGAAAATAATTGATAAATAATTGAAAATATATGATAAATAATTGAAAATAATTGAAAATAATTGAAAATAACTGAAAATAATTGAAAATAATTGAAAACAATTATAAATAATTGAAAATAATTGAAAATAATTGAAAAAAATTGAAAATAATTGATAAATAAATGAAAATAATTGATAAATAATTGAAAATAATTGAAAATAATTGAAAATAATTGAAAATAATTGAAAATAATTGAAAATAATTGGTAATAATTATAAATAATTGAAAATAATTGATAAATAATTGAAAATAATTGAAAATAATAATAAATAATTGATAATAATTGATAAATAATTGAAAATAATTATAAATAATTGAAAATAATTGATAAATAATTGAAAATAATTGAATATAATTGATAAATAATTGAAAATAATTGAAAATAATTGAAAATAATTGAAAATAATTGAAAATAATTGAAAATAATTGAAAATAATTGAAAATAATTGAAAATAATTGAAAATAATAGAAAATAATTGAAAATAATTATAAATAATTGAAAATAATTATAAATAATTATAAATAATTGAATATAATTGATAAATGATTGAAAATAATTGAAAATAATTGAAAATAATTGAAAATAATTGAAAATAATTGAAAATAATTGAAAATAATTGAAAATAATTTTAAATAATTCAAAATAATTGAAAATAATTGAAAATAATTGATAAATAATTGAAAATAATTATAAATAATTGAAAATAATTGAAAATAATTGAAAATAATTCAAAATAATTCAAAATAATTGAAAATATATGATAAATAATTCAAAATAATTGAAAATAATTGAAAATAATTGAAAATAATTGAAAATAATTGAAAATAATTGAAAATAATTCAAAATAATTGAAAATAATAGATAAATAATTGAAAATAATTGAAAATAATTGATAAATAATTGAAAATAATTGAAAATAATTTAAAATAATTGAAAATAATTTAAAATAATTGAAAATAATTTAAAACAATTTAAAATAATTGAAAATAATTTAAAATAATTTAAAATAATTCAAAATAATTGAAAATAATAGATAAATAATTGAAAATAATTGAAAATAATTGATAAATAATTGAAAATAATTGAAAATAATTGAAAATAATTGAAAATAATTGAAAATAATTGAAAATAATTGAAAATAATTGAAAATAATTGAAAATAATTGAAAATAATTGAAAATAATTGAAAATAATTGAAAATAATTGAAAATAATTGAAAATAATTGAAAATAATTGAAAATAATTGGTAATAATTATAAATAATTGAAAATAATTGATAAATAATTGAAAATAATTGAAAATAATTGAAAATAATTGAAAATAATTTAAAATAATTGAAAATAATTTAAAATAATTGAAAATAATTCATAAATAATTGAAAATAATTGAAAATAATTGAAAATAATTCATAAATAATTGAAAATAATTGAAAATAATTGAAAATAATTGAAAATAATTGAAAATAATTGAAAATAATTGAAAATAATTGAAAATAATTGAAAATAATTGGTAATAATTATAAATAATTGAAAATAATTGATAAATAATTGAAAATAATTATAAATAATTGAAAATAATTGATAAATAATTGAAAATAATAATAAATAATTGAAAATAATTGAAAATAATTTAAAATAATTGAAAATATTTGAAAATAATTGAAAATAATTATAAATAATTATATATAATTGAATATAATTGAAAATAATTATAAATAAATATATATAATTGAATATAATTGATAAATAATTGAAAATAATTGAAAATAATTGAAAATAATTGAAAATAATTGAAAATAATTGAAAATAATTGAAAATAATTGAAAATAATTGAAAATAATTTAAAATAATTGAAAATAATTTAAAATAATTGAAAATAATTCATAAATAATTGAAAATAATTGAAAATAATTGAAAATAATTCATAAATAATTGAAAATAATTGAAAATAATTGAAAATAATTGAAAATAATTGAAAATAATTGAAAATAATTGAAAATAATTGAAAATAATTGAAAATAATTGAAAATAATTGAAAATAATTGAAAATAATTGGTAATAATTATAAATAATTGAAAATAATTGATAAATAATTGAAAATAATAATAAATAATTGATAAATAATTGAAAATAATTATAAATAATTGAAAATAATTGATAAATAATTGAAAATAATTGAAAATAATTATAAATAATTGAAAATAATTGTAAATAATTAAAAATAATTATAAATAATTGAAAATAATTGAAAATAATTGAAAATAATTCAAAATAATTGAAAATAATAGATAAATAATTGAAAATAATTCAAAATAATTGATAAATAATTGAAAATAATTGAAAATAATTTAAAATAATTGAAAATATTTGAAAATAATTGAAAATAATTATAAATAATTATATATAATTGAATATAATTGAAAATAATTATAAATAATTATATATAATTGAATATAATTGATAAATAATTGAAAATAATTTAAAATAATTGAAAATAATTGAAAATAATTGAAAATAATTGAAAATAATTGAAAATAATTGAAAATAATTGAAAATAATTGAAAATAATTGAAAATAATTGAAAATAATTGAAAATAATTGAAAATAATTGAATATAATTGAAAATAACTGAAAATAATTGAAAATAATTGAAAATAATTGAAAATAATTGATAAATAATTGAAAATAATAATAAATAATTGATAATAATTGATAAATAATTGAAAATAATTATAAATAATTGATAAATAATTGAAAATAATTGAAAATAATTGAAAAGAATTGAAAATAATGGAAAATAATTATAAATAATTGAAAATAATTGAAAATAATTGAAAAGAATTGAAAAGAATTGAAAATAATTGAAAATAATTGAAAATAATTATAAATAATTCAAAATAATTGAAAATAACTGAAAATAATTGATAAATAATTGAAAATAATTATAAATAATTGAAAATAATTGATAAATAATTGAAAATAATAATAAATAATTGAAAATAATTGAAAATAATTTAAAATAATTGAAAATATTTGAAAATAATTGAAAATAATTATAAATAATTATATATAATTGAATATAATTGAAAATAATTATAAATAAATATATATAATTGAATATAATTGATAAATAATTGAAAATAATTGAAAATAATTGAAAATAATTGAAAATAATTGAAAATAATTGAAAATAATTGAAAATAATTGAAAATAATTGAAAATAATTGAAAATAATTGAAAATAATTGAAAATAATTGAAAATAATTAAAAATAATTGAAAATAATTATAAATAATTGAAAATAATTGATAAATAATTGATAAATAATTGAAAATAATAATAAATAATTGATAATAATTGATAAATAATTGAAAATAATTATAAATAATTGATAAATAATTGAAAATAATTGAAAATAATTGAGAAGAATTGAAAATAATGGAAAATAATTATAAATAATTGAAAATAATTGAAAATAATTGAAAAGAATTGAAAAGAATTGAAAATAATTGAAAATAATTGAAAATAATTATAAATAATTCAAAATAATTGAAAATAATTGAAAATAATTGATAAATAATTGAAAATAATTATAAATAATTGAAAATAATTATAAATAATTGAAAACAATTGAAAACAATTGAAAATAATTGAAAATAATTGAAAACAATTGAAAATAATTGAAAATAATTGAAAATAATTGAAAACAATTGAAAACAATTGATAAATAATTGAAAACAATTGAAAATAATTGAAAATAATTGAAAATAATTGAAAATAATTGAAAATAATTGAAAATAATTGAAAATAATTGAAAATAATTGAAAATAATTCATAAATAATTGAAAATAATTGAAAATAATTGAAAATAATTCATAAATAATTGAAAATAATTGAAAATAATTGTAAATAATTGAAAATAATTGATAAATAATTGAAAATAATTGAAAAGAATTGAAAAGAATTGAAAATAATGGAAAATAAATATAAATAATTGAATATAATTGAAAATAATTGAAAATAATTGAAAATAATTGATAGATAATTGAAAATAATTGAAAATAATTGAAAATAATTTAAAAGAACTGAAAATAATTGAAAATAATTGAAAATAATTGAAAATAATTGATAAATAATTGAAAATAATTGAAAATAATTGAAAATAATTGAAAATAATTGAAAATGATTGAAAATAATTGAAAATAATTGAAAATAATTGATAAATAATTGAAAATAATGGATATTAATTATAAATAATTGAAAATAATTGTAAATAATTAAAAATAATTATAAATAATTGAAAATAATTGAAAATAATTGAAAATAATTGAAAATAATTCAAAATAATTGAAAATAATAGATAAATAATTGAAAATAATTCAAAATAATTGAAAATAATTGATAAATAATTGAAAATAATTGAAAATAATTTAAAATAATTGATAATATTTGAAAATAATTGAAAATAATTATAAATAATTATATATAATTGAATATAATTGAAAATAATTATAAATAATTATATATAATTGAATATAATTGATAAATAATTGAAAATAATTGAAAATAATTGAAAATAATTGAAAATAATTGAAAATAATTGAAAATAATTGAAAATAATTGAAAATAATTGAAAATAATTGAAAATAATTGAAAATAATTGAAAATATATGATAAATAATTGAAAATAATTGAAAATAATTGAAAATAATTGAAAATATATGATAAATAATTGAAAATAATTGAAAATAATTGAAAATATATGATAAATAATTGAAAATAATTGAAAATAATTGAAAATAACTGAAAATAATTGAAAATAATTGAAAACAATTGAAAACAATTGAAAATAATTGAAAATAATTGAAAACAATTGAAAATAATTGAAAATAATTGAAAATAATTGAAAACAATTGAAAACAATTGATAAATAATTGAAAACAATTGAAAATAATTGAAAATAATTGAAAATAATTGAAAATAATTGAAAATAATTGAAAATAATTGAAAATAATTCATAAATAATTGAAAATAATTGAAAATAATTGAAAATAATTCATAAATAATTGAAAATAATTGAAAATAATTGTAAATAATTGAAAATAATTGATAAATAATTGAAAATAATTGAAAAGAATTGAAAAGAATTGAAAATAATGGAAAATAAATATAAATAATTGAATATAATTGAAAATAATTGAAAATAATTGAAAATAATTGATAGATAATTGAAAATAATTGAAAATAATTGAAAATAATTTAAAAGAACTGAAAATAATTGAAAATAATTGAAAATAATTGAAAATAATTGATAAATAATTGAAAATAATTGAAAATAATTGAAAATAATTGAAAATAATTGAAAATGATTGAAAATAATTGAAAATAATTGAAAATAATTGATAAATAATTGAAAATAATGGATATTAATTATAAATAATTGAAAATAATTGTAAATAATTAAAAATAATTATAAATAATTGAAAATAATTGAAAATAATTGAAAATAATTGAAAATAATTCAAAATAATTGAAAATAATAGATAAATAATTGAAAATAATTCAAAATAATTGAAAATAATTGATAAATAATTGAAAATAATTGAAAATAATTTAAAATAATTGATAATATTTGAAAATAATTGAAAATAATTATAAATAATTATATATAATTGAATATAATTGAAAATAATTATAAATAATTATATATAATTGAATATAATTGATAAATAATTGAAAATAATTGAAAATAATTGAAAATAATTGAAAATAATTGAAAATAATTGAAAATAATTGAAAATAATTGAAAATAATTGAAAATAATTGAAAATAATTGAAAATAATTGAAAATATATGATAAATAATTGAAAATAATTGAAAATAATTGAAAATAATTGAAAATATATGATAAATAATTGAAAATAATTGAAAATAATTGAAAATATATGATAAATAATTGAAAATAATTGAAAATAATTGAAAATAACTGAAAATAATTGAAAATAATTGAAAACAATTATAAATAATTGAAAATAATTGAAAATAATTGAAAAAAATTGAAAATAATTGATAAATAAATGAAAATAATTGATAAATAATTGAAAATAATTGAAAATAATAGAAAATAATTGAAAATAATTGAAAATAATTGAAAATAATTGAAAATAATTGAAAATAATTGAAAATAATTGGTAATAATTATAAATAATTGAAAATAATTGATAAATAATTGAAAATAATAATAAATAATTGATAATAATTGATAAATAATTGAAAATAATTATAAATAATTGAAAATAATTGATAAATAATTGAAAATAATTGAAAATAATTATAAATAATTGAAAATAATTGTAAATAATTAAAAATAATTATAAATAATTGAAAATAATTGAAAATAATTGAAAATAATTCAAAATAATTGAAAATAATAGATAAATAATTGAAAATAATTCAAAATAATTGATAAATAATTGAAAATAATTGAAAATAATTTAAAATAATTGAAAATATTTGAAAATAATTGAAAATAATTATAAATAATTATATATAATTGAATATAATTGAAAATAATTATAAATAATTATATATAATTGAATATAATTGATAAATAATTGAAAATAATTGAAAATAATTGAAAATAATTGAAAATAATTGAAAATAATTGAAAATAATTGAAAATAATTCATAAATAATTGAAAATAATTGAAAATAATTGAAAATAATTCATAAATAATTGAAAATAATTGAAAATAATTGTAAATAATTGAAAATAATTGATAAATAATTGAAAATAATTGAAAAGAATTGAAAAGAATTGAAAATAATGGAAAATAAATATAAATAATTGAATATAATTGAAAATAATTGAAAATAATTGAAAATAATTGATAGATAATTGAAAATAATTGAAAATAATTGAAAATAATTTAAAAGAACTGAAAATAATTGAAAATAATTGAAAATAATTGAAAATAATTGATAAATAATTGAAAATAATTGAAAATAATTGAAAATAATTGAAAATAATTGAAAATGATTGAAAATAATTGAAAATAATTGAAAATAATTGATAAATAATTGAAAATAATGGATATTAATTATAAATAATTGAAAATAATTGTAAATAATTAAAAATAATTATAAATAATTGAAAATAATTGAAAATAATTGAAAATAATTGAAAATAATTCAAAATAATTGAAAATAATAGATAAATAATTGAAAATAATTCAAAATAATTGAAAATAATTGATAAATAATTGAAAATAATTGAAAATAATTTAAAATAATTGATAATATTTGAAAATAATTGAAAATAATTATAAATAATTATATATAATTGAATATAATTGAAAATAATTATAAATAATTATATATAATTGAATATAATTGATAAATAATTGAAAATAATTGAAAATAATTGAAAATAATTGAAAATAATTGAAAATAATTGAAAATAATTGAAAATAATTGAAAATAATTGAAAATAATTGAAAATAATTGAAAATAATTGAAAATATATGATAAATAATTGAAAATAAGTGAAAATAATTGAAAATAATTGAAAATATATGATAAATAATTGAAAATAATTGAAAATAATTGAAAATATATGATAAATAATTGAAAATAATTGAAAATAATTGAAAATAACTGAAAATAATTGAAAATAATTGAAAACAATTATAAATAATTGAAAATAATTGAAAATAATTGAAAAAAATTGAAAATAATTGATAAATAAATGAAAATAATTGATAAATAATTGAAAATAATTGAAAATAATAGAAAATAATTGAAAATAATTGAAAATAATTAAAAATAATTGAAAATAATTGGTAATAATTATAAATAATTGAAAATAATTGATAAATAATTGAAAATAATAATAAATAATTGATAATAATTGATAAATAATTGAAAATAATTATAAATAATTGAAAATAATTGATAAATAATTGAAAATAATTGAAAATAATTATAAATAATTGAAAATAATTGTAAATAATTAAAAATAATTATAAATAATTGAAAATAATTGAAAATAATTGAAAATAATTCAAAATAATTGAAAATAATAGATAAATAATTGAAAATAATTCAAAATAATTGATAAATAATTGAAAATAATTGAAAATAATTTAAAATAATTGAAAATATTTGAAAATAATTGAAAATAATTATAAATAATTATATATAATTGAATATAATTGAAAATAATTATAAATAATTATATATAATTGAATATAATTGATAAATAATTGAAAATAATTGAAAATAATTGAAAATAATTGAAAATAATTGAAAATAATTGAAAATAATTGAAAATAATTGAAAATAATTGAAAATAATTGAAAATAATTGAAAATAATTGAAAATAATTCATAAATAATTGAAAATAATTGAAAATAATTGAAAATAATTGAAAATAATTGAAAACAATTGAAAATAATTGAAAATAATTGAAAATAATTGAAAACAATTGAAAACAATTGATAAATAATTGAAAACAATTGAAAATAATTGAAAATAATTGAAAATAATTGAAAATAATTGAAAATAATTGAAAATAATTGAAAATAATTGAAAATAATTGAAAATAATTCATAAATAATTGAAAATAATTGAAAATAATTGAAAATAATTCATAAATAATTGAAAATAATTGAAAATAATTGTAAATAATTGAAAATAATTGATAAATAATTGAAAATAATTGAAAAGAATTGAAAAGAATTGAAAATAATGGAAAATAAATATAAATAATTGAATATAATTGAAAATAATTGAAAATAATTGAAAATAATTGATAGATAATTGAAAATAATTGAAAATAATTGAAAATAATTTAAAAGAACTGAAAATAATTGAAAATAATTGAAAATAATTGAAAATAATTGATAAATAATTGAAAATAATTGAAAATAATTGAAAATAATTGAAAATAATTGAAAATGATTGAAAATAATTGAAAATAATTGAAAATAATTGATAAATAATTGAAAATAATGGATATTAATTATAAATAATTGAAAATAATTGTAAATAATTAAAAATAATTATAAATAATTGAAAATAATTGAAAATAATTGAAAATAATTGAAAATAATTCAAAATAATTGAAAATAATAGATAAATAATTGAAAATAATTCAAAATAATTGAAAATAATTGATAAATAATTGAAAATAATTGAAAATAATTTAAAATAATTGATAATATTTGAAAATAATTGAAAATAATTATAAATAATTATATATAATTGAATATAATTGAAAATAATTATAAATAATTATATATAATTGAATATAATTGATAAATAATTGAAAATAATTGAAAATAATTGAAAATAATTGAAAATAATTGAAAATAATTGAAAATAATTGAAAATAATTGAAAATAATTGAAAATAATTGAAAATAATTGAAAATAATTGAAAATATATGATAAATAATTGAAAATAATTGAAAATAATTGAAAATAATTGAAAATAATTGAAAATAATTGAAAATATATGATAAATAATTGAAAATAATTGAAAATAATTGAAAATATATGATAAATAATTGAAAATAATTGAAAATAATTGAAAATAACTGAAAATAATTGAAAATAATTGAAAACAATTATAAATAATTGAAAATAATTGAAAATAATTGAAAAAAATTGAAAATAATTGATAAATAAATGAAAATAATTGATAAATAATTGAAAATAATTGAAAATAATAGAAAATAATTGAAAATAATTGAAAATAATTGAAAATAATTGAAAATAATTGGTAATAATTATAAATAATTGAAAATAATTGATAAATAATTGAAAATAATAATAAATAATTGATAATAATTGATAAATAATTGAAAATAATTATAAATAATTGAAAATAATTGATAAATAATTGAAAATAATTGAAAATAATTATAAATAATTGAAAATAATTGTAAATAATTAAAAATAATTATAAATAATTGAAAATAATTGAAAATAATTGAAAATAATTCAAAATAATTGAAAATAATAGATAAATAATTGAAAATAATTCAAAATAATTGATAAATAATTGAAAATAATTGAAAATAATTTAAAATAATTGAAAATATTTGAAAATAATTGAAAATAATTATAAATAATTATATATAATTGAATATAATTGAAAATAATTATAAATAATTATATATAATTGAATATAATTGATAAATAATTGAAAATAATTGAAAATAATTGAAAATAATTGAAAATAATTGAAAATAATTGAAAATAATTGAAAATAATTGAAAATAATTGAAAATAATTGAAAATAATTGAAAATAATTGAAAATAATTCATAAATAATTGAAAATAATTGAAAATAATTGAAAATAATTATAAATAATTGAAAATAATTGATAAATAATTGAAAATAATTGAAAAGAAGTGAAAATAATTGAAAATAATTGATAAATAATTGCAAATAATTGAAAATAATTGAAAATAATTTAAAAGAATTGAAAATAATTGAAAATAATTTAAAATAATTGAAAATAATTGAAAATAATTGAAAATAATTGAAAATAATTGAAAATAATTGAAAATAATTGAAAATAATTGAAAATAATTTAAAATAATTGAAAATAATTTAAAACAATTTAAAATAATTGAAAATAATTTAAAATAATTTAAAATAATTCAAAATAATAGATAAATAATTGAAAATAATTGAAAATAATTGAAAATAATTGAAAATAATTGATAAATAATTGAAAATAATTGAAAATAATTGAAAATAATTGAAAATAATTTAAAATAATTGAAAATAATAGAAAATAATTGAAAATAATTATAAATAATTGAAAATAATTATAAATAATTATAAATAATTGAATATAATTGATAAATGATTGAAAATAATTGAAAATAATTGAAAATAATTGAAAATAATTGAAAATAATTGAAAATAATTGAAAATAATTTTAAATAATTCAAAATAATTGAAAATAATTGAAAATAATTGATAAATAATTGAAAATAATTATAAATAATTGAAAATAATTGAAAATAATTGAAAATATTTCAAAATAATTCAAAATAATTGAAAATATATGATAAATAATTGAAAATAATTGAAAATAATTGAAAATAATTGAAAATAATTGAAAATAATTGAAAATTATTGAAAATAATTGAAAATAATTGAAAATAATTGAAAATAATTGAAAATAATTCAAAATAATTGAAAATAATAGATAAATAATTGAAAATAATTGAAAATAATTATAAATAATTGAAAATAATTGAAAATAATTGAAAATAATTTAAAATAATTTAAAATAATTATAAATAATTGAATATAATTGATAAATAATTGAAAATAATTGAAAATAATTGAAAATAATTGATAAATAATTGAAAATAATTGAAAATAATTGAAAATAACTGAAAATAATTGAAAATAATTGAAAATAATTATAAATAATTGAAAATAATTGATAAATAATTGAAAATAATTGAAAATAATTGAAAATAATTGAAAATAATTGAAAATAATTTATAAATAATTGAAAATAATTATAAATAATTGAAAATAATTATAAATAACTGAAAACAATTGAAAACAATTGAAAATAATTGAAAATAATTGAAAACAATTGAAAATAATTGAAAATTATTGAAAACAATTGAAAACAATTGATAAATAATTGAAAACAATTGAAAATAATTGAAAATAATTGAAAATAATTGAAAATAATTGAAAATAATTGAAAATAATTGAAAATAATTGAAAATAATTGAAAATAATTGAAAATAATTGAAAATAATTGAAAATAATTGAAAATAATTCATAAATAATTGAAAATAATTGAAAATAATTGAAAATAATTAAAAATAATTGAAAATAATTGATAAATAATTGAAAATGATTCATAAATAAATGAAAATAATTGAAAATAATTGAAAATAATTCATAAATAATTGAAAATAATTGAAAATAATTATAAATAATTGAAAATAATTATAAATAATTGAAAATAATTGATAAATAATTGAAAATAATTGAAAAGAATTGAAAAGAATTGAAAATAATGGAAAATAATTGAAAATAATTGAAAATAATTGAAAATAATTGAAAATAATTGAAAATGATTGAAAATAATTGAAAATAATTGAAAATAATTGATAAATAATTGAAAATAATGGAAAATAATTATAAATAATTGAAAATAATTGTAAATAATTAAAAATAATTATAAATAATTGAAAATAATTGAAAATAATTGAAAACAATTGAAAACAATTGATAAATAATTGAAAACAATTGAAAATAATTGAAGATAATTGAAAATAATTGAAAATAATTGAAAATAATTGAAAATAATTGAAAATAATTGAAAATAATTGGAAATAATTGAAAATAATTGAAAATAATTCATAAATAATTGAAAATAATTGAAAATAATTGAAAATAATTGAAAATAATTGAAAATAATTGAAAATAATTGAAAATAATTGAAAATGATTCATAAATAATTGAAAATAATTGAAAATAATTGAAAATAATTCATAAATAATTGAAAATAATTGAAAATAATTATAAATAATTGAAAATAATTGTAAATAATTGAAAATAATTGATAAATAATTGAAAATAATTGAAAAGAATTGAAAAGAATTGAAAATAATGGAAAATAATTATAAATAATTGAATATAATTGAAAATAATTGAAAATAATTGAAAATAATTGAAAATAATTGATAGATAATTGAAAATAATTGAAAATAATTGAAAATAATTTAAAAGAACTGAAAATAATTGAAAATAATTGAAAATAATTGAAAATAATTGAAAATAATTGAAAATAATTGAAAATAATTGAAAATGATTGAAAATAATTGAAAATAATTGAAAATAATTGATAAATAATTGAAAATAATGGAAAATAATTATAAATAATTGAAAATAATTGTAAATAATTAAAAATAATTATAAATAATTGAAAATAATTGAAAATAATTGAAAATAATTGTAAATAATTCAAAATAATTGAAAATAATAGATAAATAATTGAAAATAATTCAAAATAATTGAAAATAATTGATAAATAATTGAAAATAATTGAAAATAATTTAAAATAATTGAAAATATTTGAAAATAATTGAAAATAATTATAAATAATTATATATAATTGAATATAATTGAAAATAATTATAAATAATTATATATAATTGAATATAATTGATAAATAATTGAAAATAATTGAAAATAATTGAAAATAATTGAAAATAATTGAAAATAATTGAAAATAATTGAAAATAAATGAAAATAATTGAAAATAATTGAAAATAATTGAAAATAATTGAAAATAATTGAAAATATATGATAAATAATTGAAAATAATTGAAAATAATTGAAAATAATTGAAAATAATTGAAAATAATTGAAAATAATTGGTAATAATTATAAATAATTGAAAATAATTGATAAATAATTGAAAATAATTGATAAATAATTGAAAATAATTGAAAATAATAATAAATAATTGATAATAATTGATAAATAATTGAAAATAATTATAAATAATTGAAAATAATTGATAAATAATTGAAAATAATTGAATATAATTGAAAAGAATTGAAAATAATGGAAAATAATTATAAATAATTGAAAATATTTTAAAAGAATTGAAAATAATTGAAAATAATTGAAAATAAGTGATAAATAATTGAAAATAATTGAAAATAATTTAAAATAATTGAAAATATTTGAAAATAATTGAAAATAATTATAAATAATTATATATAATTGAATATAATTGAAAATAATTATAAATAATTATATATAATTGAATATAATTGATAAATAATTTAAAATAATTGAAAATAATTGAAAATAATTGAAAATAATTGAAAATAATTGAAAATAATTGAAAATAATTGAAAATAATTGAAAATAATTGAAAATAATTGAAAATAATTGAAAATAATTGAAAATAATTGAAAATAATTCATAAATAATTGAAAATAATTGAAAATAATTGAAAATAATAATAAATAATTGAAAATAATTGATAAATAATTGAAAATAATTGAAAATAATTTAAAAGAATTGAAAATAATTGAAAATAATTGATAAATAATTGAAAATAATTGAAAATGATTGAAAATGATTGAAAATAATTGAAAATAATTGAAAATAATTGAAAATAATTGATAAATAATTGAAAATAATGGAAAATATTTGAAAATATTTGAAAATAATTGAAAATAATTATAAATAATTATATATAGTTGAATATAATTGAAAATAATTATAAATAATTATATATAATTGAATATAATTGATAAATAATTGAAAATAATTGAAAATAATTGAAAATAATTGAAAATAATTGAAAATAATTGAAAATAATTGAAAATAATTGAAAATAATTGAAAATAATTGAAAATAATTGAAAATAATTGAAAATTATAATAAATAATTGAAAATAATTGAAAATAATTGAAAATAATTGAAAATAATTGAAAATAATTGAAAATAATTGAAAATAATTGAAAATAATTCAAAATAATTGAAAATAATAGATAAATAATTGAAAATAATTGAAAATAATTGAAAATAATTGAAAATAATTGAAAATAATTCATAAATAATTGAAAATAATTGAAAATAATTGAAAATAATTAAAAATAATTGAAAATAATTGATAAATACTTGAAAATGATAGAAAATAATTGAAAATAATAATAAATAATTGATAATAATTGCTAAATAATTCAAAATAATTGAAAATAATTGAAAATAATTGATAAATAATTGAAAATAATTATAAATAATTGAAAATAATTGAAAATAATTGAAAATATTTCAAAATAATTCAAAATAATTGAAAATATATGATAAATAATTGAAAATAATTGAAAATAATTGAAAATAATTGAAAATAATTGAAAATAATTGAAAATAATTGAAAATAATTCAAAATAATTGAAAATAATAGATAAATAATTGAAAATAATTGAAAATAATTGATAAATAATTGAAAATAATTGAAAATAATTTAAAATAATTGAAAATAATTTAAAATAATTGAAAATAATTTAAAACAATTTAAAACAATTGAAAATAATTTAAAATAATTTAAAATAATTCAAAATAATTGAAAATAATAGATAAATAATTGAAAATAATTGAAAATAATTGAAAATAATTGATAAATAATTGAAAATAATTGAAAATAATTGAAAATAATTGAAAATAATTAAAAATAATTGAAAATAATTGAAAATAATTGAAAATAATTGAAAATAATTGAAAATAATTGAAAATAATTGAAAATAATTGAAAATAATTGAAAATAATTGAAAATATATGATAAATAATTGAAAATAATTGAAACTAATTATAAATAATTGAAAATAATTGAAAATAATTGAAAATAATTTAAAATAATTTAAAATAATTATAAATAATTGAATATAATTGATAAATAATTTAAAATAATTGAAAATAATTGATAAATAATTGAAAATAATTGAAAATAATTGAAAATAACTGAAAATAATTGAAAATAATTGAAAATAATTATAAATAATTGAAAATAATTGATAAATAATTGAAAATAATTGAAAATAATTGAAAATAATTGAAAATAATTGAAAATAATTGAAAATAATTGAAAATAATTGAAAATAATTTATAAATAATTGAAAATAATTATAAATAATTGAAAATAATTATAAATAACTGAAAACAATTGAAAACAATTGAAAATAATTGAAAATAATTGAAAACAATTGAAAATAATTGAAAATTATTGAAAACAATTGAAAACAATTGATAAATAATTGAAAACAATTGAAAATAATTGAAAATAATTGAAAATAATTGAAAATAATTGAAAATAATTGAAAATAATTGAAAATAATTGAAAATAATTGAAAATAATTGAAAATAATTGAAAATAATTCATAAATAATTGAAAATAATTGAAAATAATTGAAAATAATTAAAAATAATTGAAAATAATTGATAAATAATTGAAAATGATTGAAAATAATTGAAAATAATAATAAATAATTGAAAATAATTTAAAATAATTGAAAATATTTGAAAATAATTGAAAATAATTATAAATAATTATATATAATTGAATATAATTGAAAATAATTATAAATAATTATATATAATTGAATATAAGTGATAAATAATTTAAAATAATTGAAAATAATTGAAAATAATTGAAAATAATTGAAAATAATTGAAAATAATTGAAAATAATTGAAAATAATTGAAAATAATTGAAAATGATTGAAAATAATTGAAAATAATTGAAAATAATTGATAAATAATTGAAAATAATGGAAAATAATTATAAATAATTGAAAATAATTGTAAATAATTAAAAATAATTATAAATAATTGAAAATAATTGAAAATAATTGAAAACAATTGAAAACAATTGATAAATAATTGAAAACAATTGAAAATAATTTAAGATAATTGAAAATAATTGAAAATAATTGAAAATAATTGAAAATAATTGAAAATAATTGAAAATAATTGAAAATAATTGAAAATAATTCATAAATAATTGAAAATAATTGAAAATAATTGAAAATAATTGAAAATAATTGAAAATAATTAAAAATAATTGAAAATAATTGAAAATAATTGAAAATAATTGAAAATAATTGAAAATAATTGAAAATAATTGAAAATAATTGAAAATAATTGAAAATAATTGAAAATATATGATAAATAATTGAAAATAATTGAAACTAATTATAAATAATTGAAAATAATTGAAAATAATTGAAAATAATTTAAAATAATTTAAAATAATTATAAATAATTGAATATAATTGATAAATAATTTAAAATAATTGAAAATAATTGATAAATAATTGAAAATAATTGAAAATAATTGAAAATAACTGAAAATAATTGAAAATAATTGAAAATAATTATAAATAATTGAAAATAATTGATAAATAATTGAAAATAATTGAAAATAATTGAAAATAATTGAAAATAATTGAAAATAATTGAAAATAATTGAAAATAATTGAAAATAATTTATAAATAATTGAAAATAATTATAAATAATTGAAAATAATTATAAATAACTGAAAACAATTGAAAACAATTGAAAATAATTGAAAATAATTGAAAACAATTGAAAATAATTGAAAATTATTGAAAACAATTGAAAACAATTGATAAATAATTGAAAACAATTGAAAATAATTGAAAATAATTGAAAATAATTGAAAATAATTGAAAATAATTGAAAATAATTGAAAATAATTGAAAATAATTGAAAATAATTCATAAATAATTGAAAATAATTGAAAATAATTGAAAATAATTAAAAATAATTGAAAATAATTGATAAATAATTGAAAATGATTGAAAATAATTGAAAATAATAATAAATAATTGAAAATAATTTAAAATAATTGAAAATATTTGAAAATAATTGAAAATAATTATAAATAATTATATATAATTGAATATAATTGAAAATAATTATAAATAATTATATATAATTGAATATAAGTGATAAATAATTTAAAATAATTGAAAATAATTGAAAATAATTGAAAATAATTGAAAATAATTGAAAATAATTGAAAATAATTGAAAATAATTGAAAATAATTGAAAATGATTGAAAATAATTGAAAATAATTGAAAATAATTGATAAATAATTGAAAATAATGGAAAATAATTATAAATAATTGAAAATAATTGTAAATAATTAAAAATAATTATAAATAATTGAAAATAATTGAAAATAATTGAAAACAATTGAAAACAATTGATAAATAATTGAAAACAATTGAAAATAATTTAAGATAATTGAAAATAATTGAAAATAATTGAAAATAATTGAAAATAATTGAAAATAATTGAAAATAATTGAAAATAATTGAAAATAATTCATAAATAATTGAAAATAATTGAAAATAATTGAAAATAATTGAAAATAATTGAAAATAATTGAAAATAATTGAAAATAATTCATAAATAATTGAAAATAATTGAAAATAATTGAAAATAATTCATAAATAATTGAAAATAATTGAAAATAATTATAAATAATTGAAAATAATTATAAATAATTGAAAATAATTGATAAATAATTGAAAATAATTGAAAAGAATTGAAAAGAATTGAAAATAATTGAAAATAATTGAAAATAATTGAAAATAATTGAAAATAATTGAAAATAATTGAAAATAATTGAAAATAATTGAAAATAATTGAAAATAATTGAAAATAATTGAAAATAATTGAAAATAATTCAAAATAATTGAAAATAATAGATAAATAATTGAAAATAATTGAAAATAATTGAAAATAATTGAAAATAATTCATAAATAATTGAAAATAATTGAAAATAATTGAAAATAATTAAAAATAATTGAAAATAATTGATAAATACTTGAAAATGATTGAAAATAATTGAAAATAATAATAAATAATTGATAATAATTGATAAATAATTCAAAATAATTGAAAATAATTGAAAATAATTGATAAATAATTGAAAATAATTATAAATAATTGAAAATAATTGAAAATAATTGAAAATAATTGAAAATATTTCAAAATAATTCAAAATAATTGAAAATATATGATAAATAATTGAAAATAATTGAAAATAATTGAAAATAATTGAAAATAATTGAAAATAATTGAAAATAATTGAAAATAATTGAAAATAATTGAAAATAATTGAAAATAATTCAAAATAATTGAAAATAATAGATAAATAATTGAAAATAATTGAAAATAATTGATAAATAATTGAAAATAATTGAAAATAATTTAAAATAATTGAAAATAATTTAAAATAATTGAAAATAATTTAAAACAATTTAAAATAATTGAAAATAATTTAAAATAATTTAAAATAATTCAAAATAATTCAAAATAATGGATAAATAATTGAAAATAATTGAAAATAATTGAAAATAATTGATAAATAATTGAAAATAATTGAAAATAATTGAAAATAATTGAAAATAATTGAAAATAATTGAAAATAATTGAAAATAATTGAAAATAATTGAAAATAATTGAAAATAATTGAAAATAATTGAAAATATATGATAAATAATTGAAAATAATTGAAACTAATTATAAATAATTGAAAATAATTGAAAATAATTGAAAATAATTTAAAATAATTTAAAATAATTATAAATAATTGAATATAATTGATAAATAATTTAAAATAATTGAAAATAATTGATAAATAATTGAAAATAATTGAAAATAATTGAAAATAACTGAAAATAATTGAAAATAATTGAAAATAATTATAAATAATTGAAAATAATTGATAAATAATTGAAAATAATTTATAAATAATTGAAAATAATTATAAATAATTGAAAATAATTATAAATAACTGAAAACAATTGAAAACAATTGAAAATAATTGAAAATAATTGAAAACAATTGAAAATAATTGAAAATTATTGAAAACAATTGAAAACAATTGATAAATAATTGAAAACAATTGAAAATAATTGAAAATAATTGAAAATAATTGAAAATAATTGAAAATAATTGAAAATAATTGAAAATAATTGAAAATAATTGAAAATAATTGAAAATAATTCATAAATAATTGAAAATAATTGAAAATAATTGAAAATAATTAAAAATAATTGAAAATAATTGATAAATAATTGAAAATGATTGAAAATAATTGAAAATAATAATAAATAATTGAAAATAATTTAAAATAATTGAAAATATTTGAAAATAATTGAAAATAATTATAAATAATTATATATAATTGAATATAATTGAAAATAATTATAAATAATTATATATAATTGAATATAATTGATAAATAATTTAAAATAATTGAAAATAATTGAAAATAATTGAAAATAATTGAAAATAATTAAAAATAATTGAAAATAATTGAAAATAATTGAAAATAATTGAAAATGATTGAAAATAATTGAAAATAATTGAAAATAATTGATAAATAATTGAAAATAATGGAAAATAATTATAAATAATTGAAAATAATTGTAAATAATTAAAAATAATTATAAATAATTGAAAATAATTGAAAATAATTGAAAACAATTGAAAACAATTGATAAATAATTGAAAACAATTGAAAATAATTGAAGATAATTGAAAATAATTGAAAATAATTGAAAATAATTGAAAATAATTGAAAATAATTGAAAATAATTGAAAATAATTGAAAATAATTGAAAATAATTGAAAATAATTCATAAATAATTGAAAATAATTGAAAATAATTGAAAATAATTGAAAATAATTGAAAATAATTGAAAATAATTGAAAATAATTGAAAATAATTCATAAATAATTGAAAATAATTGAAAATAATTCATAAATAATTGAAAATAATTGAAAATAATTATAAATAATTGAAAATAACTATAAATAATTGAAAATAATTGATAAATAATTGAAAATAATTGAAAAGAATTGAAAAGAATTGAAAATAATGGAAAATAATTATAAATAATTGAATATAATTGAAAATAATTGAAAATAATTGAAAATAATTGATAGATAATTGAAAATAATTGAAAATAATTGAAAATAATTTAAAAGAACTGAAAATAATTGAAAATAATTGAAAATAATTGAAAATAATTGAAAATAATTGAAAATAATTGAAAATGATTGAAAATAATTGAAAATAATTGAAAATAATTGATAAATAATTGAAAATAATGGAAAATAATTATAAATAATTGAAAATAATTGTAAATAATTAAAAATAATTATAAATAATTGAAAATAATTGAAAATAATTGAAAATAATTGAAAATAATTTAAAATAATTGAAAATATTTGAAAATAATTGAAAATAATTATAAATAATTATATATAATTGAATATAATTGAAAATAATTATAAATAATTATATATAATTGAATATAATTGATAAATAATTTAAAATAATTGAAAATAATTGAAAATAATTGAAAATAATTGAAAATAATTGAAAATAATTGAAAATAATTGAAAATAATTGAAAATAATTGAAAATAATTGAAAATAATTGAAAATAATTGAAAATAATTGAAAATAATTGAAAATAATTGAAAATAATTCATAAATAATTGAAAATAATTGAAAATAATTGAAAATAATAATAAATAATTGAAAATAATTGATAAATAATTGAAAATAATTGAAAATAATTTAAAAGAATTGAAAATAATTGAAAATAATTGATAAATAATTGAAAATAATTGAAAATGATTGAAAATGATTGAAAATAATTGAAAATAATTGAAAATAATTGAAAATAATTGATAAATAATTGAAAATAATGGAAAATATTTGAAAATACTTGAAAATAATTGAAAATAATTATAAATAATTATATATAGTTGAATATAATTGAAAATAATTATAAATAATTATATATAATTGAATATAATTGATAAATAATTTAAAATAATTGAAAATAATTGAAAATAATTGAAAATAATTGAAAATAATTGAAAATAATTGAAAATAATTGAAAATAATTGAAAATAATTGAAAATAATTGAAAATAATTGAAAATTATAATAAATAATTGAAAATGATTGAAAATAATTGAAAATAATTCAAAATAATTGAAAATAATAGATAAATAATTGAAAATAATTGAAAATAATTGAAAATAATTGAAAATAATTGAAAATAATTCATAAATAATTGAAAATAATTGAAAATAATTAAAAATAATTGAAAATAATTGATAAATACTTGAAAATGATTGAAAATAATTGAAAATAATAATAAATAATTGATAATAATTGATAAATAATTGAAAATAATTATAAATAATTGATAAATAATTGAAAATAATTGAAAATAATTTAAAAGAATTGAAAATAATGGAAAATAATTATAAATAATTGAAAATAATTGAAAAGAATTGAAAAGAATTGAAAATAATTGAAAATAATTGAAAATAATTGATAAATAATTGAAAATAATTGAAAATAATTGAAAATGATTGAAAATAATTGAAAATAATTGAAAATAATTGATAAATAATTGAAAATAATGGAAAATAATTATAAATAATTGAAAATAATTGTAAATAATTAAAAATAATTATAAATAATTGAAAATAATTGAAAATAATTGAAAACAATTGAAAACAATTGATAAATAATTGAAAACAATTGAAAATAATTGAAAATAATTGAAAATAATTGAAAATAATTGAAAATAATTGAAAATAATTGAAAATAATTGAAAATAATTGAAAATAATTGAAAATAATTGAAAATAATTCATAAATAATTGAAAATAATTGAAAATAATTGAAAATAATTAAAAATAATTGAAAATAATTCATAAATAATTGATAATAATTGAAAATAATTCATAAATAATTGAAAATAATTGAAAATAATTATAAATAATTGAAAATAATTATAAATAATTGAAAATAATTATAAATAATTGAAAATAATTGATAAATAATTGAAAATAATTGAAAAGAAATGAAAAGAATTGAAAATAATGGAAAATAATTATAAATAATTGAATATAATTGAAAATAATTGAAAATAATTGAAAATAATTGATAGATAATTGAAAATAATTGAAAATAATTGAAAATAATTTAAAAGAACTGAAAATAATTGAAAATAATTGAAAATAATTGATAAATAATTGAAAATAATTGAAAATAATAATAAATAATTGATAATAATTGATAAATAATTGAAAATAATTATAAATAATTGATAAATAATTGAAAATAATTGAAAATAATTTAAAAGAATTGAAAATAATGGAAAATAATTATAAATAATTGAAAATAATTGAAAAGAATTGAAAAGAATTGAAAATAATTGAAAATAATTGAAAATAATTGATAAATAATTGAAAATAATTGAAAATAATTGAAAATAATTGAAAATGATTGAAAATAATTGAAAATAATTGAAAATAATTGATAAATAATTGAAAATAATGGAAAATAATTATAAATAATTGAAAATAATTGTAAATAATTAAAAATAATTATAAATAATTGAAAATAATTGAAAATAATTGAAAACAATTGAAAACAATTGATAAATAATTGAAAACAATTGAAAATAATTGAAAATAATTGAAAATAATTGAAAATAATTGAAAATAATTGAAAATAATTGAAAATAATTGAAAATAATTGAAAATAATTGAAAATAATTCATAAATAATTGAAAATAATTGAAAATAATTGAAAATAATTGAAAATAATTGAAAATAATTGAAAATAATTCATAAATAATTGAAAATAATTGAAAATAATTCATAAATAATTGAAAATAATTGAAAATAATTATAAATAATTGAAAATAATTATAAATAATTGAAAATAATTGATAAATAATTGAAAAGAAATGAAAAGAATTGAAAATAATGGAAAATAATTATAAATAATTGAATATAATTGAAAATAATTGAAAATAATTGAAAATAATTGATAGATAATTGAAAATAATTGAAAATAATTGAAAATAATTTAAAAGAACTGAAAATAATTGAAAATAATTGAAAATAATTGATAAATAATTGAAAATAATTGAAAATAATTGAAAATAATTGAAAATAATTGAAAATGATTGAAAATAATTGAAAATAATTGAAAATAATTGATAAATAATTGAAAATAATGGAAAATAATTATAAATAATTGAAAATAATTGTAAATAATTAAAAATAATTATAAATAATTGAAAATAATTGAAAATAATTGAAAATAATTGTAAATAATTCAAAATAATTGAAAATAATAGATAAATAATTGAAAATAATTCAAAATAATTGAAAATAATTGATAAATAATTGAAAATAATTGAAAATAATTTAAAATAATTGAAAATATTTGAAAATAATTGAAAATAATTATAAATAATTATATATAATTGAATATAATTGAAAATAATTATAAATAATTATATATAATTGAATATAATTGATAAATAATTGAAAATAATTGAAAATAATTGAAAATAATTGAAAATAATTGAAAATAATTGAAAATAATTGAAAATAATTGAAAATAATTGAAAATAATTGAAAATAATTGAAAATAATTGAAAATATATGATAAATAATTGAAAATAATTGAAAATAATTGAAAATAATTGAAAATAATTGAAAATAATTGAAAATAATTGAAAATAATTGGTAATAATTATAAATAATTGAAAATAATTGATAAATAATTGAAAATAATTGATAAATAATTGAAAATAATTGAAAATAATAATAAATAATTGATAATAATTGATAAATAATTGAAAATAATTATAAATAATTGAAAATAATTGATAAATAATTGAAAATAATTGAAAATAATTGAAAAGAATTGAAAATAATGGATAATAATTATAAATAATTGAAAATAATTTAAAAGAATTGAAAATAATTGAAAATAATTGAAAATAAGTGATAAATAATTGAAAATAATTGAAAATGATTGAAAATAATTGAAAATAATTGAAAATAATTGATAAATAATTGAAAATTATGGAAAATAATTATAAATAATTGAAAATAATTGTAAATAATTAAAAATAATTATAAATAATTGAAAATAATTGAAAATAATTGAAAATAATTCAAAATAATTGAAAATAATAGATAAATAATTGAAAATAATTCAAAATAATTGATAAATAATTGAAAATAATTGAAAATAATTTAAAATAATTGAAAATATTTGAAAATAATTGAAAATAATTATAAATAATTATATATAATTGAATATAATTGAAAATAATTATAAATAATTATATATAATTGAATATAATTGATAAATAATTTAAAATAATTGAAAATAATTGAAAATAATTGAAAATAATTGAAAATAATTGAAAATAATTGAAAATAATTGAAAATAATTGAAAATAATTGAAAATAATTGAAAATAATTGAAAATAATTGAAAATAATTGAAAATAATTGAAAATAATTGAAAATAATTCATAAATAATTGTAAATAATTGAAAATAATAATAAATAATTGAAAATAATTGATAAATAATTGAAAATAATTGAAAATAATTTAAAAGAATTGAAAATAATTGAAAATAATTGATAAATAATTGAAAATAATTGAAAATGATTGAAAATGATGGAAAATAATTGAAAATAATTGAAAATAATTGAAAATAATTGATAAATAATTGAAAATAATGGAAAATATTTGAAAATATTTGAAAATAATTGAAAATAATTATAAATAATTATATATAGTTGAATATAATTGAAAATAATTATAAATAATTATATATAATTGAATATAATTGATAAATAATTAAAATAATTGAAAATAATTGAAAATAATTGAAAATAATTGAAAATAATTGAAAATAATTGAAAATAATTGAAAATAATTGAAAATAATTGAAAATAATTGAAAATTATTATAAATAATTGAAAATAATTGAAAATAATTGAAAATAATTGAAAATAATTGAAAATAATTGAAAATAATTCAAAATAATTGAAAATAATAGATAAATAATTGAAAATAATTGAAAATAATTGAAAATAATTGAAAATAATTTAAAATAATTGAAAATAATTTAAAACAATTTAAAATAATTGAAAATAATTTAAAATAA
The DNA here is from genome assembly GCA_947577245.1 of Andrena bucephala. Classification (NCBI taxonomy): domain Eukaryota; kingdom Metazoa; phylum Arthropoda; class Insecta; order Hymenoptera; family Andrenidae; genus Andrena; species Andrena bucephala. The sequence goes on from OX387717.1 coordinate 60,974,873, forward strand.
TTTAAAATAATTCAAAATAATAGATAAATAATTGAAAATAATTGAAAATAATTGAAAATAATTGATAAATAATTGAAAATAATTGAAAATAATTGAAAATAATTGAAAATAATTGAAAATAATTGAAAATAATTGAAAATAATTGAAAATAATTGAAAATAATTGAAAATAATTGAAAATAATTGGTAATAATTATAAATAATTGAAAATAATTGATAAATAATTGAAAATAATTGATAAATAATTGAAAATAATTGAAAATAATAATAAATAATTGATAATAATTGATAAATAATTGAAAATAATTATAAATAATTGAAAATAATTGATAAATAATTGAAAATAATTGAAAATAATTGAAAAGAATTGAAAATAATGGAAAATAATTATAAATAATTGAAAATAATTTAAAAGAATTGAAAATAATTGAAAATAATTGAAAATAAGTGATAAATAATTGAAAATAATTGAAAATGATTGAAAATAATTGAAAATAATTGATAAATAATTGAAAATTATGGAAAATAATTATAAATAATTGAAAATAATTGTAAATAATTAAAAATAATTATAAATAATTGAAAATAATTGAAAATAATTGAAAATAATTCAAAATAATTGAAAATAATAGATAAATAATTGAAAATAATTCAAAATAATTGATAAATAATTTAAAATAATTGAAAATAATTTAAAATAATTGAAAATATTTGAAAATAATTGAAAATAATTATAAATAATTATATATAATTGAATATAATTGAAAATAATTATAAATAATTATATATAATTGAATATAATTGATAAATAATTTAAAATAATTGAAAATAATTGAAAATAATTGAAAATAATTGAAAATAATTGAAAATAATTGAAAATAATTGAAAATAATTGAAAATAATTGAAAATAATTGAAAATAATTGAAAATAATTGAAAATAATTGAAAATAATTCATAAATAATTGAAAATAATTGAGAATAATTGAAAATAATAATAAATAATTGAAAATAATTGAAAATAATTGAAAATAATTCAAAATAATTAAAAATAATTGAAAATAATAGATAAATAATTGAAAATAATTCAAAATAATTGATAAATAATTGAAAATAATTGAAAATAATTTAAAATAATTGAAAATATTTGAAAATAATTGAAAATAATTATAAATAATTATATATAATTGAATATAATTGAAAATAATTATAAATAATTATATATAATTGAATATAATTGATAAATAATTTAAAATAATTGAAAATAATTGAAAATAATTGAAAATAATTGAAAATAATTGAAAATAATTGAAAATAATTGAAAATAATTGAAAATAAATGAAAATAATTGAAAATAATTGAAAATAATTGAAAATAATTGAAAATAATTCATAAATAATTGAAAATAATTGAAAATAATTCATAAATAATTGAAAATAATTGAAAATAATAATAAATAATTGAAAATAATTGATAAATAATTGAAAATAATTGAAAATAATTTAAAAGAATTGAAAATAATTGAAAATAATTGATAAATAATTGAAAATAATTGAAAATGATTGAAAATGATGGAAAATAATTGAAAATAATTGAAAATAATTGAAAATAATTGATAAATAATTGAAAATAATGGAAAATATTTGAAAATATTTGAAAATAATTGAAAATAATTATAAATAATTATATATAGTTGAATATAATTGAAAATAATTATAAATAATTATATATAATTGAATATAATTGATAAATAATTAAAATAATTGAAAATAATTGAAAATAATTGAAAATAATTGAAAATAATTGAAAATAATTGAAAATAATTGAAAATAATTGAAAATAATTGAAAATTATTATAAATAATTGAAAATAATTGAAAATAATTGAAAATAATTGAAAATAATTGAAAATAATAGAAAATAATTGAAAATAATTCAAAATAATTGAAAATAATAGATAAATAATTGAAAATAATTGAAAATAATTGAAAATAATTGAAAATAATTTAAAATAATTGAAAATAATTTAAAACAATTTAAAATAATTGAAAATAATTTAAAATAATTTAAAATAATTCAAAATAATAGATAAATAATTGAAAATAATTGAAAATAATTGAAAATAATTGATAAATAATTGAAAATAATTGAAAATAATTGAAAATAATTGAAAATAATTGAAAATAATTTAAAATAATTGAAAATAATTGAAAATAATTGAAAATAATTGAAAATAATTGAAAATAATTGAAAATAATTGAAAATAATTGAAAATAATTGAAAATAATTGGTAATAATTATAAATAATTGAAAATAATTGATAAATAATTGAAAATAATTGAAAATAATTGAAAATAATAATAAATAATTGATAATAATTGATAAATAATTGAAAATAATTATAAATAATTGAAAATAATTGATAAATAATTGAAAATAGTTGAAAATAATTGAAAAGAATTGAAAATAATGGAAAATAATTATAAATAATTGAAAATAATTTAAAAGAATTGAAAATAATTGAAAATAATTGAAAATAAGTGATAAATAATTGAAAATAATTGAAAATGATTGAAAATAATTGAAAATAATTGATAAATAATTGAAAATTATGGAAAATAATTATAAATAATTGAAAATAAATGTAAATAATTAAAAATAATTATAAATAATTGAAAATAATTGAAAATAATGGAAAATAATTCAAAATAATTGAAAATAATAGATAAATAATTGAAAATAATTCAAAATAATTGATAAATAATTTAAAATAATTGAAAATAATTTAAAATAATTGAAAATATTTGAAAATAATTGAAAATAATTATAAATAATTATATATAATTGAATATAATTGAAAATAATTATAAATAATTATATATAATTGAATATAATTGATAAATAATTTAAAATAATTGAAAATAATTGAAAATAATTGAAAATAATTGAAAATAATTGAAAATAATTGAAAATAATTGAAAATAATTGAAAATAATTGAAAATAATTGAAAATAATTGAAAATAATTGAAAATAATTGAAACTAATTGAAAATAATTCATAAATAATTGAAAATAATTGAGAATAATTGAAAATAATAATAAATAATTGAAAATAATTGATAAATAATTGAAAATAATTTAAAATAATTTAAAAGAATTGAAAATAATTGAAAATAATTGATAAATAATTGAAAATAATTGAAAATGATTGAAAATAATTGAAAATAATTGAAAATAATAGAAAATAATTGAAAATAATTCAAAATAATTGAAAATAATAGATAAATAATTGAAAATAATTGAAAATAATTGAAAATAATTTAAAATAATTTAAAATAATTGAAAATAATTTAAAACAATTTAAAATAATTGAAAATAATTTAAAATAATTTAAAATAATTCAAAATAATAGATAAATAATTGAAAATAATTGAAAATAATTGAAAATAATTGATAAATAATTGAAAATAATTGAAAATAATTGAAAATAATTGAAAATAATTTAAAATAATTGAAAATAATTGAAAATAATTGAAAATAATTGAAAATAATTGAAAATAATTGAAAATAATTGAAAATAATTGAAAATAATTGAAAATAATTGGTAATAATTATAAATAATTGAAAATAATTGATAAATAATTGAAAATAATTGAAAATAATTGAAAATAATAATAAATAATTGATAATAATTGATAAATAATTGAAAATAATTATAAATAATTGAAAATAATTGATAAATAATTGAAAATAGTTGAAAATAATTGAAAAGAATTGAAAATAATGGAAAATAATTATAAATAATTGAAAATAATTTAAAAGAATTGAAAATAATTGAAAATAATTGAAAATAAGTGATAAATAATTGAAAATAATTGAAAATGATTGAAAATAATTGAAAATAATTGATAAATAATTGAAAATTATGGAAAATAATTATAAATAATTGAAAATAAATGTAAATAATTAAAAATAATTATAAATAATTGAAAATAATTGAAAATAATGGAAAATAATTCAAAATAATTGAAAATAATAGATAAATAATTGAAAATAATTCAAAATAATTGATAAATAATTTAAAATAATTGAAAATAATTTAAAATAATTGAAAATATTTGAAAATAATTGAAAATAATTATAAATAATTATATATAATTGAATATAATTGAAAATAATTATAAATAATTATATATAATTGAATATAATTGATAAATAATTGAAAATAATTGAAAATAATTGAAAATAATTGAAAATAATTGAAAATAATTGAAAATAATTGAAAATAATTGAAAATAATTGAAAATAATTGAAAATAATTGAAAATAATTGAAAATAATTGAAAATAATTGAAACTAATTGAAAATAATTCATAAATAATTGAAAATAATTGAGAATAATTGAAAATAATAATAAATAATTGAAAATAATTGATAAATAATTGAAAATAATTGAAAATAATTTAAAAGAATTGAAAATAATTGAAAATAATTGATAAATAATTGAAAATAATTGAAAATGATTGAAAATGATTGAAAATAATTGAAAATAATTGAAAATAATTGAAAATAATTTATAAATAATTGAAAATAATGGAAAATATTTGAAAATATTTGAAAATAATTGAAAATAATTATAAATAATTATATATAGTTGAATATAATTGAAAATAATTATAAATAATTATAAATAATTGAATATAATTGATAAATAATTTAAAATAATTGAAAATAATTGAAAATAATTGAGAATAATTGAAAATAATTGAAAATAATTGAAAATAATTGAAAATAATTGAAAATAATTGAATATAATTGAAAATTATAATAAATAATTGAAAATAATTGAAAATAATTGAAAATAATTGAAAATAATTGAAAATAATTGAAAATAATTGAAAATAATTGAAAATAATTCAAAATAATTGAAAATAATAGATACATAATTGAAAATAATTGAAAATAATTGAAAATAATTGAAAATAATTGAAAATAATTGAAAATAATTTAAAAGAATTGAAAATAATGGAAAATAATTATAAATAATTGAAAATAATTGAAAAGAATTGAAAAGAATTGAAAATAATTAAAAATAATTGAAAATAATTGATAAATAATTGAAAATAATTGAAAATAATTGAAAATAATTGAAAATGATTGAAAATAATTGAAAATAATTGAAAATAATTGATAAATAATTGAAAATAATGGAAAATAATTATAAATAATTGAAAATAATTGTAAATAATTAAAAATAATTATAAATAATTGAAAATAATTGAAAATAATGGAAAATAATTCAAAATAATTGAAAATAATTGGTAATAATTATAAATAATTGAAAATAATTGATAAATAATTGAAAATAATTGAAAATAATTGAAAATAATAATAAATAATTGATAATAATTGATAAATAATTGAAAATAATTATAAATAATTGAAAATAATTCAAAATAATTGATAAATAATTTAAAATAATTGAAAATAATTGAAAATAATTGAAAATAATTGAAAATAATTGAAAATAATTGAAAATAAATGAAAATAATTGAAAATAATTGAAAATAATTGAAAATAATTGAAAATAATTCATAAATAATTGAAAATAATTGAAAATAATTCATAAATAATTGAAAATAATTGAAAATAATAATAAATAATTGAAAATAATTGATAAATAATTGAAAATAATTGAAAATAATTTAAAAGAATTGAAAATAATTGAAAATAATTGATAAATAATTGAAAATAATTGAAAATGATTGAAAATGATGGAAAATAATTGAAAATAATTGAAAATAATTGAAAATAATTGATAAATAATTGAAAATAATGGAAAATATTTGAAAATATTTGAAAATAATTGAAAATAATTATAAATAATTATATATAGTTGAATATAATTGAAAATAATTATAAATAATTATATATAATTGAATATAATTGATAAATAATTAAAATAATTGAAAATAATTGAAAATAATTGAAAATAATTGAAAATAATTGAAAATAATTGAAAATAATTGAAAATAATTGAAAATAATTGAAAATTATTATAAATAATTGAAAATAATTGAAAATAATTGAAAATAATTGAAAATAATTGAAAATAATAGAAAATAATTGAAAATAATTCAAAATAATTGAAAATAATAGATAAATAATTGAAAATAATTGAAAATAATTGAAAATAATTGAAAATAATTTAAAATAATTGAAAATAATTTAAAACAATTTAAAATAATTGAAAATAATTTAAAATAATTTAAAATAATTCAAAATAATAGATAAATAATTGAAAATAATTGAAAATAATTGAAAATAATTGATAAATAATTGAAAATAATTGAAAATAATTGAAAATAATTGAAAATAATTTAAAATAATTGAAAATAATTGAAAATAATTGAAAATAATTGAAAATAATTGAAAATAATTGAAAATAATTGAAAATAATTGAAAATAATTGAAAATAATTGGTAATAATTATAAATAATTGAAAATAATTGATAAATAATTGAAAATAATTGAAAATAATTGAAAATAATAATAAATAATTGATAATAATTGATAAATAATTGAAAATAATTATAAATAATTGAAAATAATTGATAAATAATTGAAAATAGTTGAAAATAATTGAAAAGAATTGAAAATAATGGAAAATAATTATAAATAATTGAAAATAATTTAAAAGAATTGAAAATAATTGAAAATAATTGAAAATAAGTGATAAATAATTGAAAATAATTGAAAATGATTGAAAATAATTGAAAATAATTGATAAATAATTGAAAATTATGGAAAATAATTATAAATAATTGAAAATAATTGTAAATAATTAAAAATAATTATAAATAATTGAAAATAATTGAAAATAATGGAAAATAATTCAAAATAATTGAAAATAATAGATAAATAATTGAAAATAATTCAAAATAATTGATAAATAATTTAAAATAATTGAAAATAATTTAAAATAATTGAAAATATTTGAAAATAATTGAAAATAATTATAAATAATTATATATAATTGAATATAATTGAAAATAATTATAAATAATTATATATAATTGAATATAATTGATAAATAATTTAAAATAATTGAAAATAATTGAAAATAATTGAAAATAATTGAAAATAATTGAAAATAATTGAAAATAATTGAAAATAATTGAAAATAATTGAAAATAATTGAAAATAATTGAAAATAATTGAAAATAATTGAAAATAATTGAAAATAATTGAAACTAATTGAAAATAATTCATAAATAATTGAAAATAATTGAGAATAATTGAAAATAATAATAAATAATTGAAAATAATTGATAAATAATTGAAAATAATTGAAAATAATTTAAAAGAATTGAAAATAATTGAAAATAATTGATAAATAATTGAAAATAATTGAAAATGATTGAAAATGATTGAAAATAATTGAAAATAATTGAAAATAATTGAAAATAATTTATAAATAATTGAAAATAATGGAAAATATTTGAAAATATTTGAAAATAATTGAAAATAATTATAAATAATTATATATAGTTGAATATAATTGAAAATAATTATAAATAATTATAAATAATTGAATATAATTGATAAATAATTTAAAATAATTGAAAATAATTGAAAATAATTGAGAATAATTGAAAATAATTGAAAATAATTGAAAATAATTGAAAATAATTGAAAATAATTGAATATAATTGAAAATTATAATAAATAATTGAAAATAATTGAAAATAATTGAAAATAATTGAAAATAATTGAAAATAATTGAAAATAATTGAAAATAATTGAAAATAATTCAAAATAATTGAAAATAATAGATACATAATTGAAAATAATTGAAAATAATTGAAAATAATTGAAAATAATTGAAAATAATTGAAAATAATTTAAAAGAATTGAAAATAATGGAAAATAATTATAAATAATTGAAAATAATTGAAAAGAATTGAAAAGAATTGAAAATAATTAAAAATAATTGAAAATAATTGATAAATAATTGAAAATAATTGAAAATAATTGAAAATAATTGAAAATGATTGAAAATAATTGAAAATAATTGAAAATAATTGATAAATAATTGAAAATAATGGAAAATAATTATAAATAATTGAAAATAATTGTAAATAATTAAAAATAATTATAAATAATTGAAAATAATTGAAAATAATTGAAAACAATTGAAAACAATTGATAAATAATTGAAAACAATTGAAAATATTTGAAAATAATTGAAAATAATTGAAAATAATTGAAAATAATTGAAAATAATTGAAAATAATTGAAAATAATTGAAAATAATTGAAAATAATTCATAAATAATTGAAAATAATTGAAAATAATTGAAAATATTTGAAAATAATTGAAAATAATTGAAAATAATTGAAAATAATTGAAAATAATTCATAAATAATTGAAAATAATTGAAAATAATTGAAAATAATTCATAAATAATTGAAAATAATTGAAAATCATTATAAATAATTGAAAATAATTATAAATAATTGAAAATAATTGATAAATAATTGAAAATAATTGAAAAGAATTGAAAAGAATTGAAAATAATGGAAAATAATTATAAATAATTGAATATAATTGAAAATAATTGAAAATAATTGAAAATAATTGATAGATAATTGAAAATAATTGAAAATAATTGAAAATAATTTAAAATAATTTAAAAGAACTGAAAATAATTGAAAATAATTGAAAATAATTGATAAATAATTGAAAATAATTGAAAATAATTGAAAATAATTGAAAATAATTGAAAATGATTGAAAATAATAGAAAATAATTGAAAATAATTGATAAATAATTGAAAATAATGGAAAATAATTATAAATAATTGAAAATAATTGTAAATAATTAAAAATAATTATAAATAATTGAAAATAATTGAAAATAATTGAAAATAATTGTAAATAATTCAAAATAATTGAAAATAATAGATAAATAATTGAAAATAATAGATAAATAATTGAAAATAATAGATAAATAATTGAAAATGATTCAAAATAATTGAAAATAATTGATAAATAAATGAAAATAATTGAAAATAATTGAAAATAATTGAAAATAATTGAAAATAATTGAAAATTATTATAAATAATTGAAAATAATTGAAAATAATTGAAAATAATTGAAAATAATTGAAAATAATAGAAAATAATTGAAAATAATTCAAAATAATTGAAAATAATAGATAAATAATTGAAAATAATTGAAAATAATTGAAAATAATTGAAAATAATTTAAAATAATTGAAAATAATTTAAAACAATTTAAAATAATTGAAAATAATTTAAAATAATTTAAAATAATTCAAAATAATAGATAAATAATTGAAAATAATTGAAAATAATTGAAAATAATTGATAAATAATTGAAAATAATTGAAAATAATTGAAAATAATTGAAAATAATTGAAAATAATTGAAAATAATTTAAAATAATTGAAAATAATTGAAAATAATTGAAAATAATTGAAAATAATTGAAAATAATTGAAAATAATTGAAAATAATTGAAAATAATTGAAAATAATTGGTAATAATTATAAATAATTGAAAATAATTGATAAATAATTGAAAATAATTGAAAATAATTGAAAATAATAATAAATAATTGATAATAATTGATAAATAATTGAAAATAATTGATAAATAATTGAAAATAGTTGAAAATAATTGAAAAGAATTGAAAATATTGGAAAATAATTATAAATAATTGAAAATAATTTAAAAGAATTGAAAATAATTGAAAATAATTGAAAATAAGTGATAAATAATTGAAAATAATTGAAAATGATTGAAAATAATTGAAAATAATTGATAAATAATTGAAAATTATGGAAAATAATTATAAATAATTGAAAATAATTGTAAATAATTAAAAATAATTATAAATAATTGAAAATAATTGAAAATAATGGAAAATAATTCAAAATAATTGAAAATAATAGATAAATAATTGAAAATAATTCAAAATAATTGATAAATAATTTAAAATAATTGAAAATAATTTAAAATAATTGAAAATATTTGAAAATAATTGAAAATAATTATAAATAATTATATATAATTGAATATAATTGAAAATAATTATAAATAATTATATATAATTGAATATAATTGATAAATAATTTAAAATAATTGAAAATAATTGAAAATAATTGAAAATAATTGAAAATAATTGAAAATAATTGAAAATAATTGAAAATAATTGAAAATAATTGAAAATAATTGAAAATAATTGAAAATAATTGAAAATAATTGAAACTAATTGAAAATAATTCATAAATAATTGAAAATAATTGAGAATAATTGAAAATAATAATAAATAATTGAAAATAATTGATAAATAATTGAAAATAATTGAAAATAATTTAAAAGAATTGAAAATAATTGAAAATAATTGATAAATAATTGAAAATAATTGAAAATGATTGAAAATGATTGAAAATAATTGAAAATAATTGAAAATAATTGAAAATAATTTATAAATAATTGAAAATAATGGAAAATATTTGAAAATATTTGAAAATAATTGAAAATAATTATAAATAATTATATATAGTTGAATATTATTGAAAATAATTATAAATAATTATAAATAATTGAATATAATTGATAAATAATTTAAAATAATTGAAAATAATTGAAAATAATTGAGAATAATTGAAAATAATTGAAAATAATTGAAAATAATTGAAAATAATTGAAAATAATTGAATATAATTGAAAATTATAATAAATAATTGAAAATAATTGAAAATAATTGAAAATAATTGAAAATAATTGAAAATAATTGAAAATAATTGAAAATAATTGAAAATAATTGAAAATAATTGAAAATAATAGATACATAATTGAAAATAATTGAAAATAATTGAAAATAATTGAAAATAATTGAAAATAATTGAAAATAATTTAAAAGAATTGAAAATAATGGAAAATAATTATAAATAATTGAAAATAATTGAAAAGAATTGAAAAGAATTGAAAATAATTAAAAATAATTGAAAATAATTGATAAATAATTGAAAATAATTGAAAATAATTGAAAATAATTGAAAATGATTGAAAATAATTGAAAATAATTGAAAATAATTGATAAATAATTGAAAATAATGGAAAATAATTATAAATAATTGAAAATAATTGTAAATAATTAAAAATAATTATAAATAATTGAAAATAATTGAAAATAATGGAAAATAATTCAAAATAATTGAAAATAATTGGTAATAATTATAAATAATTGAAAATAATTGATAAATAATTGAAAATAATTGAAAATAATTGAAAATAATAATAAATAATTGATAATAATTGATAAATAATTGAAAATAATTATAAATAATTGAAAATAATTCAAAATAATTGATAAATAATTTAAAATAATTGAAAATAATTTAAAATAATTGAAAATATTTGAAAATAATTGAAAATAATTATAAATAATTATATATAATTGAATATAATTGAAAATAATTATAAATAATTATATATAATTGAATATAATTGATAAATAATTTAAAATAATTGAAAATAATTGAAAATAATTGAAAATAATTGAAAATAATTGAAAATAATTGAAAATAATTGAAAATAATTGAAAATAATTGAAAATAATTGAAAATAATTGAAAATAATTGAAAATAATTGAAAATAATTCATAAATAATTGAAAATAATTGAGAATAATTGAAAATAATAATAAATAATTGAAAATAATTGAAAATAATTGAAAATAATTCAAAATAATTAAAAATAATTGAAAATAATAGATAAATAATTGAAAATAATTCAAAATAATTGATAAATAATTGAAAATAATTGAAAATAATTTAAAATAATTGAAAATATTTGAAAATAATTGAAAATAATTATAAATAATTATATATAATTGAATATAATTGAAAATAATTATAAATAATTATATATAATTGAATATAATTGATAAATAATTTAAAATAATTGAAAATAATTGAAAATAATTGAAAATAATTGAAAATAATTGAAAATAATTGAAAATAATTGAAAATAATTGAAAATAAATGAAAATAATTGAAAATAATTGAAAATAATTGAAAATAATTGAAAATAAATGAAAATAATTGAAAATAATTGAAAATAATTGAAAATAATTGAAAATAATTCATAAATAATTGAAAATAATTGAAAATAATTCATAAATAATTGAAAATAATTGAAAATAATAATAAATAATTGAAAATAATTGATAAATAATTGAAAATAATTGAAAATAATTTAAAAGAATTGAAAATAATTGAAAATAATTGATAAATAATTGAAAATAATTGAAAATGATTGAAAATGATGGAAAATAATTGAAAATAATTGAAAATAATTGAAAATAATTGATAAATAATTGAAAATAATGGAAAATATTTGAAAATATTTGAAAATAATTGAAAATAATTATAAATAATTATATATAGTTGAATATAATTGAAAATAATTATAAATAATTATATATAATTGAATATAATTGATAAATAATTAAAATAATTGAAAATAATTGAAAATAATTGAAAATAATTGAAAATAATTGAAAATAATTGAAAATAATTGAAAATAATTGAAAATTATTATAAATAATTGAAAATAATTGAAAATAATTGAAAATAATTGAAAATAATTGAAAATAATAGAAAATAATTGAAAATAATTCAAAATAATTGAAAATAATAGATAAATAATTGAAAATAATTGAAAATAATTGAAAATAATTGAAAATAATTTAAAATAACTGAAAATAATTTAAAACAATTTAAAATAATTGAAAATAATTTAAAATAATATAAAATAATTCAAAATAATAGATAAATAATTGAAAATAATTGAAAATAATTGAAAATAATTGATAAATAATTGAAAATAATTGAAAATAATTGAAAATAATTGAAAATAATTTAAAATAATTGAAAATAATTTAAAATAATTGAAAATAATTGAAAATAATTGAAAATAATTGAAAATAATTGAAAATAATTGAAAATAATTGAAAATAATTGAAAATAATTGGTAATAATTATAAATAATTGAAAATAATTGATAAATAATTGAAAATAATTGAAAATAATTGAAAATAATAATAAATAATTGATAATAATTGATAAATAATTGAAAATAATTATAAATAATTGAAAATAATTGATAAATAATTGAAAATAGTTGAAAATAATTGAAAAGAATTGGAAATAATGGAAAATAATTATAAATAATTGAAAATAATTTAAAAGAATTGAAAATAATTGAAAATAATTGAAAATAAGTGATAAATAATTGAAAATAATTGAAAATGATTGAAAATAATTGAAAATAATTGATAAATAATTGAAAATTATGGAAAATAATTATAAATAATTGAAAATAATTGTAAATAATTAAAAATAATTATAAATAATTGAAAATAATTGAAAATAATGGAAAATAATTCAAAATAATTGAAAATAATAGATAAATAATTGAAAATAATTCAAAATAATTGATAAATAATTTAAAATAATTGAAAATAATTTAAAATAATTGAAAATATTTGAAAATAATTGAAAATAATTATAAATAATTATATATAATTGAATATAATTGAAAATAATTATAAATAATTATATATAATTGAATATAATTGATAAATAATTTAAAATAATTGAAAATAATTGAAAATAATTGAAAATAATTGAAAATAATTGAAAATAATTGAAAATAATTGAAAATAATTGAAAATAATTGAAAATAATTGAAAATAATTGAAAATAATTGAAAATAATTGAAACTAATTGAAAATAATTCATAAATAATTGAAAATAATTGAGAATAATTGAAAATAATAATAAATAATTGAAAATAATTGATAAATAATTGAAAATAATTGAAAATAATTTAAAAGAATTGAAAATAATTGAAAATAATTGATAAATAATTGAAAATAATTGAAAATGATTGAAAATGATTGAAAATAATTGAAAATAATTGAAAATAATTTATAAATAATTGAAAATAATGGAAAATATTTGAAAATATTTGAAAATAATTGAAAATAATTATAAATAATTATATATAGTTGAATATAATTGAAAATAATTATAAATAATTATAAATAATTGAATATAATTGATAAATAATTTAAAATAATTTAAAATAATTGAAAATAATTGAGAATAATTGAAAATAATTGAAAATAATTGAAAATAATTGAAAATAATTGAAAATAATTGAATATAATTGAAAATTATAATAAATAATTGAAAATAATTGAAAATAATTGAAAATAATTGAAAATAATTGAAAATAATTGAAAATAATTGAAAATAATTGAAAATAATTGAAAATAATTGAAAATAATTCAAAATAATTGAAAATAATAGATACATAATTGAAAATAATTGAAAATAATTGAAAATAATTGAAAATAATTGAAAATAATTGAAAATAATTTAAAAGAATTGAAAATAATGGAAAATAATTATAAATAATTGGAAATAATTGAAAAGAATTGAAAAGAATTGAAAATAATTAAAAATAATTGAAAATAATTGATAAATAATTGAAAATAATTGAAAATAATTGAAAATAATTGAAAATGATTGAAAATAATTGAAAATAATTGAAAATAATTGATAAATAATTGAAAATAATGGAAAATAATTATAAATAATTGAAAATAATTGTAAATAATTAAAAATAATTATAAATAATTGAAAATAATTGAAAATAATTGAAAACAATTGAAAACAATTGATAAATAATTGAAAACAATTGAAAATATTTGAAAATAATTGAAAATAATTGAAAATAATTGAAAATAATTGAAAATAATTGAAAATAATTGAAAATAATTGAAAATAATTGAAAATAATTCATAAATAATTGAAAATAATTGAAAATAATTGAAAATATTTGAAAATAATTGAAAATAATTGAAAATAATTGAAAATAATTGAAAATAATTCATAAATAATTGAAAATAATTGAAAATAATTGAAAATAATTCATAAATAATTGAAAATAATTGAAAATCATTATAAATAATTGAAAATAATTATAAATAATTGAAAATAATTGATAAATAATTGAAAATAATTGAAAAGAATTGAAAAGAATTGAAAATAATGGAAAATAATTATAAATAATTGAATATAATTGAAAATAATTGAAAATAATTGAAAATAATTGATAGATAATTGAAAATAATTGAAAATAATTGAAAATAATTTAAAATAATTTAAAAGAACTGAAAATAATTGAAAATAATTGAAAATAATTGATAAATAATTGAAAATAATTGAAAATAATTGAAAATAATTGAAAATAATTGAAAATGATTGAAAATAATAGAAAATAATTGAAAATAATTGATAAATAATTGAAAATAATGGAAAATAATTATAAATAATTGAAAATAATTGTAAATAATTAAAAATAATTATAAATAATTGAAAATAATTGAAAATAATTGAAAATAATTGTAAATAATTCAAAATAATTGAAAATAATAGATAAATAATTGAAAATAATAGATAAATAATTGAAAATAATAGATAAATAATTGAAAATGATTCAAAATAATTGAAAATAATTGATAAATAAATGAAAATAATTGAAAATAATTTAAAATAATTGAAAATATTTGAAAATAATTGAAAATAATTATAAATAATTATATATAATTGAATATAATTGAAAATAATTATAAATAATTATATATAATTGAATATAATTGATAAATAATTAAAAATAATTGAAAATAATTGAAAATAATTGAAAATAATTGAAAATAATTGAAAATAATTGAAAATAATTGAAAATAATTGAAAATAATTGAAAATAATTGAAAATATATGATAAATAATTGAAAATAATTGAAAATAATTGAAAATAATTGAAAATAATTGAAAATAATTGAAAATAATTGGTAATAATTATAAATAATTGAAAATAATTGATAAATAATTGAAAATAATTGATAAATAATTGAAAATAATGGAAAATAATTATAAATAATTGAAAATAATTGTAAATAATTAAAAATAATTATAAATAATTGAAAATAATTGAAAATAATTGAAAATAATTGTAAATAATTCAAAATAGTTGAAAATAATAGATAAATAATTGAAAATAATTCAAAATAATTGAAAATAATTGATAAATAATTGAAAATAATTGAAAATAATTTAAAATAATTGAAAATATTTGAAAATAATTGAAAATAATTATAAATAATTATATATAATTGAATATAATTGAAAATAATTATAAATAATTATATATAATTGAATATAATTGATAAATAATTGAAAATAATTGAAAATAATTGAAAATAATTGAAAATAATTGAAAATAATTGAAAATAATTGAAAATAATTGGAAATAATTGAAAATAATTGAAAATAATTGAAAATAATTGAAAATAATTGAAAATAATTGAAAATAATTGAAAATAATTGAAAATATATGATAAATAATTGAAAATAATTGAAAATAATTGAAAATAATTGAAAATAATTGAAAATAATTGAAAATAATTGAAAATAATTGGTAATAATTATAAATAATTGAAAATAATTGATAAATAATTGAAAATAATTGATAAATAATTGAAAATAATTGAAAATAATAATATATAATTGATAATAATTGATAAATAATTGAAAATAATTATAAATAATTGAAAATAATTGATAAATAATTGAAAATAATTGAAAATAATTGAAAAGAATTGAAAATAATTGAAAATAATTGAAAAGAATTGAAAATAATGGAAAATAATTATAAATAATTGAAAATAATTTAAAAGAATTGAAAACAATTGAAAATAATTGAAAATAAGTGATAAATAATTGAAAATAATTGAAAATGATTGAAAATAATTGAAAATAATTGAAAATAATTGATAAATAATTGAAAATTATGGAAAATAATTATAAATAATTGAAAATAATTGTAAATAATTAAAAATAATTATAAATAATTGAAAATAATTGAAAATAATTGAAAATAATTCAAAATAATTGAAAATAATAGATAAATAATTGAAAATAATTCAAAATAATTGATAAATAATTGAAAATAATTGAAAATAATTTAAAATAATTGAAAATATTTGAAAATAATTGAAAATAATTATAAATAATTATATATAATTGAATATAATTGAAAATAATTATAAATAATTATATATAATTGAATATAATTGATAAATAATTGAAAATAATTGAAAATAATTGAAAATAATTGAAAATAATTGAAAATAATTGAAAATAATTGAAAATAATTGAAAATAATTGAAAATAATTGAAAATAATTGAAAATAATTGAAAATAATTGAAAATAATTGAAAATAATTCATAAATAATTGAAAATAATTGAAAATAATAATAAATAATTGAAAATAATTGATAAATAATTGAAAATAATTGAAAATAATTGAAAATAATTGATAAATAATTGAAAATAATGGAAAATATTTGAAAATATTTGAAAATAATTGAAAATAATTATAAATAATTATATATAGTTGAATATAATTGGAAATAATTATAAATAATTATATATAATTGAATATAATTGATAAATAATTAAAATAATTGAAAATAATTGAAAATAATTGAAAATAATTGAAAATAATTGAAAATAATTGAAAATAATTGAAAATAATTGAAAATAATTGAAAATTATTATAAATAATTGAAAATAATTGAAAATAATTGAAAATAATTGAAAATAATTGAAAATAATAGAAAATAATTGAAAATAATTCAAAATAATTGAAAATAATAGATAAATAATTGAAAATAATTGAAAATAATTGAAAATAATTGAAAATAATTTAAAATAATTGAAAATAATTTAAAACAATTTAAAATAATTGAAAATAATTTAAAATAATTTAAAATAATTCAAAATAATAGATAAAAAATTGAAAATAATTGAAAATAATTGAAAATAATTGATAAATAATTGAAAATAATTGAAAATAATTGAAAATAATTGAAAATAATTTAAAATAATTGAAAATAATTGAAAATAATTGAAAATAATTGATAATAATTGAAAATAATTGAAAATAATTGAAAATAATTGAAAATAATTGGTAATAATTATAAATAATTGTAAAATAATTGATAAATAATTGAAAATAATTGATAAATAATTGAAAATAATTGAAAATAACAATAAATAATTGTTAATAATTGATAAATAATTGAAAATAATTATAAATAATTGAAAATAATTGATAAATAATTGAAAATAATTGAAAATAATTGAAAAGAATTGAAAATAATGGAAAATAATTATAAATAATTGAAAATAATTTAAAAGAATTGAAAATAATTGAAAATAATTGAAAATAAGTGATAAATAATTGAAAATAATTGAAAATGATTGAAAATAATTGAAAATAATTGATAAATAATTGAAAATTATGGAAAATAATTATAAATAATTGAAAATAATTGTAAATAATTAAAAATAATTATAAATAATTGAAAATAATTGAAAATAATTGAAAATAATTCAAAATAATTGAAAATAATAGATAAATAATTGAAAATAATTCAAAATAATTGATAAATAATTTAAAATAATTGAAAATAATTTAAAATAATTGAAAATATTTGAAAATAATTGAAAATAATTATAAATAATTATATATAATTGAATATAATTGAAAATAATTATAAATAATTATATATAATTGAATATAATTGATAAATAATTTAAAATAATTGATAAATAATTTAAAATAATTGAAAATAATTGAAAATAATTGAAAATAATTGAAAATAATTGAAAATAATTGAAAATAATTGAAAATAATTGAAAACAATTGAAAATAATTGAAAATAATTGAAAATAATTGAAAATAATTGAAAATAATTGAAAATAATTCATAAATAATTGAAAATAATTGAGAATAATTGAAAATAATAATAAATAATTGAAAATAATTGATAAATAATTGAAAATAATTGAAAATAATTTAAAAGAGTTGAAAATAATTGAAAATAATTGATAAATAATTGAAAATAATTGAAAATGATTGAAAATGATTGAAAATAATTGAAAATAATTGAAAATAATTGAAAATAATTGATAAATAATTGAAAATAATGGAAAATATTTGAAAATATTTTAAAATAATTGAAAATAATTATAAATAATTATATATAGTTGAATATAATTGAAAATAATTATAAATAATTATATATAATTGAATATAATTGATAAATAATTTAAAATAATTGAAAATAATTGAAAATAATTGAAAATAATTGAGAATAATTGAAAATAATTGAAAATAATTGAAAATAATTGAAAATAATTGAAAATAATTGAATATAATTGAAAATTATAATAAATAATTGAAAATAATTGAAAATAATTGAAAATAATTGAAAATAATTGAAAATAATTCAAAATAATTGAAAATAATAGATACATAATTGAAAATAATTGAAAATAATTGAAAATAATTGAAAATAATTGAAAATAATTCATAAATAATTGAAAATAATTGAAAATAATTGAAAATAATTAAAAATAATTGAAAATAATTGATAAATAATTGAAAATGATTGAAAATAATTGAAAATAATAATAAATAATTGATAATAATTGATAAATAATTGAAAATAATTATAAATAATTGATAAATAATTGAAAATAATTGAAAATAATTTAAAAGAATTGAAAATAATGGAAAATAATTATAAATAATTGAAAATAATTGAAAAGAATTGAAAAGAATTGAAAATAATTGAAAATAATTGAAAATAATTGATAAATAATTGAAAATAATTGAAAATAATTGAAAATAATTGAAAATGATTGAAAATAATTGAAAATAATTGAAAATAATTGATAAATAATTGAAAATAATGGAAAATAATTATAAATAATTGAAAATAATTGTAAATAATTAAAAATAATTATAAATAATTGAAAATAATTGAAAATAATTGAAAACAATTGAAAACAATTGATAAATAATTGAAAACAATTGAAAATATTTGAAAATAATTGAAAATAATTGAAAATAATTGAAAATAATTGAAAATAATTGAAAATAATTGAAAATAATTGAAAATAATTGAAAATATATGAAAATAATTGAAAATTATAATAAATAATTGAAAATAATTGAAAATAATTGAAAATAATTGAAAATAATTGAAAATAATTGAAAATAATTGAAAATAATTCAAAATAATTGAAAATAATAGATACATAATTGAAAATAATTGAAAATAATTGAAAATAATTGAAAATAATTGAAAATAATTCATAAATAATTGAAAATAATTGAAAATAATTGAAAATAATTAAAAATAATTGAAAATAATTGATAAATAATTGAAAATGATTGAAAATAATTGAAAATAATAATAAATAATTGATAATAATTGATAAATAATTGAAAATAATTATAAATAATTGATAAATAATTGAAAATAATTGAAAATAATTTAAAAGAATTGAAAATAATGGAAAATATTTATAAATAATTGAAAATAATTGAAAAGAATTGAAAAGAATTGAAAATAATTGAAAATAATTGAAAATAATTGATAAATAATTGAAAATAATTGAAAATAATTGAAAATAATTGAAAATGATTGAAAATAATTGAAAATAATTGAAAATAAATGATAAATAATTGAAAATAATGGAAAATAATTATAAATAATTGAAAATAATTGTAAATAATTAAAAATAATTATAAATAATTGAAAATAATTGAAAATAATTGAAAACAATTGAAAACAATTGATAAATAATTGAAAACAATTGAAAATAATTGAAAATAATTGAAAATAATTGAAAATAATTGAAAATAATTGAAAATAATTGAAAATAATTGAAAATAATTGAAAATAATTGAAAATAATTGAAAATAATTCATAAATAATTGAAAATAATTGAAAATAATTGAAAATAATTGAAAATAATTGAAAATAATTGAAAATAATTGGTAATAATTATAAATAATTGAAAATAATTGATAAATAATTGAAAATAATTGATGAATAATTGAAAATAATTGATAAATAATTGAAAATAATTTAAAATAATAATAAATAATTGATAATAATTGATAAATAATTGAAAATAATTATAAATAATTGAAAATAATTGATAAATAATTGAAAATAATTGAAAATAATTGAAAAGAATTGAAAATAATGGAAAATAATTATAAATAATTGAAAATAATTTAAAAGAATTGAAAATAATTGAAAATAATTGAAAATAAGTGATAAATAATTGAAAATAATTGAAAATGATTGAAAATAATTGAAAATAATTAAAAATAATTGATAAATAATTGAAAATTATGGAAAATAATTATAAATAATTGAAAATAATTGTAAATAATTAAAAATAATTATAAATAATTGAAAATAATTGAAAATAATTGAAAATAATTCAAAATAATTGAAAATAATAGATAAATAATTGAAAATAATTCAAAATAATTGCTAAATAATTGAAAATAATTGAAAATAATTTAAAATAATTGAAAATATTTGAAAATAATTGAAAATAATTATAAATAATTATATATAATTGAATATAATTGAAAATAATTATAAATAATTATATATAATTGAATATAATTGATAAATAATTTAAAATAATTGAAAATAATTTAAAATAATTTAAAATAATTGAAAATAATTGAAAATAATTGAAAATAATTGAAAATAATTGAAAATAATTGAAAATAATTGAAAATAATTGAAAATAATTGAAAATAATTGAAAATAATTGAAAATAATTGAAAATAATTGAAAATAATTGAAAATAATTGAAAATAATTGAAAATAATTGAAAATAATTGAAAATAATTGAAAATAATTGAAAATAATTCATAAATAATTGAAAATAATTGAAAATAATTGAAAATAATTGAAAATAATTGAAAATAATTGAAAATAATTGAAAATAATTGGTAATAATTATAAATAATTGAAAATAATTGATAAATAATTGAAAATAATTGATGAATAATTGAAAATAATTGATAAATAATTGAAAATAATTTAAAATAATAATAAATAATTGATAATAATTGATAAATAATTGAAAATAATTATAAATAATTGAAAATAATTGATAAATAATTGAAAATAATTGAAAATAATTGAAAAGAATTGAAAATAATGGAAAATAATTATAAATAATTGAAAATAATTTAAAAGAATTGAAAATAATTGAAAATAATTGAAAATAAGTGATAAATAATTGAAAATAATTGAAAATGATTGAAAATAATTGAAAATAATTAAAAATAATTGATAAATAATTGAAAATTATGGAAAATAATTATAAATAATTGAAAATAATTGTAAATAATTAAAAATAATTATAAATAATTGAAAATAATTGAAAATAATTGAAAATAATTCAAAATAATTGAAAATAATAGATAAATAATTGAAAATAATTCAAAATAATTGCTAAATAATTGAAAATAATTGAAAATAATTTAAAATAATTGAAAATATTTGAAAATAATTGAAAATAATTATAAATAATTATATATAATTGAATATAATTGAAAATAATTATAAATAATTATATATAATTGAATATAATTGATAAATAATTTAAAATAATTGAAAATAATTTAAAATAATTTAAAATAATTTAAAATAATTGAAAATAATTGAAAATAATTGAAAATAATTGAAAATAATTGAAAATAATTGAAAATAATTGAAAATAATTGAAAATAATTGAAAATAATTGAAAATAATTGAAAATTATAATAAATAATTGAAAATAATTGAAAATAATTGAAAATAATTGAAAATAATAGAAAATAATTGAAAATAATTCAAAATAATTGAAAATAATAGATAAATAATTGAAAATAATTGAAAATAATTGAAAATAATTGAAAATAATTTAAAATAATTGAAAATAATTTAAAACAATTTAAAATAATTGAAAATAATTTAAAATAATTTAAAATAATTCAAAATAATAGATAAATAATTGAAAATAATTGAAAATAATTGAAAATAATTGATAAATAATTGAAAATAATTCAAAATAATTGCTAAATAATTGAAAATAATTGAAAATAATTTAAAATAATTTAAAATAATTGAAAATAATTGAAAATAATTGAAAATAATTGAAAATAATTGAAAATAATTGAAAATAATTGAAAATAATTGAAAATAATTGGTAATAATTATAAATAATTGAAAATAATTGATAAATAATTGAAAATAATTGATAAATAATTGAAAATAATTGAAAATAATAATAAATAATTGATAATAATTGATAAATAATTGAAAATAATTATAAATAATTGAAAATAATTGATAAATAATTGAAAATAATTGAAAATAATTGAAAAGAATTGAAAATAATGGAAAATAATTATAAATAATTGAAAATAATTTAAAAGAATTGAAAATAATTGAAAATAATTGAAAATAAGTGATAAATAATTGAAAATAATTGAAAATGATTGAAAATAATTGAAAATAATTGAAAATAATTGATAAATAATTGAAAATTATGGAAAATAATTATAAATAATTGAAAATAATTGTAAATAATTAAAAATAATTATAAATAATTGAAAATAATTGAAAATAATTGAAAATAATTCAAAATAATTGAAAATAATAGATAAATAATTGAAAATAATTCAAAATAATTGATAAATAATTGAAAATAATTGAAAATAATTTAAAATAATTGAAAATATTTGAAAATAATTGAAAATAATTATAAATAATTATATATAATTGAATATAATTGAAAATAATTATAAATAATTATATATAATTGAATATAATTGATAAATAATTTAAAATAATTGAAAATAATTGAAAATAATTGAAAATAATTGAAAATAATTGAAAATAATTGAAAATAATTGAAAATAATTGAAAATAATTGAAAATAATTGAAAATAATTGAAAATAATTGAAAATAATTGAAAATAATTCATAAATAATTGAAAATAATTGAAAATAATTGAAAATAATAATAAATAATTGAAAATAATTGAAAATAATTTAAAAGAATTGAAAATAATTGAAAATAATTGATAAATAATTGAAAATAATTGAAAATGATTGAAAATGATTGAAAATAATTGAAAATAATTGAAAATAATTGAAAATAATTGATAAATAATTAAAAATAATTGAAAATATTTGAAAATATTTGAAAATAATTGAAAATAATTGAAAATAATTGAAAATAATTGAAAATAATTGAAAATAATTGAAAATAATTGAAAATAATTGAAAATAATTGAAAATAATTGAAAATAATTGAAAATATATGATAAATAATTGAAAATAATTGAAAATAATTGAAAATAATTGAAAATAATAGAAAATAATTGAAAATAATTCAAAATAATTGAAAATAATAGATAAATAATTGAAAATAATTGAAAATAATTGAAAATAATTGAAAATAATTTAAAATAATTGAAAATAATTTAAAACAATTTAAAATAATTGAAAATAATTGAAAATAATTTAAAATAATTGAAAATAATTGAAAATAATTCATAAATAATTGAAAATAATTGAAAATAATTGAAAATAATAATAAATAATTGAAAATAATTGAAAATAATTTAAAAGAATTGAAAATAATTGAAAATAATTGATAAATAATTGAAAATAATTGATAAATAATTGAAAATAATTGAAAATGATTGAAAATGATTGAAAATAATTGAAAATAATTGAAAATAATTGAAAATAATTGATAAATAATTGAAAATAATGGAAAATATTTGAAAATATTTGAAAATAATTGAAAATAATTATAAATAATTATATATAGTTGAATATAATTGAAAATAATTATAAATAATTATATATAATTGAATATAATTGATAAATAATTTAAAATAATTGAAAATAATTGAAAATAATTGAAAATAATTGAAAATAATTGAAAATAATTGAAAATAATTGAAAATAATTGAAAATAATTGAAAATAATTGAAAATAATTGAAAATTATAATAAATAATTGAAAATAATTGAAAATAATTGAAAATAATTGAAAATAATTGAAAATAATTGAAAATAATTGAAAATAATTGAAAATAATTGAAAATAATTCAAAATAATTGAAAATAATAGATACATAATTGAAAATAATTGAAAATAATTGAAAATAATTGAAAATAATTGAAAATAATTCATAAATAATTGAAAATAATTGAAAATAATTGAAAATAATTAAAAATAATTGAAAATAATTGATAAATAATTGAAAATGATTGAAAATAATTGAAAATAATAATAAATAATTGATAATAATTGATAAATAATTGAAAATAATTATAAATAATTGATAAATAATTGAAAATAATTTAAAAGAATTGAAAATAATGGAAAATAATTATAAATAATTGAAAATAATTGAAAAGAATTGAAAAGAATTGAAAATAATTGAAAATAATTGAAAATAATTGAAAATAATTGAAAATAATTGATAAATAATTGAAAATAATTGAAAATAATTGAAAATAATTGAAAATAATTGAAAATAATTGAAAATAATTGAAAATAATTGATAAATAATTGAAAATAATGGAAAATAATTATAAATAATTGAAAATAATTGTAAATAATTAAAAATAATTATAAATAATTGAAAATAATTGAAAATAATTGAAAACAATTGAAAACAATTGATAAATAATTGAAAACAATTGAAAATAATTGAAAATAATTAAAAATAATTGAAAATAATTGATAAATAATTGAAAATGATTCATAAATAATTGAAAATAATTGAAAATAATTCATAAATAATTGAAAATAATTGAAAATAATTATAAATAATTGAAAATAATTATAAATAATTGAAAATAATTGAAAATAATTGAAAAGAATTGAAAAGAATTGAAAATAATGGAAAATAATTGAAAATAATTGAAAATAATTGAAAATAATTGAAAATGATTGAAAATAATTGAAAATAATTGAAAATAATTGATAAATAATTGAAAATAATGGAAAATAATTATAAATAATTGAAAATAATTGTAAATAATTAAAAATAATTATAAATAATTGAAAATAATTGAAAATAATTGAAAATAATTGTAAATAATTCAAAATAATTGAAAATAATAGATAAATAATTGAAAATAATAGATAAATAATTGAAAATAATAGATAAATAATTGAAAATGATTCAAAATAATTGAAAATAATTGATAAATAATTGAAAATAATTGAAAATAATTTAAAATAATTGAAAATATTTGAAAATAATTGAAAATAATTATAAATAATTATATATAATTGAATATAATTGAAAATAATTATAAATAATTATATATAATTGAATATAATTGATAAATAATTAAAAATAATTGAAAATAATTGAAAATAACTGAAAATAATTGAAAATAATTGAAAATAATTGAAAATAATTGAAAATAATTGAAAATAATTGAAAATAATTGAAAATAATTGAAAATAATTGAAAATAATTGAAAATAATTCATAAATAATTGAAAATAATTGAAAATAATTGAAAATAATAATAAATAATTGAAAATAATTGAAAATAATTTAAAAGAATTGAAAATAATTGAAAATAATTGATAAATAATTGAAAATAATTGAAAATGATTGAAAATGATTGAAAATAATTGAAAATAATTGAAAATAATTGAAAATAATTGATAAATAATTAAAAATAATTGAAAATATTTGAAAATATTTGAAAATAATTGAAAATAATTGAAAATAATTGAAAATAATTGAAAATAATTGAAAATAATTGAAAATAATTGAAAATAATTGAAAATAATTGAAAATAATTGAAAATAATTGAAAATATATGATAAATAATTGAAAATAATTGAAAATAATTGAAAATAATTGAAAATAATAGAAAATAATTGAAAATAATTCAAAATAATTGAAAATAATAGATAAATAATTGAAAATAATTGAAAATAATTGAAAATAATTGAAAATAATTTAAAATAATTGAAAATAATTTAAAACAATTTAAAATAATTGAAAATAATTTAAAATAATTTAAAATAATTCAAAATAATAGATAAATAATTGAAAATAATTGAAAATAATTGAAAATAATTGAAAATAATTGATAAATAATTGAAAATAATTGAAAATAATTGAAAATAATTGAAAATAATTTAAAATAATTGAAAATAATTGAAAATAATTGAAAATAATTGAAAATAATTGAAAATAATTGAAAATAATTGAAAATAATTGAAAATAATTGAAAATAATTGAAAATAATTGGTAATAATTATAAATAATTGAAAATAATTGATAAATAATTGAAAATAATTGATAAATAATTGAAAATAATTGATAAATAATTGAAAATAATTGAAAATAATAATAAATAATTGATAATAATTGATAAATAATTGAAAATAATTATAAATAATTGAAAATAATTGATAAATAATTGAAAATAATTGAAAATAATTGAAAAGAATTGAAAATAATGGAAAATAATTATAAATAATTGAAAATAATTTAAAAGAATTGAAAATAATTGAAAATAATTGAAAATAAGTGATAAATAATTGAAAATAATTGAAAATGATTGAAAATAATTGAAAATAATTGAAAATAATTGATAAATAATTGAAAATTATGGAAAATAATTATAAATAATTGAAAATAATTGTAAATAGTTAAAAATAATTATAAATAATTGAAAATAATTGAAAATAATTGAAAATAATTCAAAATAATTGAAAATAATAGATAAATAATTGAAAATAATTCAAAATAATTGATAAATAATTGAAAATAATTGAAAATAATTTAAAATAATTGAAAATAATTGAAAATAATTCATAAATAATTGAAAATAATTGAAAATAATTGAAAATAATAATAAATAATTGAAAATAATTGAAAATAATTTAAAAGAATTGAAAATAATTGAAAATAATTGATAAATAATTGAAAATAATTGAAAATGATTGAAAATGATTGAAAATAATTGAAAATAATTGAAAATAATTGAAAATAATTGATAAATAATTGAAAATAATGGAAAATATTTGAAAATATTTGAAAATAATTGAAAATAATTATAAATAATTATATATAGTTGAATATAATTGAAAATAATTATAAATAATTATATATAATTGAATATAATTGATAAATAATTTAAAATAATTGAAAATAATTGAAAATAATTGAAAATAATTGAAAATAATTGAAAATAATTGAAAATAATTGAAAATAATTGAAAATAATTGAAAATAATTGAAAATTATAATAAATAATTGAAAATAATTGAAAATAATTGAAAATAATTGAAAATAATTGAAAATAATTGAAAATAATTGAAAATAATTGAAAATAATTGAAAATAATTCAAAATAATTGAAAATAATAGATACATAATTGAAAATAATTGAAAATAATTGAAAATAATTGAAAATAATTGAAAATAATTCATAAATAATTGAAAATAATTGAAAATAATTGAAAATAATTAAAAATAATTGAAAATAATTGATAAATAATTGAAAATGATTGAAAATAATTGAAAATAATAATAAATAATTGATAATAATTGATAAATAATTGAAAATAATTATAAATAATTGATAAATAATTGAAAATAATTTAAAAGAATTGAAAATAATGGAAAATAATTATAAATAATTGAAAATAATTGAAAAGAATTGAAAAGAATTGAAAATAATTGAAAATAATTGAAAATAATTGAAAATAATTGAAAATAATTGATAAATAATTGAAAATAATTGAAAATAATTGAAAATAATTGAAAATGATTGAAAATAATTGAAAATAATTGAAAATAATTGATAAATAATTGAAAATAATGGAAAATAATTATAAATAATTGAAAATAATTGTAAATAATTAAAAATAATTATAAATAATTGAAAATAATTGAAAATAATTGAAAACAATTGAAAACAATTGATAAATAATTGAAAACAATTGAAAATAATTGAAAATAATTAAAAATAATTGAAAATAATTGATAAATAATTGAAAATGATTCATAAATAATTGAAAATAATTGAAAATAATTCATAAATAATTGAAAATAATTGAAAATAATTATAAATAATTGAAAATAATTATAAATAATTGAAAATAATTGAAAATAATTGAAAAGAATTGAAAAGAATTGAAAATAATGGAAAATAATTGAAAATAATTGAAAATAATTGAAAATAATTGAAAATAATTGAAAATGATTGAAAATAATTGAAAATAATTGAAAATAATTGATAAATAATTGAAAATAATGGAAAATAATTATAAATAATTGAAAATAATTGTAAATAATTAAAAATAATTATAAATAATTGAAAATAATTGAAAATAATTGAAAATAATTGTAAATAATTCAAAATAATTGAAAATAATAGATAAATAATTGAAAATAATAGATAAATAATTGAAAATAATAGATAAATAATTGAAAATGATTCAAAATAATTGAAAATAATTGATAAATAATTGAAAATAATTGAAAATAATTTAAAATAATTGAAAATATTTGAAAATAATTGAAAATAATTATAAATAATTATATATAATTGAATATAATTGAAAATAATTATAAATAATTATATATAATTGAATATAATTGATAAATAATTAAAAATAATTGAAAATAATTGAAAATAACTGAAAATAATTGAAAATAATTGAAAATAATTGAAAATAATTGAAAATAATTGAAAATAATTGAAAATAATTGAAAATAATTGAAAATAATTGAAAATAATTGAAAATATATGATAAATAATTGAAAATAATTGAAAATAATTGAAAATAATTGAAAATAATAGAAAATAATTGAAAATAATTCAAAATAATTGAAAATAATAGATAAATAATTGAAAATAATTGAAAATAATTGAAAATAATTGAAAATAATTTAAAATAATTGAAAATAATTTAAAACAATTTAAAATAATTGAAAATAATTTAAAATAATTTAAAATAATTCAAAATAATAGATAAATAATTGAAAATAATTGAAAATAATTGAAAATAATTGAAAATAATTGATAAATAATTGAAAATAATTGAAAATAATTGAAAATAATTGAAAATAATTTAAAATAATTGAAAATAATTGAAAATAATTGAAAATAATTGAAAATAATTGAAAATAATTGAAAATAATTGAAAATAATTGAAAATAATTGAAAATAATTGAAAATAATTGAAAATAATTGGTAATAATTATAAATAATTGAAAATAATTGATAAATAATTGAAAATAATTGATAAATAATTGAAAATAATTGAAAATAATAATAAATAATTGATAATAATTGATAAATAATTGAAAATAATTATAAATAATTGAAAATAATTGATAAATAATTGAAAATAATTGAAAATAATTGAAAAGAATTGAAAATAATGGAAAATAATTATAAATAATTGAAAATAATTTAAAAGAATTGAAAATAATTGAAAATAATTGAAAATAAGTGATAAATAATTGAAAATAATTGAAAATGATTGAAAATAATTGAAAATAATTGAAAATAATTGATAAATAATTGAAAATTATGGAAAATAATTATAAATAATTGAAAATAATTGTAAATAATTAAAAATAATTATAAATAATTGAAAATAATTGAAAATAATTGAAAATAATTCAAAATAATTGAAAATAATAGATAAATAATTGAAAATAATTCAAAATAATTGATAAATAATTGAAAATAATTGAAAATAATTTAAAATAATTGAAAATATTTGAAAATAATTGAAAATAATTATAAATAATTATATATAATTGAATATAATTGAAAATAATTATAAATAATTATATATAATTGAATATAATTGATAAATAATTTAAAATAATTGAAAATAATTGAAAATAATTGAAAATAATTGAAAATAATTGAAAATAATTGAAAATAATTGAAAATAATTGAAAATAATTGAAAATAATTGAAAATAATTGAAAATAATTGAAAATAATTGAAAATAATTCATAAATAATTGAAAATAATTGAAAATAATTGAAAATAATAATAAATAATTGAAAATAATTGAAAATAATTTAAAAGAATTGAAAATAATTGAAAATAATTGATAAATAATTGAAAATAATTGAAAATGATTGAAAATGATTGAAAATAATTGAAAATAATTGAAAATAATTGAAAATAATTGATAAATAATTGAAAATAATGGAAAATATTTGAAAATATTTGAAAATAATTGAAAATAATTATAAATAATTATATATAGTTGAATATAATTGAAAATAATTATAAATAATTATATATAATTGAATATAATTGATAAATAATTTAAAATAATTGAAAATAATTGAAAATAATTGAAAATAATTGAAAATAATTGAAAATAATTGAAAATAATTGAAAATAATTGAAAATAATTGAAAATAATTGAAAATAATTGAAAATTATAATAAATAATTGAAAATAATTGAAAATAATTGAAAATAATTGAAAATAATTGAAAATAATTGAAAATAATTGAAAATAATTGAAAATAATTGAAAATAATTCAAAATAATTGAAAATAATAGATACATAATTGAAAATAATTGAAAATAATTGAAAATAATTGAAAATAATTGAAAATAATTCATAAATAATTGAAAATAATTGAAAATAATTGAAAATAATTATAAATAATTGAAAATAATTGAAAAGAATTGAAAAGAATTGAAAATAATTAAAAATAATTGAAAATAATTGATAAATAATTGAAAATAATTGAAAATAATTGAAAATAATTGAAAATGATTGAAAATAATTGAAAATAATTGAAAATAATTGATAAATAATTGAAAATAATGGAAAATAATTATAAATAATTGAAAATAATTGTAAATAATTAAAAATAATTATAAATAATTGAAAATAATTGAAAATAATAATAAATAATTGATAATAATTGATAAATAATTGAAAATAATTATAAATAATTGATAAATAATTGAAAATAATTTAAAAGAATTGAAAATAATGGAAAATAATTATAAATAATTGAAAATAATTGAAAAGAATTGAAAAGAATTGAAAAGAATTGAAAATAATTGAAAATAATTGAAAATAATTGAAAATAATTGATAAATAATTGAAAATAATTGAAAATAATTGAAAATAATTGAAAATGATTGAAAATAATTGAAAATAATTGAAAATAATTGATAAATAATTGAAAATAATGGAAAATAATTATAAATAATTGAAAATAATTGTAAATAATTAAAAATAATTATAAATAATTGAAAATAATTGAAAATAATTGAAAACAATTGAAAACAATTGATAAATAATTGAAAACAATTGAAAATAATTGAAAATAATTAAAAATAATTGAAAATAATTGATAAATAATTGAAAATGATTCATAAATAATTGAAAATAATTGAAAATAATTGAAAATAATTCATAAATAATTGAAAATAATTGAAAATAATTATAAATAATTGAAAATAATTATAAATAATTGAAAATAATTGAAAATAATTGAAAAGAATTGAAAAGAATTGAAAATAATGGAAAATAATTGAAAATAATTGAAAATAATTGAAAATAATTGAAAATGATTGAAAATAATTGAAAATAATTGAAAATAATTGATAAATAATTGAAAATAATGGAAAATAATTATAAATAATTGAAAATAATTGTAAATAATTAAAAATAATTATAAATAATTGAAAATAATTGAAAATAATTGAAAACAATTGAAAACAATTGATAAATAATTGAAAACAATTGAAAATAATTGAAGATAATTGAAAATAATTGAAAATAATTGAAAATAATTGAAAATAATTGAAAATAATTGAAAATAATTGAAAATAATTGAAAATAATTGAAAATAATTCATAAAAAATTGAAAATAATTGAAAATAATTGAAAATAATTGAAAATAATTGAAAATAATTGAAAATAATTGAAAATAATTGAAAATAATTCATAAATAATTGAAAATAATTGAAAATAATTGAAAATAATTCATAAATAATTGAAAATAATTGAAAATAATTATAAATAATTGAAAATAATTATAAATAATTGATAAATAATTGAAAATAATTGAAAAGAATTGAAAAGAATTGAAAATAATGGAAAATAATTATAAATAATTGAAAATAATTGAAAATAATTTAAAATAATTGAAAATATTTGAAAATAATTGAAAATAATTGAAAATAATTATAAATAATTATATATAATTGAATATAATTGAAAATAATTATAAATAATTATATATAATTGAATATAATTGATAAATAATTAAAAATAATTGAAAATAATTGAAAATAACTGAAAATAATTGAAAATAATTGAAAATAATTGAAAATAATTGAAAATAATTGAAAATAATTGAAAATAATTGAAAATAATTGAAAATAATTGAAAATAATTGAAAATAATTGAAAATATATGATAAATAATTGAAAATAATTGAAAATAATTGAAAATAATTGAAAATAATTGAAAATAATTGGTAATAATTATAAATAATTGAAAATAATTGAAAATAATTGAAAATAATTAAAAATAATTGATAAATAATTGAAAATTATGGAAAATAATTATAAATAATTGAAAATAATTGTAAATAATTAAAAATAATTATAAATAATTGAAAATAATTGAAAATAATTGAAAATAATTCAAAATAATTGAAAATAATAGATAAATAATTGAAAATAATTCAAAATAATTGCTAAATAATTGAAAATAATTGAAAATAATTTAAAATAATTGAAAATATTTGAAAATAATTGAAAATAATTATAAATAATTATATATAATTGAATATAATTGAAAATAATTATAAATAATTATATATAATTGAATATAATTGATAAATAATTTAAAATAATTGAAAATAATTGAAAATAATTTAAAATAATTGAAAATAATTGAAAATAATTGAAAATAATTGAAAATAATTGAAAATAATTGAAAATAATTGAAAATAATTGAAAATAATTGAAAATTATAATAAATAATTGAAAATAATTGAAAATAATTGAAAATAATTGAAAATAATAGAAAATAATTGAAAATAATTCAAAATAATTGAAAATAATAGATAAATAATTGAAAATAATTGAAAATAATTGAAAATAATTGAAAATAATTTAAAATAATTGAAAATAATTTAAAACAATTTAAAATAATTGAAAATAATTTAAAATAATTTAAAATAATTCAAAATAATTGAAAATAATTGAAAATAATTGAAAATAATTGAAAATAATTGAAAATAATTGAAAATAATTGAAAATAATTGAAAATAATTGGTAATAATTATAAATAATTGAAAATAATTGATAAATAATTGAAAATAATTGATAAATAATTGAAAATAATTGATAAATAATTGAAAATAATTGAAAATAATAATAAATAATTGATAATAATTGATAAATAATTGAAAATAATTATAAATAATTGAAAATAATTGATAAGGAATTGAAAATAATTGAAAATAATTGAAAAGAATTGAAAATAATGGAAAATAATTATAAATAATTGAAAATAATTTAAAAGAATTGAAAATAATTGAAAATAAGTGATAAATAATTGAAAATAATTGAAAATGATTGACAATAATTGAAAATAATTGAAAATAATTGATAAATAATTGAAAATTATGGAAAATAATTATAAATAATTGAAAATAATTGTAAATAATTAAAAATAATTATAAATAATTGAAAATAATTGAAAATAATTGAAAATAATTCAAAATAATTGAAAATAATAGATAAATAATTGAAAATAATTCAAAATAATTGATAAATAATTGAAAATAATTGAAAATAATTTAAAATAATTGAAAATATTTGAAAATAATTGAAAATAATTATAAATAATTATACATAATTGAATATAATTGAAAATAATTATAAATAATTATATATAATTGAATATAATTGATAAATAATTTAAAATAATTGAAAATAATTGAAAATAATTGAAAATAATTGAAAATAATTGAAAATAATTGAAAATAATTGAAAATAATTGAAAATGATTGAAAATAATTGAAAATAATTGAAAATAATTGATAAATAATTGAAAATAATGGAAAATAATTATAAATAATTGAAAATAATTGTAAATAATTAAAAATAATTATAAATAATTGAAAATAATTGAAAATAATTGAAAACAATTGAAAACAATTGATAAATAATTGAAAACAATTGAAAATAATTGAAAATAATTGAAAATAATTGAAAATAATTGAAAATAATTGAAAATAATTGAAAATAATTGAAAATAATTGAAAATAATTCATAAATAATTGAAAATAATTGAAAATAATTGAAAATAATTGAAAATAATTGAAAATAATTGAAAATAATTGAAAATAATTCATAAATAATTGAAAATAATTGAAAATAATTGAAAATAATTCATAAATAATTGAAAATAATTGAAAATAATTATAAATAATTGAAAATAATTATAAATAATTGAAAATAATTGATAAATAATTGAAAATAATTGAAAAGAATTGAAAAGAATTGAAAATAATGGAAAATAATTATAAATAATTGAATATAATTGAAAATAATTGAAAATAATTGAAAATAATTGATAGATAATTGAAAATAATTGAAAATAATTGAAAATAATTTAAAATAATTCATAAATAATTGAAAATAATTGAAAATAATTGAAAATAATTCATAAATAATTGCAAATAATTGAAAATAATTATAAATAATTGAAAATAATTATAAATAATTGATAAATAATTGAAAATAATTGAAAAGAATTGAAAAGAATTGAAAATAATGGAAAATAATTATAAATAATTGAATATAATTGAAAATAATTGAAAATAATTGAAAATAATTGATAGATAATTGAAAATAATTGAAAATAATTGAAAATAATTTAAAAGAACTGAAAATAATTGAAAATAATTGAAAATAATTGATAAATAATTGAAAATAATTGAAAATAATTGAAAATAATTGAAAATAATTGAAAATGATTGAAAATAATTGAAAATAATTGAAAATAATTGATAAATAATTGAAAATAATGGAAAATAATTATAAATAATTGAAAATAATTGTAAATAATTAAAAATAATTATAAATAATTGAAAATAATTGAAAATAATTGAAAATAATTGTAAATAATTCAAAATAATTGAAAATAATAGATAAATAATTGAAAATAATAGATAAATAATTGAAAATAATAGATAAATAATTGAAAATGATTCAAAATAATTGAAAATAATTGAAAATAATTGAAAATATATGATAAATAATTGAAAATAATTGAAAATAATTGAAAATAATTGAAAATAATTGAAAATAATTGAAAATAATTGAAAATAATTGAAAATAATTGAAAATAATTGAAAATATATGATAAATAATTGAAAATAATTGAAAATAATTGAAAATAATTGAAAATAATAGAAAATAATTGAAAATAATTCAAAATAATTGAAAATAATAGATAAATAATTGAAAATAATTGAAAATAATTGAAAATAATTGAAAATAATTGAAAATAATTGAAAATAATTTAAAATAATTGAAAATAATTTAAAACAATTTAAAATAATTGAAAATAATTTAAAATAATTTAAAATAATTCAAAATAATAGATAAATAATTTAAAATAATTGAAAATAATTGAAAATAATTGATAAATAATTGAAAATAATTGAGAATAATTGAAAATAATTGAAAATAATTTAAAATAATTGAAAATAATTGAAAATAATTGAAAATAATTGAAAATAATTGAAAATAATTGAAAATAATTGAAAATAATTGAAAATAATTGAAAATAATTGGTAATAATTATAAATAATTGAAAATAATTGATAAATAATTGAAAATAATTGATAAATAATTGAAAATAATTGAAAATAATAATAAATAATTGATAATAATTGATAAATAATTGAAAATAATTATAAATAATTGAAAATAATTGATAAATAATTGAAAATAATTGAAAATAATTGAAAAGAATTGAAAATAATGGAAAATAATTATAAATAATTGAAAATAATTTAAAAGAATTGAAAATAATTGAAAATAATTGAAAATAAGTGATAAATAATTGAAAATAATTGAAAATGATTGAAAATAATTGAAAATAATTGAAAATAATTGATAAATAATTGAAAATTATGGAAAATAATTATAAATAATTGAAAATAATTGTAAATAATTAAAAATAATTATAAATAATTGAAAATAATTGAAAATAATTGAAAATAATTCAAAATAATTGAAAATAATAGATAAATAATTGAAAATAATTCAAAATAATTGATAAATAATTGAAAATAATTGAAAATAATTTAAAATAATTGAAAATATTTGAAAATAATTGAAAATAATTATAAATAATTATATATAATTGAATATAATTGAAAATAATTATAAATAATTATATATAATTGAATATAATTGATAAATAATTTAAAATAATTGAAAATAATTGAAAATAATTGAAAATAATTTAAAATAATTGAAAATAATTGAAAATAATTGAAAATAATTGAAAATAATTGAAAATAATTGAAAATAATTGAAAATAATTGAAAATAATTGAAAATAATTCATAAATAATTGAAAATAATTGAAAATAATTGAAAATAATAATAAATAATTGAAAATAATTGAAAATAATTTAAAAGAATTGAAAATAATTGAAAATAATTGATAAATAATTGAAAATAATTGAAAATAATTGAAAATAATTGAAAATAATTGAAAATAATTGAAAATAATTCATAAATAATTGAAAATAATTGAAAATAATTGAAAATAATTCATAAATAATTGAAAATAATTGAAAATAATTATAAATAATTGAAAATAATTATAAATAATTGATAAATAATTGAAAATAATTGAAAAGAATTGAAAAGAATTGAAAATAATGGAAAATAATTATAAATAATTGAAAATAATTGAAAATAATTTAAAATAATTGAAAATATTTGAAAATAATTGAAAATAATTATAAATAATTATATATAATTGAATATAATTGAAAATAATTATAAATAATTATATATAATTGAATATAATTGATAAATAATTAAAAATAATTGAAAATAATTGAAAATAACTGAAAATAATTGAAAATAATTGAAAATAATTGAAAATAATTGAAAATAATTGAAAATAATTGAAAATAATTGAAAATAATTGAAAATAATTGAAAATAATTGAAAATAATTGAAAATAATTGAAAATATATGATAAATAATTGAAAATAATTGAAAATAATTGAAAATAATTGAAAATAATTGAAAATAATTGGTAATAATTATAAATAATTGAAAATAATTGAAAATAATTGAAAATAATTAAAAATAATTGATAAATAATTGAAAATTATGGAAAATAATTATAAATAATTGAAAATAATTGTAAATAATTAAAAATAATTATAAATAATTGAAAATAATTGAAAATAATTGAAAATAATTCAAAATAATTGAAAATAATAGATAAATAATTGAAAATAATTCAAAATAATTGCTAAATAATTGAAAATAATTGAAAATAATTTAAAATAATTGAAAATATTTGAAAATAATTGAAAATAATTATAAATAATTATATATAATTGAATATAATTGAAAATAATTATAAATAATTATATATAATTGAATATAATTGATAAATAATTTAAAATAATTGAAAATAATTGAAAATAATTTAAAATAATTGAAAATAATTGAAAATAATTGAAAATAATTGAAAATAATTGAAAATAATTGAAAATAATTGAAAATAATTGAAAATAATTGAAAATAATTGAAA
Source organism: Andrena bucephala (assembly GCA_947577245.1). Lineage (NCBI taxonomy): Eukaryota > Metazoa > Arthropoda > Insecta > Hymenoptera > Andrenidae > Andrena > Andrena bucephala. The sequence continues at coordinate 61,013,771 of OX387717.1, forward strand.
ATTATAATAAATAATTGAAAATAATTGAAAATAATTGAAAATAATTGAAAATAATAGAAAATAATTGAAAATAATTCAAAATAATTGAAAATAATAGATAAATAATTGAAAATAATTGAAAATAATTGAAAATAATTGAAAATAATTGAAAATAATTGAAAATAATTGGTAATAATTATAAATAATTGAAAATAATTGATAAATAATTGAAAATAATTGATAAATAATTGAAAATAATTGATAAATAATTGAAAATAATTGAAAATAATAATAAATAATTGATAATAATTGATAAATAATTGAAAATAATTATAAATAATTGAAAATAATTGATAAGGAATTGAAAATAATTGAAAATAATTGAAAAGAATTGAAAATAATGGAAAATAATTATAAATAATTGAAAATAATTTAAAAGAATTGAAAATAATTGAAAATAAGTGATAAATAATTGAAAATAATTGAAAATGATTGACAATAATTGAAAATAATTGAAAATAATTGATAAATAATTGAAAATTATGGAAAATAATTATAAATAATTGAAAATAATTGTAAATAATTAAAAATAATTATAAATAATTGAAAATAATTGAAAATAATTGAAAATAATTCAAAATAATTGAAAATAATAGATAAATAATTGAAAATAATTCAAAATAATTGATAAATAATTGAAAATAATTGAAAATAATTTAAAATAATTGAAAATATTTGAAAATAATTGAAAATAATTATAAATAATTATACATAATTGAATATAATTGAAAATAATTATAAATAATTATATATAATTGAATATAATTGATAAATAATTTAAAATAATTGAAAATAATTGAAAATAATTGAAAATAATTGAAAATAATTGAAAATAATTGAAAATAATTGAAAATAATTGAAAATAATTGAAAATGATTGAAAATAATTGAAAATAATTGAAAATAATTGATAAATAATTGAAAATAATGGAAAATAATTATAAATAATTGAAAATAATTGTAAATAATTAAAAATAATTATAAATAATTGAAAATAATTGAAAATAATTGAAAACAATTGATAAATAATTGAAAACAATTGAAAATAATTGAAAATAATTGAAAATAATTGAAAATAATTGAAAATAATTGAAAATAATTGAAAATAATTGAAAATAATTCATAAATAATTGAAAATAATTGAAAATAATTGAAAATAATTCATAAATAATTGAAAATAATTGAAAATAATTATAAATAATTGAAAATAATTATAAATAATTGAAAATAATTGATAAATAATTGAAAATAATTGAAAAGAATTGAAAAGAATTGAAAATAATGGAAAATAATTATAAATAATTGAATATAATTGAAAATAATTGAAAATAATTGAAAATAATTGATAGATAATTGAAAATAATTGAAAATAATTGAAAATAATTTAAAATAATTCATAAATAATTGAAAATAATTGAAAATAATTGAAAATAATTCATAAATAATTGAAAATAATTGAAAATAATTATAAATAATTGAAAATAATTATAAATAATTGATAAATAATTGAAAATAATTGAAAAGAATTGAAAAGAATTGAAAATAATGGAAAATAATTATAAATAATTGAATATAATTGAAAATAATTGAAAATAATTGAAAATAATTGATAGATAATTGAAAATAATTGAAAATAATTGAAAATAATTTAAAAGAACTGAAAATAATTGAAAATAATTGAAAATAATTGATAAATAATTGAAAATAATTGAAAATAATTGAAAATAATTGAAAATAATTGAAAATGATTGAAAATAATTGAAAATAATTGAAAATAATTGATAAATAATTGAAAATAATGGAAAATAATTATAAATAATTGAAAATAATTGTAAATAATTAAAAATAATTATAAATAATTGAAAATAATTGAAAATAATTGTAAATAATTCAAAATAATTGAAAATAATAGATAAATAATTGAAAATAATAGATAAATAATTGAAAATAATAGATAAATAATTGAAAATGATTCAAAATAATTGAAAATAATTGAAAATAATTGAAAATATATGATAAATAATTGAAAATAATTGAAAATAATTGAAAATAATTGAAAATAATTGAAAATAATTGAAAATAATTGAAAATATATGATAAATAATTGAAAATAATTGAAAATAATTGAAAATAATTGAAAATAATAGAAAATAATTGAAAATAATTCAAAATAATTGAAAATAATAGATAAATAATTGAAAATAATTGAAAATAATTGAAAATAATTGAAAATAATTTAAAATAATTGAAAATAATTTAAAACAATTTAAAATAATTGAAAATAATTTAAAATAATTTAAAATAATTCAAAATAATAGATAAATAATTTAAAATAATTGAAAATAATTGAAAATAATTGATAAATAATTGAAAATAATTGAGAATAATTGAAAATAATTGAAAATAATTTAAAATAATTGAAAATAATTGAAAATAATTGAAAATAATTGAAAATAATTGAAAATAATTGAAAATAATTGAAAATAATTGAAAATAATTGGTAATAATTATAAATAATTGAAAATAATTGATAAATAATTGAAAATAATTGATAAATAATTGAAAATAATTGAAAATAATAATAAATAATTGATAATAATTGATAAATAATTGAAAATAATTATAAATAATTGAAAATAATTGATAAATAATTGAAAATAATTGAAAATAATTGAAAAGAATTGAAAATAATGGAAAATAATTATAAATAATTGAAAATAATTTAAAAGAATTGAAAATAATTGAAAATAATTGAAAATAAGTGATAAATAATTGAAAATAATTGAAAATGATTGAAAATAATTGAAAATAATTGAAAATAATTGATAAATAATTGAAAATTATGGAAAATAATTATAAATAATTGAAAATAATTGTAAATAATTAAAAATAATTATAAATAATTGAAAATAATTGAAAATAATTGAAAATAATTCAAAATAATTGAAAATAATACATAAATAATTGAAAATAATTCAAAATAATTGATAAATAATTGAAAATAATTGAAAATAATTTAAAATAATTGAAAATATTTGAAAATAATTGAAAATAATTATAAATAATTATATATAATTGAATATAATTGAAAATAATTATAAATAATTATATATAATTGAATATAATTGATAAATAATTTAAAATAATTGAAAATAATTGAAAATAATTGAAAATAATTTAAAATAATTGAAAATAATTGAAAATAATTGAAAATAATTGAAAATAATTGAAAATAATTGAAAATAATTGAAAATAATTGAAAATAATTGAAAATAATTCATAAATAATTGAAAATAATTGAAAATAATTGAAAATAATAATAAATAATTGAAAATAATTGAAAATAATTTAAAATAATTGAAAATAATTGATAAATAATTGAAAATAATTGAAAATGATTGAAAATGATTGAAAATAATTGAAAATAATTGAAAATAATTGAAAATAATTGATAAATAATTGAAAATAATGGAAAATATTTGAAAATATTTGAAAATAATTGAAAATAATTATAAATAATTATATATAGTTGAATATAATTGAAAATAATTATAAATAATTATATATAATTGAATATAATTGATAAATAATTTAAAATAATTTAAAATAATTGAAAATAATTGAAAATAATTTAAAATAATTGAAAATAATTGAAAATAATTGAAAATAATTGAAAATAATTGAAAATAATTGAAAATAATTGAAAATTATAATAAATAATTGAAAATAATTGAAAATAATTGAAAATAATTGAAAATAATTGAAAATAATTGAAAATAATTGAAAATAATTGAAAATAATTGAAAATAATTGAAAATAATTGAAAATAATAGATACATAATTGAAAATAATTGAAAATAATTGAAAATAATTGAAAATAATTGAAAATAATTCATAAATAATTGAAAATAATTGAAAATAATTGAAAATAATTAAAAATAATTGAAAATAATTGATAAATAATTGAAAATGATTGAAAATAATTGAAAATAATAATAAATAATTGATAATAATTGATAAATAATTGAAAATAATTATAAATAATTGATAAATAATTGAAAATAATTTAAAAGAATTGAAAATAATGGAAAATAATTATAAATAATTGAAAATAATTGAAAAGAATTGAAAAGAATTGAAAATAATTGAAAATAATTGAAAATAATTGATAAATAATTGAAAATAATTGAAAATAATTGAAAATAATTGAAAATGATTGAAAATAATTGAAAATAATTGAAAATAATTGATAAATAATTGAAAATAATGGAAAATAATTATAAATAATTGAAAATAATTGTAAATAATTAAAAATAATTATAAATAATTGAAAATAATTGAAAATAATTGAAAACAATTGAAAACAATTGATAAATAATTGAAAACAATTGAAAATAATTGAAAATAATTAAAAATAATTGAAAATAATTGATAAATAATTGAAAATGATTCATAAATAATTGAAAATAATTGAAAATAATTGAAAATAATTATAAATAATTGAAAATAATTATAAATAATTGAAAATAATTGAAAATAATTGAAAAGAATTGAAAAGAATTGAAAATAATGGAAAATAATTGAAAATAATTGAAAATAATTGAAAATAATTGAAAATAATTGAAAATGATTGAAAATAATTGAAAATAATTGAAAATAATTGATAAATAATTGAAAATAATGGAAAATAATTATAAATAATTGAAAATAATTGTAAATAATTAAAAATAATTATAAATAATTGAAAATAATTGAAAATAATTGAAAACAATTGAAAACAATTGATAAATAATTGAAAACAATTGAAAATAATTGAAGATAATTGAAAATAATTGAAAATAATTGAAAATAATTGAAAATAATTGAAAATAATTGAAAATAATTGAAAATAATTGAAAATAATTGAAAATAATTGAAAATAATTGAAAATAATTCATAAATAATTGAAAATAATTGAAAATAATTGAAAATAATTCATAAATAATTGAAAATAATTGAAAATAATTATAAATAATTGAAAATAATTATAAATAATTGAAAATAATTGATAAATAATTGAAAATAATTGAAAAGAATTGAAAAGAATTGAAAATAATGGAAAATAATTATAAATAATTGAATATAATTGAAAATAATTGAAAATAATTGAAAATAATTGATAGATAATTGAAAATAATTGAAAATAATTGAAAATAATTTAAAATAATTCATAAATAATTGAAAATAATTGAAAATAATTCATAAATAATTGAAAATAATTGAAAATAATTATAAATAATTGAAAATAATTATAAATAATTGATAAATAATTGAAAATAATTGAAAAGAATTGAAAAGAATTGAAAATAATGGAAAATAATTATAAATAATTGAATATAATTGAAAATAATTGAAAATAATTGAAAATAATTGATAGATAATTGAAAATAATTGAAAATAATTGAAAATAATTTAAAAGAACTGAAAATAATTGAAAATAATTGAAAATAATTGATAAATAATTGAAAATAATTGAAAATAATTGAAAATAATTGAAAATAATTGAAAATGATTGAAAATAATTGAAAATAATTGAAAATAATTGATAAATAATTGAAAATAATGGAAAATAATTATAAATAATTGAAAATAATTGTAAATAATTAAAAATAATTATAAATAATTGAAAATAATTGAAAATAATTGAAAATAATTGTAAATAATTCAAAATAATTGAAAATAATAGATAAATAATTGAAAATAATAGATAAATAATTGAAAATGATTCAAAATAATTGAAAATAATTGATAAATAATTGAAAATAATTGAAAATAATTTAAAATAATTGAAAATATTTGAAAATAATTGAAAATAATTATAAATAATTATATATAATTGAATATAATTGAAAATAATTATAAATAATTATATATAATTGAATATAATTGATAAATAATTAAAAATAATTGAAAATAATTGAAAATAACTGAAAATAATTGAAAATAATTGAAAATAATTGAAAATAATTGAAAATAATTGAAAATAATTGAAAATAATTGAAAATAATTGAAAATAATTGAAAATAATTGAAAATAATTGAAAATATATGATAAATAATTGAAAATAATTGAAAATAATTGAAAATAATTGAAAATAATTGAAAATAATTGGTAATAATTATAAATAATTGAAAATAATTGAAAATAATTGAAAATAATTAAAAATAATTGATAAATAATTGAAAATTATGGAAAATAATTATAAATAATTGAAAATAATTGTAAATAATTAAAAATAATTATAAATAATTGAAAATAATTGAAAATAATTGAAAATAATTCAAAATAATTGAAAATAATAGATAAATAATTGAAAATAATTCAAAATAATTGCTAAATAATTGAAAATAATTGAAAATAATTTAAAATAATTGAAAATATTTGAAAATAATTGAAAATAATTATAAATAATTATATATAATTGAATATAATTGAAAATAATTATAAATAATTATATATAATTGAATATAATTGATAAATAATTTAAAATAATTGAAAATAATTGAAAATAATTGAAAATAATTTAAAATAATTGAAAATAATTGAAAATAATTGAAAATAATTGAAAATAATTGAAAATAATTGAAAATAATTGAAAATAATTGAAAATAATTGAAAATAATTGAAAATAATTGAAAATAATTGAAAATAATTGAAAATAATTGAAAATTATAATAAATAATTGAAAATAATTGAAAATAATTGAAAATAATTGAAAATAATAGAAAATAATTGAAAATAATTGAAAATAATTGAAAATAATAGATAAATAATTGAAAATAATTGAAAATAATTGAAAATAATTGAAAATAATTTAAAATAATTGAAAATAATTTAAAACAATTTAAAATAATTGAAAATAATTTAAAATAATTTAAAATAATTCAAAATAATTGAAAATAATTGAAAATAATTGAAAATAATTGAAAATAATTGAAAATAATTGAAAATAATTGAAAATAATTGAAAATAATTGGTAATAATTATAAATAATTGAAAATAATTGATAAATAATTGAAAATAATTGATAAATAATTGAAAATAATTGATAAATAATTGAAAATAATTGAAAATAATAATAAATAATTGATAATAATTGATAAATAATTGAAAATAATTATAAATAATTGAAAATAATTGATAAGGAATTGAAAATAATTGAAAATAATTGAAAAGAATTGAAAATAATGGAAAATAATTATAAATAATTGAAAATAATTTAAAAGAATTGAAAATAATTGAAAATAAGTGATAAATAATTGATAAATAATTGAAAATAATGGAAAATAATTATAAATAATTGAAAATAATTGTAAATAATTAAAAATAATTATAAATAATTGAAAATAATTGAAAATAATTGAAAATAATTGAAAATAATTGAAAATAATTGATAAATAATTGAAAATAATGGAAAATAATTATAAATAATTGAAAATAATTGTAAATAATTAAAAATAATTATAAATAATTGAAAATAATTGAAAATAATTGAAAACAATTGAAAACAATTGATAAATAATTGAAAACAATTGAAAATAATTGAAAATAATTGAAAATAATTGAAAATAATTGAAAATAATTGAAAATAATTGAAAATAATTGAAAATAATTGAAAATAATTGAAAATAATTCATAAATAATTGAAAATAATTGAAAATAATTGAAAATAATTGAAAATAATTGAAAATAATTGAAAATAATTGAAAATAATTGAAAATAATTGAAAATAATTCATAAATAATTGAAAATAATTGAAAATAATTGAAAATAATTCATAAATAATTGAAAATAATTGAAAATAATTATAAATAATTGAAAATAATTATAAATAATTGAAAATAATTGATAAATAATTGAAAATAATTGAAAAGAATTGAAAAGAATTGAAAATAATGGAAAATAATTATAAATAATTGAATATAATTGAAAATAATTGAAAATAATTGAAAATAATTGAAAATAATTGAAAATAATTGAAAATAATTGAAAATAATTGAAAATAATTGAAAATAATTGAAAATAATTGAAAATAATTCATAAATAATTGAAAATAATTGAAAATAATTGAAAATAATTCATAAATAATTGAAAATAATTGAAAATAATTATAAATAATTGAAAATAATTATAAATAATTGATAAATAATTGAAAATAATTGAAAAGAATTGAAAAGAATTGAAAATAATGGAAAATAATTATAAATAATTGAATATAATTGAAAATAATTGAAAATAATTGAAAATAATTGATAGATAATTGAAAATAATTGAAAATAATTGAAAATAATTTAAAAGAACTGAAAATAATTGAAAATAATTGAAAATAATTGATAAATAATTGAAAATAATTGAAAATAATTGAAAATAATTGAAAATAATTGAAAATAATTGAAAATAATTGATAAATAATTGAAAATAATGGAAAATAATTATAAATAATTGAAAATAATTGTAAATAATTAAAAATAATTATAAATAATTGAAAATAATTGAAAATAATTGAAAATAATTGTAAATAATTCAAAATAATTGAAAATAATAGATAAATAATTGAAAATAATAGATAAATAATTGAAAATAATAGATAAATAATTGAAAATGATTCAAAATAATTGAAAATAATTGATAAATAATTGAAAATAATTGAAAATAATTTAAAATAATTGAAAATATTTGAAAATAATTGATAAATAATTGAAAATTATGGAAAATAATTATAAATAATTGAAAATAATTGTAAATAATTAAAAATAATTATAAATAATTGAAAATAATTGAAAATAATTGAAAATAATTCAAAATAATTGAAAATAATAGATAAATAATTGAAAATAATTCAAAATAATTGCTAAATAATTGAAAATAATTGAAAATAATTTAAAATAATTGAAAATATTTGAAAATAATTGAAAATAATTATAAATAATTATATATAATTGAATATAATTGAAAATAATTATAAATAATTATATATAATTGAATATAATTGATAAATAATTTAAAATAATTGAAAATAATTGAAAATAATTGAAAATAATTTAAAATAATTGAAAATAATTGAAAATAATTGAAAATAATTGAAAATAATTGAAAATAATTGAAAATAATTGAAAATAATTGAAAATAATTGAAAATAATTGAAAATAATTGAAAATAATTGAAAATAATTGAAAATAATTGAAAATTATAATAAATAATTGAAAATAATTGAAAATAATTGAAAATAATTGAAAATAATAGAAAATAATTGAAAATAATTCAAAATAATTGAAAATAATAGATAAATAATTGAAAATAATTGAAAATAATTGAAAATAATTGAAAATAATTTAAAATAATTGAAAATAATTTAAAACAATTTAAAATAATTGAAAATAATTTAAAATAATTTAAAATAATTCAAAATAATTGAAAATAATTGAAAATAATTGAAAATAATTGAAAATAATTGAAAATAATTGAAAATAATTGAAAATAATTGAAAATAATTGGTAATAATTATAAATAATTGAAAATAATTGATAAATAATTGAAAATAATTGATAAATAATTGAAAATAATTGATAAATAATTGAAAATAATTGAAAATAATAATAAATAATTGATAATAATTGATAAATAATTGAAAATAATTATAAATAATTGAAAATAATTGATAAGGAATTGAAAATAATTGAAAATAATTGAAAAGAATTGAAAATAATGGAAAATAATTATAAATAATTGAAAATAATTTAAAAGAATTGAAAATAATTGAAAATAAGTGATAAATAATTGAAAATAATTGAAAATGATTGACAATAATTGAAAATAATTGAAAATAATTGATAAATAATTGAAAATTATGGAAAATAATTATAAATAATTGAAAATAATTGTAAATAATTAAAAATAATTATAAATAATTGAAAATAATTGAAAATAATTGAAAATAATTCAAAATAATTGAAAATAATAGATAAATAATTGAAAATAATTCAAAATAATTGATAAATAATTGAAAATAATTGAAAATAATTTAAAATAATTGAAAATATTTGAAAATAATTGAAAATAATTATAAATAATTATACATAATTGAATATAATTGAAAATAATTATAAATAATTATATATAATTGAATATAATTGATAAATAATTTAAAATAATTGAAAATAATTGAAAATAATTGAAAATAATTGAAAATAATTGAAAATAATTGAAAATAATTGAAAATAATTGAAAATAATTGAAAATAATTGAAAATGATTGAAAATAATTGAAAATAATTGAAAATAATTGATAAATAATTGAAAATAATGGAAAATAATTATAAATAATTGAAAATAATTGTAAATAATTAAAAATAATTATAAATAATTGAAAATAATTGAAAATAATTGAAAACAATTGAAAACAATTGATAAATAATTGAAAACAATTGAAAATAATTGAAAATAATTGAAAATAATTGAAAATAATTGAAAATAATTGAAAATAATTGAAAATAATTGAAAATAATTGAAAATAATTGAAAATAATTCATAAATAATTGAAAATAATTGAAAATAATTGAAAATAATTGAAAATAATTGAAAATAATTGAAAATAATTGAAAATAATTGAAAATAATTGAAAATAATTGAAAATAATTGAAAATAATTGAAAATAATTGAAAATAATTCATAAATAATTGAAAATAATTGAAAATAATTGAAAATAATTCATAAATAATTGAAAATAATTGAAAATAATTATAAATAATTGAAAATAATTATAAATAATTGATAAATAATTGAAAATAATTGAAAAGAATTGAAAAGAATTGAAAATAATGGAAAATAATTATAAATAATTGAATATAATTGAAAATAATTGAAAATAATTGAAAATAATTGATAGATAATTGAAAATAATTGAAAATAATTGAAAATAATTTAAAAGAACTGAAAATAATTGAAAATAATTGAAAATAATTGATAAATAATTGAAAATAATTGAAAATAATTGAAAATAATTGAAAATAATTGAAAATAATTGAAAATAATTGATAAATAATTGAAAATAATGGAAAATAATTATAAATAATTGAAAATAATTGTAAATAATTATAAATAATTATAAATAATTGAAAATAATTGAAAATAATTGAAAATAATTGTAAATAATTCAAAATAATTGAAAATAATAGATAAATAATTGAAAATAATAGATAAATAATTGAAAATAATAGATAAATAATTGAAAATGATTCAAAATAATTGAAAATAATTGATAAATAATTGAAAATAATTGAAAATAATTTAAAATAATTGAAAATATTTGAAAATAATTGAAAATAATTATAAATAATTATATATAATTGAATATAATTGAAAATAATTATAAATAATTATATATAATTGAATATAATTGATAAATAATTAAAAATAATTGAAAATAATTGAAAATAACTGAAAATAATTGAAAATAATTGAAAATAATTGAAAATAATTGAAAATAATTGAAAATAATTGAAAATAATTGAAAATAATTGAAAATAATTGAAAATAATTGAAAATAATTGAAAATAATTGAAAATATATGATAAATAATTGAAAATAATTGAAAATAATTGAAAATAATTGAAAATAATTGAAAATAATTGGTAATAATTATAAATAATTGAAAATAATTGAAAATAATTGAAAATAATTAAAAATAATTGATAAATAATTGAAAATTATGGAAAATAATTATAAATAATTGAAAATAATTGTAAATAATTAAAAATAATTATAAATAATTGAAAATAATTGAAAATAATTGAAAATAATTCAAAATAATTGAAAATAATAGATAAATAATTGAAAATAATTCAAAATAATTGCTAAATAATTGAAAATAATTGAAAATAATTTAAAATAATTGAAAATATTTGAAAATAATTGAAAATAATTATAAATAATTATATATAATTGAATATAATTGAAAATAATTATAAATAATTATATATAATTGAATATAATTGATAAATAATTTAAAATAATTGAAAATAATTGAAAATAATTTAAAATAATTGAAAATAATTGAAAATAATTGAAAATAATTGATAATAATTGAAAATAATTGAAAATAATTGAAAATAATTGAAAATAATTGAAAATAATTGAAAATTATAATAAATAATTGAAAATAATTGAAAATAATTGAAAATAATTGAAAATAATAGAAAATAATTGAAAATAATTCAAAATAATTGAAAATAATAGATAAATAATTGAAAATAATTGAAAATAATTGAAAATAATTGAAAATAATTTAAAATAATTGAAAATAATTTAAAACAATTTAAAATAATTGAAAATAATTTAAAATAATTTAAAATAATTCAAAATAATTGAAAATAATTGAAAATAATTGAAAATAATTGAAAATAATTGAAAATAATTGAAAATAATTGAAAATAATTGATAAATAATTGAAAATAATTGAAAATAATTGAAAAGAATTGAAAATAATGGAAAATAATTATAAACAATTGAAAATAATTTAAAAGAATTGAAAATAATTGAAAATAATTGAAAATAAGTGATAAATAATTGAAAATAATTGAAAATGATTGAAAATAATTGAAAATAATTAAAAATAATTGATAAATAATTGAAAATTATGGAAAATAATTATAAATAATTGAAAATAATTGTAAATAATTAAAAATAATTATAAATAATTGAAAATAATTGAAAATAATTGAAAATAATTCAAAATAATTGAAAATAATAGATAAATAATTGAAAATAATTCAAAATAATTGCTAAATAATTGAAAATAATTGAAAATAATTTAAAATAATTGAAAATAATTTAAAATAATTGAAAATATTTGAAAATAATTGAAAATAATTATAAATAATTATATATAATTGAATATAATTGAAAATAATTATAAATAATTATATATAATTGAATATAATTGATAAATAATTTAAAATAATTGAAAATAATTGAAAATAATTGAAAATAATTGAAAATAATTGAAAATAATTGAAAATAATTGAAAATAATTGAAAATAATTGAAAATAATTGAAAATAATTCATAAATAATTGAAAATAATTGAAAATAATTGAAAATAATAATAAATAATTGAAAATAATTGATAAATAATTGAAAATAATTGAAAATAATTTAAAAGAATTGAAAATAATTGAAAATAATTGATAAATAATTGAAAATAATTGAAAATGATTGAAAATGATTGAAAATAATTGAAAATAATTGAAAATAATTGAAAATAATTGAAAATAATTGAAAATAATTCAAAATAATTGAAAATAATAGATACATAATTGAAAATAATTGAAAATAATTGAAAATAATTGAAAATAATTGAAAATAATTCATAAATAATTGAAAATAATTGAAAATAATTGAAAATAATTAAAAATAATTGAAAATAATTGATAAATAATTGAAAATGATTGAAAATAATTGAAAATAATAATAAATAATTGATAATAATTGATAAATAATTGAAAATAATTATAAATAATTGATAAATAATTGAAAATAATTGAAAATAATTTAAAAGAATTGAAAATAATGGAAAATAATTATAAATAATTGAAAATAATTGAAAAGAATTGAAAAGAATTGAAAAGAATTGAAAATAATTGAAAATAATTGATAAATAATTGAAAATAATTGAAAATAATTGAAAATAATTGAAAATGATTGAAAATAATTGAAAATAATTGAAAATAATTGATAAATAATTGAAAATAATGGAAAATAATTATAAATAATTGAAAATAATTGTAAATAATTAAAAATAATTATAAATAATTGAAAATAATTGAAAATAATTGAAAACAATTATAAATAATTGAAAATAATTATAAATAATTGAAAATAATTGATAAATAATTGAAAATAATTGAAAAGAATTGAAAAGAATTGAAAATAATGGAAAATAATTATAAATAATTGAATATAATTGAAAATAATTGAAAATAATTGAAAATAATTGATAGATAATTGAAAATAATTGAAAATAATTGAAAATAATTTAAAAGAACTGAAAATAATTGAAAATAATTGAAAATAATTGATAAATAATTGAAAATAATTGAAAATAATTGAAAATAATTGAAAATAATTGAAAATGATTGAAAATAATTGAAAATAATTGAAAATAATTGATAAATAATTGAAAATAATGGAAAATAATTATAAATAATTGAAAATAATTGTAAATAATTAAAAATAATTATAAATAATTGAAAATAATTGAAAATAATTGAAAATAATTGTAAATAATTCAAAATAATTGAAAATAATAGATAAATAATTGAAAATAATAGATAAATAATTGAAAATAATAGATAAATAATTGAAAATGATTCAAAATAATTGAAAATAATTGATAAATAATTGAAAATAATTGAAAATAATTTAAAATAATTGAAAATATTTGAAAATAATAGAAAATAATTATAAATAATTATATATAATTGAATATAATTGAAAATAATTATAAATAATTATATATAATTGAATATAATTGATAAATAATTAAAAATAATTGAAAATAATTGAAAATAATTGAAAATAATTGGTAATAATTATAAATAATTGAAAATAATTGAAAATAATTGATAAATAATTGAAAATAATTGATAAATAATTGAAAATAATTGAAAATAATAATAAATAATTGATAATAATTGATAAATAATTGAAAATAATTATAAATAATTGAAAATAATTGAAAATAATTGAAAATAATTGAAAAGAATTGAAAATAATGGAAAATAATTATAAACAATTGAAAATAATTTAAAAGAATTGAAAATAATTGAAAATAATTGAAAATAAGTGATAAATAATTGAAAATAATTGAAAATGATTGAAAATAATTGAAAATAATTAAAAATAATTGATAAATAATTGAAAATTATGGAAAATAATTATAAATAATTGAAAATAATTGTAAATAATTAAAAATAATTATAAATAATTGAAAATAATTGAAAATAATTGAAAATAATTCAAAATAATTGAAAATAATAGATAAATAATTGAAAATAATTCAAAATAATTGCTAAATAATTGAAAATAATTGAAAATAATTTAAAATAATTGAAAATAATTTAAAATAATTGAAAATATTTGAAAATAATTGAAAATAATTATAAATAATTATATATAATTGAATATAATTGAAAATAATTATAAATAATTATATATAATTGAATATAATTGATAAATAATTTAAAATAATTGAAAATAATTGAAAATAATTGAAAATAATTGAAAATAATTGAAAATAATTGAAAATAATTGAAAATAATTGAAAATAATTGAAAATAATTGAAAATAATTCATAAATAATTGAAAATAATTGAAAATAATTGAAAATAATAATAAATAATTCAAAATAATTGATAAATAATTGAAAATAATTGAAAATAATTTAAAAGAATTGAAAATAATTGAAAATAATTGAAAATAATTGAAAATGATTGAAAATGATTGAAAATAATTGAAAATAATTGAAAATAATTGAAAATAATTGAAAATAATTGAAAATAATTCAAAATAATTGAAAATAATAGATACATAATTGAAAATAATTGAAAATAATTGAAAATAATTGAAAATAATTGAAAATAATTCATAAATAATTGAAAATAATTGAAAATAATTGAAAATAATTAAAAATAATTGAAAATAATTGATAAATAATTGAAAATGATTGAAAATAATTGAAAATAATAATAAATAATTGATAATAATTGATAAATAATTGAAAATAATTATAAATAATTGATAAATAATTGAAAATAATTGAAAATAATTTAAAAGAATTGAAAATAATGGAAAATAATTATAAATAATTGAAAATAATTGAAAATAATTGAAAATAATTGAAAATAATTGAAAATAATTGAAAATAATTGAAAATAATTGAAAATAATTGAAAATAATTGAAAATTATAATAAATAATTGAAAATAATTGAAAATAATTGAAAATAATTGAAAATAATAGAAAATAATTGAAAATAATTGAAAATAATTGAAAATAATAGATAAATAATTGAAAATAATTGAAAATAATTGAAAATAATTGAAAATAATTTAAAATAATTGAAAATAATTTAAAACAATTTAAAATAATTGAAAATAATTTAAAATAATTTAAAATAATTCAAAATAATTGAAAATAATTGAAAATAATTGAAAATAATTGAAAATAATTGAAAATAATTGAAAATAATTGAAAATAATTGAAAATAATTGGTAATAATTATAAATAATTGAAAATAATTGATAAATAATTGAAAATAATTGATAAATAATTGAAAATAATTGATAAATAATTGAAAATAATTGAAAATAATAATAAATAATTGATAATAATTGATAAATAATTGAAAATAATTATAAATAATTGAAAATAATTGATAAGGAATTGAAAATAATTGAAAATAATTGAAAAGAATTGAAAATAATGGAAAATAATTATAAATAATTGAAAATAATTTAAAAGAATTGAAAATAATTGAAAATAAGTGATAAATAATTGAAAATAATTGAAAATGATTGACAATAATTGAAAATAATTGAAAATAATTGATAAATAATTGAAAATTATGGAAAATAATTATAAATAATTGAAAATAATTGTAAATAATTAAAAATAATTATAAATAATTGAAAATAATTGAAAATAATTGAAAATAATTCAAAATAATTGAAAATAATAGATAAATAATTGAAAATAATTCAAAATAATTGATAAATAATTGAAAATAATTGAAAATAATTTAAAATAATTGAAAATATTTGAAAATAATTGAAAATAATTATAAATAATTATACATAATTGAATATAATTGAAAATAATTATAAATAATTATATATAATTGAATATAATTGATAAATAATTTAAAATAATTGAAAATAATTGAAAATAATTGAAAATAATTGAAAATAATTGAAAATAATTGAAAATAATTGAAAATAATTGAAAATAATTGAAAATAATTGAAAATGATTGAAAATTGAATTTGAAAATAATTGATAAATAATTGAATAATGAAAATAATTATAAATAATTGAAAATAATTGTAAATAATTAAAATAATTATAATAATTGAAATAATTAATATTGAAAAATTGAAAATATTGAAAATAATTGAAAACAATTGAAAATAATTGAAAATATTGAAATGAAAAAATTGAAAATAATTGAAAATAATTGAAAATAATTGAAATAATTGAAAATAATTGAAAATAATTGAAAATAATTGAAATAATGAAAATTTGAAAATAATTGAAAATAATTGAAAATAATTGAAAATAATTGAAAATAATTGAAAATAATTGAAAATAATTGAAAATAATTGAAAATAATTGAAAATAATTGAAATAATCATAAATAATTGAAAATAATTGAAAATAATTGAAATAATTCATAAATAATTGAAAATAATTGAAAATAATTATAAATAATTGAAAATAATTATAAATAATTGAAAATAATTGATAAATAATTGAAAATAATTGAAAAGAATTGAAAAGAATTGAAAATAATGGAAAATAATTATAAATAATTGAATATAATTGAAAATAATTGAAAATAATTGAAAATAATTGAAAATAATTGAAAATAATTGAAAATAATTGAAAATAATTGAAAATAATTGAAAATAATGAAAATAATTGAAAATAATTCATAAATAATTGAAAATAATTGAAAATAATTGAAAATAATTCATAAATAATTGAAAATAATTGAAAATAATTATAAATAATTGAAAATAATTATAAATAATTGATAAATAATTGAAAATAATTGAAAAGAATTGAAAAGAATTGAAAATAATGGAAAATAATTATAAATAATTGAATATAATTGAAAATAATTGAAAATAATTGAAAATAATTGATAGATAATTGAAAATAATTGAAAATAATTGAAAATAATTTAAAAGAACTGAAAATAATTGAAAATAATTGAAAATAATTGATAAATAATTGAAAATAATTGAAAATAATTGAAAATAATTGAAAATAATTGAAAATAATGAAAATAATTGATAAATAATTGAAAATAATGGAAAATAATTATAAATAATTGAAAATAATTGTAAATAATTAAAAATAATTATAAATAATTGAAAATAATTGAAAATAATTGAAAATAATTGTAAATAATTCAAAATAATTGAAAATAATAGATAAATAATTGAAAATAATAGATAAATAATTGAAAATAATAGATAAATAATTGAAAATGATTCAAAATAATTGAAAATAATTGATAAATAATTGAAAATAATTGAAAATAATTTAAAATAATTGAAAATATTTGAAAATAATTGATAAATAATTGAAAATTATGGAAAATAATTATAAATAATTGAAAATAATTGTAAATAATTAAAAATAATTATAAATAATTGAAAATAATTGAAAATAATTGAAAATAATTCAAAATAATTGAAAATAATAGATAAATAATTGAAAATAATTCAAAATAATTGCTAAATAATTGAAAATAATTGAAAATAATTTAAAATAATTGAAAATATTTGAAAATAATTGAAAATAATTATAAATAATTATATATAATTGAATATAATTGAAAATAATTATAAATAATTATATATAATTGAATATAATTGATAAATAATTTAAAATAATTGAAAATAATTGAAAATAATTGAAAATAATTTAAAATAATTGAAAATAATTGAAAATAATTGAAAATAATTGAAATAATTGAAAATAATTGAAAATAATTGAAAATAATTGAAAATAATTGAAAATAATTGAAAATAATTGAAAATAATTGAAAATAATTGAAAATAATTGAAAATTATAATAAATAATTGAAAATAATTGAAAATAATTGAAAATAATTGAAAATAATAGAAAATAATTCAAAATAATTGAAAATAATAGATAAATAATTGAAAATAATTGAAAATAATTGAAAATAATTGAAAATAATTTAAAATAATTGAAAATAATTTAAAACAATTT
Organism: Andrena bucephala; assembly: GCA_947577245.1. NCBI lineage: Eukaryota > Metazoa > Arthropoda > Insecta > Hymenoptera > Andrenidae > Andrena > Andrena bucephala. The sequence goes on from OX387717.1 coordinate 61,032,864, forward strand.
AAAATAATTGAAAATAATTTAAAATAATTTAAAATAATTCAAAATAATTGAAAATAATTGAAAATAATTGAAAATAATTGAAAATAATTGAAAATAATTGAAAATAATTGAAAATAATTGAAAATAATTGGTAATAATTATAAATAATTGAAAATAATTGATAAATAATTGAAAATAATTGATAAATAATTGAAAATAATTGATAAATAATTGAAAATAATTGAAAATAATAATAAATAATTGATAATAATTGATAAATAATTGAAAATAATTATAAATAATTGAAAATAATTGATAAGGAATTGAAAATAATTGAAAATAATTGAAAAGAATTGAAAATAATGGAAAATAATTATAAATAATTGAAAATAATTTAAAAGAATTGAAAATAATTGAAAATAAGTGATAAATAATTGAAAATAATTGAAAATGATTGACAATAATTGAAAATAATTGAAAATAATTGATAAATAATTGAAAATTATGGAAAATAATTATAAATAATTGAAAATAATTGTAAATAATTAAAAATAATTATAAATAATTGAAAATAATTGAAAATAATTGAAAATAATTCAAAATAATTGAAAATAATAGATAAATAATTGAAAATAATTCAAAATAATTGATAAATAATTGAAAATAATTGAAAATAATTTAAAATAATTGAAAATATTTGAAAATAATTGAAAATAATTATAAATAATTATACATAATTGAATATAATTGAAAATAATTATAAATAATTATATATAATTGAATATAATTGATAAATAATTTAAAATAATTGAAAATAATTGAAAATAATTGAAAATAATTGAAAATAATTGAAAATAATTGAAAATAATTGAAAATAATTGAAAATAATTGAAAATAATTGAAAATGATTGAAAATAATTGAAAATAATTGAAAATAATTGATAAATAATTGAAAATAATGGAAAATAATTATAAATAATTGAAAATAATTGTAAATAATTAAAAATAATTATAAATAATTGAAAATAATTGAAAATAATTGAAAACAATTGAAAACAATTGATAAATAATTGAAAACAATTGAAAATAATTGAAAATAATTGAAAATAATTGAAAATAATTGAAAATAATTGAAAATAATTGAAAATAATTGAAAATAATTGAAAATAATTGAAAATAATTCATAAATAATTGAAAATAATTGAAAATAATTGAAAATAATTGAAAATAATTGAAAATAATTGAAAATAATTGAAAATAATTGAAAATAATTGAAAATAATTGAAAATAATTGAAAATAATTGAAAATAATTGAAAATAATTCATAAATAATTGAAAATAATTGAAAATAATTGAAAATAATTCATAAATAATTGAAAATAATTGAAAATAATTATAAATAATTGAAAATAATTATAAATAATTGATAAATAATTGAAAATAATTGAAAAGAATTGAAAAGAATTGAAAATAATGGAAAATAATTATAAATAATTGAATATAATTGAAAATAATTGAAAATAATTGAAAATAATTGATAGATAATTGAAAATAATTGAAAATAATTGAAAATAATTTAAAAGAACTGAAAATAATTGAAAATAATTGAAAATAATTGATAAATAATTGAAAATAATTGAAAATAATTGAAAATAATTGAAAATAATTGAAAATAATTGAAAATAATTGATAAATAATTGAAAATAATGGAAAATAATTATAAATAATTGAAAATAATTGTAAATAATTATAAATAATTATAAATAATTGAAAATAATTGAAAATAATTGAAAATAATTGTAAATAATTCAAAATAATTGAAAATAATAGATAAATAATTGAAAATAATAGATAAATAATTGAAAATAATAGATAAATAATTGAAAATAATAGATAAATAATTGAAAATGATTCAAAATAATTGAAAATAATTGATAAATAATTGAAAATAATTGAAAATAATTTAAAATAATTGAAAATATTTGAAAATAATTGAAAATAATTATAAATAATTATATATAATTGAATATAATTGAAAATAATTATAAATAATTATATATAATTGAATATAATTGATAAATAATTAAAAATAATTGAAAATAATTGAAAATAACTGAAAATAATTGAAAATAATTGAAAATAATTGAAAATAATTGAAAATAATTGAAAATAATTGAAAATAATTGAAAATAATTGAAAATAATTGAAAATAATTGAAAATAATTGAAAATAATTGAAAATATATGATAAATAATTGAAAATAATTGAAAATAATTGAAAATAATTGAAAATAATTGAAAATAATTGGTAATAATTATAAATAATTGAAAATAATTGAAAATAATTGAAAATAATTAAAAATAATTGATAAATAATTGAAAATTATGGAAAATAATTATAAATAATTGAAAATAATTGTAAATAATTAAAAATAATTATAAATAATTGAAAATAATTGAAAATAATTGAAAATAATTCAAAATAATTGAAAATAATAGATAAATAATTGAAAATAATTCAAAATAATTGCTAAATAATTGAAAATAATTGAAAATAATTTAAAATAATTGAAAATATTTGAAAATAATTGAAAATAATTATAAATAATTATATATAATTGAATATAATTGAAAATAATTATAAATAATTATATATAATTGAATATAATTGATAAATAATTTAAAATAATTGAAAATAATTGAAAATAATTTAAAATAATTGAAAATAATTGAAAATAATTGAAAATAATTGATAATAATTGAAAATAATTGAAAATAATTGAAAATAATTGAAAATAATTGAAAATAATTGAAAATTATAATAAATAATTGAAAATAATTGAAAATAATTGAAAATAATTGAAAATAATAGAAAATAATTGAAAATAATTCAAAATAATTGAAAATAATAGATAAATAATTGAAAATAATTGAAAATAATTGAAAATAATTGAAAATAATTTAAAATAATTGAAAATAATTTAAAACAATTTAAAATAATTGAAAATAATTTAAAATAATTTAAAATAATTCAAAATAATTGAAAATAATTGAAAATAATTGAAAATAATTGAAAATAATTGAAAATAATTGAAAATAATTGAAAATAATTGATAAATAATTGAAAATAATTGAAAATAATTGAAAAGAATTGAAAATAATGGAAAATAATTATAAACAATTGAAAATAATTTAAAAGAATTGAAAATAATTGAAAATAATTGAAAATAAGTGATAAATAATTGAAAATAATTGAAAATGATTGAAAATAATTGAAAATAATTAAAAATAATTGATAAATAATTGAAAATTATGGAAAATAATTATAAATAATTGAAAATAATTGTAAATAATTAAAAATAATTATAAATAATTGAAAATAATTGAAAATAATTGAAAATAATTCAAAATAATTGAAAATAATAGATAAATAATTGAAAATAATTCAAAATAATTGCTAAATAATTGAAAATAATTGAAAATAATTTAAAATAATTGAAAATAATTTAAAATAATTGAAAATATTTGAAAATAATTGAAAATAATTATAAATAATTATATATAATTGAATATAATTGAAAATAATTATAAATAATTATATATAATTGAATATAATTGATAAATAATTTAAAATAATTGAAAATAATTGAAAATAATTGAAAATAATTGAAAATAATTGAAAATAATTGAAAATAATTGAAAATAATTGAAAATAATTGAAAATAATTGAAAATAATTCATAAATAATTGAAAATAATTGAAAATAATTGAAAATAATAATAAATAATTGAAAATAATTGATAAATAATTGAAAATAATTGAAAATAATTTAAAAGAATTGAAAATAATTGAAAATAATTGATAAATAATTGAAAATAATTGAAAATGATTGAAAATGATTGAAAATAATTGAAAATAATTGAAAATAATTGAAAATAATTGAAAATAATTGAAAATAATTCAAAATAATTGAAAATAATAGATACATAATTGAAAATAATTGAAAATAATTGAAAATAATTGAAAATAATTGAAAATAATTCATAAATAATTGAAAATAATTGAAAATAATTGAAAATAATTAAAAATAATTGAAAATAATTGATAAATAATTGAAAATGATTGAAAATAATTGAAAATAATAATAAATAATTGATAATAATTGATAAATAATTGAAAATAATTATAAATAATTGATAAATAATTGAAAATAATTGAAAATAATTTAAAAGAATTGAAAATAATGGAAAATAATTATAAATAATTGAAAATAATTGAAAAGAATTGAAAAGAATTGAAAAGAATTGAAAATAATTGAAAATAATTGATAAATAATTGAAAATAATTGAAAATAATTGAAAATAATTGAAAATGATTGAAAATAATTGAAAATAATTGAAAATAATTGATAAATAATTGAAAATAATGGAAAATAATTATAAATAATTGAAAATAATTGTAAATAATTAAAAATAATTATAAATAATTGAAAATAATTGAAAATAATTGAAAACAATTATAAATAATTGAAAATAATTATAAATAATTGAAAATAATTGATAAATAATTGAAAATAATTGAAAAGAATTGAAAAGAATTGAAAATAATGGAAAATAATTATAAATAATTGAATATAATTGAAAATAATTGAAAATAATTGAAAATAATTGATAGATAATTGAAAATAATTGAAAATAATTGAAAATAATTTAAAAGAACTGAAAATAATTGAAAATAATTGAAAATAATTGATAAATAATTGAAAATAATTGAAAATAATTGAAAATAATTGAAAATAATTGAAAATGATTGAAAATAATTGAAAATAATTGAAAATAATTGATAAATAATTGAAAATAATGGAAAATAATTATAAATAATTGAAAATAATTGTAAATAATTAAAAATAATTATAAATAATTGAAAATAATTGAAAATAATTGAAAATAATTGTAAATAATTCAAAATAATTGAAAATAATAGATAAATAATTGAAAATAATAGATAAATAATTGAAAATAATAGATAAATAATTGAAAATGATTCAAAATAATTGAAAATAATTGATAAATAATTGAAAATAATTGAAAATAATTTAAAATAATTGAAAATATTTGAAAATAATAGAAAATAATTATAAATAATTATATATAATTGAATATAATTGAAAATAATTATAAATAATTATATATAATTGAATATAATTGATAAATAATTAAAAATAATTGAAAATAATTGAAAATAATTGAAAATAATTGGTAATAATTATAAATAATTGAAAATAATTGAAAATAATTGATAAATAATTGAAAATAATTGATAAATAATTGAAAATAATTGAAAATAATAATAAATAATTGATAATAATTGATAAATAATTGAAAATAATTATAAATAATTGAAAATAATTGAAAATAATTGAAAATAATTGAAAAGAATTGAAAATAATGGAAAATAATTATAAACAATTGAAAATAATTTAAAAGAATTGAAAATAATTGAAAATAATTGAAAATAAGTGATAAATAATTGAAAATAATTGAAAATGATTGAAAATAATTGAAAATAATTAAAAATAATTGATAAATAATTGAAAATTATGGAAAATAATTATAAATAATTGAAAATAATTGTAAATAATTAAAAATAATTATAAATAATTGAAAATAATTGAAAATAATTGAAAATAATTCAAAATAATTGAAAATAATAGATAAATAATTGAAAATAATTCAAAATAATTGCTAAATAATTGAAAATAATTGAAAATAATTTAAAATAATTGAAAATAATTTAAAATAATTGAAAATATTTGAAAATAATTGAAAATAATTATAAATAATTATATATAATTGAATATAATTGAAAATAATTATAAATAATTATATATAATTGAATATAATTGATAAATAATTTAAAATAATTGAAAATAATTGAAAATAATTGAAAATAATTGAAAATAATTGAAAATAATTGAAAATAATTGAAAATAATTGAAAATAATTGAAAATAATTGAAAATAATTCATAAATAATTGAAAATAATTGAAAATAATTGAAAATAATAATAAATAATTCAAAATAATTGATAAATAATTGAAAATAATTGAAAATAATTTAAAAGAATTGAAAATAATTGAAAATAATTGAAAATAATTGAAAATGATTGAAAATGATTGAAAATAATTGAAAATAATTGAAAATAATTGAAAATAATTGAAAATAATTGAAAATAATTCAAAATAATTGAAAATAATAGATACATAATTGAAAATAATTGAAAATAATTGAAAATAATTGAAAATAATTGAAAATAATTCATAAATAATTGAAAATAATTGAAAATAATTGAAAATAATTAAAAATAATTGAAAATAATTGATAAATAATTGAAAATGATTGAAAATAATTGAAAATAATAATAAATAATTGATAATAATTGATAAATAATTGAAAATAATTATAAATAATTGATAAATAATTGAAAATAATTGAAAATAATTTAAAAGAATTGAAAATAATGGAAAATAATTATAAATAATTGAAAATAATTGAAAAGAATTGAAAAGAATTGAAAAGAATTGAAAATAATTGAAAATAATTGATAAATAATTGAAAATAATTGAAAATAATTGAAAATAATTGAAAATGATTGAAAATAATTGAAAATAATTGAAAATAATTGATAAATAATTGAAAATAATGGAAAATAATTATAAATAATTGAAAATAATTGTAAATAATTAAAAATAATTATAAATAATTGAAAATAATTGAAAATAATTGAAAACAATTGAAAACAATTGATAAATAATTGAAAACAATTGAAAATAATTGAAAACAATTGAAAATAATTGAAAATAATTGAAAATAATTGAAAATAATTGAAAATAATTGAAAATAATTGAAAATAATTGAAAATAATTGAAAATAATTGAAAATAATTCATAAATAATTGAAAATAATTGAAAATAATTGAAAATAATTGAAAATAATTGAAAATAATTGAAAATAATTGAAAATAATTGAAAATAATTCATAAATAATTGAAAATAATTGAAAATAATTGAAAATAATTATAAATAATTGAAAATAATTGATAAATAATTGAAAATAATTGAAAAGAATTGAAAAGAATTGAAAATAATGGAAAATAATTATAAATAATTGAATATAATTGAAAATAATTGAAAATAATTGAAAATAATTGATAGATAATTGATAATAATTGAAAATAATTGAAAATAATTTAAAAGAACTGAAAATAATTGAAAATAATTGAAAATAATTGATAAATAATTGAAAATAATTGAAAATAATTGAAAATAATTGAAAATAATTGAAAATGATTGAAAATAATTGAAAATAATTGAAAATAATTGAAAATAATGGAAAATAATTATAAATAATTGAAAATAATTGTAAATAATTAAAAATAATTATAAATAATTGAAAATAATTGAAAATAATTGAAAATAATTGAAAATAATTGAAAATAATTGGTAATAATTATAAATAATTGAAAATAATTGAAAATAATTGAAAATAATTAAAAATAATTGATAAATAATTGAAAATTATGGAAAATAATTATAAATAATTGAAAATAATTGTAAATAATTAAAAATAATTATAAATAATTGAAAATAATTGAAAATAATTGAAAATAATTCAAAATAATTGAAAATAATAGATAAATAATTGAAAATAATTCAAAATAATTGCTAAATAATTGAAAATAATTGAAAATAATTTAAAATAATTGAAAATATTTGAAAATAATTGAAAATAATTATAAATAATTATATATAATTGAATATAATTGAAAATAATTATAAATAATTATATATAATTGAATATAATTGATAAATAATTTAAAATAATTGAAAATAATTGAAAATAATTTAAAATAATTGAAAATAATTGAAAATAATTGAAAATAATTGAAAATAATTGAAAATAATTGAAAATAATTGAAAATAATTGAAAATAATTGAAAATAATTGAAAATTATAATAAATAATTGAAAATAATTGAAAATAATTGAAAATAATTGAAAATAATAGAAAATAATTGAAAATAATTCAAAATAATTGAAAATAATAGATAAATAATTGAAAATAATTGAAAATAATTGAAAATAATTGAAAATAATTTAAAATAATTGAAAATAATTTAAAACAATTTAAAATAATTGAAAATAATTTAAAATAATTTAAAATAATTCAAAATAATAGATAAATAATTGAAAATAATTGAAAATAATTGAAAATAATTGATAAATAATTGAAAATAATTGAAAATAATTGAAAATAATTGAAAATAATTTAAAATAATTGAAAATAATTGAAAATAATTGAAAATAATTGAAAATAATTGAAAATAATTGAAAATAATTGAAAATAATTGGTAATAATTATAAATAATTGAAAATAATTGATAAATAATTGAAAATAATTTATAAATAATTGAAAATAATTGAAAATAATAATAAATAATTGATAATAATTGATAAATAATTGAAAATAATTATAAATAATTGAAAATAATTGATAAGGAATTGAAAATAATTGAAAATAATTGAAAAGAATTGAAAATAATGGAAAATAATTATAAATATTGAAAATAATTTAAAAGAATTGAAAATAATTGAAAATAATTGAAAATATTTGAAAATAATTGAAAATAATTATAAATAATTATATATAATTGAATATAATTGAAAATAATTATAAATAATTATATATAATTGAATATAATTGATAAATAATTTAAAATAATTGAAAATAATTGAAAATAATTGAAAATAATTTAAAATAATTGAAAATAATTGAAAATAATTGAAAATAATTGAAAATAATTGAAAATAATTGAAAATAATTGAAAATAATTGAAAATAATTGAAAATAATTCATAAATAATTGAAAATAATTGAAAATAATTGAAAATAATAATAAATAATTGAAAATAATTGAAAATAATTTAAAATAATTGAAAATAATTGATAAATAATTGAAAATAATTGAAAATGATTGAAAATGATTGAAAATAATTGAAAATAATTGAAAATAATTGAAAATAATTGATAAATAATTGAAAATAATGGAAAATATTTGAAAATATTTGAAAATAATTGAAAATAATTATAAATAATTATATATAGTTGAATATAATTGAAAATAATTATAAATAATTATATATAATTGAATATAATTGATAAATAATTTAAAATAATTGAAAATAATTGAAAATAATTGAAAATAATTGAAAATAATTGAAAATAATTTAAAATAATTGAAAATAATTGAAAATAATTGAAAATAATTGAAAATAATTGAAAATAATTGAAAATAATTGAAAATTATAATAAATAATTGAAAATAATTGAAAATAATTGAAAATAATTGAAAATAATTGAAAATAATTGAAAATAATTGAAAATAATTGAAAATAATAGATACATAATTGAAAATAATTGAAAATAATTGAAAATAATTGAAAATAATTGAAAATAATTCATAAATAATTGAAAATAATTGAAAATAATTGAAAATAATTAAAAATAATTGAAAATAATTGATAAATAATTGAAAATGATTGAAAATAATTGAAAATAATAATAAATAATTGATAATAATTGATAAATAATTGAAAATAATTATAAATAATTGATAAATAATTGAAAATAATTTAAAAGAATTGAAAATAATGGAAAATAATTATAAATAATTGAAAATAATTGAAAAGAATTGAAAAGAATTGAAAATAATTGAAAATAATTGAAAATAATTGATAAATAATTGAAAATAATTGAAAATAATTGAAAATAATTGAAAATGATTGAAAATAATTGAAAATAATTGAAAATAATTGATAAATAATTGAAAATAATGGAAAATAATTATAAATAATTGAAAATAATTGTAAATAATTAAAAATAATTATAAATAATTGAAAATAATTGAAAATAATTGAAAACAATTGAAAACAATTGATAAATAATTGAAAACAATTGAAAATAATTGAAAATAATTAAAAATAATTGAAAATAATTGATAAATAATTGAAAATGATTCATAAATAATTGAAAATAATTGAAAATAATTGAAAATAATTATAAATAATTGAAAATAATTATAAATAATTGAAAATAATTGAAAATAATTGAAAAGAATTGAAAAGAATTGAAAATAATGGAAAATAATTGAAAATAATTGAAAATAATTGAAAATAATTGAAAATAATTGAAAATGATTGAAAATAATTGAAAATAATTGAAAATAATTGATAAATAATTGAAAATAATGGAAAATAATTATAAATAATTGAAAATAATTGTAAATAATTAAAAATAATTATAAATAATTGAAAATAATTGAAAATAATTGAAAACAATTGAAAACAATTGATAAATAATTGAAAACAATTGAAAATAATTGAAGATAATTGAAAATAATTGAAAATAATTGAAAATAATTGAAAATAATTGAAAATAATTGAAAATAATTGAAAATAATTGAAAATAATTGAAAATAATTGAAAATAATTGAAAATAATTCATAAATAATTGAAAATAATTGAAAATAATTGAAAATAATTCATAAATAATTGAAAATAATTGAAAATAATTATAAATAATTGAAAATAATTATAAATAATTGAAAATAATTGATAAATAATTGAAAATAATTGAAAAGAATTGAAAAGAATTGAAAATAATGGAAAATAATTATAAATAATTGAATATAATTGAAAATAATTGAAAATAATTGAAAATAATTGATAGATAATTGAAAATAATTGAAAATAATTGAAAATAATTTAAAATAATTCATAAATAATTGAAAATAATTGAAAATAATTCATAAATAATTGAAAATAATTGAAAATAATTATAAATAATTGAAAATAATTATAAATAATTGATAAATAATTGAAAATAATTGAAAAGAATTGAAAAGAATTGAAAATAATGGAAAATAATTATAAATAATTGAATATAATTGAAAATAATTGAAAATAATTGAAAATAATTGATAGATAATTGAAAATAATTGAAAATAATTGAAAATAATTTAAAAGAACTGAAAATAATTGAAAATAATTGAAAATAATTGATAAATAATTGAAAATAATTGAAAATAATTGAAAATAATTGAAAATAATTGAAAATGATTGAAAATAATTGAAAATAATTGAAAATAATTGATAAATAATTGAAAATAATGGAAAATAATTATAAATAATTGAAAATAATTGTAAATAATTAAAAATAATTATAAATAATTGAAAATAATTGAAAATAATTGAAAATAATTGTAAATAATTCAAAATAATTGAAAATAATAGATAAATAATTGAAAATAATAGATAAATAATTGAAAATGATTCAAAATAATTGAAAATAATTGATAAATAATTGAAAATAATTGAAAATAATTTAAAATAATAGAAAATATTTGAAAATAATTGAAAATAATTATAAATAATTATATATAATTGAATATAATTGAAAATAATTATAAATAATTATATATAATTGAATATAATTGATAAATAATTAAAAATAATTGAAAATAATTGAAAATAACTGAAAATAATTGAAAATAATTGAAAATAATTGAAAATAATTGAAAATAATTGAAAATAATTGAAAATAATTGAAAATAATTGAAAATAATTGAAAATAATTGAAAATAATTGAAAATATATGATAAATAATTGAAAATAATTGAAAATAATTGAAAATAATTGAAAATAATTGAAAATAATTGGTAATAATTATAAATAATTGAAAATAATTGAAAATAATTGAAAATAATTAAAAATAATTGATAAATAATTGAAAATTATGGAAAATAATTATAAATAATTGAAAATAATTGTAAATAATTAAAAATAATTATAAATAATTGAAAATAATTGAAAATAATTGAAAATAATTCAAAATAATTGAAAATAATAGATAAATAATTGAAAATAATTCAAAATAATTGCTAAATAATTGAAAATAATTGAAAATAATTTAAAATAATTGAAAATATTTGAAAATAATTGAAAATAATTATAAATAATTATATATAATTGAATATAATTGAAAATAATTATAAATAATTATATATAATTGAATATAATTGATAAATAATTTAAAATAATTGAAAATAATTGAAAATAATTGAAAATAATTTAAAATAATTGAAAATAATTGAAAATAATTGAAAATAATTGAAAATAATTGAAAATAATTGAAAATAATTGAAAATAATTGAAAATAATTGAAAATAATTGAAAATAATTGAAAATAATTGAAAATAATTGAAAATTATAATAAATAATTGAAAATAATTGAAAATAATTGAAAATAATTGAAAATAATAGAAAATAATTGAAAATAATTGAAAATAATTGAAAATAATAGATAAATAATTGAAAATAATTGAAAATAATTGAAAATAATTGAAAATAATTTAAAATAATTGAAAATAATTTAAAACAATTTAAAATAATTGAAAATAATTTAAAATAATTTAAAATAATTCAAAATAATTGAAAATAATTGAAAATAATTGAAAATAATTGAAAATAATTGAAAATAATTGAAAATAATTGAAAATAATTGAAAATAATTGGTAATAATTATAAATAATTGAAAATAATTGATAAATAATTGAAAATAATTGATAAATAATTGAAAATAATTGATAAATAATTGAAAATAATTGAAAATAATAATAAATAATTGATAATAATTGATAAATAATTGAAAATAATTATAAATAATTGAAAATAATTGATAAGGAATTGAAAATAATTGAAAATAATTGAAAAGAATTGAAAATAATGGAAAATAATTATAAATAATTGAAAATAATTTAAAAGAATTGAAAATAATTGAAAATAAGTGATAAATAATTGAAAATAATTGAAAATGATTGACAATAATTGAAAATAATTGAAAATAATTGATAAATAATTGAAAATTATGGAAAATAATTATAAATAATTGAAAATAATTGTAAATAATTAAAAATAATTATAAATAATTGAAAATAATTGAAAATAATTGAAAATAATTCAAAATAATTGAAAATAATAGATAAATAATTGAAAATAATTCAAAATAATTGATAAATAATTGAAAATAATTGAAAATAATTTAAAATAATTGAAAATATTTGAAAATAATTGAAAATAATTATAAATAATTATACATAATTGAATATAATTGAAAATAATTATAAATAATTATATATAATTGAATATAATTGATAAATAATTTAAAATAATTGAAAATAATTGAAAATAATTGAAAATAATTGAAAATAATTGAAAATAATTGAAAATAATTGAAAATAATTGAAAATAATTGAAAATAATTGAAAATGATTGAAAATAATTGAAAATAATTGAAAATAATTGATAAATAATTGAAAATAATGGAAAATAATTATAAATAATTGAAAATAATTGTAAATAATTAAAAATAATTATAAATAATTGAAAATAATTGAAAATAATTGAAAACAATTGAAAACAATTGATAAATAATTGAAAACAATTGAAAATAATTGAAAATAATTGAAAATAATTGAAAATAATTGAAAATAATTGAAAATAATTGAAAATAATTGAAAATAATTGAAAATAATTGAAAATAATTCATAAATAATTGAAAATAATTGAAAATAATTGAAAATAATTGAAAATAATTGAAAATAATTGAAAATAATTGAAAATAATTGAAAATAATTGAAAATAATTCATAAATAATTGAAAATAATTGAAAATAATTGAAAATAATTCATAAATAATTGAAAATAATTGAAAATAATTATAAATAATTGAAAATAATTATAAATAATTGAAAATAATTGATAAATAATTGAAAATAATTGAAAAGAATTGAAAAGAATTGAAAATAATGGAAAATAATTATAAATAATTGAATATAATTGAAAATAATTGAAAATAATTGAAAATAATTGAAAATAATTGAAAATAATTGAAAATAATTGAAAATAATTGAAAATAATTGAAAATAATTGAAAATAATTCATAAATAATTGAAAATAATTGAAAATAATTGAAAATAATTCATAAATAATTGAAAATAATTGAAAATAATTATAAATAATTGAAAATAATTATAAATAATTGATAAATAATTGAAAATAATTGAAAAGAATTGAAAAGAATTGAAAATAATGGAAAATAATTATAAATAATTGAATATAATTGAAAATAATTGAAAATAATTGAAAATAATTGATAGATAATTGAAAATAATTGAAAATAATTGAAAATAATTTAAAAGAACTGAAAATAATTGAAAATAATTGAAAATAATTGATAAATAATTGAAAATAATTGAAAATAATTGAAAATAATTGAAAATAATTGAAAATAATTGAAAATAATTGATAAATAATTGAAAATAATGGAAAATAATTATAAATAATTGAAAATAATTGTAAATAATTAAAAATAATTATAAATAATTGAAAATAATTGAAAATAATTGAAAATAATTGTAAATAATTCAAAATAATTGAAAATAATAGATAAATAATTGAAAATAATAGATAAATAATTGAAAATAATAGATAAATAATTGAAAATGATTCAAAATAATTGAAAATAATTGATAAATAATTGAAAATAATTGAAAATAATTTAAAATAATTGAAAATATTTGAAAATAATTGATAAATAATTGAAAATTATGGAAAATAATTATAAATAATTGAAAATAATTGTAAATAATTAAAAATAATTATAAATAATTGAAAATAATTGAAAATAATTGAAAATAATTCAAAATAATTGAAAATAATAGATAAATAATTGAAAATAATTCAAAATAATTGCTAAATAATTGAAAATAATTGAAAATAATTTAAAATAATTGAAAATATTTGAAAATAATTGAAAATAATTATAAATAATTATATATAATTGAATATAATTGAAAATAATTATAAATAATTATATATAATTGAATATAATTGATAAATAATTTAAAATAATTGAAAATAATTGAAAATAATTGAAAATAATTTAAAATAATTGAAAATAATTGAAAATAATTGAAAATAATTGAAAATAATTGAAAATAATTGAAAATAATTGAAAATAATTGAAAATAATTGAAAATAATTGAAAATAATTGAAAATAATTGAAAATAATTGAAAATAATTGAAAATTATAATAAATAATTGAAAATAATTGAAAATAATTGAAAATAATTGAAAATAATAGAAAATAATTGAAAATAATTCAAAATAATTGAAAATAATAGATAAATAATTGAAAATAATTGAAAATAATTGAAAATAATTGAAAATAATTTAAAATAATTGAAAATAATTTAAAACAATTTAAAATAATTGAAAATAATTTAAAATAATTTAAAATAATTCAAAATAATTGAAAATAATTGAAAATAATTGAAAATAATTGAAAATAATTGAAAATAATTGAAAATAATTGAAAATAATTGAAAATAATTGGTAATAATTATAAATAATTGAAAATAATTGATAAATAATTGAAAATAATTGATAAATAATTGAAAATAATTGATAAATAATTGAAAATAATTGAAAATAATAATAAATAATTGATAATAATTGATAAATAATTGAAAATAATTATAAATAATTGAAAATAATTGATAAGGAATTGAAAATAATTGAAAATAATTGAAAAGAATTGAAAATAATGGAAAATAATTATAAATAATTGAAAATAATTTAAAAGAATTGAAAATAATTGAAAATAAGTGATAAATAATTGAAAATAATTGAAAATGATTGACAATAATTGAAAATAATTGAAAATAATTGATAAATAATTGAAAATTATGGAAAATAATTATAAATAATTGAAAATAATTGTAAATAATTAAAAATAATTATAAATAATTGAAAATAATTGAAAATAATTGAAAATAATTCAAAATAATTGAAAATAATAGATAAATAATTGAAAATAATTCAAAATAATTGATAAATAATTGAAAATAATTGAAAATAATTTAAAATAATTGAAAATATTTGAAAATAATTGAAAATAATTATAAATAATTATACATAATTGAATATAATTGAAAATAATTATAAATAATTATATATAATTGAATATAATTGATAAATAATTTAAAATAATTGAAAATAATTGAAAATAATTGAAAATAATTGAAAATAATTGAAAATAATTGAAAATAATTGAAAATAATTGAAAATAATTGAAAATAATTGAAAATGATTGAAAATAATTGAAAATAATTGAAAATAATTGATAAATAATTGAAAATAATTGATAAATAATTGAAAATAATGGAAAATAATTATAAATAATTGAAAATAATTGTAAATAATTAAAAATAATTATAAATAATTGAAAATAATTGAAAATAATTGAAAACAATTGAAAACAATTGATAAATAATTGAAAACAATTGAAAATAATTGAAAATAATTGAAAATAATTGAAAATAATTGAAAATAATTGAAAATAATTGAAAATAATTGAAAATAATTGAAAATAATTGAAAATAATTCATAAATAATTGAAAATAATTGAAAATAATTGAAAATAATTGAAAATAATTGAAAATAATTGAAAATAATTGAAAATAATTGAAAATAATTGAAAATAATTCATAAATAATTGAAAATAATTGAAAATAATTGAAAATAATTCATAAATAATTGAAAATAATTGAAAATAATTATAAATAATTGAAAATAATTATAAATAATTGAAAATAATTGATAAATAATTGAAAATAATTGAAAAGAATTGAAAAGAATTGAAAATAATGGAAAATAATTATAAATAATTGAATATAATTGAAAATAATTGAAAATAATTGAAAATAATTGAAAATAATTGAAAATAATTGAAAATAATTGAAAATAATTGAAAATAATTGAAAATAATTGAAAATAATTGAAAATAATTGAAAATAATTCATAAATAATTGAAAATAATTGAAAATAATTGAAAATAATTCATAAATAATTGAAAATAATTGAAAATAATTATAAATAATTGAAAATAATTATAAATAATTGATAAATAATTGAAAATAATTGAAAAGAATTGAAAAGAATTGAAAATAATGGAAAATAATTATAAATAATTGAATATAATTGAAAATAATTGAAAATAATTGAAAATAATTGATAGATAATTGAAAATAATTGAAAATAATTGAAAATAATTTAAAAGAACTGAAAATAATTGAAAATAATTGAAAATAATTGATAAATAATTGAAAATAATTGAAAATAATTGAAAATAATTGAAAATAATTGAAAATAATTGAAAATAATTGATAAATAATTGAAAATAATGGAAAATAATTATAAATAATTGAAAATAATTGTAAATAATTATAAATAATTATAAATAATTGAAAATAATTGAAAATAATTGAAAATAATTGTAAATAATTCAAAATAATTGAAAATAATAGATAAATAATTGAAAATAATAGATAAATAATTGAAAATAATAGATAAATAATTGAAAATGATTCAAAATAATTGAAAATAATTGATAAATAATTGAAAATAATTGAAAATAATTTAAAATAATTGAAAATATTTGAAAATAATTGAAAATAATTATAAATAATTATATATAATTGAATATAATTGAAAATAATTATAAATAATTATATATAATTGAATATAATTGATAAATAATTAAAAATAATTGAAAATAATTGAAAATAACTGAAAATAATTGAAAATAATTGAAAATAATTGAAAATAATTGAAAATAATTGAAAATAATTGAAAATAATTGAAAATAATTGAAAATAATTGAAAATAATTGAAAATAATTGAAAATAATTGAAAATATATGATAAATAATTGAAAATAATTGAAAATAATTGAAAATAATTGAAAATAATTGAAAATAATTGAAAATAATTGAAAATAATTGGTAATAATTATAAATAATTGAAAATAATTGAAAATAATTGAAAATAATTAAAAATAATTGATAAATAATTGAAAATTATGGAAAATAATTATAAATAATTGAAAATAATTGTAAATAATTAAAAATAATTATAAATAATTGAAAATAATTGAAAATAATTGAAAATAATTCAAAATAATTGAAAATAATAGATAAATAATTGAAAATAATTCAAAATAATTGCTAAATAATTGAAAATAATTGAAAATAATTTAAAATAATTGAAAATATTTGAAAATAATTGAAAATAATTATAAATAATTATATATAATTGAATATAATTGAAAATAATTATAAATAATTATATATAATTGAATATAATTGATAAATAATTTAAAATAATTGAAAATAATTGAAAATAATTTAAAATAATTGAAAATAATTGAAAATAATTGAAAATAATTGATAATAATTGAAAATAATTGAAAATAATTGAAAATAATTGAAAATAATTGAAAATAATTGAAAATTATAATAAATAATTGAAAATAATTGAAAATAATTGAAAATAATTGAAAATAATAGAAAATAATTGAAAATAATTCAAAATAATTGAAAATAATAGATAAATAATTGAAAATAATTGAAAATAATTGAAAATAATTGAAAATAATTTAAAATAATTGAAAATAGTTTAAAACAATTTAAAATAATTGAAAATAATTTAAAATAATTTAAAATAATTCAAAATAATTGAAAATAATTGAAAATAATTGAAAATAATTGAAAATAATTGAAAATAATTGAAAATAATTGAAAATAATTGATAAATAATTGAAAATAATTGAAAATAATTGAAAAGAATTGAAAATAATGGAAAATAATTATAAACAATTGAAAATAATTTAAAAGAATTGAAAATAATTGAAAATAATTGAAAATAAGTGATAAATAATTGAAAATAATTGAAAATGATTGAAAATAATTGAAAATAATTAAAAATAATTGATAAATAATTGAAAATTATGGAAAATAATTATAAATAATTGAAAATAATTGTAAATAATTAAAAATAATTATAAATAATTGAAAATAATTGAAAATAATTGAAAATAATTCAAAATAATTGAAAATAATAGATAAATAATTGAAAATAATTCAAAATAATTGCTAAATAATTGAAAATAATTGAAAATAATTTAAAATAATTGAAAATAATTTAAAATAATTGAAAATATTTGAAAATAATTGAAAATAATTATAAATAATTATATATAATTGAATATAATTGAAAATAATTATAAATAATTATATATAATTGAATATAATTGATAAATAATTTAAAATAATTGAAAATAATTGAAAATAATTGAAAATAATTGAAAATAATTGAAAATAATTGAAAATAATTGAAAATAATTGAAAATAATTGAAAATAATTGAAAATAATTCATAAATAATTGAAAATAATTGAAAATAATTGAAAATAATAATAAATAATTGAAAATAATTGATAAATAATTGAAAATAATTGAAAATAATTTAAAAGAATTGAAAATAATTGAAAATAATTGATAAATAATTGAAAATAATTGAAAATGATTGAAAATGATTGAAAATAATTGAAAATAATTGAAAATAATTGAAAATAATTGAAAATAATTGAAAATAATTCAAAATAATTGAAAATAATAGATACATAATTGAAAATAATTGAAAATAATTGAAAATAATTGAAAATAATTGAAAATAATTCATAAATAATTGAAAATAATTGAAAATAATTGAAAATAATTAAAAATAATTGAAAATAATTGATAAATAATTGAAAATGATTGAAAATAATTGAAAATAATAATAAATAATTGATAATAATTGATAAATAATTGAAAATAATTATAAATAATTGATAAATAATTGAAAATAATTGAAAATAATTTAAAAGAATTGAAAATAATGGAAAATAATTATAAATAATTGAAAATAATTGAAAAGAATTGAAAAGAATTGAAAAGAATTGAAAATAATTGAAAATAATTGATAAATAATTGAAAATAATTGAAAATAATTGAAAATAATTGAAAATGATTGAAAATAATTGAAAATAATTGAAAATAATTGATAAATAATTGAAAATAATGGAAAATAATTATAAATAATTGAAAATAATTGTAAATAATTAAAAATAATTATAAATAATTGAAAATAATTGAAAATAATTGAAAACAATTATAAATAATTGAAAATAATTATAAATAATTGAAAATAATTGATAAATAATTGAAAATAATTGAAAAGAATTGAAAAGAATTGAAAATAATGGAAAATAATTATAAATAATTGAATATAATTGAAAATAATTGAAAATAATTGAAAATAATTGATAGATAATTGAAAATAATTGAAAATAATTGAAAATAATTTAAAAGAACTGAAAATAATTGAAAATAATTGAAAATAATTGATAAATAATTGAAAATAATTGAAAATAATTGAAAATAATTGAAAATAATTGAAAATGATTGAAAATAATTGAAAATAATTGAAAATAATTGATAAATAATTGAAAATAATGGAAAATAATTATAAATAATTGAAAATAATTGTAAATAATTAAAAATAATTATAAATAATTGAAAATAATTGAAAATAATTGAAAATAATTGTAAATAATTCAAAATAATTGAAAATAATAGATAAATAATTGAAAATAATAGATAAATAATTGAAAATAATAGATAAATAATTGAAAATGATTCAAAATAATTGAAAATAATTGATAAATAATTGAAAATAATTGAAAATAATTTAAAATAATTGAAAATATTTGAAAATAATTGAAAATAATTATAAATAATTATATATAATTGAATATAATTGAAAATAATTATAAATAATTATATATAATTGAATATAATTGATAAATAATTAAAAATAATTGAAAATAATTGAAAATAATTGAAAATAATTGGTAATAATTATAAATAATTGAAAATAATTGAAAATAATTGATAAATAATTGAAAATAATTGATAAATAATTGAAAATAATTGAAAATAATAATAAATAATTGATAATAATTGATAAATAATTGAAAATAATTATAAATAATTGAAAATAATTGAAAATAATTGAAAATAATTGAAAAGAATTGAAAATAATGGAAAATAATTATAAACAATTGAAAATAATTTAAAAGAATTGAAAATAATTGAAAATAATTGAAAATAAGTGATAAATAATTGAAAATAATTGAAAATGATTGAAAATAATTGAAAATAATTAAAAATAATTGATAAATAATTGAAAATTATGGAAAATAATTATAAATAATTGAAAATAATTGTAAATAATTAAAAATAATTATAAATAATTGAAAATAATTGAAAATAATTGAAAATAATTCAAAATAATTGAAAATAATAGATAAATAATTGAAAATAATTCAAAATAATTGCTAAATAATTGAAAATAATTGAAAATAATTTAAAATAATTGAAAATAATTTAAAATAATTGAAAATATTTGAAAATAATTGAAAATAATTATAAATAATTATATATAATTGAATATAATTGAAAATAATTATAAATAATTATATATAATTGAATATAATTGATAAATAATTTAAAATAATTGAAAATAATTGAAAATAATTGAAAATAATTGAAAATAATTGAAAATAATTGAAAATAATTGAAAATAATTGAAAATAATTGAAAATAATTGAAAATAATTCATAAATAATTGAAAATAATTGAAAATAATTGAAAATAATAATAAATAATTCAAAATAATTGATAAATAATTGAAAATAATTGAAAATAATTTAAAAGAATTGAAAATAATTGAAAATAATTGAAAATAATTGAAAATGATTGAAAATGATTGAAAATAATTGAAAATAATTGAAAATAATTGAAAATAATTGAAAATAATTGAAAATAATTCAAAATAATTGAAAATAATAGATACATAATTGAAAATAATTGAAAATAATTGAAAATAATTGAAAATAATTGAAAATAATTCATAAATAATTGAAAATAATTGAAAATAATTGAAAATAATTAAAAATAATTGAAAATAATTGATAAATAATTGAAAATGATTGAAAATAATTGAAAATAATAATAAATAATTGATAATAATTGATAAATAATTGAAAATAATTATAAATAATTGATAAATAATTGAAAATAATTGAAAATAATTTAAAAGAATTGAAAATAATGGAAAATAATTATAAATAATTGAAAATAATTGAAAAGAATTGAAAAGAATTGAAAAGAATTGAAAATAATTGAAAATAATTGATAAATAATTGAAAATAATTGAAAATAATTGAAAATAATTGAAAATGATTGAAAATAATTGAAAATAATTGAAAATAATTGATAAATAATTGAAAATAATGGAAAATAATTATAAATAATTGAAAATAATTGTAAATAATTAAAAATAATTATAAATAATTGAAAATAATTGAAAATAATTGAAAACAATTGAAAACAATTGATAAATAATTGAAAACAATTGAAAATAATTGAAAACAATTGAAAATAATTGAAAATAATTGAAAATAATTGAAAATAATTGAAAATAATTGAAAATAATTGAAAATAATTGAAAATAATTGAAAATAATTGAAAATAATTCATAAATAATTGAAAATAATTGAAAATAATTGAAAATAATTGAAAATAATTGAAAATAATTGAAAATAATTGAAAATAATTCATAAATAATTGAAAATAATTGAAAATAATTGAAAATAATTATAAATAATTGAAAATAATTGATAAATAATTGAAAATAATTGAAAAGAATTGAAAAGAATTGAAAATAATGGAAAATAATTATAAATAATTGAATATAATTGAAAATAATTGAAAATAATTGAAAATAATTGATAGATAATTGATAATAATTGAAAATAATTGAAAATAATTTAAAAGAACTGAAAATAATTGAAAATAATTGAAAATAATTGATAAATAATTGAAAATAATTGAAAATAATTGAAAATAATTGAAAATAATTGAAAATGATTGAAAATAATTGAAAATAATTGAAAATAATTGATAAATAATTGAAAATAATGGAAAATAATTATAAATAATTGAAAATAATTGTAAATAATTAAAAATAATTATAAATAATTGAAAATAATTGAAAATAATTGAAAATAATTGAAAATAATTGAAAATAATTGGTAATAATTATAAATAATTGAAAATAATTGAAAATAATTGAAAATAATTAAAAATAATTGATAAATAATTGAAAATTATGGAAAATAATTATAAATAATTGAAAATAATTGTAAATAATTAAAAATAATTATAAATAATTGAAAATAATTGAAAATAATTGAAAATAATTGAAAATAATTGAAAATAATTTAAAAGAATTGAAAATAATGGAAAATAATTATAAATAATTGAAAATAATTGAAAAGAATTGAAAAGAATTGAAAAGAATTGAAAATAATTGAAAATAATTGATAAATAATTGAAAATAATTGAAAATAATTGAAAATAATTGAAAATGATTGAAAATAATTGAAAATAATTGAAAATAATTGATAAATAATTGAAAATAATGGAAAATAATTATAAATAATTGAAAATAATTGTAAATAATTAAAAATAATTATAAATAATTGAAAATAATTGAAAATAATTGAAAACAATTGAAAACAATTGATAAATAATTGAAAACAATTGAAAATAATTGAAAACAATTGAAAATAATTGAAAATAATTGAAAATAATTGAAAATAATTGAAAATAATTGAAAATAATTGAAAATAATTGAAAATAATTGAAAATAATTGAAAATAATTCATAAATAATTGAAAATAATTGAAAATAATTGAAAATAATTGAAAATAATTGAAAATAATTGAAAATAATTGAAAATAATTGAAAATAATTCATAAATAATTGAAAATAATTGAAAATAATTGAAAATAATTATAAATAATTGAAAATAATTGATAAATAATTGAAAATAATTGAAAAGAATTGAAAAGAATTGAAAATAATGGAAAATAATTATAAATAATTGAATATAATTGAAAATAATTGAAAATAATTGAAAATAATTGATAGATAATTGATAATAATTGAAAATAATTGAAAATAATTTAAAAGAACTGAAAATAATTGAAAATAATTGAAAATAATTGATAAATAATTGAAAATAATTGAAAATAATTGAAAATAATTGAAAATAATTGAAAATGATTGAAAATAATTGAAAATAATTGAAAATAATTGATAAATAATTGAAAATAATGGAAAATAATTATAAATAATTGAAAATAATTGTAAATAATTAAAAATAATTATAAATAATTGAAAATAATTGAAAATAATTGAAAATAATTGAAAATAATTGAAAATAATTGGTAATAATTATAAATAATTGAAAATAATTGAAAATAATTGAAAATAATTAAAAATAATTGATAAATAATTGAAAATTATGGAAAATAATTATAAATAATTGAAAATAATTGTAAATAATTAAAAATAATTATAAATAATTGAAAATAATTGAAAATAATTGAAAATAATTCAAAATAATTGAAAATAATAGATAAATAATTGAAAATAATTCAAAATAATTGCTAAATAATTGAAAATAATTGAAAATAATTTAAAATAATTGAAAATATTTGAAAATAATTGAAAATAATTATAAATAATTATATATAATTGAATATAATTGAAAATAATTATAAATAATTATATATAATTGAATATAATTGATAAATAATTTAAAATAATTGAAAATAATTGAAAATAATTTAAAATAATTGAAAATAATTGAAAATAATTGAAAATAATTGAAAATAATTGAAAATAATTGAAAATAATTGAAAATAATTGAAAATAATTGAAAATTATAATAAATAATTGAAAATAATTGAAAATAATTGAAAATAATTGAAAATAATAGAAAATAATTGAAAATAATTCAAAATAATTGAAAATAATAGATAAATAATTGAAAATAATTGAAAATAATTGAAAATAATTGAAAATAATTTAAAATAATTGAAAATAATTTAAAACAATTTAAAATAATTGAAAATAATTTAAAATAATTTAAAATAATTCAAAATAATAGATAAATAATTGAAAATAATTGAAAATAATTGAAAATAATTGATAAATAATTGAAAATAATTGAAAATAATTGAAAATAATTGAAAATAATTTAAAATAATTGAAAATAATTGAAAATAATTGAAAATAATTGAAAATAATTGAAAATAATTGAAAATAATTGAAAATAATTGGTAATAATTATAAATAATTGAAAATAATTGATAAATAATTGAAAATAATTTATAAATAATTGAAAATAATTGAAAATAATAATAAATAATTGATAATAATTGATAAATAATTGAAAATAATTATAAATAATTGAAAATAATTGATAAGGAATTGAAAATAATTGAAAATAATTGAAAAGAATTGAAAATAATGGAAAATAATTATAAATATTGAAAATAATTTAAAAGAATTGAAAATAATTGAAAATAATTGAAAATAAGTGATAAATAATTGAAAATAATTGAAAATGATTGACAATAATTGAAAATAATTGAAAATAATTGATAAATAATTGAAAATTATGGAAAATAATTATAAATAATTGAAAATAATTGTAAACAATTAAAAATAATTATAAATAATTGAAAATAATTGAAAATAATTGAAAATAATTCAAAATAATTGAAAATAATAGATAAATAATTGAAAATAATTCAAAATAATTGATAAATAATTGAAAATAATTGAAAATAATTTAAAATAATTGAAAATATTTGAAAATAATTGAAAATAATTATAAATAATTATATATAATTGAATATAATTGAAAATAATTATAAATAATTATATATAATTGAATATAATTGATAAATAATTTAAAATAATTGAAAATAATTGAAAATAATTGAAAATAATTGAAAATAATTGAAAATAATTGAAAATAATTGAAAATAATTGAAAATAATTGAAAATGATTGAAAATAATTGAAAATAATTGACAATAATTGATAAATAATTGAAAATAATGGAAAATAATTATAAATAATTGAAAATAATTGTAAATAATTAAAAATAATTATAAATAATTGAAAATAATTGAAAATAATTGAAAATAATTGAAAACAATTGAAAACAATTGATAAATAATTGAAAACACTTGAAAATAATTGAAAATAATTGAAAATAATTGAAAATAATTGAAAATAATTGAAAATAATTGAAAATAATTGAAAATAATTGAAAATAATTGAAAATAATTGAAAATAATTCATAAATAATTGAAAATAATTGAAAATAATTGAAAATAATTGAAAATAATTGAAAATAATTGAAAATAATTGAAAATAATTCATAAATAATTGAAAATAATTGAAAATAATTGTAAATAATTCATAAATAATTGAAAATAATTGAAAATAATTATAAATAATTGAAAATAATTATAAATAATTGAAAATAATTGATAAATAATTGAAAATAATTGAAAAGAATTGAAAAGAATTGAAAATAATGGAAAATAATTATAAATAATTGAATATAATTGAAAATAATTGAAAATAATTGAAAATAATTGATAGATAATTGAAAATAATTGAAAATAATTGAAAATAATTTAAAAGAACTGAAAATAATTGAAAATAATTGAAAATAATTGATAAATAATTGAAAATAATTGAAAATAATTGAAAATAATTGAAAATAATTGAAAATGATTGAAAATAATTGAAAATAATTGAAAATAATTGATAAATAATTGAAAATAATGGAAAATAATTATAAATATTTGAAAATAATTGTAAATAATTAAAAATAATTATAAATAATTGAAAATAATTGAAAATAATTGTAAATAATTCAAAATAATTGAAAATAATAGATAAATAATTGAAAATAATAGATAAATAATTGAAAATAATAGATAAATAATTCAAAATAATAGATAAATAATTGAAAATGATTCAAAATAATTGAAAATAATTGATAAATAATTGAAAATAATTGAAAATAATTTAAAATAATTGAAAATATTTGAAAATAATTGAAAATAATTATAAATAATTATATATAATTGAATATAATTGAAAATAATTATAAATAATTATATATAATTGAATATAATTGATAAATAATTAAAAATAATTGAAAATAATTGAAAATAATTGAAAATAATTGGTAATAATTATAAATAATTGAAAATAATTGAAAATAATTGATAAATAATTGAAAATAATTGATAAATAATTGAAAATAATTGAAAATAATAATAAATAATTGATAATAATTGATAAATAATTGAAAATAATTATAAATAATTGAAAATAATTGATAAATAATTGAAAATAATTGAAAATAATTGAAAATAATTGAAAATAATTGAAAACAATTGAAAACAATTGATAAATAATTGAAAACAATTGAAAATAATTGAAAACAATTGAAAATAATTGAAAATAATTGAAAATAATTGATAAATAATTGAAAATAATGGAAAATAATTATAAATAATTGAAAATAATTGTAAATAATTAAAAATAATTATAAATAATTGAAAATAATTGAAAATAATTGAAAACAATTGAAAACAATTGATAAATAATTGAAAACAATTGAAAATAATTGAAAACAATTGAAAATAATTGAAAATAATTGAAAATAATTGAAAATAATTGAAAATAATTGAAAATAATTGAAAATAATTGAAAATAATTGAAAATAATTCATAAATAATTGAAAATAATTGAAAATAATTGAAAATAATTGAAAATAATTGAAAATAATTGAAAATAATTGAAAATAATTGAAAATAATTGAAAATATTTGAAAATAATTGAAAATATTTGAAAATAATTGAAAATAATTATAAATAATTATATATAATTGAATATAATTGAAAATAATTATAAATAATTATATATAATTGAATATAATTGATAAATAATTTAAAATAATTGAAAATAATTGAAAATAATTGAAAATAATTGAAAATAATTGAAAATAATGGAAAATAATTGAAAATAATTGAAAATAATTGAAAATAATTCATAAATAATTGAAAATAATTGAAAATAATTGAAAATAATTGAAAATAATTGAAAATAATAATAAATAATTGAAAATAATTGATAAATAATTGAAAATAATTGAAAATAATTTAAAAGAATTGAAAATAATTGAAAATAATTGATAAATAATTGAAAATAATTGAAAATGATTGAAAATGATTGAAAATAATTGAAAATAATTGAAAATAATTGAAAATAATTGAAAATAATTGAAAATAATTCAAAATAATTGAAAATAATAGATACATAATTGAAAATAATTGAAAATAATTGAAAATAATTGAAAATAATTGAAAATAATTCATAAATAATTGAAAATAATTGAAAATAATTGAAAATAATTAAAAATAATTGAAAATAATTGATAAATAATTGAAAATGATTGAAAATAATTGAAAATAATAATAAATAATTGATAATAATTGATAAATAATTGAAAATAATTATAAATAATTGATAAATAATTGAAAATAATTGAAAATAATTTAAAAGAATTGAAAATAATGGAAAATAATTATAAATAATTGAAAATAATTGAAAAGAATTGAAAAGAATTGAAAAGAATTGAAAATAATTGAAAATAATTGATAAATAATTGAAAATAATTGAAAATAATTGAAAATAATTGAAAATGATTGAAAATAATTGAAAATAATTGAAAATAATTGATAAATAATTGAAAATAATGGAAAATAATTATAAATAATTGAAAATAATTGTAAATAATTAAAAATAATTATAAATAATTGAAAATAATTGAAAATAATTGAAAACAATTGAAAACAATTGATAAATAATTGAAAACAATTGAAAATAATTGAAAACAATTGAAAATAATTGAAAATAATTGAAAATAATTGAAAATAATTGAAAATAATTGAAAATAATTGAAAATAATTGAAAATAATTGAAAATAATTGAAAATAATTCATAAATAATTGAAAATAATTGAAAATAATTGAAAATAATTGAAAATAATTGAAAATAATTGAAAATAATTGAAAATAATTGAAAATAATTCATAAATAATTGAAAATAATTGAAACTAATTGAAAATAATTGAAAATAATTATAAATAATTGAAAATAATTATAAATAATTGAAAATAATTATAAATAATTGAAAATAATTGATAAATAATTGAAAATAATTGAAAAGAATTGAAAAGAATTGAAAATAATGGAAAATAATTATAAATAATTGAATATAATTGAAAATAATTGAAAATAATTGAAAATAATTGATAGATAATTGATAATAATTGAAAATAATTGAAAATAATTTAAAAGAACTGAAAATAATTGAAAATAATTGAAAATAATTGATAAATAATTGAAAATAATTGAAAATAATTGAAAATAATTGAAAATAATTGAAAATAATTGAAAATGATTGAAAATAATTGAAAATAATTGAAAATAATTGATAAATAATTGAAAATAATGGAAAATAATTATAAATAATTGAAAATAATTGTAAATAATTAAAAATAATTATAAATAATTGAAAATAATTGAAAATAATTGAAAATAATTGAAAATAATTGAAAATAATTGTAAATAATTCAAAATAATTGAAAATAATAGATAAATAAATGAAAATAATAGATAAATAATTGAAAATGATTCATAATAATTGAAAATAATTGATAAATAATTGAAAATAATTGAAAATAATTGAAAATATTTGAAAATAATTGAAAATAATTATAAATAATTATATATAATTGAATATAATTGAAAATAATTATAAATAATTATATATAATTGAATATAATTGATAAATAACTAAAAATAATTGAAAATAATTGAAAATAATTGAAAATAATTGAAAATAATTGAAAATAATTGAAAATAATTGAAAATAATTGAAAATAATTGAAAATAATTGAAAATAATTGAAAATAATTGAAAATAATTGAAAATATATGATAAATAATTGAAAATAATTGAAAATAATTGAAAATAATTGAAAATAATTGAAAATAATTGAAAATAATTGAAAATAATTGGTAATAATTATAAATAATTGAAAATAATTGATAAATAATTGAAAATAATTGATAAATAATTGAAAATAATTGAAAATAATAATAAATAATTGATAATAATTGATAAATAATTGAAAATAATTATAAATAATTGAAAATAATTGATAAATAATTGAAAATAATTGAAAATAATTGAAAAGAATTGAAAATGATTGAAAATAATTGAAAATAATTAAAAATAATTGATAAATAATTGAAAATTATGGAAAATAATTATAAATAATTGAAAATAATTGTAAATAATTAAAAATAATTATAAATAATTGAAAATAATTGAAAATAATTGAAAATAATTCAAAATAATTGAAAATAATAGATAAATAATTGAAAATAATTCAAAATAATTGCTAAATAATTGAAAATAATTGAAAATAATTTAAAATAATTGAAAATATTTGAAAATAATTGAAAATAATTATAAATAATTATATATAATTGAATATAATTGAAAATAATTATAAATAATTATATATAATTGAATATAATTGATAAATAATTTAAAATAATTGAAAATAATTGAAAATAATTGAAAATAATTGAAAATAATTGAAAATAATTGAAAATAATTGAAAATAATTGAAAATAATTGAAAATAATTGAAAATAATTGAAAATAATTGAAAATAATTGAAAATAATTCATAAATAATTGAAAATAATTGAAAATAATTGAAAATAATAATAAATAATTGAAAATAATTGATAAATAATTGAAAATAATTGAAAATAATTTAAAAGAACTGAAAATAATTGAAAATAATTGAAAATAATTGATAAATAATTGAAAATAATTGAAAATAATTGAAAATAATTGAAAATAATTGAAAATGATTGAAAATAATTGAAAATAATTGAAAATAATTGATAAATAATTGAAAATAATGGAAAATAATTATAAATAATTGAAAATAATTGTAAATAATTAAAAATAATTATAAATAATTGAAAATAATTGAAAATAATTGAAAATAATTGAAAATAATTGAAAATAATTGGTAATAATTATAAATAATTGAAAATAATTGAAAATAATTGAAAATAATTAAAAATAATTGATAAATAATTGAAAATTATGGAAAATAATTATAAATAATTGAAAATAATTGTAAATAATTAAAAATAATTATAAATAATTGAAAATAATTGAAAATAATTGAAAATAATTCAAAATAATTGAAAATAATAGATAAATAATTGAAAATAATTCAAAATAATTGCTAAATAATTGAAAATAATTGAAAATAATTTAAAATAATTGAAAATATTTGAAAATAATTGAAAATAATTATAAATAATTATATATAATTGAATATAATTGAAAATAATTATAAATAATTATATATAATTGAATATAATTGATAAATAATTTAAAATAATTGAAAATAATTGAAAATAATTTAAAATAATTGAAAATAATTGAAAATAATTGAAAATAATTGAAAATAATTGAAAATAATTGAAAATAATTGAAAATAATTGAAAATAATTGAAAATTATAATAAATAATTGAAAATAATTGAAAATAATTGAAAATAATTGAAAATAATAGAAAATAATTGAAAATAATTCAAAATAATTGAAAATAATAGATAAATAATTGAAAATAATTGAAAATAATTGAAAATAATTGAAAATAATTTAAAATAATTGAAAATAATTTAAAACAATTTAAAATAATTGAAAATAATTTAAAATAATTTAAAATAATTCAAAATAATAGATAAATAATTGAAAATAATTGAAAATAATTGAAAATAATTGATAAATAATTGAAAATAATTGAAAATAATTGAAAATAATTGAAAATAATTTAAAATAATTGAAAATAATTGAAAATAATTGAAAATAATTGAAAATAATTGAAAATAATTGAAAATAATTGAAAATAATTGGTAATAATTATAAATAATTGAAAATAATTGATAAATAATTGAAAATAATTTATAAATAATTGAAAATAATTGAAAATAATAATAAATAATTGATAATAATTGATAAATAATTGAAAATAATTATAAATAATTGAAAATAATTGATAAGGAATTGAAAATAATTGAAAATAATTGAAAAGAATTGAAAATAATGGAAAATAATTATAAATATTGAAAATAATTTAAAAGAATTGAAAATAATTGAAAATAATTGAAAATAAGTGATAAATAATTGAAAATAATTGAAAATGATTGACAATAATTGAAAATAATTGAAAATAATTGATAAATAATTGAAAATTATGGAAAATAATTATAAATAATTGAAAATAATTGTAAACAATTAAAAATAATTATAAATAATTGAAAATAATTGAAAATAATTGAAAATAATTCAAAATAATTGAAAATAATAGATAAATAATTGAAAATAATTCAAAATAATTGATAAATAATTGAAAATAATTGAAAATAATTTAAAATAATTGAAAATATTTGAAAATAATTGAAAATAATTATAAATAATTATATATAATTGAATATAATTGAAAATAATTATAAATAATTATATATAATTGAATATAATTGATAAATAATTTAAAATAATTGAAAATAATTGAAAATAATTGAAAATAATTGAAAATAATTGAAAATAATTGAAAATAATTGAAAATAATTGAAAATAATTGAAAATGATTGAAAATAATTGAAAATAATTGACAATAATTGATAAATAATTGAAAATAATGGAAAATAATTATAAATAATTGAAAATAATTGTAAATAATTAAAAATAATTATAAATAATTGAAAATAATTGAAAATAATTGAAAATAATTGAAAACAATTGAAAACAATTGATAAATAATTGAAAACACTTGAAAATAATTGAAAATAATTGAAAATAATTGAAAATAATTGAAAATAATTGAAAATAATTGAAAATAATTGAAAATAATTGAAAATAATTGAAAATAATTGAAAATAATTCATAAATAATTGAAAATAATTGAAAATAATTGAAAATAATTGAAAATAATTGAAAATAATTGAAAATAATTGAAAATAATTCATAAATAATTGAAAATAATTGAAAATAATTGTAAATAATTCATAAATAATTGAAAATAATTGAAAATAATTATAAATAATTGAAAATAATTATAAATAATTGAAAATAATTGATAAATAATTGAAAATAATTGAAAAGAATTGAAAAGAATTGAAAATAATGGAAAATAATTATAAATAATTGAATATAATTGAAAATAATTGAAAATAATTGAAAATAATTGATAGATAATTGAAAATAATTGAAAATAATTGAAAATAATTTAAAAGAACTGAAAATAATTGAAAATAATTGAAAATAATTGATAAATAATTGAAAATAATTGAAAATAATTGAAAATAATTGAAAATAATTGAAAATGATTGAAAATAATTGAAAATAATTGAAAATAATTGATAAATAATTGAAAATAATGGAAAATAATTATAAATATTTGAAAATAATTGTAAATAATTAAAAATAATTATAAATAATTGAAAATAATTGAAAATAATTGTAAATAATTCAAAATAATTGAAAATAATAGATAAATAATTGAAAATAATAGATAAATAATTGAAAATAATAGATAAATAATTCAAAATAATAGATAAATAATTGAAAATGATTCAAAATAATTGAAAATAATTGATAAATAATTGAAAATAATTGAAAATAATTTAAAATAATTGAAAATATTTGAAAATAATTGAAAATAATTATAAATAATTATATATAATTGAATATAATTGAAAATAATTATAAATAATTATATATAATTGAATATAATTGATAAATAATTAAAAATAATTGAAAATAATTGAAAATAATTGAAAATAATTGGTAATAATTATAAATAATTGAAAATAATTGAAAATAATTGATAAATAATTGAAAATAATTGATAAATAATTGAAAATAATTGAAAATAATAATAAATAATTGATAATAATTGATAAATAATTGAAAATAATTATAAATAATTGAAAATAATTGATAAATAATTGAAAATAATTGAAAATAATTGAAAATAATTGAAAATAATTGAAAACAATTGAAAACAATTGATAAATAATTGAAAACAATTGAAAATAATTGAAAACAATTGAAAATAATTGAAAATAATTGAAAATAATTGATAAATAATTGAAAATAATGGAAAATAATTATAAATAATTGAAAATAATTGTAAATAATTAAAAATAATTATAAATAATTGAAAATAATTGAAAATAATTGAAAACAATTGAAAACAATTGATAAATAATTGAAAACAATTGAAAATAATTGAAAACAATTGAAAATAATTGAAAATAATTGAAAATAATTGAAAATAATTGAAAATAATTGAAAATAATTGAAAATAATTGAAAATAATTGAAAATAATTCATAAATAATTGAAAATAATTGAAAATAATTGAAAATAATTGAAAATAATTGAAAATAATTGAAAATAATTGAAAATAATTGAAAATAATTGAAAATATTTGAAAATAATTGAAAATAATTATAAATAATTATATATAATTGAATATAATTGAAAATAATTATAAATAATTATATATAATTGAATATAATTGATAAATAATTTAAAATAATTGAAAATAATTGAAAATAATTGAAAATAATTGAAAATAATTGAAAATAATGGAAAATAATTGAAAATAATTGAAAATAATTGAAAATAATTCATAAATAATTGAAAATAATTGAAAATAATTGAAAATAATTGAAAATAATTGAAAATAATTGAAAATAATTGAAAATAATAATAAATAATTGAAAATAATTGATAAATAATTGAAAATAATTGAAAATAATTTAAAAGAATTGAAAATAATTGAAAATAATTGAAAATAATTGAAAATAATTCAAAATAATTGAAAATAATAGATACATAATTGAAAATAATTGAAAATAATTGAAAATAATTGAAAATAATTGAAAATAATTCATAAATAATTGAAAATAATTGAAAATAATTGAAAATAATTAAAAATAATTGAAAATAATTGATAAATAATTGAAAATGATTGAAAATAATTGAAAATAATAATAAATAATTGATAATAATTGATAAATAATTGAAAATAATTATAAATAATTGATAAATAATTGAAAATAATTGAAAATAATTTAAAAGAATTGAAAATAATGGAAAATAATTATAAATAATTGAAAATAATTGAAAAGAATTGAAAAGAATTGAAAAGAATTGAAAATAATTGAAAATAATTGATAAATAATTGAAAATAATTGAAAATAATTGAAAATAATTGAAAATGATTGAAAATAATTGAAAATAATTGAAAATAATTGATAAATAATTGAAAATAATGGAAAATAATTATAAATAATTGAAAATAATTGTAAATAATTAAAAATAATTATAAATAATTGAAAATAATTGAAAATAATTGAAAACAATTGAAAACAATTGATAAATAATTGAAAACAATTGAAAATAATTGAAAACAATTGAAAATAATTGAAAATAATTGAAAATAATTGAAAATAATTGAAAATAATTGAAAATAATTGAAAATAATTGAAAATAATTGAAAATAATTGAAAATAATTCATAAATAATTGAAAATAATTGAAAATAATTGAAAATAATTGAAAATAATTGAAAATAATTGAAAATAATTGAAAATAATTCATAAATAATTGAAAATAATTGAAAATAATTGAAAATAATTGAAAATAATTATAAATAATTGAAAATAATTATAAATAATTGAAAATAATTATAAATAATTGAAAATAATTGATAAATAATTGAAAATAATTGAAAAGAATTGAAAAGAATTGAAAATAATGGAAAATAATTATAAATAATTGAATATAATTGAAAATAATTGAAAATAATTGAAAATAATTGATAGATAATTGATAATAATTGAAAATAATTGAAAATAATTTAAAAGAACTGAAAATAATTGAAAATAATTGAAAATAATTGATAAATAATTGAAAATAATTGAAAATAATTGAAAATAATTGAAAATAATTGAAAATAATTGAAAATGATTGAAAATAATTGAAAATAATTGAAAATAATTGATAAATAATTGAAAATAATGGAAAATAATTATAAATAATTGAAAATAATTGTAAATAATTAAAAATAATTATAAATAATTGAAAATAATTGAAAATAATTGAAAATAATTGAAAATAATTGTAAATAATTCAAAATAATTGAAAATAATAGATAAATAAATGAAAATAATAGATAAATAATTGAAAATGATTCATAATAATTGAAAATAATTGATAAATAATTGAAAATAATTGAAAATAATTGAAAATATTTGAAAATAATTGAAAATAATTATAAATAATTATATATAATTGAATATAATTGAAAATAATTATAAATAATTATATATAATTGAATATAATTGATAAATAACTAAAAATAATTGAAAATAATTGAAAATAATTGAAAATAATTGAAAATAATTGAAAATAATTGAAAATAATTGAAAATAATTGAAAATAATTGAAAATAATTGAAAATAATTGAAAATAATTGAAAATAATTGAAAATATATGATAAATAATTGAAAATAATTGAAAATAATTGAAAATAATTGAAAATAATTGAAAATAATTGAAAATAATTGAAAATAATTGAAAATAATTGAAAATAATTGGTAATAATTATAAATAATTGAAAATAATTGATAAATAATTGAAAATAATTGATAAATAATTGAAAATAATTGAAAATAATAATAAATAATTGATAATAATTGATAAATAATTGAAAATAATTATAAATAATTGAAAATAATTGATAAATAATTGAAAATAATTGAAAATAATTGAAAAGAATTGAAAATGATTGAAAATAATTGAAAATAATTAAAAATAAT
Organism: Andrena bucephala; assembly: GCA_947577245.1. NCBI lineage: Eukaryota > Metazoa > Arthropoda > Insecta > Hymenoptera > Andrenidae > Andrena > Andrena bucephala. The sequence continues at coordinate 61,069,829 of OX387717.1, forward strand.
TGATAAATAATTGAAAATTATGGAAAATAATTATAAATAATTGAAAATAATTGTAAATAATTAAAAATAATTATAAATAATTGAAAATAATTGAAAATAATTGAAAATAATTCAAAATAATTGAAAATAATAGATAAATAATTGAAAATAATTCAAAATAATTGCTAAATAATTGAAAATAATTGAAAATAATTTAAAATAATTGAAAATATTTGAAAATAATTGAAAATAATTATAAATAATTATATATAATTGAATATAATTGAAAATAATTATAAATAATTATATATAATTGAATATAATTGATAAATAATTTAAAATAATTGAAAATAATTGAAAATAATTGAAAATAATTGAAAATAATTGAAAATAATTGAAAATAATTGAAAATAATTGAAAATAATTGAAAATAATTGAAAATAATTGAAAATAATTGAAAATAATTGAAAATAATTCATAAATAATTGAAAATAATTGAAAATAATTGAAAATAATAATAAATAATTGAAAATAATTGATAAATAATTGAAAATAATTGAAAATAATTTAAAAGAATTGAAAATAATTGAAAATAATTGATAAATAATTGAAAATAATTGAAAATGATTGAAAATGATTGAAAATAATTGGAAATAATTGAAAATAATTGAAAATAATTGATAAATAATTGAAAATAATGGAAAATATTTGAAACTATTTGAAAATAATTGAAAATAATTATAAATAATTATATATAGTTGAATATAATTGAAAATAATTATAAATAATTATATATAATTGAATATAATTGATAAATAATTTAAAATAATTGAAAATAATTGAAAATAATTGAAAATAATTGAAAATAATTGAAAATAATTGAAAATAATTGAAAATAATTGAAAATTATAATAAATAATTGAAAATAATTGAAAATAATTGAAAATAATTGAAAATAATTGAAAATAATTGAAAATAATTGAAAATAATTGAAAATAATTGAAAATAATTGAAAATAATAGATAAATAATTGAAAATAATTGAAAATAATTGAAAATAATTGAAAATAATTTAAAATAATTGAAAATAATTTAAAACAATTTAAAATAATTGAAAATAATTTAAAATAATTTAAAATAATTCAAAATAATAGATAAATAATTGAAAATAATTGAAAATAATTGAAAATAATTGATAAATAATTGAAAATAATTGAAAATAATTGAAAATAATTGAAAATAATTGAAAATAATAGAAAATAATTGAAAATAATTATAAATAATTGAAAATAATTATAAATAATTATAAATAATTGAATATAATTGATAAATGATTGAAAATAATTGAAAATAATTGAAAATAATTGAAAATAATTGAAAATAATTGAAAATAATTGAAAATAATTGAAAATAATTGAAAATAATTGAAAATAATTGAAAATAATTGAAAATAATTGAAAATAATTGAAAATAATTGAAAATTATAATAAATAATTGAAAATAATTGAAAATAATTGAAAATAATTGAAAATAATTGAAAATAATTCAAAATAATTGAAAATAATAGATAAATAATTGAAAATAATTGAAAATAATTGAAAATAATTGAAAATAATTGAAAATAATTTAAAATAATTGAAAATAATATAAAACAATTTAAAATAATTTAAAATAATTTAAAATAATTTAAAATAATTTAAAATAATTTAAAATAATTCAAAATAATAGATAAATAATTGAAAATAATTGAAAATAATTGAAAATAGTTGATAAATAATTGAAAATAATTGAAAATAATTGAAAATAATTGAAAATAATTGAAAATAATAGAAAATAATTGAAAATAATTATAAATATTTGAAAATAATTATAAATAATTATAAATAATTGAATATAATTGATAAATGATTGAAAATAATTGAAAATAATTGAAAATAATTTTAAATAATTCAAAATAATTGAAAATAATTGAAAATAATTGATAAATAATTGAAAATAATTATAAATAATTGAAAATAATTGAAAATAATTGAAAATAATTGAAAATAATTCAAAATAATTGAAAATAAATGATAAATAATTGAAAATAATTGAAAATAATTGAAAATAATTGAAAATAATTGAAAATAATTGAAAATAATTGAAAATAATTGAAAATAATTGAAAATAATTGAAAAAAATTCAAAATAATTGAAAATAATTTAAAACAATTTAAAATAATTAAAAATAATTGAAAATAATTGAAAATAATTGAAAATAATAATAAATAATTGAAAATAATTGATAAATAATTGAAAATAATTGAAAATAATTTAAAAGAATTGAAAATAATTGAAAATAATTGATAAATAATTGAAAATAATTGAAAATGATTGAAAATGATTGAAAATAATTGGAAATAATTGAAAATAATTGAAAATAATTGATAAATAATTGAAAATAATGGAAAATATTTGAAAATATTTGAAAATAATTGAAAATAATTATAAATAATTATATATAGTTGAATATAATTGAAAATAATTATAAATAATTATATATAATTGAATATAATTGATAAATAATTGAAAATAATTGAAAATAATTGAAAATAATTGAAAATAATTGAAAATAATTGAAAATAATTGAAAATAATTGAAAATAATTGAAAATAATTGAAAATAATTGAAAATAATTGAAAATTATAATAAATAATTGAAAATAATTGAAAATAATTGAAAATAATTGAAAATAATTGAAAATAATTGAAAATAATTGAAAATAATTCAAAATAATTGAAAATAATAGATAAATAATTGAAAATAATTGAAAATAATTGAAAATAATTGAAAATAATTTAAAATAATTGAAAATAATTTAAAACAATTTAAAATAATTGAAAATAATTTAAAATAATTTAAAATAATTCAAAATAATAGATAAATAATTGAAAATAATTGAAAATAATTGATAAATAATTGAAAATAATTGAAAATAATTGAAAATAATTGAAAATAATTGAAAATAATAGAAAATAATTGAAAATAATTATAAATAATTGAAAATAATTATAAATAATTATAAATAATTGAATATAATTGATAAATGATTGAAAATAATTGAAAATAATTGAAAATAATTGAAAATAATTGAAAATAATTGAAAATAATTGAAAATAATTGAAAATAATTGAAAATAATTGAAAATAATTGAAAATAATTGAAAATTATAATAAATAATTGAAAATAATTGAAAATAATTGAAAATAATTGAAAATAATTCAAAATAATTGAAAATAATAGATAAATAATTGAAAATAATTGAAAATAATTGAAAATAATTGAAAATAATTGAAAATAATTTAAAATAATTGAAAATAATATAAAACAATTTAAAATAATTGAAAATAATTGAAAATAATTGAAAATAATTGAAAATAATTGAAAATAATTGAAAATTATAATAAATAATTGAAAATAATTGAAAATAATTGAAAATAATTGAAAATAATTGAAAATAATTCAAAATAATTGAAAATAATAGATAAATAATTGAAAATAATTGAAAATAATTGAAAATAATTGAAAATAATTGAAAAAAATTCAAAATAATTGAAAATAATTTAAAACAATTTAAAATAATTAAAAATAATTGAAAATAATTGAAAATAATTGAAAATAATAATAAATAATTGAAAATAATTGATAAATAATTGAAAATAATTGAAAATAATTTAAAAGAATTGAAAATAATTGAAAATAATTGATAAATAATTGAAAATAATTGAAAATGATTGAAAATGATTGAAAATAATTGGAAATAATTGAAAATAATTGAAAATAATTGATAAATAATTGAAAATAATGGAAAATATTTGAAAATATTTGAAAATAATTGAAAATAATTATAAATAATTATATATAGTTGAATATAATTGAAAATAATTATAAATAATTATATATAATTGAATATAATTGATAAATAATTTAAAATAATTGAAAATAATTGAAAATAATTGAAAATAATTGAAAATAATTGAAAATAATTGAAAATAATTGAAAATAATTGAAAATTATAATAAATAATTGAAAATAATTGAAAATAATTGAAAATAATTGAAAATAATTGAAAATAATTGAAAATAATTGAAAATAATTGAAAATAATTCAAAATAATTGAAAATAATAGATAAATAATTGAAAATAATTGAAAATAATTGAAAATAATTTAAAATAATTGAAAATAATTTAAAACAATTTAAAATAATTGAAAATAATTTAAAATAATTTAAAATAATTCAAAATAATAGATAAATAATTGAAAATAATTGAAAATAATTGATAAATAATTGAAAATAATTGAAAATAATTGAAAATAATTGAAAATAATTGAAAATAATAGAAAATAATTGAAAATAATTATAAATAATTGAAAATAATTATAAATAATTATAAATAATTGAATATAATTGATAAATGATTGAAAATAATTGAAAATAATTGAAAATAATTGAAAATAATTGAAAATAATTGAAAATAATTGAAAATAATTGAAAATAATTGAAAATAATTGAAAATTATAATAAATAATTGAAAATAATTGAAAATAATTGAAAATAATTGAAAATAATTGAAAATAATTCAAAATAATTGAAAATAATAGATAAATAATTGAAAATAATTGAAAATAATTGAAAATAATTGAAAATAATTGAAAATAATTTAAAATAATTGAAAATAATATAAAACAATTGAAAATAATTGAAAATAATTGAAAATAATTGAAAATAATTGAAAGTAATTGAAAATAATTGAAAATAATTGAAAATAATTGAAAATAATTGAAAATAATTGATAAATAATTGAAAATAATTGATAAATAATTGAAAATAATTGAAAATAATAATAAATAATTGATAATAATTGATAAATAATTGAAAATAATTATAAATAATTGAAAATAATTGATAAATAATTGAAAATAATTGAAAATAATTGAAAATAATTGAAAAGAATTGAAAATAATTGAAAAGAATTGAAAATAATGGAAAATAGTTATAAATAATTGAAAATAATTTAAAAGAATTGAAAATAATTGAAAATAATTGAAAATATGTGATAAATAATTGAAAATAATTGAAAATGATTGAAAATAATTGAAAATAATTGAAAATAATTGATAAATAATCGAAAATTATGGAAAATAATTATAAATAATTGAAAATAATTGTAAATAATTAAAAATAATTATAAATAATTGAAAATAATTGAAAATAATTGAAAATAATTCAAAATAATTGAAAATAATAGATAAATAATTGAAAATAATTCAAAATAATTGATAAATAATTGAAAATAATTGAAAATAATTTAAAATAATTGAAAATATTTGAAAATAATTGATAATAATTATAAATAATTATATATAATTGAATATAATTGAAAATAATTATAAATAATTATGTATAATTGAATATAATTGATAAATAATTGAAAATAATTGAAAATAATTGAAAATAATTGAAAATAATGGAAAATAATTGAAAATAATTGAAAATAATTGAAAATAATTGAAAATAATTGAAAATAATTGAAAATAATTGAAAATAATTGAAAATAATTCATAAATAATTGAAAATAATTGAAAATAATTGAAAATAATTGAAAATAATTGGTAATAATTATAAATAATTGAAAATAATTGATAAATAATTGAAAATAATTGATAAATAATTGAAAATAATTGAAAATAATAATAAATAATTGATAATAATTGATAAATAATTGAAAATAATTATAAATAATTGAAAATAATAGATAAATAATTGGAAATAATTGAAAATAATTGAAAATAATTGATAAATAATTGAAAATAATGGAAAATATTTGAAAATATTTGAAAATAATTGAAAATAATTATAAATAATTATATATAGTTGAATATAATTGATAAATAATTTAAAATAATTGAAAATAATTGAAAATAATTGAAAATAATTGAAAATAATTGAAAATAATGGAAAATAATTGAAAATAATTGAAAATAATTGAAAATAATTGAAAATAATTCATAAATAATTGAAAATAATTGAAAATAATTGAAAATAATTGAAAATAATTGAAAATAATAATAAATAATTGAAAATAATTGATAAATAATTGAAAATAATTGAAAATAATTTAAAAGAATTGAAAATAATTGAAAATAATTGATAAATAATTGAAAATAATTGAAAATGATTGAAAATGATTGAAAATAATTGAAAATAATTGAAAATAATTGAAAATAATTATAAATAATTGAAAATAATTATAAATAATTGAAAATAATTGATAAATAATTGAAAATAATTGAAAAGAATTGAAAAGAATTGAAAATAATGGAAAATAATTATAAATAATTGAATATAATTGAAAATAATTGAAAATAATTGAAAATAATTGATAGATAATTGATAATAATTGAAAATAATTGAAAATAATTTAAAAGAACTGAAAATAATTGAAAATAATTGAAAATAATTGATAAATAATTGAAAATAATTGAAAATAATTGAAAATAATTGAAAATAATTGAAAATAATTGAAAATGATTGAAAATAATTGAAAATAATTGAAAATAATTGATAAATAATTGAAAATAATGGAAAATAATTATAAATAATTGAAAATAATTGTAAATAATTAAAAATAATTATAAATAATTGAAAATAATTGAAAATAATTGAAAATAATTGTAAATAATTCAAAATAATTGAAAATAATAGATAAATAAATGAAAATAATAGATAAATAATTGAAAATGATTCATAATAATTGAAAATAATTGATAAATAATTGAAAATAATTGAAAATAATTGAAAATATTTGAAAATAATTGAAAATAATTATAAATAATTATATATAATTGAATATAATTGAAAATAATTATAAATAATTATATATAATTGAATATAATTGATAAATAACTAAAAATAATTGAAAATAATTGAAAATAATTGAAAATAATTGAAAATAATTGAAAATAATTGAAAATAATTGAAAATAATTGAAAATAATTGAAAATAATTGAAAATAATTGAAAATAATTGAAAATAATTGAAAATATATGATAAATAATTGAAAATAATTGAAAATAATTGAAAATAATTGAAAATAATTGAAAATAATTGAAAATAATTGAAAATAATTGGTAATAATTATAAATAATTGAAAATAATTGAAAATAATTGATAAATAATTGAAAATAATTGATAAATAATTGAAAATAATTGAAAATAATAATAAATAATTGATAATAATTGATAAATAATTGAAAATAATTATAAATAATTGAAAATAATTGATAAATAATTGAAAATAATTGAAAATAATTGAAAAGAATTGAAAATGATTGAAAATAATTGAAAATAATTAAAAATAATTGATAAATAATTGAAAATTATGGAAAATAATTATAAATAATTGAAAATAATTGTAAATAATTAAAAATAATTATAAATAATTGAAAATAATTGAAAATAATTGAAAATAATTCAAAATAATTGAAAATAATAGATAAATAATTGAAAATAATTCAAAATAATTGCTAAATAATTGAAAATAATTGAAAATAATTTAAAATAATTGAAAATATTTGAAAATAATTGAAAATAATTATAAATAATTATATATAATTGAATATAATTGAAAATAATTATAAATAATTATATATAATTGAATATAATTGATAAATAATTTAAAATAATTTAAAATAATTGAAAATAATTGAAAATAATTGAAAATAATTGAAAATAATTGAAAATAATTGAAAATAATTGAAAATAATTGAAAATAATTGAAAATAATTGAAAATAATTGAAAATAATTGAAAATAATTCATAAATAATTGAAAATAATTGAAAATAATTGAAAATAATAATAAATAATTGAAAATAATTGATAAATAATTGAAAATAATTGAAAATAATTTAAAAGAATTGAAAATAATTGAAAATAATTGATAAATAATTGAAAATAATTGAAAATGATTGAAAATGATTGAAAATAATTGGAAATAATTGAAAATAATTGAAAATAATTGATAAATAATTGAAAATAATGGAAAATATTTGAAACTATTTGAAAATAATTGAAAATAATTATAAATAATTATATATAGTTGAATATAATTGAAAATAATTATAAATAATTATATATAATTGAATATAATTGATAAATAATTTAAAATAATTGAAAATAATTGAAAATAATTGAAAATAATTGAAAATAATTGAAAATAATTGAAAATAATTGAAAATTATAATAAATAATTGAAAATAATTGAAAATAATTGAAAATAATTGAAAATAATTGAAAATAATTGAAAATAATTGAAAATAATTGAAAATAATTGAAAATAATAGATAAATAATTGAAAATAATTGAAAATAATTGAAAATAATTTAAAATAATTGAAAATAATTTAAAACAATTTAAAATAATTGAAAATAATTTAAAATAATTTAAAATAATTCAAAATAATAGATAAATAATTGAAAATAATTGAAAATAATTGAAAATAATTGATAAATAATTGAAAATAATTGAAAATAATTGAAAATAATTGAAAATAATTGAAAATAATAGAAAATAATTGAAAATAATTATAAATAATTGAAAATAATTATAAATAATTATAAATAATTGAATATAATTGATAAATGATTGAAAATAATTGAAAATAATTGAAAATAATTGAAAATAATTGAAAATAATTGAAAATAATTGAAAATAATTGAAAATAATTGAAAATAATTGAAAATAATTGAAAATTATAATAAATAATTGAAAATAATTGAAAATAATTGAAAATAATTCAAAATAATTGAAAATAATAGATAAATAATTGAAAATAATTGAAAATAATTGAAAATAATTGAAAATAATTGAAAATAATTTAAAATAATTGAAAATAATATAAAACAATTTAAAATAATTTAAAATAATTTAAAATAATTTAAAATAATTTAAAATAATTTAAAATAATTCAAAATAATAGATAAATAATTGAAAATAATTGAAAATAATTGAAAATAGTTGATAAATAATTGAAAATAATTGAAAATAATTGAAAATAATTGAAAATAATTGAAAATAATAGAAAATAATTGAAAATAATTATAAATATTTGAAAATAATTATAAATAATTATAAATAATTGAATATAATTGATAAATGATTGAAAATAATTGAAAATAATTGAAAATAATTTTAAATAATTCAAAATAATTGAAAATAATTGAAAATAATTGATAAATAATTGAAAATAATTATAAATAATTGAAAATAATTGAAAATAATTGAAAATAATTCAAAATAATTGAAAATAAATGATAAATAATTGAAAATAATTGAAAATAATTGAAAATAATTGAAAATAATTGAAAATAATTGAAAATAATTGAAAATAATTGAAAATAATTGAAAAAAATTCAAAATAATTGAAAATAATTTAAAACAATTTAAAATAATTAAAAATAATTGAAAATAATTGAAAATAATTGAAAATAATAATAAATAATTGAAAATAATTGATAAATAATTGAAAATAATTGAAAATAATTTAAAAGAATTGAAAATAATTGAAAATAATTGATAAATAATTGAAAATAATTGAAAATGATTGAAAATGATTGAAAATAATTGGAAATAATTGAAAATAATTGAAAATAATTGATAAATAATTGAAAATAATGGAAAATATTTGAAAATATTTGAAAATAATTGAAAATAATTATAAATAATTATATATAGTTGAATATAATTGAAAATAATTATAAATAATTATATATAATTGAATATAATTGATAAATAATTTAAAATAATTGAAAATAATTGAAAATAATTGAAAATAATTGAAAATAATTGAAAATAATTGAAAATAATTGAAAATAATTGAAAATAATTGAAAATTATAATAAATAATTGAAAATAATTGAAAATAATTGAAAATAATTGAAAATAATTGAAAATAATTGAAAATAATTGAAAATAATTCAAAATAATTGAAAATAATAGATAAATGATTGAAAATAATTGAAAATAATTGAAAATAATTGAAAATAATTTAAAATAATTGAAAATAATTTAAAACAATTTAAAATAATTGAAAATAATTTAAAATAATTTAAAATAATTCAAAATAATAGATAAATAATTGAAAATAATTGAAAATAATTGATAAATAATTGAAAATAATTGAAAATAATTGAAAATAATTGAAAATAATTGAAAATAATAGAAAATAATTGAAAATAATTATAAATAATTGAAAATAATTATAAATAATTATAAATAATTGAATATAATTGATAAATGATTGAAAATAATTGAAAATAATTGAAAATAATTGAAAATAATTGAAAATAATTGAAAATAATTGAAAATAATTGAAAATAATTGAAAATAATTGAAAATAATTGAAAATAATTGAAAATTATAATAAATAATTGAAAATAATTGAAAATAATTGAAAATAATTGAAAATAATTGAAAATAATTGAAAATAATTGAAAATAATTCAAAATAATTGAAAATAATAGATAAATAATTGAAAATAATTGAAAATAATTGAAAATAATTGAAAATAATTGAAAATAATTTAAAATAATTGAAAATAATATAAAACAATTTAAAATAATTGAAAATAATTGAAAATAATTGAAAATAATTGAAAATAATTGAAAATAATTGAAAATTATAATAAATAATTGAAAATAATTGAAAATAATTGAAAATAATTGAAAATAATTGAAAATAATTCAAAATAATTGAAAATAATAGATAAATAATTGAAAATAATTGAAAATAATTGAAAATAATTGAAAATAATTGAAAAAAATTCAAAATAATTGAAAATAATTTAAAACAATTTAAAATAATTAAAAATAATTGAAAATAATTGAAAATAATTGAAAATAATAATAAATAATTGAAAATAATTGATAAATAATTGAAAATAATTGAAAATAATTTAAAAGAATTGAAAATAATTGAAAATAATTGATAAATAATTGAAAATAATTGAAAATGATTGAAAATGATTGAAAATAATTGGAAATAATTGAAAATAATTGAAAATAATTGATAAATAATTGAAAATAATGGAAAATATTTGAAAATATTTGAAAATAATTGAAAATAATTATAAATAATTATATATAGTTGAATATAATTGAAAATAATTATAAATAATTATATATAATTGAATATAATTGATAAATAATTTAAAATAATTGAAAATAATTGAAAATAATTGAAAATAATTGAAAATAATTGAAAATAATTGAAAATAATTGAAAATAATTGAAAATTATAATAAATAATTGAAAATAATTGAAAATAATTGAAAATAATTGAAAATAATTGAAAATAATTGAAAATAATTGAAAATAATAGATAAATAATTGAAAATAATTGAAAATAATTGAAAATAATTTAAAATAATTGAAAATAATTTAAAACAATTTAAAATAATTGAAAATAATTTAAAATAATTTAAAATAATTCAAAATAATAGATAAATAATTGAAAATAATTGAAAATAATTGATAAATAATTGAAAATAATTGAAAATAATTGAAAATAATTGAAAATAATTGAAAATAATAGAAAATAATTGAAAATAATTATAAATAATTGAAAATAATTATAAATAATTATAAATAATTGAATATAATTGATAAATGATTGAAAATAATTGAAAATAATTGAAAATAATTGAAAATAATTGAAAATAATTGAAAATAATTGAAAATAATTGAAAATAATTGAAAATAATTGAAAATTATAATAAATAATTGAAAATAATTGAAAATAATTGAAAATAATTGAAAATAATTGAAAATAATTCAAAATAATTGAAAATAATAGATAAATAATTGAAAATAATTGAAAATAATTGAAAATAATTGAAAATAATTGAAAATAATTTAAAATAATTGAAAATAATATAAAACAATTTAAAATAATTTAAAATAATTTAAAATAATTTAAAATAATTCAAAATAATAGATAAATAATTGAAAATAATTGAAAATAATTGAAAATAGTTGATAAATAATTGAAAATAATTGAAAATAATTGAAAATAATTGAAAATAATTGAAAATAATAGAAAATAATTGAAAATAATTATAAATATTTGAAAATAATTATAAATAATTATAAATAATTGAATATAATTGATAAATGATTGAAAATAATTGAAAATAATTGAAAATAATTTTAAATAATTCAAAATAATTGAAAATAATTGAAAATAATTGATAAATAATTGAAAATAATTATAAATAATTGAAAATAATTGAAAATAATTGAAAATAATTCAAAATAATTGAAAATAAATGAAAATATATGATAAATAATTGAAAATAATTGAAAATAATTGAAAATAATTGAAAATAATTGAAAATAATTGAAAATAATTGAAAAAAATTCAAAATAATTGAAAATAATTTAAAACAATTTAAAATAATTAAAAATAATTGAAAATAATTGAAAATAATTGAAAATAATTGAAAATAATTGAAAATAATTGAAAATAATTGAAAATAACTGAAAATAATAGAAAATAATTGAAAATAATTATAAATAATTGAAAATAATTGATAAATAATTGAAAATAATTGAAAATAATTGAAAATAATTGAAAATAATTCCAAATAATTCAAAATAATTGAAAATAATTGATAAATAATTGAAAATAATTATAAATAATTGAAAATAATTGAAAATAATTGAAAATAATTCAAAATAATTGAAAATAATTGAAAATAATTGAAAATAATTCAAAATAATTGAAAATAATTGAAAATAATTGAAAATAATTGAAAATAATTGAAAATAATTGAAAATAATTGAAAATAATTGAAAAAAATTCAAAATAATTGAAAATAATTGAAAATAATTGAAAATAATTGAAAATAATTGAAAATAATTGAAAGTAATTGAAAATAATTGAAAATAATTGAAAATAATTGAAAATAATTGAAAATAATTGATAAATAATTGAAAATAATTGATAAATAATTGAAAATAATTGAAAATAATAATAAATAATTGATAATAATTGATAAATAATTGAAAATAATTATAAATAATTGAAAATAATTGATAAATAATTGAAAATAATTGAAAATAATTGAAAATAATTGAAAAGAATTGAAAATAATTGAAAAGAATTGAAAATAATGGAAAATAGTTATAAATAATTGAAAATAATTTAAAAGAATTGAAAATAATTGAAAATAATTGAAAATAAGTGATAAATAATTGAAAATAATTGAAAATGATTGAAAATAATTGAAAATAATTGAAAATAATTGATAAATAATCGAAAATTATGGAAAATAATTATAAATAATTGAAAATAATTGTAAATAATTAAAAATAATTATAAATAATTGAAAATAATTGAAAATAATTGAAAATAATTCAAAATAATTGAAAATAATAGATAAATAATTGAAAATAATTCAAAATAATTGATAAATAATTGAAAATAATTGAAAATATTTGAAAATAATTGATAATAATTATAAATAATTATATATAATTGAATATAATTGAAAATAATTATAAATAATTATGTATAATTGAATATAATTGATAAATAATTGAAAATAATTGAAAATAATTGAAAATAATTGAAAATAATGGAAAATAATTGAAAATAATTGAAAATAATTGAAAATAATTGAAAATAATTGAAAATAATTGAAAATAATTGAAAATAATTGAAAATAATTCATAAATAATTGAAAATAATTGAAAATAATTGAAAATAATTGAAAATAATTGAAAATAATTGGTAATAATTATAAATAATTGAAAATAATTGATAAATAATTGAAAATAATTGATAAATAATTGAAAATAATTGAAAATAATAATAAATAATTGATAATAATTGATAAATAATTGAAAATAATTATAAATAATTGAAAATAATAGATAAATAATTGGAAATAATTGAAAATAATTGAAAATAATTGATAAATAATTGAAAATAATGGAAAATATTTGAAAATATTTGAAAATAATTGAAAATAATTATAAATAATTATATATAGTTGAATATAATTGAAAATAATTATAAATAATTATATATGATTGAATATAATTGATAAATAATTGAAAATAATTGAAAATAATTGAAAATAATTGAAAATAATTGAAAATAATTTAAAATAATTTAAAATAATTCAAAATAATAGATAAATAATTGAAAATAATTGAAAATAATTGAAAATAATTGATAAATAATTGAAAATAATTGAAAATAATTGAAAATAATTGAAAATAATAGAAAATAATTGAAAATAATTATAAATAATTGAAAATAATTATAAATAATTATAAATAATTGAATATAATTGATAAATGATTGAAAATAATTGAAAATAATTGAAAATAATTGAAAATAATTGAAAATAATTGAAAATAATTGAAAATAATTGAAAATAATTGAAAATAATTGAAAATAATTGAAAATAATTGAAAATAATTGAAAATAATTGAAAATAATTGAAAATAATTGAAAATAATTGAAAATAATTGAAAATTATAATAAATAATTGAAAATAATTGAAAGTAATTGAAAATAATTGAAAATAATTGAAAATAATTGAAAATAATTGAAAATAATTCAAAATAATTGAAAATAATTGAAAATAATTGAAAATAATTGAAAATAATTGAAAATAATTGAAAATAATTCAAAATAATTGAAAATAATAGATAAATAATTGAAAATAATTGAAAATAATTGAAAATAATTGAAAATAATTGAAAATAATTGAAAATAATTTAAAACAATTTAAAACAATTGAAAATAATTTAAAATAATTTAAAATAATTCAAAATAATAGATAAATAATTGAAAATAATTGAAAATAATTGAAAATAATTGATAAATAATTGAAAATAATGGAAAATAATTGAAAATAATTGAAAATAATTGAAAATAATTGAAAATAATTGAAAATAATTGAAAATAATTGAAAATAATTGAAAATAATTGAAAATAATTGAAAATAATTGAAAATAATTGAAAATAATTGAAAATAATTGATAAATAATTGAAAATAATTGATAAATAATTGAAAATAATTGAAAATAATTGAAAATAATTGATAATAATTGATAAATAATTGAAAATAATTATAAATAATTGAAAATAATTGATAAATAATTGAAAATAATTGAAAATAATTGAAAAGAATTGAAAATAATGGAAAATAATTATAAATAATTGAAAATAATTTAAAAGAATTGAAAATAATTGAAAATAATTGAAAATAAGTGATAAATAATTGAAAATAATTGAAAATGATTGAAAATAATTGAAAATAATTGAAAATAATTGATAAATAATCGAAAATTATGGAAAATAATTATAAATAATTGAAAATAATTGTAAATAATTAAAAATAATTATAAATAATTGAAAATAATTGAAAATAATTGAAAATAATTCAAAATAATTGAAAATAATTCAAAATAATTGAAAATAATAGATAAATAATTGAAAATAATTCAAAATAATTGATAAATAATTGAAAATAATTGAAAATAATTTAAAATAATTGAAAATATTTGAAAATAATTGATAATAATTATAAATAATTATATATAATTGAATATAATTGAAAATAATTATAAATAATTGAATATAATTGATAAATAATTGAAAATAATTGAAAATAATTGAAAATAATTGAAAATAATGGAAAATAATGGAAAATAATTGAAAATAATTGAAAATAATTGAAAATAATTGAAAATAATTGAAAATAATTGAAAATAATTTAAAATAATTGAAAATAATATAAAACAATTTAAAATAATTTAAAATAATTTAAAATAATTTAAAATAATTCAAAATAATAGATAAATAATTGAAAATAATTGAAAATAATTGAAAATAGTTGATAAATAATTGAAAATAATTGAAAATAATTGAAAATAATTGAAAATAATTGAAAATAATAGAAAATAATTGAAAATAATTATAAATATTTGAAAATAATTATAAATAATTATAAATAATTGAATATAATTGATAAATGATTGAAAATAATTGAAAATAATTGAAAATAATTTTAAATAATTCAAAATAATTGAAAATAATTGATAAATAATTGAAAATAATTATAAATAATTGAAAATAATTGAAAATAATTGAAAATAATTCAAAATAATTGAAAATAAATGAAAATATATGATAAATAATTGAAAATAATTGAAAATAATTGAAAATAATTGAAAATAATTGAAAATAATTGAAAATAATTGAAAAAAATTCAAAATAATTGAAAATAATTTAAAACAATTTAAAATAATTAAAAATAATTGAAAATAATTGAAAATAATTGAAAATAATTGAAAATAATTGAAAATAATTGAAAATAATTGAAAATAACTGAAAATAATAGAAAATAATTGAAAATAATTATAAATAATTGAAAATAATTGATAAATAATTGAAAATAATTGAAAATAATTGAAAATAATTGAAAATAATTCCAAATAATTCAAAATAATTGAAAATAATTGATAAATAATTGAAAATAATTATAAATAATTGAAAATAATTGAAAATAATTGAAAATAATTCAAAATAATTGAAAATAATTGAAAATAATTGAAAATAATTCAAAATAATTGAAAATAATTGAAAATAATTGAAAATAATTGAAAATAATTGAAAATAATTGAAAATAATTGAAAATAATTGAAAAAAATTCAAAATAATTGAAAATAATTGAAAATAATTGAAAATAATTGAAAATAATTGAAAATAATTGAAAGTAATTGAAAATAATTGAAAATAATTGAAAATAATTGAAAATAATTGAAAATAATTGATAAATAATTGAAAATAATTGATAAATAATTGAAAATAATTGAAAATAATAATAAATAATTGATAATAATTGATAAATAATTGAAAATAATTATAAATAATTGAAAATAATTGATAAATAATTGAAAATAATTGAAAATAATTGAAAATAATTGAAAAGAATTGAAAATAATTGAAAAGAATT
This sequence comes from Andrena bucephala, assembly GCA_947577245.1. Taxonomy (NCBI): domain Eukaryota; kingdom Metazoa; phylum Arthropoda; class Insecta; order Hymenoptera; family Andrenidae; genus Andrena; species Andrena bucephala. The sequence goes on from OX387717.1 coordinate 61,086,877, forward strand.
GAAAATAATGGAAAATAGTTATAAATAATTGAAAATAATTTAAAAGAATTGAAAATAATTGAAAATAATTGAAAATAAGTGATAAATAATTGAAAATAATTGAAAATGATTGAAAATAATTGAAAATAATTGAAAATAATTGATAAATAATCGAAAATTATGGAAAATAATTATAAATAATTGAAAATAATTGTAAATAATTAAAAATAATTATAAATAATTGAAAATAATTGAAAATAATTGAAAATAATTCAAAATAATTGAAAATAATAGATAAATAATTGAAAATAATTCAAAATAATTGATAAATAATTGAAAATAATTGAAAATATTTGAAAATAATTTTAAATAATTCAAAATAATTGAAAATAGTTGAAAATAATTGAAAATAATTGAAAATAATTGAAAATAATTGAAAATTATAATAAATAATTGAAAATAATTGAAAATAATTGAAAATAATTGAAAATAATTGAAAATAATTGAAAATAATTGAAAATAATTGAAAATAATTCAAAATAATTGAAAATAATAGATAAATAATTGAAAATAATTGAAAATAATTGAAAATAATTGAAAATAATTGAAAATAATTGAAAATAATTTAAAACAATTTAAAACAATTGAAAATAATTTAAAATAATTCAAAATAATAGATAAATAATTGAAAATAATTGAAAATAATTGAAAATAATTGATAAATAATTGAAAATAATGGAAAATAATTGAAAATAATTGAAAATAATTGAAAATAATTGAAAATAATTGAAAATAATTGAAAATAATTGAAAATAATTGAAAATAATTGAAAATAATTGAAAATAATTGAAAATAATTGAAAATAATTGAAAATAATTGATAAATAATTGAAAATAATTGATAAATAATTGAAAATAATTGAAAATAATTGAAAATAATTGATAATAATTGATAAATAATTGAAAATAATTATAAATAATTGAAAATAATTGATAAATAATTGAAAATAATTGAAAATAATTGAAAAGAATTGAAAATAATGGAAAATAATTATAAATAATTGAAAATAATTTAAAAGAATTGAAAATAATTGAAAATAATTGAAAATAAGTGATAAATAATTGAAAATAATTGAAAATGATTGAAAATAATTGAAAATAATTGAAAATAATTGATAAATAATCGAAAATTATGGAAAATAATTATAAATAATTGAAAATAATTGTAAATAATTAAAAATAATTATAAATAATTGAAAATAATTGAAAATAATTGAAAATAATTCAAAATAATTGAAAATAATTCAAAATAATTGAAAATAATAGATAAATAATTGAAAATAATTCAAAATAATTGATAAATAATTGAAAATAATTGAAAATAATTTAAAATAATTGAAAATATTTGAAAATAATTGATAATAATTATAAATAATTATATATAATTGAATATAATTGAAAATAATTATAAATAATTGAATATAATTGATAAATAATTGAAAATAATTGAAAATAATTGAAAATAATTGAAAATAATGGAAAATAATGGAAAATAATTGAAAATAATTGAAAATAATTGAAAATAATTGAAAATAATTGAAAATAATTGAAAATAATTGAAAATAATTGAAAATAATTGAAAATAATTGAAAATAATTGAAAATAATTGAAAATAATTCATAAATAATTGAAAATAATTGAAAATAATTGAAAATAATTGAAAATAATTGAAAATAATTGGTAATAATTATAAATAATTGAAAATAATTGATAAATAATTGAAAATAATTATAAATAATTGAAAATAATTATAAATAATTATAAATAATTGAATATAATTGATAAATGATTGAAAATAATTGAAAATAATTGAAAATAATTTAAAATAATTGAAAATAATTGAAAATAATTGAAAATAATTGAAAATAATTTTAAATAATTGATAAATAATTGAAAATTATGGAAAATAATTATAAATAATTGAAAATAATTGTAAATAATTAAAAATAATTATAAATAATTGAAAATAATTGAAAATAATTGAAAATAATTCAAAATAATTGAAAATAATAGATAAATAATTGAAAATAATAGATAAATAATTCAAAATAATTCAAAATAATTGATAAATAATTGAAAATAATTGAAAATAATTTAAAATAATTGAAAATAATTGAAAATAATTGAAAATAATTATAAATAATTGAAAATAATTATAAATAATTATAAATAATTGAATATAATTGATAAATGATTGAAAATAATTGAAAATAATTGAAAATAATTTAAAATAATTGAAAATAATTGAAAATAATTGAAAATAATTGAAAATAATTGAAAATAATTGAAAATAATTGAAAATAATTGAAAATAATTGAAAATAATTGAAAATAATTATAAATAATTGAATATAATTGATAAATGATTGAAAATAATTGAAAATAATTGAAAATAATTTTAAATAATTCAAAATAATTGAAAATAATTGAAAATAATTGATAAATAATTGAAAATAATTATAAATAATTGAAAATAATTGAAAATAATTGAAAATAATTCAAAATAATTGAAAATAAATGAAAATATATGATAAATAATTGAAAATAATTGAAAATAATTGAAAATAATTGAAAATAATTGAAAATAATTGAAAATAATTGAAAATAATTGAAAAAAATTCAAAATAATTGAAAATAATTTAAAACAATTTAAAATAATTAAAAATAATTGAAAATAATTGAAAATAATTGAAAATAATTGAAAATAATTGAAAATAATTGAAAATAACTGAAAATAATTGAAAATAATTGAAAATAATTATAAATAATTGAAAATAATTGATAAATAATTGAAAATAATTGAAAATAATTGAAAATAATTCAAAATAATTCAAAATAATTGAAAATAATTGATAAATAATTGAAAATAATTATAAATAATTGAAAATAATTGAAAATAATTGAAAATAATTCAAAATAATTGAAAATAATTGAAAATATATGATAAATAATTGAAAATAATTGAAAATAATTGAAAATAATTGAAAATAATTGAAAATAATTGAAAATAATTGAAAATAATTGAAAATAATTCAAAATAATTGAAAATAATTGAAAATAATTGAAAATAATTGAAAATAATTGAAAATAATTGAAAGTAATTGAAAATAATTGAAAATAATTGAAAATAATTGAAAATAATTGAAAATAATTGATAAATAATTGAAAATAATTGATAAATAATTGAAAATAATTGAAAATAATAATAAATAATTGATAATAATTGATAAATAATTGAAAATAATTATAAATAATTGAAAATAATTGATAAATAATTGAAAATAATTGAAAATAATTGAAAAGAATTGAAAATAATTGAAAAGAATTGAAAATAATGGAAAATAGTTATAAATAATTGAAAATAATTTAAAAGAATTGAAAATAATTGAAAATAATTGAAAATAAGTGATAAATAATTGAAAATAATTGAAAATGATTGAAAATAATTGAAAATAATTGAAAATAATTGATAAATAATCGAAAATTATGGAAAATAATTATAAATAATTGAAAATAATTGTAAATAATTAAAAATAATTATAAATAATTGAAAATAATTGAAAATAATTGAAAATAATTCAAAATAATTGAAAATAATAGATAAATAATTGAAAATAATTCAAAATAATTGATAAATAATTGAAAATAATTGAAAATAATTGAAAATATTTGAAAATAATTGATAATAATTATATATAATTGAATATAATTGAAAATAATTATAAATAATTATGTATAATTGAATATAATTGATAAATAATTGAAAATAATTGAAAATAATTGAAAATAATTGAAAATAATTGAAAATAATTGAAAATAATTGAAAATAATTGAAAATAATTGAAAATAATTGAAAATAATTGAAAATAATTGAAAATAATTGAAAATAATTGAAAATAATTCATAAATAATTGAAAATAATTGAAAATAATTGAAAATAATTGAAAATAATTGAAAATAATTGGTAATAATTATAAATAATTGAAAATAATTGATAAATAATTGAAAATAATTGATAAATAATTGAAAATAATTGAAAATAATAATAAATAATTGATAATAATTGATAAATAATTGAAAATAATTATAAATAATTGAAAATAATAGATAAATAATTGAAAATAATTGAAAATAATTGAAAAGAATTGAAAATAATGGAAAATAATTATAAATAATTGAAAATAATTTAAAAGAATTGAAAATAATTATAAATAATTATATATAATTGAATATAATTGAATATAATTATAAATAATTATATATAATTGAATATAATTGATAAATAATTGAAAATAATTGAAAATAATTGAAAATAATTGAAAATAATTGAAAATAATTGAAAATAATTGAAAATAATTGAAAATAATTGAAAATAATTGATAATAATTGATAAATAATTGAAAATAATTATAAATAATTGAAAATAATAGATAAATAATTGAAAATAATTGAAAATAATTGAAAAGAATTGAAAATAATGGAAAATAATTATAAATAATTGAAAATAATTTAAAAGAATTGAAAATAATTATAAATAATTATATATAATTGAATATAATTGAATATAATTATAAATAATTATATATAATTGAATATAATTGATAAATAATTGAAAATAATTGAAAATAATTGAAAATAATTGAAAATAATTGAAAATAATTGAAAATAATTGAAAATAATTGAAAATAATTGAAAATAATTGAAAATAATTGAAAATAATTCATAAATAATTGAAAATAATTGAAAATAATTGAAAATAATAATAAATAATTGAAAATAATTGATAAATAAATGAAAATAATTGAAAATAATTTAAAAGAATTGAAAATAATTGAAAATAATTGATAAATAATTGAAAATAATTGAAAATAATTGAAAATGATTGAAAATGATTGAAAATAATTGGAAATAATTGAAAATAATTGAAAATAATTGATAAATAATTGAAAATAATGGAAAATATTTGAAAATATTTGAAAATAATTGAAAATAATTATAAATAATTATATATAGTTGAATATAATTGAAAATAATTATAAATAATTATATATAATTGAATATAATTGATAAATAATTTAAAATAATTGAAAATAATTGAAAATAATTGAAAATAATTGAAAATAATTGAAAATAATTGAAAATAATTGAAAATAATTGAAAATAATTGAAAATAATTGAAAATAATTGAAAATAATTGAAAATTATAATAAATAATTGAAAATAATTGAAAATAATTGAAAATAATTGAAAATAATTGAAAATAATTCAAAATAATTGAAAATAATAGATAAATAATTGAAAATAATTGAAAATAATTGAAAATAATTGAAAATAATTGAAAATAATTGAAAATAATTTAAAACAATTTAAAACAATTGAAAATAATTTAAAATAATTTAAAATAATTCAAAATAATAGATAAATAATTGAAAATAATTGAAAATAATTGAAAATAATTGATAAATAATTGAAAATAATGGAAAATAATTGAAAATAATTGAAAATAATTGAAAATAATTGAAAATAATTGAAAATAATTGAAAATAATTGAAAATAATTGAAAATAATTGAAAATAATTGAAAATAATTGAAAATAATTGATAAATAATTGAAAATAATTGATAAATAATTGAAAATAATTGAAAATAATAATAAATAATTGATAATAATTGATAAATAATTGAAAATAATTATAAATAATTGCAAATAATTGATAAATAATTGAAAATAATTGAAAATAATTGAAAAGAATTGAAAATAATGGAAAATAATTATAAATAATTGAAAATAATTTAAAAGAATTGAAAATAATTGAAAATAATTGAAAATAAGTGATAAATAATTGAAAATAATTGAAAATGATTGAAAATAATTGAAAATAATTGAAAATAATTGATAAATAATCGAAAATTATGGAAAATAATTATAAATAATTGAAAATAATTGTAAATAATTAAAAATAATTATAAATAATTGAAAATAATTGAAAATAATTGAAAATAATTCAAAATAATTGAAAATAATTCAAAATAATTGAAAATAATAGATAAATAATTGAAAATAATTCAAAATAATTGATAAATAATTGAAAATAATTGAAAATAATTTAAAATAATTGAAAATATTTGAAAATAATTGATAATAATTATAAATAATTATATATAATTGAATATAATTGAAAATAATTATAAATAATTATATATAATTGAATATAATTGATAAATAATTGAAAATAATTGAAAATAATTGAAAATAATTGAAAATAATGGAAAATAATTGAAAATAATTGAAAATAATTGAAAATAATTGAAAATAATTGAAAATAATTGAAAATAATTGAAAATAATTGAAAATAATTGAAAATAATTGAAAATAATTGAAAATAATTGAAAATAATTCATAAATAATTGAAAATAATTGAAAATAATTGAAAATAATTGAAAATAATTGAAAATAATTGGTAATAATTATAAATAATTGAAAATAATTGATAAATAATTGAAAATAATTGATAAATAATTGAAAATAATTGAAAATAATAATAAATAATTGATAATAATTGATAAATAATTGAAAATAATTATAAATAATTGAAAATAATTGATAAATAATTGAAAATAATTGAAAATAATTGAAAAGAATTGAAAATAATGGAAAATAATTATAAATAATTGAAAATAATTTAAAAGAATTGAAAATAATTGAAAATAATTGATAAATAATTGAAAATAATTGAAAATAATAATAAATAATTGATAATAATTGATAAATAATTGAAAATAATTATAAATAATTGAAAATAATTGATAAATAATTGAAAATAATTGAAAATAATTGAAAATAATTGAAAAGAATTGAAAATAATTGAAAAGAATTGAAAATAATGGAAAATAGTTATAAATAATTGAAAATAATTTAAAAGAATTGAAAATAATTGAAAATAATTGAAAATAAGTGATAAATAATTGAAAATAATTGAAAATGATTGAAAATAATTGAAAATAATTGAAAATAATTGATAAATAATCGAAAATTATGGAAAATAATTATAAATAATTGAAAATAATTGTAAATAATTAAAAATAATTATAAATAATTGAAAATAATTGAAAATAATTGAAAATAATTGAAAATAATTGAAAATAATTGAAAATAATTCATAAATAATTGAAAATAATTGAAAATAATTGAAAATAATTGAAAATAATTGAAAATAATTGGTAATAATTATAAATAATTGAAAATAATTGATAAATAATTGAAAATAATTGAAAATAATAATAAATAATTGATAATAATTCATAAATAATTGAAAATAATTATAAATAATTAAAAATAATAGATAAATAATTGAAAATAATTGAAAATAATTGAAAAGAATTGAAAATAATGGAAAATAATTATAAATAATTGAAAATAATTTAAAAGAATTGAAAATAATTATAAATAATTATATATAATTGAATATAATTGAAAATAATTATAAATAATTATATATAATTGAATATAATTGATAAATAATTGAAAATAATTGAAAATAATTGAAAATAATTGAAAATAATTGAAAATAATTGAAAATAATTGAAAATAATTGAAAATAATTGAAAATAATTGAAAATAATTGAAAATAATTGAAAATAATTGAAAATAATTGAAAATAATTCATAAATAATTGAAAATAATTGAAAATAATTGAAAATAATAATAAATAATTGAAAATAATTGATAAATAAATGAAAATAATTGAAAATAATTTAAAAGAATTGAAAATAATTGAAAATAATTGATAAATAATTGAAAATAATTGAAAATGATTGAAAATGATTGAAAATAATTGGAAATAATTGAAAATAATTGAAAATAATTGATAAATAATTGAAAATAATGGAAAATATTTGAAAATATTTGAAAATAATTGAAAATAATTATAAATAATTATATATAGTTGATTATAATTGAAAATAATTATAAATAATTATATATAATTGAATATAATTGATAAATAATTTAAAATAATTGAAAATAATTGAAAATAATTGAAAATAATTGAAAATAATTGAAAATAATTGAAAATAATTGAAAATAATTGAAAATAATTGAAAATAATTGAAAATTATAATAAATAATTGAAAATAATTGAAAATAATTGAAAATAATTGAAAATAATTCAAAATAATTCAAAATAATTGAAAATAATAGATAAATAATTGAAAATAATTGAAAATAATTGAAAATAATTGAAAATAATTGAAAATAATTTAAAATAATTGAAAATAATTTAAAATAATTGAAAATAATTTAAAACAATTTAAAATAATTGAAAATAATTTAAAATAATTTAAAATAATTCAAAATAATAGATAAATAATTGAAAATAATTGAAAATAATTGAAAATAATTGATAAATAATTGAAAATAATTGAAAATAATTGAAAATAATTGAAAATAATAGAAAATAATTGAAAATAATTATAAATAATTGAAAATAATTATAAATAATTATAAATAATTGAATATAATTGATAAATGATTGAAAATAATTGAAAATAATTGAAAATAATTGAAAATAATTGAAAATAATTGAAAATAATTGAAAATAATTGAAAATAATTGAAAATAATTGAAAATAATTGAAAATAATTGAAAATAATTGAAAATAATTGAAAATAATTGAAAATTATAATAAATAATTGAAAATAATTGAAAGTAATTGAAAATAATTGAAAATAATTGAAAATAATTGAAAATAATTGAAAATAATTCAAAATAATTGAAAATAATAGATAAATAATTGAAAATAATTGAAAATAATTGAAAATAATTGAAAATAATTGTAAATAATTTAAAATAATTGAAAATAATTTAAAACAATTTAAAATAATTGAAAATAATTTAAAATAATTTAAAATAATTCAAAATAATAGATAAATAATTGAAAATAATTGAAAATAATTGAAAATAATTGATAAATAATTGAAAATAATTGAAAATAATTGAAAATAATTTAAAATAATTGAAAATAATTGAAAATAATGGAAAATAATTGAAAATAATTATAAATAATTGAAAATAATTATAAATAATTATAAATAATTGAATATAATTGATAAATGATTGAAAATAATTGAAAATAATTGAAAATAATTGAAAATAATTGAAAATAATTTTAAATAATTCAAAATAATTGAAAATAGTTGAAAATAATTGAAAATAATTGAAAATAATTGAAAATAATTGAAAATAATTGAAAATTATAATAAATAATTGAAAATAATTGAAAATAATTGAAAATAATTGAAAATAATTGAAAATAATTCAAAATAATTGAAAATAATAGATAAATAATTGAAAATAATTGAAAATAATTGAAAATAATTGAAAATAATTGAAAATAATTGAAAATAATTTAAAACAATTTAAAACAATTGAAAATAATTTAAAATAATTTAAAATAATTCAAAATAATAGATAAATAATTGAAAATAATTGAAAATAATTGAAAATAATTGATAAATAATTGAAAATAATGGAAAATAATTGAAAATAATTGAAAATAATTGAAAATAATTGAAAATAATTGAAAATAATTGAAAATAATTGAAAATAATTGAAAATAATTGAAAATAATTGAAAATAATTGAAAATAATTGAAAATAATTGAAAATAATTGAAAATAATTGATAAATAATTGAAAATAATTGATAAATAATTGAAAATAATTGAAAATAATAATAAATAATTGATAATAATTGATAAATAATTGAAAATAATTATAAATAATTGAAAATAATTGATAAATAATTGAAAATAATTGAAAATAATTGAAAAGAATTGAAAATAATGGAAAATAATTATAAATAATTGAAAATAATTTAAAAGAATTGAAAATAATTGAAAATAATTGAAAATAAGTGATAAATAATTGAAAATAATTGAAAATGATTGAAAATAATTGAAAATAATTGAAAATAATTGATAAATAATCGAAAATTATGGAAAATAATTATAAATAATTGAAAATAATTGTAAATAATTAAAAATAATTATAAATAATTGAAAATAATTGAAAATAATTGAAAATAATTCAAAATAATTGAAAATAATTCAAAATAATTGAAAATAATAGATAAATAATTGAAAATAATTCAAAATAATTGATAAATAATTGAAAATAATTGAAAATAATTTAAAATAATTGAAAATATTTGAAAATAATTGATAATAATTATAAATAATTATATATAATTGAATATAATTGAAAATAATTATAAATAATTATATATAATTGAATATAATTGATAAATAATTGAAAATAATTGAAAATAATTGAAAATAATTGAAAATAATTGAAAATAATAATAAATAATTGAAAATAATTGATAAATAAATGAAAATAATTGAAAATAATTTAAAAGAATTGAAAATAATTGAAAATAATTGATAAATAATTGAAAATAATTGAAAATAATTGAAAATGATTGAAAATGATTGAAAATAATTGGAAATAATTGAAAATAATTGAAAATAATTGATAAATAATTGAAAATAATGGAAAATATTTGAAAATATTTGAAAATAATTGAAAATAATTATAAATAATTATATATAGTTGAATATAATTGAAAATAATTATAAATAATTATATATAATTGAATATAATTGATAAATAATTTAAAATAATTGAAAATAATTGAAAATAATTGAAAATAATTGAAAATAATTGAAAATAATTGAAAATAATGGAAAATAATTGAAAATAATTGAAAATAATTGAAAATTATAATAAATAATTGAAAATAATTGAAAATAATTGAAAATAATTGAAAATAATTGAAAATAATTCAAAATAATTGAAAATAATAGATAAATAATTGAAAATAATTGAAAATAATTGAAAATAATTGAAAATAATTGAAAATAATTGAAAATAATTGAAAATAATTTAAAACAATCTAAACAATTGAAAATAATTTAAAATAATTTAAAATAATTCAAAATAATAGATAAATAATTGAAAATAATTGAAAATAATTGAAAATAATTGAAAATAATTGATAAATAATTGAAAATAATGGAAAATAATTGAAAATAATTGAAAATAATTGAAAATAATTGAAAATAATTGAAAATAATTGAAAATAATTGAAAATAATTGAAAATAATTGAAAATAATTGAAAATAATTGAAAATAATTGAAAATAATTGATAAATAATTGAAAATAATTGAAAAGAATTGAAAATAATGGAAAATAATTATAAATAATTGAAAATAATTTAAAAGAATTGAAAATAATTGAAAATAATTGAAAATAAGTGATAAATAATTGAAAATAATTGAAAATGATTGAAAATAATTGAAAATAATTGAAAATAATTGATAAATAATCGAAAATTATGGAAAATAATTATAAATAATTGAAAATAATTGAAAATAATTGAAAATAATTGAAAATAATGGAAAATAATTGAAAATAATTGAAAATAATTGAAAATAATTGAAAATAATTGAAAATAATTGAAAATAATTGAAAATAATTGAAAATAATTGAAAATAATTGAAAATAATTCATAAATAATTGAAAATAATTGAAAATAATTGAAAATAATTGAAAATAATTGAAAATAATTGGTAATAATTATAAATAATTGAAAATAATTGATAAATAATTGAAAATAATTGATAAATAATTGAAAATAATTGAAAATAATAATAAATAATTGATAATAATTGATAAATAATTGAAAATAATTATAAATAATTGAAAATAATTGATAAATAATTGAAAATAATTGAAAATAATTGAAAATAATTGAAAATAATTGAAAAGAATTGAAAATAATGGAAAATAATTATAAATAATTGAAAATAATTTAAAAGAATTGAAAATAATTGAAAATAATTGAAAATAAGTGATAAATAATTGAAAATAATTGAAAATGATTGAAAATAATTGAAAATAATTGATAAATAATTGAAAATTATGGAAAATAATTATAAATAATTGAAAATAATTGTAAATAATTAAAAATAATTATAAATAATTGAAAATAATTGAAAATAATTGAAAATAATTCAAAATAATTGAAAATAATAGATAAATAATTGAAAATAATAGATAAATAATTCAAAATAATTCAAAATAATTGATAAATAATTGAAAATAATTGAAAATAATTTAAAATAATTGAAAATAATTGAAAATAATTGAAAATAATTATAAATAATTGAAAATAATTATAAATAATTATAAATAATTGAATATAATTGATAAATGATTGAAAATAATTGAAAATAATTGAAAATAATTTAAAATAATTGAAAATAATTTAAAATAATTGAAAATAATTGAAAATAATTGAAAATAATTGAAAATAATTGAAAATAATTGAAAATGATTGAAAATAATTGAAAATAATTGAAAATAATTATAAATAATTGAATATAATTGATAAATGATTGAAAATAATTGAAAATAATTGAAAATAATTTTAAATAATTCAAAATAATTGAAAATAATTGAAAATAATTGATAAATAATTGAAAATAATTATAAATAATTGAAAATAATTGAAAATAATTCAAAATAATTCAAAATAATTGAAAATAAATGAAAATATATGATAAATAATTGAAAATAATTGAAAATAATTGAAAATAATTGAAAATAATTGAAAATAATTGAAAATAATTGAAAATAATTGAAAAAAATTCAAAATAATTGAAAATAATTTAAAACAATTTAAAATAATTAAAAATAATTGAAAATAATTGAAAATAATTGAAAATAATTGAAAATAATTGAAAATAATTGAAAATAACTGAAAATAATTGAAAATAATTGAAAATAATTATAAATAATTGAAAATAATTGATAAATAATTGAAAATAATTGAAAATAATTGAAAATAATTCAAAATAATTCAAAATAATTGAAAATAATTGATAAATAATTGAAAATAATTATAAATAATTGAAAATAATTGAAAATAATTGAAAATAATTCAAAATAATTGAAAATAATTGAAAATATATGATAAATAATTGAAAATAATTGAAAATAATTGAAAATAATTGAAAATAATTGAAAATAATTGAAAATAATTGAAAATAATTGAAAATAATTCAAAATAATTGAAAATAATTGAAAATAATTGAAAATAATTGAAAATAATTGAAAATAATTGAAAGTAATTGAAAATAATTGAAAATAATTGAAAATAATTGAAAATAATTGAAAATAATTGATAAATAATTGAAAATAATTGATAAATAATTGAAAATAATTGAAAATAATAATAAATAATTGATAATAATTGATAAATAATTGAAAATAATTATAAATAATTGAAAATAATTGATAAATAATTGAAAATAATTGAAAATAATTGAAAAGAATTGAAAATAATTGAAAAGAATTGAAAATAATGGAAAATAGTTATAAATAATTGAAAATAATTTAAAAGAATTGAAAATAATTGAAAATAATTGAAAATAAGTGATAAATAATTGAAAATAATTGAAAATGATTGAAAATAATTGAAAATAATTGAAAATAATTGATAAATAATCGAAAATTATGGAAAATAATTATAAATAATTGAAAATAATTGTAAATAATTAAAAATAATTATAAATAATTGAAAATAATTGAAAATAATTGAAAATAATTCAAAATAATTGAAAATAATAGATAAATAATTGAAAATAATTCAAAATAATTGATAAATAATTGAAAATAATTGAAAATAATTGAAAATATTTGAAAATAATTGATAATAATTATATATAATTGAATATAATTGAAAATAATTATAAATAATTATGTATAATTGAATATAATTGATAAATAATTGAAAATAATTGAAAATAATTGAAAATAATTGAAAATAATTGAAAATAATTGAAAATAATTGAAAATAATTGAAAATAATTGAAAATAATTGAAAATAATTCATAAATAATTGAAAATAATTGAAAATAATTGAAAATAATTGAAAATAATTGAAAATAATTGGTAATAATTATAAATAATTGAAAATAATTGATAAATAATTGAAAATAATTGATAAATAATTGAAAATAATTGAAAATAATAATAAATAATTGATAATAATTGATAAATAATTGAAAATAATTATAAATAATTGAAAATAATAGATAAATAATTGAAAATAATTGAAAATAATTGAAAAGAATTGAAAATAATGGAAAATAATTATAAATAATTGAAAATAATTTAAAAGAATTGAAAATAATTATAAATAATTATATATAATTGAATATAATTGAAAATAATTATAAATAATTATATATAATTGAATATAATTGATAAATAATTGAAAATAATTGAAAATAATTGAAAATAATTGAAAATAATTGAAAATAATTGAAAATAATTGAAAATAATTGAAAATAATTGAAAATAATTGAAAATAATTGAAAATAATTGAAAATAATTGAAAATAATTGAAAATAATTGAAAATAATTCATAAATAATTGAAAATAATTGAAAATAATTGAAAATAATAATAAATAATTGAAAATAATTGATAAATAAATGAAAATAATTGAAAATAATTTAAAAGAATTGAAAATAATTGAAAATAATTGATAAATAATTGAAAATAATTGAAAATAATTGAAAATGATTGAAAATGATTGAAAATAATTGGAAATAATTGAAAATAATTGAAAATAATTGATAAATAATTGAAAATAATGGAAAATATTTGAAAATATTTGAAAATAATTGAAAATAATTATAAATAATTATATATAGTTGAATATAATTGAAAATAATTATAAATAATTATATATAATTGAATATAATTGATAAATAATTTAAAATAATTGAAAATAATTGAAAATAATTGAAAATAATTGAAAATAATTGAAAATAATTGAAAATAATTGAAAATAATTGAAAATAATTGAAAATAATTGAAAATAATTGAAAATTATAATAAATAATTGAAAATAATTGAAAATAATTGAAAATAATTGAAAATAATTGAAAATAATTCAAAATAATTGAAAATAATAGATAAATAATTGAAAATAATTGAAAATAATTGAAAATAATTGAAAATAATTGAAAATAATTGAAAATAATTGAAAATAATTGAAAATAATTTAAAACAATCTAAACAATTGAAAATAATTTAAAATAATTTAAAATAATTCAAAATAATAGATAAATAATTGAAAATAATTGAAAATAATTGAAAATAATTGAAAATAATTGATAAATAATTGAAAATAATGGAAAATAATTGAAAATAATTGAAAATAATTGAAAATAATTGAAAATAATTGAAAATAATTGAAAATAATTGAAAATAATTGAAAATAATTGAAAATAATTGAAAATAATTGAAAATAATTGAAAATAATTGATAAATAATTGAAAATAATTGAAAAGAATTGAAAATAATGGAAAATAATTATAAATAATTGAAAATAATTTAAAAGAATTGAAAATAATTGAAAATAATTGAAAATAAGTGATAAATAATTGAAAATAATTGAAAATGATTGAAAATAATTGAAAATAATTGAAAATAATTGATAAATAATCGAAAATTATGGAAAATAATTATAAATAATTGAAAATAATTGTAAATAATTAAAAATAATTATAAATAATTGAAAATAATTGAAAATAATTGAAAATAATTCAAAATAATTGAAAATAATTCAAAATAATTGAAAATAATAGATAAATAATTGAAAATAATTCAAAATAATTGATAAATAATTGAAAATAATTGAAAATAATTTAAAATAATTGAAAATATTTGAAAATAATTGATAATAATTATAAATAATTATATATAATTGAATATAATTGAAAATAATTATAAATAATTATATATAATTGAATATAATTGATAAATAATTGAAAATAATTGAAAATAATTGAAAATAATTGAAAATAATGGAAAATAATTGAAAATAATTGAAAATAATTGAAAATAATTGAAAATAATTGAAAATAATTGAAAATAATTGAAAATAATTGAAAATAATTGAAAATAATTGAAAATAATTGAAAATAATTCATAAATAATTGAAAATAATTGAAAATAATTGAAAATAATTGAAAATAATTGAAAATAATTGGTAATAATTATAAATAATTGAAAATAATTGATAAATAATTGAAAATAATTGATAAATAATTGAAAATAATTGAAAATAATAATAAATAATTGATAATAATTGATAAATAATTGAAAATAATTATAAATAATTGAAAATAATTGATAAATAATTGAAAATAATTGAAATTAATTGAAAGTAATTGAAAATAATTGAAAAGAATTGAAAATAATGGAAAATAATTATAAATAATTGAAAATAATTTAAAAGAATTGAAAATAATTGAAAATAATTGAAAATAAGTGATAAATAATTGAAAATAATTGAAAATGATTGAAAATAATTGAAAATAATTGATAAATAATTGAAAATTATGGAAAATAATTATAAATAATTGAAAATAATTGTAAATAATTAAAAATAATTATAAATAATTGAAAATAATTGAAAATAATTGAAAATAATTCAAAATAATTGAAAATAATAGATAAATAATTGAAAATAATAGATAAATAATTCAAAATAATTCAAAATAATTGATAAATAATTGAAAATAATTGAAAATAATTTAAAATAATTGAAAATAATTGAAAATAATTGAAAATAATTATAAATAATTGAAAATAATTATAAATAATTATAAATAATTGAATATAATTGATAAATGATTGAAAATAATTGAAAATAATTGAAAATAATTTAAAATAATTGAAAATAATTTAAAATAATTGAAAATAATTGAAAATAATTGAAAATAATTGAAAATAATTGAAAATAATTGAAAATGATTGAAAATAATTGAAAATAATTGAAAATAATTATAAATAATTGAATATAATTGATAAATGATTGAAAATAATTGAAAATAATTGAAAATAATTTTAAATAATTCAAAATAATTGAAAATAATTGAAAATAATTGATAAATAATTGAAAATAATTATAAATAATTGAAAATAATTGAAAATAATTCAAAATAATTCAAAATAATTGAAAATAAATGAAAATATATGATAAATAATTGAAAATAATTGAAAATAATTGAAAATAATTGAAAATAATTGAAAATAATTGAAAATAATTGAAAATAATTGAAAAAAATTCAAAATAATTGAAAATAATTTAAAACAATTTAAAATAATTAAAAATAATTGAAAATAATTGAAAATAATTGAAAATAATTGAAAATAATTGAAAATAATTGAAAATAACTGAAAATAATTGAAAATAATTGAAAATAATTATAAATAATTGAAAATAATTGATAAATAATTGAAAATAATTGAAAATAATTGAAAATAATTCAAAATAATTCAAAATAATTGAAAATAATTGATAAATAATTGAAAATAATTATAAATAATTGAAAATAATTGAAAATAATTCAAAATAATTGAAAATAATTGAAAATATATGATAAATAATTGAAAATAATTGAAAATAATTGAAAATAATTGAAAATAATTGAAAATAATTGAAAATAATTGAAAATAATTGAAAATAATTGAAAATAATTCAAAATAATTGAAAATAATTGAAAATAATTGAAAATAATTGAAAATAATTGAAAATAATTGAAAGTAATTGAAAATAATTGAAAATAATTGAAAATAATTGAAAATAATTGAAAATAATTGATAAATAATTGAAAATAATTGATAAATAATTGAAAATAACTGAAAATAATAATAAATAATTGATAATAATTGATAAATAATTGAAAATAATTATAAATAATTGAAAATAATTGATAAATAATTGAAAATAATTGAAAATAATTGAAAAGAATTGAAAATAATTGAAAAGAATTGAAAATAATGGAAAATAGTTATAAATAATTGAAAATAATTTAAAAGAATTGAAAATAATTGAAAATAATTGAAAATAAGTGATAAATAATTGAAAATAATTGAAAATGATTGAAAATAATTGAAAATAATTGAAAATAATTGATAAATAATCGAAAATTATGGAAAATAATTATAAATAATTGAAAATAATTGTAAATAATTAAAAATAATTATAAATAATTGAAAATAATTGAAAATAATTGAAAATAATTCAAAATAATTGAAAATAATAGATAAATAATTGAAAATAATTCAAAATAATTGATAAATAATTGAAAATAATTGAAAATAATTGAAAATATTTGAAAATAATTGATAATAATTATATATAATTGAATATAATTGAAAATAATTATAAATAATTATGTATAATTGAATATAATTGATAAATAATTGAAAATAATTGAAATTAATTGAAAATAATTGAAAATAATTGAAAATAATTGAAAATAATTGAAAATAATTGAAAATAATTGAAAATAATTGAAAATAATTGAAAATAATTCATAAATAATTGAAAATAATTGAAAATAATTGAAAATAATTGAAAATAATTGAAAATAATTGGTAATAATTATAAATAATTGAAAATAATTGATAAATAATTGAAAATAATTGATAAATAATTGAAAATAATTGAAAATAATAATAAATAATTGATAATAATTGATAAATAATTGAAAATAATTATAAATAATTGAAAATAATAGATAAATAATTGAAAATAATTGAAAATAATTGAAAAGAATTGAAAATAATGGAAAATAATTATAAATAATTGAAAATAATTTAAAAGAATTGAAAATAATTATAAATAATTATATATAATTGAATATAATTGAAAATAATTATAAATAATTATATATAATTGAATATAATTGATAAATAATTGAAAATAATTGAAAATAATTGAAAATAATTGAAAATAATTGAAAATAATTGAAAATAATTGAAAATAATTGAAAATAATTGAAAATAATTGAAAATAATTGAAAATAATTGAAAATAATTGAAAATAATTCATAAATAATTGAAAATAATTGAAAATAATTGAAAATAATAATAAATAATTGAAAATAATTGATAAATAAATGAAAATAATTGAAAATAATTTAAAAGAATTGAAAATAATTGAAAATAATTGATAAATAATTGAAAATAATTGAAAATAATTGAAAATGATTGAAAATGATTGAAAATAATTGGAAATAATTGAAAATAATTGAAAATAATTGATAAATAATTGAAAATAATGGAAAATATTTGAAAATATTTGAAAATAATTGAAAATATTTATAAATAATTATATATAGTTGAATATAATTGAAAATAATTATAAATAATTATATATAATTGAATATAATTGATAAATAATTTAAAATAATTGAAAATAATTGAAAATAATTGAAAATAATTGAAAATAATTGAAAATAATTGAAAATAATTGAAAATAATTGAAAATAATTGAAAATAATTGAAAATAATTGAAAATAATTGAAAATAATTGAAAATAATTGAAAATAATTGAAAATTATAATAAATAATTGAAAATAATTGAAAATAATTGAAAATAATTGAAAATAATTCAAAATAATTCAAAATAATTGAAAATAATAGATAAATAATTGAAAATAATTGAAAATAATTGAAAATAATTGAAAATAATTGAAAATAATTTAAAATAATTGAAAATAATTTAAAATAATTGAAAATAATTTAAAACAATTTAAAATAATTGAAAATAATTTAAAATAATTTAAAATAATTCAAAATAATAGATAAATAATTGAAAATAATTGAAAATAATTGAAAATAATTGATAAATAATTGAAAATAATTGAAAATAATTGAAAATAATTGAAAATAATAGAAAATAATTGAAAATAATTATAAATAATTGAAAATAATTATAAATAATTATAAATAATTGAATATAATTGATAAATGATTGAAAATAATTGAAAATAATTGAAAATAATTGAAAATAATTGAAAATAATTGAAAATAATTGAAAATAATTGAAAATAATTGAAAATAATTGAAAATAATTGAAAATAATTGAAAATAATTGAAAATAATTGAAAATAATTGAAAATAATTGAAAATAATTGAAAATTATAATAAATAATTGAAAATAATTGAAAGTAATTGAAAATAATTGAAAATAATTGAAAATAATTGAAAATAATTGAAAATAATTCAAAATAATTGAAAATAATAGATAAATAATTGAAAATAATTGAAAATAATTGAAAATAATTGAAAATAATTGAAAATAATTTAAAATAATTGAAAATAATTTAAAACAATTTAAAATAATTGAAAATAATTTAAAATAATTTAAAATAATTCAAAATAATAGATAAATAATTGAAAATAATTGAAAATAATTGAAAATAATTGATAAATAATTGAAAATAATTGAAAATAATTGAAAATAATTTAAAATAATTGAAAATAATTGAAAATAATGGAAAATAATTGAAAATAATTATAAATAATTGAAAATAATTATAAATAATTATAAATAATTGGATATAATTGATAAATGATTGAAAATAATTGAAAATAATTGAAAATAATTGAAAATAATTGAAAATAATTGAAAATAATTTTAAATAATTCAAAATAATTGAAAATAGTTGAAAATAATTGAAAATAATTGAAAATAATTGAAAATAATTGAAAATTATAATAAATAATTGAAAATAATTGAAAATAATTGAAAATAATTGAAAATAATTGAAAATAATTGAAAATAATTGAAAATAATTCAAAATAATTGAAAATAATAGATAAATAATTGAAAATAATTGAAAATAATTGAAAATAATTGAAAATAATTGAAAATAATTGAAAATAATTGAAAATAATTGAAAATAATTTAAAACAATTTAAAACAATTGAAAATAATTTAAAATAATTTAAAATAATTCAAAATAATAGATAAATAATTGAAAATAATTGAAAATAATTGAAAATAATTGATAAATAATTGAAAATAATGGTAAATAATTGACAATAATTGAAAATAATTGAAAATAATTGAAAATAATTGAAAATAATTGAAAATAATTGAAAATAATTGAAAATAATTGAAAATAATTGAAAATAATTGAAAATAATTGATAAATAATTGAAAATAATTGATAAATAATTGAAAATAATTGAAAATAATAATAAATAATTGATAATAATTGATAAATAATTGAAAATAATTATAAATAATTGAAAATAATTGATAAATAATTGAAAATAATTGAAAATAATTGAAAAGAATTGAAAATAATGGAAAATAATTATAAATAATTGAAAATAATTTAAAAGAATTGAAAATAATTGAAAATAATTGAAAATAAGTGATAAATAATTGAAAATAATTGAAAATGATTGAAAATAATTGAAAATAATTGAAAATAATTGATAAATAATCGAAAATTATGGAAAATAATTATAAATAATTGAAAATAATTGTAAATAATTAAAAATAATTATAAATAATTGAAAATAATTGAAAATAATTGAAAATAATTCAAAATAATTGAAAATAATTCAAAATAATTGAAAATAATAGATAAATAATTGAAAATAATTCAAAATAATTGATAAATAATTGAAAATAATTGAAAATAATTTAAAATAATTGAAAATATTTGAAAATAATTGATAATAATTATAAATAATTATATATAATTGAATATAATTGAAAATAATTATAAATAATTATATATAATTAAATATAATTGATAAATAATTGAAAATAATTGAAAATAATTGAAAATAATTGAAAATAATGGAAAATAATTGAAAATAATTGAAAATAATTGAAAATAATTGAAAATAATTGAAAATAATTGAAAATAATTGAAAATAATTGAAAATAATTGAAAATAATTGAAAATAATTGAAAATAATTGAAAATAATTGAAAATAATTCATAAATAATTGAAAATAATTGAAAATAATTGAAAATAATTGAAAATAATTGAAAATAATTGGTAATAATTATAAATAATTGAAAATAATTGATAAATAATTGAAAATAATTGATAAATAATTGAAAATAATTGAAAATAATAATAAATAATTGATAATAATTGATAAATAATTGAAAATAATTATAAATAATTGAAAATAATTGATAAATAATTGAAAATAATTGAAAAGAATTGAAAATAATGGAAAATAATTATAAATAATTGAAAATAATTTAAAAGAATTGAAAATAATTGAAAATAATTGAAAATAAGTGATAAATAATTGAAAATAATTGAAAATGATTGAAAATAATTGAAAATAATTGATAAATAATTGAAAATTATGGAAAATAATTATAAATAATTGAAAATAATTGTAAATAATTAAAAATAATTATAAATAATTGAAAATAATTGAAAATAATTCAAAATAATTCAAAATAATTGAAAATAATAGATAAATAATTGAAAATAATAGATAAATAATTCAAAATAATTCAAAATAATTGATAAATAATTGAAAATAATTGAAAATAATTTAAAATAATTGAAAATAATTGAAAATAATTGAAAATAATTATAAATAATTGAAAATAATTATAAATAATTATAAATAATTGAATATAATTGATAAATGATTGAAAATAATTGAAAATAATTGAAAATAATTTAAAATAATTGAAAATAATTGAAAATAATTGAAAATAATTGAAAATAATTGAAAATAATTGAAAATAATTGAAAATAATTGAAAATAATTGAAAATAATTGAAAATTATAATAAATAATTGAAAATAATTGAAAGTAATTGATAATAATTGAAAATAATTGAAAATAATTGAAAATAATTGAAAATAATTCAAAATAATTGAAAATAATAGATAAATAATTGAAAATAATTGAAAATAATTGAAAATAATAGAAAATAATTGAAAATAATTGAAAATAATTTAAAACAATTTAAAATAATTGAAAATAATTTAAAATAATTTAAAATAATTCAAAATAATAGATAAATAATTGAAAATAATTGAAAATAATTGAAAATAATTGAAAATAATTCAAAATAATTGAAAATAATAGATAAATAATTGAAAATAATTTAAAATAATTTAAAATAATTCAAAATAATAGATAAATAATTGAAAATAATTGAAAATAATTGAAAATAATTGATAAATAATTGAAAATAATTGAAAATAATTGAAAATAATTTAAAATAATTGAAAATAATTGAAAATAATGGAAAATAATTGAAAATAATTATAAATAATTGAAAATAATTATAAATAATTATAAATAATTGAATATAATTGATAAATGATTGAAAATAATTGAAAATAATTGAAAATAATTGAAAATAATTGAAAATAATTTTAAATAATTCAAAATAATTGAAAATAGTTGAAAATAATTGAAAATAATTGAAAATAATTGAAAATAATTGAAAATTATAATAAATAATTGAAAATAATTGAAAATAATTGAAAATAATTGAAAATAATTGAAAATAATTGAAAATAATTGAAAATAATTCAAAATAATTGAAAATAATAGATAAATAATTGAAAATAATTGAAAATAATTGAAAATAATTGAAAATAATTGAAAATAATTGAAAATAATTTAAAACAATTTAAAACAATTGAAAATAATTTAAAATAATTTAAAATAATTCAAAATAATTGAAAATAATTGAAAATAATTGAAAATAATTGATAAATAATTGAAAATAATGGAAAATAATTGAAAATAATTGAAAATAATTGAAAATAATTGAAAATAATTGAAAATAATTGAAAATAATTGAAAATAATTGAAAATAATTGAAAATAATTGAAAATAATTGAAAATAATTGATAAATAATTGAAAATAATTGATAAATAATTGAAAATAATTGAAAATAATAATAAATAATTGATAATAATTGATAAATAATTGAAAATAATTATAAATAATTGAAAATAATTGATAAATAATTGAAAATAATTGAAAATAATTGAAAAGAATTGAAAATAATGGAAAATAATTATAAATAATTGAAAATAATTTAAAAGAATTGAAAATAATTGAAAATAATTGAAAATAAGTGATAAATAATTGAAAATAATTGAAAATGATTGAAAATAATTGAAAATAATTGAAAATAATTGATAAATAATCGAAAATTATGGAAAATAATTATAAATAATTGAAAATAATTGTAAATAATTAAAAATAATTATAAATAATTGAAAATAATTGAAAATAATTGAAAATAATTCAAAATAATTGAAAATAATTCAAAATAATTGAAAATAATAGATAAATAATTGAAAATAATTCAAAATAATTGATAAATAATTGAAAATAATTGAAAATAATTTAAAATAATTGAAAATATTTGAAAATAATTGATAATAATTATAAATAATTATATATAATTGAATATAATTGAAAATAATTATAAATAATTATATATAATTGAATATAATTGATAAATAATTGAAAATAATTGAAAATAATTGAAAATAATGGAAAATAATTGAAAATAATTGAAAATAATTGAAAATAATTGAAAATAATTGAAAGTAATTGAAAATAATTGAAAATAATTGAAAATAATTGAAAATAATTGAAAATAATTGAAAATAATTGAAAATAATTGAAAATAATTGAAAATAATTCATAAATAATTGAAAATAATTGAAAATAATTGAAAATAATTGAAAATAATTGAAAATAATTGGTAATAATTATAAATAATTGAAAATAATTGATAAATAATTGAAAATAATTGATAAATAATTGAAAATAATTGAAAATAATTGAAAATAATAATAAATAATTGATAATAATTGATAAATAATTGAAAATAATTATAAATAATTGAAAATAATTGATAAATAATTGAAAATAATTGAAAAGAATTGAAAATAATGGAAAATAATTATAAATAATTGAAAATAATTTAAAAGAATTGAAAATAATTGAAAATAATTGAAAATAAGTGATAAATAATTGAAAATAATTGAAAATGATTGAAAATAATTGAAAATAATTGATAAATAATTGAAAATTATGGAAAATAATTATAAATAATTGAAAATAATTGTAAATAATTAAAAATAATTATAAATAATTGAAAATAATTGAAAATAATTGAAAATAATTCAAAATAATTGAAAATAATAGATAAATAATTGAAAATAATAGATAAATAATTCAAAATAATTCAAAATAATTGATAAATAATTGAAAATAATTGAAAATAATTTAAAATAATTGAAAATAATTGAAAATAATTGAAAATAATTATAAATAATTGAAAATAATTATAAATAATTATAAATAATTGAATATAATTGATAAATGATTGAAAATAATTGAAAATAATTGAAAATAATTTAAAATAATTGAAAATAATTGAAAATAATTGAAAATAATTGAAAATAATTGAAAATAATTGAAAATAATTGAAAATAATTGAAAATAATTGAAAATAATTGAAAATAATTGAAAATAATTGAAAATTATAATAAATAATTGAAAATAATTGAAAGTAATTGATAATAATTGAAAATAATTGAAAATAATTGAAAATAATTGAAAATAATTCAAAATAATTGAAAATAATAGATAAATAATTGAAAATAATTGAAAATAATTGAAAATAATAGAAAATAATTGAAAATAATTGAAAATAATTTAAAACAATTTAAAATAATTGAAAATAATTTAAAATAATTTAAAATAATTCAAAATAATAGATAAATAATTGAAAATAATTGAAAATAATTGAAAATAATTGAAAATAATTCAAAATAATTGAAAATAATAGATAAATAATTGAAAATAATTTAAAATAATTTAAAATAATTCAAAATAATAGATAAATAATTGAAAATAATTGAAAATAATTGAAAATAATTGATAAATAATTGAAAATAATTGAAAATAATTGAAAATAATTTAAAATAATTGAAAATAATTGAAAATAATGGAAAATAATTGAAAATAATTATAAATAATTGAAAATAATTATAAATAATTATAAATAATTGAATATAATTGATAAATGATTGAAAATAATTGAAAATAATTGAAAATAATTGAAAATAATTGAAAATAATTTTAAATAATTCAAAATAATTGAAAATAGTTGAAAATAATTGAAAATAATTGAAAATAATTGAAAATAATTGAAAATTATAATAAATAATTGAAAATAATTGAAAATAATTGAAAATAATTGAAAATAATTGAAAATAATTGAAAATAATTGAAAATAATTCAAAATAATTGAAAATAATAGATAAATAATTGAAAATAATTGAAAATAATTGAAAATAATTGAAAATAATTGAAAATAATTGAAAATAATTTAAAACAATTTAAAACAATTGAAAATAATTTAAAATAATTTAAAATAATTCAAAATAATTGAAAATAATTGAAAATAATTGAAAATAATTGAAAATAATTGATAAATAATTGAAAATAATGGAAAATAATTGAAAATAATTGAAAATAATTGAAAATAATTGAAAATAATTGAAAATAATTGAAAATAATTGAAAATAATTGAAAATAATTGGAAATAATTGAAAATAATTGAAAATAATTGATAAATAATTGAAAATAATTGATAAATAATTGAAAATAATTGAAAATAATAATAAATAATTGATAATAATTGATAAATAATTGAAAATAATTATAAATAATTGAAAATAATTGATAAATAATTGAAAATAATTGAAAATAATTGAAAAGAATTGAAAATAATGGAAAATAATTATAAATAATTGAAAATAATTTAAAAGAATTGAAAATAATTGAAAATAATTGAAAATAAGTGATAAATAATTGAAAATAATTGAAAATGATTGAAAATAATTGAAAATAATTGAAAATAATTGATAAATAATCGAAAATTATGGAAAATAATTATAAATAATTGAAAATAATTGTAAATAATTAAAAATAATTATAAATAATTGAAAATAATTGAAAATAATTGAAAATAATTCAAAATAATTGAAAATAATTCAAAATAATTGAAAATAATAGATAAATAATTGAAAATAATTCAAAATAATTGATAAATAATTGAAAATAATTGAAAATAATTTAAAATAATTGAAAATATTTGAAAATAATTGATAATAATTATAAATAATTATATATAATTGAATATAATTGAAAATAATTATAAATAATTATATATAATTGAATATAATTGATAAATAATTGAAAATAATTGAAAATAATTGAAAATAATGGAAA
Source organism: Andrena bucephala (assembly GCA_947577245.1). Taxonomy (NCBI): domain Eukaryota; kingdom Metazoa; phylum Arthropoda; class Insecta; order Hymenoptera; family Andrenidae; genus Andrena; species Andrena bucephala. The sequence continues at coordinate 61,114,113 of OX387717.1, forward strand.
ATAATTGAAAATAATTGAAAATAATTGAAAATAATTGAAAATAATTGAAAGTAATTGAAAATAATTGAAAATAATTGAAAATAATTGAAAATAATTGAAAATAATTGAAAATAATTGAAAATAATTGAAAATAATTGAAAATAATTGAAAATAATTGAAAATAATTCATAAATAATTGAAAATAATTGAAAATAATTGAAAATAATTGAAAATAATTGAAAATAATTGGTAATAATTATAAATAATTGAAAATAATTGATAAATAATTGAAAATAATTGATAAATAATTGAAAATAATTGAAAATAATAATAAATAATTGATAATAATTGATAAATAATTGAAAATAATTATAAATAATTGAAAATAATTGATAAATAATTGAAAATAATTGAAAATAATTGAAAAGAATTGAAAATAATGGAAAATAATTATAAATAATTGAAAATAATTTAAAAGAATTGAAAATAATTGAAAATAATTGAAAATAATTGAAAATAAGTGATAAATAATTGAAAATAATTGAAAATGATTGAAAATAATTGAAAATAATTGATAAATAATTGAAAATTATGGAAAATAATAATAAATAATTGAAAATAATTGTAAATAATTAAAAATAATTATAAATAATTGAAAATAATTGAAAATAATTGAAAATAATTCAAAATAATTGAAAATAATAGATAAATAATTGAAAATAATTCAAAATAATTGATAAATAATTGAAAATAATTGAAAATAATTTAAAATAATTGAAAATAATTGAAAATAATTGAAAATAATTATAAATAATTGAAAATAATTATAAATAATTATAAATAATTGAATATAATTGATAAATGATTGAAAATAATTGAAAATAATTGAAAATAATTTAAAATAATTGAAAATAATTGAAAATAATTGAAAATAATTGAAAATAATTGAAAATAATTGAAAATAATTGAAAATAATTGAAAATAATTGAAAATAATTGAAAATAATTGAAAATAATTGAAAATTATAATAAATAATTGAAAATAATTGAAAGTAATTGAAAATAATTGAAAATAATTGAAAATAATTGAAAATAATTCAAAATAATTGAAAATAATAGATAAATAGTTGAAAATAATTGAAAATAATTGAAAATAATAGAAAATAATTGAAAATAATTGAAAATAATTTAAAACAATTTAAAATAATTGAAAATAATTTAAAATAATTTAAAATAATTCAAAATAATAGATAAATAATTGAAAATAATTGAAAATAATTGAAAATAATTGATAAATAATTGAAAATAATTGAAAATAATTGAAAATAATTTAAAATAATTGAAAATAATTGAAAATAATGGAAAATAATTGAAAATAATTATAAATAATTGAAAATAATTATAAATAATTATAAATAATTGAATATAATTGATAAATGATTGAAAATAATTGAAAATAATTGAAAATAATTGAAAATAATTGAAAATAATTTTAAATAATTCAAAATAATTGAAAATAATTGAAAATAATTGAAAATAATTGAAAATAATTGAAAATAATTGAAAATAATTGAAAACAATTGAAAATAATTGAAAATTATTGAAAACAATTGAAAACAATTGATAAATAATTGAAAACAATTGAAAATAATTGAAAATAATTTAAAATAATTGAAAATAATTTAAAATAATTGAAAATAATTTAAAACAATTTAAAATAATTGAAAATAAATTAAAATAATTTAAAATAATTCAAAATAATTGAAAATAATAGATAAATAATTGAAAATAATTGAAAATAATTGAAAATAATTGATAAATAATTGAAAATAATTGAAAATAATTGAAAATAATTGAAAATAATTGAATATAATTGAAAATAATTGAAAATAATTGAAAATAATTGAAAATAATTGAAAATAATTGAAAATATATGATAAATAATTGAAAATAATTGAAAATAATTATAAATAATTGAAAATAATTGAAAATAATTTAAAATAATTTAAAATAATTATAAATAATTGAATATAATTGATAAATAATTGATAAATAATTGAAAACAATTGAAAATAATTGAAAATAATTTAAAATAATTGAAAATAATTGAAAATAATTGAAAATAATTTAAAACAATTTAAATAATTGAAAATAATTGAAAATAATTATAAATAATTGAAAATAATTGAAAATAATTTAAAATAATTTAAAATAATTATAAATAATTGAATATAATTGATAAATAATTGAAAATAATTGAAAATAATTGAAAATAATTGATAAATAATTGAAAATAATTGAAATTAATTGAAAATAACTGAAAATAATTGAAAATAATTGAAAATAATTATAAATAATTGAAAATAATTGATAAATAATTGAAAATAATTGAAAATAATTGAAAATAATTGAAAATAATTGAAAATAATTGAAAATAATTGAAAATAATTATAAATAATTGAAAATAATTATAAATAATTGAAAACAATTGAAAACAATTGAAAATAATTGAAAATAATTGAAAACAATTGAAAATAATTGAAAATTATTGAAAACAATTGAAAACAATTGATAAATAATTGAAAACAATTGAAAATAATTGAAAATAATTTAAAATAATTTAAAATAATTTAAAACAATTTAAAATAATTGAAAATAATTTAAAATAATTTAAAATAATTCAAAATAATTGAAAATAATAGATAAATAATTGAAAATAATTGAAAATAATTGAAAATAATTGATAAATAATTGAAAATAATTGAAAATAATTGAAAATAATTGAAAATAATTGAAAATAATTGAAAATAATTGAAAATAATTGAAAATAATTGAAAATAATTGAAAATAATTGAAAATAATTGAAAATAATTGAAAATAATTGATAAATAATTGAAAATAATTAAAAATAATTATAAATAATTGAAAATAATTGAAAATAATTGAAAATAATTCAAAATAATTGAAAATAATAGATAAATAATTGAAAATAATAGATAAATAATTGAAAATAATTCAAAATAATTGATAAATAATTGAAAATAATTGAAAATAATTTAAAATAATTGAAAATATTTGAAAATAATTGAAAATAATTATAAATAATTATATATAATTGAATATAATTGAAAATAATTATAAATAATTATATATAATTGAATATAATTGATAAATAATTTAAAATAATTGAAAATAGTTGAAAATAATTGAAAATAATTGAAAATAATTGAAAATAATTGAAAATAATTGAAAATAATTGAAAATAATTGAAAATAATTGAAAATAATTGAAAATAATTGAAAATAATTGAAAATAATAGAAAATAATTGAAAATAATTATAAATAATTGAAAATAATTATAAATAATTATAAATAATTGAATATAATTGATAAATGATTGAAAATAATTGAAAATAATTGAAAATAATTGAAAATAATTGAAAATAATTGAAAATAATTGAAAATAATTGAAAATAATTGAAAATAATTGAAAATAATTGAAAATAATTGAAAATAATTGAAAATAATTGAAAATAATTGAAAATAATTGAAAATAATTGAAAATAATTGAAAATAATTGAAAATAATTGAAAATAATTTAAAATAATTGAAAATAATTGAAAATAATGGAAAATAATTGAAAATAATTATAAATAATTGAAAATAATTATAAATAATTATAAATAATTGAATATAATTGATAAATAATTGAAAATAATTGAAAGTAATTGAAAATAATTGAAAATAATTGAAAATAATTGAAAATAATTGAAAATAATTCAAAATAATTGAAAATAATAGATAAATAATTGAAAATAATTGAAAATAATTGAAAATAATAGAAAATAATTGAAAATAATTTAAAATAATTGAAAATAATTTAAAACAATTTAAAATAATTGAAAATAATTTAAAATAATTTAAAATAATTCAAAATAATAGATAAATAATTGAAAATAATTGAAAATAATTGAAAATAATTGATAAATAATTGAAAATAATTGAAAATAATTGAAAATAATTTAAAATAATTGAAAATAATTGAAAATAATGGAAAATAATTGAAAATAATTATAAATAATTGAAAATAATTATAAATAATTATAAATAATTGAATATAATTGATAAATGATTGAAAATAATTGAAAATAATTGAAAATAATTGAAAATAATTATAAATAATTGAAAACAATTGAAAACAATTGAAAATAATTGAAAATAATTGAAAATAATTGAAAATAATTGATAAATAATTGAAAACAATTGAAAATAATTCATAAATAATTGAAAACAATTGAAAATAATTGAAAATAATTGATAAATAAGTGAAACCAATTGAAAATAATTGAAAATAATTGAAAACAATTGAAAATAATTGAAAATAACTGAAAATAATTGAAAATAATTGAAAATAATTGATACATTATTGAAAACAATTGAAAATAATTGAAAATAATTGAAAACAATTGAAAACAATTGAAAATAATTGAAAATAATTGAAAGCAATTGATAAATAATTGAAAACAATTGAAAATAATTCATAAATAATTGAAAACAATTGAAAATAATTGAAAATAATTGAAAATAATTGAAAATAATTGAAAACAATTGAAAACAATTGAAAACAATTGAAAACAATTGGAAATAATTGAAAATAATTATAAATTATTGAAAATAATTGAAAATAATTGATAAATAATTGATAAATAATTAATAAATAATTGAAAAAAATTGTAAATAATATTAAATAATTGAAAATAATTGATAAATAATTGAAAATAATTGAAAACAATTGAAAATAATTGAAAATAATTGATAAATAATTGATAAATAATTGAAAACAATTGAAAATAATTTAAAATAATTGAAGACAATTGAAAATAATTGATAAATAATTGAAAACAATTGAAAATAATTGATAAATAATTAAAACAATTGAAAACAATTGAAAATAATTGAAAATAATTGAAAATAATTGAAAACAAATGATAATTAATTGAAAACAATTGAAAACAATGGAAAATAATTGAAAATAATTGAAAACATTTGAAAATAATTGAAAATAATTAAAAACACTTGAAAATAATTGAAAATAATTGAAAATAATTGAAAACAATTGAAAACAATTGAAAACAATTGAAAACAATTGGAAATAATTGAAAATAATTATAAATTACTGAAAATAATTGAAAATAATTGATAAATAATTAATAAATAATTGAAAAAAATTGTAAATAATATTAAATAATTGAAAATAATTGATAAATAATTGAAAATAATTGAAAATAATTATAAATAATTGAAAACAATTGAAAACAATTGAAAATAATTGAAAAGAATTGAAAATAATTGAAAATAATTGAAAACAATTGAAAATAATTGAAAATAATTGATAAATAATTGAAAACAATTGAAAATAATTCATAAATAATTGAAAACAATTGAAAATAATTGAAAATAATTGAAAATAATTGAAAATAATTGAAAACAATTGAAAACAAATGAAAACAATTGAAAACAATTGAAAACAATTGGAAATAATTGAAAATAATTATAAATTATTGAAAATAATTGAAAATAATTGATAAATAATTGAAAACAATTGAAAATAATTGAAAAAAATTAAAAACAATTGAAAACAATTGAAAATAATTGAAAATAATTGAAAACAATAGATAAATAATTGAAAACAATTGAAAATAATTGGAAATAATTGAAAATAATTGAAAACAATTTAAAATAATTGAAAATAATTAAAAACAATTGAAAATAATTGAAAATAATTAAAACAATTGAAAATAATTAAAAATAATTGGTAAATAATTGAAAACAATTAGAAATAATTGATAAATAATTGAAACAATTGAAAATAATTGAAAATAATTTAAAACAATTGATAAATAATTCAAAATAATTGAAAATAATTGAAAATGATTGAAAACAATTGAAAACAATTGATAAATAATTGAAACCAACTGAAAACAATTGAAAAGAATTGATAAATAATTGTAAATAATTGAAAATAATTGAAAATAATTGAAAATAATTGAAAATAATTATAAATAATTGAAAACAATTGAAACAATTGAAAATAATTGAAAATAATTGAAAACAATTGAAAATAATCGAAAATAATTGAAAGCAATTGATAAATAATTGAAAACAATTGAAAACAATTGAAAACAATTGAAAACAATTGGAAATAATTGAAAATAATTATAAATTATTGAAAATAATTGAAAATAATTGATAAATAATTGATAAATAATTAATAAATTATTGAAAAAAATTGTAAATAATATTAAATAATTGAAAATAAATTATAAATAATTGAAAATAATTGAAAACAATTGAAAATAATTGAAAATAATTGATAAATAATTGATAAATAATTGAAAACAATTGAAAATAATTTAAAATAATTGAAGACAATTGAAAATAATTGATAAATAATTGAAAACAATTGAAAATAATTGAAAATAATTGAAAAAAATTGAAAATAATTGATAAATAATTGAAACCAATTGAAAACAATTGAAAACAATTGGAAATAATTGAAAATAATTATAAATTATTGAAAATAATTGAAAATAATTGATAATTAATTGATAAATAATTAATAAATAATTGAAAAAAATTGTAAATAATATTAAATAATTGAAAATAATTGATAAATAATTGAAAATAATTGAAAATAATTATAAATAATTGAAAACAATTGAAAACAATTGAAAATAATTGAAAATAATTGAAAACAATTGAAAATAATTGAAAATAATTGAAAACAATTGATAAATAATTGAAAACAATTGAAAATAATTGAAAATAATGGAAAATAATTGAAAATAATTGATAAATAATTGAAAACAATTGAAAATAATTGATAAATAATTGAAAACAATTGAAAATAATTGAAAACAATTGAAAATAATTGATAAATAATTGAAACCAATTGAAAATAATTGAAAATAATTGAAAATAGCAGAAAATAATTGAAAATAATTGAAAATAATTATAAATAATTGAAAACAATTGAAAACAATTGAAAAGAATTGAAAATAATTGAAAATAGTTGATAACAATTTATAAATAATTGAAAATGATTGAAAACAATTGAAAATAATTGAAATCAATTGAAAATAATTGAAAATAATTGAAAATAATTGAAAATAATTGAAAATAATTGAAAATAATTGAAAATAATTGAAAACAATTGAAAATAATTGATAAATAATTGAAAACAATTGAAAATAATTGAAAATAATTGAAAACAATTGAAAATAATTGAAAATAATTGATAAATAATTGAAAACAATTGAAAATAATTGAAAAAAATTGAAAACAATTGAAAACAATTGAAAATAATTGAAAATAATTGAAAACAATAGATAAATAATTGAAAACAATTGAAAATAATTGGAAATAATTGAAAATAATTGAAAACAATTTAAAATAATTGAAAATAATTAAAAACAATTGAAAATAATTGAAAATAATTAAAACAATTGAAAATAATTAAAAATAATTGGTAAATAATTGAAAACAATTAGAAATAATTGATAAATAATTGAAAACAATTGAAAATAATTGAAAATAATTTAAAATAATTGATAAATAATTGAAAATAATTGAAAATAATTGAAAATAATTATAAATAATTGAAAACAATTGAAAAGAATTGAAAATAATTGAAAATAATTGAAAACAATTGAAAATAATTGAAAATAATTGAAAACAATTGATAAATAATTGAAAACAATTGAAAATAATTGAAAATAATTGAAAATAATTGAAAATAATTGATAAATAATTGAAAACAATTGAAAATAATTCATAAATAATTGAAAACAATTGAAAATAATTGAAAATAATTGATAAATAAGTGAAACCAATTGAAAATAATTGAAAATAATTGAAAACAATTGAAAATAATGAAAATAACTGAAAATAATTGAAAATAATTGAAAATAATTGATACATTATTGAAAACAATTGAAAATAATTGAAAATAATTGAAAACAATTGAAAACAATTGAAAATAATTGAAAATAATTGAAAGCAATTGATAAATAATTGAAAACAATTGAAAATAATTGAAAAGAATTGAAAATAATTGAAAATAATTGAAAACAATTGAAAATAATTGAAAATAATTGATAAATAATTGAAAACAATTGAAAATAATTCATAAATAATTGAAAACAATTGAAAATAATTGAAAATAATTGAAAATAATTGAAAATAATTTAAAACAATTGAAAACAATTGAAAACAATTGAAAACAATTGGAAATAATTGAAAATAATTGAAAATTATTGAAAATAATTGAAAATAATTGATAAATAATTGATAAATAATTAATAAATAATTGAAAAAAATTGTAAATAATATTAAATAATTGAAAATAATTGATAAATAATTGAAAATAATTGAAAACAATTGAAAATAATTGAAAATAATTGATAAATAATTGATAAATAATTGAAAACAATTGAAAATAATTTAAAATAATTGAAGACAATTGAAAATAATTGATAAATAATTGAAAACAATTGAAAATAATTGATAAATAATTAAAACAATTGAAAACAATTGAAACTAATTGAAATTAATTGAAAATAATTGAAAACAAATGATAATTAATTGAAAACAATTGAAAACAATGGAAAATAATTGAAAATAATTGAAAACATTTGAAAATAATTGAAAATAATTAAAAACAATTGAAAATAATTGAAAATAATTGAAAATAATTGAAAACAATTGAAAACAATTGAAAACAATTGAAAACAATTGGAAATAATTGAAAATAATTATAAATTACTGAAAATAATTGAAAATAATTGATAAATAATTAATAAATAATTGAAAAAAATTGTAAATAATATTAAATAATTGAAAATAATTGATAAATAATTGAAAATAATTGAAAATAATTATAAATAATTGAAAACAATTGAAAACAATTGAAAATAATTGAAAAGAATTGAAAATAATTGAAAATAATTGAAAACAATTGAAAATAATTGAAAATAATTGATAAATAATTGAAAACAATTGAAAATAATTCATAAATAATTGAAAACAATTGAAAATAATTGAAAATAATTGAAAATAATTGAAAATAATTGAAAACAATTGAAAACAAATGAAAACAATTGAAAACAATTGAAAACAATTGGAAATAATTGAAAATAATTATAAATTATTGAAAATAATTGAAAATAATTGATAATTAATTGATAAATAATTAATAAATAATTGAAAAAAATTGTAAATAATATTAAATAATTGAAAATAATTGATAAATAATTGAAAATAATTGAAAATAATTATAAATAATTGAAAACAATTGAAAACAATTGAAAATAATTGAAAATAATTGAAAACAATTGAAAATAATTGAAAATAATTGAAAACAATTGATAAATAATTGAAAACAATTGAAAATAATTGAAAATAATTGAAAATAATTGAAAATAATTGATAAATAATTGAAAACAATTGAAAATAATTGATAAATAATTGAAAACAATTGAAAATAATTGAAAACAATTGAAAATAACAGAAAATAATTGAAAATAATTGAAAATAATTATAAATAATTGAAAACAATTGAAAACAATTGAAAAGAATTGAAAATAATTGAAAATAGTTGATAACAATTTATAAATAATTGAAAATGATTGAAAACAATTGAAAATAATTGAAATCAATTGAAAATAATTGAAAATAATTGAAAATAATTGAAAATAATTGAAAATAATTGAAAATAATTGAAAATAATTGAAAATAATTGAAAACAATTGAAAATAATTGATAAATAATTGAAAACAATTGAAAATAATTGAAAATAATTGAAAACAATTGAAAATAATTGAAAATAATTGATAAATAATTGAAAACAATTGAAAATAATTGAAAAAAATTGAAAACAATTGAAAACAATTGAAAATAATTGAAAATAATTGAAAACAATAGATAAATAATTGAAAACAATTGAAAATAATTGGAAATAATTGAAAATAATTGAAAACAATTTAAAATAATTGAAAATAATTAAAAACAATTGAAAATAATTGAAAATAATTAAAACAATTGAAAATAATTAAAAATAATTGGTAAATAATTGAAAACAATTAGAAATAATTGATAAATAATTGAAAACAATTGAAAATAATTGAAAATAATTTAAAACAATTGATAAATAATTGAAAATAATTGAAAATAATTGAAAATGATTGAAAACAATTGAAAACAATTGATAAATAATTGAAACCAACTGAAAACAATTGAAAAGAATTGATAAATAATTGTAAATAATTGAAAATAATTGAAAATAATTGAAAATAATTGAAAATAATTATAAATAATTGAAAACAATTGAAACAATTGAAAATAATTGAAAATAATTGAAAACAATTGAAAATAATTGAAAATAATTGAAAGCAATTGATAAATAATTGAAAACAATTGAAAATAATTGAAAAGAATTGAAAATAATTGAAAATAATTGAAAACAATTGAAAATAATTGAAAATAATTGATAAATAATTGAAAACAATTGAAAATAATTCATAAATAATTGAAAACAATTGAAAATAATTGAAAATAATTGAAAATAATTGAAAATAATTGAAAACAATTGAAAACAATTGAAAACAATTGAAAACAATTGGAAATAATTGAAAATAATTATAAATTATTGAAAATAATTGAAAATAATTGATAAATAATTGATAAATAATTAATAAATAATTGAAAAAAATTGTAAATAATATTAAATAATGGAAAATAATTGATAAATAATTGAAAATAATTGAAAACAATTGAAAATAATGGATAAATAATTGAAAACAATTGAAAATAATTGAAAATAATTGAAAACAATTGAAAATAATTGATAAATAATTGAAACCAATTGAAAACAATTGAAAATAATTGAAAATAATTGAAAATAATTGAAAACAAATGATAATTAATTGAAAACAATTGAAAACAATGGAAAATAATTGAAAATAATTGAAAACATTTGAAAATAATTGAAAATAATTAAAAACAATAGAAAATAACTGAAAATAATTGAAAATAATTGAAAACACTTGAAAACAATTGAAAACAATTGAAAACAATTGGAAATAATTGAAAATAATTATAAATTATTGAAAATAATTGAAAATAATTGATAAATAATTGATAAATAATTAATAAATAATTGAAAAAAATTGTAAATAATAATAAATAATTGAAAATAATTGATAAATAATTGAAAATAATTGAAAATAATTATAAATGATTGAAAATAATTGAAAACAATTGGAAATAATTGAAAATAATTGAAAACAATTGATAAATAATTGAAAACAATTCAAAATAATTGAAAATAATTGAAAATAATTGAAAATAATTGAAAACAATTGAAAATAATTAAAATAATTGATAAATAATTGAAAACCATTGAAAATAATTGATAAATAATTGAAAACAAATGAAAATAATTGAAAATAATAGAAAACAATTGAAAATAATTGATAAATAATTTAAACCAATTGAAAACAATTGAAAATAATTGAAAATAATTGAAAACAATTGATAAATAATTGAAAACAATTGAAAACAATTGAAAATAATTGAAAATAATTGAAAACATTTGAAAATAATTGAAAATAATTAAAAACAATTTAAAATAATTGAAAATAATTGAAAATAATTGAAAACAATTGAAAATAATTGATAAATAATTGAAACCAATTGAAACAATTGAAAATAATTGATAAATAATTGAAAACAATTGAAAATAATTGAAAATAATTCAAACAATTGAAAATAATTAAAAATAATTGATAAATAATTGAAAACAATTGAAAATAATTGAAAATAAATAAAACAATTGAAAATAATTAAAAATAATTGATAAATAAATGAAAACAATTGAAAACAATTGAAAACAATTGAAATCAATTGGAAATAAGTGAAAATAATTATAAATTAATGAAAATAATTGAAAATAATTGATACATAATTGATAAATAATTAATAAATAATTGAAAAAAATTGTAAATAATAATAAATAATTGAAAATAATTGATAAATATTTGAAAATAATTGAAAATAATTATAAATAATTGAAAACAATTGAAAATAATTGAAACCAATTGAAAACAATTGAAAACAATTGAAAACAATTGAAAATAATTTAAAACAATTTAAAATAATTGAAAATAATTAAAAACAATTGAAAATAATAGAAAATAATTGAAAATAATTGAAAATAATTGAAAACAATTGAAAATAATTGATAAATAATTGAAACCAATTGAAAACAATTTAAAATACTTGATAAATAATTGAAAACAATTGAAAATAATTGAAAATAATTAAAACAATTGAAAATAATTAAAAATAATTGATAAATAATTGAAAACAATTAGAAATAATTGATAAATAATTGAAAACAATTGAAAATAATTGAAAATAATTTAAAACAATTGATAAATAATTGAAAATAATTGAAAATAATTGAAAATGATTGAAAACAATTGAAAATAATTGATAAATAATTGAAACCAACTGAAAACAATTGAAAAGAATTGATAAATATTTGAAAATAATTGAAAACAATTGAAAATAATTGAAAATAATTCAAACAATTGAAAATAATTAAAAATAATTGATAAATAATTGAAAACAATTGAAAATAATTGAAAATAAATAAAACAATTGAAAATAATTAAAAATAATTGATAAATAAATGAAAACAATTGAAAACAATTGAAAACAATTGAAATCAATTGGAAATAATTGAAAATAATTATAAATTAATGAAAATAATTGAAAATAATTGATACATAATTGATAAATAATTAATAAATAATTGAAAAAAATTGTAAATAATAATAAATAATTGAAAATAATTGATAAATAATTGAAAACAATTGAAAATAATTATAAATAATTGAAAATAATTGAAAATAGTTGAAAATAATTGATAAATAATTGAAAATAATTATAAATAATTGAAAATAATTGAAAATAATTGAAAATAATTGAAATTAATTATAAATAATTGAAAACAATTGAAACAATTGAAAATAATTGAAAATAATTGAAAACAATTGAAAATAATTTAAAATAATTGAAAACAATTGATAAATAATTGAAAACAATTGAAAATAATTGAAAAGAATTGAAAATAATTGAAAATAATTGAAAACAATTGAAAATAATTGAAAATAATTGATAAATAATTGAAAACAATTGAAAATAATTGATAAATAATTGAAAACAATTGAAAATAATTGAAAATAATTTAAAACAATTGAAAATGATTGAAAATAATTGAAAATAATTGAAAACAATTGATAAGTAATTGAAAACAATTGAAAATAATTGAAAATAATTGAAAAAAATTGAAAATAATTGAAAATAATTGAAAATAATTGAAAACAATTGAAAACAATTGAAAACAAATGAAAACAATTGGAAATAATTGAAAATAATTGAAAATAATTGAAAATAATTGAAAATGATTGAAAACAATTGAAAATAATTGATAAATAATTGAAACCAACTGAAAACAATTGAAAAGAATTGATAAATATTTGAAAATAATTGAAAACAATTGAAAATAATTGAAAACAATTGAAAATAATTATAAATAATTGAAAATAATTGAAAATAGTTGAAAATAATTGATAAATAATTGAAAATAATTATAAATAATTGAAAATAATTGAAAATATTTGAAAATATTTGAAAATAATTGAAAATAATTATAAATAATTGAAAACAATTGAAAATAATTGAAACCAATTGAAAACAATTGAAAACAATTGAAAACAATTGAAAATAATTTAAAACAATTTAAAATAAATGAAAATAATTAAAAACAATTGAAAATAATAGAAAATAATTGAAAATAATTGAAAATAATTGAAAACAATTGAAAATAATTGATAAATAATTGAAACCAATTGAAAACATTTTAAAATACTTGATAAATAATTGAAAACAATTGAAAATAATTTAAAACAATTTAAATTAATTGAAAATAATTAAAAACAATTGAAAATAATAGAAAATAATTGAAAATAATTGAAAATAATTGAAAACAATTGAAAATAATTGATAAATAATTGAAACCAATTGAAAACAATTTAAAATACTTGATAAATAATTGAAAACAATTGAAAATAATTGAAAATAATTAAAACAATTGAAATTAATTAAAAATAATTGATAAATAATTGAAAACAATTAGAAATAATTGATAAATAATTGAAAACAATTGAAAATAATTGAAAATAATTTAAAACAATTGATAAATAATTGAAAATAATTGAAAATAATTGAAAATGATTGAAAACAATTGAAAATAATTGATAAATAATTGAAACCAACTGAAAACAATTGAAAAGAATTGATAAATATTTGAAAATAATTAAAAACAATTGAAAATAATTGAAAATAATTCAAACAATTGAAAATAATTAAAAATAATTGATAAATAATTGAAAACAATTGAAAATAATTGAAAATAAATAAAACAATTGAAAATAATTAAAAATAATTGATAAATAAATGAAAACATTTGAAAACAATTGAAAACAATTGAAATCAATTGGAAATAATTGAAAATAATTATAAATTAATGAAAATAATTGAAAATAATTGATACATAATTGATAAATAATTAATAAATAATTGAAAAAAATTGTAAATAATAATAAATAATTGAAAATAATTGATAAATAATTGAAAACAATTGAAAATAATTATAAATAATTGAAAATAATTGAAAACAGTTGAAAATAATTGATAAATAATTGAAAATAATTATAAATAATTGAAAATAATTGAAAATATTTGAAAATATTTGAAAATAATTGAAAATAATTATAAATAATTGAAAACAATTGAAAATAATTGAAACCAATTGAAAACAATTGAAAACAATTGAAAACAATTGAAAATAATTTAAAACAATTTAAAATAATTGAAAATAATTAAAAACAATTGAAAATAATAGAAAATAATTGAAAATAATTGAAAATAATTGAAAACAATTGAAAATAATTCATAAATAATTGAAACCAATTGAAAACAATTTAAAATACTTGATAAATAATTGAAAACAATTGAAAATAATTGAAAATAATTATAACAATTGAAAATAATTAAAAATAATTGATAAATAATTGAAAACAATTAGAAATAATTGATAAATAATTGAAAACAATTGAAAATAATTGAAAATAATTTAAAACAATTGATAAATAATTGAAAATAATTGAAAATAATTGAAAATGATTGAAAACAATTGAAAATAATTGATAAATAATTGAAACCAACTGAAAACAATTGAAAAGAATTCATAAATATTTGAAAATAATTGAAAATAATTGAAAATAATTGAAAATAATTGAAATTAATTATAAATAATTGAAAACAATTGAAACAATTGAAAATAATTGAAAATAATTGAAAACAATTGAAAATAATTTAAAATAATTGAAAACAATTGATAAATAATTGAAAACAATTGAAAATAATTGAAAAGAATTGAAAATAATTGAAAATAATTGAAAACAATTGAAAATAATTGAAAATAATTGATAAATAATTGAAAACAATTGAAAATAATTGATAAATAATTGAAAACAATTGAAAATAATTGAAAATAATTGAAAACAATTGAAAATGATTGAAAATAATTGAAAATAATTGAAAACAATTGATAAGTAATTGAAAACAATTGAAAATAATTGAAAATAATTGAAAAAAATTGAAAATAATTGAAAATAATTGAAAATAATTGAAAACAATTGAAAACAATTGAAAACAAATGAAAACAATTGGAAATAATTGAAAATAATTATAAATTATTGAAAATAATTGAAAATAATTGATAAATAATTGATAAATAATTGATAAATAATTAATAAATAATTGAAAAAAATTGTAAATAATATTAAATAATTGAAAATAATTGATAAATAATTGAAAATAATTGAAAATAATTATAAATAATTGAAAACAATTGAAAACAATTGAAAATAATTGAAAATAATTGAAAATAATTGAAAACAATTGAAAACAATTGAAAACAATTGAAAACAATTGGAAATCATTGAAAATAATTATAAATTATTGAAAATAATTGAAAATAATTGATAAATAATTGATAAATAATTAATAAATAATTGATAAATAATTAATAAATAATTGAAAAAAATTGTAAATAATATTAAATAATTGAAAATAATTGATAAATAATTGAAAATAATTGAAAATAATTATAAATAATTGAAAACAATTGAAATCAATTGAAAATAATTGAAAATAATTGAAAACAATTGAAAATAATTGAAAATAATTGAAAACAATTGATAAATAATTGAAAACAATTGAAAATAATTGAAAATAATTGAAAATAATTGAAAATAATTGATAAATAATTGAAAACAATTGAAAATAATTGATAAATAATTGAAAACAATTGAAAATAATTGATAAATAATTGAAAACAAATGAAAATAATTGAAAACAATTGAAAATAATTGATAAATAAGTGAAACCAATTGAAAATAATTGAAAATGATTGAAAACAATTGAAAATAATTGAAAATAACTGAAAATAATTGAAAATAATTGAAAATAATTGATATATTATTGAAAACAATTGAAAATAATTGAAAATAATTGAAAACAATTGAAAATAATTGAAAATAATTGATAAATAATTGATAAATAATTGAAAACAATTGAAAACAATTGAAAATAATTGAAAATAATTGAAAACAATTGAAAACAATTGATAAGTAATTGAAAACAGTTGAAAACAATTGAAAATAATTGAAAATAATTGAAAACATTTGAAAATAATTGAAAATAATTAAAAACAATTGAAAATAATTGAAAATAATTGAAAATAATTGAAAATAGTTGAAAACAATTGAAAATAATTGATAAATAATTGAAACCAATTGAAAACAATTGAAAATAATTGATAAATAATTGAAAACAATTGAAAATAATTGAAAATAATTCAAACAATTGAAAATAATTAAAAATAATTGATAAATAATTGAAAACAATTGAAAATAATTGAAAATAAATAAAACAATTGAAAATAATTAAAAATAATTGATAAATAAATGAAAACAATTGAAAACAATTGAAAACAATTGAAAACAATTGGAAATAATTGAAAATAATTATAAATTAATGAAAATAATTGAAAATAATTGATACATAATTGATAAATAATTAATAAATATTTGAAAAAATTGTAAATAATAATAAATAATTGAAAATAATTGATAAATAATTGAAAATAATTGAAAATAATTATAAATAATTGAAAATAATTGAAAATAGTTGAAAATAATTGATAAATAATTGAAAATAATTATAAATAATTGAAAATAATTGAAAATATTTGAAAATATTTGAAAATAATTGAAAATAATTATAAATAATTGAAAACAATTGAAAACAATTGAAAATAATTGAAACCAATTGGAAACAATTGAAAATAATTGATAAATAATTGAAAACAATTGAAAATAATTGAAAATAATTAAAACAATTGAAAATAATTAAAAATAATTGATAAATAATTGAAAACAATTAAAAATAATTGATAAATAATTGAAAACAATTGAAAATAATTGAAAATAATTGATAACAATTGATAAATAATTGAAAATGATTGAAAACAATTGAAAATAATTGATAAATAATTGAAACCAATTGAAACCAATTGAAAATAATTGAAAATAATTGAAAACAATTGAAAACAATTGATAAATAATTGAAAACAATTGAAAACAATTGGAAATAATTGAAAATAATTGAAAATTATTGAAAATAATTGAAAATAATTATAAATAATTGAAAACAATTGAAAACAATTGAAAATAATTGAAAATAATTGAAAACAATTGAAAATAATTGAAAATAATTGAAAACAATTGAAAATAATTGAAAATAATTGAAAATAATTGATAAATAATTGAAAACAATTGAAAATAATTGATAAATAATTGAAAACAATTGAAAATAATTGAAAATAATTGAAAACAATTGAAAACAATTGAAAATAATTGAAAATAATTGAAAACAATAGATAAATAATTGAAAACAATTGAAAATAATTGGAAATAATTGAAAATAATTGAAAACAATTTAAAATAATTGAAAATAATTAAAAACAATTGAAAATAATTGAAAATAAGTGAAAATAATTGAAAATAATTGAAAACAATTGAAAACAATTGAAAATAATTGAAACCAATTGAAAACAATTGAAAATAATTGATAAATAATTGAAAACAATTGAAAATAATTGAAAATAATTAAAACAACTGAAAATAATTAAAAATAATTGATAAATAATTGAAAACAATTAAAAATAATTGATAAATAATTGAAAACAATTGAAAATAATTCAAAATAATTGATAACAATTGATAAATAATTGATTATGAATGAAAACAATTGAAAATAATTGATAAATAATTGAAACCAATTGAAAACAATTGAAAATAATTGAAAATAATTGAAAACAATTGATAAATAATTGAAAACAATTGAAAACAATTGAAAATAATTGAAAATAATTGAAAACATTAGAAAATAATTGAAAATAATTGAAAATAATTGAAAATAATTGAAAACAATTGAAAGCAATTGAAAACAATTGGAAATAATTGAAAATAATTGAAAATTATTGAAAATAATTAAAAATTATTGAAAATAATTAAAAATTATTGAAAATAATTAAAAATTATTGAAAATAATTGAAAATAATTATAAATAATTGAAAATAATTGATAAATAATTGAAAACAATTGAAAATAATTGATAAATAATTGAAAACAATTGAAAATAATTGAAAATAATTGAAAACAGTTGAAAATAATTGAAAATAATTGATAAATAATTGAAAACAATTGAAAATAATTCAAAATAATTGAAAACAATTGAAAACAATTGAAAATAATTGAAAATAATTGAAAACAATAGATAAATAATTGAAAACAATTGAAAATAATTGGAAATAATTGAAAATAATTGAAAACAATTTAAAATAATTGAAAATAATTGAAAATAATTATAAATAATTGAAAATAATTGAAAATAATTGAAAATAATTGAAAACAATTGAAAATAATTCATAAATAATTGGAAACCAATTGAAAACAATTGAAAATACTTGATAAATAATTGAAAACAATTGAAAATAATTGAAAATAATTAAAACAATTGAAAATAATTAAAAATAATTGATAAATAATTGAAAACAATTAGAAATAATTGATAAATAATTGAAAACAATTGAAAATAATTGAAAATAATTTAAAACAATTGATAAATAATTGAAAATAATTGAAAATAATTGAAAATGATTGAAAACAATTGAAAATAATTGATAAATAATTGAAACCAACTGAAAACAATTGAAAAGAATTGATAAATAATTGAAAATAATTGAAAATAATTGAAAATAATTGAAAATAATTGAAAATAATTGAAAATAATTGAAAACAATTGATAAGTAATTGAAAACAATTGAAAATAATTGAAAATAATTGAAAAAAATTGAAAATAATTGAAAATAATTGAAAATAATTGAAAACAATTGAAAACAATTGAAAACAATTGAAAACAATTGGAAATCATTGAAAATAATTATAAATTATTGAAAATAATTGAAAATAATTGATAAATAATTGATAAATAATTAATAAATAATTGATAAATAATTAATAAATAATTGAAAAAAATTGTAAATAATATTAAATAATTGAAAATAATTGATAAATAATTGAAAATAATTGAAAATAATTATAAATAATTGAAAACAATTGAAATCAATTGAAAATAATTGAAAATAATTGAAAACAATTGAAAATAATTGAAAATAATTGAAAACAATTGATAAATAATTGAAAACAATTGAAAATAATTGAAAATAATTGAAAATAATTGAAAATAATTGATAAATAATTGAAAACAATTGAAAATAATTGATAAATAATTGAAAACAATTGAAAATAATTGATAAATAATTGAAAACAAATGAAAATAATTGAAAACAATTGAAAATAATTGATAAATAAGTGAAACCAATTGAAAATAATTGAAAATGATTGAAAACAATTGAAAATAATTGAAAATAACTGAAAATAATTGAAAATAATTGAAAATAATTGATATATTATTGAAAACAATTGAAAATAATTGAAAATAATTGAAAACAATTGAAAATAATTGAAAATAATTGATAAATAATTGATAAATAATTGAAAACAATTGAAAACAATTGAAAATAATTGAAAATAATTGAAAACAATTGAAAACAATTGATAAGTAATTGAAAACAGTTGAAAACAATTGAAAATAATTGAAAATAATTGAAAACATTTGAAAATAATTGAAAATAATTAAAAACAATTGAAAATAATTGAAAATAATTGAAAATAATTGAAAATAGTTGAAAACAATTGAAAATAATTGATAAATAATTGAAACCAATTGAAAACAATTGAAAATAATTGATAAATAATTGAAAACAATTGAAAATAATTGAAAATAATTCAAACAATTGAAAATAATTAAAAATAATTGATAAATAATTGAAAACAATTGAAAATAATTGAAAATAATTGAAAAAAATTGAAAATAATTGAAAATAATTGAAAATAATTGAAAACAATTGAAAACAATTGAAAACAATTGAAAACAATTGGAAATCATTGAAAATAATTATAAATTATTGAAAATAATTGAAAATAATTGATAAATAATTGATAAATAATTAATAAATAATTGATAAATAATTAATAAATAATTGAAAAAAATTGTAAATAATATTAAATAATTGAAAATAATTGATAAATAATTGAAAATAATTGAAAATAATTATAAATAATTGAAAACAATTGAAATCAATTGAAAATAATTGAAAATAATTGAAAACAATTGAAAATAATTGAAAATAATTGAAAACAATTGATAAATAATTGAAAACAATTGAAAATAATTGAAAATAATTGAAAATAATTGAAAATAATTGATAAATAATTGAAAACAATTGAAAATAATTGATAAATAATTGAAAACAATTGAAAATAATTGATAAATAATTGAAAACAAATGAAAATAATTGAAAACAATTGAAAATAATTGATAAATAAGTGAAACCAATTGAAAATAATTGAAAATGATTGAAAACAATTGAAAATAATTGAAAATAACTGAAAATAATTGAAAATAATTGAAAATAATTGATATATTATTGAAAACAATTGAAAATAATTGAAAATAATTGAAAACAATTGAAAATAATTGAAAATAATTGATAAATAATTGATAAATAATTGAAAACAATTGAAAACAATTGAAAATAATTGAAAATAATTGAAAACAATTGAAAACAATTGATAAGTAATTGAAAACAGTTGAAAACAATTGAAAATAATTGAAAATAATTGAAAACATTTGAAAATAATTGAAAATAATTAAAAACAATTGAAAATAATTGAAAATAATTGAAAATAATTGAAAATAGTTGAAAACAATTGAAAATAATTGATAAATAATTGAAACCAATTGAAAACAATTGAAAATAATTGATAAATAATTGAAAACAATTGAAAATAATTGAAAATAATTCAAACAATTGAAAATAATTAAAAATAATTGATAAATAATTGAAAACAATTGAAAATAATTGAAAATAAATAAAACAATTGAAAATAATTAAAAATAATTGATAAATAAATGAAGACAATTGAAAACAATTGAAAACAATTGAAAACAATTGGAAATAATTGAAAATAATTATAAATTAATGAAAATAATTGAAAATAATTGATACATAATTGATAAATAATTAATAAATAATTGAAAAAAACTGTAAATAATAATAAATAATTGAAAATAATTGATAAATAATTGAAAATAATTGAAAATAATTATAAATAATTGAAAATAATTGAAAATAGTTGAAAATAATTGATAAATAATTGAAAATAATTATTAATAATTGAAAATATTTGAAAATATTTGAAAATATTTGAAAATAATTGAAAATAATAATAAATAATTGAAAACAATTGAAAACAATTGAAAATAATTGAAACCAATTGAAAACAATTGAAAATAATTGATAAATAATTAAAAACAATTGAAAATAATTGAAAATAATTAAAACAATTGAAAATAATTAAAAATAATTGATAAATAATTGAAAACAATTAAAAATAATTGATAAATAATTGAAAACAATTGAAAATAATTGAAAATAATTTATAACAATTGATAAATAATTGAAAATGATTGAAAACAATTGAAAATAATTGATAAACAATTGAAACCAATTGAAAACAATTGAAAATAATTGAAAATAATTGAAAACAATTGAAAACAATTGATAAATAATTGAAAACAATTGAAAACAATTGAAAATAATTGAAAATAATTAGAAATAATTGATAAATAATTGAAAACAATTGAAAATAATTGAAAATAATTTAAAACATTTGATAAATAATTGAAAATAATTGAAAATAATTGAAAATGATTGAAAACAATTGAAAATAATTGATAAATAATTGAAACCAACTGAAAACAATTGAAAAGAATTGATAAATATTTGAAAATAATTGAAAATAATTGAAAATAATTGAAAATAATTGAAAATAATTGAAAATAATTGAAAATAATTATAAATAATTGAAAACAATTGAAACAATTGAAAATAATTGAAAATAATTGAAAACAATTGAAAATAATTGAAAATAATTGAAAACAATTGATAAATAATTGAAAACAATTGAAAATAATTGAAAAGAATTGCAAATAATTGAAAATAATTGAAAACAATTGATAAGTAATTGAAAACAATTGAAAACAATTGAAAATAATTGAAAATAATTGAAAACATTTGAAAATAATTGAAAATAAATAAAAACAATTGAAAATAATTGAAAATAATTGAAAATAATTGAAAATAGTTGAAAACAATTGAAAATAATTGATAAATAATTGAAACCAATTGAAAGCAATTGAAAATAATTGATAAATAATTGAAAACAATTGAAAATAATTGAAAATAATTCATACAATTGAAAATAATTAAAAATAATTGATAAATAATTGAAAACAATTGAAAATAATTGAAAATAATTGAAAACAATTGATAAATAATTGAAAACAATTGAAAATAATTGAAAATAATTGAAAATAATTGAAAATAATTGATAAATAATTGAAAACAATTGAAAATAATTGATAAATAATTGAAAAAAATTGAAAATAATTGATAAATAATTGAAAACAAATGAAAATAATTGAAAACAATTGAAAATAATTGATAAATAAGTGAAACCAATTGAAAATAATTGAAAATGATTGAAAACAATTGAAAATAATTGAAAATAACTGAAAATAATTGAAAATAATTGAAAATAATTGATATATTATTGAAAACAATTGAAAATAATTGAAAATAATTGAAAACAATTGAAAATAATTGAAAATAATTGATAAATAATTGATAAATAATTGAAAACAATTGAAAACAATTGAAAATAATTGAAAATAATTGAAAACAATTGAAAACAATTGATAAGTAATTGAAAACAGTTGAAAACAATTGAAAATAATTGAAAATAATTGAAAACATTTGAAAATAATTGAAAATAATTAAAAACAATTGAAAATAATTGAAAATAATTGAAAATAATTGAAAATAGTTGAAAACAATTGAAAATAATTGATAAATAATTGAAACCAATTGAAAACAATTGAAAATAATTGATAAATAATTGAAAACAATTGAAAATAATTGAAAATAATTCAAACAATTGAAAATAATTAAAAATAATTGATAAATAATTGAAAACAATTGAAAATAATTGAAAATAAATAAAACAATTGAAAATAATTAAAAATAATTGATAAATAAATGAAGACAATTGAAAACAATTGAAAACAATTGAAAACAATTGGAAATAATTGAAAATAATTATAAATTAATGAAAATAATTGAAAATAATTGATACATAATTGATAAATAATTAATAAATAATTGAAAAAAACTGTAAATAATAATAAATAATTGAAAATAATTGATAAATAATTGAAAATAATTGAAAATAATTATAAATAATTGAAAATAATTGAAAATAGTTGAAAATAATTGATAAATAATTGAAAATAATTATTAATAATTGAAAATATTTGAAAATATTTGAAAATATTTGAAAATAATTGAAAATAATAATAAATAATTGAAAACAATTGAAAACAATTGAAAATAATTGAAACCAATTGAAAACAATTGAAAATAATTGATAAATAATTAAAAACAATTGAAAATAATTGAAAATAATTAAAACAATTGAAAATAATTAAAAATAATTGATAAATAATTGAAAACAATTAGAAATAATTGATAAATAATTGAAAACAATTGAAAATAATTGAAAATAATTTAAAACAATTGATAAATAATTGAAAATAATTGAAAATAATTGAAAATGATTGAAAACAATTGAAAATAATTGATAAATAATTGAAACCAACTGAAAACAATTGAAAAGAATTGATAAATAATTGAAAATAATTGAAAATAATTGAAAATAATTGAAAACAATTGAAAATAATTAAAATAATTGATAAATAATTGAAAACAATTGAAAATAATTGATAAATAATTGAAAACAAATGAAAATAATTGAAAATAATAGAAAACAATTGAAAATAATTGATAAATAATTTAAACCAATTGAAAACAATTGAAAATAATTGAAAACAATTGATAAATAATTGAAAATAATTGAAAATAATTATAAATAATTGAAAACAATTGATAAATAATTGAAAACAATTGAAAACAATTGAAAATAATTGAAAATAATTGAAAACATTTGAAAATAATTGAAAATAATTAAAAACAATTGAAAATAATTGAAAATAATTGAAAATAATTGAAAATAATTTAAAACAATTGAAAATAATTGATAAATAATTGAAACCAATTGAAAACAATTGAAAATAATTGATAAATAATTGAAAACAATTGAAAATAATTCAAAATAATTCAAACAATTGAAAATAATTCAAAATAATTGATAAATAATTGAAAACAATTGAAAATAATTTAAAATAAATAAAACAATTAAAAATAATTGATAAATAAATGAAAACAATTGAAAACAATTCAAAACAATTGAAAACAATTGGAAATAATTGAAAATAATTATAAATTAATGAAAATAATTGAAAATAATTGATACATTATTGATAAATAATTAATAAATAATTTAAAAAAATTGTAAATAATAATAAATAATTGAAAATAATTGAAAATAATTGATAAATAATTGAAAATAATTGAAAATAATTATAAATAATTGAAAATAATTGAAAATAGTTGAAAATAATTGATAAATAATTGAAAATAGTTATAAATAATTGAAAATAATTGAAAATATTTGAAAATATTTGAAAATAATTGAAAATAATTATAAATAATTGAAAACAATTGAAAACAATTGAAAATAATTGAAACCAATTGAAAACAATTGAAAATAATAGATAAATAATTGAAAACAATTGAAAATAATTGAAAATAATTAAAACAACTGAAAATAATTAAAAATAATTGATAAATAATTGAAAACAATTAAAAATAATTGATAAATAATTGAAAACAATTGAAAATAATTCAAAATAATTGATAACAATTGATAAATAATTGAAAATGATTGAAAACAATTGAAAATAATTGATAAATAATTGAAACCAATTGAAAACAATTGAAAATAATTGAAAATAATTGAAAACAATTGAAAACAATTGAAAACAATTGAAAACAATTGAAAACAATTGGAAATAATTGAAAATAATTGAAAATTATTGAAAATAATTGAAAATTATTTAAAATAATTAAAAATTATTGAAAATAATTGAAAATAATTATAAATAATTGAAAATAATTGATAAATATTTGAAAACAATTGAAAATAATTGATAAATAATTGAAAACAATTGAAAATAATTGAAAATAATTGAAAACAATTGAAAATAATTGAAAATAATTGATAAATAATTGAAAACAATTGAAAATAATTCAAAATAATTGAAAACAATTGAAAACAATTGAAAATAATTGAAAATAATTGAAAACAATAGATAAATAATTGAAAACAATTGAAAATAATTGGAAATAATTGAAAATAATTGAAAACAATTTAAAATAATTGAAAATAATTGAAAATAATTATAAATAATTGAAAATAATTGAAAATAATTGAAAATAATTGAAAATAATTGAAAATAATAATAAATAATTGAAAACAATTGAAAACAATTGAAAATAATTGAAAATAATTGATAAATAATTGAAAACAATTGAAAATAATTGATAAATAATTGAAAACAATTGAAAATAAATGAAAATAATTGAAAACAATTGAAAATAATTGAGAATAATTGATAAATAATTGAAAACAATTGAAAATAATTGAAAATAATTGAAAACAATTGATAAGTAATTGAAAACAATTGAAAACAATTGAAAATAATTGAAAATAATTGAAAACATTTGAAAATAATTGAAAATAATTAAAAACAATTGAAAATAATTGAAAATAATTGAAAATAATTGAAAATAGTTGAAAACAATTGAAAATAATTGATAAATAATTGAAACCAATTGAAAGCAATTGAAAATAATTGATAAATAATTGAAAACAATTGAAAATAATTGAAAATAATTCAAACAATTGAAAATAATTAAAAATAATTGATAAATAATTGAAAACAATTGAAAATAATTGAAAATAAATAAAACAATTAAAATTAATTAAAAATAATTGATAAATAAATGAAAACAATTGAAAATAATTGAAAATAATTGAAAACAATAGATAAATAATTGAAAACAATTGAAAATAATTGGAAATAATTGAAAATAATTGAAAACAATTTAAAATAATTGAAAATAATTAAAAACAATTGAAAATAATTGAAAATAAGTGAAAATAATTGAAAATAATTGAAAACAATTGAAAATAATTGATAAATAATTGAAACCAATTGAAAACAATTGAAAATACTTGATAAATAATTGAAAAATATTGAAAATAATTGAAAATAATTAAAACAATTGAAAATAATTAAAAATAATTGATAAATAATTGAAAACAATTAGAAATAATTGATAAATAATTGAAAACAATTGAAAATAATTGAAAATAATTTAAAACAATTGATAAATAATTGAAAATAATTGAAAATGATTGAAAACAATTGAAAATAATTGATAAATAATTGAAACCAACTGAAAACAATTGAAAAGAATTGATAAATAATTGAAAATAATTGAAAATAATTGAAAATAATTGAAAACAATTGAAAATAATTAGAATAATTGATAAATAATTGAAAACAATTGAAAATAATTGATAAATAATTGAAAACAAATGAAAATAATTGAAAATAATAGAAAACAATTGAAAATAATTGATAAATAATTTAAACCAATTGAAAACAATTGAAAATAATTGAAAATAATTGAAAACAATTGATAAATAATTGAAAATAATTGAAAATAATTATAAATAATTGAAAACAATTGATAAATAATTGAAAACAATTGAAAACAATTGAAAATAATTGAAAATAATTGAAAACATTTGAAAATAATTGAAAATAATTAAAAACAATTGAAAATAATTGAAAATAATTGAAAATAATTGAAAATAATTGAAAACAATTGAAAATAATTGATAAATAATTGAAACCAATTGAAAACAATTGAAAATAATTGATAAATAATTGAAAACAATTGAAAATAATTCAAAATAATTCAAACAATTGAAAATAATTCAAAATAATTGATAAATAATTGAAAACAATTGAAAATAATTGAAAATAAATAAAACAATTAAAAATAATTGATAAATAAATGAAAAAAATTGAAAACAATTGAAAACAATTGAAAACAATTGGAAATAATTGAAAATAATTATAAATTAATGAAAATAATTGAAAATAATTGATACATTATTGATAAATAATTAATAAATAATTAAAAAAAATTGTAAATAATAATAAATAATTGAAAATAATTGAAAATAATTGATAAATAATTGAAAATAATTGAAAATAATTATAAATAATTGAAAATAATTGAAAATAGTTGAAAATAATTGATAAATAATTGAAAACAGTTATAAATAATTGAAAATAATTGAAAATATTTGAAAATATTTGAAAATAATTGAAAATAATTATAAATAATTGAAAACAATTGAAAACAATTGAAAATAATTGAAACCAATTGAAAACAATTGAAAATAATTGATAAATAATTGAAAACAATTGAAAATAATTGAAAATAATTAAAACAACTGAAAATAATTAAAAATAATTGATAAATAATTGAAAACAATTAAAAATAATTGATAAATAATTGAAAACAATTGAAAATAATTCAAAATAATTGATAACAATTGATAAATAATTGAAAATGATTGAAAACAATTGAAAATAATTGATAAATAATTGAAACCAATTGAAAACAATTGAAAATAATTGAAAATAATTGAAAACAATTGAAAACAATTGAAAACAATTGAAAACAATTGAAAACAATTGGAAATAATTGAAAATAATTGAAAATTATTGAAAATAATTGAAAATTATTGAAAATAATTAAAAATTATTGAAAATAATTGAAAATAATTATAAATAATTGAAAATAATTGATAAATATTTGAAAACAATTGAAAATAATTGATAAATAATTGAAAACAATTGAAAATAATTGAAAATAATTGAAAACAATTGAATATAGTTGAAAATAATTGATAAATAATTGAAAACAATTGAAAATAATTCAAAATAATTGAAAACAATTGAAAACAATTGAAAATAATTGAAAATAATTGAAAACAATAGATAAATAATTGAAAACAATTGAAAATAATTGGAAATAATTGAAAATAATTGAAACCAACTGAAAACAATTGAAAAGAAATGATAAATAATTGAAAATAATTGAAAATAATTGAAAATAATTGAAAATAATTGAAAATAATTGAAAATAATTATAAATAATTGAAAACAATTGAAACAATTGAAAATAATTGAAAATAATTGAAAACAATTAAAAATAATTGAAAATAATTTAAAGCAATTGATAAATAATTGAAAACAATTGAAAATAATTGAAAAGAATTGAAAATAATTGAAAATAATTTAAAACAATTGAAAATAATTGAAAATAATTGATAAATAATTGAAAACAATTGAAAATAATTGATAAATAATTGAAAACAATTGAAAATAATTGAAAATAATTTAAAACAATTGAAAATAATTGAAAATAATTGAAAATAATTGAAAACAATTGATAAGTAATTGAAAACAATTGAAAATAATTGAAAATAATTGAAAAAAATTGAAAATAATTGAAAATAATTGAAAATAATTGAAAACAATTGAAAACAATTGAAAACAATTGAAAACAATTGGAAATCATTGAAAATAATTTTAAATTATTGAAAATAATTGAAAATAATTGATAAATAATTGATAAATAATTAATAAATAATTGAAAAAAATTGTAAATAATATTAAATAATTGAAAATAATTGAAAATAATTGAAAATAATTATAAATAATTGAAAACAATTGAAATCAATTGAAAATAATTGAAAATAATTGAAAACAATTGAAAATAATTGAAAATAATTGAAAACAATTGATAAATAATTGAAAACAATTGAAAATAATTGAAAATAATTGAAAATAATTGAAAATAATTGATAAATAATTGAAAACAATTGAAAATAATTGATAAATAATTGATAACAATTGAAAATAATTGAAAACAATTGAAAATAATTGAAAACAATTGAAAATAATTGATAAATAAGTGAAACCAATTGAAAATAATTGAAAATGATTGAAAACAATTGAAAATAATTGAAAATAACTGAAAATAATTGAAAATAATTGAAAATAATTGATATATTATTGAAAACAATTGAAAATAATTGAAAATAATTGAAAACAATTGAAAATAATTGAAAATAATTGATAAATAATTGATAAATAATTGAAAACAATTGAAAACAATTGAAAATAATTGAAAATAATTGAAAACAATTGATAAGTAATTGAAAACAGTTGAAAACAATTGAAAATAATTGAAAATAATTGAAAACATTTGAAAATAATTGAAAATAATTAAAAACAATTGAAAATAATTGAAAATAATTGAAAATAATTGAAAATAGTTGAAAACAATTGAAAATAATTGATAAATAATTGAAACCAATTGAAAACAATTGAAAATAATTGATAAATAATTGAAAACAATTGAAAATAATTGAAAATAATTCAAACAATTGAAAATAATTAAAAATAATTGATAAATAATTGAAAACAATTGAAAATAATTGAAAATAAATAAAACAATTGAAAATAATTAAAAATAATTGATAAATAAATGAAAACAATTGAAAACAATTGAAAACAATTGAAAACAATTGAAAACAATTGGAAATAATTGAAAATAATTATAAATTAATGAAAATAATTGAAAATAATTGATACATAATTGAAACCAATTGAAAGCAATTGAAAATAATTGATAAATAATTGAAAACAATTGAAAATAATTGAAAATAATTCAAACAATTGAAAATAATTAAAAATAATTGATAAATAATTGAAAACAATTGAAAATAATTGAAAATAAATAAAACAATTGAAAATAATTAAAAATAATTGATAAATAAATGAAAACAATCTAAAACAATTGAAAACAATTGAAAACAATTGGAAATAATTGAAAATAATTATAAATTAATGAAAATAATTCAAAATAATTGATACATAATTGATAAATAATTAATAAATAATTGAAAAAAATTGTAAATAATAATAAATAAGTGAAAATAATTGATAAATAATTGAAAATAATTGAAAATAATTATAAATAATTGAAAATAATTGAAAATAGTTGAAAATAATTGATAAATAATTGAAAATAATTATTAATAATTGAAAATAATTATTAATAATTGAAAATAATTGAAAATATTTGAAAATATTTGAAAATAATTGAAAATAATAATAAATAATTGAAAACAATTGAAAACAATTGAAAATAATTGAAACCAATTGAAAACAATTGAAAATAATTGAAAACAATTGAAAATAATTGAAAATAATTAAAACAATTGAAAATAATTAAAAATAATTGATAAATAATTGAAAACAATTAAAAATAATTGATAAATAAATGAAAACAATTGAAAATAATTGAAAATAATTTATAACAATTGATAAATAATTGAAAATGATTGAAAACAATTGAAAATAATTGATAAATAATTGAAACCAATTGAAAACAATTGAAAATAATTGAAAATAATTGAAAACAATTGAAAACAATTGAAAATAATTGAAAATAATTTAAAACAATTGATAAATAATTGAAAATAATTGAAAATAATTGAAAATGATTGAAAACAATTGAAAATAATTGATAAATAATTGAAACCAACTGAAAACAATTGAAAAGAATTGATAAATAATTGAAAGCAATTGAAAATAATTGAAAATAATTGAAAATAATTGAAAATAATTATAAATAATTGAAAACAATTGAAACAATTGAAAATAATTGAAAATAATTGAAAACAATTGAAAATAATTGAAAATAATTGAAAACAATTGATAAATAATTGAAAACAATTGAAAATAATTGAAAAGAATTGCAAATAATTGAAAATAATTGAAAACAATTGATAAGTAATTGAAAACAATTGAAAACAATTGAAAATAATTGAAAATAATTGAAAACATTTGAAAATAATTGAAAATAAATAAAAACAATTGAAAATAATTGAAAATAATTGAAAATAATTGAAAATAGTTGAAAACAATTGAAAATAATTGATAAATAATTGAAACCAATTGAAAGCAATTAAAAATAATTGATAAATAATTGAAAACAATTGATAATAATTGAAAATAATTCATACAATTGAAAATAATTAAAAATAATTGATAAATAATTGAAAACAATTGAAAATAATTTAAAATAAATAAAACAATTGAAAATAATTAAAAATAATTGATAAATAAATGAAAACAATTGAAAACAATTGAAAACAATTGAAAACAATTGGAAATAATTGAAAATAATTATAAATTAATGAAAATAATTGAAAATAATTGATACATAATTGATAAATAATTAATAAATAATTGAAAAAAATTGTAAATAATAATAAATAATTGAAAATAATTGATAAATAATTGAAAATAATTGAAAATAATTATAAATAATTGAAAATAATTGAAAATAGTTGAAAATAATTGATAAATAATTGAAAATAATTATTAATAATTGAAAATAATTGAAAATATTTCAAAATATTTGAAAATAATTGAAAATAATAATAAATAATTGAAAACAATTGAAAACAATTGAAAATAATTGAAACCAATTGAAAACAATTGAAAATAATTGATAAATAATTAAAAACAATTGAAAATAATTGAAAATAATTAAAACAATTGAAAATAATTAAAAATAATTGATAAATAATTGAAAACAATTAAAAATAATTGATAAATAATTGAAAACAATTGAAAATAATTGAAAATAATTTATAACAATTGATAAATAATTGAAAATGATTGAAAACAATTGAAAATAATTGATAAACAATTGAAACCAATTGAAAACAATTGAAAATAATTGAAAATAATTGAAAACAATTGAAAACAATTGATAAATAATTGAAAACAATTGAAAACAATTGAAAATAATTGAAAATAATTGAAAACATTAGAAAATAATTGAAAATAATTAAAAATAATTGAAAATAATTGAAAATAATTGAAAATAATTGAAAACAATTGAAAACAATTGAAAACAATTGAAAACAATTGAAAATAATTGAAAACAACAGATAAATAATTGAAAACAATTGAAAATAATTGGAAATAATTGAAAATAATTGAAAACAATTTAAAATAATTGAAAATAATTAAAAACAATTGAAAATAATTGAAAATAATTGAAAATAATTGAAAATAATTGAAAATAATTGAAAACAATTGAAAATAATTGATAAATAATTGGAAACCAATTGAAAACAATTGAAAATACTTGATAAATAATTGAAAACAATTGAAAATAATTGAAAATAATTAAAACAATTGAAAATAATTAAAAATAATTGATAAATAATTGAAAACAATTAGAAATAATTGATAAATAATTGAAAACAATTGAAAATAATTGAAAATAATTTAAAACATTTGATAAATAATTGAAAATAATTGAAAATAATTGAAAATGATTGAAAACAATTGAAAATAATTGATAAATAATTG
The DNA here is from genome assembly GCA_947577245.1 of Andrena bucephala. Lineage (NCBI taxonomy): Eukaryota > Metazoa > Arthropoda > Insecta > Hymenoptera > Andrenidae > Andrena > Andrena bucephala. The sequence goes on from OX387717.1 coordinate 61,147,532, forward strand.
AAACCAACTGAAAACAATTGAAAAGAATTGATAAATATTTGAAAATAATTGAAAATAATTGAAAATAATTGAAAATAATTGAAAATAATTATAAATAATTGAAAACAATTGAAACAATTGAAAATAATTGAAAATAATTGAAAACAATTGAAAATAATTGAAAATAATTGAAAACAATTGATAAATAATTGAAAACAATTGAAAATAATTGAAAAGAATTGCAAATAATTGAAAATAATTGAAAACAATTGATAAGTAATTGAAAACAATTGAAAACAATTGAAAATAATTGAAAATAATTGAAAACATTTGAAAATAATTGAAAATAAATAAAAACAATTGAAAATAATTGAAAATAATTGAAAATAATTGAAAATAGTTGAAAACAATTGAAAATAATTGATAAATAATTGAAACCAATTGAAAGCAATTGAAAATAATTGATAAATAATTGAAAACAATTGAAAATAATTGAAAATAATTCATACAATTGAAAATAATTAAAAATAATTGATAAATAATTGAAAACAATTGAAAATAATTGAAAATAAATAAAACAATTGAAAATAATTAAAAATAATTGATAAATAAATGAAAACAATTGAAAACAATTGAAAACAATTGAAAACAATTGGAAATAATTGAAAATAATTATAAATTAATGAAAATAATTGAAAATAATTGATACATAATTGATAAATAATTAATAAATAATTGAAAAAAATTGTAAATAATAATAAATAATTGAAAATAATTGATAAATAATTGAAAATAATTGAAAATAATTATAAATAATTGAAAATAATTGAAAATAGTTGAAAATAATTGATAAATAATTGAAAATAATTATTAATAATTGAAAATAATTGAAAATATTTGAAAATATTTGAAAATAATTGAAAATAATAATAAATAATTGAAAACAATTGAAAACAATTGAAAATAATTGAAAATAATTGATAAATAATTGAAAACAATTGAAAATAATTGATAAATAATTGAAAACAATTGAAAATAATTGAAAATAATTGAAAACAATTGAAAATAATTGAAAATAATTGATAAATAATTGAAAACAATTGAAAATAATTGAAAATAATTGAAAACAATTGATAAGTAATTGAAAACAATTGAAAACAATTGAAAATAATTGAAAATAATTGAAAACATTTGAAAATAATTGAAAATAATTAAAAACAATTGAAAATAATTGAAAATAATTGAAAATAATTGAAAATAGTTGAAAACAATTGAAAATAATTGATAAATAATTGAAACCAATTGAAAGCAATTGAAAATAATTGATAAATAATTGAAAACAATTGAAAATAATTGAAAATAATTCAAACAATTGAAAATAATTAAAAATAATTGATAAATAATTGAAAACAATTGAAAATAATTGAAAATAAATAAAACAGTTAAAAATAATTAAAAATAATTGATAAATAAATGAAAACAATTGAAAATAATTGAAAATAATTGAAAACAATAGATAAATAATTGAAAACAATTGAAAATAATTGGAAATAATTGAAAATAATTGAAAACAATTTAAAATAATTGAAAATAATTAAAAACAATTGAAAATAATAATCTAAAATAAGTGAAAATAATTGAAAATAATTGAAAACAATTGAAAATAATTGATAAATAATTGAAACCAATTGAAAACAATTGAAAATACTTGATAAATAATTGAAAAATATTGAAAATAATTGAAAATAATTAAAACAATTGAAAATAATTAAAAATAATTGATAAATAATTGAAAACAATTAGAAATAATTGATAAATAATTGAAAACAATTGAAAATAATTGAAAATAATTTAAAACAATTGATAAATAATTGAAAATAATTGAAAATAATTGAAAATGATTGAAAACAATTGAAAATAATTGATAAATAATTGAAACCAACTGAAAACAATTGAAAAGAATTGATAAATAATTGAAAATAATTGAAAATAATTGAAAATAATTGAAAACAATTGAAAATAATTAAAATAATTGATAAATAATTGAAAACAATTGAAAATAATTGATAAATAATTGAAAACAAATGAAAATAATTGAAAATAATAGAAAACAATTGAAAATAATTGATAAATAATTTAAACCAATTGAAAACAATTGAAAATAATTGAAAACAATTGATAAATAATTGAAAATAATTGAAAATAATTATAAATAATTGAAAACAATTGATAAATAATTGAAAACAATTGAAAACAATTGAAAATAATTGAAAATAATTGAAAACATTTGAAAATAATTGAAAATAATTAAAAACAATTGAAAATAATTGAAAATAATTGAAAATAATTGAAAATAATTTAAAACAATTGAAAATAATTGATAAATAATTGAAACCAATTGAAAACAATTGAAAATAATTGATAAATAATTGAAAACAATTGAAAATAATTCAAAATAATTCAAACAATTGAAAATAATTCAAAATAATTGATAAATAATTGAAAACAATTGAAAATAATTGAAAATAAATAAAACAATTAAAAATAATTGATAAATAAATGAAAACAATTGAAAACAATTCAAAACAATTGAAAACAATTGGAAATAATTGAAAATAATTATAAATTAATGAAAATAATTGAAAATAATTGATACATTATTGATAAATAATTAATAAATAATTTAAAAAAATTGTAAATAATAATAAATAATTGAAAATAATTGAAAATAATTGATAAATAATTGAAAATAATTGAAAATAATTATAAATAATTGAAAATAATTGAAAATAGTTGAAAATAATTGATAAATAATTGAAAATAGTTATAAATAATTGAAAATAATTGAAAATATTTGAAAATATTTGAAAATAATTGAAAATAATTATAAATAATTGAAAACAATTGAAAACAATTGAAAATAATTGAAACCAATTGAAAACAATTGAAAATAATAGATAAATAATTGAAAACAATTGAAAATAATTGAAAATAATTAAAACAACTGAAAATAATTAAAAATAATTGATAAATAATTGAAAACAATTAAAAATAATTGATAAATAATTGAAAACAATTGAAAATAATTCAAAATAATTGATAACAATTGATAAATAATTGAAAATGATTGAAAACAATTGAAAATAATTGATAAATAATTGAAACCAATTGAAAACAATTGAAAATAATTGAAAATAATTGAAAACAATTGAAAACAATTGAAAACAATTGAAAACAATTGGAAATAATTGAAAATAATTGAAAATTATTGAAAATAATTGAAAATTATTTAAAATAATTAAAAATTATTGAAAATAATTGAAAATAATTATAAATAATTGAAAATAATTGATAAATATTTGAAAACAATTGAAAATAATTGATAAATAATTGAAAACAATTGAAAACAATTGAAAATAATTGAAAATAATTGAAAACAATTGATAAGTAATTGAAAACAATTGAAAACAATTGAAAATAATTGAAAATAATTGAAAACATTTGAAAATAATTGAAAATAATTAAAAACAATTGAAAATAATTGAAAATAATTGAAAATAATTGAAAATAGTTGAAAACAATTGAAAATAATTGATAAATAATTGAAACCAATTGAAAGCAATTGAAAATAATTGATAAATAATTGAAAACAATTGAAAATAATTGAAAATAATTCAAACAATTGAAAATAATTAAAAATAATTGATAAATAATTGAAAACAATTGAAAATAATTGAAAATAAATAAAACAATTAAAATTAATTAAAAATAATTGATAAATAAATGAAAACAATTGAAAATAATTGAAAATAATTGAAAACAATAGATAAATAATTGAAAACAATTGAAAATAATTGGAAATAATTGAAAATAATTGAAAACAATTTAAAATAATTGAAAATAATTAAAAACAATTGAAAATAATTGAAAATAAGTGAAAATAATTGAAAATAATTGAAAACAATTGAAAATAATTGATAAATAATTGAAACCAATTGAAAACAATTGAAAATACTTGATAAATAATTGAAAAATATTGAAAATAATTGAAAATAATTAAAACAATTGAAAATAATTAAAAATAATTGATAAATAATTGAAAACAATTAGAAATAATTGATAAATAATTGAAAACAATTGAAAATAATTGAAAATAATTTAAAACAATTGATAAATAATTGAAAATAATTGAAAATGATTGAAAACAATTGAAAATAATTGATAAATAATTGAAAACAATTGAAAATAATTGAAAATAAATAAAACAATTAAAAATAATTGATAAATAAATGAAAACAATTGAAAACAATTCAAAACAATTGAAAACAATTGGAAATAATTGAAAATAATTATAAATTAATGAAAATAATTGAAAATAATTGATACATTATTGATAAATAATTAATAAATAATTTAAAAAAATTGTAAATAATAATAAATAATTGAAAATAATTGAAAATAATTGATAAATAATTGAAAATAATTGAAAATAATTATAAATAATTGAAAATAATTGAAAATAGTTGAAAATAATTGATAAATAATTGAAAATAGTTATAAATAATTGAAAATAATTGAAAATATTTGAAAATATTTGAAAATAATTGAAAATAATTATAAATAATTGAAAACAATTGAAAACAATTGAAAATAATTGAAACCAATTGAAAACAATTGAAAATAATAGATAAATAATTGAAAACAATTGAAAATAATTGAAAATAATTAAAACAACTGAAAATAATTAAAAATAATTGATAAATAATTGAAAACAATTAAAAATAATTGATAAATAATTGAAAACAATTGAAAATAATTCAAAATAATTGATAACAATTGATAAATAATTGAAAATGATTGAAAACAATTGAAAATAATTGATAAATAATTGAAACCAATTGAAAACAATTGAAAATAATTGAAAATAATTGAAAACAATTGAAAACAATTGAAAACAATTGAAAACAATTGGAAATAATTGAAAATAATTGAAAATTATTGAAAATAATTGAAAATTATTTAAAATAATTAAAAATTATTGAAAATAATTGAAAATAATTATAAATAATTGAAAATAATTGATAAATATTTGAAAACAATTGAAAATAATTGATAAATAATTGAAAACAATTGAAAACAATTGAAAATAATTGAAAATAATTGAAAACAATTGATAAGTAATTGAAAACAATTGAAAACAATTGAAAATAATTGAAAATAATTGAAAACATTTGAAAATAATTGAAAATAATTAAAAACAATTGAAAATAATTGAAAATAATTGAAAATAATTGAAAATAGTTGAAAACAATTGAAAATAATTGATAAATAATTGAAACCAATTGAAAGCAATTGAAAATAATTGATAAATAATTGAAAACAATTGAAAATAATTGAAAATAATTCAAACAATTGAAAATAATTAAAAATAATTGATAAATAATTGAAAACAATTGAAAATAATTGAAAATAAATAAAACAATTAAAATTAATTAAAAATAATTGATAAATAAATGAAAACAATTGAAAATAATTGAAAATAATTGAAAACAATAGATAAATAATTGAAAACAATTGAAAATAATTGGAAATAATTGAAAATAATTGAAAACAATTTAAAATAATTGAAAATAATTAAAAACAATTGAAAATAATTGAAAATAAGTGAAAATAATTGAAAATAATTGAAAACAATTGAAAATAATTGATAAATAATTGAAACCAATTGAAAACAATTGAAAATACTTGATAAATAATTGAAAAATATTGAAAATAATTGAAAATAATTAAAACAATTGAAAATAATTAAAAATAATTGATAAATAATTGAAAACAATTAGAAATAATTGATAAATAATTGAAAACAATTGAAAATAATTGAAAATAATTTAAAACAATTGATAAATAATTGAAAATAATTGAAAATGATTGAAAACAATTGAAAATAATTGATAAATAATTGAAACCAACTGAAAACAATTGAAAAGAATTGATAAATAATTGAAAATAATTGAAAATAATTGAAAATAATTGAAAACAATTGAAAATAATTAAAATAATTGATAAATAATTGAAAACAATTGAAAATAATTGATAAATAATTGAAAACAAATGAAAATAATTGAAAATAATAGAAAACAATTGAAAATAATTGATAAATAATTTAAACCAATTGAAAACAATTGAAAATAATTGAAAATAATTGAAAACAATTGATAAATAATTGAAAATAATTGAAAATAATTATAAATAATTGAAAACAATTGATAAATAATTGAAAACAATTGAAAACAATTGAAAATAATTGAAAATAATTGAAAACATTTGAAAATAATTGAAAATAATTAAAAACAATTGAAAATAATTGAAAATAATTGAAAATAATTGAAAATAATTGAAAACAATTGAAAATAATTGATAAATAATTGAAACCAATTGAAAACAATTGAAAATAATTGATAAATAATTGAAAACAATTGAAAATAATTCAAAATAATTCAAACAATTGAAAATAATTCAAAATAATTGATAAATAATTGAAAACAATTGAAAATAATTGAAAATAAATAAAACAATTAAAAATAATTGATAAATAAATGAAAAAAATTGAAAACAATTGGAAATAATTGAAAATAATTATAAATTAATGAAAATAATTGAAAATAATTGATACATTATTGATAAATAATTAATAAATAATTAAAAAAAATTGTAAATAATAATAAATAATTGAAAATAATTGAAAATAATTGATAAATAATTGAAAATAATTGAAAATAATTATAAATAATTGAAAATAATTGAAAATAGTTGAAAATAATTGATAAATAATTGAAAACAGTTATAAATAATTGAAAATAATTGAAAATATTTGAAAATATTTGAAAATAATTGAAAATAATTATAAATAATTGAAAACAATTGAAAACAATTGAAAATAATTGAAACCAATTGAAAACAATTGAAAATAATTGATAAATAATTGAAAACAATTGAAAATAATTGAAAATAATTGAAAATAATTGAAAATAATTGATAAATAATTGAAAACAATTGAAAATAATTGATAAATAATTGATAACAATTGAAAATAATTGAAAACAATTGAAAATAATTGAAAACAATTGAAAATAATTGATAAATAAGTGAAACCAATTGAAAATAATTGAAAATGATTGAAAACAATTGAAAATAATTGAAAATAACTGAAAATAATTGAAAATAATTGAAAATAATTGATATATTATTGAAAACAATTGAAAATAATTGAAAATAATTGAAAACAATTGAAAATAATTGAAAATAATTGATAAATAATTGATAAATAATTGAAAACAATTGAAAACAATTGAAAATAATTGAAAATAATTGAAAACAATTGATAAGTAATTGAAAACAGTTGAAAACAATTGAAAATAATTGAAAATAATTGAAAACATTTGAAAATAATTGAAAATAATTAAAAACAATTGAAAATAATTGAAAATAATTGAAAATAATTGAAAATAGTTGAAAACAATTGAAAATAATTGATAAATAATTGAAACCAATTGAAAACAATTGAAAATAATTGATAAATAATTGAAAACAATTGAAAATAATTGAAAATAATTCAAACAATTGAAAATAATTAAAAATAATTGATAAATAATTGAAAACAATTGAAAATAATTGAAAATAAATAAAACAATTGAAAATAATTAAAAATAATTGATAAATAAATGAAAACAATTGAAAACAATTGAAAACAATTGAAAACAATTGAAAACAATTGGAAATAATTGAAAATAATTATAAATTAATGAAAATAATTGAAAATAATTGATACATAATTGAAACCAATTGAAAGCAATTGAAAATAATTGATAAATAATTGAAAACAATTGAAAATAATTGAAAATAATTGAAAACAATTGAATATAGTTGAAAATAATTGATAAATAATTGAAAACAATTGAAAATAATTCAAAATAATTGAAAACAATTGAAAACAATTGAAAATAATTGAAAATAATTGAAAACAATAGATAAATAATTGAAAACAATTGAAAATAATTGGAAATAATTGAAAATAATTGAAACCAACTGAAAACAATTGAAAAGAAATGATAAATAATTGAAAATAATTGAAAATAATTGAAAATAATTGAAAATAATTGAAAATAATTGAAAATAATTATAAATAATTGAAAACAATTGAAACAATTGAAAATAATTGAAAATAATTGAAAACAATTAAAAATAATTGAAAATAATTTAAAGCAATTGATAAATAATTGAAAACAATTGAAAATAATTGAAAAGAATTGAAAATAATTGAAAATAATTTAAAACAATTGAAAATAATTGAAAATAATTGATAAATAATTGAAAACAATTGAAAATAATTGATAAATAATTGAAAACAATTGAAAATAATTGAAAATAATTTAAAACAATTGAAAATAATTGAAAATAATTGAAAATAATTGAAAACAATTGATAAGTAATTGAAAACAATTGAAAATAATTGAAAATAATTGAAAAAAATTGAAAATAATTGAAAATAATTGAAAATAATTGAAAACAATTGAAAACAATTGAAAACAATTGAAAACAATTGGAAATCATTGAAAATAATTTTAAATTATTGAAAATAATTGAAAATAATTGATAAATAATTGATAAATAATTAATAAATAATTGAAAAAAATTGTAAATAATATTAAATAATTGAAAATAATTGAAAATAATTGAAAATAATTATAAATAATTGAAAACAATTGAAATCAATTGAAAATAATTGAAAATAATTGAAAACAATTGAAAATAATTGAAAATAATTGAAAACAATTGATAAATAATTGAAAACAATTGAAAATAATTGAAAATAATTGAAAATAATTGAAAATAATTGATAAATAATTGAAAACAATTGAAAATAATTGATAAATAATTGATAACAATTGAAAATAATTGAAAACAATTGAAAATAATTGAAAACAATTGAAAATAATTGATAAATAAGTGAAACCAATTGAAAATAATTGAAAATGATTGAAAACAATTGAAAATAATTGAAAATAACTGAAAATAATTGAAAATAATTGAAAATAATTGATATATTATTGAAAACAATTGAAAATAATTGAAAATAATTGAAAACAATTGAAAATAATTGAAAATAATTGATAAATAATTGATAAATAATTGAAAACAATTGAAAACAATTGAAAATAATTGAAAATAATTGAAAACAATTGATAAGTAATTGAAAACAGTTGAAAACAATTGAAAATAATTGAAAATAATTGAAAACATTTGAAAATAATTGAAAATAATTAAAAACAATTGAAAATAATTGAAAATAATTGAAAATAATTGAAAATAGTTGAAAACAATTGAAAATAATTGATAAATAATTGAAACCAATTGAAAACAATTGAAAATAATTGATAAATAATTGAAAACAATTGAAAATAATTGAAAATAATTCAAACAATTGAAAATAATTAAAAATAATTGATAAATAATTGAAAACAATTGAAAATAATTGAAAATAAATAAAACAATTGAAAATAATTAAAAATAATTGATAAATAAATGAAAACAATTGAAAACAATTGAAAACAATTGAAAACAATTGAAAACAATTGGAAATAATTGAAAATAATTATAAATTAATGAAAATAATTGAAAATAATTGATACATAATTGAAACCAATTGAAAGCAATTGAAAATAATTGATAAATAATTGAAAACAATTGAAAATAATTGAAAATAATTCAAACAATTGAAAATAATTAAAAATAATTGATAAATAATTGAAAACAATTGAAAATAATTGAAAATAAATAAAACAATTGAAAATAATTAAAAATAATTGATAAATAAATGAAAACAATCTAAAACAATTGAAAACAATTGAAAACAATTGGAAATAATTGAAAATAATTATAAATTAATGAAAATAATTCAAAATAATTGATACATAATTGATAAATAATTAATAAATAATTGAAAAAAATTGTAAATAATAATAAATAAGTGAAAATAATTGATAAATAATTGAAAATAATTGAAAATAATTATAAATAATTGAAAATAATTGAAAATAGTTGAAAATAATTGATAAATAATTGAAAATAATTATTAATAATTGAAAATAATTATTAATAATTGAAAATAATTGAAAATATTTGAAAATATTTGAAAATAATTGAAAATAATAATAAATAATTGAAAACAATTGAAAACAATTGAAAATAATTGAAACCAATTGAAAACAATTGAAAATAATTGAAAACAATTGAAAATAATTGAAAATAATTAAAACAATTGAAAATAATTAAAAATAATTGATAAATAATTGAAAACAATTAAAAATAATTGATAAATAAATGAAAACAATTGAAAATAATTGAAAATAATTTATAACAATTGATAAATAATTGAAAATGATTGAAAACAATTGAAAATAATTGATAAATAATTGAAACCAATTGAAAACAATTGAAAATAATTGAAAATAATTGAAAACAATTGAAAACAATTGAAAATAATTGAAAATAATTTAAAACAATTGATAAATAATTGAAAATAATTGAAAATAATTGAAAATGATTGAAAACAATTGAAAATAATTGATAAATAATTGAAACCAACTGAAAACAATTGAAAAGAATTGATAAATAATTGAAAGCAATTGAAAATAATTGAAAATAATTGAAAATAATTGAAAATAATTATAAATAATTGAAAACAATTGAAACAATTGAAAATAATTGAAAATAATTGAAAACAATTGAAAATAATTGAAAATAATTGAAAACAATTGATAAATAATTGAAAACAATTGAAAATAATTGAAAAGAATTGCAAATAATTGAAAATAATTGAAAACAATTGATAAGTAATTGAAAACAATTGAAAACAATTGAAAATAATTGAAAATAATTGAAAACATTTGAAAATAATTGAAAATAAATAAAAACAATTGAAAATAATTGAAAATAATTGAAAATAATTGAAAATAGTTGAAAACAATTGAAAATAATTGATAAATAATTGAAACCAATTGAAAGCAATTAAAAATAATTGATAAATAATTGAAAACAATTGAAAATAATTGAAAATAATTCATACAATTGAAAATAATTAAAAATAATTGATAAATAATTGAAAACAATTGAAAATAATTTAAAATAAATAAAACAATTGAAAATAATTAAAAATAATTGATAAATAAATGAAAACAATTGAAAACAATTGAAAACAATTGAAAACAATTGGAAATAATTGAAAATAATTATAAATTAATGAAAATAATTGAAAATAATTGATACATAATTGATAAATAATTAATAAATAATTGAAAAAAATTGTAAATAATAATAAATAATTGAAAATAATTGATAAATAATTGAAAATAATTGAAAATAATTATAAATAATTGAAAATAATTGAAAATAGTTGAAAATAATTGATAAATAATTGAAAATAATTATTAATAATTGAAAATAATTGAAAATATTTCAAAATATTTGAAAATAATTGAAAATAATAATAAATAATTGAAAACAATTGAAAACAATTGAAAATAATTGAAACCAATTGAAAACAATTGAAAATAATTGATAAATAATTAAAAACAATTGAAAATAATTGAAAATAATTAAAACAATTGAAAATAATTAAAAATAATTGATAAATAATTGAAAACAATTAAAAATAATTGATAAATAATTGAAAACAATTGAAAATAATTGAAAATAATTTATAACAATTGATAAATAATTGAAAATGATTGAAAACAATTGAAAATAATTGATAAACAATTGAAACCAATTGAAAACAATTGAAAATAATTGAAAATAATTGAAAACAATTGAAAACAATTGATAAATAATTGAAAACAATTGAAAACAATTGAAAATAATTGAAAATAATTGAAAACATTAGAAAATAATTGAAAATAATTAAAAATAATTGAAAATAATTGAAAATAATTGAAAATAATTGAAAACAATTGAAAACAATTGAAAACAATTGAAAACAATTGAAAATAATTGAAAACAACAGATAAATAATTGAAAACAATTGAAAATAATTGGAAATAATTGAAAATAATTGAAAACAATTTAAAATAATTGAAAATAATTAAAAACAATTGAAAATAATTGAAAATAATTGAAAATAATTGAAAATAATTGAAAATAATTGAAAACAATTGAAAATAATTGATAAATAATTGGAAACCAATTGAAAACAATTGAAAATACTTGATAAATAATTGAAAACAATTGAAAATAATTGAAAATAATTAAAACAATTGAAAATAATTAAAAATAATTGATAAATAATTGAAAACAATTAGAAATAATTGATAAATAATTGAAAACAATTGAAAATAATTGAAAATAATTTAAAACATTTGATAAATAATTGAAAATAATTGAAAATAATTGAAAATGATTGAAAACAATTGAAAATAATTGATAAATAATTGAAACCAACTGAAAACAATTGAAAAGAATTGATAAATATTTGAAAATAATTGAAAATAATTGAAAATAATTGAAAATAATTGAAAATAATTATAAATAATTGAAAACAATTGAAACAATTGAAAATAATTGAAAATAATTGAAAACAATTGAAAATAATTGAAAATAATTGAAAACAATTGATAAATAATTGAAAACAATTGAAAATAATTGAAAAGAATTGCAAATAATTGAAAATAATTGAAAACAATTGATAAGTAATTGAAAACAATTGAAAACAATTGAAAATAATTGAAAATAATTGAAAACATTTGAAAATAATTGAAAATAAATAAAAACAATTGAAAATAATTGAAAATAATTGAAAATAATTGAAAATAGTTGAAAACAATTGAAAATAATTGATAAATAATTGAAACCAATTGAAAGCAATTGAAAATAATTGATAAATAATTGAAAACAATTGAAAATAATTGAAAATAATTCATACAATTGAAAATAATTAAAAATAATTGATAAATAATTGAAAACAATTGAAAATAATTGAAAATAAATAAAACAATTGAAAATAATTAAAAATAATTGATAAATAAATGAAAACAATTGAAAACAATTGAAAACAATTGAAAACAATTGGAAATAATTGAAAATAATTATAAATTAATGAAAATAATTGAAAATAATTGATACATAATTGATAAATAATTAATAAATAATTGAAAAAAATTGTAAATAATAATAAATAATTGAAAATAATTGATAAATAATTGAAAATAATTGAAAATAATTATAAATAATTGAAAATAATTGAAAATAGTTGAAAATAATTGATAAATAATTGAAAATAATTATTAATAATTGAAAATAATTGAAAATATTTGAAAATATTTGAAAATAATTGAAAATAATAATAAATAATTGAAAACAATTGAAAACAATTGAAAATAATTGAAAATAATTGATAAATAATTGAAAACAATTGAAAATAATTGATAAATAATTGAAAACAATTGAAAATAATTGAAAATAATTGAAAACAATTGAAAATAATTGAAAATAATTGATAAATAATTGAAAACAATTGAAAATAATTGAAAATAATTGAAAACAATTGATAAGTAATTGAAAACAATTGAAAACAATTGAAAATAATTGAAAATAATTGAAAACATTTGAAAATAATTGAAAATAATTAAAAACAATTGAAAATAATTGAAAATAATTGAAAATAATTGAAAATAGTTGAAAACAATTGAAAATAATTGATAAATAATTGAAACCAATTGAAAGCAATTGAAAATAATTGATAAATAATTGAAAACAATTGAAAATAATTGAAAATAATTCAAACAATTGAAAATAATTAAAAATAATTGATAAATAATTGAAAACAATTGAAAATAATTGAAAATAAATAAAACAGTTAAAAATAATTAAAAATAATTGATAAATAAATGAAAACAATTGAAAATAATTGAAAATAATTGAAAACAATAGATAAATAATTGAAAACAATTGAAAATAATTGGAAATAATTGAAAATAATTGAAAACAATTTAAAATAATTGAAAATAATTAAAAACAATTGAAAATAATAATCTAAAATAAGTGAAAATAATTGAAAATAATTGAAAACAATTGAAAATAATTGATAAATAATTGAAACCAATTGAAAACAATTGAAAATACTTGATAAATAATTGAAAAATATTGAAAATAATTGAAAATAATTAAAACAATTGAAAATAATTAAAAATAATTGATAAATAATTGAAAACAATTAGAAATAATTGATAAATAATTGAAAACAATTGAAAATAATTGAAAATAATTTAAAACAATTGATAAATAATTGAAAATAATTGAAAATAATTGAAAATGATTGAAAACAATTGAAAATAATTGATAAATAATTGAAACCAACTGAAAACAATTGAAAAGAATTGATAAATAATTGAAAATAATTGAAAATAATTGAAAATAATTGAAAACAATTGAAAATAATTAAAATAATTGATAAATAATTGAAAACAATTGAAAATAATTGATAAATAATTGAAAACAAATGAAAATAATTGAAAATAATAGAAAACAATTGAAAATAATTGATAAATAATTTAAACCAATTGAAAACAATTGAAAATAATTGAAAACAATTGATAAATAATTGAAAATAATTGAAAATAATTATAAATAATTGAAAACAATTGATAAATAATTGAAAACAATTGAAAACAATTGAAAATAATTGAAAATAATTGAAAACATTTGAAAATAATTGAAAATAATTAAAAACAATTGAAAATAATTGAAAATAATTGAAAATAATTGAAAATAATTTAAAACAATTGAAAATAATTGATAAATAATTGAAACCAATTGAAAACAATTGAAAATAATTGATAAATAATTGAAAACAATTGAAAATAATTCAAAATAATTCAAACAATTGAAAATAATTCAAAATAATTGATAAATAATTGAAAACAATTGAAAATAATTGAAAATAAATAAAACAATTAAAAATAATTGATAAATAAATGAAAACAATTGAAAACAATTCAAAACAATTGAAAACAATTGGAAATAATTGAAAATAATTATAAATTAATGAAAATAATTGAAAATAATTGATACATTATTGATAAATAATTAATAAATAATTTAAAAAAATTGTAAATAATAATAAATAATTGAAAATAATTGAAAATAATTGATAAATAATTGAAAATAATTGAAAATAATTATAAATAATTGAAAATAATTGAAAATAGTTGAAAATAATTGATAAATAATTGAAAATAGTTATAAATAATTGAAAATAATTGAAAATATTTGAAAATATTTGAAAATAATTGAAAATAATTATAAATAATTGAAAACAATTGAAAACAATTGAAAATAATTGAAACCAATTGAAAACAATTGAAAATAATAGATAAATAATTGAAAACAATTGAAAATAATTGAAAATAATTAAAACAACTGAAAATAATTAAAAATAATTGATAAATAATTGAAAACAATTAAAAATAATTGATAAATAATTGAAAACAATTGAAAATAATTCAAAATAATTGATAACAATTGATAAATAATTGAAAATGATTGAAAACAATTGAAAATAATTGATAAATAATTGAAACCAATTGAAAACAATTGAAAATAATTGAAAATAATTGAAAACAATTGAAAACAATTGAAAACAATTGAAAACAATTGGAAATAATTGAAAATAATTGAAAATTATTGAAAATAATTGAAAATTATTTAAAATAATTAAAAATTATTGAAAATAATTGAAAATAATTATAAATAATTGAAAATAATTGATAAATATTTGAAAACAATTGAAAATAATTGATAAATAATTGAAAACAATTGAAAACAATTGAAAATAATTGAAAATAATTGAAAACAATTGATAAGTAATTGAAAACAATTGAAAACAATTGAAAATAATTGAAAATAATTGAAAACATTTGAAAATAATTGAAAATAATTAAAAACAATTGAAAATAATTGAAAATAATTGAAAATAATTGAAAATAGTTGAAAACAATTGAAAATAATTGATAAATAATTGAAACCAATTGAAAGCAATTGAAAATAATTGATAAATAATTGAAAACAATTGAAAATAATTGAAAATAATTCAAACAATTGAAAATAATTAAAAATAATTGATAAATAATTGAAAACAATTGAAAATAATTGAAAATAAATAAAACAATTAAAATTAATTAAAAATAATTGATAAATAAATGAAAACAATTGAAAATAATTGAAAATAATTGAAAACAATAGATAAATAATTGAAAACAATTGAAAATAATTGGAAATAATTGAAAATAATTGAAAACAATTTAAAATAATTGAAAATAATTAAAAACAATTGAAAATAATTGAAAATAAGTGAAAATAATTGAAAATAATTGAAAACAATTGAAAATAATTGATAAATAATTGAAACCAATTGAAAACAATTGAAAATACTTGATAAATAATTGAAAAATATTGAAAATAATTGAAAATAATTAAA
Source organism: Andrena bucephala (assembly GCA_947577245.1). Classification (NCBI taxonomy): domain Eukaryota; kingdom Metazoa; phylum Arthropoda; class Insecta; order Hymenoptera; family Andrenidae; genus Andrena; species Andrena bucephala. Next base: position 61,164,039 of record OX387717.1, read on the forward strand.
ACAATTGAAAATAATTAAAAATAATTGATAAATAATTGAAAACAATTAGAAATAATTGATAAATAATTGAAAACAATTGAAAATAATTGAAAATAATTTAAAACAATTGATAAATAATTGAAAATAATTGAAAATGATTGAAAACAATTGAAAATAATTGATAAATAATTGAAAACAATTGAAAATAATTGAAAATAAATAAAACAATTAAAAATAATTGATAAATAAATGAAAACAATTGAAAACAATTCAAAACAATTGAAAACAATTGGAAATAATTGAAAATAATTATAAATTAATGAAAATAATTGAAAATAATTGATACATTATTGATAAATAATTAATAAATAATTTAAAAAAATTGTAAATAATAATAAATAATTGAAAATAATTGAAAATAATTGATAAATAATTGAAAATAATTGAAAATAATTATAAATAATTGAAAATAATTGAAAATAGTTGAAAATAATTGATAAATAATTGAAAATAGTTATAAATAATTGAAAATAATTGAAAATATTTGAAAATATTTGAAAATAATTGAAAATAATTATAAATAATTGAAAACAATTGAAAACAATTGAAAATAATTGAAACCAATTGAAAACAATTGAAAATAATAGATAAATAATTGAAAACAATTGAAAATAATTGAAAATAATTAAAACAACTGAAAATAATTAAAAATAATTGATAAATAATTGAAAACAATTAAAAATAATTGATAAATAATTGAAAACAATTGAAAATAATTCAAAATAATTGATAACAATTGATAAATAATTGAAAATGATTGAAAACAATTGAAAATAATTGATAAATAATTGAAACCAATTGAAAACAATTGAAAATAATTGAAAATAATTGAAAACAATTGAAAACAATTGAAAACAATTGAAAACAATTGGAAATAATTGAAAATAATTGAAAATTATTGAAAATAATTGAAAATTATTTAAAATAATTAAAAATTATTGAAAATAATTGAAAATAATTATAAATAATTGAAAATAATTGATAAATATTTGAAAACAATTGAAAATAATTGATAAATAATTGAAAACAATTGAAAACAATTGAAAATAATTGAAAATAATTGAAAACAATTGATAAGTAATTGAAAACAATTGAAAACAATTGAAAATAATTGAAAATAATTGAAAACATTTGAAAATAATTGAAAATAATTAAAAACAATTGAAAATAATTGAAAATAATTGAAAATAATTGAAAATAGTTGAAAACAATTGAAAATAATTGATAAATAATTGAAACCAATTGAAAGCAATTGAAAATAATTGATAAATAATTGAAAACAATTGAAAATAATTGAAAATAATTCAAACAATTGAAAATAATTAAAAATAATTGATAAATAATTGAAAACAATTGAAAATAATTGAAAATAAATAAAACAATTAAAATTAATTAAAAATAATTGATAAATAAATGAAAACAATTGAAAATAATTGAAAATAATTGAAAACAATAGATAAATAATTGAAAACAATTGAAAATAATTGGAAATAATTGAAAATAATTGAAAACAATTTAAAATAATTGAAAATAATTAAAAACAATTGAAAATAATTGAAAATAAGTGAAAATAATTGAAAATAATTGAAAACAATTGAAAATAATTGATAAATAATTGAAACCAATTGAAAACAATTGAAAATACTTGATAAATAATTGAAAAATATTGAAAATAATTGAAAATAATTAAAACAATTGAAAATAATTAAAAATAATTGATAAATAATTGAAAACAATTAGAAATAATTGATAAATAATTGAAAACAATTGAAAATAATTGAAAATAATTTAAAACAATTGATAAATAATTGAAAATAATTGAAAATGATTGAAAACAATTGAAAATAATTGATAAATAATTGAAACCAACTGAAAACAATTGAAAAGAATTGATAAATAATTGAAAATAATTGAAAATAATTGAAAATAATTGAAAACAATTGAAAATAATTAAAATAATTGATAAATAATTGAAAACAATTGAAAATAATTGATAAATAATTGAAAACAAATGAAAATAATTGAAAATAATAGAAAACAATTGAAAATAATTGATAAATAATTTAAACCAATTGAAAACAATTGAAAATAATTGAAAATAATTGAAAACAATTGATAAATAATTGAAAATAATTGAAAATAATTATAAATAATTGAAAACAATTGATAAATAATTGAAAACAATTGAAAACAATTGAAAATAATTGAAAATAATTGAAAACATTTGAAAATAATTGAAAATAATTAAAAACAATTGAAAATAATTGAAAATAATTGAAAATAATTGAAAATAATTGAAAACAATTGAAAATAATTGATAAATAATTGAAACCAATTGAAAACAATTGAAAATAATTGATAAATAATTGAAAACAATTGAAAATAATTCAAAATAATTCAAACAATTGAAAATAATTCAAAATAATTGATAAATAATTGAAAACAATTGAAAATAATTGAAAATAAATAAAACAATTAAAAATAATTGATAAATAAATGAAAAAAATTGAAAACAATTGGAAATAATTGAAAATAATTATAAATTAATGAAAATAATTGAAAATAATTGATACATTATTGATAAATAATTAATAAATAATTAAAAAAAATTGTAAATAATAATAAATAATTGAAAATAATTGAAAATAATTGATAAATAATTGAAAATAATTGAAAATAATTATAAATAATTGAAAATAATTGAAAATAGTTGAAAATAATTGATAAATAATTGAAAACAGTTATAAATAATTGAAAATAATTGAAAATATTTGAAAATATTTGAAAATAATTGAAAATAATTATAAATAATTGAAAACAATTGAAAACAATTGAAAATAATTGAAACCAATTGAAAACAATTGAAAATAATTGATAAATAATTGAAAACAATTGAAAATAATTGAAAATAATTAAAACAACTGAAAATAATTAAAAATAATTGATAAATAATTGAAAACAATTAAAAATAATTGATAAATAATTGAAAACAATTGAAAATAATTCAAAATAATTGATAACAATTGATAAATAATTGAAAATGATTGAAAACAATTGAAAATAATTGATAAATAATTGAAACCAATTGAAAACAATTGAAAATAATTGAAAATAATTGAAAACAATTGAAAACAATTGAAAACAATTGAAAACAATTGGAAATAATTGAAAATAATTGAAAATTATTGAAAATAATTGAAAATTATTGAAAATAATTAAAAATTATTGAAAATAATTGAAAATAATTATAAATAATTGAAAATAATTGATAAATATTTGAAAACAATTGAAAATAATTGATAAATAATTGAAAACAATTGAAAATAATTGAAAATAATTGAAAACAATTGAATATAGTTGAAAATAATTGATAAATAATTGAAAACAATTGAAAATAATTCAAAATAATTGAAAACAATTGAAAACAATTGAAAATAATTGAAAATAATTGAAAACAATAGATAAATAATTGAAAACAATTGAAAATAATTGGAAATAATTGAAAATAATTGAAACCAACTGAAAACAATTGAAAAGAATTGATAAATAATTGAAAATAATTGAAAATAATTGAAAATAATTGAAAATAATTGAAAATAATTGAAAATAATTGAAAATAATTATAAATAATTGAAAACAATTGAAACAATTGAAAATAATTGAAAATAATTGAAAACAATTAAAAATAATTGAAAATAATTTAAAGCAATTGATAAATAATTGAAAACAATTGAAAATAATTGAAAAGAATTGAAAATAATTGAAAATAATTTAAAACAATTGAAAATAATTGAAAATAATTGATAAATAATTGAAAACAATTGAAAATAATTGATAAATAATTGAAAACAATTGAAAATAATTGAAAATAATTTAAAACAATTGAAAATAATTGAAAATAATTGAAAATAATTGAAAACAATTGATAAGTAATTGAAAACAATTGAAAATAATTGAAAATAATTGAAAAAAATTGAAAATAATTGAAAATAATTGAAAATAATTGAAAACAATTGAAAACAATTGAAAACAATTGAAAACAATTGGAAATCATTGAAAATAATTTTAAATTATTGAAAATAATTGAAAATAATTGATAAATAATTGATAAATAATTAATAAATAATTGAAAAAAATTGTAAATAATATTAAATAATTGAAAATAATTGAAAATAATTGAAAATAATTATAAATAATTGAAAACAATTGAAATCAATTGAAAATAATTGAAAATAATTGAAAACAATTGAAAATAATTGAAAATAATTGAAAACAATTGATAAATAATTGAAAACAATTGAAAATAATTGAAAATAATTGAAAATAATTGAAAATAATTGATAAATAATTGAAAACAATTGAAAATAATTGATAAATAATTGAAAACAATTGAAAATAATTGAAAACAATTGAAAATAATTGAAAACAATTGAAAATAATTGATAAATAAGTGAAACCAATTGAAAATAATTGAAAATGATTGAAAACAATTGAAAATAATTGAAAATAACTGAAAATAATTGAAAATAATTGAAAATAATTGATATATTATTGAAAACAATTGAAAATAATTGAAAATAATTGAAAACAATTGAAAATAATTGAAAATAATTGATAAATAATTGATAAATAATTGAAAACAATTGAAAACAATTGAAAATAATTGAAAATAATTGAAAACAATTGATAAGTAATTGAAAACAGTTGAAAACAATTGAAAATAATTGAAAATAATTGAAAACATTTGAAAATAATTGAAAATAATTAAAAACAATTGAAAATAATTGAAAATAATTGAAAATAATTGAAAATAGTTGAAAACAATTGAAAATAATTGATAAATAATTGAAACCAATTGAAAACAATTGAAAATAATTGATAAATAATTGAAAACAATTGAAAATAATTGAAAATAATTCAAACAATTGAAAATAATTAAAAATAATTGATAAATAATTGAAAACAATTGAAAATAATTGAAAATAAATAAAACAATTGAAAATAATTAAAAATAATTGATAAATAAATGAAAACAATTGAAAACAATTGAAAACAATTGAAAACAATTGGAAATAATTGAAAATAATTATAAATTAATGAAAATAATTGAAAATAATTGATACATAATTGAAACCAATTGAAAGCAATTGAAAATAATTGATAAATAATTGAAAACAATTGAAAATAATTGAAAATAATTCAAACAATTGAAAATAATTAAAAATAATTGATAAATAATTGAAAACAATTGAAAATAATTGAAAATAAATAAAACAATTGAAAATAATTAAAAATAATTGATAAATAAATGAAAACAATCTAAAACAATTGAAAACAATTGAAAACAATTGGAAATAATTGAAAATAATTATAAATTAATGAAAATAATTCAAAATAATTGATACATAATTGATAAATAATTAATAAATAATTGAAAAAAATTGTAAATAATAATAAATAAGTGAAAATAATTGATAAATAATTGAAAATAATTGAAAATAATTATAAATAATTGAAAATAATTGAAAATAGTTGAAAATAATTGATAAATAATTGAAAATAATTATTAATAATTGAAAATAATTATTAATAATTGAAAATAATTGAAAATATTTGAAAATATTTGAAAATAATTGAAAATAATAATAAATAATTGAAAACAATTGAAAACAATTGAAAATAATTGAAACCAATTGAAAACAATTGAAAATAATTGAAAACAATTGAAAATAATTGAAAATAATTAAAACAATTGAAAATAATTAAAAATAATTGATAAATAATTGAAAACAATTAAAAATAATTGATAAATAAATGAAAACAATTGAAAATAATTGAAAATAATTTATAACAATTGATAAATAATTGAAAATGATTGAAAACAATTGAAAATAATTGATAAATAATTGAAACCAATTGAAAACAATTGAAAATAATTGAAAATAATTGAAAACAATTGAAAACAATTGAAAATAATTGAAAATAATTTAAAACAATTGATAAATAATTGAAAATAATTGAAAATAATTGAAAATGATTGAAAACAATTGAAAATAATTGATAAATAATTGAAACCAACTGAAAACAATTGAAAAGAATTGATAAATAATTGAAAGCAATTGAAAATAATTGAAAATAATTGAAAATAATTGAAAATAATTATAAATAATTGAAAACAATTGAAACAATTGAAAATAATTGAAAATAATTGAAAACAATTGAAAATAATTGAAAATAATTGAAAACAATTGATAAATAATTGAAAACAATTGAAAATAATTGAAAAGAATTGCAAATAATTGAAAATAATTGAAAACAATTGATAAGTAATTGAAAACAATTGAAAACAATTGAAAATAATTGAAAATAATTGAAAACATTTGAAAATAATTGAAAATAAATAAAAACAATTGAAAATAATTGAAAATAATTGAAAATAATTGAAAATAGTTGAAAACAATTGAAAATAATTGATAAATAATTGAAACCAATTGAAAGCAATTAAAAATAATTGATAAATAATTGAAAACAATTGAAAATAATTGAAAATAATTCATACAATTGAAAATAATTAAAAATAATTGATAAATAATTGAAAACAATTGAAAATAATTTAAAATAAATAAAACAATTGAAAATAATTAAAAATAATTGATAAATAAATGAAAACAATTGAAAACAATTGAAAACAATTGAAAACAATTGGAAATAATTGAAAATAATTATAAATTAATGAAAATAATTGAAAATAATTGATACATAATTGATAAATAATTAATAAATAATTGAAAAAAATTGTAAATAATAATAAATAATTGAAAATAATTGATAAATAATTGAAAATAATTGAAAATAATTATAAATAATTGAAAATAATTGAAAATAGTTGAAAATAATTGATAAATAATTGAAAATAATTATTAATAATTGAAAATAATTGAAAATATTTCAAAATATTTGAAAATAATTGAAAATAATAATAAATAATTGAAAACAATTGAAAACAATTGAAAATAATTGAAAATAATTGATAAATAATTGAAAACAATTGAAAATAATTGATAAATAATTGAAAACAATTGAAAATAATTGAAAATAATTGAAAACAATTGAAAATAATTGAAAATAATTGATAAATAATTGAAAACAATTGAAAATAATTGAAAATAATTAAAAACAATTGATAAGTAATTGAAAACAATTGAAAACAATTGAAAATAATTGAAAATAATTGAAAACATTTGAAAATAATTGAAAATAATTCAAACAATTGAAAATAATTAAAAATAATTGATAAATAATTGAAAACAATTGAAAATAATTGAAAATAAATAAAACAATTGAAAATAATTAAAAATAATTGATAAATAAATGATGACAATTGAAAACAATTGAAAATAATTGAAAATAATTGAAAACAATTGATAAGTAATTGAAAACAGTTGAAAACAATTGAAAATAATTGAAAATAATTGAAAACAATTGAAAATAATTGAAAATAATTGATAAATAATTGATAAATAATTGAAAACAATTGAAAACAATTGAAAATAATTGAAAATAATTGAAAACAATTGATAAGTAATTGAAAACAGTTGAAAACAATTGAAAATAATTGAAAATAATTGAAAACATTTGAAAATAATTGAAAATAATTAAAAACAATTGAAAATAATTGAAAATAATTGAAAATAATTGAAAATAGTTGAAAACAATTGAAAATAATTGATAAATAATTGAAACCAATTGAAAACAATTGAAAATAATTGATAAATAATTGAAAACAATTGAAAATAATTGAAAATAATTCAAACAATTGAAAATAATTAAAAATAATTGATAAATAATTGAAAACAATTGAAAATAATTGAAAATAAATAAAACAATTGAAAATAATTAAAAATAATTGATAAATAAATGAAAACAATTGAAAACAATTGAAAACAATTGAAAACAATTGGAAATAATTGAAAATAATTGAAAATAATTGATACATAATTGAAACCAATTGAAAGCAATTGAAAATAATTGATAAATAATTGAAAACAATTGAAAATAATTGAAAATAATTCAAACAATTGAAAATAATTAAAAATAATTGATAAATAATTGAAAACAATTGAAAATAATTGAAAATAAATAAAACAATTGAAAATAATTAAAAAAAATTGATAAATAAATGAAAAAAATCTAAAACAATTGAAAACAATTGAAAACAATTGGAAATAATTGAAAATAATTATAAATTAATGAAAATAATTCAAAATAATTGATACATAATTGATAAATAATTAATAAATAATTGAAAAAAATTGTAAATAATAATAAATAAGTGAAAATAATTGATAAATAATTGAAAATAATTGAAAATAATTATAAATAATTGAAAATAATTGAAAATAGTTGAAAATAATTGATAAATAATTGAAAATAATTATTAATAATTGAAAATAATTATTAATAATTGAAAATAATTGAAAATATTTGAAAATATTTGAAAATAATTGAAAATAATAATAAATAATTGAAAACAATTGAAAACAATTGAAAATAATTGAAACCAATTGAAAACAATTGAAAATAATTGAAAACAATTGAAAATAATTGAAAATAATTAAAACAATTGAAAATAATTAAAAATAATTGATAAATAATTGAAAACAATTAAAAATAATTGATAAATAAATGAAAACAATTGAAAATAATTGAAAATAATTTATAACAATTGATAAATAATTGAAAATGATTGAAAACAATTGAAAATAATTGATAAATAATTGAAACCAATTGAAAACAATTGAAAATAATTGAAAATAATTGAAAACAATTGAAAACAATTGAAAATAATTGAAAATAATTTAAAACAATTGATAAATAATTGAAAATAATTGAAAATAATTGAAAATGATTGAAAACAATTGAAAATAATTGATAAATAATTGAAACCAACTGAAAACAATTGAAAAGAATTGATAAATAATTGAAAGCAATTGAAAATAATTGAAAATAATTGAAAATAATTGAAAATAATTATAAATAATTGAAAACAATTGAAACAATTGAAAATAATTGAAAATAATTGAAAACAATTGAAAATAATTGAAAATAATTGAAAACAATTGATAAATAATTGAAAACAATTGAAAATAATTGAAAAGAATTGCAAATAATTGAAAATAATTGAAAACAATTGATAAGTAATTGAAAACAATTGAAAACAATTGAAAATAATTGAAAATAATTGAAAACATTTGAAAATAATTGAAAATAAATAAAAACAATTGAAAATAATTGAAAATAATTGAAAATAATTGAAAATAGTTGAAAACAATTGAAAATAATTGATAAATAATTGAAACCAATTGAAAGCAATTAAAAATAATTGATAAATAATTGAAAACAATTGAAAATAATTGAAAATAATTCATACAATTGAAAATAATTAAAAATAATTGATAAATAATTGAAAACAATTGAAAATAATTTAAAATAAATAAAACAATTGAAAATAATTAAAAATAATTGATAAATAAATGAAAACAATTGAAAACAATTGAAAACAATTGAAAACAATTGGAAATAATTGAAAATAATTATAAATTAATGAAAATAATTGAAAATAATTGATACATAATTGATAAATAATTAATAAATAATTGAAAAAAATTGTAAATAATAATAAATAATTGAAAATAATTGATAAATAATTGAAAATAATTGAAAATAATTATAAATAATTGAAAATAATTGAAAATAGTTGAAAATAATTGATAAATAATTGAAAATAATTATTAATAATTGAAAATAATTGAAAATATTTCAAAATATTTGAAAATAATTGAAAATAATAATAAATAATTGAAAACAATTGAAAACAATTGAAAATAATTGAAAATAATTGATAAATAATTGAAAACAATTGAAAATAATTGATAAATAATTGAAAACAATTGAAAATAATTGAAAATAATTGAAAACAATTGAAAATAATTGAAAATAATTGATAAATAATTGAAAACAATTGAAAATAATTGAAAATAATTAAAAACAATTGATAAGTAATTGAAAACAATTGAAAACAATTGAAAATAATTGAAAATAATTGAAAACATTTGAAAATAATTGAAAATAATTCAAACAATTGAAAATAATTAAAAATAATTGATAAATAATTGAAAACAATTGAAAATAATTGAAAATAAATAAAACAATTGAAAATAATTAAAAATAATTGATAAATAAATGATGACAATTGAAAACAATTGAAAATAATTGAAAATAATTGAAAACAATTGATAAGTAATTGAAAACAGTTGAAAACAATTGAAAATAATTGAAAATAATTGAAAACAATTGAAAATAATTGAAAATAATTGATAAATAATTGATAAATAATTGAAAACAATTGAAAACAATTGAAAATAATTGAAAATAATTGAAAACAATTGATAAGTAATTGAAAACAGTTGAAAACAATTGAAAATAATTGAAAATAATTGAAAACATTTGAAAATAATTGAAAATAATTAAAAACAATTGAAAATAATTGAAAATAATTGAAAATAATTGAAAATAGTTGAAAACAATTGAAAATAATTGATAAATAATTGAAACCAATTGAAAACAATTGAAAATAATTGATAAATAATTGAAAACAATTGAAAATAATTGAAAATAATTCAAACAATTGAAAATAATTAAAAATAATTGATAAATAATTGAAAACAATTGAAAATAATTGAAAATAAATAAAACAATTGAAAATAATTAAAAATAATTGATAAATAAATGAAAACAATTGAAAACAATTGGAAATAATTGAAAATAATTATAAATTAATGAAAATAATTGAAAATAATTGATACATAATTGAAACCAATTGAAAGCAATTGAAAATAATTGATAAATAATTGAAAACAATTGAAAATAATTGAAAATAATTCAAACAATTGAAAATAATTAAAAATAATTGATAAATAATTGAAAACAATTGAAAATAATTGAAAATAAATAAAACAATTGAAAATAATTAAAAATAATTGATAAATAAATGAAAACAATCTAAAACAATTGAAAACAATTGAAAACAATTGGAAATAATTGAAAATAATTATAAATTAATGAAAATAATTCAAAATAATTGATACATAATTGATAAATAATTAATAAATAATTGAAAAAAATTGTAAATAATAATAAATAAGTGAAAATAATTGATAAATAATTGAAAATAATTGAAAATAATTATAAATAATTGAAAATAATTGAAAATAGTTGAAAATAATTGATAAATAATTGAAAATAATTATTAATAATTGAAAATAATTATTAATAATTGAAAATAATTGAAAATATTTGAAAATATTTGAAAATAATTGAAAATAATAATAAATAATTGAAAACAATTGAAAACAATTGAAAATAATTGAAACCAATTGAAAACAATTGAAAATAATTGAAAACAATTGAAAATAATTGAAAATAATTAAAACAATTGAAAATAATTAAAAATAATTGATAAATAATTGAAAACAATTAAAAATAATTGATAAATAAATGAAAACAATTGAAAATAATTGAAAATAATTTATAACAATTGATAAATAATTGAAAATGATTGAAAATAATTGATAAATAATTGAAACCAATTGAAAACAATTGAAAATAATTGAAAATAATTGAAAACAATTGAAAACAATTGAAAATAATTGAAAATAATTTAAAACAATTGATAAATAATTGAAAATAATTGAAAATAATTGAAAATGATTGAAAACAATTGAAAATAATTGATAAATAATTGAAACCAACTGAAAACAATTGAAAAGAATTGATAAATAATTGAAAGCAATTGAAAATAATTGAAAATAATTGAAAATAATTGAAAATAATTATAAATAATTGAAAACAATTGAAACAATTGAAAATAATTGAAAATAATTGAAAACAATTGAAAATAATTGAAAATAATTGAAAACAATTGATAAATAATTGAAAACAATTGAAAATAATTGAAAAGAATTGCAAATAATTGAAAATAATTGAAAACAATTGATAAGTAATTGAAAACAATTGAAAACAATTGAAAATAATTGAAAATAATTGAAAACATTTGAAAATAATTGAAAATAAATAAAAACAATTGAAAATAATTGAAAATAATTGAAAATAATTGAAAATAGTTGAAAACAATTGAAAATAATTGATAAATAATTGAAACCAATTGAAAGCAATTAAAAATAATTGATAAATAATTGAAAACAATTGAAAATAATTGAAAATAATTCATACAATTGAAAATAATTAAAAATAATTGATAAATAATTGAAAACAATTGAAAATAATTTAAAATAAATAAAACAATTGAAAATAATTAAAAATAATTGATAAATAAATGAAAACAATTGAAAACAATTGAAAACAATTGAAAACAATTGGAAATAATTGAAAATAATTATAAATTAATGAAAATAATTGAAAATAATTGATACATAATTGATAAATAATTAATAAATAATTGAAAAAAATTGTAAATAATAATAAATAATTGAAAATAATTGATAAATAATTGAAAATAATTGAAAATAATTATAAATAATTGAAAATAATTGAAAATAGTTGAAAATAATTGATAAATAATTGAAAATAATTATTAATAATTGAAAATAATTGAAAATATTTCAAAATATTTGAAAATAATTGAAAATAATAATAAATAATTGAAAACAATTGAAAACAATTGAAAACAATTGAAAATAATTGAAAATAATTGATAAATAATTGAAAACAATTGAAAATAATTGATAAATAATTGAAAACAATTGAAAATAATTGAAAATAATTGAAAACAATTGAAAATAATTGAAAATAATTGATAAATAATTGAAAACAATTGAAAATAATTGAAAATAATTAAAAACAATTGATAAGTAATTGAAAACAATTGAAAACAATTGAAAATAATTGAAAATAATTGAAAACATTTGAAAATAATTGAAAATAATTCAAACAATTGAAAATAATTAAAAATAATTGATAAATAATTGAAAACAATTGAAAATAATTGAAAATAAATAAAACAATTGAAAATAATTAAAAATAATTGATAAATAAATGATGACAATTGAAAACAATTGAAAACAATTGAAAACAATTGGAAATAATTGAAAATAATTATAAATTAATGAAAATAATTGAAAATAATTTATACATAATTGATAAATAATTAATAAATAATTGAAAAAAACTGTAAATAATAATAAATAATTGAAAATAATTGATAAATAATTGAAAATAATTGAAAATAATTATAAATAATTGAAAATAATTGAAAATAGTTGAAAATAATTGATAAATAATTGAAAATAATTATTAATAATTGAAAATAATTGAAAATATTTGAAAATATTTGAAAATAATTGAAAATAATAATAAATAATTGAAAACAATTGAAAATAATTGAAACCAATTGAAAACAATTGAAAATAATTGATAAATAATTAAAAACAATTGAAAATAATTGAAAATAATTAAAACAATTGAAAATAATTAAAAATAATTGATAAATAATTGAAAATAATTGAAAATAATTGAAAATAATTATAAATAATTGAAAACAATTGAAACAATTGAAAATAATTGAAAATAATTGAAAACAATTAAAAATAATTGAAAATAATTTAAAGCAATTGATAAATAATTGAAAACAATTGAAAATAATTGAAAAGAATTGAAAATAATTGAAAATAATTATAAATAATTGAAAACAATTGAAACAATTGAAAATAATTGAAAATAATTGAAAACAATTAAAAATAATTGAAAATAATTTAAAGCAATTGATAAATAATTGAAAACAATTGAAAATAATTGAAAAGAATTGAAAATAATTGAAAATAATTTAAAACAATTGAAAATAATTGAAAATAATTGATAAATAATTGAAAACAATTGAAAATAATTGATAAATAATTGAAAACAATTGAAAATAATTGAAAATAATTTAAAACAATTGAAAATAATTGAAAATAATTGAAAATAATTGAAAACAATTGATAAGTAATTGAAAACAATTGAAAATAATTGAAAATAATTGAAAAAAATTGAAAATAATTGAAAATAATTGAAAATAATTGAAAACAATTGAAAACAATTGAAAACAATTGAAAACAATTGGAAATCATTGAAAATAATTTTAAATTATTGAAAATAATTGAAAATAATTGATAAATAATTGATAAATAATTAATAAATAATTGAAAAAAATTGTAAATAATATTAAATAATTGAAAATAATTGAAAATAATTGAAAATAATTATAAATAATTGAAAACAATTGAAATCAATTGAAAATAATTGAAAATAATTGAAAACAATTGAAAATAATTGAAAATAATTGAAAACAATTGATAAATAATTGAAAACAATTGAAAATAATTGAAAATAATTGAAAATAATTGAAAATAATTGATAAATAATTGAAAACAATTGAAAATAATTGATAAATAATTGAAAACAATTGAAAATAATTGAAAACAATTGAAAATAATTGAAAATAATTGAAAATAATTGATAAATAAGTGAAACCAATTGAAAATAATTGAAAATGATTGAAAACAATTGAAAATAATTGAAAATAACTGAAAATAATTGAAAATAATTGAAAATAATTGATATATTATTGAAAACAATTGAAAATAATTGAAAATAATTGAAAACAATTGAAAATAATTGAAAATAATTGATAAATAATTGATAAATAATTGAAAACAATTGAAAACAATTGAAAATAATTGAAAATAATTGAAAACAATTGATAAGTAATTGAAAACAGTTGAAAACAATTGAAAATAATTGAAAATAATTGAAAACATTTGAAAATAATTGAAAATAATTAAAAACAATTGAAAATAATTGAAAATAATTGAAAATAATTGAAAATAGTTGAAAACAATTGAAAATAATTGATAAATAATTGAAACCAATTGAAAACAATTGAAAATAATTGATAAATAATTGAAAACAATTGAAAATAATTGAAAATAATTCAAACAATTGAAAATAATTAAAAATAATTGATAAATAATTGAAAACAATTGAAAATAATTGAAAACAATTGAAAACAATTGAAAATAATTAAAAATAATTATAAATTAATGAAAATAATTCAAAATAATTGATACATAATTGATAAATAATTAATAAATAATTGAAAAAAATTGTAAATAATAATAAATAAGTGAAAATAATTGATAAATAATTGAAAATAATTGAAAATAATTGATACATAATTGAAACCAATTGAAAGCAATTGAAAATAATTGATAAATAATTGAAAACAATTGAAAATAATTGAAAATAATTCAAACAATTGAATATAATTAAAAATAATTGATAAATAATTGAAAACAATTGAAAATAATTGAAAATAAATAAAACAATTGAAAATAATTAAAAATAATTGATAAATAAATGAAAACAATCTAAAACAATTGAAAACAATTGAAAACAATTGGAAATAATTGAAAATAATTATAAATTAATGAAAATAATTCAAAATAATTGATACATAATTGATAAATAATTAATAAATAATTGAAAAAAATTGTAAATAATAATAAATAAGTGAAAATAATTGATAAATAATTGAAAATAATTGAAAATAATTATAAATAATTGAAAATAATTGAAAATAGTTGAAAATAATTGATAAATAATTGAAAATAATTATTAATAATTGAAAATAATTATTAATAATTGAAAATAATTGAAAATATTTGAAAATATTTGAAAATAATTGAAAATAATAATAAATAATTGAAAACAATTGAAAACAATTGAAAATAATTGAATCCAATTGAAAATAATTGAAAATAATTGAAAACAATTGAAAATAATTGAAAATAATTAAAACAATTGAAAATAATTAAAAATAATTGATAAATAATTGAAAACAATTAAAAATAATTGATAAATAAATGAAAACAATTGAAAATAATTGAAAATAATTTATAACAATTGATAAATAATTGAAAATGATTGAAAACAATTGAAAATAATTGATAAATAATTGAAACCAATTGAAAACAATTGAAAATAATTGAAAATAATTGAAAACAATTGAAAACAATTGAAAATAATTGAAAATAATTTAAAACAATTGATAAATAATTGAAAATAATTGAAAATAATTGAAAATGATTGAAAACAATTGAAAATAATTGATAAATAATTGAAACCAACTGAAAACAATTGAAAAGAATTGATAAATAATTGAAAGCAATTGAAAATAATTGAAAATAATTGAAAATAATTGAAAATAATTATAAATAATTGAAAACAATTGAAACAATTGAAAATAATTGAAAATAATTGAAAACAATTGAAAATAATTGAAAATAATTGAAAACAATTGATAAATAATTGAAAACAATTGAAAATAATTGAAAAGAATTGCAAATAATTGAAAATAATTGAAAACAATTGAAAATAATTGAAAATAATTGAAAAAAATTGAAAATAATTGAAAATAATTGAAAATAATTGAAAACAATTGAAAACAATTGAAAACAATTGAAAACAATTGGAAATCATTGAAAATAATTTTAAATTATTGAAAATAATTGAAAATAATTGATAAATAATTGATAAATAATTAATAAATAATTGAAAAAAATTGTAAATAATATTAAATAATTGAAAATAATTGAAAATAATTGAAAATAATTATAAATAATTGAAAACAATTGAAATCAATTGAAAATAATTGAAAATAATTGAAAACAATTGAAAATAATTGAAAATAATTGAAAACAATTGATAAATAATTGAAAACAATTGAAAATAATTGAAAATAATTGAAAATAATTGAAAATAATTGATAAATAATTGAAAACAATTGAAAATAATTGATAAATAATTGAAAACAATTGAAAATAATTGAAAACAATTGAAAATAATTGAAAACAATTGAAAATAATTGATAAATAAGTGAAACCAATTGAAAATAATTGAAAATGATTGAAAACAATTGAAAATAATTGAAAATAACTGAAAATAATTGAAAATAATTGAAAATAATTGATATATTATTGAAAACAATTGAAAATAATTGAAAATAATTGAAAACAATTGAAAATAATTGAAAATAATTGATAAATAATTGATAAATAATTGAAAACAATTGAAAACAATTGAAAATAATTGAAAATAATTGAAAACAATTGATAAGTAATTGAAAACAGTTGAAAACAATTGAAAATAATTGAAAATAATTGAAAACATTTGAAAATAATTGAAAATAATTAAAAACAATTGAAAATAATTGAAAATAATTGAAAATAATTGAAAATAGTTGAAAACAATTGAAAATAATTGATAAATAATTGAAACCAATTGAAAACAATTGAAAATAATTGATAAATAATTGAAAACAATTGAAAATAATTGAAAATATTTCAAACAATTGAAAATAATTAAAAATAATTGATAAATAATTGAAAACAATTGAAAATAATTGAAAATAAATAAAACAATTGAAAATAATTAAAAATAATTGATAAATAAATGAAAACAATTGAAAACAATTGAAAACAATTGAAAACAATTGGAAATAATTGAAAATAATTATAAATTAATGAAAATAATTGAAAATAATTGATACATAATTGAAACCAATTGAAAGCAATTGAAAATAATTGATAAATAATTGAAAACAATTGAAAATAATTGAAAATAATTCAAACAATTGAAAATAATTAAAAATAATTGATAAATAATTGAAAACAATTGAAAATAATTGAAAATAAATAAAACAATTGAAAATAATTAAAAATAATTGATAAATAAATGAAAACAATCTAAAACAATTGAAAACAATTGAAAACAATTGGAAATAATTGAAAATAATTATAAATTACTGAAAATAATTCAAAATAATTGATACATAATTGATAAATAATTAATAAATAATTGAAAAAAATTGTAAATAATAATAAATAAGTGAAAATAATTGATAAATAATTGAAAATAATTGAAAATAATTATAAATAATTGAAAATAATTGAAAATAGTTGAAAATAATTGATAAATAATTGAAAATAATTATTAATAATTGAAAATAATTATTAATAATTGAAAATAATTGAAAATATTTGAAAATATTTGAAAATAATTGAAAATAATAATAAATAATTGAAAACAATTGAAAACAATTGAAAATAATTGAAACCAATTGAAAATAATTGAAAATAATTGAAAACAATTGAAAATAATTGAAAATAATTAAAACAATTGAAAATAATTAAAAATAATTGATAAATAATTGAAAACAATTAAAAATAATTGATAAATAAATGAAAACAATTGAAAATAATTGAAAATAATTTATAACAATTGATAAATAATTGAAAATGATTGAAAACAATTGAAAATAATTGATAAATAATTGAAACCAATTGAAAACAATTGAAAATAATTGAAAATAATTGAAAACAATTGAAAACAATTGAAAATAATTGAAAATAATTTAAAACAATTGATAAATAATTGAAAATAATTGAAAATAATTGAAAATGATTGAAAACAATTGAAAATAATTGATAAATAATTGAAACCAACTGAAAACAATTGAAAAGAATTGATAAATAATTGAAAGCAATTGAAAATAATTGAAAATAATTGCAAATAATTGAAAATAATTGAAAACAATTGATAAGTAATTGAAAACAATTGAAAACAATTGAAAATAATTGAAAATAATTGAAAACATTTGAAAATAATTGAAAATAAATAAAAACAATTGAAAATAATTGAAAATAATTGAAAATAATTGAAAATAGTTGAAAACAATTGAAAATAATTGATAAATAATTGAAACCAATTGAAAGCAATTAAAAATAATTGATAAATAATTGAAAACAATTGAAAATAATTGAAAATAATTCATACAATTGAAAATAATTAAAAATAATTGATAAATAATTGAAAACAATTGAAAATAATTTAAAATAAATAAAACAATTGAAAATAATTAAAAATAATTGATAAATAAATGAAAACAATTGAAAACAATTGGAAATAATTGAAAATAATTATAAATTAATGAAAATAATTGAAAATAATTGATACATAATTGATAAATAATTAATAAATAATTGAAAAAAATTGTAAATAATAATAAATAATTGAAAATAATTGATAAATAATTGAAAATAATTGAAAATAATTATAAATAATTGAAAATAATTGAAAATAGTTGAAAATAATTGATAAATAATTGAAAATAATTATTAATAATTGAAAATAATTGAAAATATTTCAAAATATTTGAAAATAATTGAAAATAATAATAAATAATTGAAAACAATTGAAAACAATTGAAAATAATTGAAAATAATTGATAAATAATTGAAAACAATTGAAAATAATTGATAAATAATTGAAAACAATTGAAAATAATTGAAAATAATTGAAAACAATTGAAAATAATTGAAAATAATTGAAAACAATTGATAAATAATTGAAAACAATTGAAAATAATTGAAAAGAATTGCAAATAATTGAAAATAATTGAAAACAATTGAAAATAATTGAAAATAATTGAAAAAAATTGAAAATAATTGAAAATAATTGAAAATAATTGAAAACAATTGAAAACAATTGAAAACAATTGAAAACAATTGGAAATCATTGAAAATAATTTTAAATTATTGAAAATAATTGAAAATAATTGATAATTAATTGATAAATAATTAATAAATAATTGAAAAAAATTGTAAATAATATTAAATAATTGAAAATAATTGAAAATAATTGAAAATAATTATAAATAATTGAAAACAATTGAAATCAATTGAAAATAATTGAAAATAATTGAAAACAATTGAAAATAATTGAAAATAATTGAAAACAATTGATAAATAATTGAAAACAATTGAAAATAATTGAAAATAATTGAAAATAATTGAAAATAATTGATAAATAATTGAAAACAATTGAAAATAATTGATAAATAATTGAAAACAATTGAAAATAATTGAAAACAATTGAAAATAATTGAAAACAATTGAAAATAATTGATAAATAAGTGAAACCAATTGAAAATAATTGAAAATGATTGAAAACAATTGAAAATAATTGAAAATAACTGAAAATAATTGAAAATAATTGAAAATAATTGATATATTATTGAAAACAATTGAAAATAATTGAAAATAATTGAAAACAATTGAAAATAATTGAAAATAATTGATAAATAATTGATAAATAATTGAAAACAATTGAAAACAATTGAAAATAATTGAAAATAATTGAAAACAATTGATAAGTAATTGAAAACAGTTGAAAACAATTGAAAATAATTGAAAATAATTGAAAACATTTGAAAATAATTGAAAATAATTAAAAACAATTGAAAATAATTGAAAATAATTGAAAATAATTGAAAATAGTTGAAAACAATTGAAAATAATTGATAAATAATTGAAACCAATTGAAACAATTGAAAATAATTGATAAATAATTGAAAACAATTGAAAATAATTGAAAATAATTCAAACAATTGAAAATAATTAAAAATAATTGATAAATAATTGAAAACAATTGAAAATAATTGAAAATAAATAAAACAATTGAAAATAATTAAAAATAATTGATAAATAAATGAAAACAATTGAAAACAATTGAAAACAATTGAAAACAATTGGAAATAATTGAAAATAATTATAAATTAATGAAAATAATTGAAAATAATTGATACATAATTGAAACCAATTGAAAGCAATTGAAAATAATTGATAAATAATTGAAAACAATTGAAAATAATTGAAAATAATTCAAACAATTGAAAATAATTAAAAATAATTGATAAATAATTGAAAACAATTGAAAATAATTGAAAATAAATAAAACAATTGAAAATAATTAAAAATAATTGATAAATAAATGAAAACAATCTAAAACAATTGAAAACAATTGAAAACAATTGGAAATAATTGAAAATAATTATAAATTACTGAAAATAATTCAAAATAATTGATACATAATTGATAAATAATTAATAAATAATTGAAAAAAATTGTAAATAATAATAAATAAGTGAAAATAATTGATAAATAATTGAAAATAATTGAAAATAATTATAAATAATTGAAAATAATTGAAAATAGTTGAAAATAATTGATAAATAATTGAAAATAATTATTAATAATTGAAAATAATTATTAATAATTGAAAATAATTGAAAATATTTGAAAATATTTGAAAATAATTGAAAATAATAATAAATAATTGAAAACAATTGAAAACAATTGAAAATAATTGAAACCAATTGAAAATAATTGAAAATAATTGAAAACAATTGAAAATAATTGAAAATAATTAAAACAATTGAAAATAATTAAAAATAATTGATAAATAATTGAAAACAATTAAAAATAATTGATAAATAAATGAAAACAATTGAAAATAATTGAAAATAATTTATAACAATTGATAAATAATTGAAAATGATTGAAAACAATTGAAAATAATTGATAAATAATTGAAACCAATTGAAAACAATTGAAAATAATTGAAAATAATTGAAAACAATTGAAAACAATTGAAAATAATTGAAAATAATTTAAAACAATTGATAAATAATTGAAAATAATTGAAAATAATTGAAAATGATTGAAAACAATTGAAAATAATTGATAAATAATTGAAACCAACTGAAAACAATTGAAAAGAATTGATAAATAATTGAAAGCAATTGAAAATAATTGAAAATAATTGCAAATAATTGAAAATAATTGAAAACAATTGATAAGTAATTGAAAACAATTGAAAACAATTGAAAATAATTGAAAATAATTGAAAACATTTGAAAATAATTGAAAATAAATAAAAACAATTGAAAATAATTGAAAATAATTGAAAATAATTGAAAATAGTTGAAAACAATTGAAAATAATTGATAAATAATTGAAACCAATTGAAAGCAATTAAAAATAATTGATAAATAATTGAAAACAATTGAAAATAATTGAAAATAATTCATACAATTGAAAATAATTAAAAATAATTGATAAATAATTGAAAACAATTGAAAATAATTTAAAATAAATAAAACAATTGAAAATAATTAAAAATAATTGATAAATAAATGAAAACAATTGAAAACAATTGAAAACAATTGAAAACAATTGGAAATAATTGAAAATAATTATAAATTAATGAAAATAATTGAAAATAATTGATACATAATTGATAAATAATTAATAAATAATTGAAAAAAATTGTAAATAATAATAAATAATTGAAAATAATTGATAAATAATTGAAAATAATTGAAAATAATTATAAATAATTGAAAATAATTGAAAATAGTTGAAAATAATTGATAAATAATTGAAAATAATTATTAATAATTGAAAATAATTGAAAATATTTCAAAATATTTGAAAATAATTGAAAATAATAATAAATAATTGAAAACAATTGAAAACAATTGAAAATAATTGAAAATAATTGATAAATAATTGAAAACAATTGAAAATAATTGATAAATAATTGAAAACAATTGAAAATAATTGAAAATAATTGAAAACAATTGAAAATAATTGAAAATAATTGATAAATAATTGAAAACAATTGAAAATAATTGAAAATAATTAAAAACAATTGATAAGTAATTGAAAACAATTGAAAACAATTGAAAATAATTGAAAATAATTGAAAACATTTGAAAATAATTGAAAATAATTCAAACAATTGAAAATAATTAAAAATAATTGATAAATAATTGAAAACAATTGAAAATAATTGAAAATAAATAAAACAATTGAAAATAATTAAAAATAATTGATAAATAAATGATGACAATTGAAAACAATTGAAAACAATTGAAAACAATTGGAAATAATTGAAAATAATTATAAATTAATGAAAATAATTGAAAATAATTTATACATAATTGATAAATAATTAATAAATAATTGAAAAAAACTGTAAATAATAATAAATAATTGAAAATAATTGATAAATAATTGAAAATAATTGAAAATAATTATAAATAATTGAAAATAATTGAAAATAGTTGAAAATAATTGATAAATAATTGAAAATAATTATTAATAATTGAAAATAATTGAAAATATTTGAAAATATTTGAAAATAATTGAAAATAATAATAAATAATTGAAAACAATTGAAAATAATTGAAACCAATTGAAAACAATTGAAAATAATTGATAAATAATTAAAAACAATTGAAAATAATTGAAAATAATTAAAACAATTGAAAATAATTAAAAATAATTGATAAATAATTGAAAATAATTGAAAATAATTGAAAATAATTATAAATAATTGAAAACAATTGAAACAATTGAAAATAATTGAAAATAATTGAAAACAATTAAAAATAATTGAAAATAATTTAAAGCAATTGATAAATAATTGAAAACAATTGAAAATAATTGAAAAGAATTGAAAATAATTGAAAATAATTATAAATAATTGAAAACAATTGAAACAATTGAAAATAATTGAAAATAATTGAAAACAATTAAAAATAATTGAAAATAATTTAAAGCAATTGATAAATAATTGAAAACAATTGAAAATAATTGAAAAGAATTGAAAATAATTGAAAATAATTTAAAACAATTGAAAATAATTGAAAATAATTGATAAATAATTGAAAACAATTGAAAATAATTGATAAATAATTGAAAACAATTGAAAATAATTGAAAATAATTTAAAACAATTGAAAATAATTGAAAATAATTGAAAATAATTGAAAACAATTGATAAGTAATTGAAAACAATTGAAAATAATTGAAAATAATTGAAAAAAATTGAAAATAATTGAAAATAATTGAAAATAATTGAAAACAATTGAAAACAATTGAAAACAATTGAAAACAATTGAAAACAATTGGAAATCATTGAAAATAATTTTAAATTATTGAAAATAATTGAAAATAATTGATAAATAATTGATAAATAATTAATAAATAATTGAAAAAAATTGTAAATAATATTAAATAATTGAAAATAATTGAAAATAATTGAAAATAATTATAAATAATTGAAAACAATTGAAATCAATTGAAAATAATTGAAAATAATTGAAAACAATTGAAAATAATTGAAAATAATTGAAAACAATTGATAAATAATTGAAAACAATTGAAAATAATTGAAAATAATTGAAAATAATTGAAAATAATTGATAAATAATTGAAAACAATTGAAAATAATTGATAAATAATTGAAAACAATTGAAAATAATTGAAAACAATTGAAAATAATTGAAAACAATTGAAAATAATTGATAAATAAGTGAAACCAATTGAAAATAATTGAAAATGATTGAAAACAATTGAAAATAATTGAAAATAACTGAAAATAATTGAAAATAATTGAAAATAATTGATATATTATTGAAAACAATTGAAAATAATTGAAAATAATTGAAAACAATTGAAAATAATTGAAAATAATTGATAAATAATTGATAAATAATTGAAAACAATTGAAAACAATTGAAAATAATTGAAAATAATTGAAAACAATTGATAAGTAATTGAAAACAGTTGAAAACAATTGAAAATAATTGAAAATAATTGAAAACATTTGAAAATAATTGAAAATAATTAAAAACAATTGAAAATAATTGAAAATAATTGAAAATAATTGAAAATAGTTGAAAACAATTGAAAATAATTGATAAATAATTGAAACCAATTGAAAACAATTGAAAATAATTGATAAATAATTGAAAACAATTGAAAATAATTGAAAATAATTCAAACAATTGAAAATAATTAAAAATAATTGATAAATAATTGAAAACAATTGAAAATAATTGAAAATAAATAAAACAATTGAAAATAATTAAAAATAATTGATAAATAAATGAAAACAATCTAAAACAATTGAAAACAATTGAAAACAATTGGAAATAATTGAAAATAATTATAAATTAATGAAAATAATTCAAAATAATTGATACATAATTGATAAATAATTAATAAATAATTGAAAAAAATTGTAAATAATAATAAATAAGTGAAAATAATTGATAAATAATTGAAAATAATTGAAAATAATTGATACATAATTGAAACCAATTGAAAGCAATTGAAAATAATTGATAAATAATTGAAAACAATTGAAAATAATTGAAAATAATTCATACAATTGAAAATAATTAAAAATAATTGATAAATAATTGAAAACAATTGAAAATAATTTAAAATAAATAAAACAATTGAAAATAATTAAAAATAATTGATAAATAAATGAAAACAATTGAAAACAATTGAAAACAATTGAAAACAATTGGAAATAATTGAAAATAATTATAAATTAATGAAAATAATTGAAAATAATTGATACATACTTGATAAATAATTAATAAATAATTGAAAAAAATTGTAAATAATAATAAATAATTGAAAATAATTGATAAATAATTGAAAATAATTGAAAATAATTATAAATAATTGAAAATAATTGAAAATAGTTGAAAATAATTGATAAATAATTGAAAATAATTATTAATAATTGAAAATAATTGAAAATATTTCAAAATATTTGAAAATAATTGAAAATAATAATAAATAATTGAAAACAATTGAAAACAATTGAAAATAATTGAAAATAATTGATAAATAATTGAAAACAATTGAAAATAATTGATAAATAATTGAAAACAATTGAAAATAATTGAAAATAATTGAAAACAATTGAAAATAATTGAAAATAATTGATAAATAATTGAAAACAATTGAAAATAATTGAAAATAATTAAAAACAATTGATAAGTAATTGAAAACAATTGAAAACAATTGAAAATAATTGAAAATAATTGAAAACATTTGAAAATAATTGAAAATAATTCAAACAATTGAAAATAATTAAAAATAATTGATAAATAATTGAAAACAATTGAAAATAATTGAAAATAAATAAAACAATTGAAAATAATTAAAAATAATTGATAAATAAATGATGACAATTGAAAACAATTGAAAACAATTGAAAACAATTGGAAATAATTGAAAATAATTATAAATTAATGAAAATAATTGAAAATAATTTATACATAATTGATAAATAATTAATAAATAATTGAAAAAAACTGTAAATAATAATAAATAATTGAAAATAATTGATAAATAATTGAAAATAATTGAAAATAATTATAAATAATTGAAAATAATTGAAAATAGTTGAAAATAATTGATAAATAATTGAAAATAATTATTAATAATTGAAAATAATTGAAAATATTTGAAAATATTTGAAAATAATTGAAAATAATAATAAATAATTGAAAACAATTGAAAATAATTGAAACCAATTGAAAACAATTGAAAATAATTGATAAATAATTAAAAACAATTGAAAATAATTGAAAATAATTAAAACAATTGAAAATAATTAAAAATAATTGATAAATAATTGAAAATAATTGAAAATAATTGAAAATAATTATAAATAATTGAAAACAATTGAAACAATTGAAAATAATTGAAAATAATTGAAAACAATTAAAAATAATTGAAAATAATTTAAAGCAATTGATAAATAATTGAAAACAATTGAAAATAATTGAAAAGAATTGAAAATAATTGAAAATAATTATAAATAATTGAAAACAATTGAAACAATTGAAAATAATTGAAAATAATTGAAAACAATTAAAAATAATTGAAAATAATTTAAAGCAATTGATAAATAATTGAAAACAATTGAAAATAATTGAAAAGAATTGAAAATAATTGAAAATAATTTAAAACAATTGAAAATAATTGAAAATAATTGATAAATAATTGAAAACAATTGAAAATAATTGATAAATAATTGAAAACAATTGAAAATAATTGAAAATAATTTAAAACAATTGAAAATAATTGAAAATAATTGAAAATAATTGAAAACAATTGATAAGTAATTGAAAACAATTGAAAATAATTGAAAATAATTGAAAAAAATTGAAAATAATTGAAAATAATTGAAAATAATTGAAAACAATTGAAAACAATTGAAAACAATTGAAAACAATTGGAAATCATTGAAAATAATTTTAAATTATTGAAAATAATTGAAAATAATTGATAAATAATTGATAAATAATTAATAAATAATTGAAAAAAATTGTAAATAATATTAAATAATTGAAAATAATTGAAAATAATTGAAAATAATTATAAATAATTGAAAACAATTGAAATCAATTGAAAATAATTGAAAATAATTGAAAACAATTGAAAATAATTGAAAATAATTGAAAACAATTGATAAATAATTGAAAACAATTGAAAATAATTGAAAATAATTGAAAATAATTGAAAATAATTGATAAATAATTGAAAACAATTGAAAATAATTGATAAATAATTGAAAACAATTGAAAATAATTGAAAACAATTGAAAATAATTGAAAACAATTGAAAATAATTGATAAATAAGTGAAACCAATTGAAAATAATTGAAAATGATTGAAAACAATTGAAAATAATTGAAAATAACTGAAAATAATTGAAAATAATTGAAAATAATTGATATATTATTGAAAACAATTGAAAATAATTGAAAATAATTGAAAACAATTGAAAATAATTGAAAATAATTGATAAATTATTGATAAATAATTGAAAACAATTGAAAACAATTGAAAATAATTGAAAATAATTGAAAACAATTGATAAGTAATTGAAAACAGTTGAAAACAATTGAAAATAATTGAAAATAATTGAAAACATTTGAAAATAATTGAAAATAATTAAAAACAATTGAAAATAATTGAAAATAATTGAAAATAATTGAAAATAGTTGAAAACAATTGAAAATAATTGATAAATAATTGAAACCAATTGAAAACAATTGAAAATAATTGATAAATAATTGAAAACAATTGAAAATAATTGAAAATAATTCAAACAATTGAAAATAATTAAAAATAATTGATAAATAATTGAAAACAATTGAAAATAATTGAAAATAAATAAAACAATTGGAAATAATTAAAAATAATTGATAAATAAATGAAAACAATCTAAAACAATTGAAAACAATTGAAAACAATTGGAAATAATTGAAAATAATTATAAATTAATGAAAATAATTCAAAATAATTGATACATAATTGATAAATAATTAATAAATAATTGAAAAAAATTGTAAATAATAATAAATAAGTGAAAATAATTGATAAATAATTGAAAATAATTGAAAATAATTGATACATAATTGAAACCAATTGAAAGCAATTGAAAATAATTGATAAATAATTGAAAACAATTGAAAATAATTGAAAATAATTCAAACAATTGAATATAATTAAAAATAATTGATAAATAATTGAAAACAATTGAAAATAATTGAAAATAAATAAAACAATTGAAAATAATTAAAAATAATTGATAAATAAATGAAAACAATCTAAAACAATTGAAAACAATTGAAAACAATTGGAAATAATTGAAAATAATTATAAATTAATGAAAATAATTCAAAATAATTGATACATAATTGATAAATAATTAATAAATAATTGAAAAAAATTGTAAATAATAATAAATAAGTGAAAATAATTGATAAATAATTGAAAATAATTGAAAATAATTATAAATAATTGAAAATAATTGAAAATAGTTGAAAATAATTGATAAATAATTGAAAATAATTATTAATAATTGAAAATAATTATTAATAATTGAAAATAATTGAAAATATTTGAAAATATTTGAAAATAATTGAAAATAATAATAAATAATTGAAAACAATTGAAAACAATTGAAAATAATTGAAACCAATTGAAAATAATTGAAAATAATTGAAAACAATTGAAAATAATTGAAAATAATTAAAACAATTGAAAATAATTAAAAATAATTGATAAATAATTGAAAACAATTAAAAATAATTGATAAATAAATGAAAACAATTGAAAATAATTGAAAATAATTTATAACAATTGATAAATAATTGAAAATGATTGAAAACAATTGAAAATAATTGATAAATAATTGAAACCAATTGAAAACAATTGAAAATAATTGAAAATAATTGAAAACAATTGAAAACAATTGAAAATAATTGAAAATAATTTAAAACAATTGATAAATAATTGAAAATAATTGAAAATAATTGAAAATGATTGAAAACAATTGAAAATAATTGATAAATAATTGAAACCAACTGAAAACAATTGAAAAGAATTGATAAATAATTGAAAGCAATTGAAAATAATTGAAAATAATTGAAAATAATTGAAAATAATTATAAATAATTGAAAACAATTGAAACAATTGAAAATAATTGAAAATAATTGAAAACAATTGAAAATAATTGAAAATAATTGAAAACAATTGATAAATAATTGAAAACAATTGAAAATAATTGAAAAGAATTGCAAATAATTGAAAATAATTGAAAACAATTGAAAATAATTGAAAATAATTGAAAAAAATTGAAAATAATTGAAAATAATTGAAAATAATTGAAAACAATTGAAAACAATTGAAAACAATTGAAAACAATTGGAAATCATTGAAAATAATTTTAAATTATTGAAAATAATTGAAAATAATTGATAAATAATTGATGAATAATTAATAAATAATTGAAAAAAATTGTAAATAATATTAAATAATTGAAAATAATTGAAAATAATTGAAAATAATTATAAATAATTGAAAACAATTGAAATCAATTGAAAATAATTGAAAATAATTGAAAACAATTGAAAATAATTGAAAATAATTGAAAACAATTGATAAATAATTGAAAACAATTGAAAATAATTGAAAATAATTGAAAATAATTGAAAATAATTGATAAATAATTGAAAACAATTGAAAATAATTGATAAATAATTGAAAACAATTGAAAATAATTGAAAACAATTGAAAATAATTGAAAACAATTGAAAATAATTGTTAAATAAGTGAAACCAATTGAAAATAATTGAAAATGATTGAAAACAATTGAAAATAATTGAAAATAACTGAAAATAATTGAAAATAATTGAAAATAATTGATATATTATTGAAAACAATTGAAAATAATTGAAAATAATTGAAAACAATTGAAAATAATTGAAAATAATTGATAAATAATTGATAAATAATTGAAAACAATTGAAAACAATTGAAAATAATTGAAAATAATTGAAAACAATTGATAAGTAATTGAAAACAGTTGAAAACAATTGAAAATAATTGAAAATAATTGAAAACATTTGAAAATAATTGAAAATAATTAAAAACAATTGAAAATAATTGAAAATAATTGAAAATAATTGAAAATAGTTGAAAACAATTGAAAATAATTGATAAATAATTGAAACCAATTGAAAACAATTGAAAATAATTGATAAATAATTGAAAACAATTGAAAATAATTGAAAATAATTCAAACAATTGAAAATAATTAAAAATAATTGATAAATAATTGAAAACAATTGAAAATAATTGAAAATAAATAAAACAATTGAAAATAATTAAAAATAATTGATAAATAAATGAAAACAATTGAAAACAATTGAAAACAATTGAAAACAATTGGAAATAATTGAAAATAATTATAAATTAATGAAAATAATTGAAAATAATTGATACATAATTGAAACCAATTGAAAGCAATTGAAAATAATTGATAAATAATTGAAAACAATTGAAAATAATTGAAAATAATTCAAACAATTGAAAATAATTAAAAATAATTGATAAATAATTGAAAACAATTGAAAATAATTGAAAATAAATAAAACAATTGAAAATAATTAAAAATAATTGATAAATAAATGAAAACAATCTAAAACAATTGAAAACAATTGAAAACAATTGGAAATAATTGAAAATAATTATAAATTACTGAAAATAATTCAAAATAATTGATACATAATTGATAAATAATTAATAAATAATTGAAAAAAATTGTAAATAATAATAAATAAGTGAAAATAATTGATAAATAATTGAAAATAATTGAAAATAATTATAAATAATTGAAAATAATTGAAAATAGTTGAAAATAATTGATAAATAATTGAAAATAATTATTAATAATTGAAAATAATTATTAATAATTGAAAATAATTGAAAATATTTGAAAATATTTGAAAATAATTGAAAATAATAATAAATAATTGAAAACAATTGAAAACAATTGAAAATAATTGAAACCAATTGAAAATAATTGAAAATAATTGAAAACAATTGAAAATAATTGAAAATAATTAAAACAATTGAAAATAATTAAAAATAATTGATAAATAATTGAAAACAATTAAAAATAATTGATAAATAAATGAAAACAATTGAAAATAATTGAAAATAATTTATAACAATTGATAAATAATTGAAAATGATTGAAAACAATTGAAAATAATTGATAAATAATTGAAACCAATTGAAAACAATTGAAAATAATTGAAAATAATTGAAAACAATTGAAAACAATTGAAAATAATTGAAAATAATTTAAAACAATTGATAAATAATTGAAAATAATTGAAAATAATTGAAAATGATTGAAAACAATTGAAAATAATTGATAAATAATTGAAACCAACTGAAAACAATTGAAAAGAATTGATAAATAATTGAAAGCAATTGAAAATAATTGAAAATAATTGAAAATAATTGAAAATAATTATAAATAATTGAAAACAATTGAAACAATTGAAAATAATTGAAAATAATTGAAAACAATTGAAAATAATTGAAAATAATTGAAAACAATTGATAAATAATTGAAAACAATTGAAAATAATTGAAAAGAATTGCAAATAATTGAAAATAATTGAAAACAATTGATAAGTAATTGAAAACAATTGAAAACAATTGAAAATAATTGAAAATAATTGAAAACATTTGAAAATAATTGAAAATAAATAAAAACAATTGAAAATAATTGAAAATAATTGAAAATAATTGAAAATAGTTGAAAACAATTGAAAATAATTGATAAATAATTGAAACCAATTGAAAGCAATTAAAAATAATTGATAAATAATTGAAAACAATTGAAAATAATTGAAAATAATTCATACAATTGAAAATAATTAAAAATAATTGATAAATAATTGAAAACAATTGAAAATAATTTAAAATAAATAAAACAATTGAAAATAATTAAAAATAATTGATAAATAAATGAAAACAATTGAAAACAATTGAAAACAATTGAAAACAATTGGAAATAACTGAAAATAATTATAAATTAATGAAAATAATTGAAAATAATTGATACATAATTGATAAATAATTAATAAATAATTGAAAAAAATTGTAAATAATAATAAATAATTGAAAATAATTGATAAATAATTGAAAATAATTGAAAATAATTATAAATAATTGAAAATAATTGAAAATAGTTTAAAATAATTGATAAATAATTGAAAATAATTATTAATAATTGAAAATAATTGAAAATATTTCAAAATATTTGAAAATAATTGAAAATAATAATAAATAATTGAAAACAATTGAAAACAATTGAAAATAATTGAAAATAATTGATAAATAATTGAAAACAATTGAAAATAATTGATAAATAATTGAAAACAATTGAAAATAATTGAAAATAATTGAAAACAATTGAAAATAATTGAAAATAATTGATAAATAATTGAAAACAATTGAAAATAATTGAAAATAATTAAAAACAATTGATAAGTAATTGAAAACAATTGAAAACAATTGAAAATAATTGAAAATAATTGAAAACATTTGAAAATAATTGAAAATAATTCAAACAATTGAAAATAATTAAAAATAATTGATAAATAATTGAAAACAATTGAAAATAATTGAAAATAAATAAAACAATTGAAAATAATTAAAAATAATTGATAAATAAATGATGACAATTGAAAACAATTGAAAACAATTGAAAACAATTGGAAATAATTGAAAATAATTATAAATTAATGAAAATAATTGAAAATAATTTATACATAATTGATAAATAATTAATAAATAATTGAAAAAAACTGTAAATAATAATAAATAATTGAAAATAATTGATAAATAATTGAAAATAATTGAAAATAATTATAAATAATTGAAAATAATTGAAAATAGTTGAAAATAATTGATAAATAATTGAAAATAATTATTAATAATTGAAAATAATTGAAAATATTTGAAAATATTTGAAAATAATTGAAAATAATAATAAATAATTGAAAACAATTGAAAATAATTGAAACCAATTGAAAACAATTGAAAATAATTGATAAATAATTAAAAACAATTGAAAATAATTGAAAATAATTAAAACAATTGAAAATAATTAAAAATAATTGATAAATAATTGAAAACAATTAAAAATAATTGATAAATAATTGAAAACAATTGAAAATAATTGAAAATAATTTATAACAATTGATAAATAATTGAAAATGATTGAAAACAATTGAAAATAATTGATAAATAATTGAAACCAATTGAAAACAATTGAAAATAATTGAAAATAATTGAAAACAATTGAAAACAATTGATAAATAATTGAAAACAATTGAAAATAATTGAAAATAATTGAAAACATTAGAAAATAATTGAAAATAATTAAAAATAATTGAAAATAATTGAAAATAATTGAAAATAATTGAAAACAATTGAAAACAATTGAAAACAATTGAAAACAATTGGAAATAATTGAAAATAATTGAAAATTATTGAATATAATTGAAAATTATTGAAAATAATGGAAAATTATTGAAAATAATTGAAAATAATTATAAATAATTGAAAACAATTGAAAACAATTGAAAATAATTGAAAATAATTGAAAACAATTGAAAATAATTGAAAATAATTGAAAACAATTGATAAATAATTGAAAACAATTGAAAATAATTGAAAATAATTGAAAATAATTGAAAATAATTGAAAACAATTGAAAATAATTGAAAACAATTGATAAGTAATTGAAAACAGTTGAAAACAATTGAAAATAATTGAAAATAATTGAAAACATTTGAAAATAATTGAAAATAATTAAAAACAATTGAAAATAATTGAAAATAATTGAAAATAATTGAAAATAGTTGAAAACAATTGAAAATAATTGATAAATAATTGAAACCAATTGAAAACAATTGAAAATAATTGATAAATAATTGAAAACAATTGAAAATAATTGAAAATAATTCAAACAATTGAAAATAATTAAAAATAATTGATAAATAATTGAAAACAATTGAAAATAATTGAAAATAAATAAAACAATTGAAAATAATTAAAAATAATTGATAAATAAATGAAAACAATTGAAAACAATTGAAAACAATTGAAAACAATTGGAAATAATTGAAAATAATTATAAATTAATGAAAATAATTGAAAATAATTGATACATAATTGATAAATAATTAATAAATAATTGAAAAAAATTGTAAATAATAATAATAAATTGAAAATAATTGATAAATAATTGAAAATAATTGAAAATAATTATAAATAATTGAAAATAATTGAAAATAGTTGAAAATAATTGATAAATAATTGAAAATAATTATTAATAATTGAAAATAATTGAAAATATATGAAAATATTTGAAAATAATTGAAAATAATATTAAATAATTGAAAACAATTGAAAACAATTGAAAATAATTGAAAATAATTGATAAATAATTGAAAACAATTGAAAATAATTGATAAATAATTGAAAACAATTGAAAATAATTGAAAATAATTGTAAACAATTGAAAATAATTGAAAATAATTGATAAATAATTGAAAACAATTGAAAATAATTGAAAATAATTGAAAACAATTGATAAGTAATTGAAAACAATTGAAAACAATTGAAAATAATTGAAAATAATTGAAAACATTTGAAAATAATTGAAAATAATTCAAACAATTGAAAATAATTAAAAATAATTGATAAATAATTGAAAACAATTGAAAATAATTGAAAATAAATAAAACAATTGAAAATAATTAAAAATAATTGATAAATAAATGAAGACAATTGAAAACAATTGAAAACAATTGAAAACAATTGGAAATAATTGAAAATAATTATAAATTAATGAAAATAATTGAAAATAATTTATACATAATTGATAAATAATTAATAAATAATTGAAAAAAACTGTAAATAATAATAAATAATTGAAAATAATTGATAAATAATTGAAAATAATTGAAAATAATTATAAATAATTGAAAATAATTGAAAATAGTTGAAAATATATGATAAATAATTGAAAATAATTATTAATAATTGAAAATAATTGAAAATATTTGAAAATATTTGAAAATAATTGAAAATAATAATAAATAATTGAAAACAATTGAAAACAATTGAAAATAATTGAAACCAATTGAAAACAATTGAAAATAATTGATAAATAATTAAAAACAATTGAAAATAATTGAAAATAATTAAAACAATTGAAAATAATTAAAAATAATTGATAAATAATTGAAAACAATTGAAAATAATTGAAAATAATTGAAAATAATTGAAAATTATTGAAAACAATTGAAAATAATTATAAATAATTGAAAACAATTGAAAACAATTGAAAATAATTGAAAATAATTGAAAATTATTGAATATAATTGAAAATTATTGAAAATAATGGAAAATTATTGAAAATAATTGACAATAATTGTAAATAATTGAAAACAATTGAAAACAATTGAAAATAATTGAAAATAATTGAAAACAATTGAAAATAATTGAAAATAATTGAAAACAATTGATAAATAATTGAAAACAATTGAAAATAATTGAAAATAATTGAAAATAATTGAAAATAATTGAAAACAATTGAAAATAATTGAAAATAATTGAAAATAATTGATAAATAATTGAAAACAATTGAAAATAATTGAAAATAATTGAAAACAATTGAAAATAATTGAAAATAATTGAAAATAATTGATAAATAATTGAAAATAATTGATAAATAATTGAAAATAATTCATACAATTGAAAATAATTAAAAATAATTGATAAATAATTGAAAACAATTGAAAATAATTGAAAATAAATAAAACAATTGAAAATAATTGAAAATAATTGAAAATAATTGATAAATAATTGATAACAATTGAAAATAATTGAAAATAATTGAAAACAATTGAAAATAATTGAAAATAATTGAAAATAATTGATAAATAATTGAAAACAATTGAAAATAATTGAAAATAATTCATACAATTGAAAATAATTAAAAATAATTATAAATAATTGAAAATAATTGAAAATAGTTGAAAATAATTGATAAATAATTGAAAATAATTATTAATAATTGAAAATAATTGAAAATATTTGAAAATATTTGAAAATAATTGAAAATAATAATAAATAATTGAAAACAATTGAAAACAATTGAAAATAATTGAAAATAATTGATAAATAATTGAAAACAATTGAAAATAATTGATAAATAATTGAAAACAATTGAAAATAATTGAAAATAATTGAAAACAATTGAAAATAATTGAAAATAATTGATAAATAATTGAAAACAATTGAAAATAATTGAAAATAATTGAAAACAATTGATAAGTAATTGAAAACAATTGAAAACAATTGAAAATAACTGAAAATAATTGAAAACATTTGAAAATAATTGAAAATAATTAAAAACAATTGAAAATAATTGAAAATAATTTAAAATAATTGAAAATAGTTGAAAACAATTGAAAATAATTGATAAATAATTGAAACCAATTGAAAGCAATTGAAAATAATTGATAAATAATTGAAAACAATTGAAAATAGTTGAAAATAATTCAAACAATTGAAAATAATTAAAAATAATTGATAAATAATTGAAAACAATTGAAAATAATTGAAAATAAATAAAACAATTAAAAATAATTAAAAATAATTGATAAATAAATGAAAACAATTGAAAATAATTGAAAATAATTGAAAACAATAGATAAATAATTGAAAACAATTGAAAATAATTGGAAATAATTGAAAATAATTGAAAACAATTTAAAATAATTGAAAATAATTAAAAACAATTGAAAATAATTGAAAATAAGTGAAAATAATTGAAAATAATTGAAAACAATTGAAAATAATTGATAAATAATTGAAACCAACTGAAAACAATTGAAAAGAATTGATAAATAATTGAAAATAATTGAAAATAATTGAAAATAATTGAAAACAATTGAAAATAATTAAAATAATTGATAAATAATTGAAAACAATTGAAAATAATTGATAAATAATTGAAAACAAATGAAAATAATTGAAAATAATAGAAAACAATTGAAAATAATTGATAAATAATTTAAACCAATTGAAAACAATTGAAAATAATTGAAAATAATTGAAAACAATTGATAAATAATTGAAAATAATTGAAAATAATTATAAATAATTGAAAACAATTGATAAATAATTGAAAACAATTGAAAACAATTGATAATAATTGAAAATAATTGAAAACATTTGAAAATAATTGAAAATAATTAAAAACAATTGAAAATAATTGAAAATAATTGAAAATAATTGAAAATAATTGAAAACAATTGAAAATAATTGATAAATAATTGAAACCAATTGAAAACAATTGAAAATAATTGATAAATAATTGAAAACAATTGAAAATAATTCAAAATAATTCAAACAATTGAAAATAATTCAAAATAATTGATAAATAATTGAAAACAATTGAAAATAATTGAAAATAAATAAAACAATTAAAAATAATTGATAAATAAATGAAAACAATTGAAAACAATTGAAAACAATTGAAAACAATTGGAAATAATTGAAAATAATTATAAATTAATGAAAATAATTGAAAATAATTGATACATTATTGATAAATAATTAAAAAAAATTGTAAATAATAATAAATAATTGAAAATAATTGAAAATAATTGATAAATAATTGAAAATAATTGAAAATAATTATAAATAATTGAAAATAATTGAAAATAGTTGAAAATAATTGATAAATAATTTAAAATAGTTATAAATAATTGAAAATAATTGAAAATATTTGAAAATATTTGAAAATAATTGAAAATAATTATAAATAATTGAAAACAATTGAAAACAATTGAAAATAATTGAAACCAATTGAAAACAATTGAAAATAATAGATAAATAATTGAAAACAATTGAAAATAATTGAAAATAATTAAAACAACTGAAAATAATTAAAAATAATTGATAAATAATTGAAAACAATTAAAAATAATTGATAAATAATTGAAAACAATTGAAAATAATTCAAAATAATTGATAACAATTGATAAATAATTGAAAATGATTGAAAACAATTGAAAATAATTGCTAAATAATTGAAACCAATTGAAAACAATTGAAAATAATTGAAAATAATTGAAAACAATTGAAAACAATTGATAAATAATTGAAAACAATTGAAAACAATTGAAAATAATTGAAAATAATTGAAAACATTAGAAAATAATTGAAAATAATTGAAAATAATTGAA
The DNA here is from genome assembly GCA_947577245.1 of Andrena bucephala. Lineage (NCBI taxonomy): Eukaryota > Metazoa > Arthropoda > Insecta > Hymenoptera > Andrenidae > Andrena > Andrena bucephala. The sequence goes on from OX387717.1 coordinate 61,202,541, forward strand.
AATAATTGAAAACAATTGAAAACAATTGAAAACAATTGAAAACAATTGAAAACAATTGGAAATAATTGAAAGTAATTGAAAATTATTGAAAATAATTGAAAATTATTGAAAATAATTAAAAATTATTGAAAATAATTGAAAATAATTATAAATAATTGAAAATAATTGATAAATATTTGAAAACAATTGAAAATAATTGATAAATAATTGAAAACAATTGAAAATAATTGAAAATAATTGAAAACAATTGAAAATAATTGAAAATAATTGATAAATAATTGAAAACAATTGAAAATAATTCAAAATAATTGAAAACAATTGAAAACAATTGAAAATAATTGAAAATAATTGAAAACAATAGATAAATAATTGAAAACAATTGAAAATAATTGGAAATAATTGAAAATAATTGAAAACAATTTAAAATAATTGAAAATAATTGAAAATAATTATAAATAATTGAAAATAATTGAAAATAATTGAAAATAATTGAAAACAATTGAAAATAATTGAAAATAATTTAAAACAATTGAAAATAATTGAAAATAATTGATAAATAATTGAAAACAATTGAAAATAATTGAAAACAATTGAAAACAATTGGAAATCATTGAAAATAATTTTAAATTATTGAAAATAATTGAAAATAATTGATAAATAATTGATAAATAATTAATAAATAATTGAAAAAAATTGTAAATAATATTAAATAATTGAAAATAATTGATAAATAATTGAAAATAATTGAAAATAATTATAAATAATTGAAAACAATTGAAATCAATTGAAAATAATTGAAAATAATTGAAAACAATTGAAAATAATTGAAAATAATTGAAAACAATTGATAAATAATTGAAAACAATTGAAAATAATTGAAAATAATTGAAAATAATTGAAAATAATTGATAAATAATTGATTACAATTGAAAATAATTGATAAATAAATGAAAACAATTGAAAATAATTGAAAACAATTGAAAATAATTGATAAATAAGTGAAACCAATTGAAAATAATTGAAAATGATTGAAAACAATTGAAAATAATTGAAAATAACTGAAAATAATTGAAAATAATTGAAAATAATTGATATATTATTGAAATCAATTGAAAATAATTGAAAATAATTGAAAACAATTGAAAATAATTGAAAATAATTGATAAATAATTGAAAATAATTAAAAACAATTGAAAATAATTGAAAATAATTGAAAATAATTGAAAATAGTTGAAAACAATTGAAAATAATTGATAAATAATTGAAACCAATTGAAAACAATTGAAAATAATTGATAAATAATTGAAAACAATTGAAAATAATTGAAAATAATTCAAACAATTGAAAATAATTAAAAATAATTGATAAATAATTGAAAACAATTGAAAATAATTGAAAATAAATAAAACAATTGAAAATAATTAAAAATAATTGATAAATAAATGAAAACAATTGAAAACAATTGAAAACAATTGAAAACAATTGGAAATAATTGAAAATAATTATAAATTAATGAAAATAATTGAAAATAATTGATACATAATTGAAACCAATTGAAAGCAATTGAAAATAATTGATAAATAATTGAAAACAATTGAAAATAATTGAAAATAATTCAAATAATTGAAAATAATTAAAAATAATTGATAAATAATTGAAAACAATTGAAAATAATTGAAAATAAATAAAACAATTAAAAATAATTAAAAATAATTGATAAATAAATGAAAACAATTGAAAATAATTGAAAATAATTGAAAACAATAGATAAATAATTGAAAACAATTGAAAATAATTGGAAATAATTGAAAATAATTGAAAACAATTTAAAATAATTGAAAATAATTAAAAACAATTGAAAATAATTGAAAATAAGTGAAAATAATTGAAAATAATTGAAAACAATTGAAAATAATTGATAAATAATTGAAACCAACTGAAAACAATTGAAAAGAATTGATAAATAATTGAAAATAATTGAAAATAATTGAAAATAATTGAAAACAATTGAAAATAATTAAAATAATTGATAAATAATTGAAAACAATTGAAAATAATTGATAAATAATTGAAAACAAATGAAAATAATTGAAAATAATAGAAAACAATTGAAAATAATTGATAAATAATTTAAACCAATTGAAAACAATTGAAAATAATTGAAAATAATTGAAAACAATTGATAAATAATTGAAAATAATTGAAAATAATTATAAATAATTGAAAACAATTGATAAATAATTGAAAACAATTGAAAACAATTGAAAATAATTGAAAATAATTGAAAACATTTGAAAATAATTGAAAATAATTAAAAACAATTGAAAATAATTGAAAATAATTGAAAATAATTGAAAATAATTGAAAACAATTGAAAATAATTGATAAATAATTGAAACCAATTGAAAACAATTGAAAATAATTGATAAATAATTGAAAACAATTGAAAATAATTCAAAATAATTCAAACAATTGAAAATAATTCAAAATAATTGATAAATAATTGAAAACAATTGAAAATAATTGAAAATAAATAAAACAATTAAAAATAATTGATAAATAAATGAAAACAATTGAAAACAATTGAAAACAATTGAAAACAATTGGAAATAATTGAAAATAATTATAAATTAATGAAAATAATTGAAAATAATTGATACATTATTGATAAATAATTAAAAAAAATTGTAAATAATAATAAATAATTGAAAATAATTGAAAATAATTGATAAATAATTGAAAATAATTGAAAATAATTATAAATAATTGAAAATAATTGAAAATAGTTGAAAATAATTGATAAATAATTTAAAATAGTTATAAATAATTGAAAATAATTGAAAATATTTGAAAATATTTGAAAATAATTGAAAATAATTATAAATAATTGAAAACAATTGAAAACAATTGAAAATAATTGAAACCAATTGAAAACAATTGAAAATAATAGATAAATAATTGAAAACAATTGAAAATAATTGAAAATAATTAAAACAACTGAAAATAATTAAAAATAATTGATAAATAATTGAAAACAATTAAAAATAATTGATAAATAATTGAAAACAATTGAAAATAATTCAAAATAATTGATAACAATTGATAAATAATTGAAAATGATTGAAAACAATTGAAAATAATTGATAAATAATTGAAACCAATTGAAAACAATTGAAAATAATTGAAAATAATTGAAAACAATTGAAAACAATTGATAAATAATTGAAAACAATTGAAAACAATTGAAAATAATTGAAAATAATTGAAAACATTAGAAAATAATTGAAAATAATTGAAAATAATTGAAAATAATTGAAAACAATTGAAAACAATTGAAAACAATTGAAAACAATTGAAAACAATTGGAAATAATTGAAAGTAATTGAAAATTATTGAAAATAATTGAAAATTATTGAAAATAATTAAAAATTATTGAAAATAATTGAAAATAATTATAAATAATTGAAAATAATTGATAAATATTTGAAAACAATTGAAAATAATTGATAAATAATTGAAAACAATTGAAAATAATTGAAAATAATTGAAAACAATTGAAAATAATTGAAAATAATTGATAAATAATTGAAAACAATTGAAAATAATTCAAAATAATTGAAAACAATTGAAAACAATTGAAAATAATTGAAAATAATTGAAAACAATAGATAAATAATTGAAAACAATTGAAAATAATTGGAAATAATTGAAAATAATTGAAAACAATTTAAAATAATTGAAAATAATTGAAAATAATTATAAATAATTGAAAATAATTGAAAATAATTGAAAATAATTGAAAACAATTGAAAATAATTGAAAATAATTTAAAACAATTGAAAATAATTGAAAATAATTGATAAATAATTGAAAACAATTGAAAATAATTGAAAACAATTGAAAACAATTGGAAATCATTGAAAATAATTTTAAATTATTGAAAATAATTGAAAATAATTGATAAATAATTGATAAATAATTAATAAATAATTGAAAAAAATTGTAAATAATATTAAATAATTGAAAATAATTGATAAATAATTGAAAATAATTGAAAATAATTATAAATAATTGAAAACAATTGAAATCAATTGAAAATAATTGAAAATAATTGAAAACAATTGAAAATAATTGAAAATAATTGAAAACAATTGATAAATAATTGAAAACAATTGAAAATAATTGAAAATAATTGAAAATAATTGAAAATAATTGATAAATAATTGATTACAATTGAAAATAATTGATAAATAAATGAAAACAATTGAAAATAATTGAAAACAATTGAAAATAATTGATAAATAAGTGAAACCAATTGAAAATAATTGAAAATGATTGAAAACAATTGAAAATAATTGAAAATAACTGAAAATAATTGAAAATAATTGAAAATAATTGATATATTATTGAAATCAATTGAAAATAATTGAAAATAATTGAAAACAATTGAAAATAATTGAAAATAATTGATAAATAATTGATAAATAATTGAAAACAATTGAAAACAATTGAAAATAATTGAAAATAATTGAAAACAATTGATAAGTAATTGAAAACAGTTGAAAACAATTGAAAATAATTGAAAATAATTGAAAACATTTGAAAATAATTGAAAATAATTAAAAACAATTGAAAATAATTGAAAATAATTGAAAATAATTGAAAATAGTTGAAAACAATTGAAAATAATTGATAAATAATTGAAACCAATTGAAAACAATTGAAAATAATTGATAAATAATTGAAAACAATTGAAAATAATTGAAAATAATTCAAACAATTGAAAATAATTAAAAATAATTGATAAATAATTGAAAACAATTGAAAATAATTGAAAATAAATAAAACAATTGAAAATAATTAAAAATAATTGATAAATAAATGAAAACAATTGAAAACAATTGAAAACAATTGAAAACAATTGGAAATAATTGAAAATAATTATAAATTAATGAAAATAATTGAAAATAATTGATACATAATTGAAACCAATTGAAAGCAATTGAAAATAATTGATAAATAATTGAAAACAATTGAAAATAATTGAAAATAATTCAAACAATTGAAAATAATTAAAAATAATTGATAAATAATTGAAAACAATTGAAAATAATTGAAAATAAATAAAACAATTGAAAATAATTAAAAATAATTGATAAATAAATGAAAACAATCTAAAACAATTGAAAACAATTGAAAACAATTGGAAATAATTGAAAATAATTATAAATTAATGAAAATAATTCAAAATAATTTATACATAATTGATAAATAATTAATAAATAATTGAAAAAAATTGTAAATAATAATAAATAAGTGAAAATAATTGATAAATAATTGAAAATAATTGAAAATAATTATAAATAATTGAAAATAATTGAAAATAGTTGAAAATAATTGATAAATAATTGAAAATAATTTTTAATAATTGAAAATAATTGAAAATATTTGAAAATATTTGAAAATAATTGAAAATAATAATAAATAATTGAAAACAATTGAAAACAATTGAAAATAATTGAAACCAATTGAAAACAATTGAAAATAATTGAAAACAATTGAAAATAATTGAAAATAATTAAAACAATTGAAAATAATTAAAAATAATTGATAAATAATTGAAAACAATTAAAAATAATTGATAAATAAATGAAAACAATTGAAAATAATTGAAAATAATTTATAAGAATTGATAAATAATTGAAAATGATTGAAAACAATTGAAAATAATTGATAAATAATTGAAACCAATTGAAAACAATTGAAAATAATTGAAAATAATTGAAAACAATTGAAAACAATTGATAAATAATTGAAAACAATTGAAAACAATTGAAAATAATTGAAAATAATTGAAAACATTTGAAAATAATTAAAAATAATTGATAAATAATTGAAAACAATTGAAAATAATTGAAAATAATTTAAAACAATTGATAAATAATTGAAAATAATTGAAAATAATTGAAAATGATTGAAAACAATTGAAAATAATTGATAAATAATTGAAACCAACTGAAAACAATTGAAAAGAATTGATAAATAATTGAAAACAATTGAAAATAATTGAAAATAATTGAAAATAATTGAAAATAATTATAAATAATTGAAAACAATTGAAACAATTGAAAATAATTGAAAATAATTGAAAACAATTGAAAATAATTGAAAATAATTGAAAACAATTGAAAACAATTGATAAATAATTGAAAACAATTGAAAACAATTGAAAATAATTGAAAATAATTGAAAATAATTATAAATTAATGAAAATAATTCAAAATAATTTATACATAATTGATAAATAATTAATAAATAATTGAAAAAAATTGTAAATAATAATAAATAAGTGAAAATAATTGATAAATAATTGAAAATAATTGAAAATAATTATAAATAATTGAAAATAATTGAAAATAGTTGAAAATAATTGATAAATAATTGAAAATAATTTTTAATAATTGAAAATAATTGAAAATATTTGAAAATATTTGAAAATAATTGAAAATAATAATAAATAATTGAAAACAATTGAAAACAATTGAAAATAATTGAAACCAATTGAAAACAATTGAAAATAATTGAAAACAATTGAAAATAATTGAAAATAATTAAAACAATTGAAAATAATTAAAAATAATTGATAAATAATTGAAAACAATTAAAAATAATTGATAAATAAATGAAAACAATTGAAAATAATTGAAAATAATTTATAAGAATTGATAAATAATTGAAAATGATTGAAAACAATTGAAAATAATTGATAAATAATTGAAACCAATTGAAAACAATTGAAAATAATTGAAAATAATTGAAAACAATTGAAAACAATTGATAAATAATTGAAAACAATTGAAAACAATTGAAAATAATTGAAAATAATTGAAAACATTTGAAAATAATTAAAAATAATTGATAAATAATTGAAAACAATTGAAAATAATTGAAAATAATTTAAAACAATTGATAAATAATTGAAAATAATTGAAAATAATTGAAAATGATTGAAAACAATTGAAAATAATTGATAAATAATTGAAACCAACTGAAAACAATTGAAAAGAATTGATAAATAATTGAAAACAATTGAAAATAATTGAAAATAATTGAAAATAATTGAAAATAATTATAAATAATTGAAAACAATTGAAACAATTGAAAATAATTGAAAATAATTGAAAACAATTGAAAATAATTGAAAATAATTGAAAACAATTGAAAACAATTGATAAATAATTGAAAACAATTGAAAACAATTGAAAATAATTGAAAATAATTGAAAACATTAGAAAATAATTGAAAATAATTAAAAATAATTGATAAATAATTGAAAACAATTGAAAATAATTGAAAATAATTTAAAACAATTGATAAATAATTGAAAATAATTGAAAATAATTGAAAATGATTGAAAACAATTGAAAATAATTGATAAATAATTGAAACCAACTGAAAACAATTGAAAAGAATTGATAAATAGTTGAAAACAATTGAAAATAATTGAAAATAATTGAAAATAATTGAAAATAATTATAAATAATTGAAAACAATTGAAACAATTGAAAATAATTGAAAATAATTGAAAACAATTGAAAATAATTGAAAATAATTGAAAACAATTGATAAATAATTGAAAACAATTGAAAATAATTGAAAAGAATTGAAAATAATTGAAAATAATTGAAAACAATTGATAAGTAATTGAAAACAATTGAAAACAATTGAAAATAATAGAAAATAATTGAAAACATTTGAAAATAATTGAAAATAATTAAAAACAATAGAAAATAATTGAAAATAATTGAAAATAGTTGAAAACAATTGAAAATAATTGATAAATATATGAAACCAATTGAAAGCAATTGAAAATAATTGATAAATAATTGAAAACAATTGAAAATAATTGAAAATAATTCAAACAATTGAAAATAATTAAAAATAATTGATAAATAATTGAAAACAATTGAAAATAATTGAAAATAAATAAAACAATTGAAAATAATTAAAAATAATTGATAAATAAATGAAAACAATTGAAAACAATTGAAAACAATTGGAAATAATTGAAAATAATTATAAATTAATGAAAATAATTGAAAATAATTGATACATAATTGATAAATAATTAATAAATAATTGAAAAAAATTGTAAATAATAATAAATAATTGAAAATAATTGATAAATAATTGAAAATAATTGAAAATAATTATAAATAATTGAAAATAATTGAAAATAGTTGAAAATAATTGATAAATAATTGAAAATAATTATTAATAATTGAAAATAATTGAAAATAATTTAAAATAATTGAAAATATTTGAAAATAATTGAAAATAATTATAAATAATTATATATAATTGAATATAATTGAAAATAATTATAAATAATTATATATAATTGAATATAATTGATAAATAATTTAAAATAATTGAAAATAATTTAAAATAATTTAAAATAATTTAAAATAATTGAAAATAATTGAAAATAATTGAAAATAATTGAAAATAATTGAAAATAATTGAAAATAATTGAAAATAATTGAAAATAATTGAAAATAATTGAATATAATTGAAAATAACTGAAAATAATTGAAAATAATTGAAAATAATTGAAAATAATTGATAAATAATTGAAAATAATAATAAATAATTGATAATAATTGATAAATAATTGAAAATAATTATAAATAATTGATAAATAATTGAAAATAATTGAAAATAATTGAAAAGAATTGAAAATAATGGAAAATAATTATAAATAATTGAAAATAATTGAAAATAATTGAAAAGAATTGAAAAGAATTGAAAATAATTGAAAATAATTGAAAATAATTGATAAATAATTGATAAATAATTGAAAACAATTGAAAACAATTGAAAATAATTGAAAATAATTGAAAACAATTGATAAGTAATTGAAAACAATTGAAAACAATTGAAAATAATTGAAAATAATTGAAAACATTTGAAAATAATTGAAAATAATTAAAAACAATTGAAAATAATTGAAAATAATTGAAAATAATTGAAAATAGTTGAAAACAATTGAAAATAATTGATAAATAATTGAAACCAATTGAAGACAATTGAAAATAATTGATAAATAATTGAAAACAATTGAAAATAATTGAAAATAATTCAAACAATTGAAAATAATTAAAAATAATTGATAAATAAATGAAAACAATTGAAAACAATTGAAAACAATTGAAAACAATTGGAAATAATTGAAAATAATTATAAATTAATGAAAATAATTGAAAATAATTGATACATAATTGATAAATAATTAATAAATAATTGAAAAAAATTGTAAATAATAATAAATAATTGAAAATAATTGATAAATAATTGAAAATAATTGAAAATAATTATAAATAATTGAAAATAATTGAAAATAGTTGAAAATAATTGATAAATAATTGAAAATAATTATTAATAATTGAAAATAATTGAAAATATTTGAAAATATTTGAAAATAATTGAAAATAATAATAAATAATTGAAAACAATTGAAAACAATTGAAAATAATTGAAACCAATTGAAAACAATTGAAAATAATTGAAAACAATTGAAAATAATTGAAAATAATTAAAACAATTGAAAATAATTAAAAATAATTGATAAATAATTGAAAACAATTAAAAATAATTGATAAATAATTGAAAACAATTGAAAATAATTGAAAATAATTTATAACAATTGATAAATAATTGAAAATGATTGAAAACAATTGAAAATAATTGATAAATAATTGAAACCAATTGAAAACAATTGAAAATAATTGAAAATAATTGAAAACAATTGAAAACAATTGATAAATAATTGAAAACAATTGAAAACAATTGAAAATAATTGAAAATAATTGAAAACATTAGAAAATAATTGAAAATAATTAAAAATAATTGAAAATAATTGAAAATAATTGAAAATAATTGAAAACAATTGAAATCAATTGAAAACAATTGAAAACAATTGGAAATAATTGAAAATAATTGAAAATTATTGAAAATAATTGAAAATAATTATAAATAATTGAAAAAAATTGAAAATAATTGAAAATAATTGAAAACAATTGAAAATAATTGAAAATAATTGAAAACAATTGATAAATAATTGAAAACAATTGAAAATAATTGAAAATAATTGAAAATAATTGAAAATAATTGAAAACAATTGAAAATAATAGAAAATAATTGAAAATAATTGATAAATAATTTAAAACAATTGAAAATAATTGATAAATAATTGAAACCAACTGAAAACAATTGAAAAGAATTGATAAATAATTGAAAACAATTGAAAATAATTGAAAATAATTGAAAATAATTGAAAATAATTATAAATAATTGAAAACAATTGAAACAATTGAAAATAATTGAAAATAATTGAAAACAATTGAAAATAATTGAAAATAATTGAAAACAATTGATAAATAATTGAAAACAATTGAAAATAATTGAAAAGAATTGAAAATAATTGAAAATAATTGAAAACAATTGATAAGTAATTGAAAACAATTGAAAACAATTGAAAATAATAGAAAATAATTGAAAACATTTGAAAATAATTGAAAATAATTAAAAACAATTGAAAATAATTGAAAATAATTGAAAATAGTTGAAAACAATTGAAAATAATTGATAAATATATGAAACCAATTGAAAGCAATTGAAAATAATTGATAAATAATTGAAAACAATTGAAAATAATTGAAAATAATTCAAACAATTGAAAATAATTAAAAATAATTGATAAATAATTGAAAATAATTGAAAATAATTATAAATAATTGAAAATAATTGAAAATAGTTGAAAATAATTGATAAATAATTGAAAATAATTATTAATAATTGAAAATAATTGAAAATATTTGAAAATATTTGAAAATAATTGAAAATAATAATAAATAATTGAAAACAATTGAAAACAATTGAAAATAATTGAAACCAATTGAAAACAATTGAAAATAATTGAAAACAATTGAAAATAATTGAAAATAATTAAAACAATTGAAAATAATTAAAAATAATTGATAAATAATTGAAAACAATTAAAAATAATTGATAAATAATTGAAAACAATTGAAAATAATTGAAAATAATTTATAACAATTGATAAATAATTGAAAATGATTGAAAACAATTGAAAATAATTGATAAATAATTGAAACCAATTGAAAACAATTGAAAATAATTGAAAATAATTGAAAACAATTGAAAATAATTGAAAATAATTCAAACAATTGAAAATAATTAAAAATAATTGATAAATAATTGAAAACAATTGAAAATAATTGAAAATAAATAAAACAATTGAAAATAATTAAAAATAATTGATAAATAAATGAAAACAATTGAAAACAATTGAAAACAATTGAAACCAATTGGAAATAATTGAAAATAATTATAAATTAATGAAAATAATTGAAAATAATTGATACATAATTGATAAATAATTAATAAATAATTGAAAAAAATTGTAAATAATAAATAATTGAAAATAATTGATAAATAATTGAAAATAATTGAAAATAATTATAAATAATTGAAAATAATTGAAAATAGTTGAAAATAATTGATAAATAATTGAAAATAATTATTAATAATTGAAAATGATTGAAAATATTTGAAAATATTTGAAAATAATTGAAAATAATAATAAATAATTGAAAACAATTGAAAACAATTAAAAATAATTGATAAATAATTGAAAACAATTGAAAATAATTGATAAATAATTGAAAATAATTGAAAATAATTGAAAATAATTTATAACAATTGATAAATAATTGAAAATGATTGAAAACAATTGAAAATAATTGATAAATAATTGGAACCAATTGAAAACAATTGAAAATAATTGAAAATAATTGAAAACAATTGAAAACAATTGATAAATAATTGAAAACAATTGAAAACAATTGAAAATAATTGAAAATAATTGAAAACATTAGAAAATAATTGAAAATAATAAAAAATAATTGAAAATAATTGAAAATAATTGAAAATAATTGAAAACAATTGAAAACAATTGAAAACAATTGAAAACAATTGAAAATAATTGAAAATAATTGAAAACATTAGAAAATAATTGAAAATAATTAAAAATAATTGAAAATAATTGAAAATAATTGAAAATAATTGAAAACAATTGAAAACAATTGAAAACAATTGAAAACAATTGGAAATAATTGAAAATAATTGAAAATTATTGAAAATAATTGAAAATAATTATAAATAATTGAAAACAATTGAAAACAATTGAAAATAATTGAAAATAATTGAAAACAATTGAAAATAATTGAAAATAATTGAAAACAATTGATAAATAATTATAAACAATTGAAAATAATTGAAAATAATTGAAAATAATTGAAAATAATAGAAAATAATTGAAAATAATTGATAAATAATTGAAAACAATTGAAAATAATTGATAAATAATTGAAAACAATTGAAAATAATTGAAAATAATTGAAAACAATTGAAAATAATGGAAAATAATTGATAAATAATTGAAAACAATTGAAAATAATTGAAAATAATTGAAAACAATTGAAAACAATTGAAAATAATTGAAAATAATTGAAAACAATAGATAAATAATTGAAAACAATTGAAAATAATTGGAAATAATTGAAAATAATTGAAAACAATTTAAAATAATTGAAAATAATTAAAAACAATTGAAAATAATTGAAAATAATTGAAAATAATTGAAAATAATTGAAAACAATTGAAAATAATTGATAAATAATTGAAACCAATTGAAAACAATTGAAAATACTTGATAAATAATTGAAAACAATTGAAAATAATTATAAATAATTGAAAATAATTGAAAATAGTTGAAAATAATTGATAAATAATTGAAAACAATTAAAAATAATTGATAAATAATTGAAAACAATTGAAAATAATTGAAAATAATTAAAAACAATTGATAAATAATTGAAAATAATTGAAAATAATTGAAAATGATTGAAAACAATTGAAAATAATTGATAAATAATTGAAACCAACAGAAAACAATTGAAAACAATTGATAAATAATTGAAAATAATTGAAAATAATTGAAAATAATTGAAAATAATTGAAAATAATTATAAATAATTGAAAACAATTGAAACAATTGAAAATAATTGAAAATAATTGAAAACAATTGAAAATAATTGAAAATAATTGAAAACAATTGATAAATAATTGAAAACAATTGAAAATAATTGAAAAGAATTGAAAATAATTGAAAATAATTGAAAACAATTGAAAATAATTGAAAATAATTGATAAATAATTGAAAACAATTGAAAATAAATGATAAATAATTGAAAACAATTGAAAATAATTGAAAATAATTTAAAACAATTGATAAATAATTGAAAATAATTGAAAATAATTGAAAATGATTGAAAACAATTGAAAATAATTGATAAATAATTGAAACCAACAGAAAACAATTGAAAACAATTGATAAATAATTGAAAATAATTGAAAATAATTGAAAATAATTGATAAATAAGTGAAAGCAATTGAAAATAATTGAAAATGATTGAAAACAATTGAAAATAATTGAAAATAACTGAAAATAATTGAAAATAATTGAAAATAATTGATATATTATTGAAAACAATTGAAAATAATTGAAAATAATTTAAAACAATTGAAAATAACTGAAAATAACTGATAAATAATTGATAAATAATTGAAAACAATTGAAAACAATTGAAAATAATTGAAAATAATTGAAAACAATTGATAAGTAATTGAAAACAATTGAAAACAATTGAAAATAATTGAAAATAATTGAAAACATTTGAAAATAATTGAAAATAATTAAAAACAATTGAAAATAATTGAAAATAATGGAAAATAATTGAAAATAATTGAAAACAATTGAAAATAATTGATAAATAATTGAAACCAATTGAAAATAATTGAAACCAATTGAAAACAATTGAAAATAATTGAAAATAATTGAAAACAATTGAAAACAATTGATAAATAATTGAAAACAATTGAAAACAATTGAAAATAATTGAAAATAATTGAAAACATTAGAAAATAATTGAAAATAATTAAAAATAATTGAAAATAATTGAAAATAATTGAAAATAATTGAAAACAATTGAAAACAATTGAAAACAATTGAAAACAATTGGAAATAATTGAAAATAATTGAAAATTATTGAAAATAATTGAAAATAATTATAAATAATTGAAAAAAATTGAAAATAATTGAAAATAATTGAAAACAATTGAAAACAAATGAAAATAATTGAAAATAATTGAAAACAATTGAAAATAATTGAAAATAATTGAAAATAATTGAAAATAGTTGAAAACAATTGAAAATAATTGATAAATAATTGAAACCAATTGAAAACAATTGAAAATAATTGATAAATAATTGAAAACAATTGAAAATAATTGAAAATAATTCAAACAATTGAAAATAATTAAAAATAATTGATAAATAATTGAAAACAATTGAAAATAATTGAAAATAAATAAAACAATTGAAAATAATTAAAAATAATTGATAAATAAATGAAAACAATTGAAAACAATTGAAAACAATTGAAACCAATTGGAAATAATTGAAAATAATTATAAATTAATGAAAATAATTGAAAATAATTGATACATAATTGATAAATAATTAATAAATAATTGAAAAAAATTGTAAATAATAAATAATTGAAAATAATTGATAAATAATTGAAAATAATTGAAAATAATTATAAATAATTGAAAATAATTGAAAATAGTTGAAAATAATTGATAAATAATTGAAAATAATTATTAATAATTGAAAATGATTGAAAATATTTGAAAATATTTGAAAATAATTGAAAATAATAATAAATAATTGAAAACAATTGAAAACAATTAAAAATAATTGATAAATAATTGAAAACAATTGAAAATAATTGAAAATAATTGAAAACAATTGAAAATAATTGAAAATAATTGAAAATAATTGAAAATAGTTGAAAACAATTGAAAATAATTGATAAATAATTGAAACCAATTGAAAACAATTGAAAATAATTGATAAATAATTGAAAACAATTGAAAATAATTGAAAATAATTCAAACAATTGAAAATAATTAAAAATAATTGATAAATAATTGAAAACAATTGAAAATAATTGAAAATAAATAAAACAATTGAAAATAATTAAAAATAATTGATAAATAAATGAAAACAATTGAAAACAATTGAAAACAATTGAAACCAATTGGAAATAATTGAAAATAATTATAAATTAATGAAAATAATTGAAAATAATTGATACATAATTGATAAATAATTAATAAATAATTGAAAAAATTGTAAATAATAAATAATTGAAAATAATTGATAAATAATTGAAAATAATTGAAAATAATTATAAATAATTGAAAATAATTGAAAATAGTTGAAAATAATTGATAAATAATTGAAAATAATTATTAATAATTGAAAATGATTGAAAATATTTGAAAATATTTGAAAATAATTGAAAATAATAATAAATAATTGAAAACAATTGAAAACAATTAAAAATAATTGATAAATAATTGAAAACAATTGAAAATAATTGATAAATAATTGAAAATAATTGAAAATAATTGAAAATAATTTATAACAATTGATAAATAATTGAAAATGATTTAAAACAATTGAAAATAATTGATAAATAATTGGAACCAATTGAAAACAATTGAAAATAATTGAAAATAATTGAAAACAATTGAAAACAATTGATAAATAATTGAAAACAATTGAAAACAATTGAAAATAATTGAAAATAATTGAAAACATTAGAAAATAATTGAAAATAATTAAAAATAATTGAAAATAATTGAAAATAATTGAAAATAATTGAAAACAATTGAAAACAATTGAAAACAATTGAAAACAATTGAAAATAATTGAAAATAATTGAAAACATTAGAAAATAATTGAAAATAATTAAAAATAATTGAAAATAATTGAAAATAATTGAAAATAATTGAAAACAATTGAAAACAATTGAAAACAATTGAAAACAATTGGAAATAATTGAAAATAATTGAAAATTATTGAAAATAATTGAAAATAATTATAAATAATTGAAAACAATTGAAAACAATTGAAAATAATTGAAAATAATTGAAAACAATTGAAAATAATTGAAAATAATTGAAAACAATTGATAAATAATTATAAACAATTGAAAATAATTGAAAATAATTGAAAATAATTGAAAATAATAGAAAATAATTGAAAATAATTGATAAATAATTGAAAACAATTGAAAATAATTGATAAATAATTGAAAACAATTGAAAATAATTGAAAATAATTGAAAATAATAGAAAATAATTGAAAATAATTGATAAATAATTGAAAACAATTAAAAATAATTGATAAATAATTGAAAACAATTGAAAATAATTCAAAATAATTGATAACAATTGATAAATAATTGAAAATGATTGAAAACAATTGAAAATAATTGATAAATAATTGAAACCAATTGAAAACAATTGAAAATAATTGAAAATAATTGAAAACAATTGAAAACAATTGATAAATAATTGAAAACAATTGAAAACAATTGAAAATAATTGAAAATAATTGAAAACATTAGAAAATAATTGAAAATAATTGAAAATAATTGAAAATAATTGAAAACAATTGAAAACAATTGAAAACAATTGAAAACAATTGAAAACAATTGGAAATAATTGAAAATAATTGAAAATTATTGAAAATAATTAAAAATTATTGAAAATAATTGAAAATAATTATAAATAATTGAAAATAATTGATAAATATTTGAAAACAATTGAAAATAATTGATAAATAATTGAAAACAATTGAAAATAATTGAAAATAATTGAAAACCATTGAAAATAATTGAAAATAATTGATAAATAATTGAAAACAATTGAAAATAATTCAAAATAATTGAAAACAATTGAAAACAATTGAAAATAATTGAAAATAATTGAAAACAATAGATAAATAATTGAAAACAATTGAAAATAATTGGAAATAATTGAAAATAATTGAAAACAATTTAAAATAATTGAAAATAATTGAAAATAATTATAAATAATTGAAAATAATTGAAAATAATTGAAAATAATTGAAAACAATTGAAAATAATTGAAAATAATTTAAAACAATTGAAAATAATTGAAAATAATTGATAAATAATTGAAAACAATTGAAAATAATTGAAAACAATTGAAAACAATTGGAAATCATTGAAAATAATTTTAAATTATTGAAAATAATTGAAAATAATTGATAAATAATTGATAAATAATTAATAAATAATTGAAAATAATTGAAAACCATTGAAAATAATTGAAAATAATTGATAAATAATTGAAAACAATTGAAAATAATTCAAAATAATTGAAAACAATTGAAAACAATTGAAAATAATTGAAAATAATTGAAAACAATTGATAAATAATTGAAAACAATTGAAAATAATTGAAAATAATTGAAAATAATTGAAAATAATTGATAAATAATTGATTACAATTGAAAATAATTGATAAATAATTGAAAACAATTGAAAATAATTGAAAACAATTGAAAATAATTGATAAATAAGTGAAACCAATTGAAAATAATTGAAAATGATTGAAAACTATTGAAAATAATTGAAAATAACTGAAAATAATTGAAAATAATTGAAAATAATTGATATATTATTGAAATCAATTGAAAATAATTGAAAATAATTGAAAACAATTGAAAATAATTGAAAATAATTGATAAATAATTGATAAATAATTGAAAACAATTGAAAACAATTGAAAATAATTGAAAATAATTGAAAACAATTGATAAGTAATTGAAAACAGTTGAAAACAATTGAAAATAATTGAAAATAATTGAAAACATTTGAAAATAATTGAAAATAATTAAAAACAATTGAAAATAATTGAAAATAATTGAAAATAATTGAAAATAGTTGAAAACAATTGAAAATAATTGATAAATAATTGAAACCAATTGAAAACAATTGAAAATAATTGATAAATAATTGAAAACAATTGAAAATAATTGAAAATAATTCAAACAATTGAAAATAATTAAAAATAATTGATAAATAATTGAAAACAATTGAAAATAATTGAAAATAAATAAAACAATTGAAAATAATTAAAAATAATTGATAAATAAATGAGAACAATTGAAAACAATTGAAAACAATTGAAAACAATTGGAAATAATTGAAAATAATTATAAATTAATGAAAATAATTGAAAATAATTGATACATAATTGAAACCAATTGAAAGCAATTGAAAATAATTGATAAATAATTGAAAACAATTGAAAATAATTGAAAATAATTCAAACAATTGAAAATAATTAAAAATAATTGATAAATAATTGAAAACAATTGAAAATAATTGAAAATAAATAAAACAATTGAAAATAATTAAAAATAATTGATAAATAAATGAAAACAATCTAAAACAATTGAAAACAATTGAAAACAATTGGAAATAATTGAAAATAATTATAAATTAATGAAAATAATTCAAAATAATTTATACATAATTGATAAATAATTAATAAATAATTGAAAAAAATTGTAAATAATAATAAATAAGTGAAAATAATTGATAAATAATTGAAAATAATTGAAAATAATTATAAATAATTGAAAATAATTGAAAATAGTTGAAAATAATTGATAAATAATTGAAAATAATTTTTAATAATTGAAAATAATTGAAAATATTTGAAAATATTTGAAAATAATTGAAAATAATAATAAATAATTGAAAACAATTGAAAACAATTGAAAATAATTGAAACCAATTGAAAACAATTGAAAATAATTGAAAACAATTGAAAATAATTGAAAATAATTAAAACAATTGAAAATAATTAAAAATAATTGATAAATAATTGAAAACAATTAAAAATAATTGATAAATAAATGAAAACAATTGAAAATAATTGAAAATAATTTATAAGAATTGATAAATAATTGAAAATGATTGAAAACAATTGAAAATAATTGATAAATAATTGAAACCAATTGAAAACAATTGAAAATAATTGAAAATAATTGAAAACAATTGAAAACAATTGATAAATAATTGAAAATAATTGAAAATAATTATAAATAATTGAAAACAATTGAAACAATTGAAAATAATTGAAAATAATTGAAAACAATTGAAAATAATTGAAAATAATTGAAAACAATTGATAAATAATTGAAAACAATTGAAAATAATTGAAAAGAATTGAAAATAATTGAAAATAATTGAAAACAATTGATAAGTAATTGAAAACAATTGAAAACAATTGAAAATAATAGAAAATAATTGAAAACATTTGAAAATAATTGAAAATAATTAAAAACAATAGAAAATAATTGAAAATAATTGAAAATAGTTGAAAACAATTGAAAATAATTGATAAATATATGAAACCATTTGAAAGCAATTGAAAATAATTGATAAATAATTGAAAACAATTGAAAATAATTGAAAATAATTCAAACAATTGAAAATAATTAAAAATAATTGATAAATAATTGAAAACAATTGAAAATAATTGAAAATAAATAAAACAATTGAAAATAATTAAAAATAATTGATAAATAAATGAAAACAATTGAAAACAATTGAAAACAATTGAAAACAATTGAAAACAATTGGAAATAATTGAAAATAATTATAAATTAATGAAAATAATTGAAAATAATTGATACATAATTGATAAATAATTAATAAATAATTGAAAAAAATTGTAAATAATAATAAATAATTGAAAATAATTGATAAATAATTGAAAATAATTGAAAATAATTATAAATAATTGAAAATAATTGAAAATAGTTGAAAATAATTGATAAATAATTGAAAATAATTATTAATAATTGAAAATAATTGAAAATATTTGAAAATATTTGAAAATAATTGAAAATAATAATAAATAATTGAAAACAATTGAAAACAATTGAAAATAATTGAAACCAATTGAAAACAATTGAAAATAATTGAAAACAATTGAAAATAATTGAAAATAATTAAAACAATTGAAAATAATTAAAAATAATTGATAAATAATTGAAAACAATTAAAAATAATTGATAAATAATTGAAAACAATTGAAAATAATTGAAAATAATTTATAACAATTGATAAATAATTGAAAATGATTGAAAACAATTGAAAATAATTGATAAATAATTGAAACCAATTGAAAACAATTGAAAATAATTGAAAATAATTGAAAACAATTGAAAACAATTGATAAATAATTGAAAACAATTGAAAACAATTGAAAATAATTGAAAATAATTGAAAACATTAGAAAATAATTGAAAATAATTAAAAATAATTGAAAATAATTGAAAATAATTGAAAATAATTGAAAACAATTGAAAACAATTGAAAACAATTGAAAACAATTGGAAATAATTGAAAATAATTGAAAATTATTGAAAATAATTGAAAATAATTATAAATAATTGAAAAAAATTGAAAATAATTGAAAATAATTGAAAACAATTGATAAGTAATTGAAAACAATTGAAAACAATTGAAAATAATAGAAAATAATTGAAAACATTTGAAAATAATTGAAAATAATTAAAAACAATTGAAAATAATTGAAAATAATTGAAAATAGTTGAAAACAATTGAAAATAATTGATAAATATATGAAACCAATTGAAAGCAATTGAAAATAATTGATAAATAATTGAAAACAATTGAAAATAATTGAAAATAATTCAAACAATTGAAAATAATTAAAAATAATTGATAAATAATTGAAAACAATTGAAAATAATTGAAAATAAATAAAACAATTGAAAATAATTAAAAATAATTGATAAATAAATGAAAACAATTGAAAACAATTGAAAACAATTGAAAACAATTGGAAATAATTGAAAATAATTATAAATTAATGAAAATAATTGAAAATAATTGATACATAATTGATAAATAATTAATAAATAATTGAAAAAAATTGTAAATAATAATAAATAATTGAAAATAATTGATAAATAATTGAAAATAATTGAAAATAATTATAAATAATTGAAAATAATTGAAAATAGTTGAAAATAATTGATAAATAATTGAAAATAATTATTAATAATTGAAAATAATTGAAAATATTTGAAAATAATTGAAAATATTTGAAAATAATTGAAAATAATAATAAATAATTGAAAACAATTGAAAACAATTGAAAATAATTGAAACCAATTGAAAACAATTGAAAATAATTGAAAACAATTGAAAATAATTGAAAATAATTAAAACAATTGAAAATAATTAAAAATAATTGATAAATAATTGAAAACAATTAAAAATAATTGATAAATAATTGAAAACAATTGAAAATAATTGAAAATAATTTATAACAATTGATAAATAATTGAAAATGATTGAAAACAATTGAAAATAATTGATAAATAATTGAAACCAATTGAATACAATTGAAAATAATTGAAAATAATTGAAAACAATTGAAAACAATTGATAAATAATTGAAAACAATTGAAAACAATTGAAAATAATTGAAAATAATTGAAAACATTAGAAAATAATTGAAAATAATTAAAAATAATTGAAAATAATTGAAAATAATTGAAAACAATTGAAAACAATTGAAAACAATTGAAAACAATTGGAAATAATTGAAAATAATTGAAAATTATTGAAAATAATTGAAAATAATTATAAATAATTGAAAAAAATTGAAAATAATTGAAAACAATTGAAAATAATTGAAAATAATTGAAAACAATTGATAAATAATTGAAAACAATTGAAAATAATTGAAAATAATTGAAAATAATTGAAAATAATTGAAAACAATTGAAAATAATAGAAAATAATTGAAAATAATTGATAAATAATTGAAAACAATTGAAAATAATTGATAAATAATTGAAAACAATTGAAAATAATTGAAAATAATCGAAAACAATTGAAAATAATTGAAAATAATTGATAAATAATTGAAAACAATTGAAAATAATTGAAAATAATTGAAAACAATTGAAAACAATTGAAAATAATTGAAAATAATTGATAAATAATTGATAAATAATTGAAAACAATTGAAAACAATTGAAAATAATTGAAAATAATTGAAAACAATTGATAAGTAATTGAAAACAATTGAAAACAATTGAAAATAATTGAAAATAATTGAAAACATTTGAAAATAATTGAAAATAATTAAAAACAATTGAAAATAATTGAAAATAATTGAAAATAATTGAAAATAATTGAAAATAGTTGAAAACAATTGAAAATAATTGATAAATAATTGAAACCAATTGAAGACAATTGAAAATAATTGATAAATAATTGAAAACAATTGAAAATAATTGAAAATAATTCAAACAATTGAAAATAATTAAAAATAATTGATAAATAATTGAAAACAATTGAAAATAATTGAAAATAAATAAAACAATTGAAAATAATTAAAAATAATTGATAAATAAATGAAAACAATTGAAAACAATTGAAAACAATTGAAAACAATTGGAAATAATTGAAAATAATTATAAATTAATGAAAATAATTGAAAATAATTGATACATAATTGATAAATAATTAATAAATAATTGAAAAAAATTGTAAATAATAATAAATAATTGAAAATAATTGATAAATAATTGAAAATAATTGAAAATAATTATAAATAATTGAAAATAATTGAAAATAGTTGAAAATAATTGATAAATAATTGAAAATAATTATTAATAATTGAAAATAATTGAAAATATTTGAAAATATTTGAAAATAATTGAAAATAATAATAAATAATTGAAAACAATTGAAAACAATTGAAAATAATTGAAACCAATTGAAAACAATGGAAAATAATTGAAAACAATTGAAAATAATTGAAAATAATTAAAACAATTGAAAATAATTAAAAATAATTGATAAATAATTGAAAACAATTAAAAATAATTGATAAATAATTGAAAACAATTGAAAATAATTGAAAATAATTTATAACAATTGATAAATAATTGAAAATGATTGAAAACAATTGAAAATAATTTATAAATAATTGAAACCAATTGAAAACAATTGAAAATAATTGAAAATAATTGAAAACAATTGAAAACAATTGATAAATAATTGAAAACAATTGAAAACAATTGAAAATAATTGAAAATAATTGAAAACATTAGAAAATAATTGAAAATAATTAAAAATAATTGAAAATAATTGAAAATAATTGAAAATAATTGAAAACAATTGAAATCAATTGAAAACAATTGAAAACAATTGGAAATAATTGAAAATAATTGAAAATTATTGAAAATAATTGAAAATAATTATAAATAATTGAAAAAAATTGAAAATAATTGAAAATAATTGAAAACAATTGAAAATAATTGAAAATAATTGAAAACAATTGATAAATAATTGAAAACAATTGAAAATAATTGAAAATAATTGAAAATAATTGAAAATAATTGAAAACAATTGAAAATAATAGAAAATAATTGAAAATAATTGATAAATAATTTAAAACAATTGAAAATAATTGATAAATAATTGAAACCAACTGAAAACAATTGAAAAGAATTGATAAATAATTGAAAACAATTGAAAATAATTGAAAATAATTGAAAATAATTGAAAATAATTATAAATAATTGAAAACAATTGAAACAATTGAAAATAATTGAAAATAATTGAAAACAATTGAAAATAATTGAAAATAATTGAAAACAATTGATAAATAATTGAAAACAGTTGAAAATAATTGAAAAGAATTGAAAATAATTGAAAATAATTGAAAACAATTGATAAGTAATTGAAAACAATTGAAAACAATTGAAAATAATAGAAAATAATTGAAAACATTTGAAAATAATTGAAAATAATTAAAAACAATTGAAAATAATTGAAAATAATTGAAAATAGTTGAAAACAATTGAAAATAATTGATAAATATATGAAACCAATTGAAAGCAATTGAAAATAATTGATAAATAATTGAAAACAATTGAAAATAATTGAAAATAATTCAAACAATTGAAAATAATTAAAAATAATTGATAAATAATTGAAAATAATTGAAAATAATTATAAATAATTGAAAATAATTGAAAATAGTTGAAAATAATTGATAAATAATTGAAAATAATTATTAATAATTGAAAATAATTGAAAATATTTGAAAATATTTGAAAATAATTGAAAATAATAATAAATAATTGAAAACAATTGAAAACAATTGAAAATAATTGAAACCAATTGAAAACAATTGAAAATAATTGAAAACAATTGAAAATAATTGAAAATAATTAAAACAATTGAAAATAATTAAAAATAATTGATAAATAATTGAAAACAATTAAAAATAATTGATAAATAATTGAAAACAATTGAAAATAATTGAAAATAATTTATAACAATTGATAAATAATTGAAAATGATTGAAAACAATTGAAAATAATTGATAAATAATTGAAACCAATTGAAAACAATTGAAAATAATTGAAAATAATTGAAAACAATTGAAAACAATTGATAAATAATTGAAAACAATTGAAAACAATTGAAAATAATTGAAAATAATTGAAAACATTAGAAAATAATTGAAAATAATTAAAAATAATTGAAAATAATTGAAAATAATGGAAAATAATTGAAAACAATTGAAAACAATTGAAAACAATTGGAAATAATTGAAAATAATTGAAAATTATTGAAAATAATTGAAAATAATTATAAATAATTGAAAAAAATTGAAAATAATTGAAAATAATTGAAAACAATTGAAAACAAATGAAAATAATTGAAAACAATTGAAAATAATTGAAAATAATTTATAACAATTGATAAATAATTGAAAATGATTGAAAACAATTGAAAATAATTTATAAATAATTGAAACCAATTGAAAACAATTGAAAATAATTGAAAATAATTGAAAACAATTGAAAACAATTGATAAATAATTGAAAACAATTGAAAACAATTGAAAATAATTGAAAATAATTGAAAACATTAGAAAATAATTGAAAATAATTAAAAATAATTGAAAATAATTGAAAATAATTGAAAATAATTGAAAACAATTGAAATCAATTGAAAACAATTGAAAACAATTGGAAATAATTGAAAATAATTGAAAATTATTGAAAATAATTGAAAATAATTATAAATAATTGAAAAAAATTGAAAATAATTGAAAATAATTGAAAACAATTGAAAATAATTGAAAATAATTGAAAACAATTGATAAATAATTGAAAACAATTGAAAATAATTGAAAATAATTGAAAATAATTGAAAATAATTGAAAACAATTGAAAATAATAGAAAATAATTGAAAATAATTGATAAATAATTTAAAACAATTGAAAATAATTGATAAATAATTGAAACCAACTGAAAACAATTGAAAAGAATTGATAAATAATTGAAAACAATTGAAAATAATTGAAAATAATTGAAAATAATTGAAAATAATTATAAATAATTGAAAACAATTGAAACAATTGAAAATAATTGAAAATAATTGAAAACAATTGAAAATAATTGAAAATAATTGAAAACAATTGATAAATAATTGAAAACAGTTGAAAATAATTGAAAAGAATTGAAAATAATTGAAAATAATTGAAAACAATTGATAAGTAATTGAAAACAATTGAAAACAATTGAAAATAATAGAAAATAATTGAAAACATTTGAAAATAATTGAAAATAATTAAAAACAATTGAAAATAATTGAAAATAATTGAAAATAGTTGAAAACAATTGAAAATAATTGATAAATATATGAAACCAATTGAAAGCAATTGAAAATAATTGATAAATAATTGAAAACAATTGAAAATAATTGAAAATAATTCAAACAATTGAAAATAATTAAAAATAATTGATAAATAATTGAAAATAATTGAAAATAATTATAAATAATTGAAAATAATTGAAAATAGTTGAAAATAATTGATAAATAATTGAAAATAATTATTAATAATTGAAAATAATTGAAAATATTTGAAAATATTTGAAAATAATTGAAAATAATAATAAATAATTGAAAACAATTGAAAACAATTGAAAATAATTGAAACCAATTGAAAACAATTGAAAATAATTGAAAACAATTGAAAATAATTGAAAATAATTAAAACAATTGAAAATAATTAAAAATAATTGATAAATAATTGAAAACAATTAAAAATAATTGATAAATAATTGAAAACAATTGAAAATAATTGAAAATAATTTATAACAATTGATAAATAATTGAAAATGATTGAAAACAATTGAAAATAATTGATAAATAATTGAAACCAATTGAAAACAATTGAAAATAATTGAAAATAATTGAAAACAATTGAAAACAATTGATAAATAATTGAAAACAATTGAAAACAATTGAAAATAATTGAAAATAATTGAAAACATTAGAAAATAATTGAAAATAATTAAAAATAATTGAAAATAATTGAAAATAATGGAAAATAATTGAAAACAATTGAAAACAATTGAAAACAATTGGAAATAATTGAAAATAATTGAAAATTATTGAAAATAATTGAAAATAATTATAAATAATTGAAAAAAATTGAAAATAATTGAAAATAATTGAAAACAATTGAAAACAAATGAAAATAATTGAAAATAATTGAAAACAATTAAAAATAATTGAAAATAATTGAAAATAATTGAAAATAGTTGAAAACAATTGAAAATAATTGATAAATTATTGAAACCAATTGAAAACAATTGAAAATAATTGATAAATAATTGAAAACAATTGAAAATAATTGAAAATAATTCAAACAATTGAAAATAATTAAAAATAATTGATAAATAATTGAAAACAATTGAAAATAATTGAAAATAAATAAAACAATTGAAAATAATTAAAAATAATTGATAAATAAATGAAAACAATTGAAAACAATTGAAAACAATTGAAACCAATTGGAAATAATTGAAAATAAATATAAATTAATGAAAATAATTGAAAATAATTGATACATAATTGATAAATAATTAATAAATAATTGAAAAAAATTGTAAATAATAAATAATTGAAAATAATTGATAAATAATTGAAAATAATTGAAAATAATTATAAATAATTGAAAATAATTGAAAATAGTTGAAAATAATTGATAAATAATTGAAAATAATTATTAATAATTGAAAATGATTGAAAATATTTGAAAATATTTGAAAATAATTGAAAATAATAATAAATAATTGAAAACAATTGAAAACAATTAAAAATAATTGATAAATAATTGAAAACAATTGAAAATAATTGATAAATAATTGAAAATAATTGAAAATAATTGAAAATAATTTATAACAATTGATAAATAATTGAAAATGATTGAAAACAATTGAAAATAATTGATAAATAATTGGAACCAATTGAAAACAATTGAAAATAATTGAAAATAATTGAAAACAATTGAAAACAATTGATAAATAATTGAAAACAATTGAAAACAATTGAAAATAATTGAAAATAATTGAAAACATTAGAAAATAATTGAAAATAATTAAAAATAATTGAAAATAATTGAAAATAATTGAAAATAATTGAAAACAATTGAAAACAATTGAAAACAATTGAAAACAATTGGAAATAATTGAAAATAATTGAAAATTATTGAAAATAATTGAAAATAATTATAAATAATTGAAAACAATTGAAAACAATTGAAAATAATTGAAAATAATTGAAAACAATTGAAAATAATTGAAAATAATTGAAAACAATTGATAAATAATTATAAACAATTGAAAATAATTGAAAATAATTGAAAATAATTGAAAATAATAGAAAATAATTGAAAATAATTGATAAATAATTGAAAACAATTGAAAATAATTGATAAATAATTGAAAACAATTGAAAATAATTGAAAATAATTGAAAACAATTGAAAATAATGGAAAATAATTGATAAATAATTGAAAACAATTGAAAATAATTGAAAATAATTGAAAACAATTGAAAACAATTGAAAATAATTGAAAATAATTGAAAACAATAGATAAATAATTGAAAACAATTGAAAATAATTGGAAATAATTGAAAATAATTGAAAACAATTTAAAATAATTGAAAATAATTAAAAACAATTGAAAATAATTGAAAATAATTGAAAATAATTGAAAATAATTGAAAACAATTGAAAATAATTGATAAATAATTGAAACCAATTGAAAACAATTGAAAATACTTGATAAATAATTGAAAACAATTGAAAATAATTATAAATAATTGAAAATAATTGAAAATAGTTGAAAATAATTGATAAATAATTGAAAACAATTAAAAATAATTGATAAATAATTGAAAACAATTGAAAATAATTGAAAATAATTAAAAACAATTGATAAATAATTGAAAATAATTGAAAATAATTGAAAATGATTGAAAACAATTGAAAATAATTGATAAATAATTGAAACCAACAGAAAACAATTGAAAACAATTGATAAATAATTGAAAATAATTGAAAATAATTGAAAATAATTGAAAATAATTGAAAATAATTATAAATAATTGAAAACAATTGAAACAATTGAAAATAATTGAAAATAATTGAAAACAATTGAAAATAATTGAAAATAATTGAAAACAATTGATAAATAATTGAAAACAATTGAAAATAATTGAAAAGAATTGAAAATAATTGAAAATAATTGAAAACAATTGAAAATAATTGAAAATAATTGATAAATAATTGAAAACAATTGAAAATAAATGATAAATAATTGAAAACAATTGAAAATAATTGAAAATAATTTAAAACAATTGATAAATAATTGAAAATAATTGAAAATAATTGAAAATGATTGAAAACAATTGAAAATAATTGATAAATAATTGAAACCAACAGAAAACAATTGAAAACAATTGATAAATAATTGAAAATAATTGAAAATAATTGAAAATAATTGATAAATAAGTGAAAGCAATTGAAAATAATTGAAAATGATTGAAAACAATTGAAAATAATTGAAAATAACTGAAAATAATTGAAAATAATTGAAAATAATTGATATATTATTGAAAACAATTGAAAATAATTGAAAATAATTTAAAACAATTGAAAATAACTGAAAATAACTGATAAATAATTGATAAATAATTGAAAACAATTGAAAACAATTGAAAATAATTGAAAATAATTGAAAACAATTGATAAGTAATTGAAAACAATTGAAAACAATTGAAAATAATTGAAAATAATTGAAAACATTTGAAAATAATTGAAAATAATTAAAAACAATTGAAAATAATTGAAAATAATGGAAAATAATTGAAAATAATTGAAAACAATTGAAAATAATTGATAAATAATTGAAACCAATTGAAAATAATTGAAACCAATTGAAAACAATTGAAAATAATTGAAAATAATTGAAAACAATTGAAAACAATTGATAAATAATTGAAAACAATTGAAAACAATTGAAAATAATTGAAAATAATTGAAAACATTAGAAAATAATTGAAAATAATTAAAAATAATTGAAAATAATTGAAAATAATTGAAAATAATTGAAAACAATTGAAAACAATTGAAAACAATTGAAAACAATTGGAAATAATTGAAAATAATTGAAAATTATTGAAAATAATTGAAAATAATTATAAATAATTGAAAAAAATTGAAAATAATTGAAAATAATTGAAAACAATTGAAAACAAATGAAAATAATTGAAAATAATTGAAAACAATTGAAAATAATTGAAAATAATTGAAAATAATTGAAAATAGTTGAAAACAATTGAAAATAATTGATAAATAATTGAAACCAATTGAAAACAATTGAAAATAATTGATAAATAATTGAAAACAATTGAAAATAATTGAAAATAATTCAAACAATTGAAAATAATTAAAAATAATTGATAAATAATTGAAAACAATTGAAAATAATTGAAAATAAATAAAACAATTGAAAATAATTAAAAATAATTGATAAATAAATGAAAACAATTGAAAACAATTGAAAACAATTGAAACCAATTGGAAATAATTGAAAATAATTATAAATTAATGAAAATAATTGAAAATAATTGATACATAATTGATAAATAATTAATAAATAATTGAAAAAAATTGTAAATAATAAATAATTGAAAATAATTGATAAATAATTGAAAATAATTGAAAATAATTATAAATAATTGAAAATAATTGAAAATAGTTGAAAATAATTGATAAATAATTGAAAATAATTATTAATAATTGAAAATGATTGAAAATATTTGAAAATATTTGAAAATAATTGAAAATAATAATAAATAATTGAAAACAATTGAAAACAATTAAAAATAATTGATAAATAATTGAAAACAATTGAAAATAATTGATAAATAATTGAAAATAATTGAAAATAATTGAAAATAATTTATAACAATTGATAAATAATTGAAAATGATTGAAAACAATTGAAAATAATTGATAAATAATTGGAACCAATTGAAAACAATTGAAAATAATTGAAAATAATTGAAAACAATTGAAAACAATTGATAAATAATTGAAAACAATTGAAAACAATTGAAAATAATTGAAAATAATTGAAAACATTAGAAAATAATTGAAAATAATTAAAAATAATTGAAAATAATTGAAAATAATTGAAAATAATTGAAAACAATTGAAAACAATTGAAAACAATTGAAAACAATTGAAAATAATTGAAAATAATTGAAAACATTAGAAAATAATTGAAAATAATTAAAAATAATTGAAAATAATTGAAAATAATTGAAAATAATTGAAAACAATTGAAAACAATTGAAAACAATTGAAAACAATTGGAAATAATTGAAAATAATTGAAAATTATTGAAAATAATTGAAAATAATTATAAATAATTGAAAACAATTGAAAACAATTGAAAATAATTGAAAATAATTGAAAACAATTGAAAATAATTGAAAATAATTGAAAACAATTGATAAATAATTATAAACAATTGAAAATAATTGAAAATAATTGAAAATAATTGAAAATAATAGAAAATAATTGAAAATAATTGATAAATAATTGAAAACAATTGAAAATAATTGATAAATAATTGAAAACAATTGAAAATAATTGAAAATAATTGAAAACAATTGAAAATAATGGAAAATAATTGATAAATAATTGAAAACAATTGAAAATAATTGAAAATAATTGAAAACAATTGAAAACAATTGAAAATAATTGAAAATAATTGAAAACAATAGATAAATAATTGAAAACAATTGAAAATAATTGGAAATAATTGAAAATAATTGAAAACAATTTAAAATAATTGAAAATAATTGATAAATAATTGAAACCAATTGAAAACAATTGAAAATACTTGATAAATAATTGAAAACAATTGAAAATAATTATAAATAATTGAAAATAATTGAAAATAGTTGAAAATAATTGATAAATAATTGAAAACAATTAAAAATAATTGATAAATAATTGAAAACAATTGAAAATAATTGAAAATAATTAAAAACAATTGATAAATAATTGAAAATAATTGAAAATAATTGAAAATGATTGAAAACAATTGAAAATAATTGATAAATAATTGAAACCAACAGAAAACAATTGAAAACAATTGATAAATAATTGAAAATAATTGAAAATAATTGAAAATAATTGAAAATAATTGAAAATAATTATAAATAATTGAAAACAATTGAAACAATTGAAAATAATTGAAAATAATTGAAAACAATTGAAAATAATTGAAAATAATTGAAAACAATTGATAAATAATTGAAAACAATTGAAAATAATTGAAAAGAATTGAAAATAATTGAAAATAATTGAAAACAATTGAAAATAATTGAAAATAATTGATAAATAATTGAAAACAATTGAAAATAAATGATAAATAATTGAAAACAATTGAAAATAATTGAAAATAATTTAAAACAATTGATAAATAATTGAAAATAATTGAAAATAATTGAAAATGATTGAAAACAATTGAAAATAATTGATAAATAATTGAAACCAACAGAAAACAATTGAAAACAATTGATAAATAATTGAAAATAATTGAAAATAATTGAAAATAATTGATAAATAAGTGAAAGCAATTGAAAATAATTGAAAATGATTGAAAACAATTGAAAATAATTGAAAATAACTGAAAATAATTGAAAATAATTGAAAATAATTGATATATTATTGAAAACAATTGAAAATAATTGAAAATAATTTAAAACAATTGAAAATAACTGAAAATAACTGATAAATAATTGATAAATAATTGAAAACAATTGAAAACAATTGAAAATAATTGAAAACAATTGATAAGTAATTGAAAACAATTGAAAACAATTGAAAATAATAGAAAATAATTGAAAACATTTGAAAATAATTGAAAATAATTAAAAACAATTGAAAATAATTGAAAATAATGGAAAATAATTGAAAATAATTGAAAACAATTGAAAATAATTGATAAATAATTGAAACCAATTGAAAATAATTGATAAATAATTGAAAACAATTGAAAATAATTGAAAATAATTCAAACAATTGAAAATAATTAAAAATAATTGATAAATAATTGAAAACAATTGAAAATAATTGAAAATAAATAAAACAATTGAAAATAATTAAAAATAATTGATAAATAAATGAAAACAATTGAAAACAATTGAAAACAATTGGAAATAATTCGAAATAATTATAAATTAATGAAAATATTTGAAAATAATTGATACATAATTGATAAATAATTAATAAATAATTGAAAAAAATTGTAAATAATAATAAATAATTGAAAATAATTGATAAATAATTGAAAATAATTGAAAATAATTATAAATAATTGAAAATAATTGAAAATAGTTGAAAATAATTGATAAATAATTGAAAATAATTATTAATAATTGAAAATAATTGAAAATATTTGAAAATATTTGAAAATAATTGAAAATAATAATAAATAATTGAAAACAATTGAAAACAATTGAAAATAATTGAAACCAATTGAAAATAATTGAAAATAATTG
This sequence comes from Andrena bucephala, assembly GCA_947577245.1. Lineage (NCBI taxonomy): Eukaryota > Metazoa > Arthropoda > Insecta > Hymenoptera > Andrenidae > Andrena > Andrena bucephala. Next base: position 61,235,576 of record OX387717.1, read on the forward strand.
ATAAATAATTGAAAACAATTGAAAATAATTGAAAATAATTAAAACAATTGAAAATAATTAAAAATAATTGATAAATAATTTAAAACAATTAAAAATAATTGATAAATAATTGAAAACAATTGAAAATAATTGAAAATAATTTATAACAATTGATAAATAATTGAAAATGATTGAAAACAATTGAAAATAATTGATAAATAATTGAAACCAATTGAAAACAATTGAAAATAATTGAAAATAATTGAAAACAATTGAAAACAATTGATAAATAATTGAAAACAATTGAAAACAATTGAAAATAATTGAAAATAATTGAAAACATTAGAAAATAATTGAAAATAATTAAAAATAATTGAAAATAATTGAAAATAATTGAAAATAATTGAAAACAATTGAAAACAATTGAAAACAATTGAAAACAATTGGAAATAATTGAAAATAATTGAAAATTATTGAAAATAATTGAAAATAATTATAAATAATTGAAAACAATTGAAAACAATTGAAAATAATTGAAAATAATTGAAAACAATTGAAAATAATTGAAAATAATTGAAAACAATTGATAAATAATTGAAAACAATTGAAAATAATTGAAAATAATTGAAAATAATTGAAAATAATTGAAAACAATTGAAAATAATAGAAAATAATTGAAAATAATTGATAAATAATTGAAAACAATTGAAAATAATTGAAAACAATTGAAAATAATTGATAAATAATTGAAACCAATTGAAAACAATTGAAAACAATTGAAAATAATTGAAAATAATTGAAAACAATTGAAAACAATTGATAAATAATTGAAAACAATTGAAAACAATTGAAAATAATTGAAAATAATTGAAAACATTAGAAAATAATTGAAAATAATTAAAAATAATTGAAAATAATTGAAAATAATTGAAAATAATTGAAAACAATTGAAAACAATTGAAAACAATTGAAAACAATTGGAAATAATTGAAAATAATTGAAAATTATTGAAAATAATTATAAATAATTGAAAAAAATTGAAAATAATTGAAAATAATTGAAAACAATTGAAAATAATTGAAAATAATTGAAAACAATTGATAAATAATTGAAAACAATTGAAAATAATTGAAAATAATTGAAAATAATTGAAAATAATTGAAAACAATTGAAAATAATAGAAAATAATTGAAAATAATTGATAAATAATTTAAAACAATTGAAAATAATTGATAAATAATTGAAAACAATTGAAAATAATTGAAAATAATTGAAAACAATTGAAAATAATTGAAAATAATTGATAAATAATTGAAAACAATTGAAAATAATTGAAAATAATTGAAAACAATTGAAAACAATTGAAAATAATTGAAAATAATTGATAAATAATTGATAAATAATTGAAAACAATTGAAAACAATTGAAAATAATTGAAAATAATTGAAAACAATTGATAAGTAATTGAAAACAATTGAAAACAATTGAAAATAATTGAAAATAATTGAAAACATTTGAAAATAATTGAAAATAATTAAAAACAATTGAAAATAATTGAAAATAATTGAAAATAATTGAAAATAGTTGAAAACAATTGATAAATAATTGAAACCAATTGAAAACAATTGAAAATAATTGATAAATAATTGAAAACAATTGAAAATAATTGAAAATAATTCAAACAATTGAAAATAATTAAAAATAATTGATAAATAATTGAAAACAATTGAAAATAATTGAAAATAAATAAAACAATTGAAAATAATTAAAAATAATTGATAAATAAATGAAAACAATTGAAAACAATTGAAAACAATTGAAACCAATTGGAAATAATTGAAAATAATTATAAATTAATGAAAATAATTGAAAATAATTGATACATAATTGATAAATAATTAATAAATAATTGAAAAAAATTGTAAATAATAAATAATTGAAAATAATTGATAAATAATTGAAAATAATTGAAAATAATTATAAATAATTGAAAATAATTGAAAATAGTTGAAAATAATTGATAAATAATTGAAAATAATTATTAATAATTGAAAATAATTGAAAATATTTGAAAATATTTGAAAATAATTGAAAATAATAATAAATAATTGAAAACAATTGAAAACAATTAAAAATAATTGATAAATAATTGAAAACAATTGAAAATAATTGATAAATAATTGAAAATAATTGAAAATAATTTATAACAATTGATAAATAATTGAAAATGATTGAAAACAATTGAAAATAATTGATAAATAATTGGAACCAATTGAAAACAATTGAAAATAATTGAAAATAATTGAAAACAATTGAAAACAATTGATAAATAATTGAAAATAATTGAAAACAATTGAAAATAATTGAAAATAATTGAAAACATTAGAAAATAATTGAAAATAATTAAAAATAATTGAAAATAATTGAAAATAATTGAAAATAATTGAAAACAATTGAAAACAATTGAAAACAATTGAAAACAATTGAAAATAATTGAAAATAATTGAAAACATTAGAAAATAATTGAAAATAATTAAAAATAATTGAAAATAATTGAAAATAATTGAAAATAATTGAAAACAATTGAAAACAATTGAAAACAATTGAAAACAATTGGAAATAATTGAAAATAATTGAAAATTATTGAAAATAATTGAAAATAATTATAAATAATTGAAAACAATTGAAAACAATTGAAAATAATTGAAAATAATTGAAAACAATTGAAAATAATTGAAAATAATTGAAAACAATTGATAAATAATTGAAAACAATTGAAAATAATTGAAAATAATTGAAAATAATTGAAAATAATTGAAAACAATTGAAAATAATAGAAAATAATTGAAAATAATTGATAAATAATTGAAAACAATTGAAAATAATTGATAAATAATTGAAAACAATTGAAAATAATTGAAAATAATTGAAAACAATTGAAAATAATGGAAAATAATTGATAAATAATTGAAAACAATTGAAAATAATTGAAAATAATTGAAAACAATTGAAAACAATTGAAAATAATTGAAAATAATTGAAAACAATAGATAAATAATTGAAAACAATTGAAAATAATTGGAAATAATTGAAAATAATTGAAAACAATTTGAAATAATTGAAAATAATTAAAAACAATTGAAAATAATTGAAAATAATTGAAAATAATTGAAAATAATTGAAAACAATTGAAAATAATTGATAAATAATTGAAACCAATTGAAAACAATTGAAAATACTTGATAAATAATTGAAAACAATTGAAAATAATTATAAATAATTGAAAATAATTGAAAATAGTTGAAAATAATTGATAAATAATTGATAACAATTAAAAATAATTGATAAATAATTGAAAACAATTGAAAATAATTGAAAATAATTAAAAACAATTGATAAATAATTGAAAATAATTGAAAATAATTGAAAATGATTGAAAACAATTGAAAATAATTGATAAATAATTGAAACCAACAGAAAACAATTGAAAACAATTGATAAATAATTGAAAATAATTGAAAATAATTGAAAATAATTGAAAATAATTGAAAATAATTATAAATAATTGAAAACAATTGAAACAATTGAAAATAATTGAAAATAATTGAAAACAATTGAAAATAATTGAAAATAATTGAAAACAATTGATAAATAATTGAAAACAATTGAAAATAATTGAAAAGAATTGAAAATAATTGAAAATAATTGAAAACAATTGAAAATAATTGAAAATAATTGATAAATAATTGAAAACAATTGAAAATAAATGATAAATAATTGAAAACAATTGAAAATAATTGAAAATAATTTAAAACAATTGATAAATAATTGAACATAATTGAAAATAATTGAAAATGATTGAAAACAATTGAAAATAATTGATAAATAATTGAAACCAACAGAAAACAATTGAAAACAATTGATAAATAATTGAAAATAATTGAAAATAATTGAAAACAATTGATAAGTAATTGAAAACAATTGAAAACAATTGAAAACAATTGAAAATAATTGAAAATAATTGAAAACATTTGAAAATAATTGAAAATAATTAAAAACAATTGAAAATAATTGAAAATAATGGAAAATAATTGAAAATAATTGAAAACAATTGAAAATAATTGATAAATAATTGAAACCAATTGAAAATAATTGATAAATAATTGAAAACAATTGAAAATAATTTAAAATAATTCAAACAATTGAAAATAATTAAAAATAATTGATAAATAATTGAAAACAATTGAAAATAATTGAAAATAAATAAAACAATTGAAAATAATTAAAAATAATTGATAAATAAATGAAAACAATTGAAAACAATTGAAAACAATTGAAAACAATTGGAAATAATTGAAAATAATTATAAATTAATGAAAATATTTGAAAATAATTGATACATAATTGATAAATAATTAATAAATAATTGAAAAAAATTGTAAATAATAATAAATAATTGAAAATAATTGATAAATAATTGAAAATAATTGAAAATAATTATAAATAATTGAAAATAATTGAAAATAGTTGAAAATAATTGATAAATAATTGAAAATAATTATTAATAATTGAAAATAATTGAAAATATTTGAAAATATTTGAAAATAATTGAAAATAATAATAAATAATTGAAAACAATTGAAAACAATTGAAAATAATTGAAACCAATTGAAAACAATTGAAAATAATTGATAAATAATTGAAAACAATTGAAAATAATTGAAAATAATTAAAACAATTGAAAATAATTAAAAATAATTGATAAATAATTTAAAACAATTAAAAATAATTGATAAATAATTGAAAACAATTGAAAATAATTGAAAATAATTTATAACAATTGATAAATAATTGAAAATGATTGAAAACAATTGAAAATAATTGATAAATAATTGAAACCAATTGAAAACAATTGAAAATAATTGAAAATAATTGAAAACAATTGAAAACAATTGATAAATAATTGAAAACAATTGAAAACAATTGAAAATAATTGAAAATAATTGAAAACATTAGAAAATAATTGAAAATAATTAAAAATAATTGAAAATAATTGAAAATAATTGAAAATAATTGAAAACAATTGAAAACAATTGAAAACAATTGGAAACAATTGAAAACAATTGGAAATAATTGAAAATAATTGAAAATTATTGAAAATAATTGAAAATAATTATAAATAATTGAAAACAATTGAAAACAATTGAAAATAATTGAAAATAATTGAAAAAAATTGAAAATAATTGAAAATAATTAAAAACAATTGATAAATAATTGAAAACAATTGAAAATAATTGAAAATAATTGAAAATAATTGAAAATAATTGAAAAAAATTGAAAATAATAGAAAATAATTGAAAATAATTGATAAATAATTGAAAACAATTGAAAATAATTGATAAATAATTGAAAACAATTGAAAATAATTGAAAATAATTGAAAACAATTGAAAATAATTGAAAATAATTGATAAATAATTGAAAACAATTGAAAATAATTGAAAATAATTGAAAACAATTGAAAACAATTGAAAATAATTGAAAATAATTGAAAACAATAGATAAATAATTGAAAACAATTGAAAATAATTGGAAATAATTGAAAATAATTGAAAACAATTTAAAATAATTGAAAATAATTAAAAACAATTGAAAACAATTGAAAATAATTGATAAATAATTGAAAACAATTGAAAATAATTGAAAATAATTCAAACAATTGAAAATAATTAAAAATAATTGATAAATAATTGACAACAATTGAAAATAATTGAAAATAAATAAAACAATTGAAAATAATTAAAAATAATTTATAAATAAATGAAAACAATTGAAGACAATTGAAAACAATTGAAAACAATTGGAAATAATTGAAAATAATTATAAATTAATGAAAATAATTGAAAATAATTGATACATAATTGATAAATAATTAATAAATAATTGAAAAAAATTGTAAATAATAATAAATAATTGAAAATAATTGATAAATAATTGAAAATAATTGAAAATAATTATAAATAATTGAAAATAATTGAAAATAGTTGAAAACAATTGATAAATAATTGAAAATAATTATAAATAATTGAAAATAATTGAAAATATTTGAAAATATTTGAAAATAATTGAAAATAATTATAAATAATTGAAAACAATTGAAAAAAATTGAAAATAATTGAAACCAATTGAAAACAATTGAAAATAATTGATAAATAATTGAAAACAATTGAAAATAATTGAAAATAATTAAAACAATTGAAAATAATTAAAAATAATTGATAAATAATTCAAAACAATTAAAAATAATTGATAAATAATTGAAAACAATTGAAAATAATTGAAAATAATTGATAAAAATTGATAAATAATTGAAAATGATTGAAAACAATTGAAAATAATTGATAAATAATTGAAACCAATTGAAAACAATTGAAAATAAGTGAAAATAATTTAAAACAATTGAAAACAATTGATAAATAATTGAAAACAATTGAAAACAATTGAAAATAATTGAAAATAATTGAAAACATTAGAAAATAATTGAAAATAATTGAAAATTATTGAAAATAATTGAAAATAATTATAAATAATTGAAAACAATTGAAAACAATTGATAAATAATTGAAAACAATTGAAAACAATTGAAAATTATTGAAAATAATTGAAAACATTTGAAAATAATTGAAAATAATTAAAAACAATTGAAAATAATTGAAAATAATTGAAAATAATTGAAATCAATTGAAAATAATTGAAAAGAATTGAAAATAATTGAAAATAATTGAAAACAATTGAAAATAATTGAAAATAATTGATAAATAATTGAAAACAATTGAAAATAATTGATAAATAATTGAAACAATTGAAAATAATTGAAAAGAATTGAAAATAATTGAAAATAATTGAAAACAATTGAAAATAATTGATAAATAATTGAAAACAATTGAAAATAATTGAAAATAATTGATAAATAATTGAAAACAATTGAAAATAATTGATAAATAATTGAAAACAATTGAAAATAATTGAAAATAATTTAAAACAATTGAAAATAATTGATAAATAATTGAAAACAATTGAAAATAATTGAAAATAATTGAAAACAATTGAAAATAATTGAAACCAATTGAAAACAATTGAAAATAAGTGAAAATAATTGAAAACAATTGAAAACAATTGATAAATAATTGAAAACAATTGAAAACAATTGAAAATAATTGAAAATAATTGAAAACATTAGAAAATAATTGAAAATAATTGAAAATTATTGAAAATAATTGAAAATAATTATAAATAATTGAAAACAATTGAAAACAATTGATAAATAATTGAAAACAATTGAAAACAATTGAAAATTATTGAAAATAATTGAAAACATTTGAAAATAATTGAAAATAATTAAAAACAATTGAAAATAATTGAAAATAATTGAAAATAATTGAAAACAATTGAAAATAATTGAAAAGAATTGAAAATAATTGAAAATAATTGAAAACAATTGAAAATAATTGAAAATAATTGATAAATAATTGAAAACAATTGAAAATAATTGATAAATAATTGAAAACAATTGAAAATAATTGAAAAGAATTGAAAATAATTGAAAATAATTGAAAACAATTGAAAATAATTGATAAATAATAGAAAACAATTGAAAATAATTGAAAATAATTGATAAATAAATGAAAACAATTGAAAATAATTGATAAATAATTGAAAACAATTGAAAATAATTGAAAATAATTTAAAACAATTGAAAATAATTGATAAATAATTGAAAACAATTGAAAATAATTGAAAATAATTGAAAACAATTGAAAATAATTGATAAATAATTGAAAACAATTGAAAATAATTGAAAATAATTGATAAATAATTGAAAACAATTGAAAATAATTGATAAATAATTGAAAACAATTGAAAATAATTGAAAATAATTTAAAACAATTGAAAATAATTGATAAATAATTGAAAACAATTGAAAATAATTGAAAATAATTGAAAACAATTGAAAATAATTGAAAATAATTGAAAACAATTGAAAATAATTGAAAATAATTGAAAACAATTGAAAAAAATTGAAAATAATTGAAAATAATTGAAAACAATAGATAAATAATTGAAAACAATTGAAAATAATTGGAAATAATTGAAAATAATTGAAAATAATTGAAAATAATTGAAAATAATTGAAAACAATTGAAAATAATTGAAAAGAATTGAAAATAATTGAAAATAATTGAAAACAATTGAAAATAATTGAAAATAATTGATAAATAATTGAAAACAATTGAAAATAATTGAAAATAATTGAAAACAATTGAAAACAATTGAAAATAATTGAAAATAATTGAAAACAATAGATAAATAATTGAAAACAATTGAAAATAATTGGAAATAATTGAAAATAATTGAAAACAATTTAAAATAATTGAAAATAATTAAAAACAATTGAAAATAATTGAAAATAATTGAAAATAATTGAAAATAATTGAAAACAATTGAAAATAATTGATAAATAATTGAAACCAATTGAAAACACTTGATAAATAATTGAAAACAATTGAAAATAATTATAAATAATTGAAAATAATTGAAAATAGTTGAAAATAATTGATAAATAATTGAAAACAATTAAAAATAATTGATAAATAATTGAAAACAATTGAAAATTATTGAAAATAATTAAAAACAATTGATAAATAATTGAAAATAATTGAAAATAATTGAAAATAATTGAAAAGAATTGAAAATAATTGAAAATAATTGAAAACAATTGAAAACAATTAAAAATAATTGATAAATAATTGAAAACAATTGAAAATAATTGAAAATAATTGATAAAAATTGATAAATAATTGAAAATGATTGAAAACAATTGAAAATAATTGATAAATAATTGAAACCAATTGAAAACAATTGAAAATAAGTGAAAATAATTGAAAACAATTGAAAACAATTGATAAATAATTGAAAACAATTGAAAACAATTGAAAATAATTGAAAATAATTGAAAACATTAGAAAATAATTGAAAATAATTAAAAATAATTGAAAATAATTGAAGATAATTGAAAATAATTGAAAACAATTGAAAACAATTGAAAACAATTGAAAACAATTGGAAATAATTGAAAATAATTGAAAATTATTGAAAATAATTGAAAATAATTATAAATAATTGAAAACAATTGAAAACAATTGATAAATAATTGAAAACAATTGAAAACAATTGAAAATTATTGAAAATAATTGAAAACATTTGAAAATAATTGAAAATAATTAAAAACAATTGAAAATAATTGAAAATAATTGAAAATAATTGAAAACAATTGAAAATAATTGATAAATGATTGAAACCAATTGAAAACAATTGAAAATAATTGAAAATAATTGAAAACAATTGAAAACAATTGATAAATAATTGAAAACAATTGAAAACAATTGATAAATAATTGAAAATAATTGAAAATAGTTGAAAATAATTGAAAATAATTGAAAACAATTGAAAATAATTGAAAATAATTGATAAATAATTGAAAACAATTGAAAATAATTGACAATAACTGAAAACAATTGAAAACAATTGAAAATAATTGAAAATAATTGAAAACAATAGATAAATAATTGAAAACAATTGAAAATAATTGGAAATAATTGAAAATAATTGAAAACAATTTAAAATAATTGAAAATAATTAAAAACAATTGAAAATAATTGAAAATAATTGAAAATAATTGAAAATAATTGAAAACAATTGAAAATAATTGATTAATAATTGAAACCAATTGAAAACAATTGAAAATACTTGATAAATAATTGAAAACAATTGAAAATAATTGAAAATAATTAAAACAATTGAAAATAATTGATAAATAATTGAAAACAATTAAAAATAATTGATAAATAATTGAAAACAATTGAAAATAATTGAAAATAATTTAAAACAATTGATAAATAATTGAAAATAATTGAAAATAATTGAAAATGATTGAAAACAATTGAAAATAATTGATAAATAATTGAAACCAACAGAAAACAATTGAAAACAATTGATAAATAATTGAAAATAATTGAAAATAATTGAAAATAATTGAAAATAATTGAAAATAATTATAAATAATTGAAAACAGTTGAAACAATTGAAAATAATTGAAAATAATTGAAAACAATTGAAAATAATTGAAAACAATTGATAAATAATTGAAAACAATTGAAAATAATTGAAAAGAATTGAAAATAATAGAAAATAATTGAAAACAATTGAAAATAATTGAAAATAATTGATAAATAATTGAAAACAATTGAAAATAATTGATAAATAATTGAAAACAATTGAAAATAATTGAAAATAATTGATAAATAATTGAAAACAATGGAAAATAATTGATAAATAATTGAAAACAATTGAAAATAATTGAAAATAATTTAAAACAATTGAAAATAATTGATAAATAATTGAAAACAATTGAAAATAATTGAAAATAATTGAAAACAATTGAAAATAATTGAAAATAATTGAAAATAATTGATAAATAATTGAAAACAATTGAAAATAATTGAAAATAATTGAAAACAATTGAAAAAAATTGAAAATAATTGAAAATAATTGAAAACAATAGATAAATAATTGAAAACAATTGAAAATAATTGGAAATAATTGAAAATAATTGAAAATAATTGAAAATAATTGAAAATAATTGAAAACAATTGAGAATAATTGATAAATAATTGAAACCAATTGAAAACAATTGAAAATACTTGATAAATAATTGAAAACAATTGAAAATAATTGAAAATAATTAAAACAATTGAAAATAATTAAAAATAATTGATAAATAATTGAAAACAATTAAAAATAATTGATAAATAATTGAAACAATTGAAAATAATTGAAAATAATTTAAAACAATTGATAAATAATTGAAAATAATTGAAAATAATTGAAAATGATTGAAAACAATTGAAAATAATTGATAAATAATTGAAACCAACAGAAAACAATTGAAAACAATTGATAAATAATTGAAAATAATTGAAAATAATTGAAAATAATTGAAAATAATTGAAAATAATTATAAATAATTGAAAACAATTGAAACAATTGAAAATAATTGAAAATAATTGAAAACAATTGAAAATAATTGAATATAATTGAAAACAATTGATAAATAATTGGAAACAATTGCAAATAATTGAAAATAATTGAAAATAATTGAAAATAATTGAAAACAATTGAAAATAATTGATAATAATTGATAAATAATTGAAAACAATTGAAAATAAATGATAAATAATTGAAAACAATTGAAAATAATTGAAAATAATTTAAAACAATTGAAAATAATTGAAAATAATTGATAAATAATTGAAAACAATTGAAAATAATTGATAAATAATTGAAAACAATTGAAAATAATTGAAAATAATTTAAAACAATTGATAATAATTGATAAATAATTGAAAACAATTGAAAATAATTGAAAATAATTGAAAACAATTGAAAATAATTGAAAATAATTGATAAATAATTGAAAACAATTGAAAATAATTGAAAATAATTGAAAACAATTGAAAAAAATTGAAAATAATTGAAAATAATTGAAAATAATTATAAATAATTGAAAACAGTTGAAACAATTGAAAATAATTGAAAATAATTGAAAACAATTGAAAATAATTGAAAACAATTGATAAATAATTGAAAACAATTGAAAATAATTGAAAAGAATTGAAAATAATAGAAAATAATTGAAAACAATTGAAAATAATTGAAAATAATTGATAAATAATTGAAAACAATTGAAAATAATTGATAAATAATTGAAAACAATTGAAAATAATTGAAAATAATTGATAAATAATTGAAAACAATGGAAAATAATTGATAAATAATTGAAAACAATTGAAAATAATTGAAAATAATTTAAAACAATTGAAAATAATTGATAAATAATTGAAAACAATTGAAAATAATTGAAAATAATTGAAAACAATTGAAAATAATTGAAAATAATTGAAAATAATTGATAAATAATTGAAAACAATTGAAAATAATTGAAAATAATTGAAAACAATTGAAAAAAATTGAAAATAATTGAAAATAATTGAAAACAATAGATAAATAATTGAAAACAATTGAAAATAATTGGAAATAATTGAAAATAATTGAAAATAATTGAAAATAATTGAAAATAATTGAAAACAATTGAGAATAATTGATAAATAATTGAAACCAATTGAAAACAATTGAAAATACTTGATAAATAATTGAAAACAATTGAAAATAATTGAAAATAATTAAAACAATTGAAAATAATTAAAAATAATTGATAAATAATTGAAAACAATTAAAAATAATTGATAAATAATTGAAACAATTGAAAATAATTGAAAATAATTTAAAACAATTGATAAATAATTGAAAATAATTGAAAATAATTGAAAATGATTGAAAACAATTGAAAATAATTGATAAATAATTGAAACCAACAGAAAACAATTGAAAACAATTGATAAATAATTGAAAATAATTGAAAATAATTGAAAATAATTGAAAATAATTGAAAATAATTATAAATAATTGAAAACAATTGAAACAATTGAAAATAATTGAAAATAATTGAAAACAATTGAAAATAATTGAATATAATTGAAAACAATTGATAAATAATTGGAAACAATTGCAAATAATTGAAAATAATTGAAAATAATTGAAAATAATTGAAAACAATTGAAAATAATTGATAATAATTGATAAATAATTGAAAACAATTGAAAATAAATGATAAATAATTGAAAACAATTGAAAATAATTGAAAATAATTTAAAACAATTGAAAATAATTGAAAATAATTGATAAATAATTGAAAACAATTGAAAATAATTGATAAATAATTGAAAACAATTGAAAATAATTGAAAATAATTTAAAACAATTGATAATAATTGATAAATAATTGAAAACAATTGAAAATAATTGAAAATAATTGAAAACAATTGAAAATAATTGAAAATAATTGATAAATAATTGAAAACAATTGAAAATAATTGAAAATAATTGAAAACAATTGAAAAAAATTGAAAATAATTGAAAATAATTTAAAACAATAGATAAATAATTGAAAACAATTGAAAATAATTGGAAATAATTGAAAATAATTGAAAATAATTGAAAATAATTGAAAACAATTGAAAATAAATGAAAAGAATTGAAAATAATTGAAAATAATTGAAAACAATTGAAAATAATTGAAAATAATTGATAAATAATTGAAAACAATTGAAAATAATTGAAAATAATTGAAAACAATTGAAAACAATTGAAAATAATTGAAAATAATTGAAAACAATAGATAAATAATTGAAAACAATTGAAAATAATTGGAAATAATTGAAAATAATTGAAAACAATTTAAAATAATTGAAAATAATTAAAAACAATTGAAAATAATTGAAAATAATTGAAAATAATTGAAAATAATTGAAAACAATTGAAAATAATTGATAAATAATTGAAACCAATTGAAAACAATTGAAAATACTTGATAAATAATTGAAAACAATTGAAAATAATTATAAATAATTGAAAATAATTGAAAATAGTTGAAAATAATTGATAAATAATTGAAAACAATTAAAAATAATTGATAAATAATTGAAAACAATTGAAAATAATTGAAAATAATTAAAAACAATTGATAAATAATTGAAAATAATTGAAAATAATTGAAAATGATTGAAAACAATTGAAAATAATTGATAAATAATTGAAACCAACAGAAAACAATTGAAAACAATTGATAAATAATTGAAAATAATTGAAAATAATTGAAAATAATTGAAAATAATTGAAAATAATTATAAATAATTGAAAACAATTGAAACAATTGAAAATAATTGAAAATAATTGAAAACAATTGAAAATAATTGAAAATAATTGAAAACAATTGATAAATAATTGAAAACAATTGAAAATAATTGAAAAGAATTGAAAATAATTGAAAATAATTGAAAACAATTGAAAATAATTGAAAATAATTGATAAATAATTGAAAACAATTGAAAATAAATGATAAATAATTGAAAACAATTGAAAATAATTGAAAATAATTTAAAACAATTGATAAATAATTGAAAATAATTGAAAATAATTGAAAATGATTGAAAACAATTGAAAATAATTGATAAATAATTGAAACCAACAGAAAACAATTGAAAACAATTGATAAATAATTGAAAATAATTGAAAATAATTGAAAATAATTGATAAATAAGTGAAAGCAATTGAAAATAATTGAAAATGATTGAAAACAATTGAAAATAATTGAAAATAACTGAAAATAATTGAAAATAATTGAAAATAATTGATATATTATTGAAAACAATTGAAAATAATTGAAAATAATTTAAAACAATTGAAAATAACTGAAAATAACTGATAAATAATTGATAAATATTTGAAAACAATTGAAAACAATTGAAAATAATTGAAAATAATTGAAAACAATTGATAAGTAATTGAAAACAATTGAAAACAATTGAAAATAATTGAAAATAATTGAAAACATTTGAAAATAATTGAAAATAATTAAAAACAATTGAAAATAATTGAAAATAATGGAAAATAATTGAAAATAATTGAAAACAATTGAAAATAATTGATAAATAATTGAAACCAATTGAAAATAATTGATAAATAATTGAAAACAATTGAAAATAATTGAAAATAATTCAAACAATTGAAAATAATTAAAAATAATTGATAAATAATTGAAAACAATTGAAAATAATTGAAAATAAATAAAACAATTGAAAATAATTAAAAATAATTGATAAATAAATGAAAACAATTGAAAACAATTGAAAACAATTGAAAACAATTGGAAATAATTGAAAATAATTATAAATAAATGAAAATATTTGAAAATAATTGATACATAATTGATAAATAATTAATAGATAATTGAAAAAAATTGTAAATAATAATAAATAATTGAAAATAATTGATAAATAATTGAAAATAATTGAAAATAATTATAAATAATTGAAAATAATTGAAAATAGTTGAAAATAATTGATAAATAATTGAAAATAATTATTAATAATTGAAAATAATTGAAAATATTTGAAAATATTTGAAAATAATTGAAAATAATAATAAATAATTGAAAACAATTGAAAACAATTGAAAATAATTGAAACCAATTGAAAACAATTGAAAATAATTGATAAATAATTGAAAACAATTGAAAATAATTGAAAATAATTAAAACAATTGAAAATAATTAAAAATAATTGATAAATAATTTAAAACAATTAAAAATAATTGATAAATAATTGAAAACAATTGAAAATTATTGAAAATAATTTATAACAATTGATAAATAATTGAAAATGATTGAAAACAATTGAAAATAATTGATAAATAATTGAAACCAATTGAAAACAATTGAAAATAATTGAAAATAATTGAAAACAATTGAAAACAATTGATAAATAATTGAAAACAATTGAAAACAATTGAAAATAATTGAAATTAATTGAAAACATTAGAAAATAATTGAAAATAATTAAAAATAATTGAAAATAATTGAAAATAATTGAAAATAATTGAAAACAATTGAAAACAATTGAAAACAATTGGAAATAATTGAAAATAATTGAAAACAATTGAAAATAATAGAAAATAATTGAAAATAATTGATAAATAATTGAAAACAATTGAAAATAATTGATAAATAATTTAAAACAATTGAAAATAATTGAAAACAATTGAAAATAATTGAAAATAATTGAAAACAATAGATAAATAATTGAAAACAATTGAAAATAATTGGAAATAATTGAAAATAATTGAAAACAATTTAAAATAATTGAAAATAATTAAAAACAATTGAAAATAATTGAAAATAATTGAAAATAATTGAAAATAATTGAAAACAATTGAAAATAATTGATAAATAATTGAAACCAATTGAAAACAATTGAAAATACTTGATAAATAATTGAAAACAATTGAAAATAATTATAAATAATTGAAAATAATTGAAAATAGTTGAAAATAATTGATAAATAATTGAAAACAATTAAAAATAATTGATAAATAATTGAAAACAATTGAAAATAATTGAAAATAATTAAAAACAATTGATAAATAATTGAAAATAATTGAAAATAATTGAAAATGATTGAAAACAATTGAAAATAATTGATAAATAATTGAAACCAACAGAAAACAATTGAAAACAATTGATAAATAATTGAAAATAATTGAAAATAATTGAAAATAATTGAAAATAATTGAAAATAATTATAAATAATTGAAAACAATTGAAACAATTGAAAATAATTGAAAATAATTGAAAACAATTGAAAATAATTGAAAATAATTGAAAACAATTGATAAATAATTGAAAACAATTGAAAATAATTGAAAAGAATTGAAAATAATTGAAAATAATTGAAAACAATTGAAAATAATTGAAAATAATTGATAAATAATTGAAAACAATTGAAAATAAATGATAAATAATTGAAAACAATTGAAAATAATTGAAAATAATTTAAAACAATTGATAAATAATTGAAAATAATTGAAAATAATTGAAAATGATTGAAAACAATTGAAAATAATTGATAAATAATTGAAACCAACAGAAAACAATTGAAAACAATTGATAAATAATTGAAAATAATTGAAAATAATTGAAAATAATTGATAAATAAGTGAAAGCAATTGAAAATAATTGAAAATGATTGAAAACAATTGAAAATAATTGAAAATAACTGAAAATAATTGAAAATAATTGAAAATAATTGATATATTATTGAAAACAATTGAAAATAATTGAAAATAATTTAAAACAATTGAAAATAACTGAAAATAACTGATAAATAATTGATAAATAATTGAAAACAATTGAAAACAATTGAAAATAATTGAAAATAATTGAAAACAATTGATAAGTAATTGAAAACAATTGAAAACAATTGAAAATAATTGAAAATAATTGAAAACATTTGAAAATAATTGAAAATAATTAAAAACAATTGAAAATAATTGAAAATAATGGAAAATAATTGAAAATAATTGAAAACAATTGAAAATAATTGATAAATAATTGAAACCAATTGAAAATAATTGATAAATAATTGAAAACAATTGAAAATAATTGAAAATAATTCAAACAATTGAAAATAATTAAAAATAATTGATAAATAATTGAAAACAATTGAAAATAATTGAAAATAAATAAAACAATTGAAAATAATTAAAAATAATTGATAAATAAATGAAAACAATTGAAAACAATTGAAAACAATTGAAAACAATTGGAAATAATTGAAAATAATTATAAATTAATGAAAATATTTGAAAATAATTGATACATAATTGATAAATAATTAATAAATAATTGAAAAAAATTGTAAATAATAATAAATAATTGAAAATAATTGATAAATAATTGAAAATAATTGAAAATAATTATAAATAATTGAAAATAATTGAAAATAGTTGAAAATAATTGATAAATAATTGAAAATAATTATTAATAATTGAAAATAATTGAAAATATTTGAAAGTATTTGAAAATAATTGAAAATAATAATAAATAATTGAAAACAATTGAAAACAATTGAAAATAATTGAAACCAATTGAAAACAATTGAAAATAATTGATAAATAATTGAAAACAATTGAAAATAATTGAAAATAATTAAAACAATTGAAAATAATTAAAAATAATTGATAAATAATTTAAAACAATTAAAAATAATTGATAAATAATTGAAAACAATTGAAAATAATTGAAAATAATTTATAACAATTGATAAATAATTGAAAATGATTGAAAACAATTGAAAATAATTGATAAATAATTGAAACCAATTGAAAACAATTGAAAATAATTGAAAATAATTGAAAACAATTGAAAACAATTGATAAATAATTGAAAACAATTGAAAACAATTGAAAATAATTGAAAATAATTGAAAACATTAGAAAATAATTGAAAATAATTAAAAATAATTGAAAATAATTGAAAATAATTGAAAATAATTGAAAACAATTGAAAACAATTGAAAACAATTGAAAACAATTGAAAACAATTGGAAATAATTGAAAATAATTGAAAATTATTGAAAATAATTGAAAATAATTATAAATAATTGAAAACAATTGAAAACAATTGAAAATAATTGAAAATAATTGAAAAAAATTGAAAATAATTGAAAATAATTAAAAACAATTGATAAATAATTGAAAACAATTGAAAATAATTGAAAATAATTGAAAATAATTGAAAATAATTGAAAACAATTGAAAATAATAGAAAATAATTGAAAATAATTGATAAATAATTGAAAACAATTGAAAATAATTGATAAATAATTGAAAACAATTGAAAATAATTGAAAATAATTGAAAACAATTGAAAATAATTGAAAATAATTGATAAATAATTGAAAACAATTGAAAATAATTGAAAATAATTGAAAACAATTGAAAACAATTGAAAATAATTGAAAATAATTGAAAACAATAGATAAATAATTGAAAACAATTGAAAATAATTGGAAATAATTGAAAATAATTGAAAACAATTTAAAATAATTGAAAATAATTAAAAACAATTGAAAACAATTGAAAACAATTGAAAATAATTGATAAATAATTGAAAACAATTGAAAATAATTGAAAATAATTCAAACAATTGAAAATAATTAAAAATAATTGATAAATAATTGACAACAATTGAAAATAATTGAAAATAAATAAAACAATTGAAAATAATTAAAAATAATTTATAAATAAATGAAAACAATTGAAGACAATTGAAAACAATTGAAAACAATTGGAAATAATTGAAAATAATTATAAATTAATGAAAATAATTGAAAATAATTGATACATAATTGATAAATAATTAATAAATAATTGAAAAAAATTGTAAATAATAATAAATAATTGAAAATAATTGATAAATAATTGAAAATAATTGAAAATAATTATAAATAATTGAAAATAATTGAAAATAGTTGAAAACAATTGATAAATAATTGAAAATAATTATAAATAATTGAAAATAATTGAAAATATTTGAAAATATTTGAAAATAATTGAAAATAATTATAAATAATTGAAAACAATTGAAAAAAATTGAAAATAATTGAAACCAATTGAAAACAATTGAAAATAATTGATAAATAATTGAAAACAATTGAAAATAATTGAAAATAATTAAAACAATTGAAAATAATTAAAAATAATTGATAAATAATTCAAAACAATTAAAAATAATTGATAAATAATTGAAAACAATTGAAAATAATTGAAAATAATTGATAAAAATTGATAAATAATTGAAAATG
Organism: Andrena bucephala; assembly: GCA_947577245.1. Classification (NCBI taxonomy): domain Eukaryota; kingdom Metazoa; phylum Arthropoda; class Insecta; order Hymenoptera; family Andrenidae; genus Andrena; species Andrena bucephala. The sequence goes on from OX387717.1 coordinate 61,254,929, forward strand.
ATTGAAAACAATTGAAAATAATTGATAAATAATTGAAACCAATTGAAAACAATTGAAAATAAGTGAAAATAATTTAAAACAATTGAAAACAATTGATAAATAATTGAAAACAATTGAAAACAATTGAAAATAATTGAAAATAATTGAAAACATTAGAAAATAATTGAAAATAATTGAAAATTATTGAAAATAATTGAAAATAATTATAAATAATTGAAAACAATTGAAAACAATTGATAAATAATTGAAAACAATTGAAAACAATTGAAAATTATTGAAAATAATTGAAAACATTTGAAAATAATTGAAAATAATTAAAAACAATTGAAAATAATTGAAAATAATTGAAAATAATTGAAATCAATTGAAAATAATTGAAAAGAATTGAAAATAATTGAAAATAATTGAAAACAATTGAAAATAATTGAAAATAATTGATAAATAATTGAAAACAATTGAAAATAATTGATAAATAATTGAAAACAATTGAAAATAATTGAAAAGAATTGAAAATAATTGAAAATAATTGAAAACAATTGAAAATAATTGATAAATAATTGAAAACAATTGAAAATAATTGAAAATAATTGATAAATAATTGAAAACAATTGAAAATAATTGATAAATAATTGAAAACAATTGAAAATAATTGAAAATAATTTAAAACAATTGAAAATAATTGATAAATAATTGAAAACAATTGAAAATAATTGAAAATAATTGAAAACAATTGAAAATAATTGAAACCAATTGAAAACAATTGAAAATAAGTGAAAATAATTGAAAACAATTGAAAACAATTGATAAATAATTGAAAACAATTGAAAACAATTGAAAATAATTGAAAACATTAGAAAATAATTGAAAATAATTGAAAATTATTGAAAATAATTGAAAATAATTATAAATAATTGAAAACAATTGAAAACAATTGATAAATAATTGAAAACAATTGAAAACAATTGAAAATTATTGAAAATAATTGAAAACATTTGAAAATAATTGAAAATAATTAAAAACAATTGAAAATAATTGAAAATAATTGAAAATAATTGAAAACAATTGAAAATAATTGAAAAGAATTGAAAATAATTGAAAATAATTGAAAACAATTGAAAATAATTGAAAATAATTGATAAATAATTGAAAACAATTGAAAATAATTGATAAATAATTGAAAACAATTGAAAATAATTGAAAAGAATTGAAAATAATTGAAAACAATTGAAAACAATTGATAAATAATTGAAAACAATTGAAAACAATTGAAAATAATTGAAAATAATTGAAAACATTAGAAAATAATTGAAAATAATTAAAAATAATTGAAAATAATTGAAAATAATTGAAAATAATTGAAAACAATTGAAAACAATTGAAAACATTTGAAAACAATTGAAAACAATTGGAAATAATTGAAAATAATTGAAAATTATTGAAAATAATTGAAAATAATTATAAATAATTGAAAACAATTGAAAACAATTGAAAATAATTGAAAATAATTGAAAAAAATTGAAAATAATTGAAAATAATTAAAAACAATTGATAAATAATTGAAAACAATTGAAAATAATTGAAAATAATTGAAAATAATTGAAAATAATTGAAAACAATTGAAAATAATAGAAAATAATTGAAAATAATTGATAAATAATTGAAAACAATTGAAAATAATTGATAAATAATTGAAAACAATTGAAAATAATTGAAAATAATTGAAAACAATTGAAAATAATTGAAAATAATTGATAAATAATTGAAAACAATTGAAAATAATTGAAAATAATTGAAAACAATTGAAAACAATTGAAAATAATTGAAAATAATTGAAAACAATAGATAAATAATTGAAAACAATTGAAAATAATTGGAAATAATTGAAAATAATTGAAAACAATTTAAAATAATTGAAAATAATTAAAAACAATTGAAAACAATTGAAAACAATTGAAAATAATTGATAAATAATTGAAAACAATTGAAAATAATTGAAAATAATTCAAACAATTGAAAATAATTAAAAATAATTGATAAATAATTGACAACAATTGAAAATAATTGAAAATAAATAAAACAATTGAAAATAATTAAAAATAATTTATAAATAAATGAAAACAATTGAAGACAATTGAAAACAATTGAAAACAATTGGAAATAATTGAAAATAATTATAAATTAATGAAAATAATTGAAAATAATTGATACATAATTGATAAATAATTAATAAATAATTGAAAAAAATTGTAAATAATAATAAATAATTGAAAATAATTGATAAATAATTGAAAATAATTGAAAATAATTATAAATAATTGAAAATAATTGAAAATAGTTGAAAACAATTGATAAATAATTGAAAATAATTATAAATAATTGAAAATAATTGAAAATATTTGAAAATATTTGAAAATAATTGAAAATAATTATAAATAATTGAAAACAATTGAAAAAAATTGAAAATAATTGAAACCAATTGAAAACAATTGAAAATAATTGATAAATAATTGAAAACAATTGAAAATAATTGAAAATAATTAAAACAATTGAAAATAATTAAAAATAATTGATAAATAATTCAAAACAATTAAAAATAATTGATAAATAATTGAAAACAATTGAAAATAATTGAAAATAATTGATAAAAATTGATAAATAATTGAAAATGATTGAAAACAATTGAAAATAATTGATAAATAATTGAAACCAATTGAAAACAATTGAAAATAAGTGAAAATAATTTAAAACAATTGAAAACAATTGATAAATAATTGAAAACAATTGAAAACAATTGAAAATAATTGAAAATAATTGAAAACATTAGAAAATAATTGAAAATAATTGAAAATTATTGAAAATAATTGAAAATAATTATAAATAATTGAAAACAATTGAAAACAATTGATAAATAATTGAAAACAATTGAAAACAATTGAAAATTATTGAAAATAATTGAAAACATTTGAAAATAATTGAAAATAATTAAAAACAATTGAAAATAATTGAAAATAATTGAAAATAATTGAAATCAATTGAAAATAATTGAAAAGAATTGAAAATAATTGAAAATAATTGAAAACAATTGAAAATAATTGAAAATAATTGATAAATAATTGAAAACAATTGAAAATAATTGATAAATAATTGAAAACAATTGAAAATAATTGAAAAGAATTGAAAATAATTGAAAATAATTGAAAACAATTGGAAATAATTGATAAATAATTGAAAACAATTGAAAATAATTGAAAATAATTGATAAATAATTGAAAACAATTGAAAATAATTGATAAATAATTGAAAACAATTGAAAATAATTGAAAATAATTTAAAACAATTGAAAATAATTGATAAATAATTGAAAACAATTGAAAATAATTGAAAATAATAGAAAACAATTGAAAATAATTGAAACCAATTGAAAACAATTGAAAATAAGTGAAAATAATTGAAAACAATTGAAAACAATTGATAAATAATTGAAAACAATTGAAAACAATTGAAAATAATTGAAAACATTAGAAAATAATTGAAAATAATTGAAAATTATTGAAAATAATTGAAAATAATTATAAATAATTGAAAACAATTGAAAACAATTGATAAATAATTGAAAACAATTGAAAACAATTGAAAATTATTGAAAATAATTGAAAACATTTGAAAATAATTGAAAATAATTAAAAACAATTGAAAATAATTGAAAATAATTGAAAATAATTGAAAACAATTGAAAATAATTGAAAAGAATTGAAAATAATTGAAAATAATTGAAAACAATTGAAAATAATTGAAAATAATTGATAAATAATTGAAAACAATTGAAAATAATTGATAAATAATTGAAAACAATTGAAAATAATTGAAAAGAATTGAAAATAATTGAAAATAATTGAAAACAATTGAAAATAATTGATAAATAATTGAAAACAATTGAAAATAATTGAAAATAATTGATAAATAAATGAAAACAATTGAAAATAATTGATAAATAATTGAAAACAATTGAAAATAATTGAAAATAATTTAAAACAATTGAAAATAATTGATAAATAATTGAAAACAATTGAAAATAATTGAAAATAATTGAAAACAATTGAAAATAATTGATAAATAATTGAAAACAATTGAAAATAATTGAAAATAATTGATAAATAATTGAAAACAATTGAAAATAATTGATAAATAATTGAAAACAATTGAAAATAATTGAAAATAATTTAAAACAATTGAAAATAATTGATAAATAATTGAAAACAATTGAAAATAATTGAAAATAATTGAAAACAATTGAAAATAATTGAAAATAATTGAAAACAATTGAAAATAATTGAAAATAATTGAAAACAATTGAAAAAAATTGAAAATAATTGAAAATAATTGAAAACAATAGATAAATAATTGAAAACAATTGAAAATAATTGGAAATAATTGAAAATAATTGAAAATAATTGAAAATAATTGAAAATAATTGAAAACAATTGAAAATAATTGAAAAGAATTGAAAATAATTGAAAATAATTGAAAACAATTGAAAATAATTGAAAATAATTGATAAATAATTGAAAACAATTGAAAATAATTGAAAATAATTGAAAACAATTGAAAACAATTGAAAATAATTGAAAATAATTGAAAACAATAGATAAATAATTGAAAACAATTGAAAATAATTGGAAATAATTGAAAATAATTGAAAACAATTTAAAATAATTGAAAATAATTAAAAACAATTGAAAATAATTGAAAATAATTGAAAATAATTGAAAATAATTGAAAACAATTGAAAATAATTGATAAATAATTGAAACCAATTGAAAACACTTGATAAATAATTGAAAACAATTGAAAATAATTATAAATAATTGAAAATAATTGAAAATAGTTGAAAATAATTGATAAATAATTGAAAACAATTAAAAATAATTGATAAATAATTGAAAACAATTGAAAATAATTGAAAATAATTAAAAACAATTGATAAATAATTGAAAATAATTGAAAATAATTGAAAATAATTGAAAAGAATTGAAAATAATTGAAAATAATTGAAAACAATTGAAAATAATTGAAAATAATTGATAAATAATTGAAAACAATTGAAAATAAATGATAAATAATTGAAAACAATTGAAAATAATTGAAAATAATTTAAAACAATTGATAAATAATTGAAAATAATTGAAAATAATTGAAAATGATTGAAAACAATTGAAAATAATTGATAAATAATTGAAACCAACAGAAAACAATTGAAAACAATTGATAAATAATTGAAAATAATTGAAAATAATTGAAAATAATTGATAAATAAGTGAAAGCAATTGAAAATAATTGAAAATGATTGAAAACAATTGAAAATAATTGAAAATAACTGAAAATAATTGAAAATAATTGAAAATAATTGATATATTATTGAAAACAATTGAAAATAATTGAAAATAATTTAAAACAATTGAAAATAACTGAAAATAACTGATAAATAATTGATAAATAATTGAAAACAATTGAAAACAATTGAAAATAATTGAAAATAATTGAAAACAATTGATAAGTAATTGAAAACAATTGAAAACAATTGAAAATAATTGAAAATAATTGAAAACATTTGAAAATAATTGAAAATAATTAAAAACAATTGAAAATAATTGAAAATAATGGAAAATAATTGAAAATAATTGAAAACAATTGAAAATAATTGATAAATAATTGAAACCAATTGAAAATAATTGATAAATAATTGAAAACAATTGAAAATAATTGAAAATAATTCAAACAATTGAAAATAATTAAAAATAATTGATAAATAATTGAAAACAATTGAAAATAATTGAAAATAAATAAAACAATTGAAAATAATTAAAAATAATTGATAAATAAATGAAAACAATTGAAAACAATTGAAAACAATTGAAAACAATTGGAAATAATTGAAAATAATTATAAATTAATGAAAATATTTGAAAATAATTGATACATAATTGATAAATAATTAATAGATAATTGAAAAAAATTGTAAATAATAATAAATAATTGAAAATAATTGATAAATAATTGAAAATAATTGAAAATAATTATAAATAATTGAAAATAATTGAAAATAGTTGAAAATAATTGATAAATAATTGAAAATAATTATTAATAATTGAAAATAATTGAAAATATTTGAAAATATTTGAAAATAATTGAAAATAATAATAAATAATTGAAAACAATTGAAAACAATTGAAAATAATTGAAACCAATTGAAAACAATTGAAAATAATTGAAAATAATTAAAACAATTGAAAATAATTAAAAATAATTGATAAATAATTTAAAACAATTAAAAATAATTGATAGATAATTGAAAACAATTGAAAATAATTGAAAATAATTTATAACAATTGATAAATAATTGAAAATGATTGAAAACAATTGAAAATAATTGATAAATAATTGAAACCAATTGAAAACAATTGAAAATAATTGAAAATAATTGAAAACAATTGAAAACAATTGAAAACAATTGATAAATAATTGAAAACAATTGAAAACAATTGAAAATAATTGAAAATAATTGAAAACATTAGAAAATAATTGAAAATAATTAAAAATAATTGAAAATAATTGAAAACAATTGAAAACAATTGAAAACAATTGAAAACAATTGAAAACAATTGGAAATAATTGAAAATAATTGAAAATTATTGAAAATAATTGAAAATAATTATAAATAATTGAAAACAATTGAAAACAATTGAAAATAATTGAAAATAATTGAAAACAATTGAAAATAATTGAAAATAATTGAAAACAATTGATAAATAATTGAAAACAATTGAAAATAATTGAAAATAATTGAAAATAATTGAAAATAATTGAAAACAATTGAAAATAATAGAAAATAATTGAAAATAATTGATAAATAATTGAAAACAATTGAAAATAATTGATAAATAATTGAAAACAATTGAAAATAATTGAAAATAATTGAAAACAATTGAAAATAATTGAAAATAATTGATAAATAATTGAAAACAATTGAAAATAATTGAAAATAATTGAAAACAATTGAAAACAATTGAAAATAATTGAAAATAATTGAAAACAATAGATAAATAATTGAAAACAATTGAAAATAATTGGAAATAATTGAAAATAATTGAAAACAATTTAAAATAATTGAAAATAATTAAAAACAATTGAAAACAATTGAAAACAATTGAAAATAATTGATAAATAATTGAAAACAATTGAAAATAATTGAAAATAATTCAAACAATTGAAAATAATTAAAAATAATTGATAAATAATTGACAACAATTGAAAATAATTGAAAATAAATAAAACAATTGAAAATAATTAAAAATAATTTATAAATAAATGAAAACAATTGAAGACAATTGAAAACAATTGAAAACAATTGGAAATAATTGAAAATAATTATAAATTAATGAAAATAATTGAAAATAATTGATACATAATTGATAAATAATTAATAAATAATTGAAAAAAATTGTAAATAATAATAAATAATTGAAAATAATTGATAAATAATTGAAAATAATTGAAAATAATTATAAATAATTGAAAATAATTGAAAATAGTTGAAAACAATTGATAAATAATTGAAAATAATTATAAATAATTGAAAATAATTGAAGATATTTGAAAATATTTGAAAATAATTGAAAATAATTATAAATAATTGAAAACAATTGAAAAAAATTGAAAATAATTGAAACCAATTGAAAACAATTGAAAATAATTGATAAATAATTGAAAACAATTGAAAATAATTGAAAATAATTAAAACAATTGAAAATAATTAAAAATAATTGATAAATAATTCAAAACAATTAAAAATAATTGATAAATAATTGAAAACAATTGAAAATAATTGAAAATAATTGATAAAAATTGATAAATAATTGAAAATGATTGAAAACAATTGAAAATAATTGATAAATAATTGAAACCAATTGAAAACAATTGAAAATAAGTGAAAATAATTGAAAACAATTGAAAACAATTGATAAATAATTGAAAACAATTGAAAACAATTGAAAATAATTGAAAATAATTGAAAACATTAGAAAATAATTGAAAATAATTAAAAATAATTGAAAATAATTGAAGATAATTGAAAATAATTGAAAACAATTGAAAACAATTGAAAACAATTGAAAACAATTGGAAATAATTGAAAATAATTGAAAATTATTGAAAATAATTGAAAATAATTATAAATAATTGAAAACAATTGAAAACAATTGATAAATAATTGAAAACAATTGAAAACAATTGAAAATTATTGAAAATAATTGAAAACATTTGAAAATAATTGAAAATAATTAAAAACAATTGAAAATAATTGAAAATAATTGAAAATAATTGAAAACAATTGAAAATAATTGATAAATGATTGAAACCAATTGAAAACAATTGAAAATAATTGAAAATAATTGAAAACAATTGAAAACAATTGATAAATAATTGAAAACAATTGAAAACAATTGAAAATAATTGAAAATAATTGAAAATAGTTGAAAATATTTGAAAATAATTGAAAACAATTGAAAATAATTGAAAATAATTGATAAATAATTGAAAACAATTGAAAATAATTGAAAATAACTGAAAACAATTGAAAACAATTGAAAATAATTGAAAATAATTGAAAACAATAGATAAATAATTGAAAACAATTGAAAATAATTGGAAATAATTGAAAATAATTGAAAACAATTTAAAATAATTGAAAATAATTAAAAACAATTGAAAATAATTGAAAATAATTGAAAATAATTGAAAATAATTGAAAACAATTGAAAATAATTGATTAATAATTGAAACCAATTGAAAACAATTGAAAATACTTGATAAATAATTGAAAACAATTGAAAATAATTGAAAATAATTAAAACAATTGAAAATAATTGATAAATAATTGAAAACAATTAAAAATAATTGATAAATAATTGAAAACAATTGAAAATAATTGAAAATAATTAAAACAATTGAAAATAATTAAAAATAATTGATAAATAATTCAAAACAATTAAAAATAATTGATAAATAATTGAAAACAATTGAAAATAATTGAAAATAATTGATAAAAATTGATAAATAATTGAAAATGATTGAAAACAATTGAAAATAATTGATAAATAATTGAAACCAATTGAAAACAATTGAAAATAAGTGAAAATAATTTAAAACAATTGAAAACAATTGATAAATAATTGAAAACAATTGAAAACAATTGAAAATAATTGAAAATAATTGAAAACATTAGAAAATAATTGAAAATAATTAAAAATAATTGAAAATAATTGAAGATAATTGAAAATAATTGAAAACAATTGAAAACAATTGAAAACAATTGAAAACAATTGGAAATAATTGAAAATAATTGAAAATTATTGAAAATAATTGAAAATAATTATAAATAATTGAAAACAATTGAAAACAATTGAAAACAATTGAAAATTATTGAAAATAATTGAAAACATTTGAAAATAATTGAAAATAATTAAAAACAATTGAAAATAATTGAAAATAATTGAAAATAATTGAAAACAATTGAAAATAATTGATAAATGATTGAAACCAATTGAAAACAATTGAAAATAATTGAAAATAATTGAAAACAATTGAAAAATAATTGAAAACAATTGAAAACAATTGAAAATAATTGAAAATAATTGAAAATAGTTGAAAATAATTGAAAATAATTGAAAACAATTGAAAATAATTGAAAATAATTGATAAATAATTGAAAACAATTGAAAATAATTGAAAATAACTGAAAACAATTGAAAACAATTGAAAATAATTGAAAATAATTGAAAACAATAGATAAATAATTGAAAACAATTGAAAATAATTGGAAATAATTGAAAATAATTGAAAACAATTTAAAATAATTGAAAATAATTAAAAACAATTGAAAATAATTGAAAATAATTGAAAATAATTGAAAATAATTGAAAACAATTGAAAATAATTGATTAATAATTGAAACCAATTGAAAACAATTGAAAATACTTGATAAATAATTGAAAACAATTGAAAATAATTGAAAATAATTAAAACAATTGAAAATAATTGATAAATAATTGAAAACAATTAAAAATAATTGATAAATAATTGAAAACAATTGAAAATAATTGAAAATAATTTAAAACAATTGATAAATAATTGAAAATAATTGAAAATAATTGAAAATGATTGAAAACAATTGAAAATAATTGATAAATAATTGAAACCAACAGAAAACAATTGAAAACAATTGATAAATAATTGAAAATAATTGAAAATAATTGAAAATAATTGAAAATAATTGAAAATAATTATAAATAATTGAAAACAGTTGAAACAATTGAAAATAATTGAAAATAATTGAAAACAATTGAAAATAATTGAAAACAATTGATAAATAATTGAAAACAATTGAAAATAATTGAAAAGAATTGAAAATAATAGAAAATAATTGAAAACAATTGAAAATAATTGAAAATAATTGATAAATAATTGAAAACAATTGAAAATAATTGATAAATAATTGAAAACAATTGAAAATAATTGAAAATAATTGATAAATAATTGAAAACAATGGAAAATAATTGATAAATAATTGAAAACAATTGAAAATAATTGAAAATAATTTAAAACAATTGAAAATAATTGATAAATAATTGAAAACAATTGAAAATAATTGAAAATAATTGAAAACAATTGAAAATAATTGAAAATAATTGATAAATAATTGAAAACAATTGAAAATAATTGAAAATAATTGAAAACAATTGAAAATAATTGAAAATAATTGATAAATAATTGAAAACAATTGAAAATAATTGAAAATAATTGAAAACAATTGAAAACAATTGAAAATAATTGAAAATAATTGAAAACAATAGATAAATAATTGAAAACAATTGAAAATAATTGGAAATAATTGAAAATAATTGAAAACAATTTAAAATAATTGAAAATAATTAAAAACAATTGAAAACAATTGAAAACAATTGAAAATAATTGATAAATAATTGAAAACAATTGAAAATAATTGAAAATAATTCAAACAATTGAAAATAATTAAAAATAATTGATAAATAATTGAAACAATTGAAAATAATTGAAAATAAATAAAACAATTGATAAATAATTGAAAATAATTGAAAATAATTGAAAATGATTGAAAACAATTGAAAATAATTGATAAATAATTGAAACCAACAGAAAACAATTGAAAACAATTGATAAATAATTGAAAATAATTGAAAATAATTGAAAATAATTGAAAATAATTGAAAATAATTATAAATAATTGAAAACAATTGAAACAATTGAAAATAATTGAAAATAATTGAAAACAATTGAAAATAATTGAATATAATTGAAAACAATTGATAAATAATTGAAAACAATTGAAAATAATTGAAAATAATTGAAAACAATAGATAAATAATTGAAAACAATTGAAAATAATTGGAAATAATTGAAAATAATTGAAAACAATTTAAAATAATTGAAAATAATTAAAAACAATTGAAAATAATTGAAAATAATTGAAAATAATTGAAAATAATTGAAAACAATTGAAAATAATTGATAAATAATTGAAACCAATTGAAAACAATTGAAAATACTTGATAAATAATTGAAAACAATTGAAAATAATTATAAATAATTGAAAATAATTGAAAATAGTTGAAAATAATTGATAAATAATTGAAAACAATTAAAAATAATTGATAAATAATTGAAAACAATTGAAAATAATTGAAAATAATTAAAAACAATTGATAAATAATTGAAAATAATTGAAAATAATTGAAAATGATTGAAAACAATTGAAAATAATTGATAAATAATTGAAACCAACAGAAAACAATTGAAAACAATTGATAAATAATTGAAAATAATTGAAAATAATTGAAAATAATTGATAAATAAGTGAAAGCAATTGAAAATAATTGAAAATGATTGAAAACAATTGAAAATAATTGAAAATAACTGAAAATAATTGAAAATAATTGAAAATAATTGATATATTATTGAAAACAATTGAAAATAATTGAAAATAATTTAAAACAATTGAAAATAACTGAAAATAACTGATAAATAATTGATAAATAATTGAAAACAATTGAAAACAATTGAAAATAATTGAAAATAATTGAAAACAATTGATAAGTAATTGAAAACAATTGAAAACAATTGAAAATAATTGAAAATAATTGAAAACATTTGAAAATAATTGAAAATAATTAAAAACAATTGAAAATAATTGAAAATAATGGAAAATAATTGAAAATAATTGAAAACAATTGAAAATAATTGATAAATAATTGAAACCAATTGAAAATAATTGATAAATAATTGAAAACAATTGAAAATAATTGAAAATAATTCAAACAATTGAAAATAATTAAAAATAATTGATAAATAATTGAAAACAATTGAAAATAATTGAAAATAAATAAAACAATTGAAAATAATTAAAAATAATTGATAAATAAATGAAAACAATTGAAAACAATTGAAAACAAATGAAAACAATTGGAAATAATTGAAAATAATTATAAATTAATGAAAATATTTGAAAATAATTTATACATAATTGATAAATAATTAATAGATAATTGAAAAAAATTGTAAATAATAATAAATAATTGAAAATAATTGATAAATAATTGAAAATAATTGAAAATAATTATAAATAATTGAAAATAATTGAAAATAGTTGAAAATAATTGATAAATAATTGAAAATAATTATTAATAATTGAAAATAATTGAAAATATTTGAAAATATTTGAAAATAATTGAAAATAATAATAAATAATTGAAAACAATTGAAAACAATTGAAAATAATTGAAACCAATTGAAAACAATTGAAAATAATTGATAAATAATTGAAAACAATTGAAAATAATTGAAAATAATTAAAACAATTGAAAATAATTAAAAATAATTGATAAATAATTTAAAACAATTAAAAATAATTGATAAATAATTGAAAACAATTGAAAATAATTGAAAATAATTTATAACAATTGATAAATAATTGAAAATGATTGAAAACAATTGAAAATAATTGATAAATAATTGAAACCAATTGAAAACAATTGAAAATAATTGAAAATAATTGAAAACAATTGAAAACAATTGATAAATAATTGAAAACAATTGAAAACAATTGAAAATAATTGAAAATAATTGAAAACATTAGAAAATAATTGAAAATAATTAAAAATAATTGAAAATAATTGAAAATAATTGAAAATAATTGAAAACAATTGAAAACAATTGAAAACAATTGGAAATAATTGAAAATAATTGAAAACAATTGAAAATAATAGAAAATAATTGAAAATAATTGATAAATAATTGAAAACAATTGAAAATAATTGATAAATAATTGAAAACAATTGAAAATAATTGAAAACAATTGAAAATAATTGAAAATAATTGAAAACAATAGATAAATAATTGAAAACAATTGAAAATAATTGGAAATAATTGAAAATAATTGAAAACAATTTAAAATAATTGAAAATAATTAAAAACAATTGAAAATAATTGAAAATAATTGAAAATAATTGAAAATAATTGAAAACAATTGAAAATAATTGATAAATAATTGAAACCAATTGAAAACAATTGAAAATACTTGATAAATAATTGAAAACAATTGAAAATAATTATAAATAATTGAAAATAATTGAAAATAGTTGAAAATAATTGATAAATAATTGAAAACAATAAAAAATTATTGATAAATAATTGAAAACAATTGAAAATAATTGAAAATAATTAAAAACAATTGATAAATAATTGAAAATAATTGAAAATAATTGAAAATGATTGAAAACAATTGAAAATAATTGATAAATAAATGAAACCAACAGAAAAAAATTGAAAACAATTGATAAATAATTGAAAATAATTGAAAATAATTGAAAATAATTGAAAATAATTGAAAATAATTATAAATAATTGAAAACAATTGAAACAATTGAAAATAATTGAAAATAATTGAAAACAATTGAAAATAATTGAAAATAATTGAAAACAATTGATAAATAATTGAAAACAATTGAAAATAATTGAAAAGAATTGAAAATGATTGAAAATAATTGAAAACAATTGAAAATAATTGAAAATAATTGATAAATAATTGAAAACAATTGAAAATAAATGATAAATAATTGAAAACAATTGAAAATAATTGAAAATAATTTAAAACAATTGATAAATAATTGAAAATAATTGAAAATAATTGAAAATGATTGAAAACAATTGAAACTAATTGATAAATAATTGAAACCAACAGAAAACAATTGAAAACAATTGATAAATAATTGAAAATAATTGAAAATAATTGAAAATAATTGATAAATAAGTGAAAGCAATTGAAAATAATTGAAAATGATTGAAAACAATTGAAAATAATTGAAAATAACTGAAAATAATTGAAAATAATTGAAAATAATTGATATATTATTGAAAACAATTGAAAATAATTGAAAATAATTTAAAACAATTGAAAATAACTGAAAATAACTGATAAATAATTGATAAATAATTGAAAACAATTGAAAACAATTGAAAATAATTGAAAATAATTGAAAACAATTGATAAGTAATTGAAAACAATTGAAAACAATTGAAAATAATTGAAAATAATTGAAAACATTTGAAAATAATTGAAAATAATTAAAAACAATTGAAAATAATTGAAAATAATGGAAAATAATTGAAAATAATTGAAAATAATTGAAAATAATTGATAAATAATTGAAACCAATTGAAAATAATTGATAAATAATTGAAAACAATTGAAAATAATTGAAAATAATTCAAACAATTGAAAATAATTAAAAATAATTGATAAATAATTGAAAACAATTGAAAATAATTGAAAATAAATAAAACAATTGAAAATAATTAAAAATAATTGATAAATAAATGAAAACAATTGAAAACAATTGAAAACAATTGAAAACAATTGGAAATAATTGAAAATAATTATAAATTAATGAAAATATTTGAAAATAATTGATACATAATTGATAAATAATTAATAGATAATTGAAAAAAATTGTAAATAATAATAAATAATTGAAAATAATTGATAAATAATTGAAAATAATTGAAAATAATTATAAATAATTGAAAATAATTGAAAATAGTTGAAAATAATTGATAAATAATTGAAAATAATTATTAATAATTGAAAATAATTGAAAATATTTGAAAATATTTGAAAATAATTGAAAATAATAATAAATAATTGAAAACAATTGAAAACAATTGAAAATAATTGAAACCAATTGAAAACAATTGAAAATAATTGATAAATAATTGAAAACAATTGAAAATAATTGAAAATAATTAAAACAATTGAAAATAATTAAAAATAATTGATAAATAATTTAAAACAATTAAAAATAATTGATAAATAATTGAAAACAATTGAAAATAATTGAAAATAATTTATAACAATTGATAAATAATTGAAAATGATTGAAAACAATTGAAAATAATTGATAAATAATTGAAACCAATTGAAAACAATTGAAAATAATTGAAAATAATTGAAAACAATTGAAAACAATTGATAAATAATTGAAAACAATTGAAAACAATTGAAAATAATTGAAAATAATTGAAAACATTAGAAAATAATTGAAAATAATTAAAAATAATTGAAAATAATTGAAAATAATTGAAAATAATTGAAAACAATTGAAAACAATTGAAAACAATTGGAAATAATTGAAAATAATTGAAAACAATTGAAAATAATAGAAAATAATTGAAAATAATTGATAAATAATTGAAAACAATTGAAAATAATTGATAAATAATTGAAAACAATTGAAAATAATTGAAAATAATTGAAAACAATTGAAAATAATTGAAAATAATTGATAAATAATTGAAAACAATTGAAAATAATTGAAAATAATTGAAAACAATTGAAAACAATTGAAAATAATTGAAAATAATTGAAAACAATAGATAAATAATTGAAAACAATTGAAAATAATTGGAAATAATTGAAAATAATTGAAAACAATTTAAAATAATTGAAAATAATTAAAAACAATTGAAAACAATTGAAAACAATTGAAAATAATTGATAAATAATTGAAAACAATTGAAAATAATTGAAAATAATTCAAACAATTGAAAATAATTAAAAATAATTGATAAATAATTGACAACAATTGAAAATAATTGAAAATAAATAAAACAATTGAAAATAATTAAAAATAATTTATAAATAAATGAAAACAATTGAAGACAATTGAAAACAATTGAAAACAATTGGAAATAATTGTAAATAATTATAAATTAATGAAAATAATTGAAAATAATTGATACATAATTGATAAATAATTAATAAATAATTGAAAAAAATTGTAAATAATAATAAATAATTGAAAATAATTGATAAATAATTGAAAATAATTGAAAATAATTATAAATAATTGAAAATAATTGAAAATAGTTGAAAACAATTGATAAATAATTGAAAATAATTATAAATAATTGAAAATAATTGAAAATATTTGAAAATATTTGAAAATAATTGAAAATAATTATAAATAATTGAAAACAATTGAAAAAAATTGAAAATAATTGAAACCAATTGAAAACAATTGAAAATAATTGATAAATAATTGAAAACAATTGAAAATAATTGAAAATAATTAAAACAATTGAAAATAATTAAAAATAATTGATAAATAATTAAAAATAATTGATAAATAATTGAAAACAATTGAAAATAATTGAAAATAATTGATAAAAATTGATAAATAATTGAAAATGATTGAAAACAATTGAAAATAATTGATAAATAATTGAAACCAATTGAAAACAATTGAAAATAAGTGAAAATAATTGAAAACAATTGAAAACAATTGATAAATAATTGAAAACAATTGAAAACAATTGAAAATAATTGAAAATAATTGAAAACATTAGAAAATAATTGAAAATAATTAAAAATAATTGAAAATAATTGAAGATAATTGAAAATAATTGAAAACAATTGAAAACAATTGAAAACAATTGAAAACAATTGGAAATAATTGAAAATAATTGAAAATTATTGAAAATAATTGAAAATAATTATAAATAATTGAAAACAATTGAAAACAATTGATAAATAATTGAAAACAATTGAAAACAATTGAAAACAATTGGAAATAATTGAAAATAATTGAAAATTATTGAAAATAATTGAAAATAATTATAAATAATTGAAAACAATTGAAAACAATTGAAAATAATTGAAAATAATTGAAAACAATTGAAAATAATTGAAAATAATTGAAAACAATTGATAAATAATTGAAAACAATTGAAAATAATTGAAAATAATTGAAAATAATTGAAAATAATTGAAAACAATTGAAAATAATAGAAAATAATTGAAAATAATTGATAAATAATTGAAAACAATTGAAAATAATTGATAAATAATTGAAAACAATTGAAAATAATTGAAAATAATTGAAAACAATTGAAAATAATTGAAAATAATTGATAAATAATTGAAAACAATTGAAAATAATTGAAAATAATTGAAAACAATTGAAAACAATTGAAAATAATTGAAAATAATTGAAAACAATAGATAAATAATTGAAAACAATTGAAAATAATTGGAAATAATTGAAAATAATTGAAAACAATTTAAAATAATTGAAAATAATTAAAAACAATTGAAAACAATTGAAAACAATTGGAAATAATTGATAAATAATTGAAAACAATTGAAAATAATTGAAAATAATTCAAACAATTGAAAATAATTAAAAATAATTGATAAATAATTGACAACAATTGAAAATAATTGAAAATAAATAAAACAATTGAAAATAATTAAAAATAATTTATAAATAAATGAAAACAATTGAAGACAATTGAAAACAATTGAAAACAATTGGAAATAATTGAAAATAATTATAAATTAATGAAATTAATTGAAAATAATTGATACATAATTGATAAATAATTAATAAATAATTGAAAAAAATTGTAAATAATAATAAATAATTGAAAATAATTAATAAATAATTGAAAATAATTGAAAATAATTATAAATAATTGAAAATAATTGAAAATAGTTGAAAACAATTGATAAATAATTGAAAATAATTATAAATAATTGAAAATAATTGAAAATATTTGAAAATATTTGAAAATAATTGAAAATAATTATAAATAATTGAAAACAATTGAAAAAAATTGAAAATAATTGAAACCAATTGAAAACAATTGAAAATAATTGATAAATAATTGAAAACAATTGAAAATAATTGAAAATAATTAAAACAATTGAAAATAATTAAAAATAATTGATAAATAATTCAAAACAATTAAAAATAATTGATAAATAATTGAAAACAATTGAAAATAATTGAAAATAATTGATAAAAATTGATAAATAATTGAAAATGATTGAAAACAATTGAAAATAATTGATAAATAATTGAAACCAATTGAAAACAATTGAAAATAAGTGAAAATAATTGAAAACAATTGAAAACAATTGATAAATAATTGAAAACAATTGAAAACAATTGAAAACAATTGGAAATAATTGAAAATAATTGAAAATTATTGAAAATAATTGAAAATAATTATAAATAATTGAAAACAATTGAAAACAATTGATAAATAATTGAAAACAATTGAAAACAATTGAAAACAATTGGAAATAATTGAAAATAATTGAAAATTATTGAAAATAATTGAAAATAATTATAAATAATTGAAAACAATTGAAAACAATTGAAAATAATTGAAAATAATTGAAAACAATTGAAAATAATTGAAAATAATTGAAAACAATTGATAAATAATTGAAAACAATTGAAAATAATTGAAAATAATTGAAAATAATTGAAAATAATTGAAAACAATTGAAAATAATAGAAAATAATTGAAAATAATTGATAAATAATTGAAAACAATTGAAAATAATTGATAAATAATTGAAAACAATTGAAAATAATTGAAAATAATTGAAAACAATTGAAAATAATTGAAAATAATTGATAAATAATTGAAAACAATTGAAAATAATTGAAAATAATTGAAAACAATTGAAAACAATTGAAAATAATTGAAAATAATTGAAAACAATAGATAAATAATTGAAAACAATTGAAAATAATTGGAAATAATTGAAAATAATTGAAAACAATTTAAAATAATTGAAAATAATTAAAAACAATTGAAAACAATTGAAAACAATTGAAAATAATTGATAAATAATTGAAAACAATTGAAAATAATTGAAAATAATTCAAACAATTGAAAATAATTAAAAATAATTGATAAATAATTGACAACAATTGAAAATAATTGAAAATAAATAAAACAATTGAAAATAATTAAAAATAATTTATAAATAAATGAAAACAATTGAAGACAATTGAAAACAATTGAAAACAATTGGAAATAATTGAAAATAATTATAAATTAATGAAATTAATTGAAAATAATTGATACATAATTGATAAATAATTAATAAATAATTGAAAAAAATTGTAAATAATAATAAATAATTGAAAATAATTAATAAATAATTGAAAATAATTGAAAATAATTATAAATAATTGAAAATAATTGAAAATAGTTGAAAACAATTGATAAATAATTGAAAATAATTATAAATAATTGAAAATAATTGAAAATATTTGAAAATATTTGAAAATAATTGAAAATAATTATAAATAATTGAAAACAATTGAAAAAAATTGAAAATAATTGAAACCAATTGAAAACAATTGAAAATAATTGATAAATAATTGAAAACAATTGAAAATAATTGAAAATAATTAAAACAATTGAAAATAATTAAAAATAATTGATAAATAATTCAAAACAATTAAAAATAATTGATAAATAATTGAAAACAATTGAAAATAATTGAAAATAATTGATAAAAATTGATAAATAATTGAAAATGATTGAAAACAATTGAAAATAATTGATAAATAATTGAAACCAATTGAAAACAATTGAAAATAAGTGAAAATAATTGAAAACAATTGAAAACAATTGATAAATAATTGAAAACAATTGAAAACAATTGAAAATAATTGAAAATAATTGAAAACATTAGAAAATAATTGAAAATAATTAAAAATAATTGAAAATAATTGAAGATAATTGAAAATAATTGAAAACAATTGAAAACAATTGAAAACAATTGAAAACAATTGAAAACAATTGAAAACAATTGGAAATAATTGAAAATAATTGAAAATTATTGAAAATAATTGAAAATAATTATAAATAATTGAAAACAATTGAAAACAATTGATAAATAATTGAAAACAATTGAAAACAATTGAAAATTATTGAAAATAATTGAAAACATTTGAAAATAATTGAAAATAATTAAAAACAATTGAAAATAATTGAAAATAATTGAAAATAATTGAAAACAATTGAAAATAATTGATAAATGATTGAAACCAATTGAAAACAATTGAAAATAATTGAAAATAATTGAAAACAATTGATAAATAATTGAAAACAATTGAAAACAATTGAAAATAATTGAAAATAATTGAAAATAATTGAAAATAATTGAAAACAATTGAAAATAATTGAAAATAATTGATAAATAATTGAAAACAATTGAAAATAATTGAAAATAATTGAAAACAATTGAAAACAATTGAAAATAATTGAAAATAATTGAAAACAATAGATAAATAATTGAAAACAATTGAAAATAATTGGAAATAATTGAAAATAATTGATAACAATTTAAAATAATTGAAAATAATTAAAAACAATTGAAAATAATTGAAAATAATTGAAAATAATTGAAAATAATTGAAAACAATTGAAAATAATTGATTAATAATTGAAACCAATTGAAAACAATTGAAAATACTTGATAAATAATTGAAAACAATTGAAAATAATTAAAACAATTGAAAATAATTGATAAATAATTGAAAACAATTAAAAATAATTGATAAATAATTGAAAACAATTGAAAATAATTGAAAATAATTTAAAACAATTGATAAATAATTGAAAATAATTGAAAATAATTGAAAATGATTGAAAACAATTGAAAATAATTGATAAATAATTGAAACCAACAGAAAACAATTGAAAACAATTGATAAATAATTGAAAATAATTGAAAATAATTGAAAATAATTGAAAATATTTGAAAATAATTATAAATAATTCTAAACAGTTGAAACAATTGAAAATAATTGAAAATAATTGAAAACAATTGAAAATAATTGAAAACAATTGATAAATAATTGAAAACAATTGAAAAGAATTGAAAATAATAGAAAATAATTGAAAACAATTGAAAATAATTGAAAATAATTCATAAATAATTGAAAACAATTGAAAATAATTGATAAATAATTGAAAACAATTGAAAATAATTGAAAATAATTGATAAATAATTGAAAACAATTGAAAATAATTGATAAATAATTGAAAACAATTGAAAATAATTGAAAATAATTTAAAACAATTGAAAATAATTGATAAATAATTGAAAACAATTGAAAATAATTGAAAATAATTGAAAACAATTGAAAATAATTGAAAATAATTGATAAATAATTGAAAACAATTGAAAATAATTGAAAATAATTGAAAACAATTGAAAAAAATTGAAAATAATTGAAAATAATTGAAAACAATAGATAAATAATTGAAAACAATTGAAAATAATTGGAAATAATTGAAAATAATTGAAAATAATTGAAAATAATTGAAAATAATTGAAAACAATTGAGAATAATTGATAAATAATTGAAACCAATTGAAAACAATTGAAAATACTTGATAAATAATTGAAAACAATTGAAAATAATTGAAAATAATTAAAACAATTGAAAATAATTAAAAATAATTGATAAATAATTGAAAACAATTAAAAATAATTGATAAATAATTGAAACAATTGAAAATAATTGAAAATAATTTAAAACAATTGATAAATAATTGAAAATAATTGAAAATAATTGAAAATGATTGAAAACAATTGAAAATAATTGATAAATAATTGAAACCAACAGAAAACAATTGAAAACAATTGATAAATAATTGAAAATAATTGAAAATAATTGAAAATAATTGAAAATAATTGAAAATAATTATAAATAATTGAAAACAATTGAAACAATTGAAAATAATTGAAAATAATTGAAAACAATTGAAAATAATTGAATATAATTGAAAACAATTGATAAATAATTGAAAACAATTGCAAATAATTGAAAATAATTGAAAATAATTGAAAATAATTGAAAACAATTGAAAATAATTGATAATAATTGATAAATAATTGAAAACAATTGAAAATAAATGATAAATAATTGAAAACAATTGAAAATAATTGAAAATAATTTAAAACAATTGAAAATAATTGAAAATAATTGATAAATAATTGAAAACAATTGAAAATAATTGATAAATAATTGAAAACAATTGAAAATAATTGAAAATAATTTAAAACAATTGAAAATAATTGATAAATAATTGAAAACAATTGAAAATAATTGAAAATAATTGAAAACAATTGAAAATAATTGAAAATAATTGATAAATAATTGAAAACAATTGAAAATAATTGAAAATAATTGAAAACAATTGAAAAAAATTGAAAATAATTGAAAATAATTGAAAACAATAGATAAATAATTGAAAACAATTGAAAATAATTGGAAATAATTGAAAATAATTGAAAATAATTGAAAATAATTGAAAATAATTGAAAACAATTGAAAATAATTGAAAAGAATTGAAAATAATTGAAAATAATTGAAAACAATTGAAAATAATTGAAAATAATTCAAACAATTGAAAATAATTAAAAATAATTGATAAATAATTGACAACAATTGAAAATAATTGAAAATAAATAAAACAATTGAAAATAATTAAAAATAATTTATAAATAAATGAAAACAATTGAAGACAATTGAAAACAATTGAAAACAATTGGAAATAATTGAAAATAATTATAAATTAATGAAAATAATTGAAAATAATTGATACATAATTGATAAATAATTAATAAATAATTGAAAAAAATTGTAAATAATAATAAATAATTGAAAATAATTGATAAATAATTGAAAATAATTGAAAATAATTATAAATAATTGAAAATAATTGAAAATAGTTGAAAACAATTGATAAATAATTGAAAATAATTATAAATAATTGAAAATAATTGAAAATATTTGAAAATATTTGAAAATAATTGAAAATAATTATAAATAATTGAAAACAATTGAAAAAAATTGAAAATAATTGAAACCAATTGAAAACAATTGAAAATAATTGATAAATAATTGAAAACAATTGAAAATAATTGAAAATAATTAAAACAATTGAAAATAATTAAAAATAATTGATAAATAATTCAAAACAATTAAAAATAATTGATAAATCATTGAAAACAATTGAAAATAATTGAAAATAATTGATAAAAATTGATAAATAATTGAAAATGATTGAAAACAATTGAAAATAATTGATAAATAATTGAAACCAATTGAAAACAATTGAAAATAAGTGAAAATAATTGAAAACAATTGAAAACAATTGATAAATAATTGAAAACAATTGAAAACAATTGAAAATAATTGAAAATAATTGAAAACATTAGAAAATAATTGAAAATAATTAAAAATAATTGAAAATAATTGAAGATAATTGAAAATAATTGAAAACAATTGAAAACAATTGAAAACAATTGAAAACAATTGGAAATAATTGAAAATAATTGAAAATTATTGAAAATAATTGAAAATAATTATAAATAATTGAAAACAATTGAAAACAATTGATAAATAATTGAAAACAATTGAAAACAATTGAAAATTATTGAAAATAATTGAAAATAATTAAAAACAATTGAAAATAATTGTAAATAATTGAAAACAATTGAAAATAATTGATAAATAATTGAAAACAATTGAAAATAATTGAAAATAATTGAAAACAATTGAAAATAATTGAAAATAATTGATAAATAATTGAAAACAATTGAAAATAATTGAAAATAATTGAAAACAATTGAAAAAAATTGAAAATAATTGAAAATAATTGAAAACAATAGATAAATAATTGAAAACAATTGAAAATAATTGGAAATAATTGAAAATAATTGAAAATAATTGAAAATAATTGAAAATAATTGAAAACAATTGAGAATAATTGATAAATAATTGAAACCAATTGAAAACAATTGAAAATACTTGATAAATAATTGAAAACAATTGAAAATAATTGAAAATAATTAAAACAATTGAAAATAATTAAAAATAATTGATAAATAATTGAAAACAATTAAAAATAATTGATAAATAATTGAAACAATTGAAAATAATTGAAAATAATTTAAAACAATTGATAAATAATTGAAAATAATTGAAAATAATTGAAAATGATTGAAAACAATTGAAAATAATTGATAAATAATTGAAACCAACAGAAAACAATTGAAAACAATTGATAAATAATTGAAAATAATTGAAAATAATTGAAAATAATTGAAAATAATTGAAAATAATTATAAATAATTGAAAACAATTGAAACAATTGAAAATAATTGAAAATAATTGAAAACAATTGAAAATAATTGAATATAATTGAAAACAATTGATAAATAATTGAAAACAATTGCAAATAATTGAAAATAATTGAAAATAATTGAAAATAATTGAAAACAATTGAAAATAATTGATAATAATTGATAAATAATTGAAAACAATTGAAAATAAATGATAAATAATTGAAAACAATTGAAAATAATTGAAAATAATTTAAAACAATTGAAAATAATTGAAAATAATTGATAAATAATTGAAAACAATTGAAAATAATTGATAAATAATTGAAAACAATTGAAAATAATTGAAAATAATTTAAAACAATTGAAAATAATTGATAAATAATTGAAAACAATTGAAAATAATTGAAAATAATTGAAAACAATTGAAAATAATTGAAAATAATTGATAAATAATTGAAAACAATTGAAAATAATTGAAAATAATTGAAAACAATTGAAAAAAATTGAAAATAATTGAAAATAATTGAAAACAATAGATAAATAATTGAAAACAATTGAAAATAATTGGAAATAATTGAAAATAATTGAAAATAATTGAAAATAATTGAAAATAATTGAAAACAATTGAAAATAATTGAAAAGAATTGAAAATAATTGAAAATAATTGAAAACAATTGAAAATAATTGAAAATAATTCAAACAATTGAAAATAATTAAAAATAATTGATAAATAATTGACAACAATTGAAAATAATTGAAAATAAATAAAACAATTGAAAATAATTAAAAATAATTTATAAATAAATGAAAACAATTGAAGACAATTGAAAACAATTGAAAACAATTGGAAATAATTGAAAATAATTATAAATTAATGAAAATAATTGAAAATAATTGATACATAATTGATAAATAATTAATAAATAATTGAAAAAAATTGTAAATAATAATAAATAATTGAAAATAATTGATAAATAATTGAAAATAATTGAAAATAATTATAAATAATTGAAAATAATTGAAAATAGTTGAAAACAATTGATAAATAATTGAAAATAATTATAAATAATTGAAAATAATTGAAAATATTTCAAAATATTTGAAAATAATTGAAAATAATTATAAATAATTGAAAACAATTGAAAAAAATTGAAAATAATTGAAACCAATTGAAAACAATTGAAAATAATTGATAAATAATTGAAAACAATTGAAAATAATTGAAAATAATTAAAACAATTGAAAATAATTAAAAATAATTGATAAATAATTCAAAACAATTAAAAATAATTGATAAATCATTGAAAACAATTGAAAATAATTGAAAATAATTGATAAAAATTGATAAATAATTGAAAATGATTGAAAACAATTGAAAATAATTGATAAATAATTGAAACCAATTGAAAACAATTGAAAATAAGTGAAAATAATTGAAAACAATTGAAAACAATTGATAAATAATTGAAAACAATTGAAAACAATTGAAAATAATTGAAAATAATTGAAAACATTAGAAAATAATTGAAAATAATTAAAAATAATTGAAAATAATTGAAGATAATTGAAAATAATTGAAAACAATTGAAAACAATTGAAAACAATTGAAAACAATTGGAAATAATTGAAAATAATTGAAAATTATTGAAAATAATTGAAAATAATTATAAATAATTGAAAACAATTGAAAACAATTGATAAATAATTGAAAACAATTGAAAACAATTGAAAATTATTGAAAATAATTGAAAATAATTAAAAACAATTGAAAATAATTGTAAATAATTGAAAACAATTGAAAATAATTGATAAATGATTGAAACCAATTGAAAACAATTGAAAATAATTGAAAATAATTGAAAACAATTGAAAACAATTGATAAATAATTGAAAACAATTGAAAACAATTGAAAATAATTGAAAATAATTGAAAATAATTGAAAATAATTGAAAACAATTGAAATAATTGAAAATAATTGATAAATAATTGAAAACAATTGAAAATAATTGAAAATAATGGAAAACAATTGAAAACAATTGAAAATAATTGAAAATAATTGAAAACAATAGATAAATAATTGAAAACAATTGAAAATAATTGGAAATAATTGAAAATAATTGAAAACAATTTAAAATAATTGAAAATAATTAAAAACAATTGAAAATAATTGAAAATAATTGAAAATAATTGAAAATAATTGAAAACAATTGAAAATAATTGATTAATAATTGAAACCAATTGAAAACAATTGAAAATACTTGATAAATAATTGAAAACAATTGAAAATAATTGAAAATAATTAAAACAATTGAAAATAATTGATAAATAATTGAAAACAATTGAAAATAATTGATAAATAATTGAAAACAATTGAAAATAATTGAAAATAATTTAAAACAATTGATAAATAATTGAAAATAATTGAAAATAATTGAAAATGATTGTAAACAATTGAAAATAATTGAAAATAATTGAAGATAATTGAAAATAATTGAAAACAATTGAAAACAATTGAAAACAATTGAAAACAATTGAAAACAATTGAAAACAATTGGAAATAATTGAAAATAATTGATAATTATTGAAAATAATTGAAAATAATTATAAATAATTGAAAACAATTGAAAACAATTGATAAATAATTGAAAACAATTGAAAACAATTGAAAATTATTGAAAATAATTGAAAACATTTGAAAATAATTGAAAATAATTAAAAACAATTGAAAATAATTGAAAATAATTGAAAATAATTGAAAATAATTGAAAACAATTGAAAATAATTGATAAATGATTGAAACCAATTGAAAACAATTGAAAATAATTGAAAATAATTGAAAACAATTGAAAACAATTGATAAATAATTGAAAACAATTGAAAACAATTGAAAATAATTGAAAATAATTGAAAATAATTGAAAATAATTGAAAACAATTGAAAATAATTGAAAATAATTGAAAATAATTGAATATAATTGAAAACAATTGATAAATAATTGAAAACAATTGCAAATAATTGAAAATAATTGAAAATAATTGAAAATAATTGAAAACAATTGAAAATAATTGATAATAATTGATAAATAATTGAAAACAATTGAAAATAAATGATAAATAATTGAAAACAATTGAAAATAATTGAAAATAATTTAAAACAATTGAAAATAATTGAAAATAATTGATAAATAATTGAAAACAATTGAAAATAATTGATAAATAATTGAAAACAATTGAAAATAATTGAAAATAATTTAAAACAATTGAAAATAATTGATAAATAATTGAAAACAATTGAAAATAATTGAAAATAATTGAAAACAATTGAAAATAATTGAAAATAATTGATAAATAATTGAAAACAATTGAAAATAATTGAAAATAATTGAAAACAATTGAAAAAAATTGAAAATAATTGAAAATAATTGAAAACAATAGATAAATAATTGAAAACAATTGAAAATAATTGGAAATAATTGAAAATAATTGAAAATAATTGAAAATAATTGAAAATAATTGAAAACAATTGAAAATAATTGAAAAGAATTGAAAATAATTGAAAATAATTGAAAACAATTGAAAATAATTGAAAATAATTCAAACAATTGAAAATAATTAAAAATAATTGATAAATAATTGACAACAATTGAAAATAATTGAAAATAAATAAAACAATTGAAAATAATTAAAAATAATTTATAAATAAATGAAAACAATTGAAGACAATTGAAAACAATTGAAAACAATTGGAAATAATTGAAAATAATTATAAATTAATGAAAATAATTGAAAATAATTGATACATAATTGATAAATAATTAATAAATAATTGAAAAAAATTGTAAATAATAATAAATAATTGAAAATAATTGATAAATAATTGAAAATAATTGAAAATAATTATAAATAATTGAAAATAATTGAAAATAGTTGAAAACAATTGATAAATAATTGAAAATAATTATAAATAATTGAAAATAATTGAAAATATTTCAAAATATTTGAAAATAATTGAAAATAATTATAAATAATTGAAAACAATTGAAAAAAATTGAAAATAATTGAAACCAATTGAAAACAATTGAAAATAATTGATAAATAATTGAAAACAATTGAAAATAATTGAAAATAATTAAAACAATTGAAAATAATTAAAAATAATTGATAAATAATTCAAAACAATTAAAAATAATTGATAAATCATTGAAAACAATTGAAAATAATTGAAAATAATTGATAAAAATTGATAAATAATTGAAAATGATTGAAAACAATTGAAAATAATTGATAAATAATTGAAACCAATTGAAAACAATTGAAAATAAGTGAAAATAATTGAAAACAATTGAAAACAATTGATAAATAATTGAAAACAATTGAAAACAATTGAAAATAATTGAAAATAATTGAAAACATTAGAAAATAATTGAAAATAATTAAAAATAATTGAAAATAATTGAAGATAATTGAAAATAATTGAAAACAATTGAAAACAATTGAAAACAATTGAAAACAATTGGAAATAATTGAAAATAATTGAAAATTATTGAAAATAATTGAAAATAATTATAAATAATTGAAAACAATTGAAAACAATTGATAAATAATTGAAAACAATTGAAAACAATTGAAAATTATTGAAAATAATTGAAAATAATTAAAAACAATTGAAAATAATTGTAAATAATTGAAAACAATTGAAAATAATTGATAAATGATTGAAACCAATTGAAAACAATTGAAAATAATTGAAAATAATTGAAAACAATTGAAAACAATTGATAAATAATTGAAAACAATTGAAAACAATTGAAAATAATTGAAAATAATTGAAAATAATTGAAAATAATTGAAAACAATTGAAATAATTGAAAATAATTGATAAATAATTGAAAACAATTGAAAATAATTGAAAATAATGGAAAACAATTGAAAACAATTGAAAATAATTGAAAATAATTGAAAACAATAGATAAATAATTGAAAACAATTGAAAATAATTGGAAATAATTGAAAATAATTGAAAACAATTTAAAATAATTGAAAATAATTAAAAACAATTGAAAATAATTGAAAATAATTGAAAATAATTGAAAATAATTGAAAACAATTGAAAATAATTGATTAATAATTGAAACCAATTGAAAACAATTGAAAATACTTGATAAATAATTGAAAACAATTGAAAATAATTGAAAATAATTAAAACAATTGAAAATAATTGATAAATAATTGAAAACAATTGAAAATAATTGATAAATAATTGAAAACAATTGAAAATAATTGAAAATAATTTAAAACAATTGATAAATAATTGAAAATAATTGAAAATAATTGAAAATGATTGTAAACAATTGAAAATAATTGAAAATAATTGAAGATAATTGAAAATAATTGAAAACAATTGAAAACAATTGAAAACAATTGAAAACAATTGAAAACAATTGAAAACAATTGGAAATAATTGAAAATAATTGATAATTATTGAAAATAATTGAAAATAATTATAAATAATTGAAAACAATTGAAAACAATTGATAAATAATTGAAAACAATTGAAAACAATTGAAAATTATTGAAAATAATTGAAAACATTTGAAAATAATTGAAAATAATTAAAAACAATTGAAAATAATTGAAAATAATTGAAAATAATTGAAAATAATTGAAAACAATTGAAAATAATTGATAAATGATTGAAACCAATTGAAAACAATTGAAAATAATTGAAAATAATTGAAAACAATTGAAAACAATTGATAAATAATTGAAAACAATTGAAAACAATTGAAAATAATTGAAAATAATTGAAAATAATTGAAAATAATTGAAAACAATTGAAAATAATTGAAAATAATTGATAAATAATTGAAAACAATTGAAAATAATTGAAAATAATTGAAAACAATTGAAAACAATTGAAAATAATTGAAAATAATTGAAAACAATAGATAAATAATTGAAAACAATTGAAAATAATTGGAAAATAATTGAAAATAATTAAAAATAATTGAAAATAATTGAAGATAATTGAAAATAATTGAAAACAATTGAAAACAATTGAAAACAATTGAAAACAATTGGAAATAATTGAAAATAATTGAAAATTATTGAAAATAATTGAAAATTATTGAAAATAATTGAAAATAATTATAAATAATTGAAAACAATTGAAAACAATTGATAAATAATTGAAAACAATTGAAAACAATTGAAAATTATTGAAAATAATTGAAAATAATTAAAAACAATTGAAAATAATTGAAAATAATTGTAAATAATTGAAAACAATTGAAAATAATTGATAAATGATTGAAACCAATTGAAAACAATTGAAAATAATTGAAAACAATTTAAAATAATTGAAAATAATTAAAAACAATTGAAAATAATTGAAAATAATTGAAAATAATTGAAAATAATTGAAAACAATTGAAAATAATTGATTAATAATTGAAACCAATTGAAAACAATTGAAAATACTTGATAAATAATTGAAAACAATTGAAAATAATTAAAACAATTGAAAATAATTGATAAATAATTGAAAACAATTAAAAATAATTGATAAATAATTGAAAACAATTGAAAATAATTGAAAATAATTTAAAACAATTGATAAACAATTGAAAATAATTGAAAATAATTGAAAATGATTGAAAACAATTGAAAATAATTGATAAATAATTGAAACCAACAGAAAACAATTGAAAACAATTGATAAATAATTGAAAATAATTGAAAATAATTGAAAATAATTGAAAATATTTGAAAATAATTATAAATAATTGAAAACAGTTGAAACAATTGAAAATAATTGAAAATAATTGAAAACAATTGAAAATAATTGAAAACAATTGATAAATAATTGAAAACAATTGAAAATAATTGAAAAGAATTGAAAATAATAGAAAATAATTGAAAACAATTGAAAATAATTGAAAATAATTCATAAATAATTGAAAACAATTGAAAATAATTGATAAATAATTGAAAACAATTGAAAATAATTGAAAATAATTGATAAATAATTGAAAACAATTGAAAATAATTGATAAATAATTGAAAACAATTGAAAATAATTGAAAATAATTTAAAACAATTGAAAATAATTGATAAATAATTGAAAACAATTGAAAATAATTGAAAATAATTGAAAACAATTGAAAATAATTGAAAATAATTGATAAATAATTGAAAACAATTGAAAATAATTGAAAATAATTGAAAACAATTGAAAAAAATTGAAAATAATTGAAAATAATTGAATACAATAGATAAATAATTGAAAACAATTGAAAATAATTGGAAATAATTGAAAATAATTGAAAATAATTGAAAATAATTGAAAATAATTGAAAACAATTGAGAATAATTGATAAATAATTGAAACCAATTGAAAACAATTGAAAATACTTGATAAATAATTGAAAACAATTGAAAATAATTGAAAATAATTAAAACA
Organism: Andrena bucephala; assembly: GCA_947577245.1. Taxonomy (NCBI): domain Eukaryota; kingdom Metazoa; phylum Arthropoda; class Insecta; order Hymenoptera; family Andrenidae; genus Andrena; species Andrena bucephala. Next base: position 61,286,986 of record OX387717.1, read on the forward strand.
ATTGAAAATAATTAAAAATAATTGATAAATAATTGAAAACAATTAAAAATAATTGATAAATAATTGAAACAATTGAAAATAATTGAAAATAAGTTAAAACAATTGATAAATAATTGAAAATAATTGAAAATAATTGAAAATGATTGAAAACAATTGAAAATAATTGATAAATAATTGAAACCAACAGAAAACAATTGAAAACAATTGATAAATAATTGAAAATAATTGAAAATAATTGAAAGTAATTGAAAATAATTGAAAATAATTATAAATATTTGAAAACAATTGAAACAATTGAAAATAATTGAAAATAATTGAAAACAATTGAAAATAATTGAATATAATTGAAAACAATTGATAAATAATTGAAAACAATTGCAAATAATTGAAAATAATTGAAAATAATTGAAAATAATTGAAAACAATTGAAAATAATTGATAATAATTGATAAATAATTGAAAACAATTGAAAATAAATGATAAATAATTGAAAACAATTGAAAATAATTGAAAATAATTTAAAACAATTGAAAATAATTGAAAATAATTGATAAATAATTGAAAACAATTGAAAATAATTGATAAATAATTGAAAACAATTGAAAATAATTGAAAATAATTTAAAACAATTGAAAATAATTGATAAATAATTGAAAACAATTGAAAATAATTGAAAATAATTGAAAACAATTGAAAATAATTGAAAATAATTGATAAATAATTGAAAATAATTGATAAATAATTGAAAATAATTGATAAATAATTGAAAACAATTGAAAATAATTGAAAATAATTGAAAACAATTGAAAAAAATTGAAAATAATTGAAAATAATTGAAAACAATAGATAAATAATTGAAAACAATTGAAAATAATTGGAAATAATTGAAAATAATTGAAAATAATTGAAAATAATTGAAAATAATTGAAAACAATTGAAAATAATTGAAAAGAATTGAAAATAATTGAAAATAATTGAAAACAATTGAAAATAATTGAAAATAATTGATAAATAATTGAAAACAATTGAAAATAATTGAAAATAATTGAAAACAATTGAAAACAATTGAAAATAATTGAAAATAATTGAAAACAATAGATAAATAATTGAAAACAATTGAAAATAATTGGAAATAATTGAAAATAATTGAAAACAATTTAAAATAATTGAAAATAATTAAAAACAATTGAAAATAATTGAAAATAATTGAAAATAATTGAAAATAATTGAAAACAATTGAAAATAATTGATAAATAATTGAAACCAATTGAAAACAATTGAAAATACTTGATAAATAATTGAAAACAATTGAAAATAATTATAAATAATTGAAAATAATTGAAAATAGTTGAAAATAATTGATAAATAATTGAAAACAATTAAAAATAATTGATAAATAATTGAAAACAATTGAAAATAATTGAAAATAATTAAAAACAATTGATAAATAATTGAAAATAAATGAAAATAATTGAAAATGATTGAAAACAATTGAAAATAATTGATAAATAATTGAAACCAACAGAAAACAATTGAAAACAATTGATAAATAATTGAAAATAATTGAAAATAATTGAAAATAATTGAAAATAATTGAAAATAATTATAAATAATTGAAAACAATTGAAACAATTGAAAATAATTGAAAATAATTGAAAACAATTGAAAATAATTGAAAATAATTGAAAACAATTGATAAATAATTGAAAACAATTGAAAATAATTGAAAAGAATTGAAAATAATTGAAAATAATTGAAAACAATTGAAAATAATTGAAAATAATTGATAAATACTTGAAAACAATTGAAAATAAATGATAAATAATTGAAAACAATTGAAAATAATTGAAAATAATTTAAAACAATTGATAAATAATTGAAAATAATTGAAAATAATTGAAAATGATTGAAAACAATTGAAAATAATTGATAAATAATTGAAACCAACAGAAAACAATTGAAAACAAATGATAAATAATTGAAAATAATTGAAAATAATTGAAAATAATTGATAAATAAGTGAAAGCAATTGAAAATAATTGAAAATGATTGAAAACAATTGAAAATAATTGATAAATAATTGAAACCAATTGAAAATAATTGATAAATAATTGAAAACAATTGAAAATAATTGAAAATAATTCAAACAATTGAAAATAATTAAAAATAATTGATAAATAATTGAAAACAATTGAAAATAATTGAAAATAAATAAAACAATTGAAAATAATTAAAAATAATTGATAAATAAATGAAAACAATTGAAAACAATTGAAAACAATTGAAAACAATTGGAAATAATTGAAAATAATTATAAATTAATGAAAATATTTGAAAATAATTGATACATAATTGATAAATAATTAATAGATAATTGAAAAAAATTGTAAATAATAATAAATAATTGAAAATAATTGATAAATAATTGAAAATAATTGAAAATAATTATAAATAATTGAAAATAATTGAAAATAGTTGAAAATAATTGATAAATAATTGAAAATAATTATTAATAATTGAAAATAATTGAAAATATTTGAAAATATTTGAAAATAATTGAAAATAATAATAAATAATTGAAAACAATTGAAAACAATTGAAAATAATTGAAACCAATTGAAAACAATTGAAAATAATTGATAAATAATTGAAAACAATTGAAAATAATTGAAAATAATTAAAACAATTGAAAATAATTAAAAATAATTGATAAATAATTTAAAACAATTAAAAATAATTGATAAATAATTGAAAACAATTGAAAATAATTGAAAATAATTTATAACAATTGATAAATAATTGAAAATGATTGAAAACAATTGAAAATAATTGATAAATAATTGAAACCAATTGAAAACAATTGAAAATAATTGAAAATAATTGAAAACAATTGAAAACAATTGATAAATAATTGAAAACAATTGAAAACAATTGAAAATAATTGAAAATAATTGAAAACATTAGAAAATAATTGAAAATAATTAAAAATAATTGAAAATAATTGAAAATAATTGAAAATAATTGAAAACAATTGAAAACAATTGAAAACAATTGGAAATAATTGAAAATAATTGAAAATTATTGAAAATAATTGAAAATAATTATAAATAATTGAAAACAATTGAAAACAATTGAAAATAATTGAAAATAATTGAAAACAATTGAAAATAATTGAAAATAATTGAAAACAATTGATAAATAATTGAAAACAATTGAAAATAATTGAAAATAATTGAAAATAATTGAAAATAATTGAAAACAATTGAAAATAATAGAAAATAATTGAAAATAATTGATAAATAATTGAAAACAATTGAAAATAATTGATAAATAATTGAAAACAATTGAAAATAATTGAAAATAATTGAAAACAATTGAAAATAATTGAAAATAATTGATAAATAATTGAAAACAATTGAAAATAATTGAAAATAATTGAAAACAATTGAAAACAATTGAAAATAATTGAAAATAATTGAAAACAATAGATAAATAATTGAAAACAATTGAAAATAATTGGAAATAATTGAAAATAATTGAAAACAATTTAAAATAATTGAAAATAATTAAAAACAATTGAAAACAATTGAAAACAATTGAAAATAATTGATAAATAATTGAAAACAATTGAAAATAATTGAAAATAATTCAAACAATTGAAAATAATTAAAAATAATTGATAAATAATTGACAACAATTGAAAATAATTGAAAATAAATAAAACAATTGAAAATAATTAAAAATAATTTATAAATAAATGAAAACAATTGAAGACAATTGAAAACAATTGAAAACAATTGGAAATAATTGAAAATAATTATAAATTAATGAAAATAATTGAAAATAATTGATACATAATTGATAAATAATTAATAAATAATTGAAAAAAATTGTAAATAATAATAAATAATTGAAAATAATTGATAAATAATTGAAAATAATTGAAAATAATTATAAATAATTGAAAATAATTGAAAATAGTTGAAAACAATTGATAAATAATTGAAAATAATTATAAATAATTGAAAATAATTGAAAATATTTGAAAATATTTGAAAATAATTGAAAATAATTATAAATAATTGAAAACAATTGAAAAAAATTGAAAATAATTGAAACCAATTGAAAACAATTGAAAATAATTGATAAATAATTGAAAACAATTGAAAATAATTGAAAATAATTAAAACAATTGAAAATAATTAAAAATAATTGATAAATAATTCAAAACAATTAAAAATAATTGATAAATCATTGAAAACAATTGAAAATAATTGAAAATAATTGATAAAAATTGATAAATAATTGAAAATGATTGAAAACAATTGAAAATAATTGATAAATAATTGAAACCAATTGAAAACAATTGAAAATAAGTGAAAATAATTGAAAACAATTGAAAACAATTGATAAATAATTGAAAACAATTGAAAACAATTGAAAATAATTGAAAATAATTGAAAACATTAGAAAATAATTGAAAATAATTAAAAATAATTGAAAATAATTGAAGATAATTGAAAATAATTGAAAACAATTGGAAACAATTGAAAACAATTGAAAATAATTGAAAATAATTGAAAATAATTGAAAATAATTGAAAACAATTGAAAATAATTGATTAATAATTGAAACCAATTGAAAACAATTGAAAATACTTGATAAATAATTGAAAACAATTGAAAATAATTAAAACAATTGAAAATAATTGATAAATAATTGAAAACAATTAAAAATAATTGATAAATAATTGAAAACAATTGAAAATAATTGAAAATAATTTAAAACAATTGATAAATAATTGAAAATAATTGAAAATAATTGAAAATGATTGAAAACAATTGAAAATAATTGATAAATAATTGAAACCAACAGAAAACAATTGAAAACAATTGATAAATAATTGAAAATAATTGAAAATAATTGAAAATAATTGAAAATATTTGAAAATAATTATAAATAATTGAAAACAGTTGAAACAATTGAAAATAATTGAAAATAATTGAAAACAATTGAAAATAATTGAAAACAATTGATAAATAATTGAAAACAATTGAAAATAATTGAAAAGAATTGAAAATAATAGAAAATAATTGAAAACAATTGAAAATAATTGAAAATAATTCATAAATAATTGAAAACAATTGAAAATAATTGATAAATAATTGAAAACAATTGAAAATAATTGAAAATAATTGATAAATAATTGAAAACAATTGAAAATAATTGATAAATAATTGAAAACAATTGAAAATAATTGAAAATAATTTAAAACAATTGAAAATAATTGATAAATAATTGAAAACAATTGAAAATAATTGAAAATAATTGAAAACAATTGAAAATAATTGAAAATAATTGATAAATAATTGAAAACAATTGAAAATAATTGAAAATAATTGAAAACAATTGAAAAAAATTGAAAATAATTGAAAATAATTGAATACAATAGATAAATAATTGAAAACAATTGAAAATAATTGGAAATAATTGAAAATAATTGAAAATAATTGAAAATAATTGAAAATAATTGAAAACAATTGAGAATAATTGATAAATAATTGAAACCAATTGAAAACAATTGAAAATACTTGATAAATAATTGAAAACAATTGAAAATAATTGAAAATAATTAAAACAGTTGAAAATAATTAAAAATAATTGATAAATAATTGAAAACAATTAAAAATAATTGATAAATAATTGAAACAATTGAAAATAATTGAAAATAATTTAAAACAATTGATAAATAATTGAAAATAATTGAAAATAATTGAAAATGATTGAAAACAATTGAAAATAATTGATAAATAATTGAAACCAACAGAAAACAATTGAAAACAATTGATAAATAATTGAAAATAATTGAAAATAATTGAAAGTAATTGAAAATAATTGAAAATAATTATAAATATTTGAAAACAATTGAAACAATTGAAAATAATTGAAAATAATTGAAAACAATTGAAAATAATTGAATATAATTGAAAACAATTGATAAATAATTGAAAACAATTGCAAATAATTGAAAATAATTGAAAATAATTGAAAATAATTGAAAACAATTGAAAATAATTGATAATAATTGATAAATAATTGAAAACAATTGAAAATAAATGATAAATAATTGAAAACAATTGAAAATAATTGAAAATAATTTAAAACAATTGAAAATAATTGAAAATAATTGATAAATAATTGAAAACAATTGAAAATAATTGATAAATAACTGAAAACAATTGAAAATAATTGAAAATAATTTAAAACAATTGAAAATAATTGATAAATAATTGAAAACAATTGAAAATAATTGAAAATAATTGAAAACAATTGAAAATAATTGAAAATAATTGATAAATAATTGAAAACAATTGAAAATAATTGAAAATAATTGAAAACAATTGAAAAAAATTGAAAATAATTGAAAATAATTGAAAACAATAGATAAATAATTGAAAACAATTGAAAATAATTGGAAATAATTGAAAATAATTGAAAATAATTGAAAATAATTGAAAATAATTGAAAACAATTGAAAATAATTGAAAAGAATTGAAAATAATTGAAAATAATTGAAAACAATTGAAAATAATTGAAAATAATTGATAAATAATTGAAAACAATTGAAAATAATTGAAAATAATTGAAAACAATTGAAAACAATTGAAAATAATTGAAAATAATTGAAAACAATAGATAAATAATTGAAAACAATTGAAAATAATTGGAAATAATTGAAAATAATTGAAAACAATTTAAAATAATTGAAAATAATTGAAAATAATTGAAAATAATTGAAAATAATTGAAAATAATTGAAAACAATTGAAAATAATTGATAAATAATTGAAACCAATTGAAAACAATTGAAAATACTTGATAAATAATTGAAAACAATTGAAAATAATTATAAATAATTGAAAATAATTGAAAATAGTTGAAAATAATTGATAAATAATTGAAAACAATTAAAAATAATTGATAAATAATTGAAAACAATTGAAAATAATTGAAAATAATTAAAAACAATTGATAAATAATTGAAAATAATTGAAAATAATTGAAAATGATTGAAAACAATTGAAAATAATTGATAAATAATTGAAACCAACAGAAAACAATTGAAAACAATTGATAAATAATTGAAAATAATTGAAAATAATTGAAAATAATTGAAAATAATTGAAAATAATTATAAATAATTGAAAACAATTGAAACAATTGAAAATAATTGAAAATAATTGAAAACAATTGAAAATAATTGAAAATAATTGAAAACAATTGATAAATAATTGAAAACAATTGAAAATAATTGAAAAGAATTGAAAATAATTGAAAATAATTGAAAACAATTGAAAATAATTGAAAATAATTGATAAATAATTGAAAACAATTGAAAATAAATGATAAATAATTGAAAACAATTGAAAATAATTGAAAATAATTTAAAACAATTGATAAATAATTGAAAATAATTGAAAATAATTGAAAATGATTGAAAACAATTGAAAATAATTGATAAATAATTGAAACCAACAGAAAACAATTCAAAACAAATGATAAATAATTGAAAATAATTGAAAATAATTGAAAATAATTGATAAATAAGTGAAAGCAATTGAAAATAATTGAAAATGATTGAAAACAATTGAAAATAATTGAAAATAACTGAAAATAATTGAAAATAATTGAAAATAATTGATATATTATTGAAAACAATTGAAAATAATTGAAAATAATTTAAAACAATTGAAAATAACTGAAAATAACTGATAAATAATTGATAAATAATTGAAAACAATTGAAAACAATTGAAAATAATTGAAAATAATTGAAAACAATTGATAAGTAATTGAAAACAATTGAAAACAATTGAAAATAATTGAAAATAATTGAAAACATTTGAAAATAATTGAAAATAATTAAAAACAATTGAAAATAATTGAAAATAATGGAAAATAATTGAAAATAATTGAAAACAATTGAAAATAATTGATAAATAATTGAAACCAATTGAAAATAATTGATAAATAATTGAAAACAATTGAAAATAATTGAAAATAATTCAAACAATTGAAAATAATTAAAAATAATTGATAAATAATTGAAAACAATTGAAAATAATTGAAAATAAATAAAACAATTGAAAATAATTAAAAATAATTGATAAATAAATGAAAACAATTGAAAACAATTGAAAACAATTGAAAACAATTGGAAATAATTGAAAATAATTATAAATTAATGAAAATATTTGAAAATAATTGATACATAATTGATAAATAATTAATAGATAATTGAAAAAAATTGTAAATAATAATAAATAATTGAAAATAATTGATAAATAATTGAAAATAATTGAAAATAATTATAAATAATTGAAAATAATTGAAAATAGTTGAAAATAATTGATAAATAATTGAAAATAATTATTAATAATTGAAAATAATTGAAAATATTTGAAAATATTTGAAAATAATTGAAAATAATAATAAATAATTGAAAACAATTGAAAACAATTGAAAATAATTGAAACCAATTGAAAACAATTGAAAATAATTGATAAATAGTTGAAAACAATTGAAAATAATTGAAAATAATTAAAACAATTGAAAATAATTAAAAATAATTGATAAATAATTTAAAACAATTAAAAATAATTGATAAATAATTGAAAACAATTGAAAATAATTGAAAATAATTTATAACAATTGATAAATAATTGAAAATGATTGAAAACAATTGAAAATAATTGATAAATAATTGAAACCAATTGAAAACAATTGAAAATAATTGAAAATAATTGAAAACAATTGAAAACAATTGATAAATAATTGAAAACAATTGAAAACAATTGAAAATAATTGAAAATAATTGAAAACATTAGAAAATAATTGAAAATAATTAAAAATAATTGAAAATAATTGAAAATAATTGAAAATAATTGAAAACAATTGAAAACAATTGAAAACAATTGGAAATAATTGAAAATAATTGAAAATTATTGAAAATAATTGAAAATAATTATAAATAATTGAAAACAATTGAAAACAATTGAAAATAATTGAAAATAATTGAAAACAATTGAAAATAATTGAAAATAATTGAAAACAATTGATAAATAATTGAAAACAATTGAAAATAATTGAAAATAATTGAAAATAATTGAAAATAATTGAAAACAATTGAAAATAATAGAAAATAATTGAAAATAATTGATAAATAATTGAAAACAATTGAAAATAATTGATAAATAATTGAAAACAATTGAAAATAACTGAAAATAATTGAAAACAATTGAAAATAATTGAAAATAATTGATAAATAATTGAAAACAATTGAAAATAATTGAAAATAATTGAAAACAATTGAAAACAATTGAAAATAATTGAAAATAATTGAAAACAATAGATAAATAATTGAAAACAATTGAAAATAATTGGAAATAATTGAAAATAATTGAAAACAATTTAAAATAATTGAAAATAATTAAAAACAATTGAAAACAATTGAAAACAATTGAAAATAATTGATAAATAATTGAAAACAATTGAAAATAATTGAAAATAATTCAAACAATTGAAAATAATTAAAAATAATTGATAAATAATTGACAACAATTGAAAATAATTGAAAATAAATAAAACAATTGAAAATAATTAAAAATAATTTATAAATAAATGAAAACAATTGAAGACAATTGAAAACAATTGAAAACAATTGGAAATAATTGAAAATAATTATAAATTAATGAAAATAATTGAAAATAATTGATACATAATTGATAAATAATTAATAAATAATTGAAAAAAATTGTAAATAATAATAAATAATTGAAAATAATTGATAAATAATTGAAAATAATTGAAAATAATTATAAATAATTGAAAATAATTGAAAATAGTTGAAAACAATTGATAAATAATTGAAAATAATTATAAATAATTGAAAATAATTGAAAATATTTGAAAATATTTGAAAATAATTGAAAATAATTATAAATAATTGAAAACAATTGAAAAAAATTGAAAATAATTGAAACCAATTGAAAACAATTGAAAATAATTGATAAATAATTGAAAACAATTGAAAATAATTGAAAATAATTAAAACAATTGAAAATAATTAAAAATAATTGATAAATAATTCAAAACAATTAAAAATAATTGATAAATCATTGAAAACAATTGAAAATAATTGAAAATAATTGATAAAAATTGATAAATAATTGAAAATGATTGAAAACAATTGAAAATAATTGATAAATAATTGAAACCAATTGAAAACAATTGAAAATAAGTGAAAATAATTGAAAACAATTGAAAACAATTGATAAATAATTGAAAACAATTGAAAACAATTGAAAATAATTGAAAATAATTGAAAACATTAGAAAATAATTGAAAATAATTAAAAATAATTGAAAATAATTGAAGATAATTGAAAATAATTGAAAACAATTGGAAACAATTGAAAACAATTGAAAACAATTGGAAATAATTGAAAATAATTGAAAATTATTGAAAATAATTGAAAATAATTATAAATAATTGAAAACAATTGAAAACAATTGATAAATAATTGAAAACAATTGAAAACAATTGAAAATTATTGAAAATAATTGAAAATAATTAAAAACAATTGAAAATAATTGAAAATAATTGTAAATAATTGAAAACAATTGAAAATAATTGATAAATGATTGAAACCAATTGAAAACAATTGAAAATAATTGAAAATAATTGAAAACAATTGAAAACAATTGATAAATAATTGAAAACAATTGAAAACAATTGAAAATAATTGAAAATAATTGAAAATAATTGAAAATAATTGAAAACAATTGAAATAATTGAAAATAATTGATAAATAATTGAAAACAATTGAAAATAATTGAAAATAATGGAAAACAATTGAAAACAATTGAAAATAATTGAAAATAATTGAAAACAATAGATAAATAATTGAAAACAATTGAAAATAATTGGAAATAATTGAAAATAATTGAAAACAATTTAAAATAATTGAAAATAATTAAAAACAATTGAAAATAATTGAAAATAATTGAAAATAATTGAAAATAATTGAAAACAATTGAAAATAATTGATTAATAATTGAAACCAATTGAAAACAATTGAAAATACTTGATAAATAATTGAAAACAATTGAAAATAATTGAAAATAATTAAAACAATTGAAAATAATTGATAAATAATTGAAAACAATTGAAAATAATTGATAAATAATTGAAAACAATTGAAAATAATTAAAAATAATTTAAAACAATTGATAAATAATTGAAAATAATTGAAAATAATTGAAAATGATTGTAAACAATTGAAAATAATTGATAAATAATTGAAACCAACAGAAAACAATTGAAAACAATTGATAAATAATTGAAAATAATTGAAAATAATTGAAAATAATTGAAAATAATTGAAAATAATTATAAATAATTGAAAACAGTTGAAACAATTGAAAATAATTGAAAATAATTGAAAACAATTGAAAATAATTGAAAACAATTGATAAATAATTGAAAACAATTGAAAATAATTGAAAAGAATTGAAAATAATAGAAAATAATTGAAAACAATTGAAAATAATTGAAAATAATTGATAAATAATTGAAAACAATTGAAAATAATTGATAAATAATTGAAAATAATTGAAAACAATTGAAAATAATTGAAAATAATTGATAAATAATTGAAAACAATTGAAAATAATTGATAAATAATTGAAAACAATTGAAAATAATTGAAAATAATTTAAAACAATTGAAAATAATTGATAAATAATTGAAAACAATTGAAAATAATTGAAAATAATTGAAAACAATTGAAAATAATTGAAAATAATTGATAAATAATTGAAAACAATTGAAAATAATTGAAAATAATTGAAAACAATTGAAAAAAATTGAAAATAATTGAAAATAATTGAAAACAATAGATAAATAATTGAAAACAATTGAAAATAATTGGAAATAATTGAAAATAATTGAAAATAATTGAAAATAATTGAAAACAATTGAGAATAATTGATAAATAATTGAAACCAATTGAAAACAATTGAAAATACTTGATAAATAATTGAAAACAATTGAAAATAATTGAAAATAATTAAAACAATTGAAAATAATTAAAAATAATTGATAAATAATTGAAAACAATTAAAAATAATTGATAAATAATTGAAACAATTGAAAATAATTGAAAATAATTTAAAACAATTGATAAATAATTGAAAATAATTGAAAATAATTGAAAATGATTGAAAACAATTGAAAATAATTGATAAATAATTGAAACCAACAGAAAACAATTGAAAACAATTGATAAATAATTGAAAATAATTGAAAATAATTGAAAATAATTGAAAATAATTGAAAATAATTATAAATAATTGAAAACAATTGAAACAATTGAAAATAATTGAAAATAATTGAAAACAATTGAAAATAATTGAATATAATTGAAAACAATTGATAAATAATTGAAAACAATTGCAAATAATTGAAAATAATTGAAAATAATTGAAAATAGTTGAAAACAATTGAAAATAATTGATAATAATTGATAAATAATTGAAAACAATTGAAAATAAATGATAAATATTTGAAAACAATTGAAAATAATTGAAAATAATTTAAAACAATTGAAAATAATTGAAAATAATTTAAAATAATTAAAAACAATTGATAAGTAACTGAAAACAATTAAAAATAATTGAAAATAATTGAAAAAAATTGAAAATAATTGAAAATAATTGAAAATAATTGAAAACAATTGAAAACAATTGAAAACAATTGAAAACAATTGGAAATAATTGAAAATAATTGAAAACAATTGAAAATAATTGAAAATAATTGAAAACAATAGAAAACAATTGAAAATAATTGAAAATAATTTAAAACAATTAATAAATAATTGAAAATAATTGAAAATAATTGAAAATGATTGAAAACAATTGAAAACAATTGAAAATAATTGATAAATAATTGAAAACAATTGAAAATAATTGAAAATAATTAAAACAATTGAAAATAATTAAAAATAATTGATAAATAATTCAAAACAATTAAAAATAATTGATAAATAATTGAAAACAATTGAAAATAATTGAAAATAATTGATAAAAATTGATAAATAATTGAAAATGATTGAAAACAATTGAAAATAATTGATAAATAATTGAAACCAATTAAAAACAATTGAAAATAAGTGAAAATAATTGAAAACAATTGAAAATAATTGAAAATAATTGAAAACAATTGAAAACAATTGAAAATAATTGAAAATAATTGAAAACAATAGATAAATAATTGAAAACAATTGAAAATAATTGGAAATAATTGAAAATAATTGAAAACAATTTAAAATAATTGAAAATAATTAAAAACAATTGAAAATAATTGAAAATAATTGAAAATAATTGAAAATAATTGAAAACAATTGAAAATAATTGATAAATAATTGAAACCAATTGAAAACAATTGAAAATAATTGAAAATAATTGATAAATAATTGAAAACAATTGAAAATAATTGATAAATAATTGAAAACAATTGAAAATAATTGAAAATAATTGATAAATAATTGAAAACAATTGAAAATAATTGATAAATAATTGAAAACAATTGAAAATAATTGAAAATAATTTAAAACAATTGAAAATAATTTATAAATAATTGAAAACAATTGAAAATAATTGAAAATAATTGAAAACAATTGAAAATAATTGAAAATAATTGATAAATAATTGAAAACAATTGAAAATAATTGAAAATAATTGAAAACAATTGAAAAAAATTGAAAATAATTGAAAATAATTGAAAACAATAGATAAATAATTGAAAACAATTGAAAATAATTGGAAATAATTGAAAATAATTGAAAATAATTGAAAATAATTGAAAATAATTTAAAACAATTGAGAATAATTGATAAATAATTGAAACCAATTGAAAACAATTGAAAATACTTGATAAATAATTGAAAACAATTGAAAATAATTGAAAATAATTAAAACAATTGAAAATAATTAAAAATAATTGATAAATAATTGAAAACAATTGAAAATAAATGATAAATATTTGAAAACAATTGAAAATAATTGAAAATAATTTAAAACAATTGAAAATAATTGAAAATAATTTAAAATAATTAAAAACAATTGATAAGTAACTGAAAACAATTAAAAATAATTGAAAATAATTGAAAAAAATTGAAAATAATTGAAAATAATTGAAAATAATTGAAAACAATTGAAAACAATTGAAAACAATTGAAAACAATTGGAAATAATTGAAAATAATTGAAAACAATTGAAAATAATTGAAAATAATTGAAAACAATAGAAAACAATTGAAAATAATTGAAAATAATTTAAAACAATTAATAAATAATTGAAAATAATTGAAAATAATTGAAAATGATTGAAAACAATTGAAAACAATTGAAAATAATAGATAAATAATTGAAAACAATTGAAAATAATTGAAAATAATTAAAACAATTGAAAATAATTAAAAATAATTGATAAATAATTCAAAACAATTAAAAATAATTGATAAATAATTGAAAACAATTGAAAATAATTGAAAATAATTGATAAAAATTGATAAATAATTGAAAATGATTGAAAACAATTGAAAATAATTGATAAATAATTGAAACCAATTGAAAACAATTGAAAATAAGTGAAAATAATTGAAAACAATTGAAAATAATTGAAAATAATTGAAAACAATTGAAAACAATTGAAAATAATGGAAAATAATTGAAAACAATAGATAAATAATTGAAAACAATTGAAAATAATTGGAAATAATTGAAAATAATTGAAAACAATTTAAAATAATTGAAAATAATTAAAAACAATTGAAAATAATTGAAAATAATTGAAAATAATTGAAAACAATTGAAAATAATTGATAAATAATTGAAACCAATTGAAAACAATTGAAAATAATTGAAAATAATTGATAAATAATTGAAAACAATTGAAAATAATTGATAAATAATTGAAAACAATTGAAAATAATTGAAAATAATTGATAAATAATTGAAAACAATTGAAAATAATTGATAAATAATTGAAAACAATTGAAAATAATTGAAAATAATTTAAAACAATTGAAAATAATTGATAAATAATTGAAAACAATTGAAAATAATTGAAAATAATTGAAAACAATTGAAAATAATTGAAAATAATTGATAAATAATTGAAAACAATTGAAAATAATTGAAAATAATTGAAAACAATTGAAAAAAATTGAAAATAATTGAAAATAATTGAAAACAATAGATAAATAATTGAAAACAATTGAAAATAATTGGAAATAATTGAAAATAATTGAAAATAATTGAAAATAATTGAAAATAATTTAAAACAATTGAGAATAATTGATAAATAATTGAAACCAATTGAAAACAATTGAAAATACTTGATAAATAATTGAAAACAATTGAAAATAAATGAAAATAATTAAAACAATTGAAAATAATTAAAAATAATTGATAAATAATTGAAAACAATTAAAAATAATTGAAAAATAATTGAAACAATTGAAAATAATTGAAAATAATTTAAAACAATTGATAAATAATTGAAAATAATTGAAAATAATTGAAAATGATTGAAAACAATTGAAAATAATTGATAAATAATTGAAACCAACAGAAAACCATTGAAAACAATTGATAAATAATTGAAAATAATTGAAAATAATTGAAAATAATTGAAAATAATTGAAAATAATTGAAAATAATTGAAAATAATTATAAATAATTGAAAACAATTGAAACAATTGAAAATAATTGAAAATAATTGAAAACAATTGAAAATAATTGAATATAATTGAAAACAATTGATAAATAATTGAAAACAATTGCAAATAATTGAAAATAATTGAAAATAATTGAAAATAATTGAAAACAATTGAAAATAATTGATAATAATTGATAAATAATTGAAAACAATTGAAAATAAATGATAAATAATTGAAAACAATTGAAAATAATTGAAAATAATTTAAAACAATTGAAAATAATTGAAAATAATTTAAAATAATTGAAAACAATTGATAAGTAACTGAAAACAATTAAAAATAGTTGAAAATAATTGAAAAAAATTGAAAATAATTGAAAATAATTGAAAATAATTGAAAACAATTGAAAACAATTGAAAACAATTGAAAACAATTGGAAATAATTGAAAATAATTGAAAACAATTGAAAATAATTGAAAATAATTGAAAACAATTGAAAACAATTGAAAATAATTGAAAATAATTGAAAACAATAGATAAGTAATTGAAAAAAATTGAAAATAATTGAAAATTATTGAAAATAATTGAAAACAATTTAAAATAATTGAAAATAATTAAAAACAATTGAAAATAATTGAAAATAATTGAAAACAATTGAAAATAATTGAAAACAATTGATAAATAATTGAAAACAATTGAAAATAATTGATAAATAATTGAAAACAATTGAAAATAATTGAAAATAATTTAAAACAATTGAAAATAATTGATAAATAATTGAAAACAATTGAAAATAATTGAAAATAATTGAAAACAATTGAAAATAATTGAAAATAATTGATAAATAATTGAAAACAATTGAAAATAATTGAAAATAATTGAAAACAATTGAAAAAAATTGAAAATAATTGAAAATAATTGAAAACAATAGATAAATAATTGAAAACAATTGAAAATAATTGGAAATAATTGAAAATAATTGAAAATAATTGAAAATAATTGAAAATAATTGAAAACAATTGAGAATAATTGATAAATAATTGAAACCAATTGAAAACAATTGAAAATACTTGATAAATAATTGAAAACAATTGAAAATAATTGAAAATAATTAAAACAATTGAAAATAATTAAAAATAATTGATAAATAATTGAAAACAATTAAAAATAATTGATAAATAATTGAAACAATTGAAAATAATTGAAAATAATTTAAAACAATTGATAAATAATTGAAAATAATTGAAAATAATTGAAAATGATTGAAAACAATTGAAAATAATTGATAAATAATTGAAACCAACAGAAAACAATTGAAAACAATTGATAAATAATTGAAAATAATTGAAAATAATTGAAAATAATTGAAAATAATTGAAAATAATTATAAATAATTGAAAACAATTGAAACAATTGAAAATAATTGAAAATAATTGAAAACAATTGAAAATAATTGAATATAATTGAAAACAATTGATAAATAATTGAAAACAATTGCAAATAATTGAAAATAATTGAAAATAATTGAAAATAGTTGAAAACAATTGAAAATAATTGATAATAATTGATAAATAATTGAAAACAATTGAAAATAAATGATAAATATTTGAAAACAATTGAAAATAATTGAAAATAATTTAAAACAATTGAAAATAATTGAAAATAATTTAAAATAATTAAAAACAATTGATAAGTAACTGAAAACAATTAAAAATAATTGAAAATAATTGAAAAAAATTGAAAATAATTGAAAATAATTGAAAATAATTGAAAACAATTGAAAACAATTGAAAACAATTGAAAACAATTGGAAATAATTGAAAATAATTGAAAACAATTGAAAATAATTGAAAATAATTGAAAACAATAGAAAACAATTGAAAATAATTGAAAATAATTTAAAACAATTAATAAATAATTGAAAATAATTGAAAATAATTGAAAATGATTGAAAACAATTGAAAACAATTGAAAATAATTGATAAATAATTGAAAACAATTGAAAATAATTGAAAATAATTAAAACAATTGAAAATAATTAAAAATAATTGATAAATAATTCAAAACAATTAAAAATAATTGATAAATAATTGAAAACAATTGAAAATAATTGAAAATAATTGATAAAAATTGATAAATAATTGAAAATGATTGAAAACAATTGAAAATAATTGATAAATAATTGAAACCAATTAAAAACAATTGAAAATAAGTGAAAATAATTGAAAACAATTGAAAATAATTGAAAATAATTGAAAACAATTGAAAACAATTGAAAATAATTGAAAATAATTGAAAACAATAGATAAATAATTGAAAACAATTGAAAATAATTGGAAATAATTGAAAATAATTGAAAACAATTTAAAATAATTGAAAATAATTAAAAACAATTGAAAATAATTGAAAATAATTGAAAATAATTGAAAATAATTGAAAATAATTGAAAATAATTGAAAACAATTGAAAATAATTGATAAATAATTGAAACCAATTGAAAACAATTGAAAATAATTGAAAATAATTGATAAATAATTGAAAACAATTGAAAATAATTGATAAATAATTGAAAACAATTGAAAATAATTGAAAATAATTGATAAATAATTGAAAACAATTGAAAATAATTGATAAATAATTGAAAACAATTGAAAATAATTGAAAATAATTTAAAACAATTGAAAATAATTGATAAATAATTGAAAACAATTGAAAATAATTGAAAATAATTGAAAACAATTGAAAATAATTGAAAATAATTGATAAATAATTGAAAACAATTGAAAATAATTGAAAATAATTGAAAACAATTGAAAAAAATTGAAAATAATTGAAAATAATTGAAAACAATAGATAAATAATTGAAAACAATTGAAAATAATTGGAAATAATTGAAAATAATTGAAAATAATTGAAAATAATTGAAAATAATTTAAAACAATTGAGAATAATTGATAAATAATTGAAACCAATTGAAAACAATTGAAAATACTTGATAAATAATTGAAAACAATTGAAAATAATTGAAAATAATTAAAACAATTGAAAATAATTAAAAATAATTGATAAATAATTGAAAACAATTGAAAATAAATGATAAATATTTGAAAACAATTGAAAATAATTGAAAATAATTTAAAACAATTGAAAATAATTGAAAATAATTTAAAATAATTAAAAACAATTGATAAGTAACTGAAAACAATTAAAAATAATTGAAAATAATTGAAAAAAATTGAAAATAATTGAAAATAATTGAAAATAATTGAAAACAATTGAAAACAATTGAAAACAATTGAAAACAATTGGAAATAATTGAAAATAATTGAAAACAATTGAAAATAATTGAAAATAATTGAAAACAATAGAAAACAATTGAAAATAATTGAAAATAATTTAAAACAATTAATAAATAATTGAAAATAATTGAAAATAATTGAAAATGATTGAAAACAATTGAAAACAATTGAAAATAATTGATAAATAATTGAAAACAATTGAAAATAATTGAAAATAATTAAAACAATTGAAAATAATTAAAAATAATTGATAAATAATTCAAAACAATTAAAAATAATTGATAAATAATTGAAAACAATTGAAAATAATTGAAAATAATTGATAAAAATTGATAAATAATTGAAAATGATTGAAAACAATTGAAAATAATTGATAAATAATTGAAACCAATTGAAAACAATTGAAAATAAGTGAAAATAATTGAAAACAATTGAAAATAATTGAAAATAATTGAAAACAATTGAAAACAATTGAAAATAATTGAAAATAATTGAAAACAATAGATAAATAATTGAAAACAATTGAAAATAATTGGAAATAATTGAAAATAATTGAAAACAATTTAAAATAATTGAAAATAATTAAAAACAATTGAAAATAATTGAAAATAATTGAAAATAATTGAAAATAATTGAAAACAATTGAAAATAATTGATAAATAATTGAAACCAATTGAAAACAATTGAAAATAATTGAAAATAATTGATAAATAATTGAAAACAATTGAAAATAATTGATAAATAATTGAAAACAATTGAAAATAATTGAAAATAATTGATAAATAATTGAAAACAATTGAAAATAATTGATAAATAATTGAAAACAATTGAAAATAATTGAAAATAATTTAAAACAATTGAAAATAATTGATAAATAATTGAAAACAATTGAAAATAATTGAAAATAATTGAAAACAATTGAAAATAATTGAAAATAATTGATAAATAATTGAAAACAATTGAAAATAATTGAAAATAATTGAAAACAATTGAAAAAAATTGAAAATAATTGAAAATAATTGAAAACAATAGATAAATAATTGAAAACAATTGAAAATAATTGGAAATAATTGAAAATAATTGAAAATAATTGAAAATAATTGAAAATAATTTAAAACAATTGAGAATAATTGATAAATAATTGAAACCAATTGAAAACAATTGAAAATACTTGATAAATAATTGAAAACAATTGAAAATAATTGAAAATAATTAAAACAATTGAAAATAATTAAAAATAATTGATAAATAATTGAAAACAATTAAAAATAATTGAAAAATAATTGAAACAATTGAAAATAATTGAAAATAATTTAAAACAATTGATAAATAATTGAAAATAATTGAAAATAATTGAAAATGATTGAAAACAATTGAAAATAATTGATAAATAATTGAAACCAACAGAAAACCATTGAAAACAATTGATAAATAATTGAAAATAATTGAAAATAATTGAAAATAATTGAAAATAATTGAAAATAATTGAAAATAATTGAAAATAATTATAAATAATTGAAAACAATTGAAACAATTGAAAATAATTGAAAATAATTGAAAACAATTGAAAATAATTGAATATAATTGAAAACAATTGATAAATAATTGAAAACAATTGCAAATAATTGAAAATAATTGAAAATAATTGAAAATAATTGAAAACAATTGAAAATAATTGATAATAATTGATAAATAATTGAAAACAATTGAAAATAAATGATAAATAATTGAAAACAATTGAAAATAATTGAAAATAATTTAAAACAATTGAAAATAATTGAAAATAATTTAAAATAATTGAAAACAATTGATAAGTAACTGAAAACAATTAAAAATAGTTGAAAATAATTGAAAAAAATTGAAAATAATTGAAAATAATTGAAAATAATTGAAAACAATTGAAAACAATTGAAAACAATTGAAAACAATTGGAAATAATTGAAAATAATTGAAAACAATTGAAAATAATTGAAAATAATTGAAAACAATTGAAAACAATTGAAAATAATTGAAAATAATTGAAAACAATAGATAAGTAATTGAAAAAAATTGAAAATAATTGAAAATTATTGAAAATAATTGAAAACAATTTAAAATAATTGAAAATAATTAAAAACAATTGAAAATAATTGAAAATAATTGAAAACAATTGAAAATACTTGATAAATAATTGAAAACAATTTAAAATAATTGAAAATAATTAAAACAATTGAAAATAATTGGAAATAATTGAAAATAATTGAAAACAATTTAAAATAATTGAAAATAATTAAAAACAATTGAAAATAATTGAAAATGATTGAAAATAATTGAAAATAATTGAAAACAATTGAAAACAATTGAAAATAATTGATAAATAATTGAAACCAATTGAAAACAATTGAAAATACTTGATAAATAATTGAAAACAATTGAAAATAATTGAAAATAATTGATAAATAATTGAAAACAATTGAAAATAATTGAAAATAATTGAAAACAATTGAAAACAATTGAAAATAATTGAAAATAATTGAAAATAATTGAAATTAATTATAAATAATTGAAAACAATTGAAACAATTGAAAATAATTGAAAACAATTGAAAATAATTGAAAACAATTGAAAATAATTGAAAACAATTGAAAATAATTGAAAATAATTGAAAACAAATGATAATTAATTGAAAACAATTGAAAACAATGGAAAATAATTGAAAATAATTAAAAACATTTGAAAATAATTGAAAATAATTAAAAACAATTGAAAATAATTGAAAATAATTGAAAATAATTTAAAACAATTGAAAACAATTGAAAACAATTGAAAACAATTCGAAATAATTGAAAATAATTATAAATTATTGAAAATAATTGAAAATAATTGATAAATAATTGATAAATAATAAATAAATAATTGAAAAAAATTGTAAATAATAATAAATAATTGAAAATAATTAAAAACAATTGAAAATAATTGAAAATAATTGAAAATAATTGAAAACAATAGATAAATAATTGAAAACAATTGAAAATAATTGGAAATAATTGAAAATAATTGAAAACAATTTAAAATAATTGAAAATAATTAAAAACAATTGAAAATAATTGAAAATAATTGAAAATGATTGAAAACAATTGAAAATAATTTAAAACAATTTAAAATAATTGAAAATAATTAAAAACAATTGAAAATAATTGAAAATAATTGAAAATAATTGAAAATAATTGAAAACAATTGAAAATAATTGATAAATAATTGAAACCAAATGAAAACAATTGAAAATACTTGATAAATAATTGAAAACAATTGAAAATAATTGAAAATAATTAAAACAATTGAAAATAATTGATAAATAATTGAAAACAATTAAAAATAATTGATAAATAATTGAAAACAATTGAAAATAATTGAAAATAATTTAAAACAATTGATAAATAATTGAAAATAATTGAAAATAATTGAAAATGATTGAAAACAATTGAAAATAATTGATAAATAATTGAAACCAACAGAAAACAATTGAAAACAATTGATAAATAATTGAAAATAATTGAAAATAATTGAAAATAATTGAAAATAATTGAAAATAATTATAAATAATTGAAAACAGTTGAAACAATTGAAAATAATTGAAAATAATTGAAAACAATTGAAAATAATTGAAAACAATTGATAAATAATTGAAAACAATTGAAAATAATTGAAAAGAATTGAAAATAATTGAAAATAATTGAAAACAATTGAAAATAATTGAAAATAATTGATAAATAATTGAAAACAATTGAAAATAATTGATAAATAATTGAAAACAATTGAAAATAATTGAAAATAATTGATAAATAATTGAAAACAATTGAAAATAATTGATAAATAATTGAAAACAATTGAAAATAATTGAAAATAATTTAAAACAATTGAAAATAATTGATAAATAATTGAAAACAATTGAAAATAATTGAAAATAATTGAAAACAATTGAAAATAATTGAAAATAATTGATAAATAATTGAAAACAATTGAAAATAATTGAAAATAATTGAAAACAATTGAAAAAAATTGAAAATAAATGAAAATAATTGAAAACAATAGATAAATAATTGAAAACAATTGAAAATAATTGGAAATAATTGAAAATAATTGAAAATAATTGAAAATAATTGAAAATAATTGAAAACAATTGAGAATAATTGATAAATAATTGAAACCAATTGAAAACAATTGAAAATACTTGATAAATAATTGAAAACAATTGAAAATAATTGAAAATAATTAAAACAATTGAAAATAATTAAAAATAATTGATAAATAATTGAAAACAATTAAAAATAATTGTTAAATAATTGAAAACAATTGAAAATAATTGAAAATAATTTAAAACAATTGATAAATAATTGAAAATAATTGAAAATAATTGAAAATAATTATAAATAATTGAAAACAATTGAAACAATTGAAAATAATTGAAAATAATTGAAAACAATTGAATATAATTGAAAACAATTGATAAATAATTGAAAACAATTGCAAATAATTGAAAATAATTGAAAATAATTGAAAATAATTGAAAACAATTGAAAATAATTGATAATAATTGATAAATAATTGAAAACAATTGAAAATAATTGATAAATAATTGAAAACAATTGAAAATAATTGAAAATAATTTAAAACAATTGAAAATAATTGAAAATAATTTAAAATAATTGAAAACAATTTGTTACATGCCCCTATCGGTTCATCCCGTGCTTGCTGTCCTCGCGTCGCTTTCCGTCGAATCGGCGATTCAGCGGAATCGCCTCGCGCGCGGCAGGCAGGTCGCCGAACCGCGGAATGTATGGTCGTAGGCACAACGTGACCATCGACAGCCCGGGCCTCGATATTTCCGAAAAAGGAGCGATCGACAGGTGCCGACGGGGCGATTTCCTCCGAGGGATTTCGAAAACGCGAGGCACGGACGGTAGCAGCGGGACGAGTTTCGATGCATTCAATTTCGGGAGCTCGAAGTAGGCAGTCACGACGAGCCAGAGGGCCGTCCAGATACCGCGACCGCGTCTCCGCGTCAAGTCCGCGAATTACGAACGGCCGAAAGTAATTCGTGCAAGGGGTACCTCCATCCGACATACCGTGAACGGCCCAGCCGGGAGAGCCCTTGCGCGTCACTCGTGATCGACGTAGGAACGCGCAGAGAGCAGACGATTAGAGACCGCGGACAGCGACGAGGTGACCGACTTCCGAGTGCCATCCGAGAGCACAGAAGCGAGCGACCACGACCTACGTTTGGGTCAGCGACACAGCGAGCGACCGACATACGAGCCGGAGAGCGTGCCGTGCGATACAGCGAGCGACAGCTGAGACGGAGCGCCGTCTCAAGGTAGGATAATTCCGTATTATTCTTGTAACAATACATCTTGCATCATTGGTTTTCCCTTATATCCCTTGTACTCTTTGATTTAACCTCTTATTACCCTCCAAATTCCCGGTAAGTGTAGTCAAGGCGTGCTTTAGCACCTTGATAGAGCAGCGAACCCGGTAAATCATTCCAACCGCTCGGGGTGATTTACAAAAGTCGCTTCAGGACGTAACAAACTGGTGTCAGAAGTGGGATTTCACTTCTTCTTTTCTAAATCCGTTCTTATTAGAATAAAAGTGCGTGCCGTCGCTACGAACCGCGACCAGCCGCAATCTTATCTGCTCGTAACTTGACTACACTTCCTACTACATTGCAATGACGGGTGGAATTTTGAGATCACCACCCCCGCCACATTCTTCCAATTCCCATACCACAGATAATGTTCCACCCCCTGTTCCTCCCACCTCACCACCAGCCCTAAACAGCCGACCATCTTTTGGTTCTCGGACGAACGACCCAGAAATGTCTGTAATAGACGTGTGGCGTTCCCGAGAAGATGAAGAGAGAGTATATCGGGCACTTGACGGCATTCCCCGTTTCGACCCTGATTTTGTAACATTAGAGGACTTCGCTGCCTCGATACAGCGGGCCATACAGCGAATTCCACCCGGTCAGGAAGAACGATTTCTGACCGAGCTCATATACAAATTAAAAGATCCTATTAGATACTACGTCGAGGGGAAAGGTTGTCAAAGCGTGACCGATCTGCTCTCCCTTCTACGGGTCCGATATTCCCCATGCCGCGGTTATGAGGAGCTCAGATTGGAACTAGAACGTATAAGCATGTTTCCCCGGGAGCGCCTAATAGATTTTATTCACCGCGTAAGCCGCCTGTACCGACAGGTGATCGTAAGAGCGAAAGAATTAATCGGAGAAAACGTCGAAAGGACCATTAGGGACGTGGAGCGATTGGCTCGGACCTCGTTTATCACGGCATTACCTCAAAGAATTGCGACTAAAGTAGCCTTGTCAAATCCCGAATCTTTGGACGATGCGTTCGATTTGGCGTTACACGCCCAAAGGCGAGAGCAAGAATCGTCCGGTTTGCCACGCGAGGAGACGTATGGGTACACCGGAAGCGCGCGACCCCCGTCGCCGTACGACCCCCAACGTAGTTGGACCGAATGGAGACAACCGCGAGAGGAGGACTCGTATCGCGAACCCCCTGCCCCGTACTCCGCTTATAGCTCCCCTCGCCATCGGTACGAATATTATCGGGAGCCGTATTATCGCGATCCGACACCGGAGCGCCGTCCGACGGCCTTGCTGACGAGGCAAGGCGAACGCCCGTCGGATTATGAACATAGAATGTACGAGCCCGGTGAAAGATTCTCACGCGGGGGATTTAGGAATAATAGGCAGTCGCGACCACGCGGAGCTGGATCATATCCACCTCGCGAACCACCCAGATATGGGCCCCGCGAACAAGAAAGGTATGAACCCCGCGAGTCGCCAAGATATGACTCCCGGAGATACGAGCCGCGTGAACCCGAAAGATATAATTCACGCGAACCTGGAAGATACCAATCTCGCGGATCGCCGGAACCTAGAAGAAATGAATCCCAAGAGTCGCCAAGAAGGGCGGAATACGAATCGTACCCAGAAAATCGCAATCATTTAAACTCCCAGCGCGCCCGCCCGTTCGACCGAAACGAGGCGGGCGGGTCCTCTTCGCAGGCCCAAAGATCGCCTCCGCCAAGATCACCTCGAAATCAGAGCCAACCACGGGACTCATACGCGCGGAGTCCCCCCGCATCCGGATCAAGGCCGAACAATTGGAGAACGGCGAGGGAGAATTCATAGTAGACACGGGTTCAGCATTGAACCTGTTAGAAATCGGGTCTGCCAGCTCAAAGGCCATGGTTATAAGCATGACGCCCCTTGAAATTAACGGATTGAACGGAAAGGTCATGACATTAGGAACGACTGCGTTAAAGGTAAACGGCAGCTGGGCGTTATTCCATGTATTAAGCATGCCTAATTTACCCGAAGGGATCGCCGGTCTAGTCGGGAGTCCGTATCTGCTTCAGGAGGAAGCCATCGTCTCGTATCACCTACGCACGATGGTAACAGCGAAACACCCAATCCGCCCCGTAGTTTTCTCCAATTCGGAAGAATTAGAAGATACGTTGACGGCATGCAAACAGAGTCAGGAGGACTTTCTAACACGTTTAAGTGAACCATTGGCATTAGAGTCAAACGGCGAACAAATAAACCTCTGCTGCCCTGAAGACCACGAGCGGGATTGCCCCTCCCTCTTTCCTGAAGAAGAGCTCGACGTTAGCGAAGATCAGGATTTGGGGAATTACCGCGTTGAACAAAAACCTCCCGAGGAGCGAATACAACACATAGTCGGAACGCTGAAGTTAGAGGAATTAGACCCGGAACCACGTCAGACAATCGAAGACTTGGTTATAAGGTATTCGGACCGATTTTTCGTACCTGGAGACCCGCTGGGCGAAACAACGTCTATAGAGCACACCATCCCGTTAACCGATTCAAAGCCCGTGTTCACTCGCCAATACCCGCATTCGCCGTTAATGGACGAGGAAATCGCCAGACAAATGCACAATCTGGAAGAGTTGGGAATAATCGCTCCTTCGTCTTCGCCACATAACTCACCCCTGCACATAGTCCCGAAAAAGGAGGACGAAGAAGGAAACAAACGATGGAGGGTGGTGGCCGACTTTAGAAATTTGAACGCGATAACAATTGACGACCGTTTCCCCTTGCCGCGAATTACGGACATTCTCAATCGATTAGGTGGAGCCCAATATTTCTCAGTTTTCGACTTGGCAAACGGTTTCCATCAAATCCCTATGGCTCCGGAGGACCGTGCAAAAACCGCGTTTACTACCCCCGACGGACACTACGAATACCTCCGCATGCCTTTCGGATTAAAGAACGCTCCGGCTACTTTCCAGCGTTTAATGAACCACGTTTTGAGAGGGCTCATCGGGAAAGAGTTATTCGTGTATTTAGACGACGTGGTAGTATATTCGAATACACTCGCGGAGCACAAACACCGGCTAGAGAGATTCTTCGAACGCCTACGCGAACATAACTTGACTCTACAGACGGAAAAGGCCAAGTTCTTGAAGGACAAGGTCATATATCTGGGCCATATAATAGCAGCTGACGGAGTACGACCTAATCCGGAAAAGATCAAGGCCGTCGCCGAGTTCCCCGTGCCAAAAACTCGGAAAAATTTGAAGCAATTCCTAGGCCTCGTAAATTACTATCGCCGTTTTATCCCAGATATGGCAAAACGCGCTAGACCTCTTACAAATTTGACTAGCCTGAGAATCCCATTCTTTTGGACTGAAAAACACCAGGAAAGTTTCGAAGATTTACGCGAGGTACTCTGTAAAGAGCCGGTTCTACGTTATCCAAATTTTGACGAACCATTTATTATTACAACGGACGCTTCCGACATAGCCGTCGGCGCGATTTTAAGTCAAGGCAAAATAGGCGAGGACCCGCCCATAGCGTACGCTTCGCAGGTACTCAACTCCGCACAAGAAAACTACTCCACCACGGAAAAGGAATGCTTTGCGATAATCTACGCCGTAAAACAATTTCGAACATACATTTACGGGCGAAAATTTTCCCTGGTAACCGATCACCGGCCCCTTCAATGGCTATTCGCAGTAAAAGATCCGGTGTCGCGACTCGCCCGGTGGAAGATTACCCTCGCGGATTACGATTATGAAATCGTTTATAAGCCTGGTCGGGTAAACGCAAACGCAGACGCGCTATCTCGAAATCCGGTCTCGCACGCTTTTCCGACTACCACAAAGGAAGCATTGCCCACACGTGGAAATGAGGGGATAGCAACGCGTGCAGGAGCGCGTCACCAAGGTAGGCCAAGACCAAATTATGAAGAACCACCGTCATTCGACTTCAGAGAGGATTCCACACTGGAGGGACAGGAACTTGGTCAGGAGCTGCCAGCAACACAAGGGGATAACACCGACGATCTGGAGAGTAGGGCGAACTCAACTGTCCTGGATACAAGTGAAGGAAGGACGGGAATGCCCGAATTCCTAGAGACAGGAGACGAAGGCTCCACCATGATAACAGAAGGCAAGGATACAGGGCTAACGCAGGACCAACTCACCTTCTTGAGGAGTCTGGACGAACCACCCCGCTACCAGCACATCGAGGGAGACAACATGGACTCCACTTTTGGAAGTAACGATTCCAGGATAGGCCCATTCTCCCAGGAGGAAATCACCATCTTGAAGAGTCTTGACGAGGAATTCCCCCTAGAGGAAAAGGGAGAAACATCGGATCCCCAGGGAAAGGTCAGTCCGCAGGGGACAAAACCAAAATCGGGCCCGAAGAAACGAGTATCATGGGGTATACCCCTACATGAAGAAGCCCTGGATATCCCACAGTCAACCATGATTTGTCCGGAGGGCGAAACATTGGAGGAACTGAAGGATCAACGGCCCCCTATAGACAATTCCAGCATGAGTCCAAGGCCCGATGTAATCGAAATGCCTGACTCGACAGAACGATACGAAGCGAACATCGGGCCATTCACCGTCCCACAAAATTTTCCTAGAACGAACACCCCTGAGGATGAATTGCAGACAATGCAGTGCGAAGTGAAAATCGCAAGGACCACACTTACATCCTCTCGCGACAATTATGCTCATTTTATATCGTCGGACAGAATATTAACTAGCCCAATTTGTAAAACTCTGAAGGCTATAGGACTACTCGACGAAACAAAATTATTATCCGAGGAATTAATCAAGAATCGCGTGATAGTCACCCGTAATGAAGAAGGAAAGGTTTTTAGCGTCGTTGGAACGAACAGCTTTTATCACGAAATGGGGGAAAATGAGTTGGCACCGGCATTAACAGCGCTTAGAAGCGCCGTGGAATGTGATCGCGTCCGCTCGTTTCGGATAGCGGCGCATGGCGAAACCTTACACCGGTTCGATGCCGAAACGCTCGAAAAATATTTCAAAATTATTTTCAAATATACGCCGATGTCAATTACAATTTGTACAGGAGAAATCCAATTACCGCCGGAAACCGAGCGGGAAAATATTATCCGCCACTATCACGAAAGTTTGATAGGAGGGCATAAGGGCGTAACTAAAACATACCGACGCATTCGCAGTCTATTCGACTGGCCCCATTTACGTCGAGATGTAGAGGATTTCGTGCGGAGCTGCCAGAGCTGCCAAGAACAAAAGCTCGTACGCATTAAAACACGGGAACCAATGCTAATCACGGATACGCCTGCACGGCCCTTTGATAAAGTAGCCTTGGACACCGTAGGACCGCTACCCCCTACCCCTAGCGGAAACCGTCACGTACTTACAATGCAATGTCAATTATCTAAATTCTGTATGGCGGTGCCATTACCCGACATCCGAGCCGTCACCGTGGCCGACGCGTTATCACGTTACTTTATCGCGATCTTCGGCGCACCGCGTGCAATACTAACAGACCGCGGAACGAGTTTTATTAATAACACAATACAGGGAATAGCCCAAACTTTTAAAATTAAACATGTAACGACGTCGGGATATCGACCACAGACTAACGGTTCCCTGGAAAGAAGTCATATCGTCTTAACCGAATATTTGAAACACTACCTGGAAAGATACGAAGACTGGGACTTGCTACTCCCATTCGCTATGTACTCATACAACACCTCGGTGCATGAGGCAACAAAGTTCACTCCATACGAGGTGGTTTTCGGACAATTAGCTCGGGATCCATTTACGCCTATGGCCCGTGAAGAACTACTCACTTATCCGACATACGTACAAAATTTGGTAGAACGATTGGAAGAAATTCGAAACACTACGCGATCAAACTTGGGCACGAGCAAATCGCGTTCGAAAAATATTTATGACCGAAAGAGTAACCAAGTTATATTTGCCGAAGGCGACCTTGTCTACGTTCTAAAGGAACCTCGGCTCCATAAATTCGACCCCCATTACATAGGCCCTTATAAAATAAAAGCAATTACTGACCAAAATAATGCAATATTGATTTCGGATGAGGGGCGACAGATAATTAAACATTTCGATAAATTGAAACATGCTTATACTAAGGAAAATCCACCTTGACGCTAATAAAGCGTATCCAAATGGTTTCAGCTTACAACGGACCAGCGGAAGGGCTCATTTAGCCGACCCTCATAACCAAGGTCCCACATCCCATACATATAATTACTCTATTCCTTAATCTCACTTGTTTTTCGTATTGCAGTAGACATTTACTTAGAATAATAGAATTCCTCGCGAAAGTCATGGATAGACGTGGCCTGCTATTATTCACGTTCTTATGGACGAGTGCCACCACTAAGGCCATAGACGGGGACCACCAACTAACTCCGTTAAACCCCAACCCGGGATTGTACTACGAGCAAATCCGACCTCTCCGAGTTTTCCACACCCAATGGAGATTGGTGACCGGCATCGAAGTCGCGGAAGTATTAACCTCGCGACCACAAACCCAACCACAAATCCACAGGATGAAAGCCTTATGTACAACTTATAACTGGACGTCTTGCCCGGCCGACGACCTCAACGCGGCCCTGCAACGAAAACTCCTCGACGGTAAAAGATACGAGGAACTGCTATTAAGCATATTGGGAAAACCACAGCTCCAACGTACCAAACGATCGGTACCTCTGGGATTCATCGGATCGCTGAGTAAGGCCCTCTTCGGAACACTGGACAACGACGACGCGCAATACTATAATAAGGAAATAGATAAACTTTACAAAGACCAAAATCATCTCGCCGAATTGTTAGGAAACCAAACGCACATTATAAAATCAGAATTTCAGGATATACATAACTCGATAAAATCTGTGTCGGGCGCCATACGAAACATGAACGATAGGATTAGGGAAATAGCGGCGGCCACCCGTCAATTAGACGAACGCGAAACAAGAGTAGAATTAGAATCAGCTTTTTCGTCATGGACGTTCCTAATGACCAGGCACGTGGACGAATACGTGACCGCTCTGATCGTAATAACCGACGCGCTCACGTTTGCGAAACTTGGTATCCTACATCCGGCCGTTCTGTCTCCAAGTCAGCTAGCGCAGACCTGCGAAAGAATTCGCGAAACCACGCCATATGAATTTCCGCTGACTCCGGAAGAATTGAATTCCGAACAGCTACAAGGGGTGACCAAATTAAACGTAGTTTATTCACAGGGACGGATCATCTTGTCACTCGACATCCCTTTATTAGACCAAATTCCATTCGATCTTTATTACATTCAACCCTGCCCTTCATTCCAAGCTATATCGACCAACGTCTCTACCCCAATATTCATAAAACCAAGGACAGCATATTTAGCAATCAGCAGAGTCAACTCTCAATACTTCATGCCAGACGAAAACTACATCCCAGGATGCAGGAAACACCATCGGATGTATATGTGCGAACTCAGCGTACCACTCCAGGACTTGGAAAAAGCCCCAAGTTGCGAGACAGATGCCTTACTAAAACCACAAAACATCAAGTGGCCTAGCTGCAACATTCAAGCCCTCCCCGGAAGCCGAACTTTCCTCAAGAGAATGATCGCACCCAACACCTGGTTATATTCTGTCAAGAACACCCTGGCACTGCAGGTACGGTGCAATAAGCATTCGGCCGGATACGAAGTGCTCCAGGGGGCAGGAATATTACAATTGAGGAGAGATTGTGAGGCCAAACTCGGGACTGACCAGATTTGGGCATCCGGAGTCGACACTGAGACGCTCACAACGATATACAAACCATCCATAGGCATAAATATTTCCGAAATCTTACCTACCCTTACGGAACATCACGTGAAAATATTGGCTGACCATCAAGAAAAGGAACCACAGGGAACCCTTCAGGATGCCCATGCGAAAGCTAATGCAATCGCATTGGACGATATAGAGAGACAAGCAAGAGAAATAGCAACACATCACCGGACAGAAAATCTATCTACATACGTCACCTTTGGACTGCCAGGATTGGGAGGAACCTTCATAATCATCATTACTGTCTGGATTGGATACCGTTTTCTGAAGGCACGCCGGATCCAACATCGCGAGCCACTAAGGAAAGAGGCAAGGGTTGATATAGAAATGGCACCACCCCGTCCTCCTCCTCAAATAATTTCCAGACCCCGACCTCTTGCTATCACATCTTTTCCTTCCGACCTACCCGTTATACCATCCACAAGGACAAGAGAGAGAGCCCTCGTAGAACGAGCGAGAAGTTTCGCGGGTTCCGAGCCATACTTCGAAGTATTTTAGACCTTAGTTTGCTGATCGCAGCAAAAACCCCCGCGCGTTAGGCTAAGTACCGATCCCCACGAGGCGCCCTGCTGTGAAAATTTAGGTAGTAGGGACAATAGCATATAAGATAGCACTTAAGCAATGCGAGTAGCAGTCCTTATAACAATTTTTCAACACGAAACATATTGAAAACGGATCGAACAATGTACGCGCCAAGGTTCAACGATACCAAGTACCAGCGTATGTCACTCGCGGAAGTGATCCTTCCTCAATATCTACAAGCGCCATTCGGAAGGAGATACTGTGTCCGGC
The DNA here is from genome assembly GCA_947577245.1 of Andrena bucephala. NCBI lineage: Eukaryota > Metazoa > Arthropoda > Insecta > Hymenoptera > Andrenidae > Andrena > Andrena bucephala. Next base: position 61,320,027 of record OX387717.1, read on the forward strand.
CCACACAGAGTATCCTCGGGGGTGACGGATGTGTGTGGACACACCGGACCAACAGAACGCTTACCCTCTGCGAAGCCTGTGCGTGGCTAAGGCCACCAGGGGACTTTGCCGACTACAACAGGACCCCGGTGCACTGGTTGGCAGAGGAAGTGAGGGCACTTGCTCTAACGAAGTGTGCTAAATGCCGACGACGACACCTGCAATGGTCCATTCCGGACAACTGTACGGGCTGCTTAAGGGCAGTCTTGGACATCAAGCCGCGGTATCTGCCAGCCTTCCCAATCTTAGAGGCGCCCCGGCCCCTGGAACCGCCCAAACCCCGGGACGTTCCATGGGTAATCCCAGCAGGAGCAGAGTGAGGGACCACAGCTCCTCAGCGCTAGGTAATTACGCAACAATCTGTAATCACTCTAGAGTGACGCGACCGGGTCGTAATTTTTTTCGCTTTCGTTAAATTCGCAGCAGGGTGCCGCCCGGACAGCAGCGTCCCAGGGCCGTCAGGATCCCTACCGCCCACCCTTTAATTTTTTTTTTATATATATATATCTATTATTGTATTTCTTTTCAATGTAACAATATATTGTTTCCCTTTTCGCCTAATTGTGACTCATTCAGGGTTATCCCCTTGCGTTCCCCTTAGTCTTACAAGTTGTTAATAGCGCTAATGGTTAAGTATAATTTTAAGTCATCCACTAAAGCGTACGCGACGACAGCTTCGCACGTGCTCATGAAATGGCCTCTCGAGACCATTTCATGTCTAAGTGGGGAGGTGTTACATGCCCCTATCGGTTCATCCCGTGCTTGCTGTCCTCGCGTCGCTTTCCGTCGAATCGGCGATTCAGCGGAATCGCCTCGCGCGCGGCAGGCAGGTCGCCGAACCGCGGAATGTATGGTCGTAGGCACAACGTGACCATCGACAGCCCGGGCCTCGATATTTCCGAAAAAGGAGCGATCGACAGGTGCCGACGGGGCGATTTCCTCCGAGGGATTTCGAAAACGCGAGGCACGGACGGTAGCAGCGGGACGAGTTTCGATGCATTCAATTTCGGGAGCTCGAAGTAGGCAGTCACGACGAGCCAGAGGGCCGTCCAGATACCGCGACCGCGTCTCCGCGTCAAGTCCGCGAATTACGAACGGCCGAAAGTAATTCGTGCAAGGGGTACCTCCATCCGACATACCGTGAACGGCCCAGCCGGGAGAGCCCTTGCGCGTCACTCGTGATCGACGTAGGAACGCGCAGAGAGCAGACGATTAGAGACCGCGGACAGCGACGAGGTGACCGACTTCCGAGTGCCATCCGAGAGCACAGAAGCGAGCGACCACGACCTACGTTTGGGTCAGCGACACAGCGAGCGACCGACATACGAGCCGGAGAGCGTGCCGTGCGATACAGCGAGCGACAGCTGAGACGGAGCGCCGTCTCAAGGTAGGATAATTCCGTATTATTCTTGTAACAATACATCTTGCATCATTGGTTTTCCATTATATCCCTTGTACTCTTTGATTTAACCTCTTATTACCCTCCAAATTCCCGGTAAGTGTAGTCAAGGCGTGCTTTAGCACCTTGATAGAGCAGCGAACCCGGTAAATCATTCCAACCGCTCGGGGTGATTTACAAAAGTCGCTTCAGGACGTAACAAATTGATAAGTAACTGAAAACAATTAAAAATAATTGAAAATAATTGAAAAAAATTGAAAATAATTGAAAATAATTGAAAATAATTGAAAACAATTGAAAACAATTGAAAACAATTGAAAACAATTGGAAATAATTGAAAATAATTGAAAACAATTGAAAATAATTGAAAATAATTGAAAACAATTGAAAACAATTGAAAATAATTGAAAATAATTGAAAACAATAGATAAATAATTGAAAACAATTGAAAATAATTGGAAATAATTGAAAATAATTGAAAACAATTTAAAATAATTGAAAATAATTAAAAACAATTGATAAATAATTGAAAACAATTGAAAACAATTGAAAATAATTGAATATAATTGAAAACAATTGATAAGTAATTGAAAAAAATTGAAAATAATTGAAAATTATTGAAAATAATTGAAAACAATTGAAAATAATTGAAAATAATTAAAAACAATTGAAAATAATTGAAAATAATTGAAAACAATTGAAAATACTTGATAAATAATTGAAAACAATTGAAAATAATTGAAAATAATTAAAACAATTGAAAATAATTGGAAATAATTGAAAATAATTGAAAACAATTTAAAATAATTGAAAATAATTAAAAACAATTGAAAATAATTGAAAATGATTGAAAATAATTGAAAATAATTGAAAACAATTGAAAATAATTGATAAATAATTGAAACCAATTGAAAACAATTGAAAATACTTGATAAATAATTGAAAACAATTGAAAATAATTGAAAATAATTGATAAATAATTGAAAACAATTGAAAATAATTGAAAATAATTGAAAACAATTGAAAACAATTGAAAATAATTGAAAATAATTGAAAACAATAGATAAATAATTGAAAACAATTGAAAATAATTGGAAATAATTGAAAATAATTGAAAACAATTTAAAATAATTGAAAATAATTAAAAACAATTGAAAATAATTGAAAATAATTGAAAATAATTGAAAATAATTGAAAACAATTGAAAATAATTGATAAATAATTGAAACCAATTGAAAACAATTGAAAATACTTTATAAATAATTGAAAACAATTGAAAATAATTGAAAATAATTAAAACAATTGAAAATAATTAAAAATAGATGATAAATAATTGAAAACAATTAAAAATAATTGATAAATAATTGAAAACAATTGAAAATAATTGAAAATAATTTAAAACAATTGATAAATCATTGAAAATAATTGAAAATAATTGAAAATGATTGAAAACAATTGAAAATAATTGATAAATAATTGAAACCAACAGAAAACAATTGAAAACAATTGATAAATAATTGAAACTAATTGAAAATAATTGAAAATAATTGAAAATAATTGAAATTAATTATAAATAATTGAAAACAATTGAAACAATTGAAAATTATTGAAAACAATTGAAAATAATTGAAAACAATTGAAAATAATTGAAAACAATTGAAAATAATTGAAAATAATTGAAAACAAATGATAATTAATTGAAAACAATTGAAAACAATGGAAAATAATTGAAAATAATTAAAAACATTTGAAAATAATTGAAAATAATTAAAAACAATTGAAAATAATTGAAAATAATTGAAAATAATTTAAAACAATTGAAAACAATTGAAAACAATTGAAAACAATTGGAAATAATTGAAAATAATTATAAATTATTGAAAATAATTGAAAATAATTGATAAATAATTGATAAATAATTAATAAATAATTGAAAAAAATTGTAAATAATAATAAATAATTGAAAATAATTGAAAACAATTTAAAATAATTGAAAATAATTAAAAACAATTTAAAATAATTGAAAATAATTGAAAATAATTGAAAACAATAGATAAATAATTGAAAACAATTGAAAATAATTGGAAATAATTGAAAATAATTGAAAACAATTTAAAATAATTGAAAATAATTAAAAACAATTGAAAATAATTGAAAATAATTGAAAATGATTGAAAACAATTGAAAATAATTGAAAACAATTTAAAATAATTGAAAATAATTAAAAACAATTGAAAATAATTGAAAATAATTGAAAATAATTGAAAATAATTGAAAACAATTGAAAATAATTGATAAATAATTGAAACCAATTGAAAACAATTGAAAATACTTGATAAATAATTGAAAACAATTGAAAATAATTGAAAATAATTAAAACAATTGAAAATAATTGAAAATAATTGAAAATAATTGAAAATGATTGAAAACAATTGAAAATAATTGATAAATAATTGAAACCAACAGAAAACAATTGAAAACAATTGATAAATAATTGAAAACAATTAAAAATAATTGATAAATAATTGAAAACAATTGAAAATAATTGAAAATAATTTAAAACAATTGATAAATAATTGAAAATAATTGAAAATAATTGAAAATGATTGAAAACAATTGAAAATAATTGATAAATAATTGAAACCAACAGAAAACAATTGAAAACAATTGATAAATAATTGAAAATAATTGAAAATAATTGAAAATAATTGAAAATAATTGAAAATAATTATAAATAATTGAAAACAGTTGAAACAATTGAAAATAATTGAAAATAATTGAAAACAATTGAAAATAATTGAAAACAATTGATAAATAATTGAAAACAATTGAAAATAATTGAAAAGAATTGAAAATAATTGAAAATAATTGAAAACAATTGAAAATAATTGAAAATAATTGATAAATAATTGAAAACAATTGAAAATAATTGATAAATAATTGAAAACAATTGAAAATAATTGAAAATAATTGATAAATAATTGAAAACAATTGAAAATAATTGATAAATAATTGAAAACAATTGAAAATAATTGAAAATAATTTAAAACAATTGAAAATAATTGATAAATAATTGAAAACAATTGAAAATAATTGAAAATAATTGAAAACAATTGAAAATAATTGAAAATAATTGATAAATAATTGAAAACAATTGAAAATAATTGAAAATAATTGAAAACAATTGAAAAAAATTGAAAATAAATGAAAATAATTTAAAACAATAGATAAATAATTGAAAACAATTGAAAATAATTGGAAATAATTGAAAACAATTGAGAATAATTGATAAATAATTGAAACCAATTGAAAACAATTGAAAATACTTGATAAATAATTGAAAACAATTGAAAATAATTGAAAATAATTAAAACAATTGAAAATAATTAAAAATAATTGATAAATAATTGAAAACAATTAAAAATAATTGATAAATAATTGAAAACAATTGAAAATAATTGAAAATAATTTAAAACAATTGATAAATAATTGAAAATAATTGAAAATAATTGAAAATGATTGAAAACAATTGAAAATAATTGATAAATAATTGAAACCAACAGAAAACAATTGAAAACAATTGATAAATAATTGAAAATAATTGAAAATAATTGAAAATAATTGAAAATAATTGAAAATAATTATAAATAATTGAAAACAATTGAAACAATTGAAAATAATTGAAAATAATTGAAAACAATTGATAAATAATTGAAAACAATTGAAAATAATTGAAAAGAATTGAAAATAATTGAAAATAATTGAAAACAATTGAAAATAATTGAAAATAATTGATAAATAATTGAAAACAATTGAAAATAATTGATAAATAATTGAAAACAATTGAAAATAATTGAAAATAATTGATAAATAATTGAAAACAATTGAAAATAATTGATAAATAATTGAAAACAATTGAAAATAATTGAAAATAATTTAAAACAATTGAAAATAATTGATAAATAATTGAAAACAATTGAAAATAATTGAAAATAATTGAAAACAATTGAAAATAATTGAAAATAATTGATAAATAATTGAAAACAATTGAAAATAATTGAAAATAATTGAAAACAATTGAAAAAAATTGAAAATAAATGAAAATAATTTAAAACAATAGATAAATAATTGAAAACAATTGAAAATAATTGGAAATAATTGAAAACAATTGAGAATAATTGATAAATAATTGAAACCAATTGAAAACAATTGAAAATACTTGATAAATAATTGAAAACAATTGAAAATAATTGAAAATAATTAAAACAATTGAAAATAATTGGAAATAATTGAAAATAATTTAAAACAATTTAAAATAATTGAAAATAATTAAAAACAATTGAAAATAATTGAAAATGATTGAAAATAATTGAAAATAATTGAAAACAATTGAAAATAATTGATAAATAATTGAAACCAATTGTAAACAATTGAAAATACTTGATAAATAATTGAAAACAATTGAAAATAATTGAAAATAATTGATAAATAATTGAAAACAATTGAAAATAATTGAAAATAATTGAAAACAATTGAAAACAATTGAAAATAATAGAAAATAATTGAAAACAATAGATAAATAATTGAAAACAATTGAAAATAATTGGAAATAATTGAAAATAATTGAAAACAATTTAAAATAATTGAAAATAATTAAAAACAATTGAAAATAATTGAAAATAATTGAAAATAATTGAAAATAATTGAAAACAATTGAAAATAATTGAAAATAATTAAAACAATTGAAAATAATTAAAAATAATTGATAAATAATTGAAAACAATTAAAAATAATTGATAAATAATTGAAAACAATTGAAAATAATTGAAAATAATTTAAAACAATTGATAAATAATTGAAAATAATTGAAAATAATTGAAAATGATTGAAAACAATTGAAAACAATTGAAAACAATTGAAAACAATTGGAAATAATTGAAAATAATTATAAATTATTGAAAATAATTGAAAATAATTGATAAATAATTGATAAATAATTAATAAATAATTGAAAAAAATTGTAAATAATAATAAATAATTGAAAATAATTGAAAACAATTTAAAATAATTGAAAATAATTAAAAACAATTTAAAATAATTGAAAATAATTGAAAATAATTGAAAACAATAGATAAATAATTGAAAACAATTGAAAATAATTGGAAATAATTGAAAATAATTGAAAACAATTTAAAATAATTGAAAATAATTAAAAACAGTTGAAAATAATTGAAAATAATTGAAAATGATTGAAAACAATTGAAAATAATTGAAAACAATTTAAAATAATTGAAAATAATTAAAAACAATTGAAAATAATTGAAAATAATTGAAAATAATTGAAAATAATTGAAAACAATTGAAAATAATTGATAAATAATTGAAACCAATTGAAAACAATTGAAAATACTTGATAAATAATTGAAAACAATTGAAAATAATTGAAAATAATTAAAACAATTGAAAATAATTGAAAATAATTGAAAATAATTGAAAATGATTGAAAACAATTGAAAATAATTGATAAATAATTGAAACCAACAGAAAACAATTGAAAACAATTGATAAATAATTGAAAACAATTAAAAATAATTGATAAATAATTGAAAACAATTGAAAATAATTGAAAATAATTTAAAACAATTGATAAATAATTGAAAATAATTGAAAATAATTGAAAATGATTGAAAACAATTGAAAATAATTGATAAATAATTGAAACCATCAGAAAACAATTGAAAACAATTGATAAATAATTGAAAATAATTGAAAATAATTGAAAATAATTGAAAATAATTGAAAATAATTATAAATAATTGAAAACAGTTGAAACAATTGAAAATAATTGAAAATAATTGAAAACAATTGAAAATAATTGAAAACAATTGATAAATAATTGAAAACAATTGAAAATAATTGAAAAGAATTGAAAATAATTGAAAATAATTGAAAACAATTGAAAATAATTGAAAATAATTGATAAATAATTGAAAACAATTGAAAATAATTGATAAATAATTGAAAACAATTGAAAATAATTGAAAATAATTGATAAATAATTGAAAACAATTGAAAATAATTGATAAATAATTGAAAACAATTGAAAATAATTGAAAATAATTTAAAACAATTGAAAATAATTGATAAATAATTGAAAACAATTGAAAATAATTGAAAATAATTGAAAACAATTGAAAATAATTGAAAATAATTGATAAATAATTGACAACAATTGAAAATAATTGAAAATAATTGAAAACAATTGAAAAAAATTGAAAATAAATGAAAATAATTTAAAACAATAGATAAATAATTGAAAACAATTGAAAATAATTGGAAATAATTGAAAACAATTGAGAATAATTGATAAATAATTGAAACCAATTGAAAACAATTGAAAATACTTGATAAATAATTGAAAACAATTGAAAATAATTGAAAATAATTGATAAATAATTGAAAACAATTGAAAATAATTGAAAATAATTGAAAACAATTGAAAATAATTGAAAATAATTGATAAATAATTGAAAACAATTGAAAATAATTGAAAATAATTGAAAACAATTGAAAAAAATTGAAAATAAATGAAAATAATTTAAAACAATAGATAAATAATTGAAAACAATTGAAAATAATTGGAAATAATTGAAAACAATTGAGAATAATTGATAAATAATTGAAACCAATTGAAAACAATTGAAAATACTTGATAAATAATTGAAAACAATTGAAAATAATTGAAAATAATTAAAACAATTGAAAATAATTAAAAATAATTGATAAATAATTGAAAACAATTAAAAATAATTGATAAATAATTGAAAACAATTGAAAATAATTGAAAATAATTTAAAACAATTGATAAATAATTGAAAATAATTGAAAATAATTGAAAATGATTGAAAACAATTGAAAATAATTGATAAATAATTGAAACCAACAGAAAACAATTGAAAACAATTGATAAATAATTGAAAATAATTGAAAATAATTGAAAATAATTGAAAATAATTGAAAATAATTATAAATAATTGAAAACAATTGAAACAATTGAAAATAATTGAAAATAATTGAAAACAATTGATAAATAATTGAAAACAATTGAAAATAATTGAAAAGAATTGAAAATAATTGAAAATAATTGAAAACAATTGAAAATAATTGAAAATAATTGATAAATAATTGAAAACAATTGAAAATAATTGATAAATAATTGAAAACAATTGAAAATAATTGAAAATAATTGATAAATAATTGAAAACAATTGAAAATAATTGATAAATAATTGAAAACAATTGAAAATAATTGAAAATAATTTAAAACAATTGAAAATAATTGAAAAAAATTGAAAATAAATGAAAATAATTTAAAACAATAGATAAATAATTGAAAACAATTGAAAATAATTCGAAATAATTGAAAACAAATGATAATTAATTGAAAACAATTGAAAACAATGGAAAATAATTGAAAATAATTAAAAACATTTGAAAATAATTGAAAATAATTAAAAACAATTGAAAATAATTGAAAATAATTGAAAATAATTTAAAACAATTGAAAACAATTGAAAACAATTGAAAACAATTGGAAATAATTGAAAATAATTATAAATTATTGAAAATAATTGAAAATAATTGATAAATAATTGATAAATAATTAATAAATAATTGAAAAAAATTGTAAATAATAATAAATAATTGAAAATAATTGAAAACAATTTAAAATAATTGAAAATAATTAAAAACAATTTAAAATAATTGAAAATAATTGAAAATAATTGAAAACAATAGATAAATAATTGAAAACAATTGAAAATAATTGGAAATAATTGAAAATAATTGAAAACAATTTAAAATAATTGAAAATAATTAAAAACAATTGAAAATAATTGAAAATAATTGAAAATGATTGAAAACAATTGAAAATAATTGAAAACAATTTAAAATAATTGAAAATAATTAAAAACAATTGAAAATAATTGAAAATAATTGAAAATAATTGAAAATAATTGAAAACAATTGAAAATAATTGATAAATAATTGAAACCAATTGAAAACAATTGAAAATACTTGATAAATAATTGAAAACAATTGAAAATAATTGAAAATAATTAAAACAATTGAAAATAATTGAAAATAATTGAAAATAATTGAAAATGATTGAAAACAATTGAAAATAATTGATAAATAATTGAAACCAACAGAAAACAATTGAAAACAATTGATAAATAATTGAAAACAATTAAAAATAATTGATAAATAATTGAAAACAATTGAAAATAATTGAAAATAATTTAAAACAATTGATAAATAATTGAAAATAATTGAAAATAATTGAAAATGATTGAAAACAATTGAAAATAATTGATAAATAATTGAAACCAACAGAAAACAATTGAAAACAATTGATAAATAATTGAAAATAATTGAAAATAATTGAAAATAATTGAAAATAATTGAAAATAATTATAAATAATTGAAAACAGTTGAAACAATTGAAAATAATTGAAAATAATTGAAAACAATTGAAAATAATTGAAAACAATTGATAAATAATTGAAAACAATTGAAAATAATTGAAAAGAATTGAAAATAATTGAAAATAATTGAAAACAATTGAAAATAATTGAAAATAATTGATAAATAATTGAAAACAATTGAAAATAATTGATAAATAATTGAAAACAATTGAAAATAATTGAAAATAATTGATAAATAATTGAAAACAATTGAAAATAATTGATAAATAATTGAAAACAATTGAAAATAATTGAAAATAATTTAAAACAATTGAAAATAATTGATAAATAATTGAAAACAATTGAAAATAATTGAAAATAATTGAAAACAATTGAAAATAATTGAAAATAATTGATAAATAATTGAAAACAATTGAAAATAATTGAAAATAATTGAAAACAATTGAAAAAAATTGAAAATAAATGAAAATAATTTAAAACAATAGATAAATAATTGAAAACAATTGAAAATAATTGGAAATAATTGAAAACAATTGAGAATAATTGATAAATAATTGAAACCAATTGAAAACAATTGAAAATACTTGATAAATAATTGAAAACAATTGAAAATAATTGAAAATAATTAAAACAATTGAAAATAATTAAAAATAATTGATAAATAATTGAAAACAATTAAAAATAATTGATAAATAATTGAAAACAATTGAAAATAATTGAAAATAATTTAAAACAACTGATAAATAATTGAAAATAATTGAAAATAATTGAAAATGATTGAAAACAATTGAAAATAATTGATAAATAATTGAAACCAACAGAAAACAATTGAAAACAATTGATAAATAATTGAAAATAATTGAAAATAATTGAAAATAATTGAAAATAATTGAAAATAATTATAAATAATTGAAAACAATTGAAACAATTGAAAATAATTGAAAATAATTGAAAACAATTGATAAATAATTGAAAACAATTGAAAATAATTGAAAAGAATTGAAAATAATTGAAAATAATTGAAAACAATTGAAAATAATTGAAAATAATTGATAAATAATTGAAAACAATTGAAAATAATTGATAAATAATTGAAAACAATTGAAAATAATTGAAAATAATTGATAAATAATTGAAAACAATTGAAAATAATTGATAAATAATTGAAAACAATTGAAAATAATTGAAAATAATTTAAAACAATTGAAAATAATTGATAAATAATTGAAAACAATTGAAAATAATTGAAAATAATTGAAAACAATTGAAAATAATTGAAAATAATTGATAAATAATTGAAAACAATTGAAAATAATTGAAAATAATTGAAAACAATTGAAAAAAATTGAAAATAAATGAAAATAATTTAAAACAATAGATAAATAATTGAAAACAATTGAAAATAATTGGAAATAATTGAAAACAATTGAGAATAATTGATAAATAATTGAAACCAATTGAAAACAATTGAAAATACTTGATAAATAATTGAAAACAATTGAAAATAATTGAAAATAATTAAAACAATTGAAAATAATTAAAAATAATTGATAAATAATTGAAAACAATTAAAAATAATTGATAAATAATTGAAAACAATTGAAAATAATTGAAAATAATTTAAAACAATTGAAAATAATTGAATATAATTGAAAACAATTGATAAATAATTGAAAACAATTGCAAATAATTGAAAATAAATGAAAATAATTGAAAATAATTGAAAACAATTGAAAATAATTGATAATAATTGATAAATAATTGAAAACAATTGAAAATAATTGATAAATAATTGAAAACAATTGAAAATAATTGAAAATAATTGAAAACAATTGAAAATAATTGAAAATAATTGAAAACAATTGAAAACAATTGATAAGTAATTGAAAACAGTTGAAAACAATTGAAAATAATTGAAAATAATTGAAAACATTTGAAAATAATTGAAAATAATTGAAAACAATTGAAAACAATTGAAAACAATTGAAAACAATTGGAAATAATTGAAAATAATTGAAAACAATTGAAAATAATTGAAAATAATTGAAAACAATTGAAAACAATTGAAAATAATTGAAAATAATTGAAAACAATAGATAAATAATTGAAAACAATTGAAAATAATTGGAAATAATTGAAAATAATTGAAAACAATTTAAAATAATTGAAAATAATTAAAAACAATTGATAAATAATTGAAAACAATTGAAAACAATTGAAAATAATTGAATATAATTAAAAACAATTGATAAGTAATTGAAAAAAATTGAAAATAATTGAAAATTATTGAAAATAATTGAAAACAATTTAAAATAATTGAAAATAATTAAAAACAATTGAAAATAATTGAAAATAATTGAAAACAATTGAAAATACTTGATAAATAATTGAAAACAATTGAAAATAATTGAAAATAATTAAAACAATTGAAAATAATTGGAAATAATTGAAAATAATTTAAAACAATTTAAAATAATTGAAAATAATTAAAAACAATTGAAAATAATTGAAAATGATTGAAAATAATTGAAAATAATTGAAAACAATTGAAAATAATTGATAAATAATTGAAACCAATTGTAAACAATTGAAAATACTTGATAAATAATTGAAAACAATTGAAAATAATTGAAAATAATTGATAAATAATTGAAAACAATTGAAAATAATTGAAAATAATTGAAAACAATTGAAAACAATTGAAAATAATAGAAAATAATTGAAAACAATAGATAAATAATTGAAAACAATTGAAAATAATTGGAAATAATTGAAAATAATTGAAAACAATTTAAAATAATTGAAAATAATTAAAAACAATTGAAAATAATTGAAAATAATTGAAAATAATTGAAAATAATTGAAAACAATTGAAAATAATTGAAAATAATTAAAACAATTGAAAATAATTAAAAATAATTGATAAATAATTGAAAACAATTAAAAATAATTGATAAATAATTGAAAACAATTGAAAATAATTGAAAATAATTTAAAACAATTGATAAATAATTGAAAATAATTGAAAATAATTGAAAATGATTGAAAACAATTGAAAATAATTGATAAATAATTGAAACCAACAGAAAACAATTGAAAACAATTGATAAATAATTGAAACTAATTGAAAATAATTGAAAATAATTGAAAATAATTGAAATTAATTATAAATAATTGAAAACAATTGAAACAATTGAAAATAATTGAAAACAATTGAAAATAATTGAAAACAATTGAAAATAATTGAAAACAATTGAAAATAATTGAAAATAATTGAAAACAAATGATAATTAATTGAAAACAATTGAAAACAATGGAAAATAATTGAAAATAATTAAAAACATTTGAAAATAATTGAAAATAATTAAAAACAATTGAAAATAATTGAAAATAATTGAAAATAATTTAAAACAATTGAAAACAATTGAAAACAATTGAAAACAATTGGAAATAATTGAAAATAATTATAAATTATTGAAAATAATTGAAAATAATTGATAAATAATTGATAAATAATTAATAAATAATTGAAAAAAATTGTAAATAATAATAAATAATTGAAAATAATTGAAAACAATTTAAAATAATTGAAAATAATTAAAAACAATTTAAAATAATTGAAAATAATTGAAAATAATTGAAAACAATAGATAAATAATTGAAAACAATTGAAAATAATTGGAAATAATTGAAAATAATTGAAAATAATTAAAAACAATTGAAAATAATTGAAAATAATTGAAAATGATTGAAAACAATTGAAAATAATTGAAAACAATTTAAAATAATTGAAAATAATTAAAAACAATTGAAAATAATTGAAAATAATTGAAAATAATAGAAAATAATTGAAAACAATTGAAAATAATTGATAAATAATTGAAACCAATTGAAAACAATTGAAAATACTTGATAAATAATTGAAAACAATTGAAAATAATTGAAAATAATTAAAACAATTGAAAATAATTGATAAATAATTGAAAACAATTAAAAATAATTGATAAATAATTGAAAACAATTGAAAATAATTGAAAATAATTTAAAACAATTGATAAATAATTGAAAATAATTGAAAATAATTGAAAATGATTGAAAACAATTGAAAATAATTGATAAATAATTGAAATCAAACAGAAAACAATTGAAAACAATTGATAAATAATTGAAAATAATTGAAAATAATTGAAAATAATTGATAAATAATTGAAAACAATTGAAAATAATTGAAAAGAATTGAAAATAATTGAAAATAATTGAAAACAATTGAAAATAATTGAAAATAATTGATAAATTATTGAAAACAATTGAAAATAATTGATAAATAATTGAAAACAATTGAAAATAATTGAAAATAATTGATAAATAATTGAAAACAATTGAAAATAATTGATAAATAATTGAAAACAATTGAAAATAATTGAAAATAATTTAAAACAATTGAAAATAATTGATAAATAATTGAAAACAATTGAAAATAATTGAAAATAATTGAAAACAATTGAAAATAATTGAAAATAATTGATAAATAATTGAAAACAATTGAAAATAATTGAAAATAATTGAAAATAATTGAAAACAATTGAAAAAAATTGAAAATAAATGAAAATAATTTAAAACAATAGATAGATAATTGAAAACAATTGAAAATAATTGGAAATAATTGAAAACAATTGAGAATAATTGATAAATAATTGAAACCAATTGAAAACAATTGAAAATACTTGATAAATAATTGAAAACAATTGAAAATAATTGAAAATAATTAAAACAATTGAAAATAATTAAAAATAATTGATAAATAATTGAAAACAATTAAAAATAATTGATAAATAATTGAAAACAATTGAAAATAATTGAAAATAATTTAAAACAATTGATAAATAATTGAAAATAATTGAAAATAATTGAAAATGATTGAAAACAATTGAAAATAATTGATAAATAATTGAAACCAACAGAAAACAATTGAAAACAATTGATAAATAATTGAAAATAATTGAAAATAATTGAAAATAATTGAAAATAATTGAAAATAATTATAAATAATTGAAAACAATTGAAACAATTGAAAATAATTGAAAACAATTGAAAACAATTGATAAGTAATTGAAAACAGTTGAAAACAATTGAAAATAATTGAAAATAATTGAAAACATTTGAAAATAATTGAAAATAATTGAAAACAATTGAAAACAATTGAAAACAATTGAAAACAATTGGAAATAATTGAAAATAATTGAAAACAATTGAAAATAATTGAAAATAATTGAAAACAATTGAAAACAATTGAAAATAATTGAAAATAATTGAAAACAATAGATAAATAATTGAAAACAATTGAAAATAATTGGAAATAATTGAAAATAATTGAAAACAATTTAAAATAATTGAAAATAATTAAAAACAATTGATAAATAATTGAAAACAATTGAAAACAATTGAAAATAATTGAATATAATTAAAAACAACTGATAAGTAATTGAAAAAAATTGAAAATAATTGAAAATTATTGAAAATAATTGAAAACAATTTAAAATAATTGAAAATAATTAAAAACAATTGAAAATAATTGAAAATAATTGAAAACAATTGAAAATACTTGATAAATAATTGAAAACAATTGAAAATAATTGAAAATAATTAAAACAATTGAAAATAATTGGAAATAATTGAAAATAATTGAAAACAATTTAAAATAATTGAAAATAATTAAAAACAATTGAAAATAATTGAAAATGATTGAAAATAATTGAAAATAATTTAAAACAATTGAAAATAATTGATAAATAATTGAAACCAATTGAAAACAATTGAAAATACTTTATAAATAATTGAAAACAATTGAAAATAATTGAAAATAATTAAAACAATTGAAAATAATTAAAAATAATTGATAAATAATTGAAAACAATTAAAAATAATTGATAAATAATTGAAAACAATTGAAAATAATTGAAAATAATTTAAAACAATTGATAAATAATTGAAAATAATTGAAAATAATTGAAAATGATTGAAAACAATTGAAAATAATTGATAAATAATTGAAACCAACAGAAAACAATTGAAAACAATTGATAAATAATTGAAACTAATTGAAAATAATTGAAAATAATTGAAAATAATTGAAATTAATTATAAATAATTGAAAACAATTGAAACAATTGAAAATAATTGAAAACAATTGAAAATAATTGAAAACAATTGAAAATAATTGAAAACAATTGAAAATAATTGAAAATAATTGAAAACAAATGAAAATAATTGAAAATAATTGAAAATAATTTAAAACAATTGAAAACAATTGAAAACAATTGAAAACAATTGGAAATAATTGAAAATAATTATAAATTATTGAAAATAATTGAAAATAATTGATAAATAATTGATAAATAATTAATAAATAATTGAAAAAAATTGTAAATAATAATAAATAATTGAAAATAATTGAAAACAATTTAAAATAATTGAAAATAATTAAAAACAATTGAAAATAATTGAAAATAATTGAAAATAATTGAAAACAATAGATAAATAATTGAAAACAATTGAAAATAATTGGAAATAATTGAAAATAATTGAAAACAATTTAAAATAATTGAAAATAATTAAAAACAATTGAAAATAATTGAAAATAATTGAAAATGATTGAAAACAATTGAAAATAATTGATAAATAATTGAAACCAACAGAAAACAATTGAAAACAATTGATAAATAATTGAAAATAATTGAAAATAATTGAAAATAATTGAAAATAATTGAAAATAATTGAAAATAATTATAAATAATTGAAAACAGTTGAAACAATTGAAAATAATTGAAAATAATTGAAAACAATTGAAAATAATTGAAAATAAGTGAAAACAATTGATAAATAATTGAAAACAATTGAAAATAATTGAAAAGAATTGAAAATAATTGAAAATAATTGAAAACAATTGAAAATAATTGAAAATAATTGAAAACAATTGAAAATAATTGATAAATAATTGAAAACAATTGAAAATAATTGAAAATAATTTAAAACAATTGAAAATAATTGATAAATAATTGAAAACAATTGAAAATAATTGAAAATAATTGAAAACAATTGAAAATAATTGAAAATAATTGATAAATAATTGAAAACAATTGAAAATAATTGAAAATAATGGAAAACAATTGAAAACAATTGAAAATAATTGAAAATAATTGAAAACAATAGATAAATAATTGAAAACAATTGAAAATAATTGGAAATAATTGAAAATAATTGAAAATAATTGAAAATATTTGAAAATAATTATAAATAATTGAAAACAATTGAAACAATTGAAAATAATTGAAAATAATTGAAAACAATTGAAAATAATTGAAAATAATTGAATATAATTGAAAACAATAGATAAATAATTGAAAACAATTGAAAATAATTGGAAATAATTGAAAATAATTGAAAACAATTTAAAATAATTGAAAATAATTAAAAACAATTGAAAATAATTGAAAATAATTGAAAATGATTGAAAACAATTGAAAATAATTGATAAATAATTGAAACCAACAGAAAACAATTGAAAACAATTGATAAATAATTGAAAATAATTGAAAATAATTGAAAATAATTGAAAATAATTATAAATAATTGAAAACAGTTGAAACAATTGAAAATAATTGAAAATAATTGAAAACAATTGAAAATAATTGAAAATAAGTGAAAACAATTGATAAATAATTGAAAACAATTGAAAATAATTGAAAAGAATTGAAAATAATTGAAAATAATTGAAAACAATTGAAAATAATTGAAAATAATTGAAAACAATTGAAAATAATTGATAAATAATTGAAAACAATTGAAAATAATTGAAAACAATTGAAAATAATTGAATATAATTGAAAACAATTGATAAATAATTGAAAACAATTGCAAATAATTGAAAATAATTGAAAATAATTGAAAACAATTGAAAATAATTGAAAATAATTGATAAATAATTGAAAACAATTGAAAATAATTGATAAATAATTGAAAACAATTGAAAATAATTGAAAATAATTTAAAACAATTGAAAACAATTGAAAATAATTGAAAATAATTGAAAATAATTGAAAACAATAGATAAATAATTGAAAACAATTGAAAATAATTGGAAATAATTGAAAATAATTGAAAATAATTGAAAATAATTGAAAACAATTGAAAACAATTGAAAACAATTGAAAACAATTGGAAATAATTGAAAATAATTATAAATTATTGAAAATAATTGAAAATAATTGATAAATAATTGATAAATGATTAATAAATAATTGAAAAAAAATGTAAAAAATATTAAATAATTGAAAATAATTGATAAATAATTGAAAATAATTGATAAATAATTGAAAACAATTGAAAATAATTGATAAATAATTGAAAACAATTGAAAATAAATGAAAACAATTGAAATAATTGAAAATAATTGAAAACAAATGATAATTAATTGAAAACAATTGAAAACAATGGAAAATAATTGAAAATAATTGAAAACATTTGAAAATAATTGAAAATAATTAAAAACAATTGAAAATAATTGAAAATAATTGAAAATAATTGAAAACAATTGAAAACAATTGAAAACAATTGAAAACAATTGGAAATAATTGAAAATAATTATAAATTATTGAAAATAATTGAAAATAATTGAAAAGAATTGAAAATAATTGAAAATAATTGAAAACAATTGAAAATAATTGAAAATAATTGAAAACAATTGAAAATAATTGATAAATAATTGAAAACAATTGAAAATAATTGAAAATAATTTAAAACAATTGAAAATAATTGATAAATAATTGAAAACAATTGAAAATAATTGAAAATAATTGAAAACAATTGAAAATAATTGAAAATAATTGATAAATAATTGAAAACAATTGAAAATAATTGAAAATAATGGAAAACAATTGAAAACAATTGAAAATAATTGAAAATAATTGAAAACAATAGATAAATAATTGAAAACAATTGAAAATAATTGGAAATAATTGAAAATAATTGAAAATAATTGAAAATAATTGAAAATAATTATAAATAATTGAAAACAATTGAAACAATTGAAAATAATTGAAAATAATTGAAAACAATTGAAAATAATTGAAAATAATTGAAAATAATTGAAAACAATAGATAAATAATTGAAAACAATTGAAAATAATTGGAAATAATTGAAAATAATTGAAAACAATTTAAAATAATTGAAAATAATTCAAAACAATTGAAAATAATTGAAAATAATTGAAAATGATTGAAAACAATTGAAAATAATTGATAAATAATTGAAACCAACAGAAAACAATGGAAAACAATTGATAAATAATTGAAAATAATTGAAAATAATTGAAAATAATTGAAAATAATTGAAAATAATTATAAATAATTGAAAACAGTTGAAACAATTGAAAATAATTGAAAACAATTGAAAACAATTGATAAGTAATTGAAAACAGTTGAAAACAATTGAAAATAATTGAAAATAATTGAAAACATTTGAAAATAATTGAAAATAATTGAAAACAATTGAAAACAATTGAAAACAATTGAAAACAATTGGAAATAATTGAAAATAATTGAAAACAATTGAAAATAATTGAAAATAATTGAAAACAATTGAAAACAATTGAAAATAATTGAAAATAATTGAAAACAATAGATAAATAATTGAAAACAATTGAAAATAATTGGAAATAATTGAAAATAATTGAAAACAATTTAAAATAATTGAAAATAATTAAAAACAATTGATAAATAATTGAAAACAATTGAAAACAATTGAAAATAATTGAATATAATTAAAAACAACTGATAAGTAATTGAAAAAAATTGAAAATAATTGAAAATTATTGAAAATAATTGAAAACAATTTAAAATAATTGAAAATAATTAAAAACAATTGAAAATAATTGAAAATAATTGAAAACAATTGAAAATACTTGATAAATAATTGAAAACAATTGAAAATAATTGAAAATAATTAAAACAATTGAAAATAATTGGAAATAATTGAAAATAATTGAAAACAATTTAAAATAATTGAAAATAATTAAAAACAATTGAAAATAATTGAAAATGATTGAAAATAATTGAAAATAATTTAAAACAATTGAAAATAATTGATAAATAATTGAAACCAATTGAAAACAATTGAAAATACTTTATAAATAATTGAAAACAATTGAAAATAATTGAAAATAATTAAAACAATTGAAAATAATTAAAAATAATTGATAAATAATTGAAAACAATTAAAAATAATTGATAAATAATTGAAAACAATTGAAAATAATTGAAAATAATTTAAAACAATTGATAAATAATTGAAAATAATTGAAAATAATTGAAAATGATTGAAAACAATTGAAAATAATTGATAAATAATTGAAACCAACAGAAAACAATTGAAAACAATTGATAAATAATTGAAACTAATTGAAAATAATTGAAAATAATTGAAAATAATTGAAATTAATTATAAATAATTGAAAACAATTGAAACAATTGAAAATAATTGAAAACAATTGAAAATAATTGAAAACAATTGAAAATAATTGAAAACAATTGAAAATAATTGAAAATAATTGAAAACAAATGAAAATAATTGAAAATAATTGAAAATAATTTAAAACAATTGAAAACAATTGAAAACAATTGAAAACAATTGGAAATAATTGAAAATAATTATAAATTATTGAAAATAATTGAAAATAATTGATAAATAATTGATAAATAATTAATAAATAATTGAAAAAAATTGTAAATAATAATAAATAATTGAAAATAATTGAAAACAATTTAAAATAATTGAAAATAATTAAAAACAATTGAAAATAATTGAAAATAATTGAAAATAATTGAAAACAATAGATAAATAATTGAAAACAATTGAAAATAATTGGAAATAATTGAAAATAATTGAAAACAATTTAAAATAATTGAAAATAATTAAAAACAATTGAAAATAATTGAAAATAATTGAAAATGATTGAAAACAATTGAAAATAATTGATAAATAATTGAAACCAACAGAAAACAATTGAAAACAATTGATAAATAATTGAAAATAATTGAAAATAATTGAAAATAATTGAAAATAATTGAAAATAATTGAAAATAATTATAAATAATTGAAAACAGTTGAAACAATTGAAAATAATTGAAAATAATTGAAAACAATTGAAAATAATTGAAAATAAGTGAAAACAATTGATAAATAATTGAAAACAATTGAAAATAATTGAAAAGAATTGAAAATAATTGAAAATAATTGAAAACAATTGAAAATAATTGAAAATAATTGAAAACAATTGAAAATAATTGAAAATAATTGAAAACAATTGAAAATAATTGATAAATAATTGAAAACAATTGAAAATAATTGAAAATAATTTAAAACAATTGAAAATAATTGATAAATAATTGAAAACAATTGAAAATAATTGAAAATAATTGAAAACAATTGAAAATAATTGAAAATAATTGATAAATAATTGAAAACAATTGAAAATAATTGAAAATAATGGAAAACAATTGAAAACAATTGAAAATAATTGAAAATAATTGAAAACAATAGATAAATAATTGAAAACAATTGAAAATAATTGGAAATAATTGAAAATAATTGAAAATAATTGAAAATATTTGAAAATAATTATAAATAATTGAAAACAATTGAAACAATTGAAAATAATTGAAAATAATTGAAAACAATTGAAAATAATTGAAAATAATTGAATATAATTGAAAACAATAGATAAATAATTGAAAACAATTGAAAATAATTGGAAATAATTGAAAATAATTGAAAACAATTTAAAATAATTGAAAATAATTAAAAACAATTGAAAATAATTGAAAATAATTGAAAATGATTGAAAACAATTGAAAATAATTGATAAATAATTGAAACCAACAGAAAACAATTGAAAACAATTGATAAATAATTGAAAATAATTGAAAATAATTGAAAATAATTGAAAATAATTATAAATAATTGAAAACAGTTGAAACAATTGAAAATAATTGAAAATAATTGAAAACAATTGAAAATAATTGAAAATAAGTGAAAACAATTGATAAATAATTGAAAACAATTGAAAATAATTGAAAAGAATTGAAAATAATTGAAAATAATTGAAAACAATTGAAAATAATTGAAAATAATTGAAAACAATTGAAAATAATTGATAAATAATTGAAAACAATTGAAAATAATTGAAAACAATTGAAAATAATTGAATATAATTGAAAACAATTGATAAATAATTGAAAACAATTGCAAATAATTGAAAATAATTGAAAATAATTGAAAACAATTGAAAATAATTGAAAATAATTGATAAATAATTGAAAACAATTGAAAATAATTGATAAATAATTGAAAACAATTGAAAATAATTGAAAATAATTTAAAACAATTGAAAATAATTGAAAATAATTTAAAATAATTGAAAACAATTGATAAGTAATTGAAAACAATTGAAAATAATTGAAAATAATTGAAAAAAATTGAAAATAATTGAAAATAATTGAAAATAATTGAAAACAATTGAAAACAATTGAAAACAATTGAAAACAATTGGAAATAATTGAAAATAATTATAAATTATTGAAAATAATTGAAAATAATTGATAAATAATTGATAAATGATTAATAAATAATTGAAAAAAAATGTAAAAAATATTAAATAATTGAAAATAATTTATAAATAATTGAAAATAATTGATAAATAATTGAAAACAATTGAAAATAATTGATAAATAATTGAAAACAATTGAAAATAAATGAAAACAATTGAAATAATTGAAAATAATTGAAAACAAATGATAATTAATTGAAAACAATTGAAAACAATGGAAAATAATTGAAAATAATTGAAAACATTTGAAAATAATTGAAAATAATTAAAAACAATTGAAAATAATTGAAAATAATTGAAAATAATTGAAAACAATTGAAAACAATTGAAAACAATTGAAAACAATTGGAAATAATTGAAAATAATTATAAATTATTGAAAATAATTGAAAATAATTGAAAAGAATTGAAAATAATTGAAAACAATTGAAAATAATTGAAAATAATTGAAAACAATTGAAAATAATTGATAAATAATTGAAAACAATTGAAAATAATTGAAAATAATTTAAAACAATTGAAAATAATTGATAAATAATTGAAAACAATTGAAAATAATTGAAAATAATTGAAAACAATTGAAAATAATTGAAAATAATTGATAAATAATTGAAAACAATTGAAAATAATTGAAAATAATGGAAAACAATTGAAAACAATTGAAAATAATTGAAAATAATTGAAAACAATAGATAAATAATTGAAAACAATTGAAAATAATTGGAAATAATTGAAAATAATTGAAAATAATTGAAAATAATTGAAAATAATTATAAATAATTGAAAACAATTGAAACAATTGAAAATAATTGAAAATAATTGAAAACAATTGAAAATAATTGAAAATAATTGAAAATAATTGAAAACAATAGATAAATAATTGAAAACAATTGAAAATAATTGGAAATAATTGAAAATAATTGAAAACAATTTAAAATAATTGAAAATAATTAAAAACAATTGAAAATAATTGAAAATAATTGAAAATGATTGAAAACAATTGAAAATAATTGATAAATAATTGAAACCAACAGAAAACAATGGAAAACAATTGATAAATAATTGAAAATAATTGAAAATAATTGAAAATAATTGAAAATAATTGAAAATAATTATAAATAATTGAAAACAGTTGAAACAATTGAAAATAATTGAAAATAATTTAAAACAATTGAAAATAATTGAAAATAAGTGAAAACAATTGATAAATAATTGAAAACAATTGAAAATAATTGAAAAGAATTGAAAATAATTGAAAATAATTGAAAACAATTGAAAATAATTGAAAATAATTGAAAACAATTGAAAATAATTGATAAATAATTGAAAACAATTGAAAATAATTGAAAACAATTGAAAATAATTGAATATAATTGAAAACAATTGATAAATAATTGAAAACAATTGCAAATAATTGAAAATAATTGAAAATAATTGAAAACAATTGAAAATAATTGAAAATAATTGATAAATAATTGAAAACAATTGAAAATAATTGATAAATAATTGAAAACAATTGAAAATAATTGAAAATAATTTAAAACAATTGAAAATAATTGAAAATAATTTAAAATAATTGAAAACAATTGATAAGTAATTGAAAACAATTGAAAATAATTGAAAATAATTGAAAAAAATTGAAAATAATTGAAAATAATTGAAAATAATTGAAAACAATTGAAAACAATTGAAAACAATTGAAAACAATTGAAAACAATTGGAAATAATTGAAAATAATTATAAATTATTGAAAATAATTGAAAATAATTTATAAATAATTGATAAATGATTAATAAATAATTGAAAAAAATTGTAAAAAATATTAAATAATTGAAAATAATTGATAAATAATTGAAAATAATTGATAAATAATTGAAAACAATTGAAAATAATTGATAAATAATTGAAAACAATTGAAAATAAATGAAAACAATTGAAATAATTGAAAATAATTGAAAACAAATGATAATTAATTGAAAACAATTGAAAACAATGGAAAATAATTGAAAATAATTGAAAACATTTGAAAATAATTGAAAATAATTAAAAACAATTGAAAATAATTGAAAATAATTGAAAATAATTGAAAACAATTGAAAACAATTGAAAACAATTGAAAACAATTGGAAATAATTGAAAATAATTATAAATTATTGAAAATAATTGAAAATAATTGATAAATAATTGATAAATAATTAATAAATAATTGAACAAAATTGTAAATAATAATAAATAATTGAAAATAATTGATAAATAATTGAAAATAATTAAAAATAATTGAAAATAATTTAAAATAATTGAAAATAATTGATAAATAATTGAAAATAATTATAAATAATTGAAAATAATTGAAAATAATTGAAAATAATTGAAAATAATTGAAAATAATTATAAATAATTGAAAACAATTGAAAACAATTGGAAATAATTGAAAATAATTTAAAACAATTGATAAATAATTGAAAACAATTCAAAATAATTGAAAATAATTGAAAATAATTGAAAATAATTAAAATAATTGATAAATAATTGAAAACAATTGAAAATAATTGATAAATAATTGAAAATAATTATAAATAATTGAAAATAATTGAAAATAAAAGAAAATAATTGAAAATAATTGAAAATAATTATAAATAATTGAAAACAATTGAAAACAATTGAAAATAATTGAAATTAATTGAAAATAATTGAAAACAATTGATAAATAATTGAAAATAATTAAAAACAATTGAAAATAATTGAAAATAATTGATAAATAATTGAAAACAATTGAAAATAATTGATAAATAATTGAAAACAATTGAAAATAATTGAAAATAATAGAAAACAATTGAAAATAATTGATAAATAATTCAAACCAATTGATAACAATTGAAAATAATTGACAATAATTGAAAACAATTGATAAATAATTGAAAACAATTGAAAACAATTGAAAATAATTGATAAATAATTGAAAACAATTGAAAATAATTGGAAATAATTAAAACAGTTGAAAATAATTGATAAATAATTGAAAACAATTAAAAATAATTGATAAATAATTGAAAACAATTGAAAACGATTGAAAATAATTGATAAATAATTGAAAACAATTGAAAATAATTGAAAATAAATAAAACAAGTGAAAATAGTTGAAAATAATTGAAAATAATTGAAAACAATTGAAAATAATTGATAAATGATTGAAACCAATTGAAAACAATTGAAAATAATTGATAAATAATTGAAAACAATTGAATATAATTGGAAATAATTAAAACAGTTGAAAATAATTAAAAATAATTGATAAATAATTGAAAACAATTAAAAATAATTGATAAATAATTGAAAACAATTGAAAACAATTGAAAATAATTGATAAATAATTGAAAACAATTGAAAATAATTGAAAATAAATAAAACAATTGAAAATAATTAAAAATAATTGATAAATAATTGAAAACAATTAAAAATAATTGATAAATAATTGAAAACAATTGAAAATAATTGAAAATAATTGAAAATAATTGATAACAATTTATAAATAATTGAAAATGATTGAAAACAATTGAAAATAATTGAAATCAATTGAAAATAATTGAAAATAATTGAAAAGAATTGAAAATAATTGAAAATAATTGAAAACAATTGAAAATAATTGATAAATAATTGAAAACAATTGAAATTAATTGATAAATAATTGAAAACAATTGAAAATAATTGAAAATAATTAAAACAATTGAAAATTATTAAAAATAATTGATAAATAATTGAAAGCAATTAAAAATAATTGATAAATAATTGAAAACAATTGAAAACAATTGAAAATAATTGAAAACAATTGGAAATAATTGAAAATAATTATAAATTATTGAAAATAATTGAAAATAATTGATAAATAATTGATAAATAATTAATAAATAATTGAAAAAAATTGTAAATAATAATAAATAATTGAAAATAATTGAAAACAATTTAAAATAATTGAAAATAATTAAAAACAATTGAAAATAATTGAAAATAATTGAAAATAATTGAAAACAATAGATAAATAATTGAAAACAATTGAAAATAATTGGAAATAATTGAAAATAATTGAAAACAATTTAAAATAATTGAAAATAATTAAAAACAATTGAAAATAATTGAAAATAATTGAAAATGATTGAAAACAATTGAAAATAATTGATAAATAATTGAAACCAACAGAAAACAATTGAAAACAATTGATAAATAATTGAAAATAATTGAAAATAATTGAAAATAATTGAAAATAATTGAAAATAATTATAAATAATTGAAAACAGTTGAAACAATTGAAAATAATTGAAAATAATTGAAAACAATTGAAAATAATTGAAAATAAGTGAAAACAATTGATAAATAATTGAAAACAATTGAAAATAATTGAAAAGAACTGAAAATAATTGAAAATAATTGAAAACAATTGAAAATAATTGAAAATAATTGATAAATAATTGAAAACAATTGAAAATAATTGATAAATAATTGAAAACAATTGAAAATAATTGAAAATAATTTAAAACAAATGAAAATAATTGATAAATAATTGAAAACAATTGAAAATAATTGAAAATAATTGAAAACAATTGAAAATAATTGAAAATAATTGATAAATAATTGAAAACAATTGAAAATAATTGAAAATAATTGAAAATAGTTGAAAATAATTGAAAATAATTGAAAACAATTGAAAATAATTGATAAATGATTAAAACCAATTGAAAACAATTGAAAATAATTGATAAATAATTGAAAACTATTGAATATAATTGGAAATAATTAAAACAGTTGAAAATAATTAAAAATAATTGATAAATAATTGAAAACAATTAAAAATAATTGATAAATAATTGAAAACAATTGAAAACAATTGAAAATAATTGATAAATAATTGAAAACAATTGAAAATAATTGAAAATAAATAAAACAATTGAAAATAATTAAAAATAATTGATAAATAATTGAAAACAATTAAAAATAATTGATAAATAATTGAAAACAATTGAAAATAATTGAAAATAATTGATAACAATTTATAAATAATTGAAAATGATTGAAAACAATTGAAAATAATTGAAATCAATTGAAAATAATTGAAAATAATTGAAAAGAATTGAAAATAATTGAAAATAATTGAAAACAATTGAAAATAATTGATAAATAATTGAAAACAATTGAAATTAATTGATAAATAATTGAAAACAATTGAAAATAATTGAAAATAATTAAAACAATTGAAAATTATTAAAAATAATTGATAAATAATTGAAAGCAATTAAAAATAATTGATAAATAATTGAAAACAATTGAAAACAATTGAAAATAATTGAAAACAATTGGAAATAATTGAAAATAATTATAAATTATTGAAAATAATTGAAAATAATTGATAAATAATTGATAAATAATTAATAAATAATTGAAAAAAATTGTAAATAATAATAAATAATTGAAAATAATTGAAAACAATTTAAAATAATTGAAAATAATTAAAAACAATTGAAAATAATTGAAAATAATTGAAAATAATTGAAAACAATAGATAAATAATTGAAAACAATTGAAAATAATTGGAAATAATTGAAAATAATTGAAAACAATTTAAAATAATTGAAAATAATTAAAAACAATTGAAAATAATTGAAAATAATTGAAAATGATTGAAAACAATTGAAAATAATTGATAAATAATTGAAACCAACAGAAAACAATTGAAAACAATTGATAAATAATTGAAAATAATTGAAAATAATTGAAAATAATTGAAAATAATTGAAAATAATTGAAAATAATTGAAAATAATTATAAATAATTGAAAACAGTTGAAACAATTGAAAATAATTGAAAATAATTGAAAACAATTGAAAATAATTGAAAATAAGTGAAAACAATTGATAAATAATTGAAAACAATTGAAAATAATTGAAAAGAACTGAAAATAATTGAAAATAATTGAAAACAATTGAAAATAATTGAAAATAATTGATAAATAATTGAAAACAATTGAAAACAATTGAAAATAATTGAAAATAATTGAAAACAATAGATAAATAATTGAAAACAATTGAAAATAATTGGAAATAATTGACAATAATTGAAAACAATTTAAAATAATTGAAAATAATTAAAAACAATTGAAAATAATTGAAAATAATTGAAAATAATTGAAAACAATTGAAAATAATTGATAAATAATTGAAACCAATTGAAAACAATTGAAAATACTTGATAAATAATTGAAAACAATTGAAAATAATTGAAAATAATTAAAACATTTGAAAATAATTAAAAATAATTGATAAATAATTGAAAACAATTAAAAATAATTGATAAATAATTGAAAACAATTGAAAATAATTTAAAATAATTTAAAACAATTGATAAATAATTGAAAATAATTGATAAATAATTGAAAACAATTGAAAATAATTGAAAATAATTTAAAACAATTGAAAATAATTTAAAATAATTTAAAATGATTGAAAACAATTGATAAGTAATTGAAAACAATTGAAAATAATTGAAAATAATTGAAAAAAATTGAAAATAATTGAAAATAATTGAAAATAATTGAAAACAATTGAAAACAATTGAAAACAATTGAAAACAATTGGAAATAATTGAAAATAATTAAAAATTATTGAAATAATTGAAAATAATTGATAAATAATTGATAAATGATTAATAAATAATTGAAAAAAATTGTAAATAATATTAAATAATTGAAAATAATTGATAAATAATTGAAAATAATTGATAAATAATTGAAAACAATTGAAAATAATTGATAAATAATTGAAAACAATTGAAAATAATTGAAAACAATTGAAAATAATTGAAAATAATTGAAAACAAATGATAATTAATTGAAAACAATTGAAAACAATGGAAAATAATTGAAAATAATTGAAAACATATGAAAATAATTGAAAATAATTAAAAACAATTGAAAATAATTGAAAATAATTGAAAATAATTGAAAACAATTGAAAACAATTGAAAACAATTGGAAATAATTGAAAATAACTATAAATTATTGAAAATAATTGAAAATAATTGATAAATAATTGATAAATAATTAATAAATAATTGAAAAAAATTGTAAATAATAATAAATAATTGAAAATAATTGATAAATAATTGAAAATAATTAAAAATAATTGAAAATAATTGAAAATAATTGATAAATAATTGAAAATAATTATAAATAATTGAAAATAATTGAAAATAATTGAAAATAATTATAAATAATTGAAAACAATTGAAAACAATTGGAAATAATTGAAAATAATTTAAAACAATTGATAAATAATTGAAAACAATTCAAAATAATTGAAAATAATTGAAAAAAATTGAAAATAATTGAAAACAATTGAAAACAATTGAAAACAATTGAAAACAATTGGAAATAATTGAAAATAATTATAAATTATTGAAATAATTGAAAATAATTGATAAATAATTGATAAATGATTAATAAATAATTGAAAAAAATTGTAAATAATATTAAATAATTGAAAATAATTGATAAATAATTGAAAATAATTGATAAATAATTGAAAACAATTGAAAATAATTGATAAATAATTGAAAACAATTGAAAATAATTGAAAACAATTGAAAATAATTGAAAATAATTGAAAACAAATGATAATTAATTGAAAACAATTGAAAACAATGGAAAATAATTGAAAATAATTGAAAACATATGAAAATAATTGAAAATAATTAAAAACAATTGAAAATAATTGAAAATAATTGAAAATAATTGAAAACAATTGAAAACAATTGAAAACAATTGGAAATAATTGAAAATAACTATAAATTATTGAAAATAATTGAAAATAATTGATAAATAATTGATAAATAATTAATAAATAATTGAAAAAAATTGTAAATAATAATAAATAATTGAAAATAATTGATAAATAATTGAAAATAATTAAAAACAATTGAAAATAATTGAAAATAATTGAAAATGATTGAAAACAATTGAAAATAATTGATAAATAATTGAAACCAACAGAAAACAATTGAAAACAATTGATAAATAATTGAAAATAATTGAAAATAATTGAAAATAATTGAAAATAATTGAAAATAATTATAAATAATTGAAAACAGTTGAAACAATTGAAAATAATTGAAAATAATTGAAAACAATTGAAAATAATTGAAAATAAGTGAAAACAATTGATAAATAATTGAAAACAATTGAAAAGAATTGAAAAGAATTGAAAATAATTGAAAATAATTGAAAACAATTGAAAATAATTGAAAATAATTGAAAACAATTGAAAATAATTGATAAATAATTGAAAACAATTGAAAATAATTGAAAACAATTGAAAATAATTGAATATAGTTGAAAACAATTGATAAATAATTGAAAACAATTGCAAATAATTGAAAATAATTGAAAATAATTGAAAACAATTGAAAATAATTGAAAATAATTGATAAATAATTGAAAACAATTGAAAATAATTGATAAATAATTGAAAACAATTGAAAATAATTGAAAATAATTTAAAACAATTGAAAATAATTGAAAATAATTTAAAATAATTGAAAACAATTGATAAGTAATTGAAAACAATTGAAAATAATTGAAAATAATTGAAAAAAATTGAAAATAATTGAAAATAATTGAAAATAATTGAAAATAATTGAAAACAATTGAAAACAATTGAAAACAATTGAAAACAATTGGAAATAATTGAAAATAATTATAAATTATTGAAAATAATTGAAAATAATTTATAAATAATTGATAAATGATTAATAAATAATTGAAAAAAATTGTAAAAAATATTAAATAATTGAAAATAATTGATAAATAATTGAAAATAATTGATAAATAATTGAAAACAATTGAAAATAATTGATAAATAATTGAAAACAATTGAAAATAAATGAAAACAATTGAAATAATTGAAAATAATTGAAAACAAATGATAATTAATTGAAAACAATTGAAAACAATGGAAAATAATTGAAAATAATTGAAAACATTTGAAAATAATTGAAAATAATTAAAAACAATTGAAAATAATTGAAAATAATTGAAAATAATTGAAAACAATTGAAAACAATTGAAAACAATTGAAAACAATTGGAAATAATTGAAAATAATTATAAATTATTGAAAATAATTGAAAATAATTGATAAATAATTGATAAATAATTAATAAATAATTGAAAAAAATTGTAAATAATAATAAATAATTGAAAATAATTGATAAATAATTGAAAATAATTAAAAATAATTGAAAATAATTTAAAATAATTGAAAATAATTGATAAATAATTGAAAATAATTATAAATAATTGAAAATAATTGAAAATAATTGAAAATAATTGAAAATAATTGAAAATAATTATAAATAATTGAAAACAATTGAAAACAATTGGAAATAATTGAAAATAATTTAAAACAATTGATAAATAATTGAAAACAATTCAAAATAATTGAAAATAATTGAAAATAATTGAAAATAATTAAAATAATTGATAAATAATTGAAAACAATTGAAAATAATTGATAAATAATTGAAAATAATTATAAATAATTGAAAATAATTGAAAATAAAAGAAAATAATTGAAAATAATTGAAAATAATTATAAATAATTGAAAACAATTGAAAACAATTGAAAATAATTGAAATTAATTGAAAATAATTGAAAACAATTGATAAATAATTGAAAATAATTAAAAACAATTGAAAATAATTGAAAATAATTGATAAATAATTGAAAACAATTGAAAATAATTGATAAATAATTGAAAACAATTGAAAATAATTGAAAATAATAGAAAACAATTGAAAATAATTGATAAATAATTCAAACCAATTGAAAACAATTGAAAATAATTGACAATAATTGAAAACAATTGATAAATAATTGAAAACAATTGAAAACAATTGAAAATAATTGATAAATAATTGAAAACAATTGAAAATAATTGGAAATAATTAAAACAGTTGAAAATAATTGATAAATAATTGAAAACAATTGAAAACAATTGAAAATAATTGATAAATAATTGAAAACAATTGAAAATAATTGAAAATAAATAAAACAATTGAAAATAATTAAAAATAATTGATAAATAATTGAAAAAAATTAAAAATAATTGATAAATAATTGAAAACAATTGAAAATAATTGAAAATAATTGAAAATAATTGATAACAATTTATAAATAATTGAAAATGATTGAAAACAATTGAAAATAATTGAAATCAATTGAAAATAATTGAAAATAATTGAAAAGAATTGAAAATAATTGAAAATAATTGAAAACAATTGAAAATAATTGATAAATAATTGAAAACAATTGAAATTAATTGATAAATAATTGAAAACAATTGAAAATAATTGAAAATAATTAAAACAATTGAAAATTATTAAAAATAATTGATAAATAATTGAAAGCAATTAAAAATAATTGATAAATAATTGAAAACAATTGAAAACAATTGAAAATAATTGAAAACAATTGGAAATAATTGAAAATAATTATAAATTATTGAAAATAATTGAAAATAATTGATAAATAATTGATAAATAATTAATAAATAATTGAAAAAAATTGTAAATAATAATAAATAATTGAAAATAATTGAAAACAATTTAAAATAATTGAAAATAATTAAAAACAATTGAAAATAATTGAAAATAATTGAAAACAATAGATAAATAATTGAAAACAATTGAAAATAATTGGAAATAATTGAAAATAATTGAAAACAATTTAAAATAATTGAAAATAATTAAAAACAATTGAAAATAATTGAAAATAATTGAAAATGATTGAAAACAATTGAAAATAATTGATAAATAATTGAAACCAACAGAAAACAATTGAAAACAATTGATAAATAATTGAAAATAATTGAAAATAATTGAAAATAATTGAAAATAATTGAAAATAATTATAAATAATTGAAAACAGTTGAAACAATTGAAAATAATTGAAAATAATTGAAAACAATTGAAAATAATTGAAAATAAGTGAAAACAATTGATAAATAATTGAAAACAATTGAAAATAATTGAAAAGAACTGAAAATAATTGAAAATAATTGAAAACAATTGAAAATAATTGAAAATAATTGATAAATAATTGAAAACAATTGAAAATAATTGATAAATAATTGAAAACAATTGAAAATAATTGAAAATAATTTAAAACAAATGAAAATAATTGATAAATAATTGAAAACAATTGAAAATAATTGAAAATAATTGAAAACAATTGAAAATAATTGAAAATAATTGATAAATAATTGAAAACAATTGAAAATAATTGAAAATAATTGAAAATAGTTGAAAATAATTGAAAATAATTGAAAACAATTGAAAATAATTGATAAATGATTGAAACCAATTGAAAACAATTGAAAATAATTGATAAATAATTGAAAACAATTGAATATAATTGGAAATAATTAAAACAGTTGAAAATAATTAAAAATAATTGATAAATAATTGAAAACAATTAAAAATAATTGATAAATAATTGAAAACAATTGAAAACAATTGAAAATAATTGATAAATAATTGAAAACAATTGAAAATAATTGAAAATAAATAAAACAATTGAAAATAATTAAAAATAATTGATAAATAATTGAAAACAATTAAAAATAATTGATAAATAATTGAAAACAATTGAAAATAATTGAAAATAATTGATAACAATTTATAAATAATTGAAAATGATTGAAAACAATTGAAAATAATTGAAATCAATTGAAAATAATTGAAAATAATTGAAAAGAATTGAAAATAATTGAAAATAATTGAAAACAATTGAAAATAATTGATAAATAATTGAAAACAATTGAAATTAATTGATAAATAATTGAAAACAATTGAAAATAATTGAAAATAATTAAAACAATTGAAAATTATTAAAAATAATTGATAAATAATTGAAAGCAATTAAAAATAATTGATAAATAATTGAAAACAATTGAAAACAATTGAAAATAATTGAAAACAATTGGAAATAATTGAAAATAATTATAAATTATTGAAAATAATTGAAAATAATTGATAAATAATTGATAAATAATTAATAAATAATTGAAAAAAATTGTAAATAATAATAAATAATTGAAAATAATTGAAAACAATTTAAAATAATTGAAAATAATTAAAAACAATTGAAAATAATTGAAAATAATTGAAAATAATTGAAAACAATAGATAAATAATTGAAAACAATTGAAAATAATTGGAAATAATTGAAAATAATTGAAAACAATTTAAAATAATTGAAAATAATTAAAAACAATTGAAAATAATTGAAAATAATTGAAAATGATTGAAAACAATTGAAAATAATTGATAAATAATTGAAACCAACAGAAAACAATTGAAAACAATTGATAAATAATTGAAAATAATTGAAAATAATTGAAAATAATTGAAAATAATTGAAAATAATTATAAATAATTGATAAATAATTGAAAACAATTGAAAATAATTGAAAAGAACTGAAAATAATTGAAAATAATTGAAAACAATTGAAAATAATTGAAAATAATTGATAAATAATTGAAAACAATTGAAAATAATTGATAAATAATTGAAAATAATTGAAAATAATTGAAAATAATTTAAAACAAATGAAAATAATTGATAAATAATTGAAAACAATTGAAAATAATTGAAAATAATTGAAAACAATTGAAAATAATTGAAAATAATTGATAAATAATTGAAAACAATTGAAAATAATTGAAAATAATTGAAAACAATTGAAAACAATTGAAAATAATTGAAAATAATTGAAAACAATAGATAAATAATTGAAAACAATTGAAAATAATTGGAAATAATTGACAATAATTGAAAACAATTTAAAATAATTGAAAATAATTAAAAACAATTGAAAATAATTGAAAATAATTGAAAATAATTGAAAACAATTGAAAATAATTGATAAATAATTGAAACCAATTGAAAACAATTGAAAATACTTGATAAATAATTGAAAACAATTGAAAATAATTGAAAATAATTAAAACATTTGAAAATAATTAAAAATAATTGATAAATAATTGAAAACAATTAAAAATAATTGATAAATAATTGAAAACAATTGAAAATAATTTAAAATAATTTAAAACAATTGATAAATAATTGAAAATAATTGATAAATAATTGAAAACAATTGAAAATAATTGAAAATAATTTAAAACAATTGAAAATAATTTAAAATAATTTAAAATGATTGAAAACAATTGATAAGTAATTGAAAACAATTGAAAATAATTGAAAATAATTGAAAAAAATTGAAAATAATTGAAAATAATTGAAAATAATTGAAAACAATTGAAAACAATTGAAAACAATTGAAAACAATTGGAAATAATTGAAAATAATTATAAATTATTGAAATAATTGAAAATAATTGATAAATAATTGATAAATGATTAATAAATAATTGAAAAAAATTGTAAATAATATTAAATAATTGAAAATAATTCATAAATAATTGAAAATAATTGATAAATAATTGAAAACAATTGAAAATAATTGATAAATAATTGAAAACAATTGAAAATAATTGAAAACAATTGAAAATAATTGAAAATAATTGAAAACAAATGATAATTAATTGAAAACAATTGAAAACAATGGAAAATAATTGAAAATAATTGAAAACATATGAAAATAATTGAAAATAATTAAAAACAATTGAAAATAATTGAAAATAATTGAAAATAATTGAAAACAATTGAAAACAATTGAAAACAATTGGAAATAATTGAAAATAACTATAAATTATTGAAAATAATTGAAAATAATTGATAAATAATTAATAAATAATTAATAAATAATTGAAAAAAATTGTAAATAATAATAAATAATTGAAAATAATTGATAAATAATTGAAAATAATTAAAAATAATTGAAAATAATTGAAAATAATTGATAAATAATTGAAAATAATTATAAATAATTGAAAATAATTGAAAATAATTGAAAATTATTGAAAATAATTGAAAATAATTATAAATAATTGAAAACAATTGAAAACAATTGGAAATAATTGAAAATAATTTAAAACAATTGATAAATAATTGAAAACAATTCAAAATAATTGAAAATAATTGAAAATAATTGAAAATAATTGAAAACAATTGAAAACAATTGAAAACAATTGAAAACAATTGGAAATAATTGAAAATAATTATAAATTATTGAAATAATTGAAAATAATTGATAAATAATTGATAAATGATTAATAAATAATTGAAAAAAATTGTAAATAATATTAAATAATTGAAAATAATTGATAAATAATTGAAAATAATTGATAAATAATTGAAAACAATTGAAAATAATTGATAAATAATTGAAAACAATTGAAAATAATTGAAAACAATTGAAAATAATTGAAAATAATTGAAAACAAATGATAATTAATTGAAAACAATTGAAAACAATGGAAAATAATTGAAAATAATTGAAAACATATGAAAATAATTGAAAATAATTAAAAACAATTGAAAATAATTGAAAATAATTGAAAATAATTGAAAACAATTGAAAACAATTGAAAACAATTGGAAATAATTGAAAATAACTATAAATTATTGAAAATAATTGAAAATAATTGATAAATAATTCATAAATAATTAATAAATAATTGAAAAAAATTGTAAATAATAATAAATAATTGAAAATAATTGATAAATAATTGAAAATAATTAAAAATAATTGAAAATAATTGAAAATAATTGATAAATAATTGAAAATAATTATAAATAATTGAAAATAATTGAAAATAATTGAAAATAATTGAAAATAATTGAAAATAATTATAAATAATTGAAAACAATTGAAAACAATTGGAAATAATTAAAAATTATTTAAAACAATTGATAAATAATTGAAAACAATTCAAAATAATTGAAAATAATTGAAAATAATTGAAAATAATTAAAATAATTGATAAATAATTGAAAACAATTGAAAATAATTGATAAATAATTGAAAATAATTATAAATAATTGAAAATAATTGAAAATAATTGAAAATGATTGAAAACAATTGAAAATAATTGATAAATAATTGAAACCAACAGAAAACAATTGAAAACAGTTGATAAATAATTGAAAATAATTGAAAATAATTGAAAATAATTGAAAATAATTGAAAATAATTATAAATAATTGAAAACAGTTGAAACAATTGAAAATAATTGAAAATAATTGAAAACAATTGAAAACAATTGATAAGTAATTGAAAACAGTTGAAAACAATTGAAAATAATTGAAAATAATTGAAAACATTTGAAAATAATTGAAAATAATTGAAAACAATTGAAAACAATTGAAAACAATTGAAAACAATTGGAAATAATTGAAAATAATTGAAAACAATTAAAAATAATTGATAAATAATTGAAAACAATTGAAAATAATTGAAAATAATTTAAAACAATTGATAAATAATTGAAAATAATTGAAAATAATTGAAAATGATTGAAAACAATTGAAAATAATTGATAAATAATTGAAACCAACAGAAAACAATTGAAAACAATTGATAAATAATTGAAAATAATTGAAAATAATTGAAAATAATTGAAAATAATTGAAAATAATTGAAAATAATTATAAATAATTGAAAACAGTTGAAACAATTGAAAATAATTGAAAATAATTGAAAACAATTGAAAATAATTGAAAACAATTGATAAATAATTGAAAACAATTGAAAATAATTGAAAAGAATTGAAAATAATTGAAAATAATTGAAAACAATTGAAAATAATTGAAAATAATTGATAAATTATTGAAAACAATTGAAAATAATTGATAAATAATTGAAAACAATTGAAAATAATTGAAAATAATTGATAAATAATTGAAAACAATTGAAAATAATTGATAAATAATTGAAAACAATTGAAAATAATTGAAAATAATTTAAAACAATTGAAAATAATTGATAAATAATTGAAAACAATTGAAAATAATTGAAAATAATTGAAAACAATTGAAAATAATTGAAAATAATTGATAAATAATTGAAAACAATTGAAAATAATTGAAAATAATTGAAAACAATTGAAAAAAATTGAAAATAAATGAAAATAATTTAAAACAATAGATAGATAATTGAAAACAATTGAAAATAATTGGAAATAATTGAAAACAATTGAGAATAATTGATAAATAATTGAAACCAATTGAAAACAATTGAAAATACTTGATAAATAATTGAAAACAATTGAAAATAATTGAAAATAATTAAAACAATTGAAAATAATTAAAAATAATTGATAAATAATTGAAAACAATTAAAAATAATTTATAAATAATTGAAAACAATTGAAAATAATTGAAAATAATTTAAAACAATTGATAAATAATTGAAAATAATTGAAAATAATTGAAAATGATTGAAAACAATTGAAAATAATTGATAAATAATTGAAACCAACAGAAAACAATTGAAAACAATTGATAAATAATTGAAAATAATTGAAAATAATT
This sequence comes from Andrena bucephala, assembly GCA_947577245.1. Classification (NCBI taxonomy): domain Eukaryota; kingdom Metazoa; phylum Arthropoda; class Insecta; order Hymenoptera; family Andrenidae; genus Andrena; species Andrena bucephala. The sequence goes on from OX387717.1 coordinate 61,359,147, forward strand.
GAAAATAATTGAAAATAATTGAAAATAATTATAAATAATTGAAAACAATTGAAACAATTGAAAATAATTGAAAATAATTGAAAACAATTGAAAATAATTGAATATAATTGAAAACAATTGATAAATAATTGAAAACAATTGCAAATAATTGAAAATAATTGAAAATAATTGAAAATAATTGAAAACAATTGAAAATAATTGATAATAATTGATAAATAATTGAAAACAATTGAAAATAATTGATAAATAATTGAAAACAATTGAAAATAATTGAAAATAATTGAAAACAATTGAAAATAATTGAAAATAATTGAAAACAATTGAAAACAATTGAAAACAATTGATAAGTAATTGAAAACAGTTGAAAACAATTGAAAATAATTGAAAATAATTGAAAACATTTGAAAATAATTGAAAATAATTGAAAACAATTGAAAACAATTGAAAACAATTGAAAACAATTGGAAATAATTGAAAATAATTGAAAACAATTGAAAATAATTGAAAATAATTGAAAACAATTGAAAACAATTGAAAATAATTGGAAATAATTGAAAACAATAGATAAATAATTGAAAACAATTGAAAATAATTGGAAATAATTGAAAATAATTGAAAACAATTTAAAATAATTGAAAATAATTAAAAACAATTGATAAATAATTGAAAACAATTGAAAACAATTGAAAATAATTGAATATAATTAAAAACAACTGATAAGTAATTGAAAAAAATTGAAAATAATTGAAAATTATTGAAAATAATTGAAAACAATTTAAAATAATTGAAAATAATTAAAAACAATTGAAAATAATTGAAAATAATTTAAAACAATTGAAAATACTTGATAAATAATTGAAAACAATTGAAAATAATTGAAAATAATTAAAACAATTGAAAATAATTGGAAATAATTGAAAATAATTGAAAACAATTTAAAATAATTGAAAATAATTAAAAACAATTGAAAATAATTGAAAATGATTGAAAATAATTGAAAATAATTGAAAACAATTGAAAATAATTGATAAATAATTGAAACCAATTGAAAACAATTGAAAATACTTTATAAATAATTGAAAACAATTGAAAATAATTGAAAATAATTAAAACAATTGAAAATAATTAAAAATAATTGATAAATAATTGAAAACAATTAAAAATAATTGATAAATAATTGAAAACAATTGAAAATAATTGAAAATAATTTAAAACAATTGATAAATAATTGAAAATAATTGAAAATAATTGAAAATGATTGAAAACAATTGAAAATAATTGATAAATAATTGAAACCAACAGAAAACAATTGAAAACAATTGATAAATAATTGAAACTAATTGAAAATAATTGAAAATAATTGAAAATAATTGAAATTAATTATAAATAATTGAAAACAATTGAAACAATTGAAAATAATTGAAAACAATTGAAAATAATTGAAAACAATTGAAAATAATTGAAAACAATTGAAAATAATTGAAAATAATTGAAAACAAATGAAAATAATTGAAAATAATTGAAAATAATTTAAAACAATTGAAAACAATTGAAAACAATTGAAAACAATTGGAAATAATTGAAAATAATTATAAATTATTGAAAATAATTGAAAATAATTGATAAATAATTGATAAATAATTAATAAATAATTGAAAAAAATTGTAAATAATAATAAATAATTGAAAATAATTGAAAACAATTTAAAATAATTGAAAATAATTAAAAACAATTGAAAATAATTGAAAATAATTGAAAATAATTGAAAACAATTGAAAACAATTGAAAACAATTGAAAACAATTGGAAATAATTGAAAATAATTATAAATTATTGAAATAATTGAAAATAATTGATAAATAATTGATAAATGATTAATAAATAATTGAAAAAAATTGTAAATAATATTAAATAATTGAAAATAATTGATAAATAATTGAAAATAATTGATAAATAATTGAAAACAATTGAAAATAATTGATAAATAATTGAAAACAATTGAAAATAATTGAAAACAATTGAAAATAATTGAAAATAATTGAAAACAAATGATAATTAATTGAAAACAATTGAAAACAATGGAAAATAATTGAAAATAATTGAAAACATATGAAAATAATTGAAAATAATTAAAAACAATTGAAAATAATTGAAAATAATTGAAAATAATTGAAAACAATTGAAAACAATTGAAAACAATTGGAAATAATTGAAAATAACTATAAATTATTGAAAATAATTGAAAATAATTGATAAATAATTGATAAATAATTAATAAATAATTGAAAAAAATTGTAAATAATAATAAATAATTGAAAATAATTGATAAATAATTGAAAATAATTAAAAATAATTGAAAATAATTGAAAATAATTGATAAATAATTGAAAATAATTATAAATAATTGAAAATAATTGAAAATAATTGAAAATTATTGAAAATAATTGAAAATAATTATAAATAATTGAAAACAATTGAAAACAATTGGAAATACTTGAAAATAATTTAAAACAATTGATAAATAATTGAAAACAATTCAAAATAATTGAAAATAATTGAAAATAATTGAAAATAATTGAAAACAATTGAAAACAATTGAAAACAATTGAAAACAATTGGAAATAATTGAAAATAATTATAAATTATTGAAATAATTGAAAATAATTGATAAATAATTGATAAATGATTAATAAATAATTGAAAAAAATTGTAAATAATATTAAATAATTGAAAATAATTGATAAATAATTGAAAATAATTGATAAATAATTGAAAACAATTGAAAATAATTGATAAATAATTGAAAACAATTGAAAATAATTGAAAACAATTGAAAATAATTGAAAATAATTGAAAACAAATGATAATTAATTGAAAACAATTGAAAACAATGGAAAATAATTGAAAATAATTGAAAACATATGAAAACAATTGAAAATAATTAAAAACAATTGAAAATAATTGAAAATAATTGAAAATAATTGAAAACAATTGAAAACAATTGAAAACAATTGGAAATAATTGAAAATAACTATAAATTATTGAAAATAATTGAAAATAATTGATAAATAATTGATAAATAATTAATAAATAATTGAAAAAAATTGTAAATAATAATAAATAATTGAAAATAATTGATAAATAATTGAAAATAATTAAAAATAATTGAAAATAATTGAAAATAATTGATAAATAATTGAAAATAATTATAAATAATTGAAAATAATTGAAAATAATTGAAAATAATTGAAAATAATTGAAAATAATTATAAATAATTGAAAACAATTGAAAACAATTGGAAATAATTAAAAATTATTTAAAACAATTGATAAATAATTGAAAACAATTCAAAATAATTGAAAATAATTGAAAATAATTGAAAATAATTAAAATAATTGATAAATAATTGAAAACAATTGAAAATAATTGATAAATAATTGAAAATAATTATAAATAATTGAAAATAATTGAAAATAATTGAAAATGATTGAAAACAATTGAAAATAATTGATAAATAATTGAAACCAACAGAAAACAATTGAAAACAGTTGATAAATAATTGAAAATAATTGAAAATAATTGAAAATAATTGAAAATAATTGAAAATAATTATAAATAATTGAAAACAGTTGAAACAATTGAAAATAATTGAAAATAATTGAAAACAATTGAAAACAATTGATAAGTAATTGAAAACAGTTGAAAACAATTGAAAATAATTGAAAATAATTGAAAACATTTGAAAATAATTGAAAATAATTGAAAACAATTGAAAACAATTGAAAACAATTGAAAACAATTGGAAATAATTGAAAATAATTGAAAACAATTGAAAATAATTGAAAATAATTGAAAACAATTGAAAACAATTGAAAATAATTGAAAATAATTGAAAACAATAGATAAATAATTGAAAACAATTGAAAATAATTGGAAATAATTGAAAATAATTGAAAACAATTTAAAATAATTGAAAATAATTAAAAACAATTGATAAATAATTGAAAACAATTGAAAACAATTGAAAATAATTGAATATAATTAAAAACAATTGATAAGTAATTGAAAAAAATTGAAAATAATTGAAAATTATTGAAAATAATTGAAAACAATTTAAAATAATTGAAAATAATTAAAAACAATTGAAAATAATTGAAAATAATTGAAAACAATTGAAAATACTTGATAAATAATTGAAAACAATTGAAAATAATTGAAAATAATTAAAACAATTGAAAATAATTGGAAATAATTGAAAATAATTTAAAACAATTTAAAATAATTGAAAATAATTAAAAACAATTGAAAATAATTGAAAATGATTGAAAATAATTGAAAATAATTGAAAACAATTGAAAATAATTGATAAATAATTGAAACCAATTGTAAACAATTGAAAATACTTGATAAATAATTGAAAACAATTGAAAATAATTGAAAATAATTGATAAATAATTGAAAACAATTGAAAATAATTGAAAATAATTGAAAACAATTGAAAACAATTGAAAATAATTGAAAATAATTGAAAATAATTGAAAACAATAGATAAATAATTGAAAACAATTGAAAATAATTGGAAATAATTGAAAATAATTGAAAACAATTTAAAATAATTGAAAATAATTAAAAACAATTGAAAATAATTGAAAATAATTGAAAATAATTGAAAATAATTGAAAACAATTGAAAATAATTGAAAATAATTAAAACAATTGAAAATAATTAAAAATAATTGATAAATAATTGAAAACAATTAAAAATAATTGATAAATAATTGAAAACAATTGAAAATAATTGAAAATAATTTAAAACAATTGATAAATAATTGAAAATAATTGAAAATAATTGAAAATGATTGAAAACAATTGAAAATAATTGATAAATAATTGAAACCAACAGAAAACAATTGAAAACAATTGATAAATAATTGAAACTAATTGAAAATAATTGAAAATAATTGAAAATAATTGAAATTAATTATAAATAATTGAAAACAATTGAAACAATTGAAAATAATTGAAAACAATTGAAAATAATTGAAAACAATTGAAAATAATTGAAAACAATTGAAAATAATTGAAAATAATTGAAAACAAATGATAATTAATTGAAAACAATTGAAAACAATGGAAAATAATTGAAAATAATTAAAAACATTTGAAAATAATTGAAAATAATTAAAAACAATTGAAAATAATTGAAAATAATTGAAAATAATTTAAAACAATTGAAAACAATTGAAAACAATTGAAAACAATTGGAAATAATTGAAAATAATTATAAATTATTGAAAATAATTGAAAATAATTGATAAATAATTGATAAATAATTAATAAATAATTGAAAAAAATGTAAATAATAATAAATAATTGAAAATAATTGAAAACAATTTAAAATAATTGAAAATAATTAAAAACAATTTAAAATAATTGAAAATAATTGAAAATAATTGAAAACAATAGATAAATAATTGAAAACAATTGAAAATAATTGGAAATAATTGAAAACAATTGAGAATAATTGATAAATAATTGAAACCAATTGAAAACAATTGAAAATACTTGATAAATAATTGAAAACAATTGAAAATAATTGAAAATAATTAAAACAATTGAAAATAATTAAAAATAATTGATAAATAATTGAAAACAATTAAAAATAATTGATAAATAATTGAAAACAATTGAAAATAATTGAAAATAATTTAAAACAATTGATAAATAATTGAAAATAATTGAAAATAATTGAAAATGATTGAAAACAATTGAAAATAATTGATAAATAATTGAAACCAACAGAAAACAATTGAAAACAATTGATAAATAATTGAAAATAATTGAAAATAATTGAAAATAATTGAAAATAATTGAAAATAATTATAAATAATTGAAAACAATTGAAACAATTGAAAATAATTGAAAATAATTGAAAACAATTGAAAATAATTGAATATAATTGAAAACAATTGATAAATAATTGAAAACAATTGCAAATAATTGAAAATAATTGAAAATAATTGAAAATAATTGAAAACAATTGAAAATAATTGATAATAATTGATAAATAATTGAAAACAATTGAAAATAATTGATAAATAATTGAAAACAATTGAAAATAATTGAAAATAATTGAAAACAATTGAAAATAATTGAAAATAATTGAAAACAATTGAAAACAATTGATAAGTAATTGAAAACAGTTGAAAACAATTGAAAATAATTGAAAATAATTGAAAACATTTGAAAATAATTGAAAATAATTGAAAACAATTGAAAACAATTGAAAACAATTGAAAACAATTGGAAATAATTGAAAATAATTGAAAACAATTGAAAATAATTGAAAATAATTGAAAACAATTGAAAACAATTGAAAATAATTGAAAATAATTGAAAACAATAGATAAATAATTGAAAACAATTGAAAATAATTGGAAATAATTGAAAATAATTGAAAACAATTTAAAATAATTGAAAATAATTAAAAACAATTGATAAATAATTGAAAACAATTGAAAACAATTGAAAATAATTGAATATAATTAAAAACAACTGATAAGTAATTGAAAAAAATTGAAAATAATTGAAAATTATTGAAAATAATTGAAAACAATTTAAAATAATTGAAAATAATTAAAAACAATTGAAAATAATTGAAAATAATTGAAAACAATTGAAAATACTTGATAAATAATTGAAAACAATTGAAAATAATTGAAAATAATTAAAACAATTGAAAATAATTGGAAATAATTGAAAATAATTGAAAACAATTTAAAATAATTGAAAATAATTAAAAACAATTGAAAATAATTGAAAATGATTGAAAATAATTGAAAATAATTGAAAACAATTGAAAATAATTGATAAATAATTGAAACCAATTGAAAACAATTGAAAATACTTTATAAATAATTGAAAACAATTGAAAATAATTGAAAATAATTAAAACAATTGAAAATAATTAAAAATAATTGATAAATAATTGAAAACAATTAAAAATAATTGATAAATAATTGAAAACAATTGAAAATAATTGAAAATAATTTAAAACAATTGATAAATAATTGAAAATAATTGAAAATAATTGAAAATGATTGAAAACAATTGAAAATAATTGATAAATAATTGAAACCAACAGAAAACAATTGAAAACAATTGATAAATAATTGAAACTAATTGAAAATAATTGAAAATAATTGAAAATAATTGAAATTAATTATAAATAATTGAAAACAATTGAAACAATTGAAAATAATTGAAAACAATTGAAAATAATTGAAAACAATTGAAAATAATTGAAAACAATTGAAAATAATTGAAAATAATTGAAAACAAATGAAAATAATTGAAAATAATTGAAAATAATTTAAAACAATTGAAAACAATTGAAAACAATTGAAAACAATTGGAAATAATTGAAAATAATTATAAATTATTGAAAATAATTGAAAATAATTGATAAATAATTGATAAATAATTAATAAATAATTGAAAAAAATTGTAAATAATAATAAATAATTGAAAATAATTGAAAACAATTTAAAATAATTGAAAATAATTAAAAACAATTGAAAATAATTGAAAATAATTGAAAATAATTGAAAACAATAGATAAATAATTGAAAACAATTGAAAATAATTGGAGATAATTGAAAATAATTGAAAACAATTTAAAATAATTGAAAATAATTAAAAACAATTGAAAATAATTGAAAATAATTGAAAATGATTGAAAACAATTGAAAATAATTGATAAATAATTGAAACCAACAGAAAACAATTGAAAACAATTGATAAATAATTCAAAATAATTGAAAATAATTGAAAATAATTGAAAATAATTGAAAATAATTGAAAATAATTATAAATAATTGAAAACAGTTGAAACAATTGAAAATAATTGAAAATAATTGAAAACAATTGAAAATAATTGAAAATAAGTGAAAACAATTGATAAATAATTGAAAACAATTGAAAATAATTGAAAAGAATTGAAAATAATTGAAAATAATTGAAAACAATTGAAAATAATTGAAAATAATTGAAAACAATTGAAAATAATTGATAAATAATTGAAAACAATTGAAAATAATTGAAAATAATTTAAAACAATTGAAAATAATTGATAAATAATTGAAAACAATTGAAAATAATTGAAAATAATTGAAAACAATTGAAAATAATTGAAAATAATTGATAAATAATTGAAAACAATTGAAAATAATTGAAAATAATGGAAAACAATTGAAAACAATTGAAAATAATTGAAAATAATTGAAAACAATAGATAAATAATTGAAAACAATTGAAAATAATTGGAAATAATTGAAAATAATTGAAAATAATTGAAAATAATTGAAAATAATTATAAATAATTGAAAACAATTGAAACAATTGAAAATAATTGAAAATAATTGAAAACAATTGAAAATAATTGAAAATAATTGAAAATAATTGAAAACAATAGATAAATAATTGAAAACAATTGAAAATAATTGGAAATAATTGAAAATAATTGAAAACAATTTAAAATAATTGAAAATAATTAAAAACAATTGAAAATAATTGAAAATAATTGAAAATGATTGAAAACAATTGAAAATAATTGATAAATAATTGAAACCAACAGAAAACAATTGAAAACAATTGATAAATAATTGAAAATAATTGAAAATAATTGAAAATAATTGAAAATAATTGAAAATAATTATAAATAATTGAAAACAGTTGAAACAATTGAAAATAATTGAAAATAATTGAAAACAATTGAAAATAATTGAAAATAAGTGAAAACAATTGATAAATAATTGAAAACAATTGAAAATAATTGAAAAGAATTGAAAATAATTGAAAATAATTGAAAACAATTGAAAATAATTGAAAATAATTGAAAACAATTGAAAATAATTGATAAATAATTGAAAACAATTGAAAATAATTTAAAACAATTGAAAATAATTGAATATAATTGAAAACAATTGATAAATAATTGAAAACAATTGCAAATAATTGAAAATAATTGAAAATAATTGAAAACAATTGAAAATAATTGAAAATAATTGATAAATAATTGAAAACAATTGAAAATAATTGATAAATAATTGAAAACAATTGAAAATAATTGAAAATAATTTAAAACAATTGAAAATAATTGAAAATAATTTAAAATAATTGAAAACAATTGATAAGTAATTGAAAACAATTGAAAATAATTGAAAATAATTGAAAAAAATTGAAAATAATTGAAAATAATTGAAAATAATTGAAAACAATTGAAAACAATTGAAAACAATTGAAAACAATTGGAAATAATTGAAAATAATTATAAATTATTGAAAATAATTGAAAATAATTGATAAATAATTGATAAATGATTAATAAATAATTGAAAAAAAATGTAAAAAATATTAAATAATTGAAAATAATTGATAAATAATTGAAAATAATTGAAAATAATTGAAAATGATTGAAAACAATTGAAAATAATTGATAAATAATTGAAACCAACAGAAAACAATTGAAAACAATTGATAAATAATTGAAAATAATTGAAAATAATTGAAAATAATTGAAAATAATTGAAAATAATTATAAATAATTGAAAACAGTTGAAACAATTGAAAATAATTGAAAATAATTGAAAACAATTGAAAATAATTGAAAATAAGTGAAAACAATTGATAAATAATTGAAAACAATTGAAAATAATTGAAAAGAATTGAAAATAATTGAAAATAATTGAAAACAATTGAAAATAATTGAAAATAATTGAAAACAATTGAAAATAATTGATAAATAATTGAAAACAATTGAAAATAATTGAAAATAATTTAAAACAATTGAAAATAATTGAAAATAATTTAAAATAATTGAAAACAATTGATAAGTAATTGAAAACAATTGAAAATAATTGAAAATAATTGAAAAAAATTGAAAATAATTGAAAATAATTGAAAATAATTGAAAACAATTGAAAACAATTGAAAACAATTGAAAACAATTGAAAATAATTGATAAATAATTGAAAACAATTGAAAATAAATGAAAACAATTGAAATAATTGAAAATAATTGAAAACAAATGATAATTAATTGAAAACAATTGAAAACAATGGAAAATAATTGAAAATAATTGAAAACATTTGAAAACAATAGATAAATAATTGAAAACAATTGAAAATAATTGGAAATAATTGAAAATAATTGAAAACAATTTAAAATAATTGAAAATAATTAAAAACAATTGAAAATAATTGAAAATAATTGAAAATGATTGAAAACAATTGAAAATAATTGATAAATAATTGAAACCAACAGAAAACAATTGAAAACAATTGATAAATAATTGAAAATAATTGAAAATAATTGAAAATAATTGAAAATAATTGAAAATAATTATAAATAATTGAAAACAGTTGAAACAATTGAAAATAATTGAAAATAATTGAAAACAATTGAAAATAATTGAAAATAAGTGAAAACAATTGATAAATAATTGAAAACAATTGAAAATAATTGAAAAGAATTGAAAATAATTGAAAATAATTGAAAACAATTGAAAATAATTGAAAATAATTGAAAACAATTGAAAATAATTGATAAATAATTGAAAACAATTGAAAATAATTGAAAACAATTGAAAATAATTGAATATAATTGAAAACAATTGATAAATAATTGAAAACAATTGCAAATAATTGAAAATAATTGAAAATAATTGAAAACAATTGAAAATAATTGAAAATAATTGATAAATAATTGAAAACAATTGAAAATAATTGATAAATAATTGAAAACAATTGAAAATAATTGAAAATAATTTAAAACAATTGAAAATAATTGAAAATAATTTAAAATAATTGAAAACAATTGATAAGTAATTGAAAACAATTGAAAATAATTGAAAATAATTGAAAAAAATTGAAAATAATTGAAAATAATTGAAAATAATTGAAAACAATTGAAAACAATTGAAAACAATTGAAAACAATTGGAAATAATTGAAAATAATTATAAATTATTGAAAATAATTGAAAATAATTGATAAATAATTGATAAATGATTAATAAATAATTGAAAAAAAATGTAAAAAATATTAAATAATTGAAAATAATTGATAAATAATTGAAAATAATTGATAAATAATTGAAAACAATTGAAAATAATTGATAAATAATTGAAAACAATTGAAAATAAATGAAAACAATTGAAATAATTGAAAATAATTGAAAACAAATGATAATTAATTGAAAACAATTGAAAACAATGGAAAATAATTGAAAATAATTGAAAACATTTGAAAACAATAGATAAATAATTGAAAACAATTGAAAATAATTGGAAATAATTGAAAATAATTGAAAACAATTTAAAATAATTGAAAATAATTAAAAACAATTGAAAATAATTGAAAATAATTGAAAATGATTGAAAACAATTGAAAATAATTGATAAATAATTGAAACCAACAGAAAACAATTGAAAACAATTGATAAATAATTGAAAATAATTGAAAATAATTGAAAATAATTGAAAATAATTGAAAATAATTATAAATAATTGAAAACAGTTGAAACAATTGAAAATAATTGAAAATAATTGAAAACAATTGAAAATAATTGAAAATAAGTGAAAACAATTGATAAATAATTGAAAACAATTGAAAATAATTGAAAAGAATTGAAAATAATTGAAAATAATTGAAAACAATTGAAAATAATTGAAAATAATTGAAAACAATTGAAAATAATTGATAAATAATTGAAAACAATTGAAAATAATTGAAAACAATTGAAAATAATTGAATATAATTGAAAACAATTGATAAATAATTGAAAACAATTGCAAATAATTGAAAATAATTGAAAATAATTGAAAACAATTGAAAATAATTGATAAATAATTGAAAACAATTGAAAATAATTGATAAATAATTGAAAACAATTGAAAATAATTGAAAATAATTTAAAACAATTGAAAATAATTGAAAATAATTTAAAATAATTGAAAACAATTGATAAGTAATTGAAAACAATTGAAAATAATTGAAAATAATTGAAAAAAATTGAAAATAATTGAAAATAATTGAAAATAATTGAAAACAATTGAAAACAATTGAAAACAATTGAAAACAATTGGAAATAATTGAAAATAATTATAAATTATTGAAAATAATTGAAAATAATTTATAAATAATTGATAAATGATTAATAAATAATTGAAAAAAATTGTAAAAAATATTAAATAATTGAAAATAATTGATAAATAATTGAAAATAATTGATAAATAATTGAAAACAATTGAAAATAATTGATAAATAATTGAAAACAATTGAAAATAAATGAAAACAATTGAAATAATTGAAAATAATTGAAAACAAATGATAATTAATTGAAAACAATTGAAAACAATTGAAAACAATTGAAAACAATTGGAAATAATTGAAAATAATTATAAATTATTGAAAATAATTGAAAATAATTGATAAATAATTGATAAATAATTAATAAATAATTGAAAAAAATTGTAAATAATAATAAATAATTGAAAATAATTGATAAATAATTGAAAATAATTAAAAATAATTGAAAATAATTTAAAATAATTGAAAATAATTGATAAATAATTGAAAATAATTATAAATAATTGAAAATAATTGAAAATAATTGAAAATAATTGAAAATAATTGAAAATAATTATAAATAATTGAAAACAATTGAAAACAATTGGAAATAATTGAAAATAATTTAAAACAATTGATAAATAATTGAAAACAATTCAAAATAATTGAAAATAATTGAAAATAATTGAAAATAATTAAAATAATTGATAAATAATTGAAAACAATTGAAAATAATTGATAAATAATTGAAAATAATTATAAATAATTGAAAATAATTGAAAATAAAAGAAAATAATTGAAAATAATTGAAAATAATTATAAATAATTGAAAACAATTGAAAACAATTGAAAATAATTGAAATTAATTGAAAATAATTGAAAACAATTGATAAATAATTGAAAATAATTAAAAACAATTGAAAATAATTGAAAATAATTGATAAATAATTGAAAACAATTGAAAATAATTGATAAATAATTGAAAACAATTGAAAATAATTGAAAATAATAGAAAACAATTGAAAATAATTGATAAATAATTCAAACCAATTGAAAACAATTGAAAATAATTGACAATAATTGAAAACAATTGATAAATAATTGAAAACAATTGAAAACAATTGAAAATAATTGATAAATAATTGAAAACAATTGAAAATAATTGGAAATAATTAAAACAGTTGAAAATAATTGATAAATAATTGAAAACAATTAAAAATAATTGATAAATAATTGAAAACAATTGAAAACAATTGAAAATAATTGATAAATAATTGAAAACAATTGAAAATAATTGAAAATAAATAAAACAAGTGAAAATAGTTGAAAATAATTGAAAATAATTGAAAACAATTGAAAATAATTGATAAATGATTGAAACCAATTGAAAACAATTGAAAATAATTGATAAATAATTGAAAACAATTGAATATAATTGGAAATAATTAAAACAGTTGAAAATAATTAAAAATAATTGATAAATAATTGAAAACAATTAAAAATAATTGATAAATAATTGAAAACAATTGAAAACAATTGAAAATAATTGATAAATAATTGAAAACAATTGAAAATAATTGAAAATAAATAAAACAATTGAAAATAATTAAAAATAATTGATAAATAATTGAAAACAATTAAAAATAATTGATAAATAATTGAAAACAATTGAAAATAATTGAAAATAATTGAAAATAATTGATAACAATTTATAAATAATTGAAAATGATTGAAAACAATTGAAAATAATTGTAATCAATTGAAAATAATTGAAAATAATTGAAAAGAATTGAAAATAATTGAAAATAATTGAAAACAATTGAAAATAATTGATAAATAATTGAAAACAATTGAAATTAATTGATAAACAATTGAAAACAATTGAAAATAATTGAAAATAATTAAAACAATTGAAAATTATTAAAAATTATTGATAAATAATTGAAAGCAATTAAAAATAATTGATAAATAATTGAAAACAATTGAAAACAATTGAAAATAATTGAAAACAATTGGAAATAATTGAAAATAATTATAAATTATTGAAAATAATTGAAAATAATTGATAAATAATTGATAAATAATTAATAAATAATTGAAAAAAATTGTAAATAATAATAAATAATTGAAAATAATTGAAAACAATTTAAAATAATTGAAAATAATTAAAAACAATTGAAAATAATTGAAAATAATTGAAAATAATTGAAAACAATAGATAAATAATTGAAAACAATTGAAAATAATTGGAAATAATTGAAAATAATTGAAAACAATTTAAAATAATTGAAAATAATTAAAAACAATTGAAAATAATTGAAAATAATTGAAAATGATTGAAAACAATTGAAAATAATTGATAAATAATTGAAACCAACAGAAAACAATTGAAAACAATTGATAAATAATTGAAAATAATTGAAAATAATTGAAAATAATTGAAAATAATTGAAAATAATTATAAATAATTGAAAACAGTTGAAACAATTGAAAATAATTGAAAATAATTGAAAACAATTGAAAATAATTGAAAATAAGTGAAAACAATTGATAAATAATTGAAAACAATTGAAAATAATTGAAAAGAACTGAAAATAATTGAAAATAATTGAAAACAATTGAAAATAATTGAAAATAATTGATAAATAATTGAAAACAATTGAAAATAATTGATAAATAATTGAAAACAATTGAAAATAATTGAAAATAATTTAAAACAAATGAAAATAATTGATAAATAATTGAAAACAATTGAAAATAATTGAAAATAATTGAAAACAATTGAAAATAATTGAAAATAATTGATAAATAATTGAAAACAATTGAAAATAATTGAAAATAATTGAAAATAGTTGAAAATAATTGAAAATAATTGAAAACAATTGAAAATAATTGATAAATGATTGAAACCAATTGAAAACAATTGAAAATAATTGATAAATAATTGAAAACAATTGAATATAATTGGAAATAATTAAAACAGTTGAAAATAATTAAAAATAATTGATAAATAATTGAAAACAATTAAAAATAATTGATAAATAATTGAAAACAATTGAAAACAATTCAAAATAATTGATAAATAATTGAAAACAATTGAAAATAATTGAAAATAAATAAAACAATTGAAAATAATTAAAAATAATTGATAAATAATTGAAAACAATTAAAAATAATTGATAAATAATTGAAAACAATTGAAAATAATTGAAAATAATTGATAACAATTTATAAATAATTGAAAATGATTGAAAACAATTGAAAATAATTGAAATCAATTGAAAATAATTGAAAATAATTGAAAAGAATTGAAAATAATTGAAAATAATTGAAAATAATTATAAATAATTGAAAACAGTTGAAACAATTGAAAATAATTGAAAATAATTGAAAACAATTGAAAATAATTGAAAATAAGTGAAAACAATTGATAAATAATTGAAAACAATTGAAAATAATTGAAAAGAACTGAAAATAATTGAAAATAATTGAAAACAATTGAAAATAATTGAAAATAATTGATAAATAATTGAAAACAATTGAAAATAATTGATAAATAATTGAAAACAATTGAAAATAATTGAAAATAATTTAAAACAAATGAAAATAATTGATAAATAATTGAAAACAATTGAAAATAATTGAAAATAATTGAAAACAATTGAAAATAATTGAAAATAATTGATAAATAATTGAAAACAATTGAAAATAATTGAAAATAATTGAAAACAATTGAAAACAATTGAAAATAATTGAAAATAATTGAAAACAATAGATAAATAATTGAAAACAATTGAAAATAATTGGAAATAATTGACAATAATTGAAAACAATTTAAAATAATTGAAAATAATTAAAAACAATTGAAAATAATTGAAAATAATTGAAAATAATTGAAAACAATTGAAAATAATTGATAAATAATTGAAACCAATTGAAAACAATTGAAAATACTTGATAAATAATTGAAAACAATTGAAAATAATTGAAAATAATTAAAACATTTGAAAATAATTAAAAATAATTGATAAATAATTGAAAACAATTAAAAATAATTGATAAATAATTGAAAACAATTGAAAATAATTTAAAATAATTTAAAACAATTGATAAATAATTGAAAATAATTGATAAATAATTGAAAACAATTGAAAATAATTGAAAATAATTTAAAACAATTGAAAATAATTTAAAATAATTTAAAATGATTGAAAACAATTGATAAGTAATTGAAAACAATTGAAAATAATTGAAAATAATTGAAAAAAATTGAAAATAATTGAAAATAATTGAAAATAATTGAAAACAATTGAAAACAATTGAAAACAATTGAAAACAATTGGAAATAATTGAAAATAATTATAAATTATTGAAATAATTGAAAATAATTGATAAATAATTGATAAATGATTAATAAATAATTGAAAAAAATTGTAAATAATATTAAATAATTGAAAATAATTGATAAATAATTGAAAATAATTGATAAATAATTGAAAACAATTGAAAATAATTGATAAATAATTGAAAACAATTGAAAATAATTGAAAACAATTGAAAAAAATTGAAAATAATTGAAAACAAATGATAATTAATTGAAAACAATTGAAAACAATGGAAAATAATTGAAAATAACTGAAAACATATGAAAATAATTGAAAATAATTAAAAACAATTGAAAATAATTGAAAATAATTGAAAATAATTGAAAACAATTGAAAACAATTGAAAACAATTGGAAATAATTGAAAATAACTATAAATTATTGAAAATAATTGAAAATAATTGATAAATAATTGATAAATAATTAATAAATAATTGAAAAAAATTGTAAATAATAATAAATAATTGAAAATAATTGATAAATAATTGAAAATAATTAAAAATAATTGAAAATAATTGAAAATAATTGATAAATAATTGAAAATAATTATAAATAATTGAAAATAATTGAAAATAATTGAAAATTATTGAAAATAATTGAAAATAATTATAAATAATTGAAAACAATTGAAAACAATTGGAAATAATTGAAAATAATTTAAAACAATTGATAAATAATTGAAAACAATTCAAAATAATTGAAAATAATTGAAAATAATTGAAAATAATTGAAAACAATTGAAAACAATTGAAAACAATTGAAAACAATTGGAAATAATTGAAAATAATTATAAATTATTGAAATAATTGAAAATAATTGATAAATAATTGATAAATGATTAATAAATAATTGAAAAAAATTGTAAATAATATTAAATAATTGAAAATAATTGATAAATAATTGAAAATAATTGATAAATAATTGAAAACAATTGAAAATAATTGATAAATAATTGAAAACAATTGAAAATAATTGAAAACAATTGAAAATAATTGAAAATAATTGAAAACAAATGATAATTAATTGAAAACAATTGAAAACAATGGAAAATAATTGAAAATAATTGAAAACATATGAAAATAATTGAAAATAATTAAAAACAATTGAAAATAATTGAAAATAATTGAAAATAATTGAAAACAATTGAAAACAATTGAAAACAATTGGAAATAATTGAAAATAACTATAAATTATTGAAAATAATTGAAAATAATTGATAAATAATTGATAAATAATTAATAAATAATTGAAAAAAATTGTAAATAATAATAAATAATTGAAAATAATTGATAAATAATTGAAAATAATTAAAAATAATTGAAAATAATTGAAAATAATTGATAAATAATTGAAAATAATTATAAATAATTGAAAATAATTGAAAATAATTGAAAATAATTGAAAATAATTGAAAATAATTATAAATAATTGAAAACAATTGAAAACAATTGGAAATAATTGAAAATAATTTAAAACAATTGATAAATAATTGAAAACAATTCAAAATAATTGAAAATAATTGAAAATAATTGAAAATAATTAAAATAATTGATAAATAATTGAAAACAATTGAAAATAATTGATAAATAATTGAAAATAATTATAAATAATTGAAAATAATTGAAAATAATTGAAAATGATTGAAAACAATTGAAAATAATTGATAAATAATTGAAACCAACAGAAAACAATTGAAAACAGTTGATAAATAATTGAAAATAATTGAAAATAATTGAAAATAATTGAAAATAATTGAAAATAATTATAAATAATTGAAAACAGTTGAAACAATTGAAAATAATTGAAAATAATTGAAAACAATTGAAAATAATTGAAAATAAGTGAAAACAATTGATAAATAATTGAAAACAATTGAAAATAATTGAAAAGAACTGAAAATAATTGAAAATAATTGAAAACAATTGAAAATAATTGAAAATAATTGATAAATAATTGAAAACAATTGAAAATAATTGATAAATAATTGAAAACAATTGAAAATAATTGAAAATAATTTAAAACAATTGAAAATAATTGATAAATAATTGAAAATAATTGAAAATAATTATAAATAATTGAAAACAATTGAAAACAATTGGAAATAATTGAAAATAATTTAAAACAATTGATAAATAATTGAAAACAATTCAAAATAATTGAAAATAATTGAAAATAATTGAAAATAATTAAAATAATTGATAAATAATTGAAAACAATTGAAAATAATTGATAAATAATTGAAAATAATTATAAATAATTGAAAATAATTGAAAATAATTGAAAATGATTGAAAACAATTGAAAATAATTGAAACCAACAGAAAACAATTGAAAACAGTTGATAAATAATTGAAAATAATTGAAAATAATTGAAAATAATTGAAAATAATTGAAAATAATTATAAATAATTGAAAACAGTTGAAACAATTGAAAATAATTGAAAATAATTGAAAACAATTGAAAATAATTGAAAATAATTGAAAACAATTGAAAACAATTGAAAATAATTGAAAATAATTGAAAATAATTGAAAACAATAGATAAATAATTGAAAACAATTGAAAATAATTGGAAATAATTGAAAGTAATTGAAAACAATTTAAAATAATTGAAAACAATTGAAAATAATTGAAAATAATTGAAAATAATTGAAAACAATTGAAAATAATTGATAAATAATTGAAACCAATTGAAAACAATTGAAAATACTTGATAAATAATTGAAAACAATTGAAAATAATTGAAAATAATTAAAACATTTGAAAATAATTAAAAATAATTGGTAAATAATTGAAAACAATTAAAAATAATTGATAAATAATTGAAAACAATTGACAATAATTTAAAATAATTTAAAACAATTGATAAATAATTGAAAATAATTGAAAATAATTGAAAATGATTGAAAATAATTGAAAATAATTGAAAATGATTGAAAACAATTGAAAATAATTGATAAATAATTGAAACCAACAGAAAATAATTGAAAACAATTGATAAATAATTGAAAATAATTGAAAATAATTGAAAATAATTGAAAATAACTGAAAATAATTATAAATAATTGAAAACAATTGAAACAATTGAAAATAATTGAAAATAATTGAAAACAATTGAAAATAATTGAATATAATTGAAAACAATTGATAAATAATTGAAAACAATTGCAAATAATTGAAAATAATTGAAAATAATTGAAAATAATTGAAAACAATTGAAAACAATTGAAAACAATTGGAAATAATTGAAAATAATTATAAATTATTGAAAATAATTGAAAATAATTGATAAATAATTGAAAACAATTGAAAATAATTGAAAACAATTGAAAAAAATTGAAAATAATTGAAAACAAATGATAATTAATTGAAAACAATTGAAAACAATGGAAAATAATTGAAAATAATTGAAAACATATGAAAATAATTGAAAATAATTAAAAACAATTGAAAATAATTGAAAATAATTGAAAATAATTGAAAACAATTGAAAACAATTGAAAACAATTGGAAATAATTGAAAATAACTATAAATTATTGAAAATAATTGAAAATAATTGATAAATAATTGATAAATAATTAATAAATAATTGAAAAAAATTGTAAATAATAATAAATAATTGAAAATAATTGATAAATAATTGAAAATAATTAAAAATAATTGAAAATAATTGAAAATAATTGATAAATAATTGAAAATAATTATAAATAATTGAAAATAATTGAAAATAATTGAAAATTATTGAAAATAATTGAAAATAATTATAAATAATTGAAAACAATTGAAAACAATTGGAAATAATTGAAAATAATTTAAAACAATTGATAAATAATTGAAAACAATTCAAAATAATTGAAAATAATTGAAAATAATTGAAAATAATTAAAATAATTGATAAATAATTGAAAACAATTGAAAATAATTGATAAATAATTGAAAATAATTATAAATAATTGAAAATAATTGAAAATAATTGAAAATGATTGAAAACAATTGAAAATAATTGATAAATAATTGAAACCAACAGAAAACAATTGAAAACAGTTGATAAATAATTGAAAATAATTGAAAATAATTGAAAATAATTGAAAATAATTGAAAATAATTATAAATAATTGAAAACAGTTGAAACAATTGAAAATAATTGAAAATAATTGAAAACAATTGAAAATAATTGAAAATAAGTGAAAACAATTGATAAATAATTGAAAACAATTGAAAATAATTGAAAAGAACTGAAAATAATTGAAAATAATTGAAAACAATTGAAAATAATTGAAAATAATTGATAAATAATTGAAAACAATTGAAAATAATTGATAAATAATTGAAAACAATTGAAAATAATTGAAAATAATTTAAAACAATTGAAAATAATTGATAAATAATTGAAAATAATTGAAAATAATTATAAATAATTGAAAACAATTGAAAACAATTGGAAATAATTGAAAATAATTTAAAACAATTGATAAATAATTGAAAACAATTCAAAATAATTGAAAATAATTGAAAATAATTGAAAATAATTAAAATAATTGATAAATAATTGAAAACAATTGAAAATAATTGATAAATAATTGAAAATAATTATAAATAATTGAAAATAATTGAAAATAATTGAAAATGATTGAAAACAATTGAAAATAATTGAAACCAACAGAAAACAATTGAAAACAGTTGATAAATAATTGAAAATAATTGAAAATAATTGAAAATAATTGAAAATAATTGAAAATAATTATAAATAATTGAAAACAGTTGAAACAATTGAAAATAATTGAAAATAATTGAAAACAATTGAAAATAATTGAAAATAATTGAAAACAATTGAAAACAATTGAAAATAATTGAAAATAATTGAAAATAATTGAAAACAATAGATAAATAATTGAAAACAATTGAAAATAATTGGAAATAATTGAAAGTAATTGAAAACAATTTAAAATAATTGAAAACAATTGAAAATAATTGAAAATAATTGAAAATAATTGAAAACAATTGAAAATAATTGATAAATAATTGAAACCAATTGAAAACAATTGAAAATACTTGATAAATAATTGAAAACAATTGAAAATAATTGAAAATAATTAAAACATTTGAAAATAATTAAAAATAATTGGTAAATAATTGAAAACAATTAAAAATAATTGATAAATAATTGAAAACAATTGAAAATAATTTAAAATAATTTAAAACAATTGATAAATAATTGAAAATAATTGAAAATAATTGAAAATGATTGAAAATAATTGAAAATAATTGAAAATGATTGAAAACAATTGAAAATAATTGATAAATAATTGAAACCAACAGAAAATAATTGAAAACAATTGATAAATAATTGAAAATAATTGAAAATAATTGAAAATAATTGAAAATAACTGAAAATAATTATAAATAATTGAAAACAATTGAAACAATTGAAAATAATTGAAAATAATTGAAAACAATTGAAAATAATTGAATATAATTGAAAACAATTGATAAATAATTGAAAACAATTGCAAATAATTGAAAATAATTGAAAATAATTGAAAATAATTGAAAACAATTGAAAACAATTGAAAACAATTGGAAATAATTGAAAATAATTATAAATTATTGAAAATAATTGAAAATAATTGATAAATAATTGATAAATAATTAATAAATAATTGAAAAAAATTGTAAATAATAATAAATAATTGAAAATAATTGAAAACAATTTAAAATAATTGAAAATAATTAAAAACAATTGAAAATAATTGAAAATAATTGAAAATAATTGAAAACAATAGATAAATAATTGAAAACAATTGAAAATAATTGGAAATAATTGAAAATAATTGAAAACAATTTAAAATAATTGAAAATAATTAAAAACAATTGAAAATAATTGAAAATAATTGAAAATGATTGAAAACAATTGAAAATAATTGATAAATAATTGAAACCAACAGAAAACAATTGCAAACAATTGATAAATAATTGAAAATAATTGAAAATAATTGAAAATAATTGAAAATAATTGAAAATAATTATAAATAATTGAAAACAGTTGAAACAATTGAAAATAATTGAAAATAATTGAAAACAATTGAAAATAATTGAAAATAAGTGAAAACAATTGATAAATAATTGAAAACAATTGAAAATAATTTAAAAGAATTGAAAATAATTGAAAATAATTGAAAACAATTGAAAATAATTGAAAATAATTGAAAACAATGAAAATAATTGATAAATAATTGAAAACAATTGAAAATAATTGAAAATAATTTAAAACAATTGAAAATAATTGATAAATAATTGAAAACAATTGAAAATAATTGAAAATAATTGAAAACAATTGAAAATAATTGAAAATAATTGATAAATAATTGAAAACAATTTAAAATAATTGAAAATAATGGAAAACAATTGAAAACAATTGAAAATAATTGAAAATAATTGAAAACAATAGATAAATAATTGAAAACAATTGAAAATAATTGAAAATAATTGGAAATAATTGAAAGTAATTGAAAACAATTTAAAATAATTGAAAACAATTGAAAATAATTGAAAATAATTGAAAATAATTGAAAACAATTGAAAATAATTGATAAATAATTGAAAATAATTATAAATAATTGAAAATAATTGAAAATAATTGAAAATTATTGAAAATAATTGAAAATAATTATAAATAATTGAAAACAATTGAAAACAATTGGAAATAATTGAAAATAATTTAAAACAATTGATAAATAATTGAAAACAATTCAAAATAATTGAAAATAATTGAAAATAATTGAAAATAATTGAAAACAATTGAAAACAATTGAAAACAATTGAAAACAATTGGAAATAATTGAAAATAATTATAAATTATTGAAATAATTGAAAATAATTGATAAATAATTGATAAATGATTAATAAATAATTGAAAAAAATTGTAAATAATATTAAATAATTGAAAATAATTGATAAATAATTGAAAATAATTGATAAATAATTGAAAACAATTGAAAATAATTGATAAATAATTGAAAACAATTGAAAATAATTGAAAACAATTGAAAATAATTGAAAATAATTGAAAACAAATGATAATTAATTGAAAACAATTGAAAACAATGGAAAATAATTGAAAATAATTGAAAACATATGAAAATAATTGAAAATAATTAAAAACAATTGAAAATAATTGAAAATAATTGAAAATAATTGAAAACAATTGAAAACAATTGAAAACAATTGGAAATAATTGAAAATAACTATAAATTATTGAAAATAATTGAAAATAATTGATAAATAATTGATAAATAATTAATAAATAATTGAAAAAAATTGTAAATAATAATAAATAATTGAAAATAATTGATAAATAATTGAAAATAATTAAAAATAATTGAAAATAATTGAAAATAATTGATAAATAATTGAAAATAATTATAAATAATTGAAAATAATTGAAAATAATTGAAAATAATTGAAAATAATTGAAAATAATTATAAATAATTGAAAACAATTGAAAACAATTGGAAATAATTGAAAATAATTTAAAACAATTGATAAATAATTGAAAACAATTCAAAATAATTGAAAATAATTGAAAATAATTGAAAATAATTAAAATAATTGATAAATAATTGAAAACAATTGAAAATAATTGATAAATAATTGAAAATAATTATAAATAATTGAAAATAATTGAAAATAATTGAAAATGATTGAAAACAATTGAAAATAATTGATAAATAATTGAAACCAACAGAAAACAATTGAAAACAGTTGATAAATAATTGAAAATAATTGAAAATAATTGAAAATAATTGAAAATAATTGAAAATAATTATAAATAATTGAAAACAGTTGAAACAATTGAAAATAATTGAAAATAATTGAAAACAATTGAAAATAATTGAAAATAAGTGAAAACAATTGATAAATAATTGAAAACAATTGAAAATAATTGAAAAGAACTGAAAATAATTGAAAATAATTGAAAACAATTGAAAATAATTGAAAATAATTGATAAATAATTGAAAACAATTGAAAATAATTGATAAATAATTGAAAACAATTGAAAATAATTGAAAATAATTTAAAACAATTGAAAATAATTGATAAATAATTGAAAATAATTGAAAATAATTATATATAATTGAAAACAATTGAAAACAATTGGAAATAATTGAAAATAATTTAAAACAATTGATTAATAATTGAAAACAATTCAAAATAATTGAAAATAATTGAAAATAATTGAAAATAATTAAAATAATTGATAAATAATTGAAAACAATTGAAAATAATTGATAAATAATTGAAAATAATTATAAATAATTGAAAATAATTGAAAATAATTGAAAATAATTGAAAATAATTGAAAACAATTGAAAATAATTGATAAATAATTGAAACCAATTGAAAACAATTGAAAATACTTGATAAATAATTGAAAACAATTGAAAATAATTGAAAATAATTAAAACATTTGAAAATAATTAAAAATAATTGGTAAATAATTGAAAACAATTAAAAATAATTGATAAATAATTGAAAACAATTGAAAATAATTTAAAATAATTTAAAACAATTGATAAATAATTGAAAATAATTGAAAATAATTGAAAATGATTGAAAATAATTGAAAATAATTGAAAATGATTGAAAACAATTGAAAATAATTGATAAATAATTGAAACCAACAGAAAATAATTGAAAACAATTGATAAATAATTGAAAATAATTGAAAATAATTGAAAATAATTGAAAATAACTGAAAATAATTATAAATAATTGAAAACAATTGAAACAATTGAAAATAATTGAAAATAATTGAAAACAATTGAAAATAATTGAATATAATTGAAAACAAATGATAAATAATTGAAAACAATTGCAAATAATTGAAAATAATTGAAAATAATTGAAAATAATTGAAAACAATTGAAAACAATTGAAAACAATTGGAAATAATTGAAAATAATTATAAATTATTGAAAATAATTGAAAATAATTGATAAATAATTGATAAATAATTAATAAATAATTGAAAAAAATTGTAAATAATAATAAATAATTGAAAATAATTGAAAACAATTTAAAATAATTGAAAATAATTAAAAACAATTGAAAATAATTGAAAATAATTGAAAATAATTGAAAACAATAGATAAATAATTGAAAACAATTGAAAATAATTGGAAATAATTGAAAATAATTGAAAACAATTTAAAATAATTGAAAATAATTAAAAACAATTGAAAATAATTGAAAATAATTGAAAATGATTGAAAACAATTGAAAATAATTGATAAATAATTGAAACCAACAGAAAACAATTGCAAACAATTGATAAATAATTGAAAATAATTGAAAATAATTGAAAATAATTGAAAATAATTGAAAATAATTATAAATAATTGAAAACAGTTGAAACAATTGAAAATAATTGAAAATAATTGAAAACAATTGAAAATAATTGAAAATAAGTGAAAACAATTGATAAATAATTGAAAACAATTGAAAATAATTTAAAAGAATTGAAAATAATTGAAAATAATTGAAAACAATTGAAAATAATTGAAAATAATTGAAAACAATGAAAATAATTGATAAATAATTGAAAACAATTGAAAATAATTGAAAATAATTTAAAACAATTGAAAATAATTGATAAATAATTGAAAACAATTGAAAATAATTGAAAATAATTGAAAACAATTGAAAATAATTGAAAATAATTGATAAATAATTGAAAACAATTTAAAATAATTGAAAATAATGGAAAACAATTGAAAACAATTGAAAATAATTGAAAATAATTGAAAACAATAGATAAATAATTGAAAACAATTGAAAATAATTGGAAATAATTGAAAATAATTGAAAACAATTTAAAATAATTGAAAATAATTAAAAACAATTGAAAATAATTGAAAATAATTGAAAACAATTGAAAACAATTGATAAATAATTGAAAATAATTGAAAATAATTGAAAATAATTGAAAATAATTGAAAATAATTATAAATAATTGAAAACAATTGAAACAATTGAAAATAATTGAAAATAATTGAAAACAATTGAAAATAATTGAATATAATTGAAAACAATTGATAAATAATTGAAAACAATTGCAAATAATTGAAAATAATTGAAAATAATTGAAAACAATTGAAAATAATTGAAAATAATTGATAAATAATTGAAAACAATTGAAAATAATTGATAAATAATTGAAAACAATTGAAAATAATTGAAAATAATTTAAAACAATTGAAAATAATTGAAAATAATTTAAAATAATTGAAAACAATTGATAAGTAATTGAAAACAATTGAAAATAATTGAAAATAATTGAAAAAAATTGAAAATAATTGAAAATAATTGAAAATAATTGAAAACAATTGAAAACAATTGAAAACAATTGAAAATAATTGAAAATAATTGAAAACAATAGATAAATAATTGAAAACAATTGAAAATAATTGGAAATAATTGAAAATAATTGAAAACAATTTAAAATAATTGAAAATAATTAAAAACATTTGAAAATAATTGAAAATAATTTAAAACAATTGAAAACAATTGATAAATAATTGAAAATAATTGAAAATAATTGAAAATAATTGAAAATAATTGAAAATAATTATAAATAATTGAAAACAATTGAAAATAATTGAAAATAATTGAAAACAATAGATAAATAATTGAAAACAATTGAAAATAATTGGAAATAATTGAAAATAATTGAAAACAATTTAAAATAATTGAAAATAATTAAAAACAATTGAAAATAATTGAAAATAATTTAAAACAATTGAAAACAATTGATAAATAATTGAAAACAATTGAAAATAATTGAAAATAATTGATAAATAATTGAAAACAATTGAAAATAATTGGAAATAATTGAAAACAATTGAGAATAATTGATAAATAATTGAAACCAATTGAAAACAATTGAAAATACTTGATAAATAATTGAAAACAATTGAAAATAATTGAAAATAATTAAAACAATTGAAAATAATTAAAAATAATTGATAAATAATTGAAAACAATTAAAAATAATTGATAAATAATTGAAAACAATTGAAAATAATTGAAAATAATTTAAAAGAATTGATAAATAATTGAAAATAATTGAAAATAATTGAAAATGATTGAAAACAATTGAAAATAATTGATAAATAATTGAAACCAACAGAAAACAATTGAAAACAATTGATAAATAATTGAAAATAATTGAAAATAATTGAAAATAATTGAAAATAATTGAAAATAATTATAAATAATTGAAAACAATTGAAACAATTGAAAATAATTGAAAATAATTGAAAACAATTGAAAATAATTGAATATAATTGAAAACAATTGATAAATAATTGAAAACAATTGCAAATAATTGAAAATAATTGAAAATAATTGAAAATAATTGAAAACAATTGAAAATAATTGATAATAATTGATAAATAATTGAAAACAATTGAAAATAATTGATAAATAATTGAAAACAATTGAAAATAATTGAAAATAATTGAAAACAATTGAAAATAATTGAAAATAATTGAAAACAATTGAAAACAATTGATAAGTAATTGAAAACAGTTGAAAACAATTGAAAATATTTGAAAATAATTGAAAACATTTGAAAATAATTGAAAATAATTGAAAACAATTGAAAACAATTGAAAACAATTGAAAACAATTGGAAATAATTGAAAATAATTGAAAACAATTGAAAATAATTGAAAATAATTGAAAACAATTGAAAACAATTGAAAATAATTGAAAATAATTGAAAACAATAGATAAATAATTGAAAACAATTGAAAATAATTGGAAATAATTGAAAATAATTGAAAACAATTTAAAATAATTGAAAATAATTAAAAACAATTGATAAATAATTGAAAACAATTGAAAACAATTGAAAATAATTGAAAACAATTGAAAACAATTGAAAATAATTGAAAATAATTGAAAACAATAGATAAATAATTGAAAACAATTGAAAATAATTGGAAATAATTGAAAATAATTGAAAACAATTTAAAATAATTGAAAATAATTAAAAACAATTGATAAATAATTGAAAACAATTGAAAACAATTGAAAATAATTGAATATAATTAAAAACAATTGATAAGTAATTGAAAAAAATTGAAAATAATTGAAAATTATTGAAAATAATTGAAAACAATTTAAAATAATTGAAAATAATTAAAAACAATTGAAAATAATTGAAAATAATTGAAAACAATTGAAAATACTTGATAAATAATTGAAAACAATTGAAAATAATTGAAAATAATTAAAACAATTGAAAATAATTGGAAATAATTGAAAATAATTGAAAACAATTTAAAATAATTGAAAATAATTAAAAACAATTGAAAATAATTGAAAATGATTGACAATAATTGAAAATAATTGAAAACAATGGAAAATAATTGATACATAATTGAAACCAATTGAAAACAATTGAAAATACTTTATAAATAATTGAAAACAATTGAAAATAATTGAAAATAATTAAAACAATTGAAAATAATTAAAAATAATTGATAAATAATTGAAAACAATTAAAAATAATTGATAAATAATTGAAAACAATTGAAAATAATTGAAAATAATTTAAAACAATTGATAAATAATTGAAAATAATTGAAAATAATTGAAAATGATTGAAAACAATTGAAAATAATTGATAAATAATTGAAACCAACAGAAAACAATTGAAAACAATTGATAAATAATTGAAACTAATTGAAAATAATTGAAAATAATTGAAAATAATTGAAATTAATTATAAATAATTGAAAACAATTGAAACAATTGAAAATAATTGAAAACAATTGAAAATAATTGAAAACAATTGAAAATAATTGAAAACAATTGAAAATAATTGAAAACAATTGAAAATAATTGAAAATAATTGAAAATAATTGAAAATAATTGAAAACAATAGATAAATAATTGAAAACAATTGAAAATAATTGGAAATAATTGAAAATAATTGAAAACAATTTAAAATAATTGAAAATAATTAAAAACAATTGAAAATAATTGAAAATAATTGAAAATGATTGAAAACAATTGAAAATAATTGATAAATAATTGAAAACAATTGAAAACAATTGGAAATAATTGAAAATAATTGAAAATAATTAAAATAATTGATAAATAATTGAAAACAATTGAAAATAATTGATAAATAATTGAAAATAATTATAAATAATTGAAAATAATTGAAAATAATTGAAAATGATTGAAAACAATTGAAAATAATTGATAAATAATTGAAACCAACAGAAAACAATTGAAAACAGTTGATAAATAATTGAAAATAATTGAAAATAATTGAAAATAATTGAAAATAATTGAAAATAATTATAAATAATTGAAAACAGTTGAAACAATTGAAAATAATTGAAAATAATTGAAAACAATTGAAAATAATTGAAAATAAGTGAAAACAATTGATAAATAATTGAAAACAATTGAAAATAATTGAAAAGAACTGAAAATAATTGAAAATAATTGAAAACAATTGAAAATAATTGAAAATAATTTATAAATAATTGAAAACAATTGAAAATAATTGATAAATAATTGAAAACAATTGAAAATAATTGAAAATAATTTAAAACAATTGAAAATAATTGATAAATAATTGAAAACAATTGAAAATAATTGAAAATAATTGAAAACAATTGAAAATAATTGAAAATAATTGATAAATAATTGAAAACAATTGAAAATAATTGAAAATAATTGAAAACAATTGAAAACAATTGAAAATAATTGAAAATAATTGAAAATAATTGAAAACAATAGATAAATAATTGAAAACAATTGAAAATAATTGGAAATAATTGAAAGTAATTGAAAACAATTTAAAATAATTGAAAACAATCGAAAATAATTGAAAATAATTGAAAATAATTGAAAACAATTGAAAATAATTGATAAATAATTGAAACCAATTGAAAACAATTGAAAATACTTGATAAATAATTGAAAAGAATTGAAAATAATTGAAAATAATTAAAACATTTGAAAATAATTAAAAATAATTGATAAATAATTGAAAACAATTAAAAATAATTGATAAATAATTGAAAACAATTGAAAATAATTTAAAATAATTTAAAACAATTGATAAATAATTGAAAATAATTGAAAATAATTGAAAATGATTGAAAATAATTGAAAATAATTGAAAATGATTGAAAACAATTGAAAATAATTGATAAATAATTGAAACCAACAGAAAACAATTGAAAACAATTGATAAATAATTGAAAATAATTGAAAATAATTGAAAATAATTGAAAATAACTGAAAATAATTATAAATAATTGAAAACAATTGAAACAATTGAAAATAATTGAAAATAATTGAAAACAATTGAAAATAATTGAATATAATTGAAAACAATTGATAAATAATTGAAAACAATTGCAAATAATTGAAAATAATTGAAAATAATTGAAAATAATTGAAAACAATTGAAAACAATTGAAAACAATTGGAAATAATTGAAAATAATTATAAATTATTGAAAATAATTGAAAATAATTGATAAATAATTGATAAATAATTAATAAATAATTGAAAAAAATTGTAAATAATAATAAATAATTGAAAATAATTGAAAACAATTTAAAATAATTGAAAATAATTAAAAACAATTGAAAATAATTGAAAATAATTGAAAATAATTGAAAACAATAGATAAATAATTGAAAACAATTGAAAATAATTGGAAATAATTGAAAATAATTGAAAACAATTTAAAATAATTGAAAATAATTAAAAACAATTGAAAATAATTGAAAATAATTGAAAATGATTGAAAACAATTGAAAATAATTGATAAATAATTGAAACCAACAGAAAACAATTGCAAACAATTGATAAATAATTGAAAATAATTGAAAATAATTGAAAATAATTGAAAATAATTGAAAATAATTATAAATAATTGAAAACAGTTGAAACAATTGAAAATAATTGAAAATAATTGAAAACAATTGAAAATAATTGAAAATAAGTGAAAACAATTGATAAATAATTGAAAACAATTGAAAATAATTTAAAAGAATTGAAAATAATTGAAAATAATTGAAAACAATTGAAAATAATTGAAAATAATTGAAAACAATGAAAATAATTGATAAATAATTGAAAACAATTGAAAATAATTGAAAATAATTTAAAACAATTGAAAATAATTGATAAATAATTGAAAACAATTGAAAATAATTGAAAATAATTGAAAACAATTGAAAATAATTGAAAATAATTGATAAATAATTGAAAACAATTTAAAATAATTGAAAATAATGGAAAACAATTGAAAACAATTGAAAATAATTGAAAATAATTGAAAACAATAGATAAATAATTGAAAACAATTGAAAATAATTGGAAATAATTGAAAATAATTGAAAACAATTTAAAATAATTGAAAATAATTAAAAACAATTGAAAATAATTGAAAATAATTGAAAACAATTGAAGACAATTGATAAATAATTGAAAATAATTGAAAATAATTGAAAATAATTGAAAATAATTGAAAATAATTATAAATAATTGAAAACAATTGAAACAATTGAAAATAATTGAAAATAATTGAAAACAATTGAAAATAATTGAATATAATTGAAAACAATTGATAAATAATTGAAAACAATTGCAAATAATTGAAAATAATTGAAAATAATTGAAAACAATTGAAAATAATTGAAAATAATTGATAAATAATTGAAAACAATTGAAAATAATTGATAAATAATTGAAAACAATTGAAAATAATTGAAAATAATTTAAAACAATTGAAAATAATTGAAAATAATTTAAAATAATTGAAAACAATTGATAAGTAATTGAAAACAATTGAAAATAATTGAAAATAATTGAAAAAAATTGAAAATAATTGAAAATAATTGAAAATAATTGAAAACAATTGAAAACAATTGAAAACAATTGAAAATAATTGAAAATAATTGAAAACAATAGATAAATAATTGAAAACAATTGAAAATAATTGGAAATAATTGAAAATAATTGAAAACAATTTAAAATAATTGAAAATAATTAAAAACAATTGAAAATAATTGAAAATAATTTAAAACAATTGAAAACAATTGATAAATAATTGAAAATAATTTAAAATAATTGAAAATAATTGAAAATAATTGAAAATAATTATAAATAATTGAAAACAATTGAAAATAATTGAAAATAATTGAAAACAATAGACAAATAATTGAAAACAATTGAAAATAATTGGAAATAATTGAAAATAATTGAAAACAATTTAAAATAATTGAAAATAATTAAAAACAATTGAAAATAATTGAAAATAATTTAAAACAATTGAAAACAATTGATAAATAATTGAAAACAATTGAAAATAATTGAAAATAATTGATAAATAATTGAAAACAATTGAAAATAATTGATAAATAATTGAAAACAATTGAAAATAATTGAAAATAATTTAAAACAATTGAAAATAATTGATAAATAATTGAAAACAATTGAAAATAATTGAAAATAATTGAAAACAATTGAAAATAATTGAAAATAATTGATAAATAATTGAAAACAATTGAAAATAATTGAAAATAATTGAAAACAATTGAAAAAAATTGAAAATAAATGAAAATAATTTAAAACAATAGATAGATAATTGAAAACAATTGAAAATAATTGGAAATAATTGAAAACAATTGAAAACAATTGAAAATAATTGAAAATAATTGAAAACAATAGATAAATAATTGAAAACAATTGAAAATAATTGGAAATAATTGAAAATAATTGAAAACAATTTAAAATAATTGAAAATAATTAAAAACAATTGATAAATAATTGAAAACAATTGAAAACAATTGAAAATAATTGAATATAATTAAAAACAATTGATAAGTAATTGAAAAAATTGAAAATAATTGAAAATTATTGAAAATAATTGAAAACAATTTAAAATAATTGAAAATAATTAAAAACAATTGAAAATAATTGAAAATAATTGAAAACAATTGAAAATACTTGATAAATAATTGAAAACAATTGAAAATAATTGAAAATAATTAAAACAATTGAAAATAATTAAAAATAATTGATAAATAATTGAAAACAATAGACAAATAATTGAAAACAATTGAAAATAATTGGAAATAATTGAAAATAATTGAAAACAATTTAAAATAATTGAAAATAATTAAAAACAATTGAAAATAATTGAAAATAATTTAAAACAATTGAAAACAATTGATAAATAATTGAAAACAATTGAAAATAATTGAAAATAATTGATAAATAATTGAAAACAATTGAAAATAATTGATAAATAATTGAAAACAATTGAAAATAATTGAAAATAATTTAAAACAATTGAAAATAATTGATAAATAATTGAAAACAATTGAAAATAATTGAAAATAATTGAAAACAATTGAAAATAATTGAAAATAATTGATAAATAATTGAAAACAATTGAAAATAATTGAAAATAATTGAAAACAATTGAAAAAAATTGAAAATAAATGAAAATAATTTAAAACAATAGATAGATAATTGAAAACAATTGAAAATAATTGGAAATAATTGAAAACAATTGAAAACAATTGAAAATAATTGAAAATAATTGAAAACAATAGATAAATAATTGAAAACAATTGAAAATAATTGGAAATAATTGAAAATAATTGAAAACAATTTAAAATAATTGAAAATAATTAAAAACAATTGATAAATAATTGAAAACAATTGAAAACAATTGAAAATAATTGAATATAATTAAAAACAATTGATAAGTAATTGAAAAAAATTGAAAATAATTGAAAATTATTGAAAATAATTGAAAACAATTTAAAATAATTGAAAATAATTAAAAACAATTGAAAATAATTGAAAATAATTGAAAACAATTGAAAATACTTGATAAATAATTGAAAACAATTGAAAATAATTGAAAATAATTAAAACAATTGAAAATAATTAAAAATAATTGATAAATAATTGAAAACAATTGAAACAATTGAAAATAATTGAAAACAATTGAAAATAATTGAAAACAATTGAAAATAATTGAAAACAATTGAAAATAATTGAAAATAATTGAAAACAAATGAAAATAATTGAAAATAATTGAAAATAATTTAAAACAATTGAAAACAATTGAAAACAATTGAAAACAATTGGAAATAATTGAAAATAATTGAAAATAATTGAAAACAATTGAAAATAATTGAAAATAATTGAAAACAATGAAAATAATTGATAAATAATTGAAAACAATTGAAAATAATTGAAAATAATTTAAAACAATTGAAAATAATTGATAAATAATTGAAAACAATTGAAAATAATTGAAAATAATTGAAAATAATTGAAAATAATTGATAAATAATTGAAAACAATTTAAAATAATTGAAAATAATGGAAAACAATTGAAAACAATTGAAAATAATTGAAAATAATTGAAAACAATAGATAAATAATTGAAAACAATTGAAAATAATTGGAAATAATTGAAAATAATTGAAAACAATTTAAAATAATTGAAAATAATTAAAAACAATTGAAAATAATTGAAAATAATTGAAAACAATTGAAGACAATTGATAAATAATTGAAAATAATTGAAAATAATTGAAAATAATTGAAAATAATTGAAAATAATTATAAATAATTGAAAACAATTGAAACAATTGAAAATAATTGAAAATAATTGAAAACAATTGAAAATAATTGAATATAATTGAAAACAATTGATAAATAATTGAAAACAATTGCAAATAATTGAAAATAATTGAAAATAATTGAAAACAATTGAAAATAATTGAAAATAATTGATAAATAATTGAAAACAATTGAAAATAATTGATAAATAATTGAAAACAATTGAAAATAATTGAAAATAATTTAAAACAATTGAAAATAATTGAAAATAATTTAAAATAATTGAAAACAATTGATAAGTAATTGAAAACAATTGAAAATAATTGAAAATAATTGAAAAAAATTGAAAATAATTGAAAATAATTGAAAATAATTGAAAACAATTGAAAACAATTGAAAACAATTGAAAATAATTGAAAATAATTGAAAACAAAAGATAAATAATTGAAAACAATTGAAAATAATTGGAAATAATTGAAAATAATTGAAAACAATTTAAAATAATTGAAAATAATTAAAAACAATTGAAAATAATTGAAAATAATTTAAAACAATTGAAAACAATTGATAAATAATTGAAAATAATTTAAAATAATTGAAAATAATTGAAAATAATTGAAAATAATTATAAATAATTGAAAACAATTGAAAATAATTGAAAATAATTGAAAACAATAGACAAATAATTGAAAACAATTGAAAATAATTGGAAATAATTGAAAATAATTGAAAACAATTTAAAATAATTGAAAATAATTAAAAACAATTGAAAATAATTGAAAATAATTTAAAACAATTGAAAACAATTGATAAATAATTGAAAACAATTGAAAATAATTGAAAATAATTGATAAATAATTGAAAACAATTGAAAATAATTGATAAATAATTGAAAACAATTGAAAATAATTGAAAATAATTTAAAACAATTGAAAATAATTGATAAATAATTGAAAACAATTGAAAATAATTGAAAATAATTGAAAACAATTGAAAATAATTGAAAATAATTGATAAATAATTGAAAACAATTGAAAATAATTGAAAATAATTGAAAACAATTGAAAAAAATTGAAAATAAATGAAAATAATTTAAAACAATAGATAGATAATTGAAAACAATTGAAAATAATTGGAAATAATTGAAAACAATTGAAAACAATTGAAAATAATTGAAAATAATTGAAAACAATAGATAAATAATTGAAAACAATTGAAAATAATTGGAAATAATTGAAAATAATTTAAAACAATTTAAAATAATTGAAAATAATTAAAAACAATTGATAAATAATTGAAAACAATTGAAAACAATTGAAAATAATTGAATATAATTAAAAACAATTGATAAGTAATTGAAAAAAATTGAAAATAATTGAAAATTATTGAAAATAATTGAAAACAATTTAAAATAATTGAAAATAATTAAAAACAATTGAAAAGAATTGAAAATAATTGAAAACAATTGAAAATACTTGATAAATAATTGAAAACAATTGAAAATAATTGAAAATAATTAAAACAATTGAAAATAATTAAAAATAATTGATAAATAATTGAAAACAATTAAAAATAATTGATAAATAATTGAAAACAATTGAAAATAATTGAAAATAATTTAAAACAATTGATAAATAATTGAAAATAATTGAAAATAATTGAAAATGATTGAAAACAATTGAAAATAATTGATAAATAATTGAAACCAACAGAAAACAATTGAAAACAATTGATAAATAATTGAAACTAATTGAAAATAATTGAAAATAATTGAAAATAATTGAAATTAATTATAAATAATTGAAAACAATTGAAACAATTGAAAATAATTGAAAACAATTGAAAATAATTGAAAACAATTGAAAATAATTGAAAACAATTGAAAATAATTGAAAATAATTGAAAACAAATGAAAATAATTGAAAATAATTGAAAATAATTTAAAACAATTGAAAACAATTGAAAACAATTGAAAACAATTGGAAATAATTGAAAATAATTATAAATTATTGAAAATAATTGAAAATAATTGATAAATAATTGATAAATAATAAATAAATAATTGAAAAAAATTGTAAATAATAATAAATAATTGAAAATAATTGAAAACAATTTAAAATAATTGAAAATAATTAAAAACAATTGAAAATAATTGAAAATAATTGAAAATAATTGAAAACAATAGATAAATAATTGAAAACAATTGAAAATAATTGGAAATTATTGAAAATAATTGAAAACAATTTAAAATAATTGAAAATAATTAAAAACAATTGAAAATAATTGAAAATAATTGAAAATGATTGAAAACAATTGAAAATAATTGATAAATAATTGAAACCAACAGAAAACAATTGAAAACAATTGATAAATAATTGAAAATAATTGAAAATAATTGAAAATAATTGAAAATAATTGAAAATAATTGAAAATAATTATAAATAATTGAAAACAGTTGAAACAATTGAAAATAATTGAAAATAATTGAAAACAATTGAAAATAATTGAAAAAAAGTGAAAACAATTGATAAATAATTGAAAACAATTGAAAATAATTGAAAAGAATTGAAAATAATTGAAAATAATTGAAAACAATTGAAAATAATTGAAAATAATTGAAAACAATTGAAAATAATTGATAAATAATTGAAAACAATTGAAACAATTGAAAATAATTGAAAATAATTGAAAACAATTGAAAATAATTTAAAATAATTTAAAACAATTGATAAATAATTGAAAATAATTGATAAATAATTGAAAACAATTGAAAATAATTGATACATAATTGAAACCAATTGAAAACAATTGAAAATACTTTATAAATAATTGAAAACAATTGAAAATAATTGAAAATAATTAAAACAATTGAAAATAATTAAAAATAATTGATAAATAATTGAAAACAATTAAAAATAATTGATAAATAATTGAAAACAATTGAAAATAATTGAAAATAATTTAAAACAATTGATAAATAATTGAAAATAATTGAAAATAATTTAAAATGATTGAAAACAATTGAAAATAATTGATAAATAATTGAAACCAACAGAAAACAATTGAAAACAATTGATAAATAATTGAAACTAATTGAAAATAATTGAAAATAATTGAAAATAATTGAAATTAATTATAAATAATTGAAAACAATTGAAACAATTGAAAATAATTGAAAACAATTGAAAATAATTGAAAACAATTGAAAATAATTGAAAACAATTGAAAATAATTGAAAATAATTGAAAACAAATGAAAATAATTGAAAATAATTGAAAATAATTTAAAACAATTGAAAACAATTGAAAACAATTGAAAACAATTGGAAATAATTGAAAATAATTATAAATTATTGAAAATAATTGAAAATAATTGATAAATAATTGATAAATAATTAATAAATAATTGAAAAAAATTGTAAATAATAATAAATAATTGAAAATAATTGAAAACAATTTAAAATAATTGAAAATAATTAAAAACAATTGAAAATAATTGAAAATAATTGAAAATAATTGAAAACAATAGATAAATAATTGAAAACAATTGAAAATAATTGGAAATTATTGAAAATAATTGAAAACAATTTAAAATAATTGAAAATAATTAAAAACAATTGAAAATAATTGAAAATAATTGAAAATGATTGAAAACAATTGAAAATAATTGATAAATAATTGAAACCAACAGAAAACAATTGAAAACAATTGATAAATAATTGAAAATAATTGAAAATAATTGAAAATAATTGAAAATAATTGAAAATAATTGAAAATAATTATAAATAATTGAAAACAGTTGAAACAATTGAAAATAATTGAAAATAATTGAAAAGAATTGAAAATAATTGAAAATAATTGAAAACAATTGAAAATAATTGATAAATAATTGAAAACAATTGAAATTAATTGATAAATAATTGAAAACAAATGAAAATAATTGAAAATAATTAAAACAATTGAAAATTATTAAAAATAATTGATAAATAATTGAAAGCAATTAAAAATAATTGATAAATAATTGAAAACAATTGAAAACAATTGAAAATAATTGAAAACAATTGGAAATAATTGAAAATAATTATAAATTATTGAAAATAATTGAAAATAATTGATAAATAATTGATAAATAATTAATAAATAATTGAAAAAAATTGTAAATAATAATAAATAATTGAAAATAATTGAAAACAATTTAAAATAATTGAAAATAATTAAAAACAATTGAAAATAATTGAAAATAATTGAAAATAATTGAAAACAATTGAAAATAATTGGAAATAATTGAAAATAATTGAAAACAATTTAAAATAATTGAAAATAATTAAAAACAATTGAAAATAATTGAAAATAATTGAAAATGATTGAAAACAATTGAAAATAATTGATAAATAATTGAAACCAACAGAAAACAATTGAAAACAATTGATAAATAATTGAAAATAATTGAAAATAATTGAAAATAATTGAAAATAATTGAAAATAATTATAAATAATTGAAAACAGTTGAAACAATTGAAAATAATTGAAAATAATTGAAAACAATTGAAAATAATTGAAAATAAGTGAAAACAATTGATAAATAATTGAAAACAATTGAAAATAATTGAAAAGAACTGAAAATAATTGAAAATAATTGAAAACAATTGAAAATAATTGAAAATAATTGATAAATAATTGAAAACAATTGAAAATAATTGATAAATAATTGAAAACAATTGAAAATAATTGAAAATAATTTAAAACAAATGAAAATAATTGATAAATAATTGAAAACAATTGAAAATAATTGAAAATAATTGAAAACAATTGAAAATAATTGAAAATAATTGATAAATAATTGAAAACAATTGAAAATAATTGAAAATAATTGAAAACAATTGAAAACAATTGAAAATAATTGAAAATAATTGAAAACAATAGATAAATAATTGAAAACAATTGAAAATAATTGGAAATAATTGACAATAATTGAAAACAATTTAAAATAATTGAAAATAATTAAAAACAATTGAAAATAATTGAAAATAATTGAAAATAATTGAAAACAATTGAAAATAATTGATAAATAATTGAAACCAATTGAAAACAATTGAAAATACTTGATAAATAATTGAAAACAATTGAAAATAATTGAAAATAATTAAAACATTTGAAAATAATTAAAAATAATTGATAAATAATTGAAAACAATTAAAAATAATTGATAAATAATTGAAAACAATTGAAAATAATTGAAAATAATTGATAAATAATTGAAAACAATTGAAAATAATTGATAAATAATTGAAAACAATTGAAAATGATTGAAAATAATTTAAAACAAATGAAAATAATTGATAAATAATTGAAAACAATTGAAAATAATTGAAAATAATTGAAAACAATTGAAAATAATTGAAAATAATTGATAAATAATTGAAAACAATTGAAAATAATTGAAAATAATTGAAAACAATTGAAAACAATTGAAAATAATTGAAAATAATTGAAAACAATAGATAAATAATTGAAAACAATTGAAAATAATTGGAAATAATTGACAATAATTGAAAACAATTTAAAATAATTGAAAATAATTAAAAACAATTGAAAATAATTGAAAATAATTGAAAATAATTGAAAACAATTGAAAATAATTGATAAATAATTGAAACCAATTGAAAACAATTGAAAATACTTGATAAATAATTGAAAACAATTGAAAATAATTGAAAATAATTAAAACATTTGAAAATAATTAAAAATAATTGATAAATAATTGAAAACAATTAAAAATAATTGATAAATAATTGAAAACAATTGAAAATAATTTAAAATAATTTAAAACAATTGATAAATAATTGAAAATAATTGATAAATAATTGAAAACAATTGAAAATAATTGATACATAATTGAAACCAATTGAAAACAATTGAAAATACTTTATAAATAATTGAAAACAATTGAAAATAATTGAAAATAATTAAAACAATTGAAAATAATTAAAAATAATTGATAAATAATTGAAAACAATTAAAAATAATTGATAAATAATTGAAAACAATTGAAAATAATTGAAAATAATTTAAAACAATTGATAAATAATTGAAAATAATTGAAAATAATTGAAAATGATTGAAAACAATTGAAAATAATTGATAAATAATTGAAACCAACAGAAAACAATTGAAAACAATTGATAAATAATTGAAACTAATTGAAAATAATTGAAAATAATTGAAAATAATTGAAATTAATTATAAATAATTGAAAACAATTGAAACAATTGAAAATAATTGAAAACAATTGAAAATAATTGAAAACAATTGAAAATAATTGAAAACAATTGAAAATAATTGAAAATAATTGAAAACAAATGAAAATAATTGAAAATAATTGAAAATAATTTAAAACAATTGAAAACAATTGAAAACAATTGAAAACAATTGGAAATAATTGAAAATAATTATAAATTATTGAAAATAATTGAAAATAATTGATAAATAATTGATAAATAATTAATAAATAATTGAAAAAAATTGTAAATAATAATAAATAATTGAAAATAATTGAAAACAATTTAAAATAATTGAAAATAATTAAAAACAATTGAAAATAATTGAAAATAATTGAAAATAATTGAAAACAATAGATAAATAATTGAAAACAATTGAAAATAATTGGAAATTATTGAAAATAATTGAAAACAATTTAAAATAATTGAAAATAATTAAAAACAATTGAAAATAATTGAAAATAATTGAAAATGATTGAAAACAATTGAAAATAATTGATAAATAATTGAAACCAACAGAAAACAATTGAAAACAATTGATAAATAATTGAAAATAATTGAAAATAATTGAAAATAATTGAAAATAATTGAAAATAATTGAAAATAATTATAAATAATTGAAAACAGTTGAAACAATTGAAAATAATTGAAAATAATTGAAAACAATTGAAAATAATTGAAAAAAAGTGAAAACAATTGATAAATAATTGAAAACAATTGAAAATAATTGAAAATAATTGAAAATAATTAAAATAATTGATAAATAATTGAAAACAATTGAAAACAATTGATAAATAATTGAAAATAATTATAAATAATTGAAAATAATTGAAAATAAAAGAAAATAATTGAAAATAATTGAAAATAATTATAAATAATTGAAAACAATTGAAAACAATTGAAAATAATTGAAATTAATTGAAAATAATTGAAAACAATTGATAAATAATTGAAAATAATTAAAAACAATTGAAAATAATTGAAAATAATTGATAAATAATTGAAAACAATTGAAAATAATTGATAAATAATTGAAAACAATTGAAAATAATTGAAAATAATAGAAAACAATTGAAAATAATTGATAAATAATTCA
Source organism: Andrena bucephala (assembly GCA_947577245.1). NCBI lineage: Eukaryota > Metazoa > Arthropoda > Insecta > Hymenoptera > Andrenidae > Andrena > Andrena bucephala. The sequence continues at coordinate 61,401,715 of OX387717.1, forward strand.
AACCAATTGAAAACAATTGAAAATAATTGACAATAATTGAAAACAATTGATAAATAATTGAAAACAATTGAAAACAATTGAAAATAATTGATAAATAATTGAAAACAATTGAAAATAATTGGAAATAATTAAAACAGTTGAAAATAATTGATAAATAATTGAAAACAATTAAAAATAATTGATAAATAATTGAAAACAATTGAAAACAATTGAAAATAATTGATAAATAATTGAAAACAATTGAAAATAATTGAAAATAAATAAAACAAGTGAAAATAGTTGAAAATAATTGAAAATAATTGAAAACAATTGAAAATAATTGATAAATGATTGAAACCAATTGAAAACAATTGAAAATAATTGATAAATAATTGAAAACAATTGAATATAATTGGAAATAATTAAAACAGTTGAAAATAATTAAAAATAATTGATAAATAATTGAAAACAATTAAAAATAATTGATAAATAATTGAAAACAATTGAAAACAATTGAAAATAATTGATAAATAATTGAAAACAATTGAAAATAATTGAAAATAAATAAAACAATTGAAAATAATTAAAAATAATTGATAAATAATTGAAAACAATTAAAAATAATTGATAAATAATTGAAAACAATTGAAAATAATTGAAAATAATTGGAAATAATTGATAACAATTTATAAATAATTGAAAATGATTGAAAACAATTGAAAATAATTGAAATCAATTGAAAATAATTGAAAATAATTGAAAAGAATTGAAAATAATTGAAAATAATTGAAAACAATTGAAAATAATTGATAAATAATTGAAAACAATTGAAAATAATTGAAAATAATTGATAAATAATTGAAAACAATTGAAAATAATTGAAAATAATTGAAAATAGTTGAAAATAATTGAAAATAATTGAAAACAATTGAAAATAATTGATAAATGATTGAAACCAATTGAAAACAATTGAAAATAATTGATAAATAATTGAAAACAATTGAATATAATTGGAAATAATTAAAACAGTTGAAAATAATTAAAAATAATTGATAAATAATTGAAAACAATTAAAAATAATTGATAAATAATTGAAAACAATTGAAAACAATTGAAAATAATTGATAAATAATTGAAACCAACAGAAAACAATTGAAAACAATTGATAAATAATTGAAAATAATTGAAAATAATTGAAAATAATTGAAAATAATTGAAAATAATTATAAATAATTGAAAACAGTTGAAACAATTGAAAATAATTGAAAATAATTGAAAACAATTGAAAATAATTGAAAATAAGTGAAAACAATTGATAAATAATTGAAAACAATTGAAAATAATTGAAAAGAACTGAAAATAATTGAAAATAATTGAAAACAATTGAAAATAATTGAAAATAATTGATAAATAATTGAAAACAATTGAAAATAATTGATAAATAATTGAAAACAATTGAAAATAATTGAAAATAATTTAAAACAAATGAAAATAATTGATAAATAATTGAAAACAATTGAAAATAATTGAAAATAATTGAAAACAATTGAAAATAATTGAAAATAATTGATAAATAATTGAAAACAATTGAAAATAATTGAAAATAATTGAAAACAATTGAAAACAATTGAAAATAATTGAAAATAATTGAAAACAATAGATAAATAATTGAAAACAATTGAAAATAATTGGAAATAATTGACAATAATTGAAAACAATTTAAAATAATTGAAAATAATTAAAAACAATTGAAAATAATTGAAAATAATTGAAAATAATTGAAAACAATTGAAAATAATTGATAAATAATTGAAACCAATTGAAAACAATTGAAAATACTTGATAAATAATTGAAAACAATTGAAAATAATTGAAAATAATTAAAACATTTGAAAATAATTAAAAATAATTGATAAATAATTGAAAACAATTAAAAATAATTGATAAATAATTGAAAACAATTGAAAATAATTGAAAATAATTGATAAATAATTGAAAACAATTGAAAATAATTGATAAATAATTGAAAACAATTGAAAATGATTGAAAATAATTTAAAACAAATGAAAATAATTGATAAATAATTGAAAACAATTGAAAATAATTGAAAATAATTGAAAACAATTGAAAATAATTGAAAATAATTGATAAATAATTGAAAACAATTGAAAATAATTGAAAATAATTGAAAACAATTGAAAACAATTGAAAATAATTGAAAATAATTGAAAACAATAGATAAATAATTGAAAACAATTGAAAATAATTGGAAATAATTGACAATAATTGAAAACAATTTAAAATAATTGAAAATAATTAAAAACAATTGAAAATAATTGAAAATAATTGAAAATAATTGAAAACAATTGAAAATAATTGATAAATAATTGAAACCAATTGAAAACAATTGAAAATACTTGATAAATAATTGAAAACAATTGAAAATAATTGAAAATAATTAAAACATTTGAAAATAATTAAAAATAATTGATAAATAATTGAAAACGATTAAAAATAATTGATAAATAATTGAAAACAATTGAAAATAATTTAAAATAATTTAAAACAATTGATAAATAATTGAAAATAATTGATAAATAATTGAAAACAATTGAAAATAATTGATACATAATTGAAACCAATTGAAAACAATTGAAAATACTTTATAAATAATTGAAAACAATTGAAAATAATTGAAAATAATTAAAACAATTGAAAATAATTAAAAATAATTGATAAATAATTGAAAACAATTAAAAATAATTGATAAATAATTGAAAACAATTGAAAATAATTGAAAATAATTTAAAACAATTGATAAATAATTGAAAATAATTGAAAATAATTGAAAATGATTGAAAACAATTGAAAATAATTGATAAATAATTGAAACCAACAGAAAACAATTGAAAACAATTGATAAATAATTGAAACTAATTGAAAATAATTGAAAATAATTGAAAATAATTGAAATTAATTATAAATAATTGAAAACAATTGAAACAATTGAAAATAATTGAAAACAATTGAAAATAATTGAAAACAATTGAAAATAATTGAAAACAATTGAAAATAATTGAAAATAATTGAAAACAAATGAAAATAATTGAAAATAATTGAAAATAATTTAAAACAATTGAAAACAATTGAAAACAATTGAAAACAATTGGAAATAATTGAAAATAATTATAAATTATTGAAAATAATTGAAAATAATTGATAAATAATTGATAAATAATTAATAAATAATTGAAAAAAATTGTAAATAATAATAAATAATTGAAAATAATTGAAAACAATTTAAAATAATTGAAAATAATTAAAAACAATTGAAAATAATTGAAAATAATTGAAAATAATTGAAAACAATAGATAAATAATTGAAAACAATTGAAAATAATTGGAAATTATTGAAAATAATTGAAAACAATTTAAAATAATTGAAAATAATTAAAAACAATTGAAAATAATTGAAAATAATTGAAAATGATTGAAAACAATTGAAAATAATTGATAAATAATTGAAACCAACAGAAAACAATTGAAAACAATTGATAAATAATTGAAAATAATTGAAAATAATTGAAAATAATTGAAAATAATTGAAAATAATTGAAAATAATTATAAATAATTGAAAACAGTTGAAACAATTGAAAATAATTGAAAATAATTGAAAACTATTGAAAATAATTGAAAAAAAGTGAAAACAATTGATAAATAATTGAAAACAATTGAAAATAATTGAAAAGAATTGAAAATAATTGAAAATAATTGAAAACAATTGAAAACAATTGAAAACAATTGAAAACAATTGGAAATAATTGAAAATTATTATAAATTATTGAAAATAATTGAAAATAATTGATAAATAATTGATAAATAATTAATAAATAATTGAAAAAAATTGTAAATAATAATAAATAATTGAAAATAATTGATAAATAATTGAAAATAATTAAAAATAATTGAAAATAATTTAAAATAATTGAAAATAATTGATAAATAATTGAAAATAATTATAAATAATTGAAAATAATTGAAAATAATTGAAAATAATTGAAAATAATTGAAAATAATTATAAATAATTGAAAACAATTGAAAACAATTGGAAATAATTGAAAATAATTTAAAACAATTGATAAATAATTGAAAACAATTCAAAATAATTGAAAATAATTGAAAATAATTGAAAATAATTAAAATAATTGATAAATAATTGAAAACAATTGAAAATAATTGATAAATAATTGAAAATAATTATAAATAATTGAAAATAATTGAAAATAAAAGAAAATAATTGAAAATAATTGAAAATAATTATAAATAATTGAAAACAATTGAAAACAATTGAAAATAATTGAAATTAATTGAAAATAATTGAAAACAATTGATAAATAATTGAAAATAATTAAAAACAATTGAAAATAATTGAAAATAATTGATAAATAATTGAAAACAATTGAAAATAATTGATAAATAATTGAAAACAATTGAAAATAATTGAAAATAATAGAAAACAATTGAAAATAATTGATAAATAATACAAACCAATTGAAAACAATTGAAAATAATTGACAATAATTGAAAACAATTGATAAATAATTGAAAACAATTGAAAACAATTGAAAATAATTGATAAATAATTGAAAACAATTGAAAATAATTGGAAATAATTAAAACAGTTGAAAATAATTGATAAATAATTGAAAACAATTAAAAATAATTGATAAATAATTGAAAACAATTGAAAACAATTGAAAATAATTGATAAATAATTGAAAACAATTGAAAATAATTGAAAATAAATAAAACAAGTGAAAATAGTTGAAAATAATTGAAAATAATTGAAAACAATTGAAAATAATTGATAAATGATTGAAACCAATTGAAAACAATTGAAAATAATTGATAAATAATTGAAAACAATTGAATATAATTGGAAATAATTAAAACAGTTGAAAATAATTAAAAATAATTGATAAATAATTGAAAACAATTAAAAATAATTGATAAATAATTGAAAACAATTGAAAACAATTGAAAATAATTGATAAATAATTGAAAACAATTGAAAATAATTGAAAATAAATAAAACAATTGAAAATAATTAAAAATAATTGATAAATAATTGAAAACAATTAAAAATAATTGATAAATAATTGAAAACAATTGAAAATAATTGAAAATAATTGGAAATAATTGATAACAATTTATAAATAATTGAAAATGATTGAAAACAATTGAAAATAATTGAAATCAATTGAAAATAATTGAAAATAATTGAAAAGAATTGAAAATAATTGAAAATAATTGAAAACAATTGAAAATAATTGATAAATAATTGAAAACAATTGAAAATAATTGAAAATAATTGATAAATAATTGAAAACAATTGAAAATAATTGAAAATAATTGAAAATAGTTGAAAATAATTGAAAATAATTGAAAACAATTGAAAATAATTGATAAATGATTGAAACCAATTGAAAACAATTGAAAATAATTGATAAATAATTGAAAACAATTGAATATAATTGGAAATAATTAAAACAGTTGAAAATAATTAAAAATAATTGATAAATAATTGAAAACAATTAAAAATAATTGATAAATAATTGAAAACAATTGAAAACAATTGAAAATAATTGATAAATAATTGAAAACAATTGAAAATAATTGAAAATAAATAAAACAATTGAAAATAATTAAAAATAATTGATAAATAATTGAAAACAATTAAAAATAATTGATAAATAATTGAAAACAATTGAAAATAATTGAAAATAATTGATAACAATTTATAAATAATTGAAAATGATTGAAAACAATTGAAAATAATTGAAATCAATTGAAAATAATTGAAAATAATTGAAAAGAATTGAAAATAATTGAAAATAATTGAAAACAATTGAAAATAATTGATAAATAATTGAAAACAATTGAAATTAATTGATAAATAATTGAAAACAATTGAAAATAATTGAAAATAATTAAAACAATTGAAAATTAATAAAAATAATTGATAAATAATTGAAAGCAATTAAAAATAATTGATAAATAATTGAAAACAATTGAAAACAATTGAAAATAATTGAAAACAATTGGAAATAATTGAAAATAATTATAAATTATTGAAAATAATTGAAAATAATTGATAAATAATTGATAAATAATTAATAAATAATTGAAAAAAATTGTAAATAATAATAAATAATTGAAAATAATTGAAAACAATTTAAAATAATTGAAAATAATTAAAAACAATTGAAAATAATTGAAAATAATTGAAAATAATTGAAAACAATAGATAAATAATTGAAAACAATTGAAAATAATTGGAAATAATTGAAAATAATTGAAAACAATTTAAAATAATTGAAAATAATTAAAAACAATTGAAAATAATTGAAAATAATTGAAAATGATTGAAAACAATTGAAAATAATTGATAAATAATTGAAACCAACAGAAAACAATTGAAAACAATTGATAAATAATTGAAAATAATTGAAAATAATTGAAAATAATTGAAAATAATTGAAAATAATTATAAATAATTGAAAACAGTTGAAACAATTGAAAATAATTGAAAATAATTGAAAACAATTGAAAATAATTGAAAATAAGTGAAAACAATTGATAAATAATTGAAAACAATTGAAAATAATTGAAAAGAACTGAAAATAATTGAAAATAATTGAAAACAATTGAAAATAATTGAAAATAATTGATAAATAATTGAAAACAATTGAAAATAATTGATAAATAATTGAAAACAATTGAAAATAATTGAAAATAATTTAAAACAAATGAAAATAATTGATAAATAATTGAAAACAATTGAAAATAATTGAAAATAATTGAAAACAATTGAAAATAATTGAAAATAATTGATAAATAATTGAAAACAATTGAAAATAATTGAAAATAATTGAAAACAATTGAAAACAATTGAAAATAATTGAAAATAATTGAAAACAATAGATAAATAATTGAAAACAATTGAAAATAATTGGAAATAATTGACAATAATTGAAAACAATTTAAAATAATTGAAAATAATTAAAAACAATTGAAAATAATTGAAAATAATTGAAAATAATTGAAAACAATTGAAAATAATTGATAAATAATTGAAACCAATTGAAAACAATTGAAAATACTTGATAAATAATTGAAAACAATTGAAAATAATTGAAAATAATTAAAACATTTGAAAATAATTAAAAATAATTGATAAATAATTGAAAACAATTAAAAATAATTGATAAATAATTGAAAACAATTGAAAATAATTTAAAATAATTTAAAACAATTGATAAATAATTGAAAATAATTGATAAATAATTGAAAACAGTTGAAAATAATTGAAAATAATTTAAAACAATTGAAAATAATTTAAAATAATTTAAAATGATTGAAAACAATTGATAAGTAATTGAAAACAATTGAAAATAATTGAAAATAATTGAAAAAAATTGAAAATAATTGAAAATAATTGAAAATAATTGAAAACAATTGAAAACAATTGAAAACAATTGAAAACAATTGGAAATAATTGAAAATAATTATAAATTATTGAAATAATTGAAAATAATTGATAAATAATTGATAAATGATTAATAAATAATTGAAAAAAATTGTAAATAATATTAAATAATTGAAAATAATTGATAAATAATTGAAAATAATTGATAAATAATTGAAAACAATTGAAAATAATTGATAAATAACTGAAAACAATTGAAAATAATTGAAAACAATTGAAAATAATTGAAAATAATTGAAAACAAATGATAATTAATTGAAAACAATTGAAAACAATGGAAAATAATTGAAAATAATTGAAAACATATGAAAATAATTGAAAATAATTAAAAACAATTGAAAATAATTGAAAATAATTGAAAATAATTGAAAACAATTGAAAACAATTGAAAACAATTGGAAATAATTGAAAATAACTATAAATTATTGAAAATAATTGAAAATAATTGATAAATAATTGAAAACAATTAAAAATAATTGATAAATAATTGAAAACAATTGAAAACAATTGAAAATAATTGATAAATAATTGAAAACAATTGAAAATAATTGAAAATAAATAAAACAATTGAAAATAATTAAAAATAATTGATAAATAATTGAAAACAATTAAAAATAATTGATAAATAATTGAAAACAATTGAAAATAATTGAAAATAATTGGAAATAATTGATAACAATTTATAAATAATTGAAAATGATTGAAAACAATTGAAAATAATTGAAATCAATTGAAAATAATTGAAAATAATTGAAAAGAATTGAAAATAATTGAAAATAATTGAAAACAATTGAAAATAATTGATAAATAATTGAAAACAATTGAAAATAATTGAAAATAATTGATAAATAATTGAAAACAATTGAAAATAATTGAAAATAATTGAAAATAGTTGAAAATAATTGAAAATAATTGAAAACAATTGAAAATAATTGATAAATGATTGAAACCAATTGAAAACAATTGAAAATAATTGATAAATAATTGAAAACAATTGAATATAATTGGAAATAATTAAAACAGTTGAAAATAATTAAAAATAATTGATAAATAATTGAAAACAATTAAAAATAATTGATAAATAATTGAAAACAATTGAAAACAATTGAAAATAATTGATAAATAATTGAAAACAATTGAAAATAATTGAAAATAAATAAAACAATTGAAAATAATTAAAAATAATTGATAAATAATTGAAAACAATTAAAAATAATTGATAAATAATTGAAAACAATTGAAAATAATTGAAAATAATTGATAACAATTTATAAATAATTGAAAATGATTGAAAACAATTGAAAATAATTGAAATCAATTGAAAATAATTGAAAATAATTGAAAAGAATTGAAAATAATTGAAAATAATTGAAAACAATTGAAAATAATTGATAAATAATTGAAAACAATTGAAATTAATTGATAAATAATTGAAAACAATTGAAAATAATTGAAAATAATTAAAACAATTGAAAATTATTAAAAATAATTGATAAATAATTGAAAGCAATTAAAAATAATTGATAAATAATTGAAAACAATTGAAAACAATTGAAAATAATTGAAAACAATTGGAAATAATTGAAAATAATTATAAATTATTGAAAATAATTGAAAATAATTGATAAATAATTGATAAATAATTAATAAATAATTGAAAAAAATTGTAAATAATAATAAATAATTGAAAATAATTGAAAACAATTTAAAATAATTGAAAATAATTAAAAACAATTGAAAATAATTGAAAATAATTGAAAATAATTGAAAACAATAGATAAATAATTGAAAACAATTGAAAATAATTGGAAATAATTGAAAATAATTGAAAACAATTTAAAATAATTGAAAATAATTAAAAACAATTGAAAATAATTGAAAATAATTGAAAATGATTGAAAACAATTGAAAATAATTGATAAATAATTGAAACCAACAGAAAACAATTGAAAACAATTGATAAATAATTGAAAATAATTGAAAATAATTGAAAATAATTGAAAATAATTGAAAATAATTATAAATAATTGAAAACAGTTGAAACAATTGAAAATAATTGAAAATAATTGAAAACAATTGAAAATAATTGAAAATAAGTGAAAACAATTGATAAATAATTGAAAACAATTGAAAATAATTGAAAAGAACTGAAAATAATTGAAAATAATTGAAAACAATTGAAAATAATTGAAAATAATTGATAAATAATTGAAAACAATTGAAAATAATTGATAAATAATTGAAAACAATTGAAAATAATTGAAAATAATTTAAAACAAATGAAAATAATTGATAAATAATTGAAAACAATTGAAAATAATTGAAAATAATTGAAAACAATTGAAAATAATTGAAAATAATTGATAAATAATTGAAAACAATTGAAAATAATTGAAAATAATTGAAAACAATTGAAAACAATTGAAAATAATTGAAAATAATTGAAAACAATAGATAAATAATTGAAAACAATTGAAAATAATTGGAAATAATTGACAATAATTGAAAACAATTGAAAATAATTGAAAATAATTAAAAACAATTGAAAATAATTGAAAATAATTGAAAATAATTGAAAACAATTGAAAATAATTGATAAATAATTGAAACCAATTGAAAACAATTGAAAATACTTGATAAATAATTGAAAACAATTGAAAATAATTGAAAATAATTAAAACATTTGAAAATAATTAAAAATAATTGATAAATAATTGAAAACAATTAAAAATAATTGATAAATAATTGAAAACAATTGAAAATAATTTAAAATAATTTAAAACAATTGATAAATAATTGAAAATAATTGATAAATAATTGAAAACAATTGAAAATAATTGAAAATAATTTAAAACAATTGAAAATAATTTAAAATAATTTAAAATGATTGAAAACAATTGATAAGTAATTGAAAACAATTGAAAATAATTGAAAATAATTGAAAAAAATTGAAAATAATTGAAAATAATTGAAAATAATTGAAAACAATTGAAAACAATTGAAAACAATTGAAAACAATTGGAAATAATTGAAAATAATTATAAATTATTGAAATAATTGAAAATAATTGATAAATAATTGATAAATGATTAATAAATAATTGAAAAAAATTGTAAATAATATTAAATAATTGAAAATAATTGATAAATAATTGAAAATAATTGATAAATAATTGAAAACAATTGAAAATAATTGATAAATAACTGAAAACAATTGAAAATAATTGAAAACAATTGAAAATAATTGAAAATAATTGAAAACAAATGATAATTAATTGAAAACAATTGAAAACAATTGGAAATAATTGAAAATAACTATAAATTATTGAAAATAATTGAAAATAATTGATAAATAATTGATAAATAATTAATAAATAATTGAAAAAAATTGTAAATAATAATAAATAATTGAAAATAATTGATAAATAATTGAAAATAATTAAAAAATTGAAAATAATTGAAAATAATTGATAAATAATTGAAAATAATTATAAATAATTGAAAATAATTGAAAATAATTGAAAATAATTGAAAATAATTGAAAATAATTATAAATAATTGAAAACAATTGAAAACAATTGGAAATAATTGAAAATAATTTAAAACAATTGATAAATAATTGAAAACAATTCAAAATAATTGAAAATAATTGAAAATAATTGAAAATAATTGAAAACAATTGAAAACAATTGAAAACAATTGGAAATAATTGAAAATAATTATAAATTATTGAAATAATTGAAAATAATTGATAAATAATTGATAAATGATTAATAAATAATTGAAAAAAATTGTAAATAATATTAAATAATTGAAAATAATTGATAAATAATTGAAAATAATTGAAAACAATTGAAAATAATTGAAAATAATTGAAAACAAATGAAAATAATTGAAAATAATTGAAAATAATTTAAAACAATTGAAAACAATTGAAAACAATTGAAAACAATTGGAAATAATTGAAAATAATTATAAATTATTGAAAATAATTGAAAATAATTGATAAATAATTGATAAATAATTAATAAATAATTGAAAAAAATTGTAAATAATAATAAATAATTGAAAATAATTGAAAACAATTTAAAATAATTGAAAATAATTAAAAACAATTGAAAATAATTGAAAATAATTGAAAATAATTGAAAACAATAGATAAATAATTGAAAACAATTGAAAATAATTGGAAATTATTGAAAATAATTGAAAACAATTTAAAATAATTGAAAATAATTAAAAACAATTGAAAATAATTGAAAATAATTGAAAATGATTGAAAACAATTGAAAATAATTGATAAATAATTGAAACCAACAGAAAACAATTGAAAACAATTGATAAATAATTGAAAATAATTGAAAATAATTGAAAATAATTGAAAATAATTGAAAATAATTGAAAATAATTATAAATAATTGAAAACAGTTGAAACAATTGAAAATAATTGAAAATAATTGAAAACAATTGAAAATAATTGAAAATAAGTGAAAACAATTGATAAATAATTGAAAACAATTGAAAATAATTGAAAAGAATTGAAAATAATTGAAAATAATTGAAAACAATTGAAAATAATTGAAAATAATTGAAAACAATTGAAAATAATTGATAAATAATTGAAAACAATTGAAAATAATTGAAAATAATTTAAAACAATTGAAAATAATTGATAAATAATTGAAAACAATTGAAAATAATTGAAAATAATTGAAAACAATTGAAAATAATTGAAAATAATTGATAAATAATTGAAAACAATTGAAAATAATTGAAAATAATGGAAAACAATTGAAAACAATTGAAAATAATTGAAAATAATTGAAAACAATAGATAAATAATTGAAAACAATTGAAAATAATTGGAAATAATTGAAAATAATTGAAAATAATTGAAAATAATTGAAAATAATTATAAATAATTGAAAACAATTGAAACAATTGAAAATAATTGAAAATAATTGAAAACAATTGAAAATAATTGAAAATAATTGAAAATAATTGAAAACAATAGATAAATAATTGAAAACAATTGAAAATAATTGGAAATAATTGAAAATAATTGAAAACAATTTAAAATAATTGAAAATAATTAAAAACAATTGAAAATAATTGAAAATAATTGAAAATGATTGAAAACAATTGAAAATAATTGATAAATAATTGAAACCAACAGAAAACAATTGAAAACAATTGATAAATAATTGAAAATAATTGAAAATAATTGAAAATAATTGAAAATAATTGAAAATAATTGAAAATAATTGAAAATAATTGAAAATAATTATAAATAATTGAAAACAGTTGAAACAATTGAAAATAATTGAAAATAATTGAAAACAATTGAAAATAATTGAAAATAAGTGAAAACAATTGATAAATAATTGAAAACAATTGAAAATAATTGAAAAGAATTGAAAATAATTGAAAATAATTGAAAACAATTGAAAATAATTGAAAATAATTGAAAACAATTGAAAATAATTGATAAATAATTGAAAACAATTGAAAATAATTGAAAATAATTTAAAACAATTGAAAATAATTGATAAATAATTGAAAACAATTGAAAATAATTGAAAATAATTGAAAACAATTGAAAATAATTGAAAATAATTGATAAATAATTGAAAACAATTGAAAATAATTGAAAATAATGGAAAACAATTGAAAACAATTGAAAATAATTGAAAATAATTGAAAACAATAGATAAATAATTGAAAACAATTGAAAATAATTGGAAATAATTGAAAATAATTGAAAATAATTGAAAATAATTGAAAATAATTATAAATAATTGAAAACAATTGAAACAATTGAAAATAATTGAAAATAATTGAAAACAATTGAAAATAATTGAAAATAATTGAAAATAATTGAAAACAATAGATAAATAATTGAAAACAATTGAAAATAATTGGAAATAATTGAAAATAATTGAAAACAATTTAAAATAATTGAAAATAATTAAAAACAATTGAAAATAATTGAAAATAATTGAAAATGATTGAAAACAATTGAAAATAATTGATAAATAATTGAAACCAACAGAAAACAATTGAAAACAATTGATAAATAATTGAAAATAATTGAAAATAATTGAAAATAATTGAAAATAATTGAAAATAATTGAAAATAATTGAAAATAATTGAAAATAATTGAAAATAATTATAAATAATTGAAAACAGTTGAAACAATTGAAAATAATTGAAAATAATTGAAAACAATTGAAAATAATTGAAAATAAGTGAAAACAATTGATAAATAATTGAAAACAATTGAAAATAATTGAAAAGAATTGAAAATAATTGAAAAGAATTGAAAACAATTGAAAATAATTGAAAATAATTGAAAACAATTGAAAATAATTGATAAATAATTGAAAACAATTGAAAATAATTGAAAACAATTGAAAATAATTGAATATAATTGAAAACAATTGATAAATAATTGAAAACAATTGCAAATAATTGAAAATGATTGAAAACAATTGAAAATAATTGATAAATAATTGAAACCAACAGAAAACAATTGAAAACAATTGATAAATAATTGAAAATAATTGAAAATAATTGAAAATAATTGAAAATAATTGAAAATAATTATAAATAATTGAAAACAGTTGAAACAATTGAAAATAATTGAAAATAATTGAAAACAATTGAAAATAATTGAAAATAAGTGAAAACAATTGATAAATAATTGAAAACAATTGAAAATAATTGAAAAGAACTGAAAATAATTGAAAATAATTGAAAACAATTGAAAATAATTGAAAATAATTGATAAATAATTGAAAACAATTGAAAATAATTGATAAATAATTGAAAACAATTGAAAATAATTGAAAATAATTTAAAACAAATGAAAATAATTGATAAATAATTGAAAACAATTGAAAATAATTGAAAATAATTGAAAACAATTGAAAATAATTGAAAATAATTGATAAATAATTGAAAACAATTGAAAATAATTGAAAATAATTGAAAACAATTGAAAACAATTGAAAATAATTGAAAATAATTGAAAACAATAGATAAATAATTGGAAACAATTGAAAATAATTGGAAATAATTGACAATAATTGAAAACAATTTAAAATAATTGAAAATAATTAAAAACAATTGAAAATAATTGAAAATAATTGAAAATAATTGTAAACAATTGAAAATAATTGATAAATAATTGAAACCAATTGAAAACAATTGAAAATACTTGATAAATAATTGAAAACAATTGAAAATAATTGAAAATAATTAAAACATTTGAAAATAATTAAAAATAATTGATAAATAATTGAAAACAATTAAAAATAATTGATAAATAATTGAAAACAATTGAAAATAATTTAAAATAATTTAAAACAATTGATAAATAATTGAAAATAATTGATAAATAATTGAAAACAATTGAAAATAATTGAAAATAATTTAAAACAATTGAAAATAATTTAAAATAATTTAAAATGATTGAAAACAATTGATAAGTAATTGAAAACAATTGAAAATAATTGAAAATAATTGAAAAAAATTGAAAATAATTGAAAATAATTGAAAATAATTGAAAACAATTGAAAACAATTGAAAACAATTGAAAACAATTGGAAATAATTGAAAATAATTATAAATTATTGAAATAATTGAAAATAATTGATAAATAATTGATAAATGATTAATAAATAATTGAAAAAAATTGTAAATAATATTAAATAATTGAAAATAATTGATAAATAATTGAAAATAATTGATAAATAATTGAAAACAATTGAAAATAATTGATAAATAATTGAAAACAATTGAAAATAATTGAAAACAATTGAAAATAATTGAAAATAATTGAAAACAAATGATAATTAATTGAAAACAATTGAAAACAATGGAAAATAATTGAAAATAATTGAAAACATATGAAAATAATTGAAAATAATTAAAAACAATTGAAAATAATTGAAAATAATTGAAAATAATTGAAAACAATTGAAAACAATTGAAAACAATTGGAAATAATTGAAAATAACTATAAATTATTGAAAATAATTGAAAATAATTGATAAATAATTGATAAATAATTAATAAATAATTGAAAAAAATTGTAAATAATAATAAATAATTGAAAATAATTGATAAATAATTGAAAATAATTAAAAAATTGAAAATAATTGAAAATAATTGATAAATAATTGAAAATAATTATAAATAATTGAAAATAATTGAAAATAATTGAAAATAATAGAAAATAATTGAAAATAATTATAAATAATTGAAAACAATTGAAAACAATTGGAAATAATTGAAAATAATTTAAAACAATTGATAAATAATTGAAAACAATTCAAAATAATTGAAAATAATTGAAAATAATTGAAAATAATTTAAAACAATTGAAAACAATTGAAAACAATTGGAAATAATTGAAAATAATTATAAATTATTGAAATAATTGAAAATAATTGATAAATAATTGATAAATGATTAATAAATAATTGAAAAAAATTGTAAATAATATTAAATAATTGAAAATAATTGATAAATAATTGAAAATAATTGATAAATAATTGAAAACAATTGAAAATAATTGATAAATAATTGAAAACAATTGAAAATAATTGAAAACAATTGAAAATAATTGAAAATAATTGAAAACAAATGATAATTAATTGAAAACAATTGAAAACAATGGAAAATAATTGAAAATAATTGAAAACATATGAAAATAATTGAAAATAATTAAAAACAATTGAAAATAATTGAAAATAATTGAAAATAATTGAAAACAATTGAAAACAATTGAAAACAATTGGAAATAATTGAAAATAACTATAAATTATTGAAAATAATTGAAAATAATTGATAAATAATTGATAAATAATTAATAAATAATTGAAAAAATTGTAAATAATAATAAATAATTGAAAATAATTGATAAATAATTGAAAATAATTAAAAATAATTGAAAATAATTGAAAATAATTGATAAATAATTGAAAATAATTATAAATAATTGAAAATAATTGAAAATAATTGAAAATAATTGAAAATAATTGAAAATAATTATAAATAATTGAAAACAATTGAAAACAATTGGAAATAATTGAAAATAATTTAAAACAATTGATAAATAATTGAAAATAATTCAAAATAATTGAAAATAATTGAAAATAATTGAAAATAATTAAAATAATTGATAAATAATTGAAAACAATTGAAAATAATTGATAAATAATTGAAAATAATTATAAATAATTGAAAATAATTGAAAATAATTGAAAATGATTGAAAACAATTGAAAATAATTGATAAATAATTGAAACCAACAGAAAACAATTGAAAACAGTTGATAAATAATTGAAAATAATTGAAAATAATTGAAAATAATTGAAAATAATTGAAAATAATTGAAAATAATTGAAAATAATTATAAATAATTGAAAACAGTTGAAACAATTGAAAATAATTGAAAATAATTGAAAACAATTGAAAATAATTGAAAATAAGTGAAAACAATTGATAAATAATTGAAAACAATTGAAAATAATTGAAAAGAACTGAAAATAATTGAAAATAATTGAAAACAATTGAAAATAATTGAAAATAATTGATAAATAATTGAAAACAATTGAAAATAATTGATAAATAATTGAAAACAATTGAAAATAATTGAAAATAATTTAAAACAATTGAAAATAATTGATAAATAATTGAAAATAATTGAAAATAATTATAAATAATTGAAAACAATTGAAAACAATTGGAAATAATTGAAAATAATTTAAAACAATTGATAAATAATTGAAAACAATTCAAAATAATTGAAAATAATTGAAAATAATTGAAAATAATTAAAATAATTGCTAAATAATTGAAAACAATTGAAAATAATTGATAAATAATTGAAAATAATTATAAATAATTGAAAATAATTGAAAATAATTGAAAATGATTGAAAACAATTGAAAATAATTGATAAATAATTGAAACCAACAGAAAACAATTGAAAACAGTTGATAAATAATTGAAAATAATTGAAAATAATTGAAAATAATTGAAAATAATTGAAAATAATTATAAATAATTGAAAACAGTTGAAACAATTGAAAATAATTGAAAATAATTGAAAACAATTGAAAATAATTGAAAATAAGTGAAAACAATTGATAAATAATTGAAAACAATTGAAAATAATTGAAAAGAACTGAAAATAATTGAAAATAATTGAAAACAATTGAAAATAATTGAAAATAATTGATAAATAATTGAAAACAATTGAAAATAATTGATAAATAATTGAAAACAATTGAAAATAATTGAAAATAATTTAAAACAATTGAAAATAATTGATAAATAATTGAAAACAATTGAAAATAATTGAAAATAATTGAAAACAATTGAAAATAATTGAAAATAATTGATAAATAATTGAAAACAATTGAAAATAATTGAAAATAATTGAAAACAATTGAAAACAATTGAAAATAATTGAAAATAATTGAAAATAATTGAAAACAATAGATAAATAATTGAAAACAATTGAAAATAATTGGAAATAATTGAAAGTAATTGAAAACAATTTAAAATAATTGAAAACAATTGAAAATAATTGAAAATAATTGAAAATAATTGAAAACAATTGAAAATAATTGATAAATAATTGAAACCAATTGAAAACAATTGAAAATACTTGATAAATAATTGAAAACAATTGAAAATAATTGAAAATAATTAAAACATTTGAAAATAATTAAAAATAATTGATAAATAATTGAAAACAATTAAAAATAATTGATAAATAATTGAAAACAATTGAAAATAATTTAAAATAATTTAAAACAATTGATAAATAATTGAAAATAATTGAAAATAATTGAAAATGATTGAAAATAATTGAAAATAATTGAAAATGATTGAAAACAATTGAAAATAATTGATAAATAATTGAAACCAACAGAAAACAATTGAAAACAATTGATAAATAATTGAAAATAATTGAAAATAATTGAAAATAATTGAAAATAACTGAAAATAATTATAAATAATTGAAAACAATTTAAACAATTGAAAATAATGGAAAATAATTGAAAACAATTGAAAATAATTGAATATAATTGAAAACAATTGATAAATAATTGAAAACAATTGCAAATAATTGAAAATAATTGAAAATAATTGAAAATAATTGAAAACAATTGAAAACAATTGAAAACAATTGGAAATAATTGAAAATAATTATAAATTATTGAAAATAATTGAAAATAATTGATAAATAATTGATAAATAATTAATAAATAATTGAAAAAAATTGTAAATAATAATAAATAATTGAAAATAATTGAAAACAATTTAAAATAATTGAAAATAATTAAAAACAATTGAAAATAATTGAAAATAATTGAAAATAATTGAAAACAATAGATAAATAATTGAAAACAATTGAAAATAATTGGAAATAATTGAAAATAATTGAAAACAATTTAAAATAATTGAAAATAATTAAAAACAATTGAAAATAATTATAAATAATTGAAAACAGTTGAAACAATTGAAAATAATTGAAAATAATTGAAAACAATTGAAAATAATTGAAAATAAGTGAAAACAATTGATAAATAATTGAAAACAATTGAAAATAATTTAAAAGAATTGAAAATAATTGAAAATAATTGAAAACAATTGAAAATAATTGAAAATAATTGAAAACAATGAAAATAATTGATAAATAATTTAAAACAATTGAAAATAATTGAAAATAATTTAAAACAATTGAAAATAATTGATAAATAATTGAAAACAATTGAAAATAATTGAAAATAATTGAAAACAATTGAAAATAATTGAAAATAATTGATAAATAATTGAAAACAATTTAAAATAATTGAAAATAATGGAAAACAATTGAAAACAATTGAAAATAATTGAAAATAATTGAAAACAATAGATAAATAATTGAAAACAATTGAAAATAATTGGAAATAATTGAAAATAATTGAAAACAATTTAAAATAATTGAAAATAATTAAAAACAATTGAAAATAATTGAAAATAATTGAAAACAATTGCAAATAATTGAAAATAATTGAAAATAATTGAAAACAATTGAAAATAATTGAAAATAATTGATAAATAATTGAAAACAATTGAAAATAATTGATAAATAATTGAAAACAATTGAAAATAATTGAAAATAATTTAAAACAATTGAAAATAATTGAAAATAATTTAAAATAATTGAAAACAATTGATAAGTAATTGAAAACAATTGAAAATAATTGAAAATAATTGAAAAAAATTGAAAATAATTGAAAATAATTGAAAATAATTGAAAACAATTGAAAACAATTGAAAACAATTGAAAACAATTGGAAATAATTGAAAACAATTGAAAATAATTGAAAATAATTGATAAATAATTGAAAACAATTGAAAATAATTGAAAATAATGGAAAACAATTGAAAACAATTGAAAATAATTGAAAATAATTGAAAACAATAGATAAATAATTGAAAACAATTGAAAATAATTGGAAATAATTGAAAATAATTGAAAACAATTGAAAATAATTGAAAATAATTAAAAACAATTGAAAATAATTGAAAATAATTTAAAACAATTGAAAACAATTGATAAATAATTGAAAATAATTGAAAATAATTGAAAATAATTGAAAATAATTGAAAATAATTATAAATAATTGAAAACAATTGAAACAATTGAAAATAATTGAAAATAATTGAAAACAATTGAAAATAATTGAATATAATTGAAAACAATTGATAAATAATTGAAAACAATTGCAAATAATTGGAAATAATTGAAAATAATTGAAAACAATTGAAAATAATTGAAAATAATTGATAAATCATTGAAAACAATTGAAAATAATTGATAAATAATTGAAAACAATTGAAAATAATTGAAAATAATTGAAAACAATTGAAAATAATTGAAAATAATTTAAAATAATTGAAAACAATTGATAAGTAATTGAAAACAATTGAAAATAATTGAAAATAATTGAAAAAAAATTGAAAATAATTGAAAATAATTGAAAATAATTAAAAACAATTGAAAACAATTGAAAACAAATGATAATTAATTGAAAACAATTGAAAACAA
Organism: Andrena bucephala; assembly: GCA_947577245.1. NCBI lineage: Eukaryota > Metazoa > Arthropoda > Insecta > Hymenoptera > Andrenidae > Andrena > Andrena bucephala. Next base: position 61,422,359 of record OX387717.1, read on the forward strand.
TGGAAAATAATTGAAAATAATTGAAAACATTTGAAAATAATTGAAAATAATTAAAAACAATTGAAAATAATTGAAAATAATTGAAAATAATTGAAAACAATTGAAAACAATTGAAAACAATTGAAAACAATTGGAAATAATTGAAAATAATTATAAATTATTGAAAATAATTGAAAATAATTGATAAATAATTGATAAATAATTAATAAATAATTGAAAAAAATTGTAAATAATAATAAATAATTGAAAATAATTGATAAATAATTGAAAATAATTAAAAATAATTGAAAATAATTTAAAATAATTGAAAATAATTGATAAATAATTGAAAATAATTATAAATAATTGAAAATAATTGAAAATAATTGAAAATAATTGAAAATAATTGAAAATAATTATAAATAATTGAAAACAATTGAAAACAATTGGAAATAATTGAAAATAATTTAAAACAATTGATAAATAATTGAAAACAATTCAAAATAATTGAAAATAATTGAAAATAATTGAAAATAATTAAAATAATTGATAAATAATTGAAAACAATTGAAAATAATTGAAAACAATTGAAAATAATTGATAAATAATTGAAAACAATTAAAAATAATTGAAAATAATAGAAAACAATTGAAAATAATTGATAAATAATTCAAACCAATTGAAAACAATTGAAAATAATTGACAATAATTGAAAACAATTGATAAATAATTGAAAACAATTGAAAACAATTGAAAATAATTGATAAATAATTGAAAACAATTGAAAATAATTGGAAATAATTAAAACAGTTGAAAATAATTAAAAATAATTGAAAAATAATTGAAAACAATTAAAAATAATTGATAAATAATTGAAAACAATTGAAAACAATTGAAAATAATTGATAAATAATTGAAAACAATTGAAAATAATTGAAAATAAATAAAACAAGTGAAAATAGTTGAAAATAATTGAAAATAATTGAAAATAATTGAAAATGATTGAAAATAATTGAAAATAATTGAAAATGATTGAAAACAATTGAAAATAATTGATAAATAATTGAAACCAACAGAAAACAATTGAAAACAATTGATAAATAATTGAAAATAATTGAAAATAATTGAAAATAATTGAAAATAATTGAAAATAATTATAAATAATTGAAAACAATTGAAACAATTGAAAATAATTGAAAATAATTGAAAACAATTGAAAATAATTGAATATAATTGAAAACAATTGATAAATAATTGAAAACAATTGCAAATAATTGAAAATAATTGAAAATAATTGAAAATAATTGAAAACAATTGAAAATAATTGAAAATAATTGATAAATAATTGAAAACAATTGAAAATAATTGATAAATAATTGAAAACAATTGAAAATAATTGAAAATAATTTAAAATAATTGAAAACAATTGATAAGTAATTGAAAACAATTGAAAATAATTGAAAATAATTGAAAATAATTATAAATAATTGAAAACAATTGAAAATAATTGAAATTAATTGAAAATAATTTAAAACAATTGATAAATAATTGAAAATAATTAAAAACAATTGAAAATAATTGAAAATAATTGATAAATAATTGAAAACAATTGAAAATAATTGATAAATAATTGAAAACAATTGAAAATAATTGAAAATAATAGAAAACAATTGAAAATAATTGATAAATAATTCAAACCAATTGAAAACAATTGAAAATAATTGACAATAATTGAAAACAATTGATAAATATTTGAAAACAATTGAAAACAATTGAAAATAATTGATAAATAATTGAAAACAATTGAAAATAATTGGAAATAATTAAAACAGTTGAAAATAATTAAAAACAATTGATAAATAATTGAAAACAATTAAAAATAATTGATAAATAATTGAAAACAGTTGAAAACAATTGAAAATAATTTATAAATAATTGAAAACAATTGAAAATAATTGAAAATAAATAAAACAATTGAAAATAATTAAAAATAATTGATAAATAATTGAAAACAATTAAAAATAATTGATAAATAATTGAAAACAATTGAAAATAATTGAAAATAATTGATAACAATTTATAAATAATTGAAAATGATTGAAAACAATTGAAAATAATTGAAATCAATTGAAAATAATTGAAAATAATTGAAAAGAATTGAAAATAATTGAAAATAATTGAAAACAATTGAAAATAATTGATAAATAATTGAAAACAATTGAAATTAATTGATAAATAATTGAAAACAATTGAAAATAATTGAAAATAATTAAAACAATTGAAAATTATTAAAAATAATTGATAAATAATTGAAAGCAATTAAAAATAATTGATAAATAATTGAAAACAATTGAAAACAATTGAAAATAATTGAAAATAATTGAAAACAATTGAAAACAATTGAAAACAATTGAAAACAATTGGAAATAATTGAATATAATTATAAATTATTGAAAATAATTGAAAATAATTGATAAATAATTGAAAACAATTGGAAATAATTGAAAATAATTGAAAACAATTGATAAATAATTGAAAACAATTCAAAATAATTGAAAATAATTGAAAATAATTGAAAATAATTAAAATAATTGATAAATAATTGAAAACAATTGAAAATAATTGATAAATAATTGAAAATAATTATAAATAATTGAAAATAATTGAAAATAAAAGAAAATAATTGAAAATAATTGAAAATAATTATAAATAATTGATAAATAATTGAAAACAATTCAAAATAATTGAAAATAATTGAAAATAATTGAAAATAATTAAAATAATTGATAAATAATTGAAAACAATTGAAAATAATTGATAAATAATTGAAAATAATTATAAATAATTGAAAATAATTGAAAATAAAAGAAAATAATTGAAAATAATTGAAAATAATTATAAATAATTGAAAACAATTGAAAACAATTGAAAATAATTGAAATTAATTGAAAATAATTGAAAACAATTGATAAATAATTGAAAATAATTAAAAACAATTGAAAATAATTGAAAATAATTGATAAATAATTAAAAACAATTGAAAATAATTGATAAATAATTGAAAACAATTGAAAATAATTGAAAATAATAGAAAACAATTGAAAATAATTGATAAATAATTCAAACCAATTGAAAACAATTGAAAATAATTGACAATAATTGAAAACAATTGATAAATAATTGAAAACAATTGAAAACAATTGAAAATAATTGATAAATAATTGAAAACAATTGAAAATAATTGGAAATAATTAAAACAGTTGAAAATAATTAAAAATAATTGAAAAATAATTGAAAACAATTAAAAATAATTGATAAATAATTGAAAACAATTGAAAACAATTGAAAATAATTGATAAATAATTGAAAACAATTGAAAATAATTGAAAATAAATAAAACAAGTGAAAATAGTTGAAAATAATTGAAAATAATTGAAAACAATTGAAAATAATTGATAAATGATTGAAACCAATTGAAAACAATTGAAAATAATTGATAAATAATTGAAAACAATTGAATATAATTGGAAATAATTAAAACAGTTGAAAATAATTAAAAATAATTGATAAATAATTGAAAACAATTAAAAATAATTGATAAATAATTGAAAACAATTGAAAACAATTGAAAATAATTGATGAATAATTGAAAACAATTGAAAATAATTGAAAATAAATAAAACAATTGAAAATAATTAAAAATAATTGATAAATAATTGAAAACAATTAAAAATAATTGATAAATAATTGAAAACAATTGAAAATAATTGAAAATAATTGATAACAATTTATAAATAATTGAAAATGATTGAAAACAATTGAAAATAATTGAAATCAATTGAAAATAATTGAAAATAATTGAAAAGAATTGAAAATAATTGAAAATAATTGAAAACAATTGAAAATAATTGATAAATAATTGAAAACAATTGAAATTAATTGATAAATAATTGAAAACAATTGAAAATAATTGAAAATAATTAAAACAATTGAAAATTATTAAAAATAATTGATAAATAATTGAAAGCAATTAAAAATAATTGATAAATAATTGAAAACAATTGAAAACAATTGAAAATAATTGAAAACAATTGGAAATAATTGAAAATAATTATAAATTATTGAATATAATTGAAAATAATTGATAAATAATTGATAAATAATTAATAAATAATTGAAAAAAATTGTAAATAATAATAAATAATTGAAAATAATTGAAAACAATTTAAAATAATTGAAAATAATTCAAAACAATTGAAAATAATTGAAAATAATTGAAAATAATTGAAAACAATAGATAAATAATTGAAAACAATTGAAAATAATTGGAAATAATTGAAAATAATTGAAAACAATTTAAAATAATTGAAAATAATTAAAAACAATTGAAAATAATTGAAAATAATTGAAAATGATTGAAAACAATTGAAAATAATTGATAAATAATTGAAACCAACAGAAAACAATTGAAAACAATTGATAAGTAATTGAAAATATTTGAAAATAATTGAAAATAATTGAAAATAATTGAAAATAATATAAATAATTGAAAACAGTTGAAACAATTGAAAATAATTGAAAATAATTGAAAACAATTGAAAATAATTGAAAATAAGTGAAAACAATTGATAAATAATTGAAAACAAATGAAAATAATTGAAAAGAACTGAAAATAATTGAAAATAATTGAAAACAATTGAAAATAATTGAAAATAATTGATAAATAATTGAAAACAATTGAAAATAATTGATAAATAATTGAAAACAATTGAAAATAATTGAAAATAATTTAAAACAATTGAAAATAATTGATAAATAATTGAAAACAATTGAAAATAATTGAAAATAATTGAAAACAATTGAAAATAATTGAAAATAATTGATAAATAATTGAAAACAATTGAAAATAATTGAAAATAATTGAAAACAATTGAAAACAATTGAAAATAATTGAAAATAATTGAAAACAATTGATAAATAATTGAAAACAATTGAAAATAATTGGAAATAATTGAAAATAATTGAAAACAATTTAAAATAATTGAAAATAATTAAAAACAATTGAAAATAATTGAAAATAATTGAAAATAATTGAAAACAATTGAAAATAATTGATAAATAATTGAAAACAATTGAAATTAATTGATAAATAATTGAAAACAATTGAAAATAATTGATAAATAATTGAAAACAATTGAAATTAATTGATAAATAATTGAAAACAATTGAAAATAATTGAAAATAATTAAAACATTTGAAAATAATTAAAAATAATTGATAAATAATTGAAAACAATTCAAAATAATTGATAAATAATTGAAAACAATTGAAAATAATTTAAAATAATTTAAAACAATTGATAAATAATTGAAAATAATTGAAAATAATTGAAAATGATTGAAAATAATTGAAAATAATTGAAAATGATTGAAAACAATTGAAAATAATTGATAAATAATTGAAACCAACAGAAAACAATTGAAAACAATTGATAAATAATTGAAAATAATTGAAAATAATTGAAAATAATTTAAAATAATTGAAAACAATTGATAAGTAATTGAAAACAATTGAAAATAATTGAAAATAATTGAAAAAAATTGAAAATAATTGAAAATAATTGAAAATAATTGAAAACAATTGAAAATAATTATAAATAATTGAAAACAATTGAAAACAATTGGAAATAATTGAAAATAATTTAAAACAATTGATAAATAATTGAAAATAATTAAAAACAATTGAAAATAATTGAAAATAATTGATAAATAATTGAAAACAATTGAAAATAATTGATAAATAATTGAAAACAATTGAAAATAATTGAAAATAATAGAAAACAATTGAAAATAATTGATAAATAATTCAAACCAATTGAAAACAATTGAAAATAATTGACAATAATTGAAAACAATTGATAAATATTTGAAAACAATTGAAAACAATTGAAAATAATTGATAAATAATTGAAAACAATTGAAAATAATTGGAAATAATTAAAACAGTTGAAAATAATTAAAAATAATTGATAAATAATTGAAAACAATTAAAAATAATTGATAAATAATTGAAAACAGTTGAAAACAATTGAAAATAATTTATAAATAATTGAAAACAATTGAAAATAATTGAAAATAAATAAAACAATTGAAAATAATTAAAAATAATTGATAAATAATTGAAAACAATTAAAAATAATTGATAAATAATTGAAAACAATTGAAAATAATTGAAAATAATTGATAACAATTTATAAATAATTGAAAATGATTGAAAACAATTGAAAATAATTGAAATCAATTGAAAATAATTGAAAATAATTGAAAAGAATTGAAAATAATTGAAAATAATTGAAAACAATTGAAAATAATTGATAAATAATTGAAAACAATTGAAATTAATTGATAAATAATTGAAAACAATTGAAAATAATTGAAAATAATTAAAACAATTGAAAATTATTAAAAATAATTGATAAATAATTGAAAGCAATTAAAAATAATTGATAAATAATTGAAAACAATTGAAAACAATTGAAAATAATTGAAAACAATTGAAAACAATTGAAAACAATTGAAAACAATTGAAAACAATTGGAAATAATTGATAAATAATTGATAAATAATTAATAAATAATTGAAAAAAATTGTAAATAATATTAAATAATTGAAAATAATTGATAAATAATTGAAAATAATTTATAAATAATTGAAAATAATTGAAAATAATTATAAATAATTGAAAACAATTGAAAACAATTGAAAATAATTGAAAATAATTGAAAACAATTGAAAATAATTGAAAATAATTGAAAACAATTGGTAAATAATTGAAAACAATTGAAAATAATTGAAAATAATTGAAAATAATTGAAAATAATTGATAAATAATTGAAAACAATTGAAAATAATTGATAAATAATTGAAAACAATTGAAAATAATTGAAAACAATTGAAAATAATTGATAAATATGTGAAACCAATTGAAAATAATTGAAAATAATTGAAAACAATTGAAAATAATTGAAAATAACTGAAAATAATTGAAAATAATTGAAAATAATTGATACATTATTGAAAACAATTGAAAACAATTGAAAATAATTGAAAACAATTGAAAACAATTGAAAATAATTGATAAATAATTGATAAATAATTGAAAACAATTGAAAATAATTTAACATAATTGAAAACAATTGAAAATAATTGATAAATAATTGAAAACAATTGATAATAATTGATAAATAATTGAAAACAATTGAAAATAATTGAAAATAATTGAAAACAATTGAAAATAATTGATAAATAATTGAAACCAATTGAAAACAATTGAAAACAATTGAAAATAATTGAAAATAATTGAAAACAAATGATAATTAATTGAAAGCAATTGAAAACAATGGAAAATAATTGAAAATAATTGACAAAAATTGTAAATAATAATAAATAATTGAAAATAATTGATAAATAATTGAAAATAATTGAAAATAATTGAAAACAATTGAAAACAATTGAAAATAATTGAAAATAATTGATAAATAATTGAAAATAATTATAAATAATTGAAAATAATTGAAAATAATTGAAAATAATTGAAAATAATTGAAAATAATTGAAAATAATTGAAAATAATTGAAAACAATTGAAAATAATTAAAACAATTGATAAATAATTGAAAACAATTGAAAATAATTGATAAATAATTGAAAACAAATGAAAATAATTGAAAATAATAGAAAACAATTGAAAATAATTGATAAATAATTTAAACCAATTGAAAACAATTGAAAATAATTGAAAATAATTGAAAATAATTGAAAACAATTGATAAATAACTGAAAATAATTGAAAATAATTATAAATAATTGAAAATAATTGAAAATAATTGAAAATAATTGATAAATAATTGAAAATAATTGAAAATAATTGATAAATAAATGAAAATAATTGAAAATAATTGAAAACAATTGAAAACAATTGAAAATAATTGAAAATAATTGATAAATAATTGAAAATAATTATAAATAATTGAAAATAATTGAAAATAATTGAAAATAATTGAAAATAATTGAAAATAATTGAAAATAATTGAAAACAATTGAAAACAATTGGAAATAATTGAAAATAATTGAAAACAATTGATAAATAACTGAAAATAATTGAAAATAATTATAAATAATTGAAAATAATTGAAAATAATTGAAAATAATTGATAAATAATTGAAAATAATTATAAATAATTGAAAATAATTGAAAATAACAGAAAATAATTGAAAATAATTGAAAATAATTATAAATAATTGAAAACAATTGAAAACAATTTAAAATAATTGAAAATAATTGAAAATAATTGAAAACAATTGATAAATAATTGAAAACAATAGAAAATAATTGAAAATAATTGAAAATAATTGAAAATAATTGAAAATAATTAAAAACAATTGAAAATAATTGAAAATAATTTATAAATAATTGAAAACAATTGAAAATAATTGATAAATAATTGAAAACAATTGAAAATAATTGAAAATAATAGAAAACAATTGAAAATAATTGATAAATAATTTAAACCAATTGAAAACAATTGAAAATAATTGAAAATAATTGAAAATAATTGAAAACAATTGATAAATAATTGAAAACAATTGAAAACAATTGAAAATTATTGAAAATAATTGAAAACATTTGAAAATAATTGAAAATAATTAAAAACAATTGAAAATAATTGAAAATAATTGATAACAATTTATAAATAATTGAAAATGATTGAAAACAATTGAAAATAATTGAAATCAATTGAAAATAATTGAAAATAATTGAAAATAATTGAAAATAATTGAATACAATTGAAAACAATTGAAAATAATTGAAAATAATTGAAAATAATTGAAAATAATTGAAAACAATGGAAAATAATAGAAAATAATTGAAAATAATTGATAAATAATTGAAAACAATTGAAAATAATTGATAAATAATTGAAAACGATTGAAAATAATTGAAAATAATTGAAAACAATTAAAATAATTGAAAATAATTGATAAATAATTGAAAACAATTGAAAATAATTCAAAATAATTGATAACAATTGATAAATAATTGAAAATGATTGAAAACATTAGAAAATAATTGAAAATAATTAAAAATAATTGAAAATAATTGAAAATAATTGAAAACAATTGAAAATAATTGATAAATAATTGATAAATAATTGAAAACAATTGAGAACAATTGAAAATAATTGAAAATAATTGAAAACATTAGAAAATAATTGAAAATAATTAAAAATAATTGAAAATAATTGAAAATAATTGAAAACAATTGAAAATAATTGATAAATAATTGAAAACAATTGAAAATAATTGAAAATAATTGAAAACAAATGATAATTAATTGAAAACAATTGAAAACAATGGAAAATAATTGAAAATAATTGAAAAAAATTGTAAATAATAATAAATAATTGAAAATAATTGATAAATAATTGAAAATAATTGAAAATAATTGAAAACAATTGAAAACAATTGAAAATAATTGAAAATAATTGATAAATAATTGAAAATAATTATAAATAATTGAAAATAATTGAAAATAATTGAAAATAATTGAAAATAATTGAAAATAATTGAAAACAATTGAAAACAATTGGAAATAATTGAAAATAATTGAAAATAATTGAAAACAATTGATAAATAATTGAAAACAATTCAAAATAATTGAAAATAATTGAAAATAATTGAAAATAATTGAAAAAAATTGAAAATAATTAAAATAATTGATAAATAATTGAAAACAATTGAAAATAATTGATAAATAATTGAAAACAAATGAAAATAATTGAAAATAATAGAAAACAATTGAAAATAATTGATAAATAATTTAAACCAATTGAAAACAATTGAAAATAATTGAAAATAATTGAAAATAATTGAAAACAATTGATAAATAACTGAAAATAATTGAAAATAATTATAAATAATTGAAAATAATTGAAAATAATTGAAAATAATTGATAAATAATTGAAAATAATTATAAATAATTGAAAATAATTGAAAATAACAGAAAATAATTGAAAATAATTGAAAATAATTATAAATAATTGAAAACAATTGAAAACAATTTAAAATAATTGAAAATAATTGAAAATAATTGAAAACAATTGATAAATAATTGAAAACAATAGAAAATAATTGAAAATAATTGAAAATAATTGAAAATAATTGAAAATAATTAAAAACAATTGAAAATAATTGAAAATAATTGATAAATAATTGAAAACAATTGAAAATAATTGATAAATAATTGAAAACAATTGAAAATAATTGAAAATAATAGAAAACAATTGAAAATAATTGATAAATAATTTAAACCAATTGAAAACAATTGAAAATAATTGAAAATAATTGAAAATAATTGAAAACAATTGATAAATAATTGAAAACAATTGAAAACAATTGAAAATTATTGAAAATAATTGAAAACATTTGAAAATAATTGAAAATAATTAAAAACAATTGAAAATAATTGAAAATAATTGATAACAATTTATAAATAATTGAAAATGATTGAAAACAATTGAAAATAATTGAAATCAATTGAAAATAATTGAAAATAATTGAAAATAATTGAAAATAATTGAATACAATTGAAAACAATTGAAAATAATTGAAAATAATTGAAAATAATTGAAAATAATTGAAAACAATGGAAAATAATAGAAAATAATTGAAAATAATTGATAAATAATTGAAAACAATTGAAAATAATTGATAAATAATTGAAAACGATTGAAAATAATTGAAAATAATTGAAAACAATTAAAATAATTGAAAATAATTGATAAATAATTGAAAACAATTGAAAATAATTCAAAATAATTGATAACAATTGATAAATAATTGAAAATGATTGAAAACATTAGAAAATAATTGAAAATAATTAAAAATAATTGAAAATAATTGAAAATAATTGAAAACAATTGAAAATAATTGATAAATAATTGATAAATAATTGAAAACAATTGAGAACAATTGAAAATAATTGAAAATAATTGAAAACATTAGAAAATAATTGAAAATAATTAAAAATAATTGAAAATAATTGAAAATAATTGAAAACAATTGAAAATAATTGATAAATAATTGAAAACAATTGAAAATAATTGAAAATAATTGAAAACAAATGATAATTAATTGAAAACAATTGAAAACAATGGAAAATAATTGAAAATAATTGAAAAAAATTGTAAATAATAATAAATAATTGAAAATAATTGATAAATAATTGAAAATAATTGAAAATAATTGAAAACAATTGAAAACAATTGAAAATAATTGAAAATAATTGATAAATAATTGAAAATAATTATAAATAATTGAAAATAATTGAAAATAATTGAAAATAATTGAAAATAATTGAAAATAATTGAAAACAATTGAAAACAATTGGAAATAATTGAAAATAATTGAAAATAATTGAAAACAATTGATAAATAATTGAAAACAATTCAAAATAATTGAAAATAATTGAAAATAATTGAAAATAATTGAAAACAATTGAAAATAATTAAAATAATTGATAAATAATTGAAAACAATTGAAAATAATTGATAAATAATTGAAAACAAATGAAAATAATTGAAAATAATAGAAAACAATTGAAACTAATTGATAAATAATTTAAACCAATTGAAAACAATTGAAAATAATTGAAAATAATTGAAAACAATTGATAAATAACTGAAAATAATTGAAAATAATTATAAATAATTGAAAATAATTGAAAATAATTGAAAATAATTGATAAATAATTGAAAATAATTATAAATAATTGAAAATATTTGAAAATAACAGAAAATAATTGAAAATAATTGAAAATAATTATAAATAATTGAAAACAATTAAAATAATTGAAAATAATTGATAAATAATTGAAAACAATTGAAAATAATTCAAAATAATTGATAACAATTGATAAATAATTGAAAATGATTGAAAACAATTGAAAATAATTGATAAATAATTGAAACCAATTGAAAACAATTGAAAATAATTGAAAATAATTTAAAACAATTGAAAACAATTGATAAATAATTGAAAACAATTGAAAACAATTGAAAATAATTGAAAATAATTGAAAACATTAGAAAATAATTGATAATAATTAAAAATAATTGAAAATAATTGAAAATAATTGAAAACAATTGAAAATAATTGATAAATAATTGAAACCAATTGAAAACAATTGAAAACAATTGAAAATAATTGAAAATAATGGAAAACAAATGATAATTAATTGAAAACAATTGAAAACAATGGAAAATAATTTAAAATAATTGAAAAAAATTGTAAATAATGATAAATAATTGAAAATAATTGATTAATAATTGAAAATAATTGAAAATAATTGAAAACAATTGAAAACAATTGAAAATAATTGAAAATAATTGATAAATAATTGAAAATAATTATAAATAATTGAAAATAATTGAAAATAATTTAAAATAATTGAAAATAATTTAAAATAATTGAAAACAATTGAAAACAATGGAAAATAATAGAAAATAATTGAAAATAATTGATAAATAATTGAAAACAATTGAAAATAATTGATAAATAATTGAAAACAATTGAAAATAATTGAAAATAATTGAAAACAAATGATAATTAATTGAAAGCAATTGAAAACAATGGAAAATAATTGAAAATAATTGACAAAAATTGTAAATAATAATAAATAATTGAAAATAATTGATAAATAATTGAAAATAATTGAAAATAATTGAAAACAATTGAAAACAATTGAAAATAATTGAAAATAATTGATAAATAATTGAAAATAATTATAAATAATTGAAAATAATTGAAAATAATTGAAAATAATTGAAAATAATTGAAAATAATTGAAAATAATTGAAAACAATTGAAAACAATTGGAAATAATTGAAAATAATTGAAAACAATTGATAAATAATTGAAAACAATTCAAAATAATTGAAAATAATTGAAAATAATTGAAAATAATTGAAAATAATTGAAAATAATTGAAAACAATTGAAAATAATTAAAACAATTGATAAATAATTGAAAACAATTGAAAATAATTGATAAATAATTGAAAACAAATGAAAATAATTGAAAATAATAGAAAACAATTGAAAATAATTGATAAATAATTTAAACCAATTGAAAACAATTGAAAATATTTGAAAATAATTGAAAATAATTGAAAACAATTGATAAATAACTGAAAATAATTGAAAATAATTATAAATAATTGAAAATAATTGAAAATAATTGAAAATAATTGATAAATAATTGAAAATAATTGAAAATAATTGATAAATAAATGAAAATAATTGAAAATAATTGAAAACAATTGAAAACAATTGAAAATAATTGAAAATAATTGATAAATAATTGAAAATAATTATAAATAATTGAAAATAATTGAAAATAATTGAAAATAATTGAAAATAATTGAAAATAATTGAAAATAATTGAAAACAATTGAAAACAATTGGAAATAATTGAAAATAATTGAAAACAATTGATAAATAATTGAAAACAATTCAAAATAATTGAAAATAATTGAAAATAATTGAAAATAATTGAAAAAAATTGAAAATAATTAAAATAATTGATAAATAATTGAAAACAATTGAAAATAATTGATAAATAATTGAAAACAAATGAAAATAATTGAAAATAATAGAAAACAATTGAAAATAATTGATAAATAATTTAAACCAATTGAAAACAATTGAAAATAATTGAAAATAATTGAAAATAATTGAAAACAATTGATAAATAACTGAAAATAATTGAAAATAATTATAAATAATTGAAAATAATTGAAAATAATTGAAAATAATTGATAAATAATTGAAAATAATTATAAATAATTGAAAATAATTGAAAATAACAGAAAATAATTGAAAATAATTGAAAATAATTATAAATAATTGAAAACAATTGAAAACAATTTAAAATAATTGAAAATAATTGAAAATAATTGAAAACAATTGATAAATAATTGAAAACAATAGAAAATAATTGAAAATAATTGAAAATAATTGAAAATAATTGAAAATAATTAAAAACAATTGAAAATAATTGAAAATAATTGATAAATAATTGAAAACAATTGAAAATAATTGATAAATAATTGAAAACAATTGAAAATAATTGAAAATAATAGAAAACAATTGAAAATAATTGATAAATAATTTAAACCAATTGAAAACAATTGAAAATAATTGAAAATAATTGAAAATAATTGAAAACAATTGATAAATAATTGAAAACAATTGAAAACAATTGAAAATTATTGAAAATAATTGAAAACATTTGAAAATAATTGAAAATAATTAAAAACAATTGAAAATAATTGAAAATAATTGATAACAATTTATAAATAATTGAAAATGATTGAAAACAATTGAAAATAATTGAAATCAATTGAAAATAATTGAAAATAATTGAAAATAATTGAAAACAAATGAAAATAATTGAAAATAATAGAAAACAATTGAAACTAATTGATAAATAATTTAAACCAATTGAAAACAATTGAAAATAATTGAAAATAATTGAAAACAATTGATAAATAACTGAAAATAATTGAAAATAATTATAAATAATTGAAAATAATTGAAAATAATTGAAAATAATTGATAAATAATTGAAAATAATTATAAATAATTGAAAATATTTGAAAATAACAGAAAATAATTGAAAATAATTGAAAATAATTATAAATAATTGAAAACAATTAAAATAATTGAAAATAATTGATAAATAATTGAAAACAATTGAAAATAATTCAAAATAATTGATAACAATTGATAAATAATTGAAAATGATTGAAAACAATTGAAAATAATTGATAAATAATTGAAACCAATTGAAAACAATTGAAAATAATTGAAAATAATTTAAAACAATTGAAAACAATTGATAAATAATTGAAAACAATTGAAAACAATTGAAAATAATTGAAAATAATTGAAAACATTAGAAAATAATTGATAATAATTAAAAATAATTGAAAATAATTGAAAATAATTGAAAACAATTGAAAATAATTGATAAATAATTGAAACCAATTGAAAACAATTGAAAACAATTGAAAATAATTGAAAATAATTGAAAACAAATGATAATTAATTGAAAACAATTGAAAACAATGGAAAATAATTTAAAATAATTGAAAAAAATTGTAAATAATGATAAATAATTGAAAATAATTGATTAATAATTGAAAATAATTGAAAATAATTGAAAACAATTGAAAACAATTGAAAATAATTGAAAATAATTGATAAATAATTGAAAATAATTATAAATAATTGAAAATAATTGAAAATAATTGAAAATAATTGAAAATAATTTAAAATAATTGAAAACAATTGAAAACAATGGAAAATAATAGAAAATAATTGAAAATAATTGATAAATAATTGAAAACAATTGAAAATAATTGATAAATAATTGAAAACAATTGAAAATAATTGAAAATAATTGAAAACAATTAAAATAATTGAAAATAATTGATAAATAATTGAAAACAATTGAAAATAATTCAAAATAATTGATAACAATTGATAAATAATTGAAAATGATTGAAAACAATTGAAAATAATTGATAAATAATTGAAACCAATTGAAAACAATTGAAAATAATTGAAAATAATTGAAAACAATTGAAAACAATTGATAAATAATTGAAAACAATTGAAAACAATTGAAAATAATTGAAAATAATTGAAAACATTAGAAAATAATTGAAAATAATTAAAAATAATTGAAAATAATTGAAAATAATTGAAAATAATTGAAAACAATTGAAAACAATTGAAAACAATTGAAAACAATTGGAAATAATTGAAAATAATTGAAAATTATTGAAAATAATTGAAAACAATTGAAAACAATTGATAAATAATTGAAAACAATTGAAAACAATTGAAAATAATTGAAAATAATTGATAAATAATTGAAAACAATTGAAAATAATTGATAAATAATTGAAAATAATTGAAAATAATTGAAAACAATTGAAAACAATTGAAAATAATTGAAAATAATTGATAAATAATTATAAATAATTGAAAATAATTGAAAATAATTGAAAATAATTGAAAATAATTGAAAATAATTGAAAATAATTAAAAACAATTGAAAATAATTGAAAATAATTGATAAATAATTGAAAACAATTGAAAATAATTGATAAATAATTGAAAATAATTGAAAATAATTGAAAACAATTGAAAACAATTGAAAATAATTGAAAATAATTGATAAATAATTGAAAATAATTATAAATAATTGAAAATAATTGAAAATAATTGAAAATAATTGAAAATAATTGAAAATAATTGAAAACAATTGAAAACAATTGGAAATAATTGAAAATAATTGAAAACAATTGATAAATAATTGAAAACAATTCAAAATAATTGAAAATAATTGAAAATAATTGAAAATAATTGAAAACAATTGAAAATAATTAAAATAATTGATAAATAATTGAAAACAATTGAAAATAATTGATAAATAATTGAAAACAAATGAAAATAATTGAAAATAATAGAAAACAATTGAAAATAATTGATAAATAATTTTAACCAATTGAAAACAATTGAAAATAATTGAAAATAATTGAAAACAATTGATAAATAACTGAAAATAATTGAAAATAATTATAAATAATTGAAAATAATTGAAAATAATTGAAAATAATTGATAAATAATTGAAAATAATTATAAATAATTGAAAATAATTGAAAATAACAGAAAATAATTGAAAATAATTGAAAATAATTATAAATAATTGAAAATGATTGAAAACAATTGAAAATAATTGATAAATAATTGAAACCAATTGAAAACAATTGAAAATAATTGAAAATAATTGAAAACAATTGAAAACAATTGATAAATAATTGAAAACAATTGAAAACAATTGAAAATAATTGAAAATAATTGAAAACATTAGAAAATAATTGATAATAATTAAAAATAATTGAAAATAATTGAAAATAATTGAAAACAATTGAAAATAATTGATAAATAATTGAAACCAATTGAAAACAATTGAAAACAATTGAAAATAATTGAAAATAATTGAAAACAAATGATAATTAATTGAAAACAATTGAAAACAATGGAAAATAATTTAAAATAATTGAAAAAAATTGTAAATAATAATAAATAATTGAAAATAAATGAAAATAATTGAAAATAATTGAAAATAATTGAAAACAATTGATAAATAATTGAAAACAATTGAAAATAATTGAAAATAATTGAAAATAATTGAAAATAATTGAAAACAATTGAAAATAATAGAAAATAATTGAAAATAATTGATAAATAATTGAAAACAATTGAAAATAATTGATAAATAATTGAATATAATTATAAATTATTGAAAATAATTGAAAATAACAGAAAATAATTGAAAATAATTGAAAATAATTATAAATAATTGAAAACAATTGAAAACAATTGAAAATAATTGAAAATAATTGAAAATAATTGAAAACAATTGAAAATAATTGAAAATAACAGAAAATAATTGAAAATAATTGAAAATAATTATAAATAATTGAAAACAATTGAAAACGATTGAAAATAATTGAAAATAATTGAAAATAATTGAAAACAATTGATAAATAATTGAAAACAATTGAAAATAATTGAAAATAATTGAAAATAATTGAAAATAATTAAAAACAATTGAAAATAATTGAAAATAATTGATAAATAATTGAAAACATTTGAAAATAATTGATAAATAATTGAAAACAATTGAAAATAATTGAAAATAATAGAAAACAATTGAAAATAATTGATAAATAATTCAAACCAATTGAAAACAATTGAAAATAATTGAAAATAATTGAAAACAATTGATAAATAATTGAAAACAATTGAAAACACTTGAAAATTATTAAAAATAATTGAAAACATTTGAAAATAATTGAAAATAATTAAAAACAATTGAAAATAATTGAAAATAATTGAAAATAATTGAAAACAATTGAAAATAATTGATAAATGATTGAAACCAATTGAAAACAATTGAAAATAATTGATAAATAATTGAAAACAATTGATAAATAATTGAAAACAATTGAAAATAATTGAAAATAATTGAAAATAATTGAAAATAATTAAAAACAATTGAAAATAATTGAAAATAACTGATAAATAATTGAAAACAATTGAAAATAATTGATAAATAATTGAAAATAATTGAAAATACTTGAAAACAATTGAAAACAATTGAAAATAATTGAAAATAATTGATAAATAATTGAAAATAATTATAAATAATTGAAAATAATTGAAAATAATTGAAAATAATTGAAAATAATTGAAAATAATTGAAAACAATTGAAAACAATTGGAAATAATTGAAAACAATTGATAAATAATTGAAAACAATTCAAAATAATTGAAAATAATTTAAAATAATTGAAAATAATTGAAAACAATTGAAAATAATTAAAATAATTGATAAATAATTGAAAACAATTGAAAATAATTGATAAATAATTGAAAACAAATGAAAATAATTGAAAATAATAGAAAACAATTGAAAATAATTGATAAATAATTTAAACCAATTGAAAACAATTGAAAATAATTGAAAATAATTGAAAATAATTGAAAACAATTGATAAATAACTGAAAATAATTGAAAATAATTATAAATAATTGAAAATAATTGAAAATAATTAAAAACTATTGAAAATAATTGAAAATAATTTATGACAATTTATAAATAATTGAAAATGATTGAAAACAATTGTAAATAATTGAAATCAATTGAAAATAATTGAAAATAATTGAAAATCATTGAAAATAATTGAAAACAATTGAAAACAATTGAAAATAATTGAAAATAATTGAAAATAATTGAAAATAATTGAAAACAATGGAAAATAATAGAAAATAATTGAAAATAATTGATAAATAATTGAAAACAATTGAAAATAATTGAAAATAATTGAAAACAATTAAAATAATTGAAAATAATTGATAAATAATTGAAAACAATTGAAAATAATTCAAAATAATTGATAACAATTGATAAATAATTGAAAATGATTGAAAACAATTGAAAATAATTGATAAATAATTGAAACCAATTGAAAACAATTGAAAATAATTGAAAATAATTGAAAACAATTGAAAACAATTGATAAATAATTGAAAACAATTGAAAACAATTGAAAATAATTGAAAATAATTGAAAACATTAGAAAATAATTGAAAATAATTAAAAATAGTTGAAAATAATTGAAAATAATTGAAAATAATTGAAAACAATAGATAAATAATTGAAAACAATTGAAAATAATTGGAAATAATTGAAAATAATTGAAAACAATTTAAAATAATTGAAAATAATTAAAAACAATTGAAAATAATTGAAAATAATTGAAAATAATTTAAAATAATTGAAAACAATTGAAAATAATTGAAAATAACAGAAAATAATTGAAAATAATTGAAAATAATTATAAATAATTGAAAGCAATTGAAAACAATTGAAAATAATTGAAAATAATTGAAAATAATTGAAAACAATTGATAAATAATTGAAAACAATTGAAAATAATTGAAAATAATTGAAAATAATTCAAAACAATTGAAAATAATTGAAAATAATTGATAAATAATTGAAAACAATTGAAAATAATTGATAAATAATTGAAAACAATTGAAAATAATTGAAAATAATAGAAAACAATTGAAAATAATTGATAAATAATTCAAACCAATTGAAAACAATTGAAAATAATTGAAAATAATTGAAAACAATTGATAAATAATTGAAAACAATTGAAAATTATTAAAAATAATTGAAAACATTTGAAAATAATTGAAAATAATTAAAAACAATTGAAAATAATTGAAAATAATTGAAAATAATTGAAAACAATTGAAAATAATTGTAAATAATTGATAAATAATTGAAAACAATTGAAAATAATTGATAAATAATTGAAAACAATTGAAAATAATTGAAAATAATAGAAAACAATTGAAAATAATTGATAAATAATTCAAACCAATTGAAAACAATTGAAAATAATTGAAAATAATTGAAAACAATTGATAAATAATTGAAAACAATTGAAAATTATTAAAAATAATTGAAAACATTTGAAAATAATTGAAAATAATTAAAAACAATTGAAAATAATTGAAAATAATTGAAAATAATTGAAAACAATTGAAAATAATTGATAAATGATTGAAACCAATTGAAAACAATTGAAAATAATTGATAAATAATTGAAAACAATTGATAAATAATTGAAAACAATTGAAAATAATTGAAAATAATTGAAAAT
This sequence comes from Andrena bucephala, assembly GCA_947577245.1. NCBI lineage: Eukaryota > Metazoa > Arthropoda > Insecta > Hymenoptera > Andrenidae > Andrena > Andrena bucephala. The sequence continues at coordinate 61,442,712 of OX387717.1, forward strand.
AATTGTAAATAATTAAAAACAATTGAAAATAATTGAAAATAATTGATAAATAATTGAAAACAATTGAAAATAATTGATAAATAATTGAAAACAATTGAAAATAATTGAAAATAATAGAAAACAATTGAAAATAATTGATAAATAATTCAAACCAATTGAAAACAATTGAAAATAATTGAAAATAATTGAAAACAATTGATAAATAATTGAAAACAATTGGAAATAATTGAAAATAATTGAAAATTATTGAAAATAATTGAAAATAATTATAAATAATTGAAAACAATTGAAAACAATTGAAAATAATTGAAAATAATTGAAAACAATTGAAAATAATTGAAAATAATTGAAAACAATTGATAAATAATTGAAAACAATTGATAATAATTGAAAATAATTGAAAAGAATTGAAAATAATTGAAAACAATTGAAAATAATAGAAAATAATTGAAAATAATTGATAAATAATTGAAAACAATTGAAAATAATTGGAAATAATTAAAACAGTTGAAAATAATTAAAAATAATTGATAAATAATTGAAAACAATTAAAAATAATTGATAAATAATTGAAAACAATTGAAAACAATTGAAAATAATTGATAAATAATTGAAAACAATTGAAAATAATTGAAAATAAATAAAACAATTGAAAATAATTAAAAATAATTGATAAATAATTGAAAACAATTAAAAATAATTGATAAATAATTGAAAACAATTGAAAATAATTGAAAATAATTGATAACAATTTATAAATAATTGAAAATGATTGAAAACAATTGAAAATAATTGAAATCAATTGAAAATAATTGAAAATAATTGAAAATAATTGAAAATAATTGAAAACAATTGAAAATAATTGAAAATAATTGAAAATAATTGAAAATAATTGATAAATAATTGAAAACAATTGAAAATAATTGATAAATAATTGAAAACAATTGAAAATAATTGAAAACAATTGAAAATAATTGATAAATATGTGAAACCAATTGAAAATAATTGAAAATAATTGAAAACAATTGAAAATAATTGAAAATAACTGAAAATAATTGAAAATAATTGAAAATAATTGAAAATAATTGAAAATAATTGAAAACAATTGAAAACAATTGGAAATAATTGAATATAATTATAAATTATTGAAAATAATTGAAAATAATTGATAAATAATTGATAAATAATTAATAAATAATTGAAAAAAATTGTAAATAATATTAAATAATTGAAAATAATTGATAAATAATTGAAAATAATTGATAAATAAATGAAAATAATTGAAAATAATTATAAATAATTGAAAACAATTGAAAACAATTGAAAATAATTGAAAATAATTGAAAACAATTGAAAATAATTGAAAATAATTGAAAACAATTGATAAATAATTGAAAACAATTGAAAATAATTGAAAATAATTGAAAATAATTGATAAATAATTTAAAACAATTGAAAATAATTGATAAATAATTGAAAACAATTGAAAATAATTGAAAATAATTGAAAACAATTGAAAATAATTGAAAATAATGGAAAACAATTGAAAATAATTGATAAATAATTGAAACCAATTGAAAACAATTGAAAACAATTGAAAATAATTGAAAATAATTGAAATCAAATGATAATTAATTGAAAACAATTGAAAACAATGGAAAATAATTGAAAATAATTGAAAAAAATTGTAAATAATAATAAATAATTGAAAATAATTGAAAATAATTTAAAACAATTGAAAATAATTGAAAATAATTGAAAACAATTGATAAATAATTGAAAACAATTGAAAATAATTGAAAATAATTGAAAATAATTGAAAATAATTGAAAACAATTGAAAATAATTGAAAATAATTGAAAATAATTGATAAATAATTGAAAACAATTGAAAATAATTGATAAATAATTGAAAACAATTGAAAATAATTGAAAATAATTGAAAACAATTGAAAATAATTGAAAATAATTGATAAATAATTGAAAACAATTGAAAATAATTGAAAACAATTGAAAACAATTGAAAATAATTGAAAATAATTGAAAACAATAGATAAATAATTGAAAACAATTGAAAATAATTGGAAATAATTGAAAATAATTGAAAACAATTTAAAATAATTGAAAATAATTAAAAACAATTGAAAATAATTGAAAATAATTGAAAATAATTTAAAATAATTGAAAACAATTGAAAATAACAGAAAATAATTGAAAATAATTGAAAATAATTATAAATAATTGAAAGCAATTGAAAACAATTGAAAATAATTGAAAATAATTGAAAATAATTGAAAACAATTGATAAATAATTGAAAACAATTGAAAATAATTGAAAATAATTGAAAATAATTGAAAATAATTAAAAACAATTGAAAATAATTGAAAATAATTGATAAATAATTGAAAACAATTGAAAATAATTGATAAATAATTGAAAACAATTGAAAATAATTGAAAATAATAGAAAACAATTGAAAATAATTGATAAATAATTCAAACCAATTGAAAACAATTGAAAATAATTGAATATAATTGAAAACAATTGATAAATAATTGAAAACAATTGAAAATTATTAAAAATAATTGAAAACATTTGAAAATAATTGAAAATAATTAAAAACAATTGAAAATAATTGAAAATAATTGAAAATAATTGAAAACAATTGAAAATAATTGATAAATGATTGAAACCAATTGAAAACAATTGAAAATAATTGATAAATAATTGAAAACAATTGATAAATAATTGAAAACAATTGAAAATAATTGAAAATAATTGAAAATAATTGTAAATAATTAAAAACAATTGAAAATAATTGAAAATAATTGATAAATAATTGAAAACAATTGAAAATAATTGATAAATAATTGAAAACAATTGAAAATAATTGAAAATAATAGAAAACAATTGAAAATAATTGATAAATAATTCAAACCAATTGAAAACAATTGAAAATAATTGAAAATAATTGAAAACAATTGATAAATAATTGAAAACAATTGGAAATAATTGAAAATAATTGAAAATTATTGAAAATAATTGAAAATAATTATAAATAATTGAAAACAATTGAAAACAATTGAAAATAATTGAAAATAATTGAAAACAATTGAAAATAATTGAAAATAATTGAAAACAATTGATAAATAATTGAAAACAATTGAAAATAACAGAAAATAATTGAAAATAATTGAAAATAATTATAAATAATTGAAAGCAATTGAAAATAACAGAAAATAATTGATAAATAATTGAAAACAATTGAAAATAATTGGAAATAATTAAAACAGTTGAAAATAATTAAAAATAATTGATAAATAATTGAAAACAATTAAAAATAATTGATAAATAATTGAAAACAATTGAAAACAATTGAAAATAATTGATAAATAATTGAAAACAATTGAAAATAATTGAAAATAAATAAAACAATTGAAAATAATTAAAAATAATTGATAAATAATTGAAAACAATTAAAAATAATTGATAAATAATTGAAAACAATTGAAAATAATTGAAAATAATTGATAACAATTTATAAATAATTGAAAATGATTGAAAACAATTGAAAATAATTGAAATCAATTGAAAATAATTGAAAATAATTGAAAATAATTGAAAATAATTGAAAACAATTGAAAATAATTGAAAATAATTGAAAATAATTGAAAATAATTGATAAATAATTGAAAACAATTGAAAATAATTGAAAACAATTGAAAATAATTGAAAACAATTGAAAATAATTGAAAATAATTGAAAACAAATGATAATTAATTGAAAACAATTGAAAACAATGGAAAATAATTGAAAATAATTGAAAAAAATTGTAAATAATAATAAATAATTGAAAATAATTGATAAATAATTGAAAATAATTGAAAATAATTGAAAACAATTGAAAACAATTGAAAATAATTGAAAATAATTGATAAATAATTGAAAATAATTATAAATAATTGAAAATAATTGAAAATAATTGAAAATAATTGAAAACAATTGAAAATAATTGAAAATAATTGAAAACAATTGAAAATAATTGATAAATAATTGAAACCAATTGATAAATAATTGAAAACAATTCAAAATAATTGAAAATAATTGAAAATAATTGAAAACAATTGAAAATAATTGATAAATAATTGAAAATAATTGAAAATAATTGAAAATAATTATAAATAATTGAAAACAATTGAAAACAATTGAGAATAATTGAAAATAATTGAAAACAATTGATAAATAATTGAAAACAATTCAAAATAATTGAAAATAATTGAAAACAATTGAAAATAATTGAAAATAATAGAAAACAATTGAAAATAATTGATAAATAATTCAAACCAATTGAAAACAATTGAAAATAATTGAAAATAATTGAAAACAATTGATAAATAATTGAAAACAATTGGAAATAATTGAAAATAATTGAAAATTATTGAAAATAATTGAAAATAATTATAAATAATTGAAAACAATTGAAAATAATTGAAAATAATTGAAAACAATTGAAAATAATTGAAAATAATTGAAAACAATTGATAAATAATTGAAAACAATTGAAAATAACAGAAAATAATTGAAAATAATTGAAAATAATTATAAATAATTGAAAGCAATTGAAAATAACAGAAAATAATTGATAAATAATTGAAAACAATTGAAAATAATTGGAAATAATTAAAACAGTTGAAAATAATTAAAAATAATTGATAAATAATTGAAAACAATTAAAAATAATTGATAAATAATTGAAAACAATTGAAAACAATTGAAAATAATTGATAAATAATTGAAAACAATTGAAAATAATTGAAAATAAATAAAACAATTGAAAATAATTAAAAATAATTGATAAATAATTGAAAACAATTAAAAATAATTGATAAATAATTGAAAACAATTGAAAATAATTGAAAATAATTGATAACAATTTATAAATAATTGAAAATGATTGAAAACAATTGAAAATAATTGAAATCAATTGAAAATAATTGAAAATAATTGAAAATAATTGAAAATAATTGAAAACAATTGAAAATAATTGAAAATAATTGAAAATAATTGAAAATAATTGATAAATAATTGAAAACAATTGAAAATAATTGATAAATAATTGAAAACAATTGAAAATAATTGAAAACAATTGAAAATAATTGAAAATAATTGAAAACAAATGATAATTAATTGAAAACAATTGAAAACAATGGAAAATAATTGAAAATAATTGAAAAAAATTGTAAATAATAATAAATAATTGAAAATAATTGATAAATAATTGAAAATAATTGAAAATAATTGAAAACAATTGAAAACAATTGAAAATAATTGAAAATAATTGATAAATAATTGAAAATAATTATAAATAATTGAAAATAATTGAAAATAATTGAAAATAATTGAAAACAATTGAAAATAATTGAAAATAATTGAAAACAATTGAAAATAATTGATAAATAATTGAAACCAATTGATAAATAATTGAAAACAATTCAAAATAATTGAAAATAATTGAAAATAATTGAAAACAATTGAAAATAATTGATAAATAATTGAAAATAATTGAAAATAATTGAAAATAATTATAAATAATTGAAAACAATTGAAAACAATTGAGAATAATTGAAAATAATTGAAAACAATTGATAAATAATTGAAAACAATTCAAAATAATTGAAAATAATTGAAAATAATTGAAAATAATTGAAAACAATTGAAAACAATTGGAAATAATTGAATATAATTATAAATTATTGAAAATAATTGAAAATAATTGATAAATAATTGATAAATAATTAATAAATAATTGAAAAAAATTGTATAAAATATTAAATAATTGAAAATAATTGATAAATAATTGAAAATAATTGATAAATAATTGAAAATAATTGAAAATAATTATAAATAATTGAAAACAATTGAAAACAATTGAAAATAATTGAAAATAATTGAAAATAATTGAAAACAATTGAAAATAATTGAAAATAATTGAAAACAATTGATAAATAATTGAAAACGATTGAAAATAATTGAAAATAATTGAAAATAATTGATAAATAATTTAAAACAATTGAAAATAATTGATAAATAATTGAAAACAATTGAAAATAATTGAAAACAATTGAAAATAATTGATAAATATGTGAAACCAATTGAAAATAATTGAAAATAATTGAAAACAGTTGAAAACAATTGAAAATAATTGATAAATAATTGAAAACAATTGAAAATAATTGATAAATAATTGAAAACAATTGAAAATAATTGAAAATAATTTAAAACAATTGAAAACAATTGAAAATAATTGAAAATAATTGAAAATAATTGAAAACAATTGATAAATAACTGAAAATAATTGAAAATAATTATAAATAATTGAAAATAATTGAAAATAATTGAAAATAATTGATAAATAATTGAAAATAATTATAAATAATTGAAAATAATTGAAAATAACAGAAAATAATTGAAAATAATTGAAAATAATTATAAATAATTGAAAACAATTTAAAATAATTGAAAATAATTGAAAATAATTGAAAACAATTGATAAATAATTGAAAACAATTGAAAATAATTGAAAATAATTGAAAATAATTGAAAATAATTATAAATAATTGAAAACAATTGAAAACAATTGAAAATAATTGAAAATAATTTAAAACAATTGAAAATAATTGAAAATAATTGAAAACAATTGATAAATAATTGAAAACAATTGAAAATAATTGAAAATAATTGAAAATAATTGAAAATAATTGAAAACAATTGAAAATAATTGAAAATAATTGAAAATAATTGATAAATAATTGAAAACAATTGAAAATAATTGATAAATAATTGAAAACAATTGAAAATAATTGAAAATAATTGAAAACAATTGAAAATAATTGATAAATAATTGAAAATAATTGAAAATAATTGAAAATAATTATAAATAATTGAAAACAATTGAAAACAATTGAGAATAATTGAAAATAATTGAAAACAATTGATAAATAATTGAAAACAATTCAAAATAATTGAAAATAATTGAAAACAATTGAAAATAATTGAAAATAATAGAAAACAATTGAAAATAATTGATAAATAATTCAAACCAATTGAAAACAATTGAAAATAATTGAAAATAATTGAAAACAATTGATAAATAATTGAAAACAATTGGAAGTAATTGAAAATAATTGAAAATTATTGAAAATAATTGAAAATAATTATAAATAATTGAAAACAATTGAAAATAATTGAAAATAATTGAAAACAATTGAAAATAATTGAAAATAATTGAAAACAATTGATAAATAATTGAAAACAATTGAAAATAACAGAAAATAATTGAAAATAATTGAAAATAATTATAAATAATTGAAAGCAATTGAAAATAACAGAAAATAATTGATAAATAATTGAAAACAATTGAAAATAATTGGAAATAATTAAAACAGTTGAAAATAATTAAAAATAATTGATAAATAATTGAAAACAATTAAAAATAATTGATAAATAATTGAAAACAATTGAAAACAATTGAAAATAATTGATAAATAATTGAAAACAATTGAAAATAATTGAAAATAAATAAAACAATTGAAAATAATTAAAAATAATTGATAAATAATTGAAAACAATTAAAAATAATTGATAAATAATTGAAAACAATTGAAAATAATTGAAAATAATTGATAACAATTTATAAATAATTGAAAATGATTGAAAACAATTGAAAATAATTGAAATCAATTGAAAATAATTGAAAATAATTGAAAATAATTGAAAATAATTGAAAACAATTGAAAATAATTGAAAATAATTGAAAATAATTGAAAATAATTGATAAATAATTGAAAACAATTGAAAATAATTGATAAATAATTGAAAACAATTGAAAATAATTGAAAACAATTGAAAATAATTGAAAATAATTGAAAACAAATGATAATTAATTGAAAACAATTGAAAACAATGGAAAATAATTGAAAATAATTGAAAAAAATTGTAAATAATAATAAATAATTGAAAATAATTGATAAATAATTGAAAATAATTGAAAATAATTGAAAACAATTGAAAACAATTGAAAATAATTGAAAATAATTGATAAATAATTGAAAATAATTATAAATAATTGAAAATAATTGAAAATAATTGAAAATAATTGAAAACAATTGAAAATAATTGAAAATAATTGAAAACAATTGAAAATAATTGATAAATAATTGAAACCAATTGATAAATAATTGAAAACAATTCAAAATAATTGAAAATAATTGAAAATAATTGAAAACAATTGAAAATAATTGATAAATAATTGAAAATAATTGAAAATAATTGAAAATAATTATAAATAATTGAAAACAATTGAAAACAATTGAGAATAATTGAAAATAATTGAAAACAATTGATAAATAATTGAAAACAATTCAAAATAATTGAAAATAATTGAAAATAATTGAAAATAATTGAAAACAATTGAAAACAATTGGAAATAATTGAATATAATTATAAATTATTGAAAATAATTGAAAATAATTGATAAATAATTGATAAATAATTAATAAATAATTGAAAAAAATTGTATAAAATATTAAATAATTGAAAATAATTGATAAATAATTGAAAATAATTGATAAATAATTGAAAATAATTGAAAATAATTATAAATAATTGAAAACAATTGAAAACAATTGAAAATAATTGAAAATAATTGAAAATAATTGAAAACAATTGAAAATAATTGAAAATAATTGAAAACAATTGATAAATAATTGAAAACGATTGAAAATAATTGAAAATAATTGAAAATAATTGAAAATAATTGAAAATAATTGATAAATAATTTAAAACAATTGAAAATAATTGATAAATAATTGAAAACAATTGAAAATAATTGAAAACAATTGAAAATAATTGATAAATATGTGAAACCAATTGAAAATAATTGAAAATAATTGAAAACAGTTGAAAACAATTGAAAATAATTGATAAATAATTGAAAACAATTGAAAATAATTGATAAATAATTGAAAACAATTGAAAATAATTGAAAATAATTTAAAACAATTGAAAACAATTGAAAATAATTGAAAATAATTGAAAATAATTGAAAACAATTGATAAATAACTGAAAATAATTGAAAATAATTATAAATAATTGAAAATAATTGAAAATAATTGAAAATAATTGATAAATAATTGAAAATAATTATAAATAATTGAAAATAATTGAAAATAACAGAAAATAATTGAAAATAATTGAAAATAATTATAAATAATTGAAAACAATTTAAAATAATTGAAAATAATTGAAAATAATTGAAAACAATTGATAAATAATTGAAAACAATTGAAAATAATTGAAAATAATTGAAAATAATTGAAAATAATTATAAATAATTGAAAACAATTGAAAACAATTGAAAATAATTGAAAATAATTTAAAACAATTGAAAATAATTGAAAATAATTGAAAACAATTGATAAATAATTGAAAACAATTGAAAATAATTGAAAATAATTGAAAATAATTGAAAATAATTGAAAACAATTGAAAATAATTGAAAATAATTGAAAATAATTGATAAATAATTGAAAACAATTGAAAATAATTGATAAATAATTGAAAACAATTGAAAATAATTGAAAATAATTGAAAACAATTGAAAATAATTGAAAATAATTGATAAATAATTGAAAACAATTGAAAATAATTGAAAACAATTGAAAACAATTGAAAATAATTGAAAATAATTGAAAACAATAGATAAATAATTGAAAACAATTGAAAATAATTGGAAATAATTGATAATAATTGAAAACAATTTAAAATAATTTAAAATAATTAAAAACAATTGAAAATAATTGAAAATAATTGAAAATAATTTAAAATAATTGAAAACAATTGAAAATAATTGAAAATAACAGAAAATAATTGAAAATAATTGAAAATAATTATAAATAATTGAAAGCAATTGAAAACAATTGAAAATAATTGAAAATAATTGAAAATAATTGAAAACAATTGATAAATAATTGAAAACAATTGAAAATAATTGAAAATAATTGAAAATAATTGAAAATAATTAAAAACAATTGAAAATAATTGAAAATAATTGATAAATAATTGAAAACAATTGAAAATAATTGATAAATAATTGAAAACAATTGAAAATAATTGAAAATAATAGAAAACAATTGAAAATAATTGATAAATAATTCAAACCAATTGAAAACAATTGAAAATAATTGAAAATAATTGAAAACAATTGATAAATAATTGAAAACAATTGAAAATTATTAAAAATAATTGAAAACATTTGAAAATAATTGAAAATAATTAAAAACAATTGAAAATAATTGAAAATAATTGAAAATAATTGAAAACAATTGAAAATAATTGATAAATGATTGAAACCAATTGAAAACAATTGAAAATAATTGATAAATAATTGAAAACAATTGATAAATAATTGAAAACAATTGAAAATAATTGAAAATAATTGAAAATAATTGTAAATAATTAAAAACAATTGAAAATAATTGAAAATAATTGATAAATAATTGAAAACAATTGAAAATAATTGATAAATAATTGAAAACAATTGAAAATAATTGAAAATAATAGAAAACAATTGAAAATAATTGGTAAATAATTCAAACCAATTGAAAACAATTGAAAATAATTGAAAATAATTGAAAACAATTGATAAATAATTGAAAACAATTGGAAATAATTGAAAATAATTGAAAATTATTGAAAATAATTGAAAATAATTATAAATAATTGAAAACAATTGAAAACAATTGAAAATAATTGAAAATAATTGAAAACAATTGAAAATAATTGAAAATAATTGAAAACAATTGATAAATAATTGAAAACAATTGAAAATAATTGAAAATAATTGAAAAGAATTGAAAATAATTGAAAACAATTGAAAATAATAGAAAATAATTGAAAATAATTGATAAATAATTGAAAACAATTGAAAATAATTGGAAATAATTAAAACAGTTGAAAATAATTAAAAATAATTGATAAATAATTGAAAACAATTAAAATAATTGATAAATAATTGAAAACAATTGAAAACAATTGAAAATAATTGATAAATAATTGAAAACAATTGAAAATAATTGAAAATAAATAAAACAATTGAAAATAATTAAAAATAATTGATAAATAATTGAAAACAATTAAAAATAATTGATAAATAATTGAAAACAATTGAAAATAATTGAAAATAATTGATAACAATTTATAAATAATTGAAAATGATTGAAAACAATTGAAAATAATTGAAATCAATTGAAAATAATTGAAAATAATTGAAAATAATTGAAAATAATTGAAAACAATTGAAAATAATTGAAAATAATTGAAAATAATTGAAACTAATTGATAAATAATTGAAAACAATTGAAAATAATTGATAAATAATTGAAAACAATTGAAAATAATTGAAAACAATTGAAAATAATTGATAAATATGTGAAACCAATTGAAAATAATTGAAAATAATTGAAAACAATTGAAAATAATTGAAAATAACTGAAAATAATTGAAAATAATTGAAAATAATTGAAAATAATTGAAAATAATTGAAAACAATTGAAAACAATTGGAAATAATTGAATATAATTATAAATTATTGAAAATAATTGAAAATAATTGATAAATAATTGATAAATAATTAATAAATAATTGAAAAAAATTGTAAATAATATTAAATAATTGAAAATAATTGATAAATAATTGAAAATAATTGATAAATAATTGAAAATAATTGAAAATAATTATAAATAATTGAAAACAATTGAAAACAATTGAAAATAATTGAAAATAATTGAAAACAATTGAAAATAATTGAAAATAATTGATAACAATTGATAAATAATTGAAAACAATTGAAAATAATTGAAAATAACTGAAAATAATTGAAAATAATTGATAAATAATTTAAAACAATTGAAAATAATTGATAAATAATTGAAAACAATTGAAAATAATTGAAAATAATCGAATACAATTGAAAATAATTGAAAATAATTGAAAATAATTGAAAACAATTGAAAATAATTGATAAATAATTGAAACCAATTGAAAACAATTGAAAACAATTGAAAATAATTGAAAATAATTGAAAACAAATGATAATTAATTGAAAATAATTGAAAATAATTGATAAATAATTGAAAACAATTGAAAATAATTGATAAATAATTGAAAACAATTGAAAATAATTGAAAACAATTGAAAATAATTGAAAATAATTGATAAATAATTGAAAACAATTGAAAATAATTGAAAACAATTGAAAACAATTGAAAATAATTGAAAATAATTGAAAACAATAGATAAATAATTGAAAACAATTGAAAACAATTGAAAACAATTGAAAATAATTGAAAATAATTGAAAACAATAGATAAATAATTGAAAACAATTGAAAATAATTGGAAATAATTGAAAATAATTGAAAACAATTTAAAATAATTGAAAATAATTAAAAACAATTGAAAATAATTGAAAATAATTGAAAATAATTTAAAATAATTGAAAACAATTGAAAATAATTGAAAATAACAGAAAATAATTGAAAATAATTGAAAATAATTATAAATAATTGAAAGCAATTGAAAACAATTGAAAATAATTGAAAATAATTGAAAATAATTGAAAACAATTGATAAATAATTGAAAACAATTGAAAATAATTGAAAATAATTGAAAATAATTGAAAATAATTAAAAACAATTGAAAATAATTGAAAATAATTGATAAATAATTGAAAACAATTGAAAATAATTGATAAATAATTGAAAACAATTGAAAATAATTGAAAATAATAGAAAACAATTGAAAATAATTGATGAATAATTCAAACCAATTGAAAACAATTGAAAATAATTGAAAATAATTGAAAACAATTGATAAATAATTGAAAACAATTGAAAATTATTAAAAATAATTGAAAACATTTGAAAATAATTGAAAATAATTAAAAACAATTGAAAATAATTGAAAATAATTGAAAATAATTGAAAACAATTGAAAATAATTGATAAATGATTGAAACCAATTGAAAACAATTGAAAATAATTGATAAATAATTGAAAACAATTGATAAATAATTGAAAACAATTGAAAATAATTGAAAATAATTGAAAATAATAGAAAACAATTGAAAATAATTGATAAATAATTCAAACCAATTGAAAACAATTGAAAATAATTGAAAATAATTGAAAACAATTGATAAATAATTGAAAACAATTGGAAATAATTGAAAATAATTGAAAATTATTGAAAATTATTGAAAATAATTGAAAATAATTATAAATAATTGAAAACAATTGAAAATAATTGAAAATAATTGAAAATAATTGAAAACAATTGAAAACAATTGGAAATAATTGAAAATAATTGAAAACAATTGATAAATAATTGAAAACAAGTGAAAATAATTGAAAATAATTGAAAACAATTGAAAATAATTGATAAATAATTGAAAATAATTGAAAATAATTGAAAATAATTATAAATAATTGAAAACAATTGAAAACAATTGAGAATAATTGAAAATAATTGAAAACAATTGATAAATAATTGAAAACAATTCAAAATAATTGAAAATAATTGAAAATAATTGAAAATAATTGAAAACAATTGAAAACAATTGGAAATAATTGAATATAATTATAAATTATTGAAAATAATTGAAAATAATTGATAAATAATTGATAAATAATTAATAAATAATTGAAAAAAATTGTATAAAATATTAAATAATTGAAAATAATTGATAAATAATTGAAAATAATTGATAAATAATTGAAAATAATTGAAAATAATTATAAATAATTGAAAACAATTGAAAACAATTGAAAATAATTGAAAATAATTGAAAATAATTGAAAACAATTGAAAATAATTGAAAATAATTGAAAACAATTGATAAATAATTGAAAACGATTGAAAATAATTGAAAATAATTGAAAATAATTGAAAATAATTGAAAATAATTGAAAATAATTGATAAATAATTTAAAACAATTGAAAATAATTGATAAATAATTGAAAACAATTGAAAATAATTGAAAACAATTGAAAATAATTGATAAATATGTGAAACCAATTGAAAATAATTGAAAATAATTGAAAACAATTGAAAACAATTGAAAATAATTGAAAATAATTGATAAATAATTTAAAACAATTGAAAATAATTGATAAATAATTGAAAACAATTGAAAATAATTGAAAACAATTGAAAATAATTGATAAATATGTGAAACCAATTGAAAATAATTGAAAATAATTGAAAACAATTGAAAACAATTGAAAATAATTGATAAATAATTGAAAACAATTGAAAATAATTGATAAATAATTGAAAACAATTGAAAATAATTGAAAATAATTTAAAACAATTGAAAATAATTGATAAATAATTGAAACCAATTGAAAACAATTGAAAACAATTGAAAATAATTGAAAATAATTGAAAACAAATGATAATTAATTGAAAACAATTGAAAACAATGGAAAATAATTGAAAATAATTGAAAAAAATTGTAAATAATAATAAATAATTGAAAATAATTGATAAATAATTGAAAATAATTGAAAATAATTGAAAACAATTGAAAACAATTGAAAATAATTGAAAATAATTGATAAATAATTGAAAATAATTATAAATAATTTAAAATAATTGAAAATAATTGAAAATAATTGAAAATAATTGAAAATAATTGAAAATAATTGAAAACAATTGAAAACAATTGGAAATAATTGAAAATAATTGAAAACAATTGATAAATAATTGAAAACAATTGAAAATAATTGAAAATAATTGAAAATAATTGAAAATAATTGATAAATAATTTAAAACAATTGAAAATAATTGATAAATAATTGAAAACAATTGAAAATAATTGAAAATAATTGAAAATAATTGAAAACAATTGAAAATAATTGAAAATAATTGAAAACAATTGAAAATAATTGATAAATAATTGAAACCAATTGAAAACAATTGAAAACAATTGAAAATAATTGAAAATAATTGAAAACAAATGATAATTAATTGAAAACAATTGAAAACAATGGAAAATAATTGAAAATAATTGAAAAAAATTGTAAATAATAATAAATAATTGAAAATAATTGATAAATAATTGAAAATAATTGAAAATAATTTAAAACAATTGAAAACAATTGAAAATAATTGAAAATAATTGATAAATAATTGAAAATAATTATAAATAATTGAAAATAATTGAAAATAATTGAAAATAATTGAAAATAATTGAAAATAATTGAAAACAATTGAAAACAATTGGAAATAATTGAAAATAATTGAAAACAATTGATAAATAATTGAAAACAATTCAAAATAATTGAAAATAATTGAAAATAATTGAAAACAATTGAAAATAATTGATAAATAATTGAAAATAATTGAAAATAATTGAAAATAATTATAAATAATTGAAAACAATTGAAAACAAATGAGAATAATTGAAAATAATTGAAAACAATTGATAAATGATTGAAAACAATTCAAAATAATTGAAAATAATTGAAAATAATTGAAAATAATTGAAAACAATTGAAAACAATTGGAAATAATTGAATATAATTATAAATTATTGAAAATAATTGAAAATAATTGATAAATAATTGATAAATAATTAATAAATAATTGAAAAAAATTGTAAAAAATATTAAATAATTGAAAATAATGGATAAATAATTGAAAATAATTGATAAATAATTGAAAATAATTGAAAATAATTATAAATAATTGAAAACAATTGAAAACAATTGAAAATAATTGAAAATAATTGAAAATAATTGAAAACAATTGAAAATAATTGAAAACAATTGATAAATAATTGAAAACAATTGAAAATAATTGAAAATAATTGAAAATAATTGAAAATAATTGAAAATAATTGAAAATAATTGATAAATAATTTAAAACAATTGAAAATAATTGATAAATAATTGAAAACAATTGAAAATAATTGAAAACAATTGAAAATAATTGATAAATATGTGAAACCAATTGAAAATAATTGAAAATAATTGAAAACAATTGAAAACAATTGAAAATAATTGATAAATAATTGAAAACAATTGAAAATAATTGATAAATAATTGAAAACAATTGAAAATAATTGAAAATAATTTAAAACAATTGAAAATAATTGATAAATAATTGAAACCAATTGAAAACAATTGAAAACAATTGAAAATAATTGAAAATAATTGAAAACAAATGATAATTAATTGAAAACAATTGAAAACAATGGAAAATAATTGAAAATAATTGAAAAAAATTGTAAATAATAATAAATAATTGAAAATAATTGATAAATAATTGAAAATAATTGAAAATAATTGAAAACAATTGAAAACAATTGAAAATAATTGAAAATAATTGATAAATAATTGAAAATAATTATAAATAATTGAAAATAATTGAAAATAATTGAAAATAATTGAAAATAATTGAAAATAATTGAAAACAATTGAAAACAATTGGAAATAATTGAAAATAATTGAAAACAATTGATAAATAATTGAAAACAATTCAAAATAATTGAAAATAATTGAAAATAATTGAAAATAATTGAAAACAATTGAAAATAATTAAAATAATTGATAAATAATTGAAAACAATTGAAAATAATTGATAAATAATTGAAAACAAATGAAAATAATTGAAAATAATAGAAAACAATTGAAAATAATTGATAAATAATTTAAACCAATTGAAAACAATTGAAAATAATTGAAAATAATTGAAAATAATTGAAAACAATTGATAAATAACTGAAAATAATTGAAAATAATTATAAATAATTGAAAATAATTGAAAATAATTGAAAATAATTGATAAATAATTGAAAATAATTATAAATAATTGAAAATAATTGAAAATAACAGAAAATAATTGAAAATAATTGAAAATAATTATAAATAATTGAAAACAATTGAAAATAATTGATAAATAATTGAAAACAATTGAAAATAATTGAAAATAATTTAAAACAATTGAAAATAATTGATAAATAATTGAAACCAATTGAAAACAATTGAAAACAATTGAAAATAATTGAAAATAATTGAAAACAAATGATAATTAATTGAAAACAATTGAAAACAATGGAAAATAATTGAAAATAATTGAAAAAAATTGTAAATAATAATAAATATTTGAAAATAATTGATAAATAATTGAAAATAATTGAAAATAATTGAAAACAATTGAAAACAATTGAAAATAATTGAAAATAATTGATAAATAATTGAAAATAATTATAAATAATTGAAAATAATTGAAAATAATTGAAAATAATTGAAAATAATTGAAAATAATTGAAAACAATTGAAAACAATTGGAAATAATTGAAAATAATTGAAAACAACTGATAAATAATTGAAAACAATTCAAAATAATTGAAAATAATTGAAAATAATTGAAAATAATTGAAAACAATTGAAAATAATTAAAATAATTGATAAATAATTGAAAACAATTGAAAACAATTGAAAATAATTGAAAATAATTGATAAATAATTGAAAATAATTATAAATAATTGAAAATAATTGAAAATAATTGAAAATAATTGAAAATAATTGAAAATAATTGAAAACAATTGAAAACAATTGGAAATAATTGAAAATAATTGAAAACAATTGATAAATAATTGAAAACAATTCAAAATAATTGAAAATAATTGAAAATAATTGAAAATAATTGAAAACAATTGAAAATAATTAAAATAATTGATAAATAATTGAAAACAATTGAAAATAATTGATAAATAATTGAAAACAAATGAAAATAATTGAAAATAATAGAAAACAATTGAAAATAATTGATAAATAATTTAAACCAATTGAAAACAATTGAAAATAATTGAAAATAATTGAAAATAATTGAAAACAATTGATAAATAACTGAAAATAATTGAAAATAATTATAAATAATTGAAAATAATTGAAAATAATTGAAAATAATTGATAAATAATTGAAAATAATTATAAATAATTGAAAATAATTGAAAATAACAGAAAATAATTGAAAATAATTGAAAATAATTATAAATAATTGAAAACAATTGAAAATAATTGATAAATAATTGAAAACAATTGATAAATAATTGAAAACAATTGGAAATAATTGAAAATAATTGAAAATTATTGAAAATTATTGAAAATAATTGAAAATAATTATAAATAATTGAAAACAATTGAAAATAATTGAAAATAATTGAAAATAATTGAAAACAATTGAAAACAATTGGAAATAATTGAAAATAATTGAAAACAATTGATAAATAATTGAAAACAAGTGAAAATAATTGAAAATAATTGAAAACAATTGAAAATAATTGATAAATAATTGAAAATAATTGAAAATAATTGAAAATAATTATAAATAATTGAAAACAATTGAAAACAATTGAGAATAATTGAAAATAATTGAAAACAATTGATAAATAATTGAAAACAATTCAAAATAATTGAAAATAATTGAAAATAATTGAAAATAATTGAAAACAATTGAAAACAATTGGAAATAATTGAATATAATTATAAATTATTGAAAATAATTGAAAATAATTGATAAATAATTGATAAATAATTAATAAATAATTGAAAAAAATTGTATAAAATATTAAATAATTGAAAATAATTGATAAATAATTGAAAATAATTGATAAATAATTGAAAATAATTGAAAATAATTATAAATAATTGAAAACAATTGAAAACAATTGAAAATAATTGAAAATAATTGAAAATAATTGAAAACAATTGAAAATAATTGAAAATAATTGAAAACAATTGATAAATAATTGAAAACGATTGAAAATAATTGAAAATAATTGAAAATAATTGAAAATAATTGAAAATAATTGAAAATAATTGATAAATAATTTAAAACAATTGAAAATAATTGATAAATAATTGAAAACAATTGAAAATAATTGAAAACAATTGAAAATAATTGATAAATATGTGAAACCAATTGAAAATAATTGAAAATAATTGAAAACAATTGAAAACAATTGAAAATAATTGAAAATAATTGATAAATAATTTAAAACAATTGAAAATAATTGATAAATAATTGAAAACAATTGAAAATAATTGAAAACAATTGAAAATAATTGATAAATATGTGAAACCAATTGAAAATAATTGAAAATAATTGAAAACAATTGAAAACAATTGAAAATAATTGATAAATAATTGAAAACAATTGAAAATAATTGATAAATAATTGAAAACAATTGAAAATAATTGAAAATAATTTAAAACAATTGAAAATAATTGATAAATAATTGAAACCAATTGAAAACAATTGAAAACAATTGAAAATAATTGAAAATAATTGAAAACAAATGATAATTAATTGAAAACAATTGAAAACAATGGAAAATAATTGAAAATAATTGAAAAAAATTGTAAATAATAATAAATAATTGAAAATAATTGATAAATAATTGAAAATAATTGAAAATAATTGAAAACAATTGAAAACAATTGAAAATAATTGAAAATAATTGATAAATAATTGAAAATAATTATAAATAATTTAAAATAATTGAAAATAATTGAAAATAATTGAAAATAATTGAAAATAATTGAAAATAATTGAAAACAATTGAAAACAATTGGAAATAATTGAAAATAATTGAAAACAATTGATAAATAATTGAAAACAATTGAAAATAATTGAAAATAATTGAAAATAATTGAAAATAATTGATAAATAATTTAAAACAATTGAAAATAATTGATAAATAATTGAAAACAATTGAAAATAATTGAAAATAATTGAAAATAATTGAAAACAATTGAAAATAATTGAAAATAATTGAAAACAATTGAAAATAATTGATAAATAATTGAAACCAATTGAAAACAATTGAAAACAATTGAAAATAATTGAAAATAATTGAAAACAAATGATAATTAATTGAAAACAATTGAAAACAATGGAAAATAATTGAAAATAATTGAAAAAAATTGTAAATAATAATAAATAATTGAAAATAATTGATAAATAATTGAAAATAATTGAAAATAATTTAAAACAATTGAAAACAATTGAAAATAATTGAAAATAATTGATAAATAATTGAAAATAATTATAAATAATTGAAAATAATTGAAAATAATTGAAAATAATTGAAAATAATTGAAAATAATTGAAAACAATTGAAAACAATTGGAAATAATTGAAAATAATTGAAAACAATTGATAAATAATTGAAAACAATTCAAAATAATTGAAAATAATTGAAAATAATTGAAAACAATTGAAAATAATTGATAAATAATTGAAAATAATTGAAAATAATTGAAAATAATTATAAATAATTGAAAACAATTGAAAACAAATGAGAATAATTGAAAATAATTGAAAACAATTGATAAATGATTGAAAACAATTCAAAATAATTGAAAATAATTGAAAATAATTGAAAATAATTGAAAACAATTGAAAACAATTGGAAATAATTGAATATAATTATAAATTATTGAAAATAATTGAAAATAATTGATAAATAATTGATAAATAATTAATAAATAATTGAAAAAAATTGTAAAAAATATTAAATAATTGAAAATAATGGATAAATAATTGAAAATAATTGATAAATAATTGAAAATAATTGAAAATAATTATAAATAATTGAAAACAATTGAAAACAATTGAAAATAATTGAAAATAATTGAAAATAATTGAAAACAATTGAAAATAATTGAAAACAATTGATAAATAATTGAAAACAATTGAAAATAATTGAAAATAATTGAAAATAATTGAAAATAATTGAAAATAATTGAAAATAATTGATAAATAATTTAAAACAATTGAAAATAATTGATAAATAATTGAAAACAATTGAAAATAATTGAAAACAATTGAAAATAATTGATAAATATGTGAAACCAATTGAAAATAATTGAAAATAATTGAAAACAATTGAAAACAATTGAAAATAATTGATAAATAATTGAAAACAATTGAAAATAATTGATAAATAATTGAAAACAATTGAAAATAATTGAAAATAATTTAAAACAATTGAAAATAATTGATAAATAATTGAAACCAATTGAAAACAATTGAAAACAATTGAAAATAATTGAAAATAATTGAAAACAAATGATAATTAATTGAAAACAATTGAAAACAATGGAAAATAATTGAAAATAATTGAAAAAAATTGTAAATAATAATAAATAATTGAAAATAATTGATAAATAATTGAAAATAATTGAAAATAATTGAAAACAATTGAAAACAATTGAAAATAATTGAAAATAATTGATAAATAATTGAAAATAATTATAAATAATTGAAAATAATTGAAAATAATTGAAAATAATTGAAAATAATTGAAAATAATTGAAAACAATTGAAAACAATTGGAAATAATTGAAAATAATTGAAAACAATTGATAAATAATTGAAAACAATTCAAAATAATTGAAAATAATTGAAAATAATTGAAAATAATTGAAAACAATTGAAAATAATTAAAATAATTGATAAATAATTGAAAACAATTGAAAATAATTGATAAATAATTGAAAACAAATGAAAATAATTGAAAATAATAGAAAACAATTGAAAATAATTGATAAATAATTTAAACCAATTGAAAACAATTGAAAATAATTGAAAATAATTGAAAATAATTGAAAACAATTGATAAATAACTGAAAATAATTGAAAATAATTATAAATAATTGAAAATAATTGAAAATAATTGAAAATAATTGATAAATAATTGAAAATAATTATAAATAATTGAAAATAATTGAAAATAACAGAAAATAATTGAAAATAATTGAAAATAATTATAAATAATTGAAAACAATTGAAAATAATTGATAAATAATTGAAAACAATTGAAAATAATTGAAAATAATTTAAAACAATTGAAAATAATTGATAAATAATTGAAACCAATTGAAAACAATTGAAAACAATTGAAAATAATTGAAAATAATTGAAAACAAATGATAATTAATTGAAAACAATTGAAAACAATGGAAAATAATTGAAAATAATTGAAAAAAATTGTAAATAATAATAAATATTTGAAAATAATTGATAAATAATTGAAAATAATTGAAAATAATTGAAAACAATTGAAAACAATTGAAAATAATTGAAAATAATTGATAAATAATTGAAAATAATTATAAATAATTGAAAATAATTGAAAATAATTGAAAATAATTGAAAATAATTGAAAATAATTGAAAACAATTGAAAACAATTGGAAATAATTGAAAATAATTGAAAACAACTGATAAATAATTGAAAACAATTCAAAATAATTGAAAATAATTGAAAATAATTGAAAATAATTGAAAACAATTGAAAATAATTAAAATAATTGATAAATAATTGAAAACAATTGAAAATAATTGATAAATAATTGAAAACAAATGAAAATAATTGAAAATAATAGAAAACAATTGAAAATAATTGATAAATAATTTAAACCAATTGAAAACAATTGAAAATAATTGAAAATAATTGAAAATAATTGAAAACAAATGATAATTAATTGAAAACAATTGAAAACAATGGAAAATAATTGAAAATAATTGAAAAAAATTGTAAATAATAATAAATAATTGAAAATAATTGATAAATAATTGAAAATAATTGAAAATAATTGAAAACAATTGAAAACAATTGAAAATAATTGAAAATAATTGATAAATAATTGAAAATAATTATAAATAATTGAAAATAATTGAAAATAATTGAAAATAATTGAAAATAATTGAAAATAATTGAAAACAATTGAAAACAATTGGAAATAATTGAAAATAATTGAAAACAATTGATAAATAATTGAAAACAATTCAAAATAATTGAAAATAATTGAAAATAATTGAAAATAATTGAAAACAATTGAAAATAATTAAAATAATTGATAAATAATTGAAAACAATTGAAAATAATTGATAAATAATTGAAAACAAATGAAAATAATTGAAAATAATAGAAAACATTTGAAAATAATTGATAAATAATTTAAACCAATTGAAAACAATTGAAAATAATTGAAAATAATTGAAAATAATTGAAAACAATTGATAAAAAACTGAAAATAATTGAAAATAATTATAAATAATTGAAAATAATTGAAAATAATTGAAAATAATTGATAAATAATTGAAAATAATTATAAATAATTGAAAATAATTGAAAATAAGAGAAAATAATTGAAAATAATTGAAAATAATTATAAATAATTGAAAACAATTGAAAATAATTGATAAATAATTGAAAACAATTGAAAATAATTGAAAATAATTTAAAACAATTGAAAATAATTGATAAATAATTGAAACCAATTGAAAACAATTGAAAACAATTGAAAATAATTGAAAATAATTGAAAACAAATGATAATTAATTGAAAACAATTGAAAACAATGGAAAATAATTGAAAATAATTGAAAAAAATTGTAAATAATAATAAATAATTGAAAATAATTGATAAATAATTGAAAATAATTGAAAATAATTGAAAACAATTGAAAACAATTGAAAATAATTGAAAATAATTGATAAATAATTGAAAATAATTATAAATAATTGAAAATAATTGAAAATAATTGAAAATAATTGAAAATAATTGAAAATAATTGAAAACAATTGAAAACAATTGGAAATAATTGAAAATAATTGAAAACAACTGATAAATAATTGAAAACAATTCAAAATAATTGAAAATAATTGAAAATAATTGAAAATAATTGAAAACAATTGAAAATAATTAAAATAATTGATAAATAATTGAAAACAATTGAAAATAATTGATAAATAATTGAAAACAAATGAAAATAATTGAAAATAATAGAAAACAATTGAAAATAATTGATAAATAATTTAAACCAATTGAAAACAATTGAAAATAATTGAAAATAATTGAAAATAATTGAAAACAATTGATAAATAACTGAAAATAATTGAAAATAATTATAAATAATGGAAAATAAATGAAAATAATTGAAAATAATTGATAAATAATTGAAAATAATTATAAATAATTGAAAATAATTGAAAATAACAGAAAATAATTGAAAATAATTGAAAATAATTATAAATAATTGAAAACAATTGAAAACAATTTAAAATAATTGAAAATAATTGAAAATAATTGAAAACAATTGATGAATAATTGAAAACAATTGAAAATAATTGAAAATAATAGAAAACAATTGAAAATAATAGATAAATAATTTAAACCAATTGAAAACAATTGAAAATAATTGAAAATAATTGAAAACAATTGAAAACAATTAAAATAATTGAAAATAATTGATAAATAATTGAAAACAATTGAAAATAATTCAAAATAATTGATAACAATTGGTAAATAATTGAAAATGATTGAAAACAATTGAAAATAATTGATAAATAATTTAAACCAATTGAAAACAATTGAAAATAATTGAAAATAATTGAAAACAATTGAAAACAATTGATAAATAATTGAAAACAATTGAAAACAATTGAAAATAATTGATAATAATTGAAAACATTAGAAAATAATTGAAAATAATTAAAAATAATTGAAAATAATTGAAAATAATTGATAACAATTTATAAATAATTGAAAATGATTGAAAACAATTGAAAATAATTGAAATCAATTGAAAATAATTGAAAATAATTGAAAATAATTGAAAATAATTGAAAACAATTGAAAACAATTAAAATAATTGAAAATAATTGATAAATAATTGAAAACAATTGAAAATAATTGAAAACAATTGAAAATAATTCAAAATAATTGATAACAATTGATAAATAATTGAAAATGATTGAAAACAATTGAAAATAATTGAAAACAATTGAAAATAATTGATAAATAATTGAAACCAATTGAAAACAATTGAAAATAATTGAAAATAATTGAAAACAATTGAAAACAATTGATAAATAATTGAAAACAATTGATAAATAATTGAAAATAATTATAAATAATTGAAAATAATTGAAAATAATTGAAAATAATTGAAAATAATTGAAAAAAATTGTAAATAATAATAAATAATTGAAAATAATTGATAAATAATTGAAAATAATTGAAAATAATTGAAAACAAATGATAATTAATTGAAAACAATTGAAAACAATGGAAAATAATTGAAAATAATTGAAAAAAATTGTAAATAATAATAAATAATTGAAAATAATTGATAAATAATTGAAAATAATTGAAAATAATTGAAAACAATTGAAAACAATTGAAAATAATTGAAAATAATTGATAAATAATTGAAAATAATTATAAATAATTGAAAATAATTGAAAATAATTGAAAATAATTGAAAATAATTGAAAATAATTGAAAACAATTGAAAACAATTGGAAATAATTGAAAATAATTGAAAACAACTGATAAATAATTGAAAACAATTTAAAATAATTGAAAATAATTGAAAATAATTGAAAATAATTGAAAACAATTGAAAATAATTAAAATAATTGATAAATAATTGAAAACAATTGAAAATAATTGATAAATAATTGAAAACAATTGAAAATAATTGAAAATAATAGAAAACAATTGAAAATAATTGATAAATAATTTAAACCAATTGAAAACAATTGAAAATAATTGAAAATAATTGAAAATAATTGAAAACAATTGATAAATAACTGAAAATAATTGAAAATAATTATAAATAATGGAAAATAATTGAAAATAATTGAAAATAATTGATAAATAATTGAAAATAATTATAAATAATTGAAAATAATTGAAAATAACAGAAAATAATTGAAAATAATTGAAAATAATTATAAATAATTGAAAACAATTGAAAACAATTTAAAATAATTGAAAATAATTGAAAATAATTGATAACAATTGATGAATAATTGAAAACAATTGAAAATAATTGAAAATAATAGAAAACAATTGAAAATAATTGAAAATAATTATAAATAATTTAAAATAATTGAAAATAATTGAAAATAATTGAAAATAATTGAAAATAATTGAAAATAATTGAAAACAATTGAAAACAATTGGAAATAATTGAAAATAATTGAAAACAATTGATAAATAATTGAAAACAATTGAAAATAATTGAAAATAATTGAAAATAATTGAAAATAATTGATAAATAATTTAAAACAATTGAAAATAATTGATAAATAATTGAAAACAATTGAAAATAATTGAAAATAATTGAAAATAATTGAAAACAATTGAAAATAATTGAAAATAATTGAAAACAATTGAAAATAATTGATAAATAATTGAAACCAATTGAAAACAATTGAAAACAATTGAAAATAATTGAAACTAATTGAAAACAAATGATAATTAATTGAAAACAATTGAAAACAATGGAAAATAATTGAAAATAATTGAAAAAAATTGTAAATAATAATAAATAATTGAAAATAATTGATAAATAATTGAAAATAATTGAAAATAATTTAAAACAATTGAAAACAATTGAAAATAATTGAAAATAATTGATAAATAATTGAAAATAATTATAAATAATTGAAAATAATTGAAAATAATTGAAAATAATTGAAAATAATTGAAAATAATTGAAAACAATTGAAAACAATTGGAAATAATTGAAAATAATTGAAAACAATTGATAAATAATTGAAAACAATTCAAAATAATTGAAAATAATTGAAAATAATTGAAAACAATTGAAAATAATTGATAAATAATTGAAAATAATTGAAAATAATTGAAAATAATTATAAATAATTGAAAACAATTGAAAACAAATGAGAATAATTGAAAATAATTGAAAACAATTGATAAATGATTGAAAACAATTCAAAATAATTGAAAATAATTGAAAATAATTGAAAATAATTGAAAACAATTGAAAACAATTGGAAATAATTGAATATAATTATAAATTATTGAAAATAATTGAAAATAATTGATAAATAATTGATAAATAATTAATAAATAATTGAAAAAAATTGTAAAAAATATTAAATAATTGAAAATAATGGATAAATAATTGAAAATAATTGATAAATAATTGAAAATAATTGAAAATAATTATAAATAATTGAAAACAATTGAAAACAATTGAAAATAATTGAAAATAATTGAAAATAATTGAAAACAATTGAAAATAATTGAAAATAATTTAAAACAATTGAAAATAATTGATAAATAATTGAAACCAATTGAAAACAATTGAAAACAATTGAAAATAATTGAAAATAATTGAAAACAAATGATAATTAATTGAAAACAATTGAAAACAATGGAAAATAATTGAAAATAATTGAAAAAAATTGTAAATAATAATAAATAATTGAAAATAATTGATAAATAATTGAAAATAATTGAAAATAATTGAAAACAATTGAAAACAATTGAAAATAATTGAAAATAATTGATAAATAATTGAAAATAATTATAAATAATTGAAAATAATTGAAAATAATTGAAAATAATTGAAAATAATTGAAAATAATTGAAAACAATTGAAAACAATTGGAAATAATTGAAAATAATTGAAAACAATTGATAAATAATTGAAAACAATTCAAAATAATTGAAAATAATTGAAAATAATTGAAAATAATTGAAAACAATTGAAAATAATTAAAATAATTGATAAATAATTGAAAACAATTGAAAATAATTGATAAATAATTGAAAACAAATGAAAATAATTGAAAATAATAGAAAACAATTGAAAATAATTGATAAATAATTTAAACCAATTGAAAACAATTGATAATAATTGAAAATAATTGAAAATAATTGAAAACAATTGATAAATAACTGAAAATAATTGAAAATAATTATAAATAATTGAAAATAATTGAAAATAATTGAAAATAATTGATAAATAATTGAAAATAATTATAAATAATTGAAAATAATTGAAAATAACAGAAAATAATTGAAAATAATTGAAAATAATTATAAATAATTGAAAACAATTGAAAATAATTGATAAATAATTGAAAACAATTGAAAATAATTGAAAATAATTTAAAACAATTGAAAATAATTGATAAATAATTGAAACCAATTGAAAACAATTGAAAACAATTGAAAATAATTGAAAATAATTGAAAACAAATGATAATTAATTGAAAACAATTGAAAACAATGGAAAATAATTGAAAATAATTGAAAAAAATTGTAAATAATAATAAATATTTGAAAATAATTGATAAATAATTGAAAATAATTGAAAATAATTGAAAACAATTGAAAACAATTGAAAATAATTGAAAATAATTGATAAATAATTGAAAATAATTATAAATAATTGAAAATAATTGAAAATAATTGAAAATAATTGAAAATAATTGAAAATAATTGAAAACAATTGAAAACAATTGGAAATAATTGAAAATAATTGAAAACAACTGATAAATAATTGAAAACAATTCAAAATAATTGAAAATAATTGAAAATAATTGAAAATAATTGAAAACAATTGAAAATAATTAAAATAATTGATAAATAATTGAAAACAATTGAAAATAATTGATAAATAATTGAAAACAAATGAAAATAATTGAAAATAATAGAAAACAATTGAAAATAATTGATAAATAATTTAAACCAATTGAAAACAATTGAAAATAATTGAAAATAATTGAAAATAATTGAAAACAAATGATAATTAATTGAAATCAATTGAAAACAATGGAAAATAATTGAAAATAATTAAAAAAAATTGTAAATAATAATAAATAATTGAAAATAATTGATAAATAATTGAAAATAATTGAAAATAATTGAAAACAATTGAAAACAATTGAAAATAATTGAAAATAATTGATAAATAATTGAAAATAATTATAAATAATTGAAAATAATTGAAAATAATTGAAAATAATTGAAAACAATTGAAAACAATTGGAAATAATTGAAAATAATTGAAAACAATTGATAAATAATTGAAAACAATTCAAAATAATTGAAAATAATTGAAAATAATTGAAAATAATTGAAAACAATTGA
The DNA here is from genome assembly GCA_947577245.1 of Andrena bucephala. Classification (NCBI taxonomy): domain Eukaryota; kingdom Metazoa; phylum Arthropoda; class Insecta; order Hymenoptera; family Andrenidae; genus Andrena; species Andrena bucephala. Next base: position 61,471,767 of record OX387717.1, read on the forward strand.
AAATAATTAAAATAATTGATAAATAATTGAAAACAATTGAAAATAATTGATAAATAATTGAAAACAAATGAAAATAATTGAAAATAATAGAAAACATTTGAAAATAATTGATAAATAATTTAAACCAATTGAAAACAATTGAAAATAATTGAAAATAATTGAAAATAATTGAAAACAATTGATAAAAAACTGAAAATAATTGAAAATAATTATAAATAATTGAAAATAATTGAAAATAATTGAAAATAATTGATAAATAATTGAAAATAATTATAAATAATTGAAAATAATTGAAAATAAGAGAAAATAATTGAAAATAATTGAAAATAATTATAAATAATTGAAAACAATTGAAAATAATTGATAAATAATTGAAAACAATTGAAAATAATTGAAAATAATTTAAAACAATTGAAAATAATTGATAAATAATTGAAACCAATTGAAAACAATTGAAAACAATTGAAAATAATTGAAAATAATTGAAAACAAATGATAATTAATTGAAAACAATTGAAAACAATGGAAAATAATTGAAAATAATTGAAAAAAATTGTAAATAATAATAAATAATTGAAAATAATTGATAAATAATTGAAAATAATTGAAAATAATTGAAAACAATTGAAAATAATTGAAAATAATTGATAAATAATTGAAAATAATTATAAATAATTGAAAATAATTGAAAATAATTGAAAATAATTGAAAATAATTGAAAATAATTGAAAACAATTGAAAACAATTGGAAATAATTGAAAATAATTGAAAACAACTGATAAATAATTGAAAACAATTCAAAATAATTGAAAATAATTGAAAATAATTGAAAATAATTGAAAACAATTGAAAATAATTAAAATAATTGAAAACAATTGAAAATAATTGATAAATAATTGAAAACAAATGAAAATAATTGAAAATAATAGAAAACAATTGAAAATAATTGATAAATAATTTAAACCAATTGAAAACAATTGAAAATAATTGAAAATAATTGAAAATAATTGAAAACAATTGATAAATAACTGAAAATAATTGAAAATAATTATAAATAATGGAAAATAAATGAAAATAATTGAAAATAATTGATAAATAATTGAAAATAATTATAAATAATTGAAAATAATTGAAAATAACAGAAAATAATTGAAAATAATTGAAAATAATTATAAATAATTGAAAACAATTGAAAACAATTTAAAATAATTGAAAATAATTGAAAATAATTGAAAACAATTGATGAATAATTGAAAACAATTGAAAATAATTGAAAATAATAGAAAACAATTGAAAATAATAGATAAATAATTTAAACCAATTGAAAACAATTGAAAATAATTGAAAATAATTGAAAACAATTGAAAACAATTAAAATAATTGAAAATAATTGATAAATAATTGAAAACAATTGAAAATAATTCAAAATAATTGATAACAATTGGTAAATAATTGAAAATGATTGAAAACAATTGAAAATAATTGATAAATAATTTAAACCAATTGAAAACAATTGAAAATAATTGAAAATAATTGAAAACAATTGAAAACAATTGATAAATAATTGAAAACAATTGAAAACAATTGAAAATAATTGATAATAATTGAAAACATTAGAAAATAATTGAAAATAATTAAAAATAATTGAAAATAATTGAAAATAATTGATAACAATTTATAAATAATTGAAAATGATTGAAAACAATTGAAAATAATTGAAATCAATTGAAAATAATTGAAAATAATTGAAAATAATTGAAAATAATTGAAAACAATTGAAAACAATTAAAATAATTGAAAATAATTGATAAATAATTGAAAACAATTGAAAATAATTGAAAACAATTGAAAATAATTCAAAATAATTGATAACAATTGATAAATAATTGAAAATGATTGAAAACAATTGAAAATAATTGAAAACAATTGAAAATAATTGATAAATAATTGAAACCAATTGAAAACAATTGAAAATAATTGAAAATAATTGAAAACAATTGAAAACAATTGATAAATAATTGAAAACAATTGATAAATAATTGAAAATAATTATAAATAATTGAAAATAATTGAAAATAATTGAAAATAATTGAAAATAATTGAAAAAAATTGTAAATAATAATAAATAATTGAAAATAATTGATAAATAATTGAAAATAATTGAAAATAATTGAAAACAAATGATAATTAATTGAAAACAATTGAAAACAATGGAAAATAATTGAAAATAATTGAAAAAAATTGTAAATAATAATAAATAATTGAAAATAATTGATAAATAATTGAAAATAATTGAAAATAATTGAAAACAATTGAAAACAATTGAAAATAATTGAAAATAATTGATAAATAATTGAAAATAATTATAAATAATTGAAAATAATTGAAAATAATTGAAAATAATTGAAAATAATTGAAAATAATTGAAAATAATTGAAAACAATTGAAAACAATTGGAAATAATTGAAAATAATTGAAAACAATTGATAAATAATTGAAAACAATTCAAAATAATTGAAAATAATTGAAAATAATTGAAAATAATTGAAAACAATTGAAAATAATTAAAATAATTGATAAATAATTGAAAACAATTGAAAATAATTGATAAATAATTGAAAACAAATGAAAATAATTGAAAATAATAGAAAACAATTGAAAATAATTGATAAATAATTTAAACCAATTGAAAACAATTGAAAATAATTGAAAATAATTGAAAATAATTGAAAACAATTGATAAAAAACTGAAAACAATTGAAAATAATTATAAATAATTGAAAATAATTGAAAATAATTGAAAATAATTGATAAATAATTGAAAATAATTATAAATAATTGAAAATATTTGAAAATAACAGAAAATAATTGAAAATAATTGAAAATAATTATAAATAATTGAAAACAATTGAAAATAATTGATAAATAATTGAAAACAATTGAAAATAATTGAAAATAATTTAAAACAATTGAAAATAATTGATAAATAATTGAAACCAATTGAAAACAATTGAAAACAATTGAAAATAATTGAAAATAATTGAAAACAAATGAAAATTAATTGAAAACAATTGAAAACAATGGAAAATAATTGAAAATAATTGAAAAAAATTGTAAATAATAATAAATAATTGAAAATAATTGATAAATAATTGAAAATAATTGAAAATAATTGAAAACAATTGAAAACAATTGAAAATAATTGAAAATAATTGATAAATAATTGAAAATAATTATAAATAATTGAAAATAATTGAAAATAATTGAAAATAATTGAAAATAATTGAAAATAATTGAAAACAATTGAAAACAATTGGAAATAATTGAAAATAATTGAAAACAACTGATAAATAATTGAAAACAATTTAAAATAATTGAAAATAATTGAAAATAATTGAAAATAATTGAGAAACAATTGAAAATAATTAAAATAATTGATAAATAATTGAAAACAATTGAAAATAATTGATAAATAATTGAAAACAATTGAAAATAATTGAAAATAATAGAAAACAATTGAAAATAATTGATAAATAATTTAAACCAATTGAAAACAATTGAAAATAATTGAAAATAATTGAAAATAATTGAAAACAATTGATAAATAACTGAAAATAATTGAAAATAATTATAAATAATGGAAAATAATTGAAAATAATTGAAAATAATTGATAAATAATTGAAAATAATTATAAATAATTGAAAATAATTGAAAATAGCAGAAAATAATTGAAAATAATTGAAAATAATTATAAATAATTGAAAACAATTGAAAACAATTTAAAATAATTGAAAATAATTGAAAATAATTGAAAACAATTGATGAATAATTGAAAACAATTGAAAATAATTGAAAATAATAGAAAACAATTGAAAATAATAGATAAATAATTTAAACCAATTGAAAACAATTGAAAATAATTGAAAATAATTGAAAACAATTGAAAACAATTAAAATAATTGAAAATAATTGATAAATAATTGAAAACAATTGAAAATAATTCAAAATAATTGATAACAATTGGTAAATAATTGAAAATGATTGAAAACAATTGAAAATAATTGATAAATAATTTAAACCAATTGAAAACAATTGAAAATAATTGAAAATAATTGAAAACAATTGAAAACAATTGATAAATAATTGAAAACAATTGAAAACAATTGAAAATAATTGATAATAATTGAAAAAAATTAGAAAATAATTGAAAATAATTAAAAATAATTGAAAATAATTGAAAATAATTGATAACAATTTATAAATAATTGAAAATGATTGAAAACAATTGAAAATAATTGAAATCAATTGAAAATAATTGAAAATAATTGAAAATAATTGAAAATAATTGAAAACAATTGAAAACAATTAAAATAATTGAAAATAATTGATAAATAATTGAAAACAATTGAAAATAATTGAAAACAATTGAAAATAATTCAAAATAATTGATAACAATTGATAAATAATTGAAAATGATTGAAAACAATTGAAAATAATTGATAAATAATTGAAACCAATTGAAAACAATTGAAAATAATTGAAAATAATTTAAAACAATTGAAAACAATTGATAAATAATTGAAAACAATTGAAAACAATTGAAAATAATTGATAATAATTGAAAACATTAGAAAATAATTGAAAATAATTAAAAATAATTGAAAATAATTGAAAATAATTGAAAACAATTGAAAATAATTGATAAATAATTGAAACCAATTGAAAACAATTGAAAACAATTGAAAATAATTGAAAATAATTGAAAACAAATGATAATTAATTGAAAACAATTGAAAACAATGGAAAATAATTGAAAATAATTGAAAAAAATTCTAAATAATAATAAATAATTGAAAATAATTGATAAATAATTGAAAATAATTGAAAATAATTGAAAACATTCGAAAACAATTGAAAATAATTGAAAATAATTGATAAATAATTGAAAATAATTATAAATAATTGAAAATAATTGAAAATAATTGAAAATAATTGAAAATAATTGAAAACAATTGAAAACAATTGGAAATAATTGAAAACAATTGGAAATAATTGAAAATAATTGAAAACAATTGATAAATAATTGAAAACAATTCAAAATAATTGAAAATAATTGAAAATAATTGAAAATAATTGAAAATAATTGATAAATAATTGAAAACAATTGAAAATAATTGATAAATAATTGAAAACAATTGAAAATAATTGAAAACAATTGATAAATAATTGAAAACATTTGAAAACAATTGAAAATTATTGAAAATGATTGAAAACATTTGAAAATAATTGAAAATAATTAAAAACTATTGAAAATAATTGAAAATAATTGATAACAATTTATAAATAATTGAAAATGATTGAAAATAATTGAAAATAATTGAAAACAATTGATAAATAATTGAAAACAATTGAAAATAATTGAAAATAATTGAAAATAATTGAAAATAATTGAAAATAATTGATAAATAATTGAAAACAATTGAAAATAATTGATAAATAATTGAAAACAATTGAAAATAATTGAAAATAATAGAAAACAATTGAAAATAATTGATAAATAATTCTAACCAATTGAAAACAATTGAAAATAATTGAAAATAATTGAAAACAATTGATAAATAATTGAAAACAATTGAAAACAATTGAAAATAATTGAAAACAATTGAAAATAATTGAAAATAATTGAAAACAATTGATAAATAATTGAAAACAATTGATAAATAATTTAAAACAATTGGAAACAATTGAAAATAATTGAAAATAATTGAAAACAATTGAAAATAATTGAAAATAACTGAAAATAATTGAAAATAATTGAAAATAATTGATACATTATTGAAAACAATTGAAAATAATTGAAAACAATTGAAAATAATTGAAAATAATTGATAAATAATTGATAAATAATTGAATACAATTGAAAATAATTTAAAATAATTGAAAACAATTGAAAATAATTGATAAATAATTGAAAACAATTGAAAATAATTGATAAATAATTGAAAAGAATTGAAAATAATTGAAAATAATTGAAAACAATTGAAAATAATTGATAAATAATTGAAACCAATTGAAAACAATTGAAAACAATTGGAAATAATTGAAAATAATTATAAATTATTGAAAATAATTGAAAATAATTGATAAATAATTGATAAATAATTAATAAATAATTGAAAAAAATTGTAAATAATAATAAATAATTGAAAATAATTGATAAATAATTGAAAATAATTGAAAATAATTATAAATAATTGAAAATAATTGAAAATAATTGAAAATAATTGATAAATAATTGAAAATAATTATAAATAATTGAAAATAATTGAAAATAATTGAAAATAATTGAAAATAATTGAAAATAATTATAAATAATTGAAAACAATTGAAAATAATTGAAAACAATTGAAAATAATTGATAAATAAGTGAAAAAAATTGAAAATAATTGAAAATAATTGAAAACAATTGAAAATAATTGAAAATAACTGAAAATAATTGAAAATAATTGAAAATAATTGATACATTATTGAAAACAATTGAAAATAATTGAAAATAATTGAAAACAATTGAAAATAATTGAAAATAATTGATAAATAATTGATAAATAATTGAAAACAATTGAAAATAATTGAAATCAATTGAAAATAATTGAAAATAATTGAAAATAATTGAAAATAATTGAAAACAATTGAAAATAATTGAAAATAATTGAAAATAATTGAAAATAATTGAAAATAATGGATAATAATAGAAAATAATTGAAAATAATTGATAAATAATTGAAAACAATTAAAAATAATTGATAAATAATTGAAAACAATTGAAAATAATTGAAAATAATTGAAAACAATTAAAATAATTGAAAATAATTGATAAATAATTGAAAACAATTGAAAATAATTCAAAATAATTGATAACAATTGATAAATAATTGAAAATGATTGAAAACAATTGAAAATAATTGAAAATAATTGAAAATAATTGAAAACAATTGAAAACAATTGATAAATAATAGAAAACAATTGAAAACATTTGAAAATAATTGAAAACAATTTAAAATAATTGAAAATAATTAAAAACAATTGAAAATAATTGAAAATAATTGAAAATAATTGAAAATAATTGAAAACAATTGAAAATAATTGAAAATAACAGAAAATAATTGAAAATAATTGAAAATAATTATAAATAATTGAAAACAATTGAAAACAATTGAAAATAATTGAAAATAATTGAAAATAATTGAAAACAATTGATAAATAATTGAAAACAATTGAAAATAATTGAAAATAATTGAAAATAATTGAAAATAATTAAAAACAATTGAAAATAATTGAAAATAATTGATAAATAATTGAAAACAATTGAAAATAATTGATAAATAATTGAAAACAATTGAAAATAATTGAAAATAATAGAAAACAATTGAAAATAATTGATAAATAATTCAAACCAATTGAAAACAATTGAAAATAATTGAAAATAATTGAAAACAATTGATAAATAATTGAAAACAATTGAAAACGATTGAAAATAATTGAAAACAATTGAAAATAATTGAAAATAATTGAAAACAATTGATAAATAATTGAAAACAATTGATAAATAATTTAAAACAATTGGAAACAATTGAAAATAATTGAAAATAATTGAAAACAATTGAAAATAATTGAAAATAACTGAAAATAATTGAAAATAATTGAAAATAATTGATACATTATTGAAAACAATTGAAAATAATTGAAAATAATTGAAAATAATAGAAAACAATTGAAAATAATTGATAAATAATTTAAACCAATTGAAAATAATTGATAAATAATTGAAAACAATTGAAAACAATTGATAAATAATTGAAAACAATTGAAAATAATTGAAAATAATTGAAAACAATTAAAATAATTGAAAATAATTGATAAATAATTGAAAACAATTGAAAATAATTCAAAATAATTGATAACAATTGATAAATAATTGAAAATGATTGAAAACAATTGAAAATAATTGATAAATAATTGAAACCAATTGAAAACAATTGAAAATAATTGAAAATAATTGAAAACAATTGAAAACAATTGATAAATAATAGAAAACAATTGAAAACATTTGAAAATAATTGAAAACAATTTAAAATAATTGAAAATAATTAAAAACAATTGAAAATAATTGAAAATAATTGAAAATAATTGAAAATAATTGAAAACAATTGAAAATAATTGAAAATAACAGAAAATAATTGAAAATAATTGAAAATAATTATAAATAATTGAAAACAATTGAAAACAATTGAAAATAATTGAAAATAATTGAAAATAATTGAAAACAATTGATAAATAATTGAAAACAATTGAAAATAATTGAAAATAATTGAAAATAATTGAAAATAATTAAAAACAATTGAAAATAATTGAAAATAATTGATAAATAATTGAAAACAATTGAAAATAATTGATAAATAATTGAAAACAATTGAAAATAATTGAAAATAATTGAAAACAATTGAAAACAATTGATAAATAATTGAAAACAATTGAAAACAAATGAAAATAATTGATAATAATTGAAAACATTAGAAAATAATTGAAAATAATTAAAAATAATTGAAAATAATTGTAAGTAATAATAAATAATTGAAAATAATTGATAAATAATTGAAAATAATTGAAAATAATTGAAAACAATCGAAAACAATTGAAAATAATTGAAAATAATTGATAAATAATTGAAAATAATTATAAATAATTGAAAATAATTGAAAATGATTGAAAATAATTGAAAATAATTGAAAATAATTGAAAACAATTGAAAACAATTGGAAATAATTGAAAATAATTGAAAACAATTGATAAATAATTGAAAACAATTCAAAATAATTGAAAATAATTGAAAATAATTGAAAATAATTGAAAATAATTGATAAATAATTGAAAACAATTGAAAATAATTGATAAATAATTGAAAACAATTGAAAATAATTGAAAACAATTGATAAATAATTGAAAACAATTGAAAACAATTGAAAATTATTGAAAATGATTGAAAACATTTGAAAATAGTTTAAAATAATTAAAAACTATTGAAAATAATTGAAAATAATTGATAACAATTTATAAATAATTGAAAATGATTGAAAACAATTGAAAATAATTGAAATCAATTGAAAATAATTGAAAACAATCGAAAACAATTGAAAATAATTGAAAATAATTGATAAATAATTGAAAATAATTATAAATAATTGAAAATAATTGAAAATGATTGAAAATAATTGAAAATAATTGAAAATAATTGAAAACAATTGAAAACAATTGGAAATAATTGAAAATAATTGAAAACAATTGATAAATAATTGAAAACAATTCAAAATAATTGAAAATAATTGAAAACAATTGAAAATAATTGAAAATAACAGAAAATAATTGAAAATAATTGAAAATAATTATAAATAATTGAAAACAATTGAAAACAATTGAAAATAATTGAAAATAATTGAAAATAATTGAAAACAATTGATAAATAATTGAAAACAATTGAAAATAATTGAAAATAATTGAAAATAATTGAAAATAATTAAAAACAATTGAAAATAATTGAAAATAATTGATAAATAATTGAAAACAATTGAAAATAATTGATAAATAATTGAAAACAATTGAAAATAATTGAAAATAATAGAAAACAATTGAAAATAATTGATAAATAATTCAAACCAATTGAAAACAATTGAAAATAATTGAAAATAATTGAAAACAATTGATAAATAATTGAAAACAATTGAAAACAATTGAAAATAATTGAAAACAATTGAAAATAATTGAAAATAATTGAAAACAATTGATAAATAATTGAAAACAATTGATAAATAATTTAAAACAATTGGAAACAATTGAAAATAATTGAAAATAATTGAAAACAATTGAAAATAATTGAAAATAACTGAAAATAATTTAAAATAATTGAAAATAATTGATACATTATTGAAAACAATTGAAAATAATTGAAAACAATTGAAAATAATTGAAAATAATTGATAAATAATTGATAAATAATTGAATACAATTGAAAATAATTTAAAATAATTGAAAACAATTGAAAATAATTGATAAATAATTGCAAACAATTGAAAATAATTGATAAATAATTGAAAACAATTGAAAATAATTGAAAATAATTGAAAACAATTGAAAATAATTGATAAATAATTGAAACCAATTGAAAACAATTGAAAACAATTGGAAATAATTGAAAATAATTATAAATTATTGAAAATAATTGAAAATAATTGATAAATAATTGATAAATAATTAATAAATAATTGAAAAAAATTGTAAATAATAATAAATAATTGAAAATAATTGATAAATAATTGAAAATAATTGAAAATAATTATAAATAATTGAAAATAATTGAAAATAATTGAAAATAATTGATAAATAATTGAAAATAATTATAAATAATTGAAAATAATTGAAAATAATTGAAAATAATTGAAAATAATTGAAAATAATTATAAATAATTGAAAACAATTGAAAATAATTGAAAACAATTGAAAATAATTGATAAATAAGTGAAAAAAATTGAAAATAATTGAAAATAATTGAAAACAATTGAAAATAATTGAAAATAACTGAAAATAATTGAAAATAATTGAAAATAATTGATACATTATTGAAAACAATTGAAAATAATTGAAAATAATTGAAAACAATTGAAAATAATTGAAAATAATTGATAAATAATTGATAAATAATTGAAAACAATTGAAAATAATTGAAAATAATTGAAAATAATTGAAAATAATTGAAAATAATTAAAAACAATTGAAAATAATTGAAAATAATTGATAAATAATTGAAAACAATTGAAAATAATTGATAAATAATTGAAAACAATTGAAAATAATTGAAAATAATAGAAAACAATTGAAAATAATTGATAAATAATTTAAACCAATTGAAAACAATTGAAAATAATTGAAAATAACAGAAAATAATTGAAAATAATTGAAAATAATTATAAATAATTGAAAACAATTGAAAACAATTGAAAATAATTGAAAATAATTGAAAATAATTGAAAACAATTGATAAATAATTGAAAACAATTGAAAATAATTGAAAATAATTGAAAATAATTGAAAATAATTAAAAACAATTGAAAATAATTGAAAATAATTGATAAATAATTGAAAACAATTGAAAATAATTGATAAATAATTGAAAACAATTGAAAATAATTGAAAATAATAGAAAACAATTGAAAATAATTGATAAATAATTCAAACCAATTGAAAACAATTGAAAATAATGGAAAATAATTGAAAACAATTGATAAATAATTGAAAGCAATTGAAAACAATTGAAAATAATTGAAAACAATTGAAAATAATTGAAAATAATTGAAAACAATTGATAAATAATTGAAAACAATTGAAAATAATTGAAAATAATTGAAAACAATTGAAAATAATTGAAAATAACTGAAAATAATTTAAAATAATTGAAAATAATTGATACATTATTGAAAACAATTGAAAATAATTGAAAACAATTGAAAATAATTGAAAATAATTGATAAATAATTGATAAATAATTGAATACAATTGAAAATAATTTAAAATAATTGAAAACAATTGAAAATAATTGATAAATAATTGAAAACAATTGAAAATAATTGATAAATAATTGAAAACAATTGAAAATAATTGAAAATAATTGAAAACAATTGAAAATAATTGATAAATAATTGAAACCAATTGAAAACAATTGAAAACAATTGGAAATAATTGAAAATAATTATAAATTATTGAAAATAATTGAAAATAATTGATAAATAATTGATAAATAATTAATAAATAATTGAAAAAAATTGTAAATAATAATAAATAATTGAAAATAATTGATAAATAATTGAAAATAATTGAAAATAATTATAAATAATTGAAAATAATTGAAAATAATTGAAAATAATTGATAAATAATTGAAAATAATTATAAATAATTGAAAATAATTGAAAATAATTGAAAATAATTGAAAATAATTGAAAATAATTATAAATAATTGAAAACAATTGAAAATAATTGAAAACAATTGAAAATAATTGATAAATAAGTGAAAACAATTGAAAATAATTGAAATCAATTGAAAATAATTGAAAATAATTGAAAATAATTGAAAATAATTGAAAACAATTGAAAACAATTGAAAATAATTGAAAATAATTGAAAATAATTGAAAATAATTGAAAACAATGGAAAATAATAGAAAATTATTGAAAATAATTGATAAATAATTGAAAACAATTGAAAACAATTGATAAATAATTGAAAACAATTGAAAATAATTGAAAATAATTGAAAACAATTAAAATAATTGAAAATAATTGATAAATAATTGAAAACAATTGAAAATAATTCAAAATAATTGATAACAATTGATAAATAATTGAAAATGATTGAAAACAATTGAAAATAATTGATAAATAATTGAAACCAATTGAAAACAATTGAAAATAATTGAAAATAATTGAAAACAATTGAAAACAATTGATAAATAATAGAAAACAATTGAAAACATTTGAAAATAATTGAAAACAATTTAAAATAATTGAAAATAATTAAAAACAATTGAAAATAATTGAAAATAATTGAAAATAATTGAAAATAATTGAAAACAATTGAAAATAATTGAAAATAACAGAAAATAATTGAAAATAATTGAAAATAATTATAAATAATTGAAAACAATTGAAAACAATTGAAAATAATTGAAAATAATTGAAAATAATTGAAAACAATTGATAAATAATTGAAAACAATTGAAAATAATTGAAAATAATTGAAAATAATTGAAAATAATTAAAAACAATTGAAAATAATTGAAAATAATTGATAAATAATTGAAAACAATTGAAAATAATTGATAAATAATTGAAAACAATTGAAAATAATTGAAAATAATTGAAAACAATTGAAAACAATTGATAAATAATTGAAAACAATTGAAAACAATTGAAAATAATTGATAATAATTGAAAACATTAGAAAATAATTGAAAATAATTAAAAATAATTGAAAATAATTGAAAATAATTGAAAACAATTGAAAATAATTGATAAATAATTGAAACCAATTGAAAACAATTGAAAACAATTGAAAACAATTGAAAATAATTGAAAATAATTGAAAACAAATGATAATTAATTGAAAACAATTGAAAACAATGGAAAATAATTGAAAATAATAGAAAAAAATTGTAAGTAATAATAAATAATTGAAAATAATTGATAAATAATTGAAAATAATTGAAAATAATTGAAAACAATCGAAAACAATTGAAAATAATTGAAAATAATTGATAAATAATTGAAAATAATTATAAATAATTGAAAATAATTGAAAATGATTGAAAATAATTGAAAATAATTGAAAATAATTGAAAACAATTGAAAACAATTGGAAATAATTGAAAATAATTGAAAACAATTGATAAATAATTGAAAACAATTCAAAATAATTGAAAATAATTGAAAATAATTGAAAATAATTGAAAATAATTGATAAATAATTGAAAACAATTGAAAATAATTGATAAATAATTGAAAACAATTGAAAATAATTGAAAACAATTGATAAATAATTGAAAACAATTGAAAACAATTGAAAATTATTGAAAATGATTGAAAACATTTGAAAATAGTTGAAAATAATTAAAAACTATTGAAAATAATTGAAAATAATTGATAACATTTTATAAATAATTGAAAATGATTGAAAACAATTGAAAATAATTGAAATCAATTGAAAATAATTGAAAATAATTGAAAATAATTGAAAATAATTGAAAACAATTGAAAACAATTGAAAATAATTGAAAATAATTGAAAATAATTGAAAATAATTGAAAACAATGGAAAATAATAGAAAATTATTGAAAATAATTGATAAATAATTGAAAACAATTGAAAACAATTGATAAATAATTGAAAACAATTGAAAATAATTGAAAATAATTGAAAACAATTAAAATAATTGAAAATAATTGATAAATAATTGAAAACAATTGAAAATAATTCAAAATAATTGATAACAATTGATAAATAATTGAAAATGATTGAAAACAATTGAAAATAATTGATAAATAATTGAAACCAATTGAAAACAATTGAAAATAATTGAAAATAATTGAAAACAATTGAAAACAATTGATAAATAATAGAAAACAATTGAAAACATTTGAAAATAATTGAAAACAATTTAAAATAATTGAAAATAATTAAAAACAATTGAAAATAATTGAAAATAATTGAAAATAATTGAAAATAATTGAAAACAATTGAAAATAATTGAAAATAACAGAAAATAATTGAAAATAATTGAAAATAATTATAAATAATTGAAAACAATTGAAAACAATTGAAAATAATTGAAAATAATTGAAAATAATTGAAAACAATTGATAAATAATTGAAAACAATTGAAAATAATTGAAAATAATTGAAAATAATTGAAAATAATTAAAAACAATTGAAAATAATTGAAAATAATTGATAAATAATTGAAAACAATTGAAAATAATTGATAAATAATTGAAAACAATTGAAAATAATTGAAAATAATAGAAAACAATTGAAAATAATTGATAAATAATTCAAACCAATTGAAAACAATTGAAAATAATTGAAAATAATTGAAAACAATTGATAAATAATTGAAAACAATTGAAAACAATTGAAAATAATTGAAAACAATTGAAAATAATTGAAAATAATTGAAAACAATTGATAAATAATTGAAAACAATTGATAAATAATTTAAAACAATTGGAAACAATTGAAAATAATTGAAAATAATTGAAAACAATTGAAAATAATTGAAAATAACTGAAAATAATTTAAAATAATTGAAAATAATTGATACATTATTGAAAACAATTGAAAATAATTGAAAACAATTGAAAATAATTGAAAATAATTGATAAATAATTGAAAATAATTGAAAATAATTGAAAATAATTGAAAATAATTGAAAATAATTATAAATAATTGAAAACAATTGAAAATAATTGAAAACAATTGAAAATAATTGATAAATAAGTGAAAAAAATTGAAAATAATTGAAAATAATTGAAAACAATTGAAAACAATTGAAAATAATTGAAAATAATTGAAAACAAATGATAATTAATTGAAAACAATTGAAAACAATGGAAAATAATTGAAAATAATAGAAAAAAATTGTAAGTAATAATAAATAATTGAAAATAATTGATAAATAATTGAAAATAATTGAAAATAATTGAAAACAATCGAAAACAATTGAAAATAATTGAAAATAATTGATAAATAATTGAAAATAATTATAAATAATTGAAAATAATTGAAAATGATTGAAAATAATTGAAAATAATTGAAAATAATTGAAAACAATTGAAAACAATTGGAAATAATTGAAAATAATTGAAAACAATTGATAAATAATTGAAAACAATTCAAAATAATTGAAAATAATTGAAAATAATTGAAAATAATTGAAAATAATTGATAAATAATTGAAAACAATTGAAAATAATTGATAAATAATTGAAAACAATTGAAAATAATTGAAAACAATTGATAAATAATTGAAAACAATTGAAAACAATTGAAAATTATTGAAAATGATTGAAAACATTTGAAAATAGTTGAAAATAATTAAAAACTATTGAAAATAATTGAAAATAATTGATAACATTTTATAAATAATTGAAAATGATTGAAAACAATTGAAAATAATTGAAATCAATTGAAAATAATTGAAAATAATTGAAAATAATTGAAAATAATTGAAAACAATTGAAAACAATTGAAAATAATTGAAAATAATTGAAAATAATTGAAAATAATTGAAAACAATGGAAAATAATAGAAAATTATTGAAAATAATTGATAAATAATTGAAAACAATTGAAAACAATTGATAAATAATTGAAAACAATTGAAAATAATTGAAAATAATTGAAAACAATTAAAATAATTGAAAATAATTGAAAATAATTGAAAATAATTGAAAATAATTAAAAACAATTGAAAATAATTGAAAATAATTGATAAATAATTGAAAACAATTGAAAATAATTGATAAATAATTGAAAACAATTGAAAATAATTGAAAATAATAGAAAACAATTGAAAATAATTGATAAATAATTTAAACCAATTGAAAACAATTGAAAATAATTGAAAATAACAGAAAATAATTGAAAATAATTGAAAATAATTATAAATAATTGAAAACAATTGAAAACAATTGAAAATAATTGAAAATAATTGAAAATAATTGAAAACAATTGATAAATAATTGAAAACAATTGAAAATAATTGAAAATAATTGAAAATAATTGAAAATAATTAAAAACAATTGAAAATAATTGAAAATAATTGATAAATAATTGAAAACAATTGAAAATAATTGATAAATAATTGAAAACAATTGAAAATAATTGAAAATAATAGAAAACAATTGAAAATAATTGATAAATAATTCAAACCAATTGAAAACAATTGAAAATAATGGAAAATAATTGAAAACAATTGATAAATAATTGAAAGCAATTGAAAACAATTGAAAATAATTGAAAACAATTGAAAATAATTGAAAATAATTGAAAACAATTGATAAATAATTGAAAACAATTGAAAATAATTGAAAATAATTGAAAACAATTGAAAATAATTGAAAATAACTGAAAATAATTTAAAATAATTGAAAATAATTGATACATTATTGAAAACAATTGAAAATAATTGAAAACAATTGAATATAATTGAAAATAATTGATAAATAATTGATAAATAATTGAATACAATTGAAAATAATTTAAAATAATTGAAAACAATTGAAAATAATTGATAAATAATTGAAAACAATTGAAAATAATTGATAAATAATTGAAAACAATTGAAAATAATTGAAAATAATTGAAAACAATTGAAAATAATTGATAAATAATTGAAACCAATTGAAAACAATTGAAAACAATTGGAAATAATTGAAAATAATTATAAATTATTGAAAATAATTGAAAATAATTGATAAATAATTGATAAATAATTAATAAATAATTGAAAAAAATTGTAAATAATAATAAATAATTGAAAATAATTGATAAATAATTGAAAATAATTGAAAATAATTATAAATAATTGAAAATAATTGAAAATAATTGAAAATAATTGATAAATAATTGAAAATAATTATAAATAATTGAAAATAATTGAAAATAATTGAAAATAATTGAAAATAATTGAAAATAATTATAAATAATTGAAAACAATTGAAAATAATTGAAAACAATTGAAAATAATTGATAAATAAGTGAAAAAAATTGAAAATAATTGAAAATAATTGAAAACAATTGAAAATAATTGAAAATAACTGAAAATAATTGAAAATAATTGAAAATAATTGATACATTATTGAAAACAATTGAAAATAATTGAAAATAATTGAAAACAATTGAAAATAATTGAAAATAATTGATAAATAATTGATAAATAATTGAAAACAATTGAAAATAATTGAAAATAATTGAAAATAATTGAAAATAATTGAAAATAATTAAAAACAATTGAAAATAATTGAAAATAATTGATAAATAATTGAAAACAATTGAAAATAATTGATAAATAATTGAAAACAATTGAAAATAATTGAAAATAATAGAAAACAATTGAAAATAATTGATAAATAATTTAAACCAATTGAAAACAATTGAAAATAATTGAAAATAATTGAAAACAATTGATAAATAATTGAAAACAATTGAAAACAATTGAAAATTATTGAAAATAATTGAAAACATTTGAAAATAATTGAAAATAATTAAAAACAATTGAAAATAATTGAAAATAATTGATAACAATTTATAAATAATTGAAAATGATTGAAAACAATTGAAAATAATTGAAATCAATTGAAAATAATTGAAAATAATTGAAAATAATTGAAAATAATTGAAAACAATTGAAAACAATTGAAAATATGTTACGTATGTGGAATCTTCCCATACACCACTCTCAACCACTTTCGAGCTCGCTTCTGAGAAGGGAAAACGCCCTAAAATCCTTTTGCTTATCATACACCACTAAGGGGGGTCATGATCTCGACCATCTGGATCACGACCATGGGAACGGGAATGACACGACGACGACCCCGAAGAATTTCCTTATATGGAAACTCCTAATGAATCCCCACTCATTTTTGGGACTATATAAACCCTTTGGTTTCTACCCTCGTTGGTTAAAAGCTATAGAGTCACGCGTAGAGTCACGTCGTGTCACGCTCGTACAGAGTTGGTTAAAGATCAAGCTAAAGTCTCCGTCAGGATCATAGTTAACCTCATAGAATCCGCGAGTTCGGTTTATATTCTATTTGGCACTTTTGGAACTAGTGGTAATTAACTACACTATTTATTATTTCATCGCGACACTTACATTTGTATCATACTTGATTATTCAATATATGAATGGTGTTCACGTATAAATCGAGTAGATTCGTTAAACCCATCTTTCACCCAGCGATCCTTATAATATTAGTAGCACTCACCCACTGATACAGCATTACCGCTCGAGTTGTATCAAACATAAATTAATAGTTACGAGGCATTATTAACATTTCCCGCGACTCCCTGATCAAGCATCAGGTTCGTTCGCAACCCTTCAACCAAAACAAAGCATCTTCTCCAACCCAGTGGCTCCCCGATTTCGCATCGGGTTCGTCCACGAAACCTTACCCTCCTACGGCTCCCTGATTTCGCATCAGGTTCGTCCGTATCCTACAGCTCCCTGATTTCGCATCAGGTTCGTCTGTAAATCTACCAACTTCCGAACAGCTCCCTGGTTTCGCACCAGGTTCGTCTGTGAATAATCCAACCTCCTAACAGCTCCCTGGTTTCGCACCAGGTTCGTCTGTGAACTCTATCCTAGTGACTCCCCGATTTCGCATCGGGTTCGTTCACGACGTTTCACCCTCCTGCGGCTCCCTGATTTCGCATCAGGTTCGTCCGCGTGTGACTCCATTCCTAGAGGCTCCCTGATTTCGCATCAGGTTCGTCCTCGCCGTCAACAATCCTAGCGGCTCCCTGATTTCGCATCAGGTTCGTCCGCGCACCTAACTAACAAACTCATAAACCGTATTCCTTGGGAAATACCCTTCTCGCCGGCCTCTCGCGTTGACGCAGCCCCGGCTCGTAACAAATAATTGAAAATAATTGAAAATAATTGAAAATAATTGAAAACAATTGAAAATAATAGAAAATAATTGAAAATAATTGATAAATAATTGAAAACAATTGAAAATAATTGATAAATAATTGAAAACAATTGAAAATAATTGAAAATAATTGAAAACAATTGAAAATAATTGAAAATAATTGATAAATAATTGAAAACAATTGAAAATAATTGAAAATAATTGATAACAATTGATAAATAATTGAAAATGATTGAAAACAATTGAAAATAATTGATAAATAATTGAAACCAATTGAAAACAATTGAAAATAATTGAAAATAATTGAAAACAATTGAAAACAATTGATAAATAATTGAAAACAATTGAAAACAATTGAAAATAATTGAAAATAATTGAAAACATTAGAAAATAATTGAAAATAATTAAAAATAATTTAAAATAATTGAAAATAATTGAAAATAATTTAAAACAATTGAAAACAATTGAAAACAATTGAAAACAATTGGAAATAATTGAAAATAATTGAAAATTATTGAAAAAAATTGAAAATAATTATAAATAATTGAAAACAATTGAAAACAATTGAAAATAATTGAAAATAATTGAAAACAATTGAAAATAATTGAAAATAATTGAAAACAATTGATAAATAATTGAAAACAATTGAAAATAATTGAAAATAATAGAAAATAATTGAAAATAATTGAAACCAATTGAAAATAATAGAAAATAATTGAAAATAATTGATAAATAATTGAAAACAATTGAAAATAATTGATAAATAATTGAAAACAATTGAAAATAATTGAAAATAATTGAAAACAATTGAAAATAATTGAAAATAATTGATAAATAATTGAAAACAATTGAAAATAATTGAAAACAATTGAAAACAATTGAAAATAATTGAAAATAATTGAAAACAATAGATAAATAATTGAAAACAATTGAAAATAATTGGAAATAATTGAAAATAATTGAAAACAATTTAAAATAATTGAAAATAATTAAAAACAATTGAAAATAATTGAAAATAATTGAAAATAATTGAAAATAATTGAAAACAATTGAAAATAATTGATAAATAATTGAAAGTAATTGAAAATAATTAAAAACAATTGAAAATAATTGAAAATAATTGATAAATAATTGAAAACAATTGAAAATAATTGATAAATAATTGAAAACAATTGAAAACAATTGAAAATAATTGAAAATAAGTGAAAATAATTGAAAACAATTGAAAATAATTATAAATAATTGAAAATAATTGAAAATAACAGAAAATAATTGAAAATAATTGAAAATAATTATAAATAATTGAAAACAATTGAAAACAATTGAAAATAATTGAAAATAATTGAAAATAATTGAAAACAATTGATAAATAATTGAAAACAATTGAAAATAATTGAAAATAATTGAAAATAATTGAAAATAATTAAAAACAATTGAAAATAATAGAAAATAAGTGATAAATAATTGAAAACAATTGAAAATAATTGATAAATAATTGAAAACAATTGAAAATAATTGAAAATAATAGAAAACAATTGAAAATAATTGATAAATAATTCAAACCAATTGAAAACAATTGAAAATAATTTAAAATAATTGAAAACAATTGAAAATAATTGAAAACAATTGAAAACAATTGAAAATAATTGAAAATAATTGAAAATAATTGAAAACAATTGATAAATAATTGAAAACAATTGAAAATAATTGAAAATAATTGAAAATAATTGATAAATAATTGAAAACAATTGAAAATAATTGATAAATAATTGAAAACAATTGAAAACAATTGAAAATAATTGAAAATAATTGAAAATAATTTAAAACAATTGAAAATAAATAAAAATAATTGAAAATAATTGAAAATAACAGAAAATAATTGAAAATAATTGAAAATAATTATAAATAATTGAAAACAATTGAAAACAATTGAAAATAATTGAAAATAATTGAAAACAATGGAAAATAATTGAAAATAATTGAAAACAATTGATAAATAATTGAAAACAATTGATAAATAATTTAAAACAATTGGAAACAATTGAAAATAATTGAAAACAATTGAAAGTAATTGAAAACAATTGAAAACAATTGGAAATAATTGAAAATATATATAAATTATTGAAAATAATTGAAAATAATTGATAAATAATTGATAAATAATTAATAAATAATTTTAAAAAATTGTAAATAATATTAAATAATTGAAAATAATTTATAAATAATTGAAAATAATTGAAAATAATTATAAATAATTGAAAACAATTGAAAACAATTGAAAATAATTGAAAATAATTGAAAACAATTGAAAATAATTGAAAATAATTGAAAACAATTGATAAATAATTGAAAACAATTGAAAATAATTGAAAATAATTGAAAATAATTGAAAATAATTGATAAATAATTGAAAACAATTGAAAATAATTGATAAATAATTGAAAACAATTGAAAATAATTGAAAACAATTGAAAATAATTGATAAATAAGTGAAACCATTTGAAAATAATTGAAAATAATTGAAAACAATTGAAAATAATTGAAAATAACTGAAAATAATTGAAAATAATTGAAAATAATTGATACATTATTGAAAACAATTGAAAATAATTGAAAATAATTGAAAACAGTTGAAAATAATTGATAAATAATTGATAAATATTTGAAAACAATTGAAAATAATTTAAAATAATTGAAAACAATTGAAAATAATTGATAAATAATAGAAAACAATTGAAAATAATTGATAAATAATTGAAAACAATTGAAAATAATTGAAAATAATTGAAAACAATTGAAAATAATTGATAAATAATTGAAACCAATTGAAAACAATTGAAAACAATTGAAAATAATTGAAAATAATTGAAAACAAATGATAATTAATTGAAAACAATTGAAAACAATGGAAAATAATTGAAAATAATTGAAAACATTTGAAAATAATTGAAAATAATTAAAACAATTGAAAATAATTGAAAATAATTGAAAATAATTGAAAACAATTGAAAACAATTGAAAACAATTGAAAACAATTGGAAATAATTGAAAATAATTATAAATTATTGAAAATAATTGAAAATAATTGATAAATAATTGATAAATAATTAATAAATAATTGAAAAAAATTGTAAATAATAATAAATAATTGAAAATAATTGATAAATAATTGAAAATAATTGAAAATAATTATAAATAATTGAAAATAATTGAAAATAATTGAAAATAATTGATAAATAATTGAAAATAATTATAAATAATTGAAAATAATTGAAAATAATTGAAAATAATTGAAAATAATTGAAAATAATTATAAATAATTGAAAACAATTGAAAACAATTGGAAATAATTGAAAATAATTGAAAACAATTGATAAATAATTGAAAACAATTCAAAATAATTGAAAATAATTGAAAATAATTGAAAATAATTGAAAACAATTGAAAATAATTAAAATAATTGATAAATAATTGAAAACAATTGAAAATAATTGATAAATAATTGAAAACAAATGAAAATAATTGAAAATAATAGAAAACAATTGAAAATAATTGATAAATAATTTAAACCAATTGAAAACAATTGAAAATAATAGAAAACAATTGATAAATAATTGAAAATAATTGAAAATAGTTATAAATAATTGAAAATAATTGAAAATAATTGAAAATAATTGATAAATAATTGAAAATAATTATAAATAATTGAAAATAATTGAAAATAACAGAAAATAATTGAAAATAATTGAAAATAATTATAAATAATTGAAAACAATTGAAAACAATTGAAAATAATTGAAAAAAATTGAAAACAATTGATAAATAATTGAAAACAATTGAAAATAATTGAAAATAATTGAAAATAATTGAAAATAATTAAAAACAATTGAAAATAATTGAAAATAATTGATAAATAATTGAAAACAATTGAAAATAATTGATAAATAATTGAAAACAATTGAAAATAATTGAAAATAATAGAAAACAATTGAAAATAATTGATAAATAATTTAAACCAATTGAAAACAATTGAAAATAATTGAAAATAATTGAAAACAATTGATAAATAATTGAAAACAATTGAAAACAATTGAAAATTATTGAAAATAATTGAAAACATTTGAAAATGATTGAAAATAATTAAAAACAATTGAAAATAATTGAAAATAATTGATAACAATTTATAAACAATTGAAAATGATAGAAAACAATTGAAAATAATTAAAAACAATTGAAAATAATTGAAAAAAATTGAAAATAATTGAAAATAATTGAAAACAATTGCAAATAATTGATAAATAATTGAAACCAATTGAAAACAATTGAAAATAATTGATAAATATTTGAAAACAATTGAAAATAATTGAAAATAATTCAAACAATTGTAAATAATTAAAAATAATAGATAAATAATTGAAAACAATTGAAAATAATTGAAAATAAATAAAACAATTGAAAATAATTAAAAATAATTGATAAATAAATGAAAACAATTGAAAACAATTGAAAACAATTGAAAACAATTGGAAATAATTGAAAATAATTATAAATTAATGAAAATTATGGAAAATAATTGATACATAATTGATAAATAATTAATAAATAATTGAAAAAAATTGTAAATAATAATAAATAATTGAAAATAATTGATAAATAATTGAAAATAATTGAAAATAATTATAAATAATTGAAAATAATTGAAAATAGTTGAAAATAATTGATAAATAATTGAAAATAATTATAAATAATTGAAAATAATTGAAAATATTTGAAAATAATTGAAAATAATTATAAATAATTGAAAACAATTGAAAACAATTGAAAATAGTTGAAACCAATTGAAAACAATTGAAAATAATTGATAAATAATTGAAAACAATTGAAAATAATTGAAAATAATTAAAACAATTGAAAATAATTAAAAATAATTGATAAATAATTGAAAACAATTAAGAATAATTGATAAATAATTGAAAACAATTGAAAATAATTGAAAATAATTGATAACAATTGATAAATAATTGAAAATGATTGAAAACAATTGAAAATAATTGATAAATAATTGAAACCAATTGAAAACAATTGAAAATAATTGAAAATAATTGAAAACAATTGAAAACAATTGATAAATAATTGAAAACAATTGAAAACAATTGAAAATAATTGAAAACATTAGAAAATAATTGAAAATAATTAAAAATAATTGAAAATAATTGAAAATAATTGAAAATAATTGAAAATAATTGAAAACAATTGAAAACAATTGAAAACAATTGAAAATAATTGAAAACAATTGAAAATAATTGAAAATTACTGAAAATAATTGAAAATAATTATAAATAATTGAAAACAATTGAAAACAATTGAAAATAATTGAAAATAATTGAAAACAATTGAAAATAATTGAAAATAATTGAAAACAATTGATAAATAATTGAAAACAATTGAAAATAATTGAAAATAATTGAAAATAATTGAAAATAATTGAAAATAATTGAAACCAATTGAAAATAATAGAAAATAATTGAAAATAATTGATAAATAATTGAAAACAATTGAAAATAATTGATAAATAATTGAAAACAATTGAAAATAATTGAAAATAATTGAAAACAATTGAAAACAATTGAAAATAATTGAAAACAATTGAAAACAATTGAAAATAATTGAAAATAATTGAAAACAATAGATAAATAATTGAAAACAATTGAAAATAATTGGAAATAATTGAAAATAATTGAAAACAATTTAAAATAATTGAAAATAATTAAAAACAATTGAAAATAATTGAAAATAATTGAAAATAATTGAAAATAATTTAAAACAATTGAAAATAATTGATAAATAATTGAAAGTAATTGAAAATAATTAAAAACAATTGAAAATAATTGAAAATAATTGATAAATAATTGAAAACAATTGAAAACAATTGATAAATAATTGAAAACAATTGAAAACAATTGAAAATAATTGAAAATAAGTGAAAATAATTGAAAACAATTGAAAATAATTATAAATAATTGAAAATAATTGAAAATAACAGAAAATAATTGAAAATAATTGAAAATAATTATAAATAATTGAAAACAATTGAAAGCAATTGAAAATAATTGAAAATAATTGAAAATAATTGAAAACAATTGATAAATAATTGAAAACAATTGAAAATAATTGAAAATAATTGAAAATAATTGAAAATAATTAAAAACAATTGAAAATAATTGAAAATAATTGATAAATAATTGAAAACAATTGAAAATAATTGATAAATAATTGAAAACAATTGAAAATAATTGAAAATAATAGAAAACAATTGAAAATAATTGATAAATAATTCAAACCAATTGAAAACAATTGAAAATAATTTAAAATAATTGAAAACAATTGAAAATAATTGAAAACAATTGAAAACAATTGAAAATAATTGAAAATAATTGAAAATAATTGAAAACAATTGATAAATAATTGAAAACAATTGAAAATAATTGAAAATAATTGAAAATAATTGATAAATAATTGAAAACAATTGAAAATAATTGATAAATAATTGAAAACAATTGAAAACAATTGAAAATAATTGAAAATAATTGAAAATAATTTAAAACAATTGAAAGTAATTATAAATAATTGAAAATAATTGAAAATAACAGAAAATAATTGAAAATAATTGAAAATAATTGAAAATAATTATAAATAATTGAAAACAATTGAAAACAATTGAAAATAATTGAAAATAATTGAAAACAATGGAAAATAATTGAAAATAATTGAAAACAATTGATAAATAATTGAAAACAATTGATAAATAATTTAAAACAATTGGAAACAATTGAAAATAATTGAAAACAAATGATAATTAATTGAAAACAATTGAAAACAATGGAAAATAATTGAAAATAATTGAAAACATTTGAAAATAATTGAAAATAATTAAAACAATTGAAAATAATTGAAAATAATTGAAAATAATTGAAAACAATTGAAAACAATTGAAAACAATTGGAAATAATTGAAAATAATTGAAAATAATTGAAAATAATTGAAAACAATTGAAAACAATTGAAAATAATTAAAAATAATTGATAAATAATTGAAAGCAATTAAAAATAATTGATAAATAATTGAAAACAATTGAAAATAATTGAAAATAATTGAAAACAATTGATAAGTAATTGAAAACAATTGAAAACAATTGAAAATAATTGAAAATAATTGAAAACATTTGAAAATAATTGAAAATAATTAAAAACAATTGAAAATAATTGAAAATAATTGAAAATAATTGAAAATAATTGAAAACAATTGCAAATAATTGATAAATAATTGAAACCAATTGAAAACAATTGAAAATAATTGATAAATAATTGAAAACAATTGAAAATAATTCAAACAATTGTAAATAATTAAAAATAATAGATAAATAATTGAAAACAATTGAAAATAATTGAAAATAAATAAAACATTTGAAAATAATTAAAAATAATTGATAAATAAATGAAAACAATTGAAAACAATTGAAAACAATTGAAAACAATTGGAAATAATTGAAAATAATTATAAATTAATGAAAATTATGGAAAATAATTGATACATAATTGATAAATAATTAATAAATAATTGAAAAAAATTGTAAATAATAATAAATAATTGAAAATAATTGATAAATAATTGAAAATAATTGAAAATAATTATAAATAATTGAAAATAATTGAAAATAGTTGAAAATAATTGATAAATAATTGAAAATAATTATAAATAATTGAAAATAATTGAAAATATTTGAAAATAATTGAAAATAATTATAAATAATTGAAAACAATTGAAAACAATTGAAAATAGTTGAAACCAATTGAAAACAATTGAAAATAATTGATAAATAATTGAAAACAATTGAAAATAATTGAAAATAATTAAAACAATTGAAAATAATTAAAAATAATTGATAAATAATTGAAAACAATTAAAAATAATTGATAAATAATTGAAAACAATTGAAAATAATTGAAAATAATTGATAACAATTGATAAATAATTGAAAATGATTGAAAACAATTGAAAATAATTGATAAATAATTGAAACCAATTGAAAACAATTGAAAATAATTGAAAATAATTGAAAACAATTGAAAACAATTGATAAATAATTGAAAACAATTGAAAACAATTGAAAATAATTGAAAACATTAGAAAATAATTGAAAATAATTAAAAATAATTGAAAATAATTGAAAATAATTGAAAATAATTGAAAATAATTGAAAACAATTGAAAACAATTGAAAACAATTGAAAATAATTGAAAACAATTGAAAATAATTGAAAATTACTGAAAATAATTGAAAATAATTATAAATAATTGAAAACAATTGAAAACAATTGAAAATAATTGAAAATAATTGAAAACAATTGAAAATAATTGAAAATAATTGAAAACAATTGATAAATAATTGAAAACAATTGAAAATAATTGAAAATAATTGAAAATAATTGAAAATAATTGAAAATAATTGAAACCAATTGAAAATAATAGAAAATAATTGAAAATAATTGATAAATAATTGAAAACAATTGAAAATAATTGATAAATAATTGAAAACAATTGAAAATAATTGAAAATAATTGAAAACAATTGAAAATAATTGAAAATAATTGATAAATAATTGAAAACAATTGAAAATAATTGAAAACAATTGAAAACAATTGAAAATAATTGAAAATAATTGAAAACAATAGATAAATTATTGAAAACAATTGAAAATAATTGGAAATAATTGAAAATAATTGAAAACAATTTAAAATAATTGAAAATAATTAAAAACAATTGAAAATAATTGAAAATAATTGAAAATAATTGAAAATAATTGAAAACAATTGAATATAATTGATAAATAATTGAAAGTAATTGAAAATAATTAAAAACAATTGAAAATAATTGAAAATAATTGATAAATAATTGAAAACAATTGAAAATAATTGATAAATAATTGAAAACAATTGAAAACAATTGAAAATAATTGAAAATAAGTGAAAATAATTGAAAACAATTGAAAATAATTATAAATAATTGAAAATAATTGAAAATAACAGAAAATAATTGAAAATAATTGAAAATAATTATAAATAATTGAAAACAATTGAAAACAATTGAAAATAATTGAAAATAATTGAAAATAATTGAAAACAATTGATAAATAATTGAAAACAATTGAAAATAATTGATAAATAATTGAAAACAATTGAAAACAATTGAAAATAATTGAAAATAATTGAAAATAATTTAAAACAATTGAAAATAATTATAAATAATTGAAAATAATTGAAAATAACAGAAAATAATTGAAAATAATTGAAAATAATTGAAAATAATTATAAATAATTGAAAACAATTGAAAACAATTGAAAATAATTGAAAATAATTGAAAACAATGGAAAATAATTGAAAATAATTGAAAACAATTGATAAATAATTGAAAACAATTGATAAATAATTTAAAACAATTGGAAACAATTGAAAATAATTGAAAACAAATGATAATTAATTGAAAACAATTGAAAACAATGGAAAATAATTGAAAATAATTGAAAACATTTGAAAATAATTGAAAATAATTAAAACAATTGAAAATAATTGAAAATAATTGAAAATAATTGAAAACAATTGAAAACAATTGAAAACAATTGGAAATAATTGAAAATAATTGAAAATAATTGAAAATAATTGAAAACAATTGAAAACAATTGAAAACAATTGAAAATAATTAAAAATAATTGATAAATAATTGAAAGCAATTAAAAATAATTGATAAATAATTGAAAACAATTGAAAATAATTGAAAATAATTGAAAACAATTGATAAGTAATTGAAAACAATTGAAAACAATTGAAAATAATTGAAAATAATTGAAAACATTTGAAAATAATTGAAAATAATTAAAAACAATTGAAAATAATTGAAAATAATTGAAAATAATTGAAAATAATTGAAAACAATTGCAAATAATTGATAAATAATTGAAACCAATTGAAAACAATTGAAAATAATTGATAAATAATTGAAAACAATTGAAAATAATTCAAACAATTGAAAATAATTCAAACAATTGTAAATAATTAAAAATAATAGATAAATAATTGAAAACAATTGAAAATAATTGAAAATAAATAAAACATTTGAAAATAATTAAAAATAATTGATAAATAAATGAAAACAATTGAAAACAATTGAAAACAATTGAAAACAATTGGAAATAATTGAAAATAATTATAAATTAATGAAAATTATGGAAAATAATTGATACATAATTGATAAATAATTAATAAATAATTGAAAAAAATTGTAAATAATAATAAATAATTGAAAATAATTGAAAAATAATTGAAAATAATTGAAAATAATTATAAATAATTGAAAATAATTGAAAATAGTTGAAAATAATTGATAAATAATTGAAAATAATTATAAATAATTGAAAATAATTGAAAATATTTGAAAATAATTGAAAATAATTATAAATAATTGAAAACAATTGAAAACAATTGAAAATAGTTGAAACCAATTGAAAACAATTGAAAATAATTGATAAATAATTGAAAACAATTGAAAATAATTGAAAATAATTAAAACAATTGAAAATAATTAAAAATAATTGATAAATAATTGAAAACAATTAAAAATAATTGATAAATAATTGAAAACAATTGAAAATAATTGAAAATAATTGATAACAATTGATAAATAATTGAAAATGATTGAAAACAATTGAAAATAATTGATAAATAATTGAAACCAATTGAAAACAATTGAAAATAATTGAAAATAATTGAAAACAATTGAAAACAATTGATAAATAATTGAAAACAATTGAAAACAATTGAAAATAATTGAAAACATTAGAAAATAATTGAAAATAATTAAAAATAATTGAAAATAATTGAAAATAATTGAAAATAATTGAAAATAATTGAAAACAATTGAAAACAATTGAAAACAATTGAAAATAATTGAAAACAATTGAAAATAATTGAAAATTACTGAAAATAATTGAAAATAATTATAAATAATTGAAAACAATTGAAAACAATTGAAAATAATTGAAAATAATTGAAAACAATTGAAAATAATTGAAAATAATTGAAAACAATTGATAAATAATTGAAAACAATTGAAAATAATTGAAAATAATTGAAAATAATTGAAAATAATTGAAAATAATTGAAACCAATTGAAAATAATAGAAAATAATTGAAAATAATTGATAAATAATTGAAAACAATTGAAAATAATTGATAAATAATTGAAAACAATTGAAAATAATTGAAAATAATTGAAAACAATTGAAAATAATTGAAAATAATTGATAAATAATTGAAAACAATTGAAAATAATTGAAAACAATTGAAAACAATTGAAAATAATTGAAAATAATTGAAAACAATAGATAAATAATTGAAAACAATTGAAAATAATTGGAAATAATTGAAAATAATTGAAAACAATTTAAAATAATTGAAAATAATTAAAAACAATTGAAAATAATTGAAAATAATTGAAAATAATTGAAAATAATTGAAAACAATTGAATATAATTGATAAATAATTGAAAGTAATTGAAAATAATTAAAAACAATTGAAAATAATTGAAAATAATTGATAAATAATTGAAAACAATTGAAAATAATTGATAAATAATTGAAAACATTTGAAAACAATTGAAAATAATTGAAAATAAGTGAAAATAATTGAAAACAATTGAAAATAATTATAAATAATTGAAAATAATTGAAAATAACAGAAAATAATTGAAAATAATTGAAAATAATTATAAATAATTGAAAACAATTGAAAACAATTGAAAATAATTGAAAATAATTGAAAATAATTGAAAACAATTGATAAATAATTGAAAACAATTGAAAATAATTGAAAATAATTGAAAATAATTGAAAATAATTAAAAACAATTGAAAATAATTGAAAATAATTATAAATAATTGAAAATAATTGAAAATAGTTGAAAATAATTGATAAATAATTGAAAATAATTATAAATAATTGAAAATAATTGAAAATATTTGAAAATAATTGAAAATAATTATAAATAATTGAAAACAATTGAAAACAATTGAAAATAGTTGAAACCAATTGAAAACAATTGAAAATAATTGATAAATAATTGAAAACAATTGAAAATAATTGAAAATAATTAAAACAATTGAAAATAATTAAAAATAATTGATAAATAATTGAAAACAATTAAAAATAATTGATAAATAATTGAAAACAATTGAAAATAATTGAAAATAATTGATAACAATTGATAAATAATTGAAAATGATTGAAAACAATTGAAAATAATTGATAAATAATTGAAACCAATTGAAAACAATTGAAAATAATTGAAAATAATTGAAAACAATTGAAAACAATTGATAAATAATTGAAAACAATTGAAAACAATTGAAAATAATTGAAAACATTAGAAAATAATTGAAAATAATTAAAAATAATTGAAAATAATTGAAAATAATTGAAAATAATTGAAAATAATTGAAAACAATTGAAAACAATTGAAAACAATTGAAAATAATTGAAAACAATTGAAAATAATTGAAAATTACTGAAAATAATTGAAAATAATTATAAATAATTGAAAACAATTGAAAACAATTGAAAATAATTGAAAATAATTGAAAACAATTGAAAATAATTGAAAATAATTGAAAACAATTGATAAATAATTGAAAACAATTGAAAATAATTGAAAATAATTGAAAATAATTGAAAATAATTGAAAATAATTGAAACCAATTGAAAATAATAGAAAATAATTGAAAATAATTGATAAATAATTGAAAACAATTGAAAATAATTGATAAATAATTGAAAACAATTGAAAATAATTGAAAATAATTGAAAACAATTGAAAATAATTGAAAATAATTGATAAATAATTGAAAACAATTGAAAATAATTGAAAACAATTGAAAACAATTGAAAATAATTGAAAATAATTGAAAACAATAGATAAATAATTGAAAACAATTGAAAATAATTGGAAATAATTGAAAATAATTGAAAACAATTTAAAATAATTGAAAATAATTAAAAACAATTGAAAATAATTGAAAATAATTGAAAATAATTGAAAATAATTGAAAACAATTGAATATAATTGATAAATAATTGAAAGTAATTGAAAATAATTAAAAACAATTGAAAATAATTGAAAATAATTGATAAATAATTGAAAACAATTGAAAATAATTGATAAATAATTGAAAACATTTGAAAACAATTGAAAATAATTGAAAATAAGTGAAAATAATTGAAAACAATTGAAAATAATTATAAATAATTGAAAATAATTGAAAATAACAGAAAATAATTGAAAATAATTGAAAATAATTATAAATAATTGAAAACAATTGAAAACAATTGAAAATAATTGAAAATAATTGAAAATAATTGAAAACAATTGATAAATAATTGAAAACAATTGAAAATAATTGAAAATAATTGAAAATAATTGAAAATAATTAAAAACAATTGAAAATAATTGAAAATAATTGATAAATAATTGAAAACAATTGAAAATAATTGATAAATAATTGAAAACAATTGAAAATAATTGAAAATAATAGAAAACAATTGAAAATAATTGATAAATAATTCAAACCAATTGAAAACAATTGAAAATAATTTAAAATAATTGAAAACAATTGAAAATAATTGAAAACAATTGAAACCAATTGAAAATAATTGAAAATAATTGAAAATAATTGAAAATAATTGATAAATAATTGAAAACAATTGAAAATAATTGATAAATAATTGAAAACAATTGAAAATAATTGAAAACAATTGAAAATAATTGATAAATAAGTGAAACCAATTGAAAATAATTGAAAATAATTGAAAATAATTGATAAATAATTGAAAACAATTGAAAATAATTGATAAATAATTGAAAACAATTGAAAATAATTGAAAACAATTGAAAATAATTGATAAATAAGTGAAACCAATTGAAAATAATTGAAAATAATTGAAAACAATTGAAAATAATTGAAAATAACGGAAAATAATTGAAAATAATTGAAAATAATTGATACATTATTGAAAACAATTGAAAATAATTGAAAATAATTTAAAACAGTTGAAAATAATTGATAAATAATTGATAAATAATTGAAAACAATTGAAAATAATTTAAAATAATTGAAAACAATTGAAAATAATTGATAAATAAGAGAAAACAATTGAAAATAATTGATAAATAATTGAAAACAATTGAAAATAATTGAAAATAATTGAAAACAATTGAAAATAATTGATAAATAATTGAAACCAATTGAAAACAATTGAAAACAATTGAAAATAATTGAAAATAATTGAAAACAAATGATAATTAATTGAAAACAATTGAAAACAATGGAAAATAATTGAAAATAATTGAAAACATTTGAAAATAATTGAAAATAATTAAAACAATTGAAAATAATTGAAAATAATTGAAAATAATTGAAAACAATTGAAAACAATTGAAAACAATTGGAAATAATTGAAAATAATTATAAATTATTGAAAATAATTGAAAATAATTGATAAATAATTGATAAATAATTAATAAATAATTGAAAAAAATTGTAAATAATAATAAATAATTGAAAATAATTGATAAATAATTGAAAATAATTGAAAATAATTATAAATAATTGAAAATAATTGAAAATAATTGAAAATAATTGATAAATAATTGAAAATAATTATAAATAATTGAAAATAATTGAAAATATTTGAAAATAATTGAAAATAATTGAAAATAATTATAAATAATTGAAAACAATTGAAAACAATTGGAAATAATTGAAAATAATTGAAAACAATTGATAAATAATTGAAAACAATTCAAAATAATTGAAAATAATTGAAAATAATTGAAAATAATTGAAAACAATTGAAAATAATTAAAATAATTGATAAATAATTGAAAACAATTGAAAATAATTGATAAATAATTGAAAACAAATGAAAATAATTGAAAATAATAGAAAACAATTGAAAATAATTGATAAATAATTTAAACCAATTGAAAACAATTGAAAATAATTGAAAATAATAGAAAACAATTGATAAATAATTGAAAATAATTGAAAATAATTATAAATAATAGAAAATAATTGAAAATAATTGAAAATAATTGATAAATAATTGAAAATAATTATAAATAATTGAAAATAATTGAAAATAACAGAAAATAATTGAAAATAATTGAAAATAATTATAAATAATTGAAAACAATTGAAAACAATTGAAAATAATTGAAAATAATTGAAAATAATTGAAAACAATTGATAAATAATTGAAAACAATTGAAAATAATTGAAAATAATTGAAAATAATTGAAAATAATTAAAAACAATTGAAAATAATTGAAAATAATTGATAAATAATTGAAAACAATTGAAAATAATTGATAAATAATTGAAAACAATTGAAAATAATTGAAAATAATAGAAAACAATTGAAAATAATTGATAAATAATTTAAACCAATTGAAAACAATTGAAAATAATTGAAAATAATTGAAAACAATTGATAAATAATTGAAAACAATTGAAAACAATTGAAAATTATTGAAAATAATTGAAAACATTTGAAAATGATTGAAAATAATTAAAAACAATTGAAAATAATTGAAAATAATTGATAACAATTTATAAACAATTGAAAATGATAGAAAACAATTGAAAATAATTGAAATCAATTGAAAATAATTGAAAATAATTGAAAATAATTGAAAATAATTGAAAATAATTGAAAACAATTGAAAATAATTGATAAATAATTGAAAACAATTGAAATTAATTGATAAATAATTGAAAACAATTGAAAATAATTGAAAATAATTAAAACAATTGAAAATAATTAAAAATAATTGATAAATAATTGAAAGCAATTAAAAATAATTGATAAATAATTGAAAACGATTGAAAATAATTGAAAATAATTGAAAACAATTGATAAGTAATTGAAAACAATTGAAAACAATTGAAAATAATTGAAAATAATTGAAAACATTTGAAAATAATTGAAAATAATTAAAAACAATTGAAAATAATTGAAAACAATTGAAAATAATTGAAAATAATTGAAAACAATTGCAAATAATTGATAAATAATTGAAAATAATTGAAAATAAATAAAACAATTGAAAATAATTAAAAATAATTGATAAATAAATGAAAACAATTGAAAACAATTGAAAACAATTGAAAACAATTGGAAATAATTGAAAATAATTATAAATTAATGAAAATTATGGAAAATAATTGATACATAATTGATAAATAATTAATAAATAATTGAAAAAAATTGTAAATAATAATAAATAATTGAAAATAATTGATAAATAATTGAAAATAATTGAAAATAATTATAAATAATTGAAAATAATTGAAAATAGTTGAAAATAATTGATAAATAATTGAAAATAATTATAAATAATTGAAAATAATTGAAAATATTTGAAAATAATTGAAAATAATTATAAATAATTGAAAACAATTGAAAACAATTGAAAATAGTTGAAACCAATTGAAAACAATTGAAAATAATTGATAAATAATTGAAAACAATTGAAAATAATTGAAAATAATTAAAACAATTGAAAATAATTAAAAATAATTGATAAATAATTGAAAACAATTAAAAATAATTGATAAATAATTGAAAACAATTGAAAATAATTGAAAATAATTGATAACAATTGATAAATAATTGAAAATAATTGAAAACAATTGAAAATAATTGAAAATAATTGAAAACAATTGATAAATAATTGAAAATAATTGAAAATAATTGAAAATAATTGAAAATAATTAAAAACAATTGAAAATAATAGAAAATAATTGAAAATAATTGATAAATAATTGAAAACAATTGAAAATAATTGATAAATAATTGAAAACAATTGAAAATAATTGAAAATAATTGAAAACAATTGAAAATAATTGAAAATAATTGATAAATAATTTAAAACAATTGAAAATAATTGAAAACAATTGAAAACAATTGAAAATAATTGAAAATAATTGAAAACAATAGATAAATAATTGAAAACAATTGAAAATAATTGGAAATAATTGAAAATAATTGAAAACAATTTACAATAATTGAAAATAATTAAAAACAATTGAAAATAATTGAAAATAATTGAAAATAATTGAAAATAATTGAAAACAATTGAAAATAATTGATAAATAATTGAAACCAATTGAAAACAATTGAAAATACTTGATAAATAATTGAAAACAATTGAAAATAATTGAAAATAATTAAAACAATTGAAAATAATTAAAAATAATTGATAAATAATTGAAAACAATTAAAAATAATTGATAAATAATTGAAAACAATTGAAAATAATTGAAAATAATTTAAAACAATTGATAAATAATTGAAAATAATTGAAAATAATTGATAATGATTGAAAACAATTGAAAACAATTGAAAATAATTGAAAATAAGTGAAAATAATTGAAAACAATTGAAAATAATTATAAATAATTGAAAATAATTGAAAATAACAGAAAATAATTGAAAATAATTGAAAATAATTATAAATAATTGAAAACAATTGAAAACAATTGAAAATAATTGAAAATAATTGAAAATAATTGAAAATAATTATAAATAATTGAAAACAATTGAAAACAATTGAAAATAATTGAAAATAATTGAAAATAATTGAAAACAATTGATAAATAATTGAAAACAATTGAAAATAATTGAAAATAATTGAAAGAATTGAAAACAATTGATAAATAATTGAAAACAATTGAAAATAATTGAAAATAATTGAAAATAATTGATAAATAATTGAAAACAATTGAAAATAATTGAAAATAATTTAAAACAATTGAAAATAATTATAAATAATTGAAAATAATTGAAAATAACAGAAAATAATTGAAAATAATTGAAATAATTATAAATAATTGAAAACAATTGAAAATAATTGAAAATAATTGAAAACAATTGAAAACAATTGAAAACAATTGAAAACAATTGGAAATAATTGAAAATATATATAAATTATTGAAAATAATTGAAAATAATTGATAAATAATTAATAAATAATTTTAAAAAATTGTAAATAATATTAAATAATTGAAAATAATTTATAAATAATTGAAAATAATTGAAAATAATTATAAATAATTGAAAACAATTGAAAACAATAGAAAATAATTGAAAATAATTGAAAACAATTGAAAATAATTGAAAATAATTGAAAACAATTGATAAATAATTGAAAACAATTGAAAATAATTGAAAATAATTGAAAATAATTGAAAATAATTGATAAATAATTGAAAACAATTGAAAATAATTGATAAATAATTGAAAACAATTGAAAATAATTGAAAACAATTGAAAATAATTGATAAATAAGTGAAACCAATTGAAAATAATTGAAAATAATTGAAAACAATTGAAAATAATTGAAAATAACTGAAAATAATTGAAAATAATTGAAAATAATTGAAAATAATTGATACATTATTGAAAACAATTGAAAATAATTGAAAATAATTGAAAACAGTTGAAAATAATTGATAAATAATTGATAAATAATTGAAAACAATTGAAAATAATTTAAAATAATTGAAAACAATTGAAAATAATTGATAAATAATAGAAAACAATTGAAAATAATTGATAAATAATTGAAAACAATTGAAAATAATTGAAAATAATTGAAAACAATTGAAAATAATTGATAAATAATTGAAACCAATTGAAAACAATTGAAAACAATTGAAAATAATTGAAAATAATTGAAAACAAATGATAATTAATTGAAAACAATTGAAAACAATGGAAAATAATTGAAAATAATTGAAAACATTTGAAAATAATTGAAAATAATTAAAACAATTGAAAATAATTGAAAATAATTGAAAATAATTGAAAACAATTGAAGACAATTGAAAACAATTGAAAACAATTGGAAATAATTGAAAATAATTATAAATTATTGAAAATAATTGATAAATAATTGATAAATAATTAATAAATATTGAAAAAAATTGTAAATAATAATAAATAATTGAAAATAATTGATAAATAATTGAAAATAATTGAAAATAATTATAAATAATTGAAAATAATTGAAAATAATTGAAAATAATTGATAAATAATTGAAAATAATTATAAATAATTGTAAATAATTGAAAATAATTGAAAATAATTGAAAATAATTGAAAATAATTATAAATAATTGAAAACAATTGAAAACAATTGGAAATAATTGAAAATAATTTAAAACAATTGATAAATAATTGAAAACAATTCAAAATAATTGAAAATAATTGAAAATAATTGAAAATAATTGAAAACAATTGAAAATAATTAAAATAATTGATAAATAATTGAAAACAATTGAAAACAATTGATAAATAATTGAAAACAAATGAAAATAATTGAAAATAATAGAAAACAATTGAAAATAATTGATAAATAATTTAAACCAATTGAAAACAATTGAAAATAATTGAAAATAATAGAAAACAATTGATAAATAATTGAATATAATTGAAAATAATTATAAATAATTGAAAATAATTGAAAATAATTGATAAATAATTGAAAATAATTATAAATAATTGAAAATAATTGAAAATAACAGAAAATAATTGAAAATAATTGAAAATAATTATAAATAATTGAAAACAATTGAAAACAATTGAAAATAATTGAAAATAATTGAAAATAATTGAAAACAATTGATAAATAATTGAAAACAATTGAAAATAATTGAAAATAATTGAAAATAATTGAAAATAATTAAAAACAATTGAAAATAATTGAAAATAATTGATAAATAATTGAAAACAATTGAAAATAATTGATAAATAATTGAAAACAATTGAAAATAATTGAAAATAATAGAAAACAATTGAAAATAATTGATAAATAATTTAAACCAATTGAAAACAATTGAAAATAATTGAAAATAATTGAAAACAATTGATAAATAATTGAAAACAATTGAAAACAATTGAAAATTATTGAAAATAATTGAAAACATTTGAAAATGATTGAAAATAATTAAAAACAATTGAAAATAATTGAAAATAATTGATAACAATTTATAAACAATTGAAAATGATAGAAAACAATTGAAAATAATTGAAATCAATTGAAAATAATTGAAAATAATTGAAAATAATTGAAAATAATTGAAAATAATTGAAAACAATTGAAAATAATTGATAAATAATTGAAAACAATTGAAATTAATTGATAAATAATTGAAAACAATTGAAAATAATTGAAAATAATTAAAACAATTGAAAATAATTAAAAATAATTGATAAATAATTGAAAGCAATTAAAAATAATTGATAAATAATTGAAAACAATTGAAAATAATTGAAAATAATTGAAAACAATTGATAAGTAATTGAAAACAATTGAAAACAATTGAAAATAATTGAAAATAATTGAAAACATTTGAAAATAATTGAAAATAATTAAAAACAATTGAAAATAATTGAATATAATTGAAAATAATTGAAAATAATTGAAAACAATTGCAAATAATTGATAAATAATTGAAACCAATTGAAAACAATTGAAAATAATTGATAAATAATTGAAAACAATTGAAAATAATTGAAAATAATTCAAACAATTGTAAATAATTAAAAATAATAGATAAATAATTGAAAACAATTGAAAATAATTGAAAATAAATAAAACAATTGAAAATAATTAAAAATAATTGATAAATAAATGAAAATGATTGAAAACAATTGAAAATAATTGATAAATAATTGAAACCAATTGAAAACAATTGAAAATAATTGAAAATAATTGAAAACAATTGAAAACAATTGATAAATAGTTGAAAACAATTGAAAACAATTGAAAATAATTGAAAATAATTGAAAACATTAGAAAATAATTGAAAATAATTAAAAATAATTGAAAATAATTGAAAATAATTGAAAATAATTGAAAATAATTGAAAACAATTGAAAACAATTGAAAACAATTGAAAACAATTGGAAATAATTGAAAATAATTGAAAATTATTGAAAATAATTGAAAATAATTATAAATAATTGAAAACAATTGAAAACAATTGAAAATAATTGAAAATAATTGAAAACAATTGAAAATAATTGAAAATAATTGAAAACAATTGATAAATAATTGAAAACAATTGAAAATAATTGAAAATAATTGAAAATAATTGAAAATAATTGATAAATAATTGAAAACAATTGAAAATAATTGATAAATAATTGAAAACAATTGAAAATAATTGAAAACAATTGAAAATAATTGATAAATAAGTGAAACCAATTGAAAATAATTGAAAATAATTGAAAACAATTGAAAATAATTGAAAACAATTGGAAATAATTGAAAATAATTATAAATTATTGAAAATAATTGAAAATAATTGATAAATAATTGATAAATAATTAATAAATAATTGAAAAAAATTGTAAATAATAATAAATAATTGATAAATAATTGAAAATAATTGAAAATAATTATAAATAATTGAAAATAATTGAAAATAATTGAAAATAATTGATAAATAATTGAAAATAATTATAAATAATTGAAAATAATTGAAAATAATTGAAAATAATTGAAAATAATTGAAAATAATTATAAATAATTGAAAACAATTGAAAACAATTGGAAATAATTGAAAATAATTGAAAACAATTCAAAATAATTGAAAATAATTGAAAATAATTGAAAATAATTGAAAACAATTGAAAATAATTAAAATAATTGATAAATAATTGAAAACAATTGAAAATAATTGATAAATAATTGAAAACAAATGAAAATAATTGAAAATAATAGAAAACAATTGAAAATAA
Source organism: Andrena bucephala (assembly GCA_947577245.1). Classification (NCBI taxonomy): domain Eukaryota; kingdom Metazoa; phylum Arthropoda; class Insecta; order Hymenoptera; family Andrenidae; genus Andrena; species Andrena bucephala. Next base: position 61,512,934 of record OX387717.1, read on the forward strand.
TTGATAAATAATTTAAACCAATTGAAAACAATTGAAAATAATTGAAAATAATAGAAAACAATTGATAAATAATTGAATATAATTGAAAATAATTATAAATAATTGAAAATAATTGAAAATAATTGAAAATAATTGATAAATAATTGAAAATAATTATAAATAATTGAAAATAATTGAAAATAACAGAAAATAATTGAAAATAATTGAAAATAATTATAAATAATTGAAAACAATTGAAAACAATTGAAAATAATTGAAAATAATTGAAAATAATTGAAAACAATTGATAAATAATTGAAAACAATTGAAAATAATTGAAAATAATTAAAACAATTGAAAATAATTAAAAATAATTGATAAATAATTGAAAACAATTAAAAATAATTGATAAATAATTGAAAACAATTGAAAATAATTGAAAATAATTTAAAACAATTGATAAATAATTGAAAATAATTGAAAATAATTGATAATGATTGAAAACAATTGAAAATAATTGATAAATAATTGAAACCAACAGAAAACAATTGAAAACAATTGATAAATAATTGAAAATAATTGAAAATAATTGAAAATAATTGAAAATAATTGAAAATAATTATAAATAATTGGAAACAATTGAAACAATTGAAAATAATTGAAAATAATTGAAAACAATTGAAAATAATTGATAATAATTGAAAACAATTGATAAATAATTGAAAACAATTGAAAATAATTGAAAAGAATTGAAAATAATTGAAAATAATTGAAAACAATTGAAAATAATTGAAAATAATTGATAACTAATTGAAAACAATTGAAAATAATTGATAAATAATTGAAAACAATTGAAAATAATTGAAAATAATTTAAAACAATTGAAAATAATTGAAAATAATTGAAAATAATTGAAAACAATTGATAAGTAATTGAAAATAATTAAAACAATTGAAAATAATTAAAAATAATTGATAAATAATCGAAAACAATTTAAAAAAATTGATAAATAATTGAAAACAATTGAAAATAATTGAAAATAATTTAAAACAATTGATAAATAATTGAAAATAATTGAAAATAATTGAAAATGATTGAAAACAATTGAAAATAATTGATAAATAATTGAAACCAACAGAAAACAATTGAAAACAATTGATAAATAATTGAAAATGATTGAAAATAATTGAAAATAATTGAAAATAATTGAAAATAATTATAAATAATTGAAAACAATTGAAACAATTGAAAGTAATTGAAAATAATTGAAAACAATTGGAAATAATTGAAAATAATTATAAATTAATGAAAATAATTCAAAATAAATTATACATAATTGATAAATAATTGAAAAAAATTGTAAATAATAATAAATAATTGAAAATAATTGATAAATAATTGAAAATAATTGATAAATAATTGAAAATAATTGAAAATAATTATAAATAATTGAAAATAATTTAAAATAGTTGAAAATAATTGATAAATAATTGAAAATAATTATAAATAATAGAAAATAATTGAAAATATTTGAAAATAATTATAAATAATTGAAAACAATTGAAAACAATTGAAAATAATTGAAACCAATTGAAAACAATTGAAAATAATTGATAAATAATTGAAAACAATTGAAAATAATTGAAAATAATTAAAACAATTGAAAATAATTGAAAATAATTAAAACAATTGAAAATAATTCAAACAATTGTAAATAATTAAAAATAATAGATAAATAATTGAAAACAATTGAAAATAATTGAAAATAAATAAAACAATTGAAAATAATTAAAAATAATTGATAAATAAATGAAAACAATTGAAAACAATTGAAAACAATTGAAAACAATTGGAAATAATTGAAAATAATTATAAATTAATGAAAATTATTGAAAATAATTGATACATAATTGATAAATAATTAATAAATAATAATAAATAATTGAAAATAATTGATAAATAATTGAAAATAATTGAAAATAATTATAAATAATTGAAAATAATTGAAAATAGTTGAAAATAATTGATAAATAATTGAAAATAATTATAAATAATTGAAAATAATTGAAAATATTTGAAAATAATTGAAAATAATTATAAATAATTGAAAACAATTGAAAACAATTGAAAATAATTTAAACCAATTGAAAACAATTGAAAATAATTGATAAATAATTGAAAACAATTGAAAATAATTGAAAATAATTCAAACAATTGAAAATAATTAAAAATAATTGATAAATAATTGAAAACAATTAAAAATAATTGATAAATAATTGAAAACAATTGAAAAGAATTGAAAATAATTGATAACAATTGATAAATAATTGAAAATGATTGAAAACAATTGAAAATAATTGATAAATAATTGAAACCAATTGAAAACAATTGAAAATAATTGAAAATAATTGAAAACAATTGAAAACAATTGATAAATAATTGAAAACAATTGAAAACAATTGAAAATAATTGAAAATAATTGAAAACATTAGAAAATAATTGAAAATAATTAAAAATAATTGAAAATAATTGAAAATAATTGAAAATAATTGAAAATAATTGAAAACAATTGAAAACAATTGAAAACAATTGAAAACAATTGGAAATAATTGAAAATAATTGAAAATTATTGAAAATAATTGAAAATAATTATAAATAATTGAAAACAATTGAAAACAATTGAAAATAATTGAAAATAATTGAAAACAATTGAAAATAATTGAAAATAATTGAAAACAATTGATAAATAATTGAAAACAATTGAAAATAATTGAAAATAATTGAAAATAATTGAAAATAATTGAAAACAATTGAAAATAATAGAAAATAATTGAAAATAATTGATAAATAATTGAAAACAATTGAAAATAATTGATAAATAATTGAAAACAATTGAAAATAATTGAAAATAATTGAAAACAATTGAAAATAATTGAAAATAATTGATAAATAATTTAAAACAATTGAAAATAATTGATAACAATTGAAAACAATTGAAAATAATTGAAAATAATTGAAAACAATAGATAAATAATTGAAAACAATTGAAAATAATTGGAAATAATTGAAAATAATTGAAAACAATTTAAAATAATTGAAAATAATTAAAAACAATTGAAAATAATTGAAAATAATTGAAAATAATTGAAAATAATTGAAAACAATTGAAAATAATTGATAAATAATTGAAACCAATTGAAAACAATTGAAAATACTTGATAAATAATTGAAAACAATTGAAAATAATTGAAAATAATTAAAACAATTGAAAATAATTAAAAATAATTGATAAATAATTGAAAACAATTAAAAATAATTGATAAATACTTGAAAACAATTGAAAATAATTGAAAATAATTTAAAACAATTGATAAATAATTGAAAATAATTGAAAATAATTGAAAATGATTGAAAACAATTGAAAATAATTGATAAATAATTGAAACCAACAGAAAACAATTGAAAACAATTGATAAATAATTGAAAATAATTGAAAATAATTGAAAATAATTATAAATAATTGGAAACAATTGAAACAATTGAAAATAATTGAAAATAATTGAAAACAATTGAAAATAATTGAAAATAATTGAAAACAATTGATAAATAATTGAAAACAATTGAAAATAATTGAAAAGAATTGAAAATAATTGAAAATAATTGAAAACAATTGAAAATAATTGAAAATAATTGATAAATAATTGAAAACAATTGAAAATAATTGATAAATAATTGAAAACAATTGAAAATAATTGAAAATAATTTAAAACAATTGAAAATAATTGAAAATAATTGAAAATAATTGAAAACAATTGATAAGTAATTGAAAATAATTAAAACAATTGAAAATAATTAAAAATAATTGATAAATAATCGAAAACAATTAAAAATAATTGATAAATAATTGAAAACAATTGAAAATAATTGAAAATAATTTAAAACAATTGATAAATAATTGAAAATAATTGAAAACAATTGAAAATAATTGATAAATAATAGAAAACAATTGAAAATAATTGATAAATAATTGAAAACAATTGAAAATAATTGAAAATAATTGAAAACAATTGAAAATAATTGATAAATAATTGAAACCAATTGAAAACAATTGAAAACAATTGAAAATAATTGAAAATAATTGAAAACAAATGATAATTAATTGAAAACAATTGAAAACAATGGAAAATAATTGAAAATAATTGAAAACATTTGAAAATAATTGAAAATAATTAAAACAATTGAAAATAATTGAAAATAATTGAAAATAATTGAAAACAATTGAAAACAATTGAAAACAATTGAAAACAATTGGATATAATTGAAAATAATTATAAATTATTGAAAATAATTGAAAATAATTGATAAATAATTGATAAATAATTAATAAATAATTGAAAAAAATTGTAAATAATAATAAATAATTGATAAATAATTGAAAATAATTGAAAATAATTATAAATAATTGAAAATAATTGAAAATAATTGAAAATAATTGATAAATAATTGAAAATAATTATAAATAATTGAAAATAATTGAAAATAGTTGAAAATAATTGAAAATAATTGAAAATAATTATAAATAATTGAAAACAATTGAAAACAATTGGAAATAATTGAAAATAATTGAAAACAATTGATAAATAATTGAAAACAATTCAAAATAATTGAAAATAATTGAAAATAATTGAAAATAATTGAAAACAATTGAAAATAATTAAAATAATTGATAAATAATTGAAAACAATTGAAAATAATTGATAAATAATTGAAAACAAATGAAAATAATTGAAAATAATAGAAAACAATTGAAAATAATTGATAAATAATTTAAACCAATTGAAAACAATTGAAAATAATTGAAAATAATAGAAAACAATTGATAAATAATTGAATATAATTGAAAATAATTATAAATAATTGAAAATAATTGAAAATAATTGAAAATAATTGATAAATAATTGAAAATAATTATAAATAATTGAAAATAATTGAAAATAACAGAAAATAATTGAAAATAATTGAAAATAATTATAAATAATTGAAAACAATTGAAAACAATTGAAAATAATTGAAAATAATTGAAAATAATTGAAAACAATTGATAAATAATTGAAAACAATTGAAAATAATTGAAAATAATTGAAAATAATTGAAAATAATTAAAAACAATTGAAAATAATTGAAAATAATTGATAAATAATTGAAAACAATTGAAAATAATTGATAAATAATTGAAAACAATTGAAAATAATTGAAAATAATAGAAAACAATTGAAAATAATTGATAAATAATTTAAACCAATTGAAAACAATTGAAAATAATTGAAAATAATTGAAAACAATTGATAAATAATTGAAAACAATTGAAAATAATTGAAAATAATTGAAAATAATTGAAAACAATTGAAAACAATTGAAAACAATTGAAAACAATTGGAAATAATTGAAAATAATTATAAATTATTGAAAATAATTGAAAATAATTGATAAATAATTGATAAATAATTAATAAATAATTGAAAAAAATTGTAAATAATAATAAATAATTGATAAATAATTGAAAATAATTGAAAATAATTATAAATAATTGAAAATAATTGAAAATAATTGATAAATAATTGATAAATAATTAATAAATAATTGAAAAAAATTGTAAATAATAATAAATAATTGATAAATAATTGAAAATAATTGAAAATAATTATAAATAATTGAAAATAATTGAAAATAATTGAAAATAATTGATAAATAATTGAAAATAATTATAAATAATTGAAAATAATTGAAAATAATTGAAAATAATTGAAAATAATTGAAAATAATTATAAATAATTGAAAACAATTGAAAACAATTGGAAATAATTGAAAATAATTGAAAACAATTGATAAATAATTGAAAACAATTCAAAATAATTGAAAATAATTGAAAATAATTGAAAATAATTGAAAACAATTGAAAATAATTAAAATAAGTGATAAATAATTGAAAACAATTGAAAATAATTGATAAATAATTGAAAAAAAATGAAAATAATTGAAAATAATAGAAAACAATTGAAAATAATTGATAAATAATTTAAACCAATTGAAAACAATTGAAAATAATTGAAAATAATAGAAAACAATTGATAAATAATTGAATATAATTGAAAATAATTATAAATAATTGAAAATAATTGAAAATAATTGAAAATAATTGATAAATAATTGAAAATAATTATAAATAATTGAAAATAATTGAAAATAACAGAAAATAATTGAAAATAATTGAAAATAATTATAAATAATTGAAAACAATTGAAAACAATTGAAAATAATTGAAAATAATTGAAAATAATTGAAAACAATTGATAAATAATTGAAAACAATTGAAAATAATTGAAAATAATTGAAAATAATTAAAAACAATTGAAAATAATTGAAAATAATTGATAAATAATTGAAAACAATTGAAAATAATTGATAAATAATTGAAAACAATTGAAAATAATTGAAAATAATAGAAAACAATTGAAAATAATTGATAAATAATTTAAACCAATTGAAAACAATTGAAAATAATTGAAAATAATTGAAAACAATTGATAAATAATTGAAAACAATTGAAAACAATTGAAAATTATTGAAAATAATTGAAAACATTTGAAAATGATTGAAAATAATTAAAAACAATTGAAAATAATTGAAAATAATTGATAACAATTTATAAACAATTGAAAATGATAGAAAACAATTGAAAATAATTGAAATCAATTGAAAATAATTGAAAATAATTGAAAATAATTGAAAATAATTGAAAATAATTGAAAACAATTGAAAATAATTGATAAATAATTGAAAACAATTGAAATTAATTGATAAATAATTGAAAACAATTGAAAATAATTGAAAATAATTAAAACAATTGAAAATAATTAAAAATAATTGATAAATAATTGAAAGCAATTAAAAATAATTGATAAATAATTGAAAACAATTGAAAATAATTGAAAATAATTGAAAACAATTGATAAGTAATTGAAAACAATTGAAAACAATTGAAAATAATTGAAAATAATTGAAAACATTTGAAAATAATTGAAAATAATTGAATATAATTGAAAATAATTGAAAATAATTGAAAACAATTGCAAATAATTGATAAATAATTGAAACCAATTGAAAACAATTGAAAATAATTGATAAATAATTGAAAACAATTGAAAATAATTGAAAATAATTCAAACAATTGTAAATAATTAAAAATAATAGATAAATAATTGAAAACAATTGAAAATAATTGAAAATAAATAAAACAATTGAAAATAATTAAAAATAATTGATAAATAAATGAAAACAATTGAAAACAATTGAAAACAATTGAAAACAATTGGAAATAATTGAAAATAATTATAAATTAATGAAAATTATGGAAAATAATTGATACATAATTGATAAATAATTAATAAATAATTGAAAAAAATTGAAAATAATTGAAAACAATTGAAAATAATTGAAAATAATTGAAAACAATTGATAAATAATTGAAAACAATTGAAAATAATTGAAAATAATTGAAAATAATTGAAAATAATTAAAAACAATTGAAAATAATAGAAAATAATTGAAAATAATTGATAAATAATTGAAAACAATTGAAAATAATTGATAAATAATTGAAAACAATTGAAAATAATTGAAAATAATTGAAAACAATTGAAAATAATTGAAAATAATTGATAAATAATTTAAAACAATTGAAAATAATTGAAAACAATTGAAAACAATTGAAAATAATTGAAAATAATTGAAAACAATAGATAAATAATTGAAAACAATTGAAAATAATGGGAAATAATTGAAAATAATTGAAAACAATTTAAAATAATTGAAAATAATTAAAAACAATTGAAAATAATTGAAAATAATTGAAAATAATTGAAAATAATTGAAAACAATTGAAAATAATTGATAAATAATTGAAACCAATTGAAAACAATTGAAAATACTTGATAAATAATTGAAAACAATTGAAAATAATTGAAAATAATTAAAACAATTGAAAATAATTAAAAATAATTGATAAATAATTGAAAACAATTAAAAATAATTGATAAATAATTGAAAACAATTGAAAATAATTGAAAATAATTTAAAACAATTGATAAATAATTGAAAATAATTGAAAATAATTGATAATGATTGAAAACAATTGAAAATAATTGATAAATAATTGAAACCAACAGAAAACAATTGAAAACAATTGATAAATAATTGAAAATAATTGAAAATAATTGAAAATAATTGAAAATAATTGAAAATAATTATAAATAATTGGAATCAATTGAAACAATTGAAAATAATTGAAAATAATTGAAAACAATTGAAAATAATTGATAATAATTGAAAACAATTGATAAATAATTGAAAACAATTGAAAATAATTGAAAAGAATTGAAAATAATTGAAAATAATTGAAAACAATTGAAAATAATTGAAAATAATTGATAACTAATTGAAAACAATTGAAAATAATTGATAAATAATTGAAAACAATTGAAAATAATTGAAAATAATTTAAAACAATTGAAAATAATTGAAAATAATTGAAAATAATTGAAAACAATTGATAAGTAATTGAAAATAATTAAAACAATTGAAAATAATTAAAAATAATTGATAAATAATCGAAAACAATTAAAAAAAATTGATAAATAATTGAAAACAATTGAAAATAATTGAAAATAATTTAAAACAATTGATAAATAATTGAAAATAATTGAAAATAATTGAAAATGATTGAAAACAATTGAAAATAATTGATAAATAATTGAAACCAACAGAAAACAATTGAAAACAATTGATAAATAATTGAAAATGATTGAAAATAATTGAAAATAATTGAAAATAATTGAAAATATTTATAAATAATTGAAAACAATTGAAACAATTGAAAGTAATTGAAAATAATTGAAAACAATTGGAAATAATTGAAAATAATTATAAATTAATGAAAATAATTCAAAATAAATTATACATAATTGATAAATAATTGAAAAAAATTGTAAATAATAATAAATAATTGAAAATAATTGATAAATAATTGAAAATAATTGATAAATAATTGAAAATAATTGAAAATAATTATAAATAATTGAAAATAATTTAAAATAGTTGAAAATAATTGATAAATAATTGAAAATAATTATAAATAATAGAAAATAATTGAAAATATTTGAAAATAATTATAAATAATTGAAAACAATTGAAAACAATTGAAAATAATTGAAACCAATTGAAAACAATTGAAAATAATTGATAAATAATTGAAAACAATTGAAAATAATTGAAAATAATTAAAACAATTGAAAATAATTGAAAATAATTAAAACAATTGAAAATAATTCAAACAATTGTAAATAATTAAAAATAATAGATAAATAATTGAAAACAATTGAAAATAATTGAAAATAAATAAAACAATTGAAAATAATTAAAAATAATTGATAAATAAATGAAAACAATTGAAAACAATTGAAAACAATTGAAAACAATTGGAAATAATTGAAAATAATTGATAAATAATTTAAAACAATTGAAAATAATTGAAAACAATTGAAAACAATTGAAAATAATTGAAAATAATTGAAAACAATAGATAAATAATTGAAAACAATTGAAAATAATGGGAAATAATTGAAAATAATTGAAAACAATTTAAAATAATTGAAAATAATTAAAAACAATTGAAAATAATTGAAAATAATTGAAAATAATTGAAAACAATTGAAAATAATTGATAAATAATTGAAACCAATTGAAAACAATTGAAAATACTTGATAAATAATTGAAAACAATTGAAAATAATTGAAAATAATTAAAACAATTGAAAATAATTAAAAATAATTGATAAATAATTGAAAACAATTAAAAATAATTGATAAATAATTGAAAACAATTGAAAATAATTGAAAATAATTTAAAACAATTGATAAATAATTGAAAATAATTGAAAATAATTGATAATGATTGAAAACAATTGAAAATAATTGATAAATAATTGAAACCAACAGAAAACAATTGAAAACAATTGATAAATAATTGAAAATAATTGAAAATAATTGAAAATAATTGAAAATAATTGAAAATAATTATAAATAATTGGAATCAATTGAAACAATTGAAAATAATTGAAAATAATTGAAAACAATTGAAAATAATTGATAATAATTGAAAACAATTGATAAATAATTGAAAACAATTGAAAATAATTGAAAAGAATTGAAAATAATTGAAAATAATTGAAAACAATTGAAAATAATTGAAAATAATTGATAACTAATTGAAAACAATTGAAAATAATTGATAAATAATTGAAAACAATTGAAAATAATTGAAAATAATTTAAAACAATTGAAAATAATTGAAAATAATTGAAAATAATTGAAAACAATTGATAAGTAATTGAAAATAATTAAAACAATTGAAAATAATTAAAAATAATTGAAAATAATTAAAAATAATTGATAAATAATCGAAAACAATTAAAAAAAATTGATAAATAATTGAAAACAATTGAAAATAATTGAAAATAATTTAAAACAATTGATAAATAATTGAAAATAATTGAAAATAATTGAAAATGATTGAAAACAATTGAAAATAATTGATAAATAATTGAAACCAACAGAAAACAATTGAAAACAATTGATAAATAATTGAAAATGATTGAAAATAATTGAAAATAATTGAAAATAATTGAAAATAATTATAAATAATTGAAAACAATTGAAACAATTGAAAGTAATTGAAAATAATTGAAAACAATTGGAAATAATTGAAAATAATTATAAATTAATGAAAATAATTCAAAATAAATTATACATAATTGATAAATAATTGAAAAAAATTGTAAATAATAATAAATAATTGAAAATAATTGATAAATAATTGAAAATAATTGATAAATAATTGAAAATAATTGAAAATAATTATAAATAATTGAAAATAATTTAAAATAGTTGAAAATAATTGATAAATAATTGAAAATAATTATAAATAATAGAAAATAATTGAAAATATTTGAAAATAATTATAAATAATTGAAAACAATTGAAAACAATTGAAAATAATTGAAACCAATTGAAAACAATTGAAAATAATTGATAAATAATTGAAAACAATTGAAAATAATTGAAAATAATTAAAACAATTGAAAATAATTGAAAATAATTAAAACAATTGAAAATAATTCAAACAATTGTAAATAATTAAAAATAATAGATAAATAATTGAAAACAATTGAAAATAATTGAAAATAAATAAAACAATTGAAAATAATTAAAAATAATTGATAAATAAATGAAAACAATTGAAAACAATTGAAAACAATTGAAAACAATTGGAAATAATTGAAAATAATTATAAATTAATGAAAATTATTGAAAATAATTGATACATAATTGATAAATAATTAATAAATAATTGAAAAAAATTGTAAATAATAATAAATAATTGAAAATAATTGATAAATAATTGAAAATAATTGAAAATAATTATAAATAATTGAAAATAATTGAAAATAGTTGAAAATAATTGATAAATAATTGAAAATAATTGATACATAATTGATAAATAATTAATAAATAATTGAAAAAAATTGTAAATAATAATAAATAATTGAAAATAATTGATAAATAATTGAAAATAATTGAAAATAATTATAAATAATTGAAAATAGTTGAAAATAGTTGAAAATAATTGATAAATAATTGAAAATAATTATAAATAATTGAAAATAATTGAAAATATTTGAAAATAATTGAAAATAATTATAAATAATTGAAAACAATTGAAAACAATTGAAAATAATTTAAACCAATTGAAAACAATTGAAAATAATTGATAAATAATTGAAAACAATTGAAAATAATTGAAAATAATTAAAACAATTGAAAATAATTAAAAATAATTGATAAATAATTGAAAACAATTAAAAATAATTGATAAATAATTGAAAACAATTGAAAAGAATTGAAAATAATTGATAACAATTGATAAATAATTGAAAATGATTGAAAACAATTGAAAATAATTGATAAATAATTGAAACCAATTGAAAACAATTGAAAATAATTGAAAATAATTGAAAACAATTGAAAACAATTGATAAATAATTGAAAACAATTGAAAACAATTGAAAATAATTGAAAATAATTGAAAACATTAGAAAATAATTGAAAATAATTAAAAATAATTGAAAATAATTGAAAATAATTGAAAATAATTGAAAATAATTGAAAACAATTGAAAACAATTGAAAACAATTGAAAACAATTGGAAATAATTGAAAATAATTGAAAATTATTGAAAATAATTGAAAATAATTATAAATAATTGAAAACAATTGAAAACAATTGAAAATAATTGAAAATAATTGAAAACAATTGAAAATAATTGAAAATAATTGAAAACAATTGATAAATAATTGAAAACAATTGAAAATAATTGAAAATAATTGAAAATAATTGAAAATAATTGAAAACAATTGAAAATATAAGAAAATAATTGAAAATAATTGATAAATAATTGAAAACAATTGAAAATAATTGATAAATAATTGAAAACAATTGAAAATAATTGAAAATAATTGAAAATAATTGAAAATAATTGAAAACAATTGAAAATAATTGATAAATAATTGAAACCAATTGAAAACAATTGAAAATACTTGATAAATAATTGAAAACAATTGAAAATAATTGAAAATAATTAAAACAATTGAAAATAATTAAAAATAATTGATAAATAATTGAAAACAATTAAAAATAATTGATAAATACTTGAAAACAATTGAAAATAATTGAAAATAATTTAAAACAATTGATAAATAATTGAAAATAATTGAAAATAATTGAAAATGATTGAAAACAATTGAAAATAATTGATAAATAATTGAAACCAACAGAAAACAATTGAAAACAATTGATAAATAATTGAAAATAATTGAAAATAATTGAAAATAATTGAAAATAATTATAAATAATTGGAAACAATTGAAACAATTGAAAATAATTGAAAATAATTGAAAACAATTGAAAATAATTGAAAATAATTGAAAACAATTGATAAATAATTGAAAACAATTGAAAATAATTGAAAAGAATTGAAAATAATTGAAAATAATTGAAAACAATTGAAAATAATTGAAAATAATTGATAAATAATTGAAAACAATTGAAAATAATTGATAAATAATTGAAAACAATTGAAAATAATTGAAAATAATTTAAAACAATTGAAAATAATTGAAAATAATTGAAAATAATTGAAATCAATTGATAAGTAATTGAAAATAATTAAAACAATTGAAAATAATTAAAAATAATTGATAAATAATCGAAAACAATTAAAAATAATTGATAAATAATTGAAAACAATTGAAAATAATTGAAAATAATTTAAAACAATTGATAAATAATTGAAAATAATTGAAAACAATTGAAAATAATTGAAAATAATTGAAAATAATTGAAAACAATTGAAAACAATTGAAAATAATTGAAAACAAATGATAATTAATTGAAAACAATTGAAAACAATGGAAAATAATTGAAAATAATTGAAAACATTTGAAAATAATTGAAAATAATTAAAACAATTGAAAATAATTGAAAATAATTGAAAATAATTGAAAACAATTGAAAACAATTGAAAACAATTGAAAACAATTGGAAATAATTGAAAATAATTATAAATTATTGAAAATAATTGAAAATAATTGATAAATAATTGATAAATAATTAATAAATAATTGAAAAAAATTGTAAATAATAATAAATAATTGATAAATAATTGAAAATAATTGAAAATAATTATAAATAATTGAAAATAATTGAAAATAATTGAAAATAATTGATAAATAATTGAAAATAATTATAAATAATTGAAAATAATTGAAAATAATTGAAAATAATTGAAAATAATTATAAATAATTGAAAACAATTGAAAACAATTGGAAATAATTGAAAATAATTGAAAACAATTGATAAATAATTGAAAACAATTCAAAATAATTGAAAATAATTGAAAATAATTGAAAATAATTGAAAGCAATTGAAAATAATTAAAATAATTGATAAATAATTGAAAACAATTGAAAATAATTGATAAATAATTGAAAACAAATGAAAATAATTGAAAATAATAGAAAACAATTGAAAATAATTGATAAATAATTTAAACCAATTGAAAATAATTGAAAATAATAGAAAACAATTGATAAATAATTGAATATAATTGAAAATAATTATAAATAATTGAAAATAATTGAAAATAATTGAAAATAATTGATAAATAATTGAAAATAATTATAAATAATTGAAAATAATTGAAAATAACAGAAAATAATTGAAAATAATTGAAAATAATTATAAATAATTGAAAACAATTGAAAACAATTGAAAATAATTGAAAATAATTGAAAATAATTGAAAACAATTGATAAATAATTGAAAACAATTGAAAATAATTGAAAATAATTGAAAATAATTGAAAATAATTAAAAACAATTGAAAATAATTGAAAATAATTGATAAATAATTGAAAACAATTGAAAATAATTGATAAATAATTGAAAACAATTGAAAATAATTGAAAATAATAGAAAACAATTGAAAATAATTGATAAATAATTTAAACCAATTGAAAACAATTGAAAATAATTGAAAATAATTGAAAACAATTGATAAATAATTGAAAACAATTGAAAACAATTGAAAATTATTGAAAATAATTGAAAACATTTGAAAATGATTGAAAATAATTAAAAACAATTGAAAATAATTGAAAATAATTGATAACAATTTATAAACAATTGAAAATGATAGAAAACAATTGAAAATAATTGAAATCAATTGAAAATAATTGAAAATAATTGAAAATAATTGAAAATAATTGAAAATAATTGAAAACAATTGAAAATAATTGATAAATAATTGAAAACAATTGAAATTAATTGATAAATAATTGAAAACAATTGAAAATAATTGAAAATAATTAAAACAATTGAAAATAATTAAAAATAATTGATAAATAATTGAAAGCAATTAAAAATAATTGATAAATAATTGAAAACAATTGAAAATAATTGAAAATAATTGAAAACAATTGATAAGTAATTGAAAACAATTGAAAACAATTGAAAATAATTGAAAATAATTGAAAACATTTGAAAATAATTGAAAATAATTAAAAACAATTGAAAATAATTGAATATAATTGAAAATAATTGAAAATAATTGAAAACAATTGCAAATAATTGATAAATAATTGAAACCAATTGAAAACAATTGAAAATAATTGATAAATAATTGAAAACAATTGAAAATAATTGAAAATAATTCAAACAATTGTAAATAATTAAAAATAATAGATAAATAATTGAAAACAATTGAAAATAATTGAAAATAAATAAAACAATTGAAAATAATTAAAAATAATTGATAAATAAATGAAAACAATTGAAAACAATTGAAAACAATTGAAAACAATTGGAAATAATTGAAAATAATTATAAATTAATGAAAATTATGGAAAATAATTGATACATAATTGATAAATAATTAATAAATAATTGAAAAAAATTGAAAATAATTGAAAACAATTGAAAATAATTGAAAATAATTGAAAACAATTGATAAATAATTGAAAACAATTGAAAATAATTGAAAATCATTGAAAATAATTGAAAATAATTAAAAACAATTGAAAATAATAGAAAATAATTGAAAATAATTGATAAATAATTGAAAACAATTGAAAATAATTGATAAATAATTGAAAACAATTGAAAATAATTGAAAATAATTGAAAACAATTGAAAATAATTGAAAATAATTGATAAATAATTTAAAACAATTGAAAATAATTGAAAACAATTGAAAACAATTGAAAATAATTGAAAATAATTGAAAACAATAGATAAATAATTGAAAACAATTGAAAATAATGGGAAATAATTGAAAATAATTGAAAACAATTTAAAATAATTGAAAATATTTAAAAACAATTGAAAATAATTGAAAATAATTGAAAATAATGGAAAACAATTGAAAATAATTGATAAATAATTGAAACCAATTGAAAACAATTGAAAATACTTGATAAATAATTGAAAACAATTGAAAATAATTGAAAATAATTAAAACAATTGAAAATAATTAAAAATAATTGATAAATAATTGAAAACAATTAAAAATAATTGATAAATAATTGAAAACAATTGAAAATAATTGAAAATAATTTAAAACAATTGATAAATAATTGAAAATAATTGAAAATAATTGATAATGATTGAAAACAATTGAAAATAATTGATAAATAATTGAAACCAACAGAAAACAATTGAAAACAATTGATAAATAATTGAAAATAATTGAAAATAATTGAAAACAATTGATAATAATAGATAAATGATTGAAACCAATTGAAAACAATTGAAAATAATTGATAAATAATTGAAAACAATTGAAAATAATTAAAAATAATTGAAAACAATTGAAAATAATTGAAAATAATTGATAAATAATTTAAAACAATTGAAAATAATTGATAACAATTGAAAACAATTGAAAATAATTGAAAATAATTGAAAACAATAGATAAATAATTGAAAACAATTGAAAATAATTGGAAATAATTGAAAATAATTGAAAACAATTTAAAATAATTGAAAATAATTAAAAACAATTGAAAATAATTGAAAATAATTGAAAATAATTGAAAACAATTGAAAATAATTGATAAATAATTGAAACCAATTGAAAACAATTGAAAATACTTGATAAATAATTGAAAACAATTGAAAATAATTGAAAATAATTAAAACAATTGAAAATAATTAAAAATAATTGATAAATAATTGAAAACAATTAAAAATAATTGATAAATACTTGAAAACAATTGAAAATAATTGAAAATAATTTAAAACAATTGATAAATAATTGAAAATAATTGAAAATAATTGAAAATGATTGAAAACAATTGAAAATAATTGATAAATAATTGAAACCAACAGAAAACAATTGAAAACAATTGATAAATAATTGAAAATAATTGAAAATAATTGAAAATAATTGAAAATAATTGAAAATAATTGAAAATAATTATAAATAATTGGAAACAATTGAAACAATTGAAAATAATTGAAAATAATTGAAAACAATTGAAAATAATTGAAAATAATTGAAAATGATTGAAAACAATTGAAAATAATTGATAAATAATTGAAACCAACAGAAAACAATTGAAAACAATTGATAAATAATTGAAAATGATTGAAAATAATTGAAAATAATTGAAAATAATTGAAAATAATTATAAATAATTGAAAACAATTGAAACAATTGAAAATAATTGAAAATAATTGAAAACAATTGGAAATAATTGAAAATAATTATAAATTAATGAAAATAATTCAAAATAAATTATACATAATTGATAAATAATTGAAAAAAATTGTAAATAATAATAAATAATTGAAAATAATTGATAAATAATTGAAAATAATTGAAAATAATTATAAATAATTGAAAATAATTGAAAATAGTTGAAAATAATTGATAAATAATTGAAAATAATTATAAATAATAGAAAATAATTGAAAATATTTGAAAATAATTATAAATAATTGAAAACAATTGAAAACAATTGAAAATAATTGAAACCAATTGAAAACAATTGAAAATAATTGATAAATAATTGAAAACAATTGAAAATAATTGAAAATAATTAAAACAATTGAAAATAATTAAAAATAATTGATAAATAATTGAAACAATTAAAAATAATTGATAAATAATTGAAAACAATTGAAAATAATTGAAAATAATTGATAACAATTGATAAATAATTGAAAATGATTGAAAACAATTGAAAATAATTGATAAATAATTGAAACCAATTGAAAACAATTGAAAATAAGTGAAAATAATTGAAAACAATTGAAAACAATTCATAAATAATTGAAAACAATTGAAAACAATTGAAAATAATTGAAAATAATTGAAAACATTAGAAAATAATTGAAAATAATTAAAAATAATTGAAAATAATTGAAAATAATTGAAAATAATTGAAAACAATTGAAAACAATTGAAAACAATTGAAAACAATTGGAAATAATTGAAAATAATTGAAAATTATTGAAAATAATTGAAAATAATTATAAATAATTGAAAACAATTGAAAACAATTGAAAATAATTGAAAATAATTGAAAACAATTGAAAATAATTGAAAACAATTGATAAATAATTGAAAACAATTGAAAATAATTGAAAATAATTGAAAATAATTGAAAATAATTGAAAACAATTGAAAATAATTGAAAATAATTGAAAATAATTGATAAATAATTGAAAACAATTGAAAATAATTGATAAATAATTAAAAACAATTGAAAATAATTGAAAATAATTGAAAACAATTGAAAATAATTGATAATAATTGATAAATAATTGAAAACAATTGAAAATAATTGAAAATAATTGAAAACAATTGAAAACAATTGAAAACAATTGAAAACAATTGAAAATAATTGAAAATAATTGAAAACAATAGATAAATAATTGAAAACAATTGAAAATAATTGGAAATAATTGAAAATAATTGAAAATAATTGAAAATAATTAAAAACAATTGAAAATAATTGAAAATAATTGAAAATAATTGATAACAATTGAAAATAATTGAAAATAATTGAAAACAATTGATAAATAATTGAAAACAATTGAAAATAATTGAAAAGAATTGAAAATAATTGAAAATAATTGAAAATAATTGAAAACATTTGAAAATAATTGAAAATAATTAAAAACAATTGAAAATAATTGAAAATAATAGAAAACAATTGAAAATAATTGATAAATAATTTAAACCAATTGAAAACAATTGAAAATAATTGAAAATAATTGAAAACAATTGATAAATAATTGAAAACAATTGAAAACAATTGAAAATTATTGAAAATAATTGAAAACATTTGAAAATAATTGAAAATAATTAAAAACAATTGAAAATAATTGAAAATAATTGAAAATAATTGAAAACAATTGATAATAATAGATAAATGATTGAAACCAATTGAAAACAATTGAAAATAATTGATAAATAATTGAAAACAATTGAAAATAATTGAAAATAATTAAAACAGTTGAAAATAATTAAGAATAATTGATAAATAATTGAAAACAATTAAAAATAATTGATAAATAATTGAAAACAATTGAAAACAATTGAAAATAATTGATAAATAATTGAAAACAATTGAAAATAATTGAAAATAAATAAAACAATTGAAAATAATTAAAAATAATTGATAAATAATTGAAAACAATTAAAAATAATTGATAAATAATTGAAAACAATTGAAAATAATTGAAAATAATTGATAACAATTTATAAATAATTGAAAATGATTGAAAACAATTGAAAATAATTGAAATCAATTGAAAATAATTGAAAATAATTGATAATAATTGAAAATAATTGAAAATAATTGAAAACAATTGAAAATAATTGATAAATAATTGAAAACAATTGAAATTAATTGATAAATAATTGAAAACAATTGAAAATAATTGAAAATAATTAAAACAATTGAAAATAATTAAAAATAATTGATAAATAATTGAAAGCAATTAAAAATAATTGATAAATAATTGAAAACAATTGAAAACAATTGAAAATAATTGAAAATAATTGAAAACAATTGATAAGTAATTGAAAACAATTGAAAACAATTGAAAATAATTGAAAATAATTGAAAACATTTGAAAATAATTGAAAATAATTAAAAACAATTGAAAATAATTGAAAATAATTGAAAATAATTGAAAATAATTGAAAACAATTGAAAATAATTGATAAATAATTGAAACCAATTGAAAACAATTGAAAATAATTGATAAATAATTGAAAACAATTGAAAATAATTGAAAATAATTCAAACAATTGAAAATAATTAAAAATAATTGATAAATAATTGAAAACAATTGAAAATAATTGAAAATAAATAAAACAATTGAAAATAATTAAAAATAATTGATAAATAAATGAAAACAATTGAAAACAATTGGAAATAATTGATAATAATTATAAATTAATGAAAATAATTGAAAATAATTGATACATAATTGATAAATATTTAATAAATAATTGAAAAAAATTGTAAATAATAATAAATAATTGAAAATAATTGATAAATAATTGAAAATAATTGAAAATAATTATAAATAATTGAAAATAATTGAAAATAGTAGAAAATAATTGATAAATAATTGAAAACAATTGAAAATAATTGAAAATAATTGAAAACAATTGAAAATAATAGAAAATAATTGAAAATAATTGATAAATAATTGAAAACAATTGAAAATAATTGATAAATAATTGAAAACAATTGAAAATAATTGAAAATAATTGAAAACAATTGAAAATAATTGAAAATAATTGATAAATAATTGAAAACAATTGAAAATAATTGAAAATAATTGAAAACAATTGAAAACAACTGAAAATAATTGAAAATAATTGAAAACAATTGATAAATAATTGAAAACAATTGAAAATAATTGGAAATAATTGAAAATAATTGAAAACAATTTAAAATAATTGAAAATAATTAAAAACAATTGAAAATAATTGAAAATAATTGAAAATAATTGAAAATAATTGAAAACAATTGAAAATAATAGATAAATAATTGAAACCAATTGAAAACAATTAAAAATACTTGATAAATAATTGAAAACAATTGAAAATAATTGAAAATAATTAAAACAATTGAAAATAATTAAAAATAATTGATAAATAATTGAAAACATATAAAAATAATTGATAATTAATTGAAAACAATTGAAAATAATTGAAAATAATTTAAAACAATTGATAAATAATTGAAAATAATTGAAAATAATTGAAAATGATTGAAAACAATTGAAAATAATTGATAAATAATTGAAACCAACAAAAAACAATTGAAAACAATTGATAAATAATTGAAAATAATTGAAAATAATTGAAAATAATTGAAAATAATTGAAAATAATTATAAATAATTGAAAACAATTGAAACAATTGAAAATAATTGAAAATAATTGAAAACAATTGAAAATAATTGAAAATAATTGAAAACAATTGATAAATAATTGAAAACAATTGAAAATAATTGAAAGGAATTGAAAATAATTGAAAATAATTGAAAACAATTGAAAATAATTGAAAATAATTGATAAATAATTGAAAACAATTGAAAATAATTAATAAATAATTGAAAACAATTGAAAATAATTTAAAATAATTTAAAACAATTGAAAATAATTGAAAATAATTGAAAATAATTGAAAACAATTGGTAAGTAATTGAAAACAATTGAAAATAATTGAAAATAATTGGAAAAAATTGAAAATAATTGAAAATAATTGAAAATAATTGAAAACAATTGAAAACAATTGAAAACAATTGAAAATAATTGATAAATAATTGAAAACAATTGAAAATAATTGAAAATAATTCAAACAATTGAAAATAATTAAAAATAATTGATAAATAATTGAAAACAATTGAAAATAGTTGAAAATAAATAAAACATTTGAAAATAATTAAAAATAATTGATAAATAAATGAAAACAATTGAAAACAATTGAAAACAGTTGAAAACAATTGGAAATAATTGAAAATAATTATAAATTAATGAAAATAATTGAAAATAATTGATACATAATTGATAAATAATTAATAAATAATTGATAAAAATTGTAAATAATAATAAATAATTGAAAATAATTGATAAATAATTGAAAATAATTGAAAATAATTATAAATAATTGAAAATAATTGAAAATAGTTGAAAATAATTGATAAATAATTGAAAATAATTATAAATAATTGAAAATAATTGAAAATATTTGAAAATATTTGAAAATAATTGAAAATAATTATAAATAATTGAAAACAATTGAAAACAATTGAAAATAATTGAATCCAATTGAAAACAATTGAAAATAATTGATAAATAATTGAAAACAATTGAAAATAATTGAAAATAATTAAAACAATTGAAAATAATTAAAAATAATTGATAAATAATTGAAAACAATTAAAAATAATTGATAAATAATTGAAAACAATTGAAAATAATTGAAAATAATTGATAACAATTGATAAATTATTGAAAATGATTGAAAACAATTGAAAATAATTGATAAATAATTGAAACCAATTGAAAATAATTGAAAATAATTAAAACAATTGAAAATAATTGAAAATAATTGAAAACAATTGAAATAAATTGAAAATAATTGATAAATAATTGAAAACAATTGAAAATAATTGAAAATAATTGAAAACAATTGAAAACAATTGAAAATAATTGAAAATAATTGAAAACAATAGATAAATAATTGAAAACAATTGAAAATAATTGGAAATAATTGAAAATAATTGGAAATAATTGAAAATAATTGAAAACAATTTAAAATAATTGAAAATAATTAAAAACAATTTAAAATAATTGAAAATAATTGAAAATAATTGAAAATAATTGAAAACAATTGAAAATAATTGATAAATAATTGAAACCAATTGAAAACAATTGAAAATACTTGATAAATAATTGAAAACAATTGAAAATAATTGAAAATAATTAAAACAATTGAAAATAATTAAAAATAATTGATAAATAATTGAAAACAATTAAAAATAATTGATAATTAATTGAAAATAATTGGAAATAATTTAAAACAATTGATAAATAATTGAAAATAATTGAAAATAATTGAAAATGATTGAAAACAATTGAGAATAATTGATAAATAATTGAGAATAATTGATAAATAATTGAAACCAACAGAAAACAAATGAAAACAATTGATAAATAATTGAAAATAATTGAAAATAATTGAAAATAATTGAAAATAATTGAAAATAATTATAAATAATTGAAAACAATTGAAACAATTGAAAATAATTGAAAATAATTGAAAACAATTGAAAATAATTGAAAATAATTGAAAACAATTGATAAATAATTGAAAACAATTGAAAATAATTGAAAAGAATTGAAAATAATTGAAAATAATTGAAAACAATTGAAAATAATTGAAAATAATTGATAAATAATTGAAAACAATTGAAAATAATTGATAAATAATTGAAAACAATTGAAAATAATTTAAAATAATTTAAAACAATTGAAAATAATTGAAAATAATTGAAAATAAATGAAAACAATTGGTAAGTAATTGAAAACAATTGAAAATAATTGAAAATAATTGGAAAAAATTGAAAATAATTGAAAATAATTGAAAATAATTGAAAACAATTGAAAACAATTGAAAACAATTGAAAATAATTGATAAATAATTGAAAATAATTGATAACAATTGATAAATAATTGAAAATGATTGAAAACAATTGAAAATAATTGATAAATAATTGAAACCAATTGAAAACAATTGAAAATAAGTGAAAATAATTGAAAACAATTGAAAACAATTGATAAATAATTGAAAACAATTGAAAACAATTGAAAATAATTGAAAATAATTGAAAACATTAGAAAATAATTGAAAATAATTAAAAATAATTGAAAATAATTGAAAATAATTGAAAATAATTGAAAACAATTGAAAACAATTGAAAACGATTGAAAAGAATTGGAAATAATTGAAAATAATTGAAAATTATTGAAAATAATTGAAAATAATTATAAATAATTGAAAACAATTGAAAACAATTCAAAATAATTGAAAATAATTGAAAACAATTGAAAATAATTGAAAATAATTGAAAACAATTGATAAATAATTGAAAACAATTGAAAATAATTGAAAATAATTGAAAATAATTGAAAATAATTGAAAACAATTGAAAATAATTGAAAATAATTGAAAATAATTGATAAATAATTGAAAACAATTGAAAATAATTGATAAATAATTGAAAACAATTGAAAGTAATTGAAAATAATTGAAAACAATTGAAATTAATTGATAATAATTGATAAATAATTGAAAACAATTGAAAATAATTGAAAATAATTGAAAACAATTGAAAACAATTGAAAACAATTGAAAATAATTGAAAATAATTGAAAACAATAGATAAATAAATGAAAACAATTGAAAATAATTGGAAATAATTGAAAATAATTGCAAATAATTGAAAATAATTAAAAACAATTGAAAATAATTGAAAATAATTGAAAATAATTGAAAATAATTGAAAACAATTGAAAATAATTGATAAATAATTGAAACCAATTGAAAACAATTGAAAATACTTGATAAATAATTGAAAACAATTGAAAATAATTGAAAATAATTAAAACAATTGAAAATAATTAAAAATAATTGATAAATAATTGAAAACAATTAAAAATAATTGATAAATAATTGAAAACAATTGAAAATAATTGAAAATAATTTAAAACAATTGATAAATAAATGAAAATAATTGAAAATAATTGAAAATGATTGAAAACAATTGAAAATCATTGATCAATAATTGAAACCAACAGAAAACAATTGAAAACAATTGATAAATAATTGAAAATAATTGAAAATAATTTAAAATAATTGAAAATAATTGAAAATAATTATAAATAATTGAAAACAATTGAAACAATTGAAAATAATTGAAAATAATTGATAACAATTGAAAATAATTGAAAATAATTGAAAACAATTGATAAATAATTGAAAACAATTGAAAATAATTGAAAAGAATTGAAAATAATTGAAAATAATTGAAAATAATTGAAAACATTTGAAAATAATTGAAAATAATTAAAAACAGTTGAAAATAATTGAAAATAATAGAAAACAATTGAAAATAATTGATAAATAATTTAAACCAATTGAAAACAATTGAAAATAATTGAAAATAATTGAAAACAATTGATAAATAATTGAAAACAATTGAAAACAATTGAAAATTATTGAAAATAATTGAAAACATTTGAAAATAATTGAAAATAATTAAAAACAATTGAAAATAATTGAAAATAATTGAAAATAATTGAAAACAATTGAAAATAATTGATAAATGATTGAAACCAATTGAAAACAATTGAAAATAATTGATAAATGATTGAAACCAATTGAAAACAATTGAAAATAATTGATAAATAATTGAAAACAATTGAAAATAATTGAAAATAATTAAAACAGTTGAAAATAATTAAAAATAATTGATAAATAATTGAAAACAATTAAAAATAATTGATAAATAATTGAAAACAATTGAAAACAATTGAAAATAATTGATAAATAATTGAAAACAATTGAAAATAATTGAAAATAAATAAAACAATTGAAAATAATTAAAAATAATTGATAAATAATTGAAAACAGTTAAAAATAATTGATAAATAATTGAAAACAATTGAAAATAATTGAAAATAATTGATAACAATTTATAAATAATTGAAAATGATTGAAAACAATTGAAAATAATTGAAATCAATTGAAAATAATTGAAAATAATTGAAAATAATTGAAAATAATTGAAAATAATTGAAAACAATTGAAAATAATTGATAAATAATTGAAAACAATTGAAATTAATTGATAAATAATTGAAAACAATTGAAAATAATTGAAAATAATTAAAACAATTGAAAATAATTAAAAATAATTGATAAATAATTGAAAGCAATTAAAAATAATTGATAAATAATTGAAAACAATTGAAAACAATTGAAAATAATTGAAAACAATTGATAAGTAATTGAAAACAATTGAAAACAATTGAAAATAATTGAAAATAATTGAAAACATTTGAAAATAATTGAAATTAATTAAAAACAATTGAAAATAATTGAAAATAATTGAAAATAATTGAAAATAATTGAAAACAATTGAAAATAATTGATAAATAATTGAAACCAATTGAAAACAATTGAAAATAATTGATAAATAATATAAACAATTGAAAATAATTGAAAATAATTCAAACAATTGAAAATAATTAAAAATAATTGATAAATAATTGAAAACAATTGAAAATAATTGAAAATAAATAAAACAATTGAAAATAATTAAAAATAATTGATAAATAAATGAAAACAATTGAAAACAATTGGAAATAATTGATAATAATTATAAATTAATGAAAATAATTGAAAATAATTTATACATAATTGATAAATAATTAATAAATAATTGAAAAAAATTGTAAATAATAATAAATAATTGAAAATAATTGATAAATAATTGAAAATAATTGAAAATAATTGATAAATAATTGAAAACAATTGAAAATAATTGAAAATAATTAAAACAATTGAAAACAATTGAAAATAATTGATAAATAATTGAAACCAATTGAAAACAATTGAAAATAATTGAAAATAATTGAAAACAATTGAAAACAATTGATAAATAATTGAAAACAATTGAAAACAATTGAAAACAATTGAAAACAATTGATAAATAATTGAAAACAATTGAATATAATTGAAAAGAATTGAAAATAATTGAAAATAATTGAAAACAATTGAAAATAATTGAAAATAATTGATAAATAATTGAAAACAATTGAAAATAATTGATAAATAATTGAAAACAATTGAAAATAATTTAAAATAATTTAAAACAATTGAAAATAATTTAAAATAATTTAAAATAATTGAAAACAATTGGTAAGTAATTGAAAACAATTGAAAATAATTGAAAATAATTGGAAAAAATTGAAAATAACTGAAAATAATTGAAAATAATTGAAAATAATAGAAAATAATTGAAAATAATTGATAAATAATTGAAAACAATTGAAAATAATTGATAAATAATTGAAAACAATTGAAAATAATTGAAAATAATTGAAAACAATTGAAAATAATTGAAAATAATTGATAAATAATTGAAAACAATTGAAAATAATTGAAAATAATTGAAAACAATTGAAAACAACTGAAAATAATTGAAAATAATTGAAAACAATAGATAAATAATTGAAAACAATTGAAAATAATTGGAAATAATTGAAAATAATTGAAAACAATTTAAAATAATTGAAAATAATTAAAAACAATTGAAAATAATTGAAAATAATTGAAAATAATTGAAAATAATTGAAAACAATTGAAAATAATTGATAAATAATTGAAACCAATTGAAAACAATTAAAAATACTTGATAAATAATTGAAAACAATTGAAAATAATTGAAAATAATTAAAACAATTGAAAATAATTAAAAATAATTGATAAATAATTGAAAACAATTAAAAATAATTGATAATTAATTGAAAACAATTGAAAATAATTGAAAATAATTTAAAACAATTGATAAATAATTGAAAATAATTGAAAATAATTGAAAATGATTGAAAACAATTGAAAATAATTGATAAATAATTGAAACCAACAAAAAACAATTGAAAACAATTGATAAATAATTGAAAATAATTGAAAATAATTGAAAATAATTGAAAATAATTGAAAATAATTGAAAATAATTGAAAATAATTATAAATAATTGAAAACAATTGAAACAATTGAAAATAATTGGAAATAATTGAAAACAATTGAAAATAATTGAAAATAATTGAAAACAATTGATAAATAATTGAAAACAATTGAAAATAATTGAAAGGAATTGAAAATAATTGAAAATAATTGAAAACAATTGAAAATAATTGAAAATAATTGATAAATAATTGAAAACAATTGAAAATAATTGATAAATAATTGAAAACAATTGAAAATAATTTAAAATAATTTAAAACAATTGAAAATAATTGAAAATAATTGAAAACAATTGGTAAGTAATTGAAAACAATTGAAAATAATTGAAAATAATTGGAAAAAATTGAAAATAATTGAAAATAATTGAAAATAATTGAAAACAATTGAAAACAATTGAAAACAATTGAAAATAATTGATAAATAATTGAAAACAATTGAAAATAATTGAAAATAATTCAAACAATTGAAAATAATTGAAAATAATTCAAACAATTGAAAATAATTAAAAATAATTGATAAATAATTGAAAACAATTGAAAATAGTTGAAAATAAATAAAACATTTGAAAATAATTAAAAATAATTGATAAATAAATGAAAACAATTGAAAACAATTGAAAACAATTGGAAATAATTGAAAATAATTATAAATTAATGAAAATAATTGAAAATAATTGATACATAATTGATAAATAATTAATAAATAATTGAAAAAAATTGTAAATAATAATAAATAATTGAAAATAATTGATAAATAATTGAAAATAATTGAAAATAATTATAAATAATTGAAAATAATTGAAAATAGTTGAAAATAATTGATAAATAATTGAAAATAATTATAAATAATTGAAAATAATTGAAAATATTTGAAAATATTTGAAAATAATTGAAAATAATTATAAATAATTGAAAACAATTGAAAACAATTGAAAATAATTGAATCCAATTGAAAACAATTGAAAATAATTGATAAATAATTGAAAACAATTGAAAATAATTGAAAATAATTAAAACAATTGAAAATAATTAAAAATAATTGATAAATAATTGAAAACAATTAAAAATAATTGATAAATAATTGAAAACAATTGAAAATAATTGAAAATAATTGATAACAATTGATAAATTATTGAAAATGATTGAAAACAATTGAAAATAATTGATAAATAATTGAAACCAATTGAAAATAATTGAAAATAATTAAAACAATTGAAAATAATTGAAAATAATTGAAAACAATTGAAAATAATTGAAAATAATTGATAAATAATTGAAAACAATTGAAAATAATTGAAAATAATTGAAAACAATTGAAAACAATTGAAAATAATTGAAAATAATTGAAAACAATAGATAAATAATTGAAAACAATTGAAAATAATTGGAAATAATTGAAAATAATTGAAAACAATTTAAAATAATTGAAAATAATTAAAAACAATTTAAAATAATTGAAAATAATTGAAAATAATTGAAAATAATTGAAAACAATTGAAAATAATTGATAAATAATTGAAACCAATTGAAAACAATTGAAAATACTTGATAAATAATTGAAAACAATTGAAAATAATTGAAAATAATTAAAACAATTGAAAATAATTAAAAATAATTGATAAACAATTGAAAACAATTAAAAATAATTGATAATTAATTGAAAACAATTGAAAATAATTGGAAATAATTTAAAACAATTGATAAATAATTGAAAATAATTGAAAATAATTGAAAATGATTGAAAACAATTGAGAATAATTGATAAATAATTGAAACCAACAGAAAACAATTGAAAACAATTGATAAATAATTGAAAATAATTGAAAATAATTGAAAATAATTGAAAATAATTGAAAATAATTATAAATAATTGAAAACAATTGAAACAATTGAAAATAATTGAAAATAATTGAAAACAATTGAAAATAATTGAAAATAATTGAAAACAATTGATAAATAATTGAAAACAATTGAAAATAATTGAAAAGAATTGAAAATAATTGAAAATAATTGAAAACAATTGAAAATAATTGAAAATAATTGATAAATAATTGAAAACAATTGAAAATAATTGATAAATAATTGAAAACAATTGAAAATAATTTAAAATAATTTAAAACAATTGAAAATAATTGAAAATAATTGAAAATAAATGAAAACAATTGGTAAGTAATTGAAAACAATTGAAAATAATTGAAAATAATTGGAAAAAATTGAAAATAATTGAAAATAATTGAAAATAATTGAAAACAATTGAAAACAATTGAAAACAATTGAAAATAATTGATAAATAATTGAAACCAATTGAAAACAATTGAAAATAAGTGAAAATAATTGAAAACAATTGAAAACAATTGATAAATAATTGAAAACAATTGAAAACAATTGAAAATAATTGAAAACATTAGAAAATAATTGAAAATAATTAAAAATAATTGAAAATAATTGAAAATAATTGAAAATAATTGAAAACAATTGAAAACAATTGAAAACAATTGAAAACAATTGGAAATAATTGAAAATAATTGAAAATTATTGAAAATAATTGAAAATAATTATAAATAATTGAAAACAATTGAAAACAATTGAAAATAATTAAAACAATTGAAAATAATTGAAAATAATTGAAAACAATTGAAAATAATTGAAAATAATTGATAAATAATTGAAAACAATTGAAAATAATTGAAAATAATTGAAAACAATTGAAAACAATTGAAAATAATTGAAAATAATTGAAAACAATAGATAAATAATTGAAAACAATTGAAAATAATTGGAAATAATTGAAAATAATTGAAAACAATTTAAAATAATTGAAAATAATTAAAAACAATTTAAAATAATTGAAAATAATTGAAAATAATTGAAAATAATTGAAAACAATTGAAAATAATTGATAAATAATTGAAACCAATTGAAAACAATTGAAAATACTTGATAAATAATTGAAAACAATTGAAAATAATTGAAAATAATTAAAACAATTGAAAATAATTAAAAATAATTGATAAACAATTGAAAACAATTAAAAATAATTGATAATTAATTGAAAACAATTGAAAATAATTGGAAATAATTTAAAACAATTGATAAATAATTGAAAATAATTGAAAATAATTGAAAATGATTGAAAACAATTGAGAATAATTGATAAATAATTGAAACCAACAGAAAACAATTGAAAACAATTGATAAATAATTGAAAATAATTGAAAATAATTGAAAATAATTGAAAATAATTGAAAATAATTATAAATAATTGAAAACAATTGAAACAATTGAAAATAATTGAAAATAATTGAAAACAATTGAAAATAATTGAAAATAATTGAAAACAATTGATAAATAATTGAAAACAATTGAAAATAATTGAAAAGAATTGAAAATAATTGAAAATAATTGAAAACAATTGAAAATAATTGAAAATAATTGATAAATAATTGAAAACAATTGAAAATAATTGATAAATAATTGAAAACAATTGAAAATAATTTAAAATAATTTAAAACAATTGAAAATAATTGAAAATAATTGAAAATAAATGAAAACAATTGGTAAGTAATTGAAAACAATTGAAAATAATTGAAAATAATTGGAAAAAATTGAAAATAATTGAAAATAATTGAAAATAATTGAAAACAATTGAAAACAATTGAAAACAATTGAAAATAATTGATAAATAATTGAAACCAATTGAAAACAATTGAAAATAAGTGAAAATAATTGAAAACAATTGAAAACAATTGATAAATAATTGAAAACAATTGAAAACAATTGAAAATAATTGAAAACATTAGAAAATAATTGAAAATAATTAAAAATAATTGAAAATGATTGAAAATAATTGAAAATAATTGAAAACAATTGAAAACAATTGAAAACAATTGAAAACAATTGAAAACAATTGGAAATAATTGAAAATAATTGAAAATTATTGAAAATAATTGAAAATAATTATAAATAATTGAAAACAATTGAAAACAATTGAAAATAATTGAAAATAATTGAAAACAATTGAAAATAATTGAAAATAATTGAAAACAATTTATAAATAATTGAAAACAATTGAAAATAATTGAAAATAATTGAAAATAATTGAAAATAATTGAAAACAATTGAAAATAATTGAAAATAATTGAAAATAATTGATAAATAATGGAAAACAATTGAAAATAATTGATAAATAATTGAAAACAATTGAAAGTAATTGAAAATAATTGAAAACAATTGAAATTAATTGATAATAATTGATAAATAATTGAAAACAATTGAAAATAATTGAAAATAATTGAAAACAATTGAAAACAATTGAAAACAATTGAAAATAATTGAAAATAATTGAAAACAATAGATAAATAATTGAAAACAATTGAAAATAATTGGAAATAATTGAAAATAATTGCAAATAATTGAAAATAATTAAAAACAATTGAAAATAATTGAAAATAATTGAAAAAAATTGAAAATAATTGAAAACAATTGAAAATAATTGATAAATAATTGAAACCAATTGAAAACAATTGAAAATACTTGATAAATAATTGAAAACAATTGAAAATAATTGAAAATAATTAAAACAATTGAAAATAATTAAAAATAATTGATAAATAATTGAAAACAATTAAAAATAATTGATAAATAATTGAAAACAATTGAAAATAATTGAAAATAATTTAAAACAATTGATAAATAATTGAAAATAATTGAAAATAATTGAAAATGATTGAAAACAATTGAAAATCATTGATCAATAATTGAAACCAACAGAAAACAATTGAAAACAATTGATAAATAATTGAAAATAATTGAAAATAATTTAAAATAATTGAAAATAATTGAAAATAATTATAAATAATTGAAAACAATTGAAACAATTGAAAATAATTGAAAATAATTGATAACAATTGAAAATAATTGAAAATAATTGAAAACAATTGATAAATAATTGAAAACAATTGAAAATAATTGAAAAGAATTGAAAATAATTGAAAATAATTGAAAATAATTGAAAACATTTGAAAATAATTGAAAATAATTAAAAACAGTTGAAAATAATTGAAAATAATAGAAAACAATTGAAAATAATTGATAAATAATTTAAACCAATTGAAAACAATTGAAAATAATTGAAAATAATTGAAAACAATTGATAAATAATTGAAAACAATTGAAAACAATTGAAAATTATTGAAAATAATTGAAAACATTTGAAAATAATTGAAAATAATTAAAAACAATTGAAAATAATTGAAAATAATTGAAAATAATTGAAAACAATTGAAAATAATTGATAAATGATTGAAACCAATTGAAAACAATTGAAAATAATTGATAAATGATTGAAACCAATTGAAAACAATTGAAAATAATTGATAAATAATTGAAAAGAATTGAAATTAATTGATAAATAATTGAAAACAATTGAAAATAATTGAAAATAATTAAAACAATTGAAAATAATTAAAAATAATTGATAAATAATTGAAAGCAATTAAAAATAATTGATAAATAATTGAAAACAATTGAAAACAATTGAAAATAATTGAAAATAATTGAAAACAATTGATAAGTAATTGAAAACAATTGAAAACAATTGAAAATAATTGAAAATAATTGAAAACATTTGAAAATAATTGAAAATAATTAAAAACAATTGAAAATAATTGAAAATAATTGAAAATAATTGAAAATAATTGAAAACAATTGAAAATAATTGATAAATAATTGAAACCAATTGAAAACAATTGAAAATAATTGATAAATAATATAAACAATTGAAAATAATTGAAAATAATTCAAACAATTGAAAATAATTAAAAATAATTGATAAATAATTGAAAACAATTGAAAATAATTGAAAATAAATAAAACAATTGAAAATAATTAAAAATAATTGATAAATAAATGAAAACAATTGAAAACAATTGGAAATAATTGATAATAATTATAAATTAATGAAAATAATTGAAAATAATTTATACATAATTGATAAATAATTAATAAATAATTGAAAAAAATTGTAAATAATAATAAATAATTGAAAATAATTGATAAATAATTGAAAATAATTGAAAATAATTGATAAATAATTGAAAACAATTGAAAATAATTGATAAATAATTGAAACCAATTGAAAACAATTGAAAATACTTGATAAATAATTGAAAACAATTGAAAATAATTGAAAATAATTAAAACAATTGAAAATAATTAAAAATAATTGATAAATAATTGAAAACAATTAAAAATAATTGATAATTAATTGAAAACAATTGAAAATAATTGAAAATAATTGAAAATAATTTAAAACAATTGATAAATAATTGAAAATAATTGAAAATAATTGAAAATGATTGAAAACAATTGAAAATCATTGATCAATAATTGAAACCAACAGAAAACAATTGAAAACAATTGATAAATAATTGAAAATAATTGAAAATAATTTAAAATAATTGAAAATAATTGAAAATAATTATAAATAATTGAAAACAATTGAAACAATTGAAAATAATTGAAAATAATTGATAACAATTGAAAATAATTGAAAATAATTGAAAACAATTGATAAATAATTGAAAACAATTGAAAATAATTGAAAAGAATTGAAAATAATTGAAAATAATTGAAAATAATTGAAAACATTTGAAAATAATTGAAAATAATTAAAAACAGTTGAAAATAATTGAAAATAATAGAAAACAATTGAAAATAATTGATAAATAATTTAAACCAATTGAAAACAATTGAAAATAATTGAAAATAATTGAAAACAATTGATAAATAATTGAAAACAATTGAAAACAATTGAAAATTATTGAAAATAATTGAAAATAATTAAAAACAATTGAAAATAATTGAAAATAATTGAAAATAATTGAAAACAATTGAAAATAATTGATAAATGATTGAAACCAATTGAAAACAATTGAAAATAATTGATAAATGATTGAAACCAATTGAAAACAATTGAAAATAATTGATAAATAATTGAAAAGAATTGAAATTAATTGATAAATAATTGAAAACAATTGAAAATAATTGAAAATAATTAAAACAATTGAAAATAATTAAAAATAATTGATAAATAATTGAAAGCAATTAAAAATAATTGATAAATAATTGAAAACAATTGAAAACAATTGAAAATAATTGAAAATAATTGAAAACAATTGATAAGTAATTGAAAACAATTGAAAACAATTGAAAATAATTGAAAATAATTGAAAACATTTGAAAATAATTGAAAATAATTAAAAACAATTGAAAATAATTGAAAATAATTGAAAATAATTGAAAATAATTGAAAACAATTGAAAATAATTGATAAATAATTGAAACCAATTGAAAACAATTGAAAATAATTGATAAATAATATAAACAATTGAAAATAATTGAAAATAATTGAAACAATTGAAAATAATTAAAAATAATTGATAAATAATTGAAAACAATTAAAAATAATTGATAATTAATTGAAAACAATTGAAAATAATTGAAAATAATTGAAAATAATTTAAAACAATTGATAAATAATTGAAAATAATTGAAAATAATTGAAAATGATTGAAAACAATTGAAAATAATTGATAAATAATTGAAACCAACAGAAAACAATTGAAAACAATTGATAAATAATTGAAAATAATTGAAAATAATTGAAAATAATTGAAAATAATTGAAAATAATTATAAATAATTGAAAACAATTGAAACAATTGAAAATAATTGAAAATAATTGAAAACAATTGAAAATAATTGAAAATAATTGAAAACAATTGATAAATAATTGAAAACAATTGAAAATAATTGAAAAGAATTGAAAATAATTGAAAATAATTGAAAACAATTGAAAATAATTGAAAATAATTGATAAATAATTGAAAACAATTGAAAATAATTGATAAATAATTGAAAACAATTGAAAATAATTTAAAATAATTTAAAACAATTGAAAATAATTGAAAATAATTGAAAATAAATGAAAACAATTGGTAAGTAATTGAAAACAATTGAAAATAATTGAAAATAATTGGAAAAAATTGAAAATAATTGAAAATAATTGAAAATAATTGAAAACAATTGAAAACAATTGAAAACAATTGAAAATAATTGATAAATAATTGAAACCAATTGAAAACAATTGAAAATAAGTGAAAATAATTGAAAACAATTGAAAACAATTGATAAATAATTGAAAACAATTGAAAACAATTGAAAATAATTGAAAACATTAGAAAATAATTGAAAATAATTAAAAATAATTGAAAATGATTGAAAATAATTGAAAATAATTGAAAACAATTGAAAACAATTGAAAACAATTGAAAACAATTGAAAACAATTGGAAATAATTGAAAATAATTGAAAATTATTGAAAATAATTGAAAATAATTATAAATAATTGAAAACAATTGAAAACAATTGAAAATAATTGAAAATAATTGAAAACAATTGAAAATAATTGAAAATAATTGAAAACAATTTATAAATAATTGAAAACAATTGAAAATAATTGAAAATAATTGAAAATAATTGAAAATAATTGAAAACAATTGAAAATAATTGAAAATAATTGAAAATAATTGATAAATAATGGAAAACAATTGAAAATAATTGATAAATAATTGAAAACAATTGAAAGTAATTGAAAATAATTGAAAACAATTGAAATTAATTGATAATAATTGATAAATAATTGAAAACAATTGAAAATAATTGAAAATAATTGAAAACAATTGAAAACAATTGAAAACAATTGAAAATAATTGAAAATAATTGAAAACAATAGATAAATAATTGAAAACAATTGAAAATAATTGGAAATAATTGAAAATAATTGCAAATAATTGAAAATAATTAAAAACAATTGAAAATAATTGAAAATAATTGAAAAAAATTGAAAATAATTGAAAACAATTGAAAATAATTGATAAATAATTGAAACCAATTGAAAACAATTGAAAATACTTGATAAATAATTGAAAACAATTGAAAATAATTGAAAATAATTAAAACAATTGAAAATAATTAAAAATAATTGATAAATAATTGAAAACAATTAAAAATAATTGATAAATAATTGAAAACAATTGAAAATAATTGAAAATAATTTAAAACAATTGATAAATAATTGAAAATAATTGAAAATAATTGAAAATGATTGAAAACAATTGAAAATCATTGATCAATAATTGAAACCAACAGAAAACAATTGAAAACAATTGATAAATAATTGAAAATAATTGAAAATAATTTAAAATAATTGAAAATAATTGAAAATAATTATAAATAATTGAAAACAATTGAAACAATTGAAAATAATTGAAAATAATTGATAACAATTGAAAATAATTGAAAATAATTGAAAACAATTGATAAATAATTGAAAACAATTGAAAATAATTGAAAAGAATTGAAAATAATTGAAAATAATTGAAAATAATTGAAAACATTTGAAAATAATTGAAAATAATTAAAAACAGTTGAAAATAATTGAAAATAATAGAAAACAATTGAAAATAATTGATAAATAATTTAAACCAATTGAAAACAATTGAAAATAATTGAAAATAATTGAAAACAATTGATAAATAATTGAAAACAATTGAAAACAATTGAAAATTATTGAAAATAATTGAAAACATTTGAAAATAATTGAAAATAATTAAAAACAATTGAAAATAATTGAAAATAATTGAAAATAATTGAAAACAATTGAAAATAATTGATAAATGATTGAAACCAATTGAAAACAATTGAAAATAATTGATAAATGATTGAAACCAATTGAAAACAATTGAAAATAATTGATAAATAATTGAAAAGAATTGAAATTAATTGATAAATAATTGAAAACAATTGAAAATAATTGAAAATAATTAAAACAATTGAAAATAATTAAAAATAATTGATAAATAATTGAAAGCAATTAAAAATAATTGATAAATAATTGAAAACAATTGAAAACAATTGAAAATAATTGAAAATAATTGAAAACAATTGATAAGTAATTGAAAACAATTGAAAACAATTGAAAATAATTGAAAATAATTGAAAACATTTGAAAATAATTGAAAAT
Organism: Andrena bucephala; assembly: GCA_947577245.1. Classification (NCBI taxonomy): domain Eukaryota; kingdom Metazoa; phylum Arthropoda; class Insecta; order Hymenoptera; family Andrenidae; genus Andrena; species Andrena bucephala. Next base: position 61,550,507 of record OX387717.1, read on the forward strand.
AATTAAAAACAATTGAAAATAATTGAAAATAATTGAAAATAATTGAAAATAATTGAAAACAATTGAAAATAATTGATAAATAATTGAAACCAATTGAAAACAATTGAAAATAATTGATAAATAATATAAACAATTGAAAATAATTGAAAATAATTCAAACAATTGAAAATAATTAAAAATAATTGATAAATAATTGAAAACAATTGAAAATAATTGAAAATAAATAAAACAATTGAAAATAATTAAAAATAATTGATAAATAAATGAAAACAATTGAAAACAATTGGAAATAATTGATAATAATTATAAATTAATGAAAATAATTGAAAATAATTTATACATAATTGATAAATAATTAATAAATAATTGAAAAAAATTGTAAATAATAATAAATAATTGAAAATAATTGATAAATAATTGAAAATAATTGAAAATAATTGATAAATAATTGAAAACAATTGAAAATAATTGAAAATAATTAAAACAATTGAAAACAATTGAAAATAATTGATAAATAATTGAAACCAATTGAAAACAATTGAAAATAATTGAAAATAATGGAAAACAATTGAAAACAATTGATAAATAATTGAAAACAATTGAAAACAATTGAAAATAATTGAAAATAATTGAAAACAATAGATAAATAATTGAAAACAATTGAAAATAATTGGAAATAATTGAAAATAATTGAAAACAATTTAAAATAATTGAAAATAATTAAAAACAATTTAAAATAATTGAAAATAATTGAAAATAATTGAAAATAATTGAAAACAATTGAAAATAATTGATAAATAATTGAAACCAATTGAAAACAATTGAAAATACTTGATAAATAATTGAAAACAATTGAAAATAATTGAAAATAATTAAAACAATTGAAAATAATTAAAAATAATTGATAAATAATTGAAAACAATTAAAAATAATTGATAATTAATTGAAAACAATTGAAAATAATTGAAAATAATTGAAAATAATTTAAAACAATTGATAAATAATTGAAAATAATTGAAAATAATTGAAAATGATTGAAAACAATTGAAAATAATTGATAAATAATTGAAACCAACAGAAAACAATTGAAAACAATTGATAAATAATTGAAAATAATTGAAAATAATTGAAAATAATTGAAAATAATTATAAATAATTGAAAACAATTGAAACAATTGAAAATAATTGAAAACATTAGAAAATAATTGAAAATAATTAAAAATAATTGAAAATAATTGAAAATAATTGAAAATAATTGAAAACAATTGAAAACAATTGAAAACAATTGAAAACAATTGGAAATAATTGAAAATAATTGAAAATTATTGAAAATAATTGAAAATAATTATAAATAATTGAAAACAATTGAAAACAATTGAAAATAATTGAAAATAATTGAAAACAATTGAAAATAATTGAAAATAATTGAAAACAATTGATAAATAATTGAAAACAATTGAAAACAATTGAAAATTATTGAAAATAATTGAAAACATTTGAAAATAATTGAAAATAATTAAAAACAATTGAAAATAATTGAAAATAATTGAAAATAATTGAAAACAATTGAAAATAATTGATAAATGATTGAAACCAATTGAAAACAATTGAAAATAATTGATAAATGATTGAAACCAATTGAAAACAATTGAAAATAATTGATAAATAATTGAAAAGAATTGAAATTAATTGATAAATAATTGAAAACAATTGAAAATAATTGAAAATAATTAAAACAATTGAAAATAATTAAAAATAATTGATAAATAATTGAAAGCAATTAAAAATAATTGATAAATAATTGAAAACAATTGAAAACAATTGAAAATAATTGAAAATAATTGAAAACAATTGATAAGTAATTGAAAACAATTGAAAACAATTGAAAATAATTGAAAATAATTGAAAACATTTGAAAATAATTGAAAATAATTAAAAACAATTGAAAATAATTGAAAATAATTGAAAATAATTGAAAATAATTGAAAACAATTGAAAATAATTGATAAATAATTGAAACCAATTGAAAACAATTGAAAATAATTGATAAATAATATAAACAATTGAAAATAATTGAAAATAATTCAAACAATTGAAAATAATTAAAAATAATTGATAAATAATTGAAAACAATTGAAAATAATTGAAAATAAATAAAACAATTGAAAATAATTAAAAATAATTGATAAATAAATGAAAACAATTGAAAACAATTGGAAATAATTGATAATAATTATAAATTAATGAAAATAATTGAAAATAATTTATACATAATTGATAAATAATTAATAAATAATTGAAAAAAATTGTAAATAATAATAAATAATTGAAAATAATTGATAAATAATTGAAAATAATTGAAAATAATTGATAAATAATTGAAAACAATTGAAAATAATTGAAAATAATTAAAACAATTGAAAACAATTGAAAACAATTGAAAATAATTGATAAATAATTGAAACCAATTGAAAACAATTGAAAATAATTGAAAATAATTGAAAACAATTGAAAACAATTGATAAATAATTGAAAACAATTGAAAACAATTGAAAATAATTGAAAATAATTGAAAACAATAGATAAATAATTGAAAACAATTGAAAATAATTGGAAATAATTGAAAATAATTGAAAACAATTTAAAATAATTGAAAATAATTAAAAACAATTTAAAATAATTGAAAATAATTGAAAATAATTGAAAATAATTGAAAACAATTGAAAATAATTGATAAATAATTGAAACCAATTGAAAACAATTGAAAATACTTGATAAATAATTGAAAACAATTGAAAATAATTGAAAATAATTAAAACAATTGAAAATAATTAAAAATAATTGATAAATAATTGAAAACAATTAAAAATAATTGATAATTAATTGAAAACAATTGAAAATAATTGAAAATAATTGAAAATAATTTAAAACAATTGATAAATAATTGAAAATAATTGAAAATAATTGAAAATGATTGAAAACAATTGAAAATAATTGATAAATAATTGAAACCAACAGAAAACAATTGAAAACAATTGAAAATAATTGAAAATAATTGAAAATAATTGAAAATAATTATAAATAATTGAAAACAATTGAAACAATTGAAAATAATTGAAAATAATTGAAAACAATTGAAAATAATTGAAAATAATTGAAAACAATTGATAAATAATTGAAAACAATTGAAAATAATTGAAAAGAATTGAAAATAATTGAAAATAATTGAAAACAATTGAAAATAATTGAAAATAATTGATAAATAATTGAAAACAATTGAAAATAATTGATAAATAATTGAAAACAATTGAAAATAATTTAAAATAATTTAAAACAATTGAAAATAATTGAAAATAATTGAAAATAATTGAAAACAATTGGTAAGTAATTGAAAACAATTGAAAATAATTGAAAATAATTGGAAAAAATTGAAAATAATTGAAAATAATTGAAAATAATTGAAAACAATTGAAAACAATTGAAAACAATTGAAAATAATTGATAAATAATTGAAAACAATTGAAAATAATTGAAAATAATTCAAACAATTGAAAATAATTAAAAATAATTGATAAATAATTGAAAACAATTGAAAATAATTGAAAATAAATAAAACATTTGAAAATAATTAAAAATAATTGATAAATAAATGAAAACAAATGAAAACAATTGAAAACAATTGAAAACAATTGGAAATAATTGAAAATAATTATAAATTATTGAAAATAATTGAAAAGAATTGAAAATAATTATAAATAATTGAAAATAATTGAAAATAGTTGAAAATAATTGATAAATAATTGAAAATAATTATAAATAATTGAAAATAATTGAAAATATTTGAAAATATTTGAAAATAATTGAAAATAATTATAAATAATTGAAAACAATTGAAAACAATTGAAAATAACTGAAACCAATTGAAAACAATTGAAAATAATTGATAAATAATTGAAAACAATTGAAAATAATTGAAAATAATTAAAACAATTGAAAATAATTAAAAATAATTGATAAATAATTGAAACAATTAAAAATAATTGATAAATAATTGAAACAATTGAAAATAATTGAAAATAATTGATAACAATTGATAAATAATTGAAAATGATTGAAAACAATTGAAAATAATTGATAAATAATTGAAACCAATTGAAAACAATTGAAAATAAGTGAAAATAATTGAAAACAATTGAAAACAATTGATAAATAATTGAAAACAATTGAAAACAATTGAAAATAATTGAAAATAATTGAAAACATTAGAAAATAATTGAAAATAATTAAAAATAATTGAAAATAATTGAAAATAATTGAATATAATTGAAAACAATTGAAAACAATTGAAAACAATTGAAAACAATTGGAAATAATTGAAAATAATTGAAAATTATTGAAAATAATTGAAAATAATTATAAATAATTAAAAACAATTGAAAACAATTGAAAATAATTGAAAATAATTGAAAATAATTGAAAACAATTGAAAACAATTGAAAATAATTGAAAATAATTGAAAACAATAGATAAATAATTGAAAACAATTGAAAATAATTGGAAATAATTGAAAATAATTGAAAACAATTTAAAATAATTGAAAATAATTAAAAACAATTTAAAATAATTGAAAATAATTGAAAATAATTGAAAATAATTGAAAACAATTGAAAATAATTGATAAATAATTGAAACCAATTGAAAACAATTGAAAATACTTGATAAATAATTGAAAACAATTGAAAATAATTGAAAATAATTAAAACAATTGAAAATAATTAAAAATAATTGATAAATAATTGAAAACAATTAAAAATAATTGATAATTAATTGAAAACAATTGAAAATAATTGAAAATAATTGAAAATAATTTAAAACAATTGATAAATAATTGAAAATAATTGAAAATAATTGAAAATGATTGAAAACAATTGAAAATAATTGATAAATAATTGAAACCAACAGAAAACAATTGAAAACAATTGATAAATAATTGAAAATAATTGAAAATAATTGAAAATAATTGAAAATAATTATAAATAATTGAAAACAATTGAAACAATTGAAAATAATTGAAAATAATTGAAAACAATTGAAAATAATTGAAAATAATTGAAAACAATTGATAAATAATTGAAAACAATTGAAAATAATTGAAAAGAATTGAAAATAATTGAAAATAATTGAAAACAATTGAAAATAATTGAAAATAATTGATAAATAATTGAAAACAATTGAAAATAATTGATAAATAATTGAAAACAATTGAAAATAATTTAAAATAATTTAAAACAATTGAAAATAATTGAAAATAATTGAAAATAATTGAAAACAATTGGTAAGTAATTGAAAACAATTGAAAATAATTGAAAATAATTGGAAAAAATTGAAAATAATTGAAAATAATTGAAAATAATTGAAAACAATTGAAAACAATTGAAAACAATTGAAAATAATTGAAAACAATTGAAAACAATTGAAAACAATTGGAAATAATTGAAAATAATTATAAATTATTGAAAATAATTGAAAAGAATTGAAAATAATTATAAATAATTGAAAATAATTGAAAATAGTTGAAAATAATTGATAAATAATTGAAAATAATTATAAATAATTGAAAATAATTGAAAATATTTGAAAATATTTGAAAATAATTGAAAATAATTATAAATAATTGAAAACAATTGAAAACAATTGAAAATAATTGAAACCAATTGAAAACAATTGAAAATAATTGATAAATAATTGAAAACAATTGAAAATAATTGAAAATAATTAAAACAATTGAAAATAATTAAAAATAATTGATAAATAATTGAAACAATTAAAAATAATTGATAAATAATTGAAACAATTGATAATAATTGAAAATAATTGATAACAATTGATAAATAATTGAAAATGATTGACAACAATTGAAAATAATTGATAAATAATTGAAACCAATTGAAAACAATTGAAAATAAGTGAAAATAATTGAAAACAATTGAAAACAATTGATAAATAATTGAAAACAATTGAAAACAATTGAAAATAATTGAAAATAATTGAAAACATTAGAAAATAATTGAAAATAATTAAAAATAATTGAAAATAATTGAAAATAATTGAAAATAATTGAAAACAATTGAAAACAATTGAAAACAATTGAAAACAATTGGAAATAATTGAAAATAATTGAAAATTATTGAAAATAATTGAAAATTATTGAAAATAATTGAAAATAATTATAAATAATTGAAAACAATTGAAAACAATTGAAAATAATTGAAAATAATTGAAAACAATTAAAAATAATTGAAAATAATTGAAAACAATTGATAAATAATTGAAAACAATTGAAAATAATTGAAAATAATTGAAAATAATTGAAAATAATTGAAAACAAATGAAAATAATTGAAAATAATTGAAAATAATTGATAAATAATTGAAAACAATTGAAAATAATTGATAAATAATTGAAAACAATTGAAAGTAATTGAAAATAATTGAAAACAATTGAAATTAATTGATAATAATTGATAAATAATTGAAAACAATTGAAAATAATTGAAAATAATTGAAAACAATTGAAAACAATTGAAAACAATTGAAAATAATTGAAAATAATTGAAAACAATAGATAAATAATTGAAAACAATTGAAAATAATTGGAAATAATTGAAAATAATTGAAAATAATTGAAAATAATTAAAAACAATTGAAAATAATTGAAAATAATTGAAAACAATTGAAAATAATTGAAAATAATTAAAACAATTGAAAATAATTAAAAATAACTGATAAATAATTGAAAACAATTAAAAATAATTGATAAATAATTGAAAACAATTGAAAATAATTGAAAATAATTTAAAACAATTGATAAATAATTGAAAATAATTGAAAACAATTGAAAATAATTGATAAATGATTGAAACCAATTGAAAACAATTGAAAATAATTGATAAATAATTGAAAACAATTGAAAATAATTGAAAATAATTAAAACAGTTGAAAATAATTAAAAATAATTGATAAATAATTGAAAACAATTAAAAATAATTGATAAATAATTGAAAACAATTGAAAACAATTGAAAATAATTGATAAATAATTGAAAACAATTGAAAATAATTGAAAATAAATAGAACAATTGAAAATAATTAAAATAATTGATAAATAATTGAAAACAGTTAAAAATAATTGATAAATAATTGAAAACAATTGAAAATAATTGAAAATAATTGATAACAATTTATAAATAATTGAAAATGATTGAAAACAATTGAAAATAATTGAAATCAATTGAAAATAATTGAAAATAATTGAAAATAATTGAAAATAATTGAAAATAATTGAAAACAATTGAAAATAACTGATAAATAATTGAAAACAATTGAAATTAATTGATAAATAATTGAAAACAATTGAAAATAATTGAAAATAATTAAAACAATTGAAAATAATTAAAAATAATTGATAAATAATTGAAAGCAATTAAAAATAAATGATAAATAATTGAAAACAATTGAAAACAATTGAAAATAATTGAAAATAATTGAAAACAATTGATAAGTAATTGAAAACAATTGAAAACAATTGAAAATAATTGAAAATAATTGAAAACATTTGAAAATAATTGAAAATAATTAAAAACAATTGAAAATAATTGAAAATAATTGAAAATAATTGAAAATAATTGAAAACAATTGAAAATAATTGATAAATAATTGAAACCAATTGAAAACAATTGAAAATAATTGATAAATAATTGAAAACAATTGAAAATAATTGAAAATAATTCAAACAATTGAAAATAATTAAAAATAATTGATAAATAATTGAAAACAATTGAAAATAATTGAAAATAAATAAAACAATTGAAAATAATTAAAAATAATTGATAAATAAATGAAAACAATTGAAAACATTTGGAAATAATTGATAATAATTATAAATTAATGAAAATAATTGAAAATAATTGATACATAATTGATAAATAATTAATAAATAATTGAAAAAAATTGTAAATAATAATAAATAATTGAAAATAATTGATAAATAATTGAAAATAATTGAAAATAATTGATAAATAATTGAAAACATTTGAAAATAATTGAAAATAATTAAAACAATTGAAAACAACTGAAAATAATTGATAAATAATTGAAACCAATTGAAAACAATTGAAAATAATTGAAAATAATTGAAAACAATTGAAAACAATTGATAAATAATTGAAAACAATTGAAAACAATTGAAAATAATTGAAAATAATTGAAAACAATTGAAAACAATTGAAAACAATTGAAAACAATTGGAAATAATTGAAAATAATTGAAAATTATTGAAAATAATTGAAAATAATTATAAATAATTGAAAACAATTGAAAACAATTGAAAATAATTGAAAACAATTGAAAATAATTGAAAATAATTGAAAACAATTGATAAATAATTGAAAACAATTGAAAATAATTGAAAATAATTGAAAATAATTGAAAACAATTGAAAATAATAGAAAATAATTGAAAATAATTTAAAATAATTGAAAATAATTGAAAACAATTGGTAAGTAATTGAAAACAATTGAAAATAATTGAAAATAATTGGAAAAAATTGAAAATAACTGAAAATAATTGAAAATAATTGAAAACAATTGAAAACAATTGAAAACAATTGAAAATAATTGATAAATAATTGAAAACAATTGAAAATAATTGAAAATAATTCAAACAATTGAAAATAATTAAAAATAATTGATAAATAATAGAAAACAATTGAAAATAATTGAAAATAAATAAAACATTCGAAAATAATTAAAAATAATTGATAAATAAATGAAAACAATTGAAAACAATTGAAAACAATTGAAAATAATTGAAAATAATTATAAATAATTGAAAACAATTGAAACAATTGAAAATAATTGAAAATAATTGAAAACAATTGAAAATAATTGAAAATAATTGAAAACAATTGATAAATAATTGAAAACAATTGAAAATAATTGAAAAGAATTGAAAATAATTGAAAATAATTGAAAACAATTGAAAATAATTGAAAATAATTGATAAATAATTGAAAACAATTGAAAATAATTGATAAATAATTGAAAACAATTGAAAATAATTTAAAATAATTTAAAACAATTGAAAATAATTGAAAATAATTGAAAATAATTGAAAACAATTGGTAAGTAATTGAAAACAATTGAAAATAATTGAAAATAATTGGAAAAATTGAAAATAATTGAAAATAATTGAAAATAATTGAAAACAATTGAAAACAATTGAAAACAATTGAAAATAATTGATAAATAATTGAAAACAATTGAAAATAATTGAAAATAATTAAAACAATTGAAAATAATTAAAAATAATTGATAAATAATTGAAAACAATTAAAAATAATTGATAATTAATTGAAAACAATTGAAAATAATTGAAAATAATTGAAAATAATTTAAAACAATTGATAAATAATTGAAAATAATTGAAAATAATTGAAAATGATTGAAAACAATTGAAAATAATTGATAAATAATTGAAACCAACAGAAAACAATTGAAAACAATTGATAAATAATTGAAAATAATTGAAAATAATTGAAAATAATTGAAAATAATTATAAATAATTGAAAACAATTGAAACAATTGAAAATAATTGAAAATAATTGAAAACAATTGAAAATAATTGAAAATAATTGAAAACAATTGATAAATAATTGAAAACAATTGAAAATAATTGAAAAGAATTGAAAATAATTGAAAATAATTGAAAACAATTGAAAATAATTGAAAATAATTGATAAATAATTGAAAACAATTGAAAATAATTGATAAATAATTGAAAACAATTGAAAATAATTTAAAATAATTTAAAACAATTGAAAATAATTGAAAATAATTGAAAATAATTGAAAACAATTGGTAAGTAATTGAAAACAATTGAAAATAATTGAAAATAATTGGAAAAAATTGAAAATAATTGAAAATAATTGAAAATAATTGAAAACAATTGAAAACAATTGAAAACAATTGAAAATAATTGATAAATAATTGAAAACAATTGAAAATAATTGAAAATAATTCAAACAATTGAAAATAATTAAAAATAATTGATAAATAATTGAAAACAATTGAAAATAATTGAAAATAAATAAAACATTTGAAAATAATTAAAAATAATTGATAAATAAATGAAAACAAATGAAAACAATTGAAAACAATTGAAAACAATTGGAAATAATTGAAAATAATTATAAATTATTGAAAATAATTGAAAAGAATTGAAAATAATTATAAATAATTGAAAATAATTGAAAATAGTTGAAAATAATTGATAAATAATTGAAAATAATTATAAATAATTGAAAATAATTGAAAATATTTGAAAATATTTGAAAATAATTGGAAAATAATTATAAATAATTGAAAACAATTGAAAACAATTGAAAATAATTGAAACCAATTGAAAACAATTGAAAATAATTGATAAATAATTGAAAACAATTGAAAATAATTGAAAATAATTAAAACAATTGAAAATAATTAAAAATAATTGATAAATAATTGAAACAATTAAAAATAATTGATAAATAATTGAAACAATTGAAAATAATTGAAAATAATTGATAACAATTGATAAATAATTGAAAATGATTGAAAACAATTGAAAATAATTGATAAATAATTGAAACCAATTGAAAACAATTGAAAATAAGTGAAAATAATTGAAAACAATTGAAAACAATTGATAAATAATTGAAAACAATTGAAAACAATTGAAAATAATTGAAAATAATTGAAAACATTAGAAAATAATTGAAAATAATTAAAAATAATTGAAAATAATTGAAAATAATTGAATATAATTGAAAACAATTGAAAACAATTGAAAACAATTGAAAACAATTGGAAATAATTGAAAATAATTGAAAATTATTGAAAATAATTGAAAATAATTATAAATAATTAAAAACAATTGAAAACAATTGAAAATAATTGAAAATAATTGAAAATAATTGAAAACAATTGAAAACAATTGAAAATAATTGAAAATAATTGAAAACAATAGATAAATAATTGAAAACAATTGAAAATAATTGGAAATAATTGAAAATAATTGAAAACAATTTAAAATAATTGAAAATAATTAAAAACAATTTAAAATAATTGAAAATAATTGAAAATAATTGAAAATAATTGAAAACAATTGAAAATAATTGATAAATAATTGAAACCAATTGAAAACAATTGAAAATACTTGATAAATAATTGAAAACAATTGAAAATAATTGAAAATAATTAAAACAATTGAAAATAATTAAAAATAATTGATAAATAATTGAAAACAATTAAAAATAATTGATAATTAATTGAAAACAATTGAAAATAATTGAAAATAATTGAAAATAATTTAAAACAATTGATAAATAATTGAAAATAATTGAAAATAATTGAAAATGATTGAAAACAATTGAAAATAATTGATAAATAATTGAAACCAACAGAAAACAATTGAAAACAATTGATAAATAATTGAAAATAATTGAAAATAATTGAAAATAATTGAAAATAATTATAAATAATTGAAAACAATTGAAACAATTGAAAATAATTGAAAATAATTGAAAACAATTGAAAATAATTGAAAATAATTGAAAACAATTGATAAATAATTGAAAACAATTGAAAATAATTGAAAAGAATTGAAAATAATTGAAAATAATTGAAAACAATTGAAAATAATTGAAAATAATTGATAAATAATTGAAAACAATTGAAAATAATTGATAAATAATTGAAAACAATTGAAAATAATTTAAAATAATTTAAAACAATTGAAAATAATTGAAAATAATTGAAAATAATTGAAAACAATTGGTAAGTAATTGAAAACAATTGAAAATAATTGAAAATAATTGGAAAAAATTGAAAATAATTGAAAATAATTGAAAATAATTGAAAACAATTGAAAACAATTGAAAACAATTGAAAATAATTGAAAACAATTGAAAACAATTGAAAACAATTGGAAATAATTGAAAATAATTATAAATTATTGAAAATAATTGAAAAGAATTGAAAATAATTATAAATAATTGAAAATAATTGAAAATAGTTGAAAATAATTGATAAATAATTGAAAATAATTATAAATAATTGAAAATAATTGAAAATATTTGAAAATATTTGAAAATAATTGAAAATAATTATAAATAATTGAAAACAATTGAAAACAATTGAAAATAATTGAAACCAATTGAAAACAATTGAAAATAATTGATAAATAATTGAAAACAATTGAAAATAATTGAAAATAATTAAAACAATTGAAAATAATTAAAAATAATTGATAAATAATTGAAACAATTAAAAATAATTGATAAATAATTGAAACAATTGATAATAATTGAAAATAATTGATAACAATTGATAAATAATTGAAAATGATTGACAACAATTGAAAATAATTGATAAATAATTGAAACCAATTGAAAACAATTGAAAATAAGTGAAAATAATTGAAAACAATTGAAAACAATTGATAAATAATTGAAAACAATTGAAAACAATTGAAAATAATTGAAAATAATTGAAAACATTAGAAAATAATTGAAAATAATTAAAAATAATTGAAAATAATTGAAAATAATTGAAAATAATTGAAAACAATTGAAAACAATTGAAAACAATTGAAAACAATTGGAAATAATTGAAAATAATTGAAAATTATTGAAAATAATTGAAAATAATTATAAATAATTGAAAACAATTGAAAACAATTGAAAATAATTGAAAATAATTGAAAACAATTAAAAATAATTGAAAATAATTGAAAACAATTGATAAATAATTGAAAACAATTGAAAATAATTGAAAATAATTGAAAATAATTGAAAATAATTGAAAACAAATGAAAATAATTGAAAATAATTGAAAATAATTGATAAATTATTGAAAACAATTGAAAATAATTGATAAATAATTGAAAACAATTGAAAGTAATTGAAAATAATTGAAAACAATTGAAATTAATTGATAATAATTGATAAATAATTGAAAACAATTGAAAATAATTGAAAATAATTGAAAACAATTGAAAACAATTGAAAACAATTGAAAATAATTGAAAATAATTGAAAACAATAGATAAATAATTGAAAACAATTGAAAATAATTGGAAATAATTGAAAATAATTGAAAATAATTGAAAATAATTAAAAACAATTGAAAATAATTGAAAATAATTGAAAACAATTGAAAATAATTGAAAATAATTAAAACAATTGAAAATAATTAAAAATAACTGATAAATAATTGAAAACAATTAAAAATAATTGATAAATAATTGAAAACAATTGAAAATAATTGAAAATAATTTAAAACAATTGATAAATAATTGAAAATAATTGAAAACAATTGAAAATAATTGATAAATGATTGAAACCAATTGAAAACAATTGAAAATAATTGATAAATAATTGAAAACAATTGAAAATAATTGAAAATAATTAAAACAGTTGAAAATAATTAAAAATAATTGATAAATAATTGAAAACAATTAAAAATAATTGATAAATAATTGAAAACAATTGAAAACAATTGAAAATAATTGATAAATAATTGAAAACAATTGAAAATAATTGAAAATAAATAGAACAATTGAAAATAATTAAAATAATTGATAAATAATTGAAAACAGTTAAAAATAATTGATAAATAATTGAAAACAATTGAAAATAATTGAAAATAATTGATAACAATTTATAAATAATTGAAAATGATTGAAAACAATTGAAAATAATTGAAATCAATTGAAAATAATTGAAAATAATTGAAAATAATTGAAAATAATTGAAAATAATTGAAAACAATTGAAAATAACTGATAAATAATTGAAAACAATTGAAATTAATTGATAAATAATTGAAAACAATTGAAAATAATTGAAAATAATTAAAACAATTGAAAATAATTAAAAATAATTGATAAATAATTGAAAGCAATTAAAAATAAATGATAAATAATTGAAAACAATTGAAAACAATTGAAAATAATTGAAAATAATTGAAAACAATTGATAAGTAATTGAAAACAATTGAAAACAATTGAAAATAATTGAAAATAATTGAAAACATTTGAAAATAATTGAAAATAATTAAAAACAATTGAAAATAATTGAAAATAATTGAAAATAATTGAAAATAATTGAAAACAATTGAAAATAATTGATAAATAATTGAAACCAATTGAAAACAATTGAAAATAATTGATAAATAATTGAAAACAATTGAAAATAATTGAAAATAATTCAAACAATTGAAAATAATTAAAAATAATTGATAAATAATTGAAAACAATTGAAAATAATTGAAAATAAATAAAACAATTGAAAATAATTAAAAATAATTGATAAATAAATGAAAACAATTGAAAACATTTGGAAATAATTGATAATAATTATAAATTAATGAAAATAATTGAAAATAATTGATACATAATTGATAAATAATTAATAAATAATTGAAAAAAATTGTAAATAATAATAAATAATTGAAAATAATTGATAAATAATTGAAAATAATTGAAAATAATTGATAAATAATTGAAAACATTTGAAAATAATTGAAAATAATTAAAACAATTGAAAACAACTGAAAATAATTGATAAATAATTGAAACCAATTGAAAACAATTGAAAATAATTGAAAATAATTGAAAACAATTGAAAACAATTGATAAATAATTGAAAACAATTGAAAACAATTGAAAATAATTGAAAATAATTGAAAACAATTGAAAACAATTGAAAACAATTGAAAACAATTGGAAATAATTGAAAATAATTGAAAATTATTGAAAATAATTGAAAATAATTATAAATAATTGAAAACAATTGAAAACAATTGAAAATAATTGAAAACAATTGAAAATAATTGAAAATAATTGAAAACAATTGATAAATAATTGAAAACAATTGAAAATAATTGAAAATAATTGAAAATAATTGAAAACAATTGAAAATAATAGAAAATAATTGAAAATAATTTAAAATAATTGAAAATAATTGAAAACAATTGGTAAGTAATTGAAAACAATTGAAAATAATTGAAAATAATTGGAAAAAATTGATAATAACTGAAAATAATTGAAAATAATTGAAAACAATTGAAAACAATTGAAAACAATTGAAAATAATTGATAAATAATTGAAAACAATTGAAAATAATTGAAAATAATTCAAACAATTGAAAATAATTAAAAATAATTGATAAATAATAGAAAACAATTGAAAATAATTGAAAATAAATAAAACATTCGAAAATAATTAAAAATAATTGATAAATAAATGAAAACAATTGAAAACAATTGAAAACAATTGAAAATAATTGAAAATAATTATAAATAATTGAAAACAATTGAAACAATTGAAAATAATTGAAAATAATTGAAAACAATTGAAAATAATTGAAAATAATTGAAAACAATTGATAAATAATTGAAAACAATTGAAAATAATTGAAAAGAATTGAAAATAATTGAAAATAATTGAAAACAATTGAAAATAATTGAAAATAATTGATAAATAATTGAAAACAATTGAAAATAATTGATAAATAATTGAAAACAATTGAAAATAATTTAAAATAATTTAAAACAATTGAAAATAATTGAAAATAATTGAAAATAATTGAAAACAATTGGTAAGTAATTGAAAACAATTGAAAATAATTGAAAATAATTGGAAAAATTGAAAATAATTGAAAATAATTGAAAATAATTGAAAACAATTGAAAACAATTGAAAACAATTGAAAATAATTGATAAATAATTGAAAACAATTGAAAATAATTGAAAATAATTCAAACAATTGAAAATAATTAAAAATAATTGATAAATAATTGAAAACAATTAAAAATAATTGAAAATAAATAAAACATTTGAAAATAATTAAAAATAATTGATAAATAAATGAAAACAATTGAAAACAATTGAAAACAATTGAAAACAATTGGAAATAATTGAAAATAATTATAAATTATTGAAAATAATTGAAAAGAATTGAAAATAATTATAAATAATTGAAAATAATTGAAAATAGTTGAAAATAATTGATAAATAATTGAAAATAATTATAAATAATTGAAAATAATTGAAAATATTTGAAAATATTTGAAATAATTGAAAATAATTATAAATAATTGAAAACAATTGAAAACAATTGAAACTAATTGAAACCAATTGAAAACAATTGAAAATAATTGATAAATAATTGAAAACAATTGAAAATAATTGAAAATAATTAAAACAATTGAAAATAATTAAAAATAATTGATAAATAATTGAAACAATTAAAAATAATTGATAAATAATTGAAAACAATTGAAAATAATTGAAAATAATTGATAACAATTGATAAATAATTGAAAATGATTGAAAACAATTGAAAATAATTGATAAATAATTGAAACCAATTGAAAACAATTGAAAATAAGTGAAAATAATTGAAAACAATTGAAAACAATTGATAAATAATTGAAAACAATTGAAAACAATTGAAAATAATTGAAAATAATTGAAAACATTAGAAAATAATTGAAAATAATTAAAAATAATTGAAAATAATTGAAAATAATTGAAAATAATTGAAAACAATTGAAAACAATTGAAAACAATTGAAAACAATTGGAAATAATTGAAAATAATTGAAAATTATTGAAAATAATTGAAAATAATTATAAATAATTGAAAACAATTGAAAACAATTGAAAATAATTGAAAATAATTGAAAACAATTAAAAATAATTGAAAATAATTGAAAACAATTGATAAATAATTGAAAACAATTGAAAATAATTGAAAATAATTGAAAATAATTGAAAATAATTGAAAACAATTGAAAATAATTGAAAATAATTGAAAATAATTGATAAATAATTGAAAACAATTGAAAATAATTGATAAATAATTGATAACTATTGAAAGTAATTGAAAATAATTGAAAACAATTGAAATTAATTGATAATAATTGATAAATAATTGAAAACAATTGAAAATAATTGAAAATAATTGAAAACAATTGAAAACAATTGAAAAAAATTGAAAATAATTGAAAATAATTGAAAACAATAGATAAATAATTGAAAACAATTGAAAATAATTGGAAATAATTGAAAATAATTGAAAATAATTGAAAATAATTAAAAACAATTGAAAATAATTGAAAATAATTGAAAATAATTGAAAACAATTGAAAATAATTGAAAATAATTAAAACAATTGAAAATAATTAAAAATAATTGATAAATAATTCCAAACAATTAAAAATAATTGATAAATAATTGAAAACAATTGAAAATAATTGAAAATAATTTAAAACAATTGATAAATAATTGAAAATAATTGAAAATAATTGAAAATGATTGAAAACAATTGAAAATAATTGATAAATAATAGAAACCAACAGAAAACAATTGAAAACAATTGATAAATAATTGAAAATAATTGAAAATAATATAAAATAATTGAAAATAATTGAAAATAATTATAAATAATTGAAAACAATTGAAAACAATTGAAAACAATTGAAAATAATTGATAAATAATTGAAAACAATTGAAAATAATTGAAAATAATTCAAACAATTGAAAATAATTAAAAATAATTGATAAATAATTGAAAACAATTAAAAATAATTGAAAATAAATAAAACATTTGAAAATAATTAAAAATAATTGATAAATGAATGAAAACAATTGAAAACAATTGAAAACAATTGAAAACAATTGGAAATAATTGAAAATAATTATAAATTATTGAAAATAATTGAAAAGAATTGAAAATAATTATAAATAATTGAAAATAATTGAAAATAGTTGAAAATAATTGATAAATAATTGAAAATAATTATAAATAATTGAAAATAATTGAAAATATTTGAAAATATTTGAAATAATTGAAAATAATTATAAATAATTGAAAACAATTGAAAACAATTGAAACTAATTGAAACCAATTGAAAACAATTGAAAATAATTGATAAATAATTGAAAACAATTGAAAATAATTGAAAATAATTAAAACAATTGAAAATAATTAAAAATAATTGATAAATAATTGAAACAATTAAAAATAATTGATAAATAATTGAAAACAATTGAAAATAATTGAAAATAATTGATAACAATTGATAAATAATTGAAAATGATTGAAAACAATTGAAAATAATTGATAAATAATTGAAACCAATTGAAAACAATTGAAAATAAGTGAAAATAATTGAAAACAATTGAAAACAATTGATAAATAATTGAAAACAATTGAAAACAATTGAAAATAATTGAAAATAATTGAAAACATTAGAAAATAATTGAAAATAATTAAAAATAATTGAAAATAATTGAAAATAATTGAAAATAATTGAAAACAATTGAAAACAATTGAAAACAATTGAAAACAATTGGAAATAATTGAAAATAATTGAAAATTATTGAAAATAATTGAAAATAATTATAAATAATTGAAAACAATTGAAAACAATTGAAAATAATTGAAAATAATTGAAAACAATTAAAAATAATTGAAAATAATTGAAAACAATTGATAAATAATTGAAAACAATTGAAAATAATTGAAAATAATTGAAAATAATTGAAAATAATTGAAAACAATTGAAAATAATTGAAAATAATTGAAAATAATTGATAAATAATTGAAAACAATTGAAAATAATTGATAAATAATTGATAACAATTGAAAGTAATTGAAAATAATTGAAAACAATTGAAATTAATTGATAATAATTGATAAATAATTGAAAACAATTGAAAATAATTGAAAATAATTGAAAACAATTGAAAACAATTGAAAAAAATTGAAAATAATTGAAAATAATTGAAAACAATAGATAAATAATTGAAAAACAATTGAAAATAATTGGAAATAATTGAAAATAATTGAAAATAATTGAAAATAATTAAAAACAATTGAAAATAATTGAAAATAATTGAAAATAATTGAAAACAATTGAAAATAATTGAAAATAATTAAAACAATTGAAAATAATTAAAAATAATTGATAAATAATTCAAAACAATTAAAAATAATTGATAAATAATTGAAAACAATTGAAAATAATTGAAAATAATTTAAAACAATTGATAAATAATTGAAAATAATTTAAAATAATTGAAAATGATTGAAAACAATTGAAAATAATTGATAAATAATAGAAACCAACAGAAAACAATTGAAAACAATTGATAAATAATTGAAAATAATTGAAAATAATTTAAAATAATTGAAAATAATTGAAAATAATTATAAATAATTGAAAACAATTGAAACAATTGAAAATAATTGAAAATAATTGATAACAATTGAAAATAATTGAAAATAATTGAAAACAATTGATAAATAATTGAAAACAATTGAGAATAATTGAAAATAATTAAAAACAATTGAAAATAATTGAAAATAATAGAAAACAATTGAAAATAATTGATAAATAATTTAAACCAATTGAAAACAATTGAAAATAATTGAAAATAATTGAAAACAATTGATAAATAATTGAAAACAATTGAAAATAATTGAAAATAATTGAAAATAATTGAAAACAATTGAAAATAATTGATAAATAATTGAAAACAATTGAAATTAATTGATAAATAATTGAAAACAATTGAAAATAATTGAAAATAATTAAAACAATTGAAAATAATTAAAAATAATTGATAAATAATTGAAAGCAATTAAAAATAAATGATAAATAATTGAAAACAATTGAAAACAATTGAAAATAATTGAAAATAATTGAAAACAATTGATAAGTAATTGAAAACAATTGAAAACAATTGCAAATAATTGAAAATAATTGAAAACATTTGAAAATAATTGAAAATAATTAAAAACAATTGAAAATAATTGAAAATAATTGAAAATAATTGAAAATAATTGAAAACAATTGAAAATAATTGATAAATAATTGAAACCAATTGAAAACAATTGAAAATAATTGATAAATAATTGAAAACAATTGAAAATAATTGAAAATAATTCAAACAATTGAAAATAATTAAAAATAATTGACAAATAATTGAAAACAATTGAAAATAATTGAAAATAAATAAAACAATTGAAAATAATTAAAAATAATTGATAAATAAATGAAAACAATTGAAAACATTTGGAAATAATTGATAATAATTATAAATTAATGAAAATAATTGAAAATAATTGATACATAATTGATAAATAATTAATAAATAATTGAAAAAAATTGTAAATAATAATAAATAATTGAAAATAATTGATAAATAATTGAAAATAATTGAAAATAATTGATAAATAATTGAAAACAATTGAAAATAAGTGAAAATAATTAAAACAATTGAAAACAATTGAAAATAATTGATAAATAATTGAAACCAATTGAAAACAATTGAAAATAATTGAAAATAATTGAAAACAATTGAAAACAATTGATAAATAATTGAAAACAATTGAAAACAATTGAAAATAATTGAAAATAATTGAAAACAATTGAAAACAATTGAAAACAATTGAAAACAATAGGAAATAATTGAAAATAATTGAAAATTATTGAAAATAATTGAAAATAATTATAAATAATTGAAAACAATTGAAAATAATTGAAAATAATTGAAAACAATAGATAAATAATTGAAAACAATTGAAAATAATTGAAAAGAATTGAAAATAATTGAAAATAATTGAAAACAATTGAAAATAATTGAAAATAATTGATAAATAATTGAAAACAATTGAAAATAATTGATAAATAATTGAAAACAATTGAAAATAATTTAAAATAATTTAAAACAATTGAAAATAATTGAAAATAATTGAAAATAATTGAAAACAATTGGTAAGTAATTGAAAACAATTGAAAATAATTGAAAATAATTGGAAAAAATTGAAAATAATTGAAAATAATTGAAAACAATAGATAAATAATTGAAAACAATTGAAAATAATTGAAAAGAATTGAAAATAATTGAAAATAATTGAAATCAATTGAAAATAATTGAAAATAATTGATAACTAATTGAAAACAATTGAAAATAATTGATAAATAATTGAAAACAATTGAAAATAATTTAAAATAATTTAAAACAATTGAAAATAATTGAAAATAATTGAAAATAATTGAAAACAATTGGTAAGTAGTTGAAAACAATTGAAAATAATTGAAAATAATTGGAAAAAATTGAAAATAATTGAAAATAATTGAAAATAATTGAAAACAATTGAAAACAATTGAAAACAATTGAAAATAATTGATAAATAATTGAAAAAAATTGAAAATAATTGAAAATAATTCAAACAATTGAAAATAATTAAAAATAATTGATAAATAATTGAAAACAATTGAAAATAATTGAAAATAAATAAAACATTTGAAAATAATTAAAAATAATTGATAAATAAATGAAAACAATTGAAAACAATTGAAAACAATTGAAAACAATTGGAAATAATTGAAAATAATTATAAATTATTGAAAATAATTGAAAAGAATTGAAAATAATTATAAATAATTGAAAACAATTGAATACAATTGAAAATAATTGAAAATAATTGAAAACAATTAAAAATAATTGAAAATAATTGAAAACAATTGATAAATAATTGAAAACAATTGAAAATAATTGAAAATAATTGAAAATAATTGAAAATAATTGAAAACAATTGAAAATAATTGAAAATAATTGAAAATAATTGATAAATAATTGAAAACAATTGAAAATAATTGATAAATAATTGATAACAATTGAAAGTAATTGAAAATAATTGAAAACAATTGAAATTAATTGATAATAATTGATAAATAATTGAAAACAATTGAAAATAATTGAAAATAATTGAAAACAATTGAAAACAATTGAAAAAAATTGAAAATATTTGAAAATAATTGAAAACAATAGATAAATAATTGAAAACAATTGAAAATAATTGGAAATAATTGAAAATAATTGAAAATAATTGAAAATAATTAAAAACAATTGAAAATAATTGAAAATAATTGAAAATAATTGAAAACAATTGAAAATAATTGAAAATAATTAAAACAATTGAAAATAATTAAAAATAATTGATAAATAATTGAAAACAATTAAAAATAATTGATAAATAATTGAAAACAATTGAAAATAATTGAAAATAATTTAAAACAATTGATAAATAATTGAAAATAATTGAATATAATTGAAAATGATTGAAAACAATTGAAAATAATTGATAAATAATAGAAACCAACAGAAAACAATTGAAAACAATTGATAAATAATTGAAAATAATTGAAAATAATTTAAAATAATTGAAAATAATTTAAAATAATTATAAATAATTGAAAACAATTGAAACAATTGAAAATAATTGAAAATAATTGGAAAAAATTGAAAATAACTGAAAATAATTGAAAATAATTGAAAACAATTGAAAACAATTGAAAACAATTGAAAATAATTGATAAATAATTGAAAACAATTGAAAATAATTGAAAATAATTCAAACAATTGAAAATAATTAAAAATAATTGATAAATAATTGAAAACAATTGAAAATAATTGAAAATAAATAAAACATTTGAAAATAATTAAAAATAATTGATAAATAAATGAAAACAATTGAAAACAATTGAAAACAATTGAAAACAATTGGAAATAATTGAAAATAATTATAAATTAATGAAAATAATTGAAAATAATTGATACATAATTGATAAATAATTAATAAATAATTGGAAATAATTGTAAATAATAATAAATAATTGAAAATAATTGATAAATAATTGAAAATAATTGAAAATAATTATAAATAATTGAAAATAATTGAAAATAGTTGAAAATAATTGATAAATAATTGAAAATAATTATAAATAATTGAAAATAATTGAAAATATTTGAAAATATTTGAAAATAATTGAAAATAATTATAAATAATTGAAAACAATTGAAAATAATTGAAAATAATTGATAACAATTGATAAATTATTGAAAATGATTGAAAACAATTGAAAATAATTGATAAATAATTGAAACCAATTGAAAATTATTGAAAATAATTAAAACAATTGAAAATAATTGAAAATAATTGAAAACAATTGAAAATAATTGAAAATAATTGATAAATAATTGAAAACAATTGAAAATAATTGAAAATAATTTAAAACAATTGAAAACAATTGAAAATAATTGAAAATAATTGAAAACAATAGATAAATAATTGAAAACAATTGAAAATAATTGGAAATAATTGAAAATAATTGAAAACAATTTAAAATAATTGAAAATAATTAAAAACAATTTAAAATAATTGAAAATAATTGAAAATAATTGAAAATAATTGAAAACAATTGAAAATAATTGATAAATAATTGAAACCAATTGAAAACAATTGAAAATACTTGATAAATAATTGAAAACAATTGAAAATAATTGAAAATAATTAAAACAATTGAAAATAATTAAAAATAATTGTTAAATAATTGAAAACAATTAAAAATAATTGATAATTAATTGAAAACAATTGAAAATAATTGAAAATAATTGAAAATAATTTAAAACAATTGATAAATAATTGAAAATAATTGAAAATAATTGAAAATGATTGAAAACAATTGAAAATAATTGATAAATAATTGAAACCAACAGAAAACAATTGAAAACAATTGATAAATAATTGAAAATAATTGAAAATAATTGAAAATAATTGAAAATAATTATAAATAATTGAAAACAATTGAAACAATTGAAAATAATTGAAAATAATTGAAAACAATTGAAAATAATTGAAAATAATTGAAAACAATTGAAAAATAATTGAAAACAATTGAAAATAATTGAAAAGAATTGAAAATAATTGAAAATAATTGAAAACAATTGAAAATAATTGAAAATAATTGATAAATAATTGAAAACAATTGAAAATAATTGATAAATAATTGAAAACAATTGAAAATAATTGAAAATAATTTAAAACAATTGAAAATAATTGAAAATAATTGAAAACAATTGGTAAGTAATTGAAAACAATTGAAAATAATTGAAAATAATTGAAAACAATTGAAAATAATTGAAAATAATTGAAAATAATTTAAAACAATTGATAAATAATTGAAAATAATTGAAAATAATTGAAAATGATTGAAAACAATTGAAAATAATTGATAAATAATTGAAACCAACAGAAAACAATTGAAAACAATTGATAAATAATTGAAAATAATTGAAAATAATTGAAAATAATTATAAATAATTATAAATAATTGAAAACAATTGAAACAATTGAAAATAATTGAAAATAATTGAAAACAATTGAAAATAATTGAAAATAATTGAAAACAATTGAAAAATAATTGAAAACAATTGAAAATAATTGAAAACAATTGAAAATAATTGAAAATAATTGAAAACATTAGAAAATAATTGAAAATAATTAAAAATAATTGAAAATAATTGAAAATAATTGAAAATAATTGAAAACAATTGAAAACAATTGAAAACAATTGAAAACAATTGAAAACAATTGGAAATAATTGAAAATAATTGAAAATTATTGAAAATAATTGAAAATAATTATAAATAATTGAAAACAATTGAAAACAATTGAAAATAATTGAAAATAATTGAAAACAATTAAAAATAATTGAAAATAATTGAAAACAATTGATAAATAATTGAAAACAATTGAAAATAATTGAAAATAATTGAAAATAATTGAAAATAATTGAAAACAATTGAAAATAATTGAAAATAATTGAAAATAATTGATAAATAATTGAAAACAATTGAAAATAATTGATAAATAATTGATAACTATTGAAAGTAATTGAAAATAATTGAAAACAATTGAAATTAATTGATAATAATTGATAAATAATTGAAAACAATTGAAAATAATTGAAAATAATTGAAAACAATTGAAAACAATTGAAAAAAATTGAAAATAATTGAAAATAATTGAAAACAATAGATAAATAATTGAAAACAATTGAAAATAATTGGAAATAATTGAAAATAATTGAAAATAATTGAAAATAATTAAAAACAATTGAAAATAATTGAAAATAATTGAAAATAATTGAAAACAATTGAAAATAATTGAAAATAATTAAAACAATTGAAAATAATTAAAAATAATTGATAAATAATTCCAAACAATTAAAAATAATTGATAAATAATTGAAAACAATTGAAAATAATTGAAAATAATTTAAAACAATTGATAAATAATTGAAAATAATTGAAAATAATTGAAAATGATTGAAAACAATTGAAAATAATTGATAAATAATAGAAACCAACAGAAAACAATTGAAAACAATTGATAAATAATTGAAAATAATTGAAAATAATATAAAATAATTGAAAATAATTGAAAATAATTATAAATAATTGAAAACAATTGAAAACAATTGAAAACAATTGAAAATAATTGATAAATAATTGAAAACAATTGAAAATAATTGAAAATAATTCAAACAATTGAAAATAATTAAAAATAATTGATAAATAATTGAAAACAATTAAAAATAATTGAAAATAAATAAAACATTTGAAAATAATTAAAAATAATTGATAAATGAATGAAAACAATTGAAAACAATTGAAAACAATTGAAAACAATTGGAAATAATTGAAAATAATTATAAATTATTGAAAATAATTGAAAAGAATTGAAAATAATTATAAATAATTGAAAATAATTGAAAATAGTTGAAAATAATTGATAAATAATTGAAAATAATTATAAATAATTGAAAATAATTGAAAATATTTGAAAATATTTGAAATAATTGAAAATAATTATAAATAATTGAAAACAATTGAAAACAATTGAAACTAATTGAAACCAATTGAAAACAATTGAAAATAATTGATAAATAATTGAAAACAATTGAAAATAATTGAAAATAATTAAAACAATTGAAAATAATTAAAAATAATTGATAAATAATTGAAAACAATTAAAAATAATTGATAAATAATTGAAAACAATTGAAAACAATTGAAAATAATTGATAAATAATTGAAAACAATTGAAAATAATTGAAAATAAATAGAACAATTGAAAATAATTAAAATAATTGATAAATAATTGAAAACAGTTAAAAATAATTGATAAATAATTGAAAACAATTGAAAATAATTGAAAATAATTGATAACAATTTATAAATAATTGAAAATGATTGAAAACAATTGAAAATAATTGAAATCAATTGAAAATAATTGAAAATAATTGAAAATAATTGAAAATAATTGAAAATAATTGAAAACAATTGAAAATAACTGATAAATAATTGAAAACAATTGAAATTAATTGATAAATAATTGAAAACAATTGAAAATAATTGAAAATAATTAAAACAATTGAAAATAATTAAAAATAATTGATAAATAATTGAAAGCAATTAAAAATAAATGATAAATAATTGAAAACAATTGAAAACAATTGAAAATAATTGAAAATAATTGAAAACAATTGATAAGTAATTGAAAACAATTGAAAACAATTGAAAATAATTGAAAATAATTGAAAACATTTGAAAATAATTGAAAATAATTAAAAACAATTGAAAATAATTGAAAATAATTGAAAATAATTGAAAATAATTGAAAACAATTGAAAATAATTGATAAATAATTGAAACCAATTGAAAACAATTGAAAATAATTGATAAATAATTGAAAACAATTGAAAATAATTGAAAATAATTCAAACAATTGAAAATAATTAAAAATAATTGATAAATAATTGAAAACAATTGAAAATAATTGAAAATAAATAAAACAATTGAAAATAATTAAAAATAATTGATAAATAAATGAAAACAATTGAAAACATTTGGAAATAATTGATAATAATTATAAATTAATGAAAATAATTGAAAATAATTGATACATAATTGATAAATAATTAATAAATAATTGAAAAAAATTGTAAATAATAATAAATAATTGAAAATAATTGATAAATAATTGAAAATAATTGAAAATAATTGATAAATAATTGAAAACATTTGAAAATAATTGAAAATAATTAAAACAATTGAAAACAACTGAAAATAATTGATAAATAATTGAAACCAATTGAAAACAATTGAAAATAATTGAAAATAATTGAAAACAATTGAAAACAATTGATAAATAATTGAAAACAATTGAAAACAATTGAAAATAATTGAAAATAATTGAAAACAATTGAAAACAATTGAAAACAATTGAAAACAATTGGAAATAATTGAAAATAATTGAAAATTATTGAAAATAATTGAAAATAATTATAAATAATTGAAAACAATTGAAAACAATTGAAAATAATTGAAAACAATTGAAAATAATTGAAAATAATTGAAAACAATTGATAAATAATTGAAAACAATTGAAAATAATTGAAAATAATTGAAAATAATTGAAAACAATTGAAAATAATAGAAAATAATTGAAAATAATTTAAAATAATTGAAAATAATTGAAAACAATTGGTAAGTAATTGAAAACAATTGAAAATAATTGAAAATAATTGGAAAAAATTGATAATAACTGAAAATAATTGAAAATAATTGAAAACAATTGAAAACAATTGAAAACAATTGAAAATAATTGATAAATAATTGAAAACAATTGAAAATAATTGAAAATAATTCAAACAATTGAAAATAATTAAAAATAATTGATAAATAATAGAAAACAATTGAAAATAATTGAAAATAAATAAAACATTCGAAAATAATTAAAAATAATTGATAAATAAATGAAAACAATTGAAAACAATTGAAAACAATTGAAAATAATTGAAAATAATTATAAATAATTGAAAACAATTGAAACAATTGAAAATAATTGAAAATAATTGAAAACAATTGAAAATAATTGAAAATAATTGAAAACAATTGATAAATAATTGAAAACAATTGAAAATAATTGAAAAGAATTGAAAATAATTGAAAATAATTGAAAACAATTGAAAATAATTGAAAATAATTGATAAATAATTGAAAACAATTGAAAATAATTGATAAATAATTGAAAACAATTGAAAATAATTTAAAATAATTTAAAACAATTGAAAATAATTGAAAATAATTGAAAATAATTGAAAACAATTGGTAAGTAATTGAAAACAATTGAAAATAATTGAAAATAATTGGAAAAATTGAAAATAATTGAAAATAATTGAAAATAATTGAAAACAATTGAAAACAATTGAAAACAATTGAAAATAATTGATAAATAATTGAAAACAATTGAAAATAATTGAAAATAATTCAAACAATTGAAAATAATTAAAAATAATTGATAAATAATTGAAAACAATTAAAAATAATTGAAAATAAATAAAACATTTGAAAATAATTAAAAATAATTGATAAATAAATGAAAACAATTGAAAACAATTGAAAACAATTGAAAACAATTGGAAATAATTGAAAATAATTATAAATTATTGAAAATAATTGAAAAGAATTGAAAATAATTATAAATAATTGAAAATAATTGAAAATAGTTGAAAATAATTGATAAATAATTGAAAATAATTATAAATAATTGAAAATAATTGAAAATATTTGAAAATATTTGAAATAATTGAAAATAATTATAAATAATTGAAAACAATTGAAAACAATTGAAACTAATTGAAACCAATTGAAAACAATTGAAAATAATTGATAAATAATTGAAAACAATTGAAAATAATTGAAAATAATTAAAACAATTGAAAATAATTAAAAATAATTGATAAATAATTGAAACAATTAAAAATAATTGATAAATAATTGAAAACAATTGAAAATAATTGAAAATAATTGATAACAATTGATAAATAATTGAAAATGATTGAAAACAATTGAAAATAATTGATAAATAATTGAAACCAATTGAAAACAATTGAAAATAAGTGAAAATAATTGAAAACAATTGAAAACAATTGATAAATAATTGAAAACAATTGAAAACAATTGAAAATAATTGAAAATAATTGAAAACATTAGAAAATAATTGAAAATAATTAAAAATAATTGAAAATAATTGAAAATAATTGAAAATAATTGAAAACAATTGAAAACAATTGAAAACAATTGAAAACAATTGGAAATAATTGAAAATAATTGAAAATTATTGAAAATAATTGAAAATAATTATAAATAATTGAAAACAATTGAAAACAATTGAAAATAATTGAAAATAATTGAAAACAATTAAAAATAATTGAAAATAATTGAAAACAATTGATAAATAATTGAAAACAATTGAAAATAATTGAAAATAATTGAAAATAATTGAAAATAATTGAAAACAATTGAAAATAATTGAAAATAATTGAAAATAATTGATAAATAATTGAAAACAATTGAAAATAATTGATAAATAATTGATAACTATTGAAAGTAATTGAAAATAATTGAAAACAATTGAAATTAATTGATAATAATTGATAAATAATTGAAAACAATTGAAAATAATTGAAAATAATTGAAAACAATTGAAAACAATTGAAAAAAATTGAAAATAATTGAAAATAATTGAAAACAATAGATAAATAATTGAAAACAATTGAAAATAATTGGAAATAATTGAAAATAATTGAAAATAATTGAAAATAATTAAAAACAATTGAAAATAATTGAAAATAATTGAAAATAATTGAAAACAATTGAAAATAATTGAAAATAATTAAAACAATTGAAAATAATTAAAAATAATTGATAAATAATTCCAAACAATTAAAAATAATTGATAAATAATTGAAAACAATTGAAAATAATTGAAAATAATTTAAAACAATTGATAAATAATTGAAAATAATTGAAAATAATTGAAAATGATTGAAAACAATTGAAAATAATTGATAAATAATAGAAACCAACAGAAAACAATTGAAAACAATTGATAAATAATTGAAAATAATTGAAAATAATATAAAATAATTGAAAATAATTGAAAATAATTATAAATAATTGAAAACAATTGAAAACAATTGAAAACAATTGAAAATAATTGATAAATAATTGAAAACAATTGAAAATAATTGAAAATAATTCAAACAATTGAAAATAATTAAAAATAATTGATAAATAATTGAAAACAATTAAAAATAATTGAAAATAAATAAAACATTTGAAAATAATTAAAAATAATTGATAAATGAATGAAAACAATTGAAAACAATTGAAAACAATTGAAAACAATTGGAAATAATTGAAAATAATTATAAATTATTGAAAATAATTGAAAAGAATTGAAAATAATTATAAATAATTGAAAATAATTGAAAATAGTTGAAAATAATTGATAAATAATTGAAAATAATTATAAATAATTGAAAATAATTGAAAATATTTGAAAATATTTGAAATAATTGAAAATAATTATAAATAATTGAAAACAATTGAAAACAATTGAAACTAATTGAAACCAATTGAAAACAATTGAAAATAATTGATAAATAATTGAAAACAATTGAAAATAATTGAAAATAATTAAAACAATTGAAAATAATTAAAAATAATTGATAAATAATTGAAACAATTAAAAATAATTGATAAATAATTGAAAACAATTGAAAATAATTGAAAATAATTGATAACAATTGATAAATAATTGAAAATGATTGAAAACAATTGAAAATAATTGATAAATAATTGAAACCAATTGAAAACAATTGAAAATAAGTGAAAATAATTGAAAACAATTGAAAACAATTGATAAATAATTGAAAACAATTGAAAACAATTGAAAATAATTGAAAATAATTGAAAACATTAGAAAATAATTGAAAATAATTAAAAATAATTGAAAATAATTGAAAATAATTGAAAATAATTGAAAACAATTGAAAACAATTGAAAACAATTGAAAACAATTGGAAATAATTGAAAATAATTGAAAATTATTGAAAATAATTGAAAATAATTATAAATAATTGAAAACAATTGAAAACAATTGAAAATAATTGAAAATAATTGAAAACAATTAAAAATAATTGAAAATAATTGAAAACAATTGATAAATAATTGAAAACAATTGAAAATAATTGAAAATAATTGAAAATAATTGAAAATAATTGAAAACAATTGAAAATAATTGAAAATAATTGAAAATAATTGATAAATAATTGAAAACAATTGAAAATAATTGATAAATAATTGATAACAATTGAAAGTAATTGAAAATAATTGAAAACAATTGAAATTAATTGATAATAATTGATAAATAATTGAAAACAATTGAAAATAATTGAAAATAATTGAAAACAATTGAAACAATTGAAAAAAATTGAAAATAATTGAAAATAATTGAAAACAATAGATAAATAATTGAAAAAACAATTGAAAATAATTGGAAATAATTGAAAATAATTGAAAATAATTGAAAATAATTAAAAACAATTGAAAATAATTGAAAATAATTGAAAATAATTGAAAACAATTGAAAATAATTGAAAATAATTAAAACAATTGAAAATAATTAAAAATAATTGATAAATAATTCAAAACAATTAAAAATAATTGATAAATAATTGAAAACAATTGAAAATAATTGAAAATAATTTAAAACAATTGATAAATAATTGAAAATAATTTAAAATAATTGAAAATGATTGAAAACAATTGAAAATAATTGATAAATAATAGAAACCAACAGAAAACAATTGAAAACAATTGATAAATAATTGAAAATAATTGAAAATAATTTAAAATAATTGAAAATAATTGAAAATAATTATAAATAATTGAAAACAATTGAAACAATTGAAAATAATTGAAAATAATTGATAACAATTGAAAATAATTGAAAATAATTGAAAACAATTGATAAATAATTGAAAACAATTGAGAATAATTGAAAATAATTAAAAACAATTGAAAATAATTGAAAAATAATAGAAAACAATTGAAAATAATTGATAAATAATTTAAACCAATTGAAAACAATTGAAAATAATTGAAAATAATTGAAAACAATTGATAAATAATTGAAAACAATTGAAAATAATTGAAAATAATTGAAAATAATTGAAAACAATTGAAAATAATTGATAAATAATTGAAAACAATTGAAATTAATTGATAAATAATTGAAAACAATTGAAAATAATTGAAAATAATTAAAACAATTGAAAATAATTAAAAATAATTGATAAATAATTGAAAGCAATTAAAAATAAATGATAAATAATTGAAAACAATTGAAAACAATTGAAAATAATTGAAAATAATTGAAAACAATTGATAAGTAATTGAAAACAATTGAAAACAATTGCAAATAATTGAAAATAATTGAAAACATTTGAAAATAATTGAAAATAATTAAAAACAATTGAAAATAATTGAAAATAATTGAAAATAATTGAAAATAATTGAAAACAATTGAAAATAATTGATAATAATTGAAACCAATTGAAAACAATTGAAAATAATTGATAAATAATTGAAAACAATTGAAAATAATTGAAAATAATTCAAACAATTGAAAATAATTAAAAATAATTGACAAATAATTGAAAACAATTGAAAATAATTGAAAATAAATAAAACAATTGAAAATAATTAAAAATAATTGATAAATAAATGAAAACAATTGAAAACATTTGGAAATAATTGATAATAATTATAAATTAATGAAAATAATTGAAAATAATTGATACATAATTGATAAATAATTAATAAATAATTGAAAAAAATTGTAAATAATAATAAATAATTGAAAATAATTGATAAATAATTGAAAATAATTGAAAATAATTGATAAATAATTGAAAACAATTGAAAATAAGTGAAAATAATTAAAACAATTGAAAACAATTGAAAATAATTGATAAATAATTGAAACCAATTGAAAACAATTGAAAATAATTGAAAATAATTGAAAACAATTGAAAACAATTGATAAATAATTGAAAACAATTGAAAACAATTGAAAATAATTGAAAATAATTGAAAACAATTGAAAACAATTGAAAACAATTGAAAACAATAGGAAATAATTGAAAATAATTGAAAATTATTGAAAATAATTGAAAATAATTATAAATAATTGAAAACAATTGAAAATAATTGAAAATAATTGAAAACAATAGATAAATAATTGAAAACAATTGAAAATAATTGAAAAGAATTGAAAATAATTGAAAATAATTGAAAACAATTGAAAATAATTGAAAATAATTGATAAATAATTGAAAACAATTGAAAATAATTGATAAATAATTGAAAACAATTGAAAATAATTTAAAATAATTTAAAACAATTGAAAATAATTGAAAATAATTGAAAATAATTGAAAACAATTGGTAAGTAATTGAAAACAATTGAAAATAATTGAAAATAATTGGAAAAAATTGAAAATAATTGAAAATAATTGAAAACAATAGATAAATAATTGAAAACAATTGAAAATAATTGAAAAGAATTGAAAATAATTGAAAATAATTGAAATCAATTGAAAATAATTGAAAATAATTGATAACTAATTGAAAACAATTGAAAATAATTGATAAATAATTGAAAACAATTGAAAATAATTTAAAATAATTTAAAACAATTGAAAATAATTGAAAATAATTGAAAATAATTGAAAACAATTGGTAAGTAGTTGAAAACAATTGAAAATAATTGAAAATAATTGGAAAAAATTGAAAATAATTGAAAATAATTGAAAATAATTGAAAACAATTGAAAACAATTGAAAACAATTGAAAATAATTGATAAATAATTGAAAAAAATTGAAAATAATTGAAAATAATTCAAACAATTGAAAATAATTAAAAATAATTGATAAATAATTGAAAACAATTGAAAATAATTGAAAATAAATAAAACATTTGAAAATAATTAAAAATAATTGATAAATAAATGAAAACAATTGAAAACAATTGAAAACAATTGAAAACAATTGGAAATAATTGAAAATAATTATAAATTATTGAAAATAATTGAAAAGAATTGAAAATAATTATAAATAATTGAAAACAATTGAATACAATTGAAAATAATTGAAAATAATTGAAAACAATTAAAAATAATTGAAAATAATTGAAAACAATTGATAAATAATTGAAAACAATTGAAAATAATTGAAAATAATTGAAAATAATTGAAAATAATTGAAAACAATTGAAAATAATTGAAAATAATTGAAAATAATTGATAAATAATTGAAAACAATTGAAAATAATTGATAAATAATTGATAACAATTGAAAGTAATTGAAAATAATTGAAAACAATTGAAATTAATTGATAATAATTGATAAATAATTGAAAACAATTGAAAATAATTGAAAATAATTGAAAACAATTGAAAACAATTGAAAAAAATTGAAAATATTTGAAAATAATTGAAAACAATAGATAAATAATTGAAAACAATTGAAAATAATTGGAAATAATTGAAAATAATTGAAAATAATTGAAAATAATTAAAAACAATTGAAAATAATTGAAAATAATTGAAAATAATTGAAAACAATTGAAAATAATTGAAAATAATTAAAACAATTGAAAATAATTAAAAATAATTGATAAATAATTGAAAACAATTAAAAATAATTGATAAATAATTGAAAACAATTGAAAATAATTGAAAATAATTTAAAACAATTGATAAATAATTGAAAATAATTGAATATAATTGAAAATGATTGAAAACAATTGAAAATAATTGATAAATAATAGAAACCAACAGAAAACAATTGAAAACAATTGATAAATAATTGAAAATAATTGAAAATAATTTAAAATAATTGAAAATAATTTAAAATAATTATAAATAATTGAAAACAATTGAAACAATTGAAAATAATTGAAAATAATTGGAAAAAATTGAAAATAACTGAAAATAATTGAAAATAATTGAAAACAATTGAAAACAATTGAAAACAATTGAAAATAATTGATAAATAATTGAAAACAATTGAAAATAATTGAAAATAATTCAAACAATTGAAAATAATTAAAAATAATTGATAAATAATTGAAAACAATTGAAAATAATTGAAAATAAATAAAACATTTGAAAATAATTAAAAATAATTGATAAATAAATGAAAACAATTGAAAACAATTGAAAACAATTGAAAACAATTGGAAATAATTGAAAATAATTATAAATTAATGAAAATAATTGAAAATAATTGATACATAATTGATAAATAATTAATAAATAATTGGAAATAATTGTAAATAATAATAAATAATTGAAAATAATTGATAAATAATTGAAAATAATTGAAAATAATTATAAATAATTGAAAATAATTGAAAATAGTTGAAAATAATTGATAAATAATTGAAAATAATTATAAATAATTGAAAATAATTGAAAATATTTGAAAATATTTGAAAATAATTGAAAATAATTATAAATAATTGAAAACAATTGAAAATAATTGAAAATAATTGATAACAATTGATAAATTATTGAAAATGATTGAAAACAATTGAAAATAATTGATAAATAATTGAAACCAATTGAAAATTATTGAAAATAATTAAAACAATTGAAAATAATTGAAAATAATTGAAAACAATTGAAAATAATTGAAAATAATTGATAAATAATTGAAAACAATTGAAAATAATTGAAAATAATTTAAAACAATTGAAAACAATTGAAAATAATTGAAAATAATTGAAAACAATAGATAAATAATTGAAAACAATTGAAAATAATTGGAAATAATTGAAAATAATTGAAAACAATTTAAAATAATTGAAAATAATTAAAAACAATTTAAAATAATTGAAAATAATTGAAAATAATTGAAAATAATTGAAAACAATTGAAAATAATTGATAAATAATTGAAACCAATTGAAAACAATTGAAAATACTTGATAAATAATTGAAAACAATTGAAAATAATTGAAAATAATTAAAACAATTGAAAATAATTAAAAATAATTGTTAAATAATTGAAAACAATTAAAAATAATTGATAATTAATTGAAAACAATTGAAAATAATTGAAAATAATTGAAAATAATTTAAAACAATTGATAAATAATTGAAAATAATTGAAAATAATTGAAAATGATTGAAAACAATTGAAAATAATTGATAAATAATTGAAACCAACAGAAAACAATTGAAAACAATTGATAAATAATTGAAAATAATTGAAAATAATTGAAAATAATTGAAAATAATTATAAATAATTGAAAACAATTGAAACAATTGAAAATAATTGAAAATAATTGAAAACAATTGAAAATAATTGAAAATAATTGAAAACAATTGAAAAATAATTGAAAACAATTGAAAATAATTGAAAAGAATTGAAAATAATTGAAAATAATTGAAAACAATTGAAAATAATTGAAAATAATTGATAAATAATTGAAAACAATTGAAAATAATTGATAAATAATTGAAAACAATTGAAAATAATTGAAAATAATTTAAAACAATTGAAAATAATTGAAAATAATTGAAAACAATTGGTAAGTAATTGAAAACAATTGAAAATAATTGAAAATAATTGAAAACAATTGAAAATAATTGAAAATAATTGAAAATAATTTAAAACAATTGATAAATAATTGAAAATAATTGAAAATAATTGAAAATGATTGAAAACAATTGAAAATAATTGATAAATAATTGAAACCAACAGAAAACAATTGAAAACAATTGATAAATAATTGAAAATAATTGAAAATAATTGAAAATAATTATAAATAATTATAAATAATTGAAAACAATTGAAACAATTGAAAATAATTGAAAATAATTGAAAACAATTGAAAATAATTGAAAATAATTGAAAACAATTGAAAAATAATTGAAAACAATTGAAAATAATTGAAAACAATTGAAAATAATTGAAAATAATTGAAAACATTAGAAAATAATTGAAAATAATTAAAAATAATTGAAAATAATTGAAAATAATTGAAAATAATTGAAAACAATTGAAAACAATTGAAAACAATTGAAAACAATTGAAAACAATTGGAAATAATTGAAAATAATTGAAAATTATTGAAAATAATTGAAAATAATTATAAATAATTGAAAACAATTGAAAACAATTGAAAATAATTGAAAATAATTGAAAACAATTAAAAATAATTGAAAATAATTGAAAACAATTGATAAATAATTGAAAACAATTGAAAATAATTGAAAATAATTGAAAATAATTGAAAATAATTGAAAACAATTGAAAATAATTGAAAATAATTGAAAATAATTGATAAATAATTGAAAACAATTGAAAATAATTGATAAATAATTGATAACTATTGAAAGTAATTGAAAATAATTGAAAACAATTGAAATTAATTGATAATAATTGATAAATAATTGAAAACAATTGAAAATAATTGAAAATAATTGAAAACAATTGAAAACAATTGAAAAAAATTGAAAATAATTGAAAATAATTGAAAACAATAGATAAATAATTGAAAACAATTGAAAATAATTGGAAATAATTGAAAATAATTGAAAATAATTGAAAATAATTAAAAACAATTGAAAATAATTGAAAATAATTGAAAATAATTGAAAACAATTGAAAATAATTGAAAATAATTAAAACAATTGAAAATAATTAAAAATAATTGATAAATAATTCCAAACAATTAAAAATAATTGATAAATAATTGAAAACAATTGAAAATAATTGAAAATAATTTAAAACAATTGATAAATAATTGAAAATAATTGAAAATAATTGAAAATGATTGAAAACAATTGAAAATAATTGATAAATAATAGAAACCAACAGAAAACAATTGAAAACAATTGATAAATAATTGAAAATAATTGAAAATAATATAAAATAATTGAAAATAATTGAAAATAATTATAAATAATTGAAAACAATTGAAAACAATTGAAAACAATTGAAAATAATTGATAAATAATTGAAAACAATTGAAAATAATTGAAAATAATTCAAACAATTGAAAATAATTAAAAATAATTGATAAATAATTGAAAACAATTAAAAATAATTGAAAATAAATAAAACATTTGAAAATAATTAAAAATAATTGATAAATGAATGAAAACAATTGAAAACAATTGAAAACAATTGAAAACAATTGGAAATAATTGAAAATAATTATAAATTATTGAAAATAATTGAAAAGAATTGAAAATAATTATAAATAATTGAAAATAATTGAAAATAGTTGAAAATAATTGATAAATAATTGAAAATAATTATAAATAATTGAAAATAATTGAAAATATTTGAAAATATTTGAAATAATTGAAAATAATTATAAATAATTGAAAACAATTGAAAACAATTGAAACTAATTGAAACCAATTGAAAACAATTGAAAATAATTGATAAATAATTGAAAACAATTGAAAATAATTGAAAATAATTAAAACAATTGAAAATAATTAAAAATAATTGATAAATAATTGAAACAATTAAAAATAATTGATAAATAATTGAAAACAATTGAAAATAATTGAAAATAATTGATAACAATTGATAAATAATTGAAAATGATTGAAAACAATTGAAAATAATTGATAAATAATTGAAACCAATTGAAAACAATTGAAAATAAGTGAAAATAATTGAAAACAATTGAAAACAATTGATAAATAATTGAAAACAATTGAAAACAATTGAAAATAATTGAAAATAATTGAAAACATTAGAAAATAATTGAAAATAATTAAAAATAATTGAAAATAATTGAAAATAATTGAAAATAATTGAAAACAATTGAAAACAATTGAAAACAATTGAAAACAATTGGAAATAATTGAAAATAATTGAAAATTATTGAAAATAATTGAAAATAATTATAAATAATTGAAAACAATTGAAAACAATTGAAAACAATTGAAAATAATTGAAAATAATTGAAAACAATTAAAAATAATTGAAAATAATTGAAAACAATTGATAAATAATTGAAAACAATTGAAAATAATTGAAAATAATTGAAAATAATTGAAAATAATTGAAAACAATTGAAAATAATTGAAAATAATTGAAAATAATTGATAAATAATTGAAAACAATTGAAAATAATTGATAAATAATTGATAACAATTGAAAGTAATTGAAAATAATTGAAAACAATTGAAATTAATTGATAATAATTGATAAATAATTGAAAACAATTGAAAATAATTGAAAATAATTGAAAACAATTGAAAACAATTGAAAAAAATTGAAAATAATTGAAAATAATTGAAAACAATAGATAAATAATTGAAAAACAATTGAAAATAATTGGAAATAATTGAAAATAATTGAAAATAATTGAAAATAATTAAAAACAATTGAAAATAATTGAAAATAATTGAAAATAATTGAAAACAATTGAAAATAATTGAAAATAATTGAAAATAATTGATAAATAATTGAAAACAATTGAAAATAATTGATAAATAATTGATAACAATTGAAAGTAATTGAAAATAATTGAAAACAATTGAAATTAATTGATAATAATTGATAAATAATTGAAAACAATTGAAAATAATTGAAAATAATTGAAAACAATTGAAAACAATTGAAAAAAATTGAAAATAATTGAAAATAATTGAAAACAATAGATAAATAATTGAAAAACAATTGAAAATAATTGGAAATAATTGAAAATAATTGAAAATAATTGAAAATAATTAAAAACAATTGAAAATAATTGAAAATAATTGAAAATAATTGAAAACAATTGAAAATAATTGAAAATAATTAAAACAATTGAAAATAATTAAAAATAATTGATAAATAATTCAAAACAATTAAAAATAATTGATAAATAATTGAAAACAATTGAAAATAATTGAAAATAATTTAAAACAATTGATAAATAATTGAAAATAATTTAAAATAATTGAAAATGATTGAAAACAATTGAAAATAATTGATAAATAATAGAAACCAACAGAAAACAATTGAAAACAATTGATAAATAATTGAAAATAATTGAAAATAATTTAAAATAATTGAAAATAATTGAAAATAATTATAAATAATTGAAAACAATTGAAACAATTGAAAATAATTGAAAATAATTGATAACAATTGAAAATAATTGAAAATAATTGAAAACAATTGATAAATAATTGAAAACAATTGAGAATAATTGAAAATAATTAAAAACAATTGAAAATAATTGAAAATAATAGAAAACAATTGAAAATAATTGATAAATAATTTAAACCAATTGAAAACAATTGAAAATAATTGAAAATAATTGAAAACAATTGATAAATAATTGAAAACAATTGAAAATAATTGAAAATAATTGAAAATAATTGAAAACAATTGAAAATAATTGATAAATAATTGAAAACAATTGAAATTAATTGATAAATAATTGAAAACAATTGAAAATAATTGAAAATAATTAAAACAATTGAAAATAATTAAAAATAATTGATAAATAATTGAAAGCAATTAAAAATAAATGATAAATAATTGAAAACAATTGAAAACAATTGAAAATAATTGAAAATAATTGAAAACAATTGATAAGTAATTGAAAACAATTGAAAACAATTGCAAATAATTGAAAATAATTGAAAACATTTGAAAATAATTGAAAATAATTAAAAACAATTGAAAATAATTGAAAATAATTGAAAATAATTGAAAATAATTGAAAACAATTGAAAATAATTGATAAATAATTGAAACCAATTGAAAACAATTGAAAATAATTGATAAATAATTGAAAACAATTGAAAATAATTGAAAATAATTCAAACAATTGAAAATAATTAAAAATAATTGACAAATAATTGAAAACAATTGAAAATAATTGAAAATAAATAAAACAATTGAAAATAATTAAAAATAATTGATAAATAAATGAAAACAATTGAAAACATTTGGAAATAATTGATAATAATTATAAATTAATGAAAATAATTGAAAATAATTGATACATAATTGATAAATAATTAATAAATAATTGAAAAAAATTGTAAATAATAATAAATAATTGAAAATAATTGATAAATAATTGAAAATAATTGAAAATAATTGATAAATAATTGAAAACAATTGAAAATAATTGAAAATAATTAAAACAATTGAAAACAATTGAAAATAATTGATAAATAATTGAAACCAATTGAAAACAATTGAAAATAATTGAAAATAATTGAAAACAATTGAAAACAATTGATAAATAATTGAAAACAATTGAAAACAATTGAAAATAATTGAAAATAATTGAAAACAATTGAAAACAATTGAAAACAATTGAAAACAATAGGAAATAATTGAAAATAATTGAAAATTATTGAAAATAATTGAAAATAATTATAAATAATTGAAAACAATTGAAAATAATTGAAAATAATTGAAAACAATAGATAAATAATTGAAAACAATTGAAAATAATTGAAAAGAATTGAAAATAATTGAAAATAATTGAAAACAATTGAAAATAATTGAAAATAATTGATAAATAATTGAAAACAATTGAAAATAATTGATAAATAATTGAAAACAATTGAAAATAATTTAAAATAATTTAAAACAATTGAAAATAATTGAAAATAATTGAAAATAATTGAAAACAATTGGTAAGTAATTGAAAACAATTGAAAATAATTGAAAATAATTGGAAAAAATTGAAAATAATTGAAAATAATTGAAAACAATAGATAAATAATTGAAAACAATTGAAAATAATTGAAAAGAATTGAAAATAATTGAAAATAATTGAAAACAATAGAAAATAATTGAAAATAATTGATAACTAATTGAAAACAATTGAAAATAATTGATAAATAATTGAAAACAATTGAAAATAATTTAAAATAATTTAAAACAATTGAAAATAATTGAAAATAATTGAAAATAATTGAAAACAATTGGTAAGTAGTTGAAAACAATTGAAAATAATTGAAAATAATTGGAAAAAATTGAAAATAATTGAAAATAATTGAAAATAATTGAAAACAATTGAAAACAATTGAAAACAATTGAAAATAATTGATAAATAATTGAAAAAAATTGAAAATAATTGAAAATAATTCAAACAATTGAAAATAATTAAAAATAATTGATAAATAATTGAAAACAATTGAAAATAATTGAAAATAAATAAAACATTTGAAAATAATTAAAAATAATTGATAAATAAATGAAAACAATTGAAAACAATTGAAAACAATTGAAAACAATTGGAAATAATTGAAAATAATTATAAATTATTGAAAATAATTGAAAAGAATTGAAAATAATTATAAATAATTGAAAATAATTGAAAATAGTTGAAAATAATTGATAAATAATTGAAAATAATTATAAATAATTGAAAATAATTGAAAATATTTGAAAATATTTGAAATAATTGAAAATAATTATAAATAATTGAAAACAATTGAAAACAATTGAAACTAATTGAAACCAATTGAAAACAATTGATAAATAATTGAAAACAATTGAAAATAATTGAAAATAATTAAAACAATTGAAAATAATTAAAAATAATTGATAAATAATTGAAACAATTAAAAATAATTGATAAATAATTGAAAACAATTGAAAATAATTGAAAATAATTCATAACAATTGATAAATAATTGAAAATGATTGAAAACAATTGAAAATAATTGATAAATAATTGAAACCAATTGAAAACAATTGAAAATAAGTGAAAATAATTGAAAACAATTGAAAACAATTGATAAATAATTGAAAACAATTGAAAACAATTGAAAATAATTGAAAATAATTGAAAACATTAGAAAATAATTGAAAATAATTAAAAATAATTGAAAATAATTGAAAATAATTGAAAATAATTGAAAACAATTGAAAACAATTGAAAACAATTGAAAACAATTGGAAATAATTGAAAATAATTGAAAATTAATGAAAATAATTGAAAATAATTATAAATAATTGAAAACAATTGAATACAATTGAAAATAATTGAAAATAATTGAAAACAATTAAAAATAATTGAAAATAATTGAAAACAATTGATAAATAATTGAAAACAATTGAAAATAATTGAAAATAATTGAAAATAATTGAAAATAATTGAAAACAATTGAAAATAATTGAAAATAATTGAAAATAATTGATAAATAATTGAAAACAATTGAAAATAATTGATAAATAATTGATAACAATTGAAAGTAATTGAAAATAATTGAAAACAATTGAAATTAATTGATAATAATTGATAAATAATTGAAAACAATTGAAAATAATTGAAAATAATTGAAAACAATTGAAAACAATTGAAAAAAATTGAAAATAATTGAAAATAATTGAAAACAATAGATAAATAATTGAAAACAATTGAAAATAATTGGAAATAATTGAAAATAATTGAAAATAATTGAAAATAATTAAAAACAATTGAAAATAATTGAAAATAATTGAAAATAATTGAAAACAATTGAAAATAATTGAAAATAATTAAAACAATTGAAAATAATTAAAAATAATTGATAAATAATTGAAAACAATTAAAAATAATTGATAAATAATTGAAAACAATTGAAAATAATTGAAAATAATTTAAAACAATTGATAAATAATTGAAAATAATTGAAAATAATTGAAAATGATTGAAAACAATTGAAAATAATTGATAAATAATAGAAACCAACAGAAAACAATTGAAAACAATTGATAAATAATTGAAAATAATTGAAAATAATTTAAAATAATTGAAAATAATTGAAAATAATTTAAAATAATTGAAAATAATTTAAAATAATTATAAATAATTGAAAACAATTGAAACAATTGAAAATAATTGAAAATAATTGGAAAAAATTGAAAATAACTGAAAATAATTGAAAATAATTGAAAACAATTGAAAACAATTGAAAACAATTGAAAATAATTGATAAATAATTGAAAACAATTGAAAATAATTGAAAATAATTCAAACAATTGAAAATAATTAAAAATAATTGATAAATAATTGAAAACAATTGAAAATAATTGAAAATAAATAAAACATTTGAAAATAATTAAAAATAATTGATAAATAAATGAAAACAATTGAAAACAATTGAAAACAATTGAAAACAATTGGAAATAATTGAAAATAATTATAAATTAATGAAAATAATTGAAAATAATTGATACATAATTGATAAATAATTAATAAATAATTGGAAATAATTGTAAATAATAATAAATAATTGAAAATAATTGATAAATAATTGAAAATAATTGAAAATAATTATAAATAATTGAAAATAATTGAAAATAGTTGAAAATAATTGAAAATAATTATAAATAATTGAAAACAATTGAAACAATTGAAAATAATTGAAAATAATTGAAAATAATTGAAAATAATTATAAATAATTGAAAACAATTGAAACAATTGAAAATAATTGAAAATAATTGAAAACAATTGAAAATAATTGAAAATAATTGAAAACAATTGAAAAATAATTGAAAACAATTGAAAATAATTGAAAAGAATTGAAAATAATTGAAAATAATTGAAAACAATTGAAAATAATTGAAAATAATTGATAAATAATTGAAAACAATTGAAAATAATTGATAAATAATTGAA
Source organism: Andrena bucephala (assembly GCA_947577245.1). Classification (NCBI taxonomy): domain Eukaryota; kingdom Metazoa; phylum Arthropoda; class Insecta; order Hymenoptera; family Andrenidae; genus Andrena; species Andrena bucephala. Next base: position 61,595,028 of record OX387717.1, read on the forward strand.
AACAATTGAAAATAATTGAAAATAATTTAAAACAATTGAAAATAATTGAAAATAATTGAAAACAATTGGTAAGTAATTGAAAACAATTGAAAATAATTGAAAATAATTGGAAAAATTGAAAATAATTGAAAATAATTGAAAACAATTGAAAACAATTGAAAACAATTGAAAACAATTGAAAACAATTGAAAATAATTGATAAATAATTGAAAACAATTGAAAATAATTAAAAATAATTCAAACAATTGAAAATAATTAAAAATAATTGATAAATAATTGAAAACAATTGAAAATAATTGAAAATAAATAAAACATTTGAAAATAATTAAAAATAATTGATAAATAAATGAAAACAATTGAAAACAATTGAAAACAATTGAAAACAATTGGAAATAATTGAAAATAATTATAAATTATTGAAAATAATTGAAAAGAATTGAAAATAATTATAAATAATTGAAAATAATTGAAAATAGTTGAAAATAATTGATAAATAATTGAAAATAATTATAAATAATTGAAAATAATTGAAAATATTTGAAAATATTTGAAAATAATTGAAAATAATTATAAATAATTGAAAACAATTGAAAACAATTGAAAATAATTGAAACCAAATGAAAACAATTGAAAATAATTGATAAATAATTGAAAACAATTGAAAATAATTGAAAATAATTAAAACAATTGAAAATAATTAAAAATAATTGATAAATAATTGAAACAATTAAAAATAATTGATAAATAATTGAAACAATTGAAAATAATTGAAAATAATTGATAACAATTGATAAATAATTGAAAATGATTGAAAACAATTGAAAATAATTGATAAATAATTGAAACCAATTGAAAACAATTGAAAATAAGTGAAAATAATTGAAAACAATTGAAAACAATTGATAAATAATTGAAAACAATTGAAAACAATTGAAAATAATTGAAAATAATTGAAAACATTAGAAAATAATTGAAAATAATTAAAAATAATTGAAAATAATTGAAAATAATTGAAAATAATTGAAAACAATTGAAAACAATTGAAAACAATTGAAAACAATTGGAAATAATTGAAAATAATTGAAAATTATTGAAAATAATTGAAAATAATTATAAATAATTGAAAACAATTGAAAGCAATTGAAAATAATTGAAAATAATTGAAAACAATTAAAAATAATTGAAAATAATTGAAAACAATTGATAAATAATTGAAAACAATTGAAAATAATTGAAAATAATTGAAAATAATTGAAAATAATTGAAAACAATTGAAAATAATTGAAAATAATTGAAAATAATTGATAAATAATTGAAAACAATTGAAAATAATTGATAAATAATTGAAAACAATTGAAAGTAATTGAAAATAATTGAAAACAATTGAAATTAATTGATAATAATTGATAAATAATTGAAAACAATTGAAAATAATTGAAAATAATTGAAAACAATTGAAAACAATTGAAAACAATTGAAAATAATTGAAAATAATTGAAAACAATAGATAAATAATTGAAAACAATTGAAAATAATTGGAAATAATTGAAAATAATTTAAAATAATTGAAAATAATTAAAAACAATTGAAAATAATTGAAAATAATTGAAAACAATTGAAAATAATTGAAAATAATTAAAACAATTGAAAATAATTAAAAATAACTGATAAATAATTGAAAACAATTAAAAATAATTGATAAATAATTGAAAACAATTGAAAATAATTGAAAATAATTTAAAACAATTGATAAATAATTGAAAATAATTGAAAACAATTGAAAATAATTGATAAATGATTGAAACCAATTGAAAACAATTGAAAATAATTGATAAATAATTGAAAACAATTGAAAATAATTGAAAATAATTAAAACAGTTGAAAATAATTAAAAATAATTGATAAATAATTGAAAACAATTAAAAATAATTGATAAATAATTGAAAACAATTGAAAACAATTGAAAATAATTGATAAATAATTGAAAACAATTGAAAATAATTGAAAATAAATAGAACAATTGAAAATAATTAAAATAATTGATAAATAATTGAAAACAGTTAAAAATAATTGATAAATAATTGAAAACAATTGAAAATAATTGAAAATAATTGATAACAATTTATAAATAATTGAAAATGATTGAAAACAATTGAAAATAATTGAAATCAATTGAAAATAATTGAAAATAATTGAAAATAATTGAAAATAATTGAAAATAATTGAAAACAATTGAAAATAATTGATAAATAATTGAAAACAATTGAAATTAATTGATAAATAATTGAAAACAATTGAAAATAATTGAAAATAATTAAAACAATTGAAAATAATTAAAAATAATTGATAAATAATTGAAAGCAATTAAAAATAAATGATAAATAATTGAAAACAATTGAAAACAATTGAAAATAATTGAAAATAATTGAAAACAATTGATAAGTAATTGAAAACAATTGAAAACAATTGAAAATAATTGAAAATAATTGAAAACATTTGAAAATAATTGAAAATAATTAAAAACAATTGAAAATAATTGAAAATAATTGAAAATAATTGAAAATAATTGAAAACAATTGAAAATAATTGATAAATAATTGAAACCAATTGAAAACAATTGAAAATAATTGATAAATAATTGAAAACAATTGAAAATAATTGAAAATAATTCAAACAATTGAAAATAATTAAAAATAATTGATAAATAATTGAAAACAATTGAAAATAATTGAAAATAAATAAAACAATTGAAAATAATTAAAAATAATTGATAAATAAATGAAAACAATTGAAAACATTTGGAAATAATTGATAATAATTATAAATTAATGAAAATAATTGAAAATAATTCATACATAATTGATAAATAATTAATAAATAATTGAAAAAAATTGTAAATAATAATAAATAATTGAAAATAATTGATAAATAATTGAAAATAATTGAAAATAATTGATAAATAATTGAAAACATTTGAAAATAATTGAAAATAATTAAAACAATTGAAAACAACTGAAAATAATTGATAAATAATTGAAACCAATTGAAAACAATTGAAAATAATTGAAAATAATTGAAAACAATTGAAAACAATTGATAAATAATTGAAAACAATTGAAAACAATTGAAAATAATTGAAAATAATTGAAAACAATTGAAAACAATTGAAAACAATTGAAAACAATTGGAAATAATTGAAAATAATTGAAAATTATTGAAAATAATTGAAAATAATTATAAATAATTGAAAACAATTGAAAACAATTGAAAATAATTGAAAACAATTGAAAATAATTGAAAATAATTGAAAACAATTGATAAATAATTGAAAACAATTGAAAATAATTGAAAATAATTGAAAATAATTGAAAACAATTGAAAATAATAGAAAATAATTGAAAATAATTTAAAATAATTGAAAATAATTGAAAACAATTGGTAAGTAATTGAAAACAATTGAAAATAATTGAAAATAATTGGAAAAAATTGAAAATAACTGAAAATAATTGAAAATAATTGAAAACAATTGAAAACAATTGAAAACAATTGAAAATAATTGATAAATAATTGAAAACAATTGAAAATAATTGAAAATAATTCAAACAATTGAAAATAATTAAAAATAATTGATAAATAATAGAAAACAATTGAAAATAATTGAAAATAAATAAAACATTCGAAAATAATTAAAAATAATTGATAAATAAATGAAAACAATTGAAAACAATTGAAAACAATTGAAAATAATTGAAAATAATTATAAATAATTGAAAACAATTGAAACAATTGAAAATAATTGAAAATAATTGAAAACAATTGAAAATAATTGAAAATAATTGAAAACAATTGATAAATAATTGAAAACAATTGAAAATAATTGAAAAGAATTGAAAATAATTGAAAATAATTGAAAACAATTGAAAATAATTGAAAATAATTGATAAATAATTGAAAACAATTGAAAATAATTGATAAATAATTGAAAACAATTGAAAATAATTTAAAATAATTTAAAACAATTGAAAATAATTGAAAATAATTGAAAATAATTGAAAACAATTGGTAAGTAATTGAAAACAATTGAAAATAATTGAAAATAATTGGAAAAAATTGAAAATAATTGAAAATAATTGAAAATAATTGAAAACAATTGAAAACAATTGAAAACAATTGAAAATAATTGATAAATAATTGAAAACAATTGAAAATAATTGAAAATAATTCAAACAATTGAAAATAATTAAAAATAATTGATAAATAATTGAAAACAATTAAAAATAATTGAAAATAAATAAAACATTTGAAAATAATTAAAAATAATTGATAAATAAATGAAAACAATTGAAAACAATTGAAAACAATTGAAAACAATTGGAAATAATTGAAAATAATTATAAATTATTGAAAATAATTGAAAAGAATTGAAAATAATTATAAATAATTGAAAATATTTGAAAATAGTTGAAAATAATTGATAAATAATTGAAAATAATTATAAATAATTGAAAATAATTGAAAATATTTGAAAATATTTGAAATAATTGAAAATAATTATAAATAATTGAAAACAATTGAAAACAATTGAAACTAATTGAAACCAATTGAAAACAATTGAAAATAATTGATAAATAATTGAAAACAATTGAAAATAATTGAAAATAATTAAAACAATTGAAAATAATTAAAAATAATTGATAAATAATTGAAACAATTAAAAATAATTGATAAATAATTGAAAACAATTGAAAATAATTGAAAATAATTGATAACAATTGATAAATAATTGAAAATGATTGAAAACAATTGAAAATAATTGATAAATAATTGAAACCAATTGAAAACAATTGAAAATAAGTGAAAATAATTGAAAACAATTGAAAACAATTGATAAATAATTGAAAACAATTGAAAACAATTGAAAATAATTGAAAATAATTGAAAACATTAGAAAATAATTGAAAATAGGTAAAAATAATTGAAAATAATTGAAAATAATTGAAAATAATTGAAAACAATTGAAAACAATTGAAAACAATTGAAAACAATTGGAAATAATTGAAAATAATTGAAAATTATTGAAAATAATTGAAAATAATTATAAATAATTGAAAACAATTGAAAATAATTGAAAATAATTGAAAACAATTAAAAATAATTGAAAATAATTGAAAACAATTGATAAATAATTGAAAACAATTGAAAATAATTGAAAATAATTGAAAATAATTGAAAATAATTGAAAACAATTGAAAATAATTGAAAATAATTGAAAATAATTGATAAATAATTGAAAACAATTGAAAATAATTGATAAATAATTGATAACAATTGAATGTAATTGAAAATAATTGAAAACAATTGAAATTAATTGATAATAATTGATAAATAATTGAAAACAATTGAAAATAATTGAAAATAATTGAAAACAATTGAAAACAATTGAAAAAATTGAAAATAATTGAAAATAATTTAAAACAATAGATAAATAATTGAAAACAATTGAAAATAATTGGAAATAATTGAAAATAATTGAAAATAATTGAAAATAATTAAAAACAATTGAAAATAATTGAAAATAATTGAAAATAATTGAAAACAATTGAAAATAATTGAAAATAATTAAAACAATTGAAAATAATTAAAAATAATTGATAAATAATTGAAAACAATTAAAAATAATTGATAAATAATTGAAAACAATTGAAAATAATTGAAAATAATTTAAAACAATTGATAAATAATTGAAAATAATTGAAAATAATTGAAAATGATTGAAAACAATTGAAAATAATTGATAAATAATAGAAACCAACAGAAAACAATTGAAAACAATTGATAAATAATTGAAAATAATTGAAAATAATTTAAAATAATTGAAAATAATTGAAAATAATTATAAATAATTGAAAACAATTGAAACAATTGAAAATAATTGAAAATAATCGATAACAATTGAAAATAATTGAAAATAATTGAAAACAATTGATAAATAATTGACAACAATTGAGAATAATTGAAAATAATTAAAAACAATTGAAAATAATTGAAAATAATAGAAAACAATTGAAAATAATTGATAAATAATTTAAACCAATTGAAAACAATTGAAAATAATTGAAAATAATTGAAAACAATTGATAAATAATTGAAAACAATTGAAAATAATTGAAAATAATTGAAAATAATTGAAAACAATTGAAAATAATTGATAAATAATTGAAAACAATTGAAATTAATTGATAAATAATTGAAAACAATTGAAAATAATTGAAAATAATTAAAACAATTGAAAATAATTAAAAATAATTGATAAATAATTGAAAGCAATTAAAAATAAATGATAAATAATTGAAAACAATTGAAAACAATTGAAAATAATTGAAAATAATTGAAAACAATTGATAAGTAATTGAAAACAATTGAAAACAATTGAAAATAATTGAAAATAATTGAAAACATTTGAAAATAATTGAAAATAATTAAAAACAATTGAAAATAATTGAAAATAATTGAAAATAATTGAAAATAATTGAAAACAATTGAAAATAATTGATAAATAATTTAAACCAATTAAAAACAATTGAAAATAATTGAAAATAATTGAAAACAATTGATAAATAATTGAAAACAATTGAAAATAATTGAAAATAATTGAAAACAATTGATAAATAATTGAAAACAATTGAAAATAATTGAAAATAATTGAAAATAATTGAAAACAATTGAAAATAATAGAAAATAATAGAAAATAATTGAAAACAATTGAAAATAATTGAAAATAATTGATAAATAATTGAAAACAATTGAAAATAATTGAAAATAATTGAAAACAATTGAAAACAATTGAAAATAATTGAAAATAATTGAAAACAATAGATAAATAATTGAAAACAATTGAAAATAATTGAAAAGAATTGAAAATAATTGAAAATAATTGAAAACAATTGAAAATAATTGAAAATAATTGATAAATAATTGAAAACAATTGAAAATAATTGATAAATAATTGAAAACAATTGAAAATAATTTAAAATAATTTAAAACAATTGAAAATAATTGAAAATAATTGAAAATAATTGAAAACAATTGGTAAGTAATTGAAAACAATTGAAAATAATTGAAAATAATTGGAAAAAATTGAAAATAATTGAAAATAATTGAAAACAATAGATAAATAATTGAAAACAATTGAAAATAATTGAAAAGAATTGAAAATAATTGAAAATAATTGAAAACAATTGAAAATAATTGAAAATAATTGATAAATAATTGAAAACAATTGAAAATAATTGATAAATAATTGAAAACAATTGAAAATAATTTAAAATAATTTAAAACAATTGAAAATAATTGAAAATAATTGAAAATAATTGAAAACAATTGGTAAGTAGTTGAAAACAATTGAAAATAATTGAAAATAATTGGAAAAAATTGAAAATAATTGGAAATAATTGAAAATAATTGAAAACAATTGAAAACAATTGAAAACAATTGAAAATAATTGATAAATAATTGAAAAAAATTGAAAATAATTGAAAATAATTCAAACAATAGAAAATAATTAAAAATAATTGATAAATAATTGAAAACAATTGAAAATAATTGAAAATAAATAAAACATTTGAAAATAATTAAAAATAATTGATAAATAAATGAAAACAATTGAAAACAATTGAAAACAATTGAAAACAATTGGAAATAATTGAAAATAATTATAAATTATTGAAAATAGTTGAAAATAATTGATAAATAATTGAAAATAATTATAAATAATTGAAAATAATTGAAAATATTTGAAAATATTTGAAATAATTGAAAATAATTATAAATAATTGAAAACAATTGAAAACAATTGAAACTAATTGAAACCAATTGAAAACAATTGAAAATAATTGATAAATAATTGAAAACAATTGAAAATAATTGAAAATAATTGATAACAATTGATAAATAATTGAAAATGATTGAAAACAATTGAAAATAATTGATAAATAATTTAAACCAATTGAAAACAATTGAAAATAAGTGAAAATAATTGAAAACAATTGAAAACAATTGATAAATAATTGAAAACAATTGAAAATAATTGAAAATAATTTAAAACAATTGATAAATAATTGAAAATAATTGAAAATAATTGAAAATGATTGAAAACAATTGAAAATAATTGATAAATAATAGAAACCAACAGAAAACAATTGAAAACAATTGATAAATAATTGAAAATAATTGAAAATAATTTAAAATAATTGAAAATAATTTAAAATAATTATAAATAATTGAAAACAATTGAAACAATTGAAAATAATTGAAAATAATTGGAAAAAATTGAAAATAACTGAAAATAATTGAAAATAATTGAAAACAATTGAAAACAATTGAAAACAATTGAAAATAATTGATAAATAATTGAAAACAATTGAAAATAATTGAAAATAATTCAAACAATTGAAAATAATTAAAAATAATTGATAAATAATTGAAAACAATTGAAAATAATTGAAAATAAATAAAACATTTGAAAATAATTAAAAATAATTGATAAATAAATGAAAACAATTGAAAACAATTGAAAACAATTGGAAATAATTGAAAATAATTATAAATTAATGAAAATAATTGAAAATAATTGATACATAATTGATAAATAATTAATAAATAATTGAAAAAAATTGTAAATAATAATAAATAATTGAAAATAATTGATAAATAATTGAAAATAATTGAAAATAATTATAAATAATTGAAAATAATTGAAAATAGTTGAAAATAATTGATAAATAATTGAAAATAATTATAAATAATTGAAAATAATTGAAAATATTTGAAAATATTTGAAAATAATTGAAAATAATTATAAATAATTGAAAACAATTGAAAATAATTGAAAATAATTGATAACAATTGATAAATTATTGAAAATGATTGAAAACAATTGAAAATAATTGATAAATAATTGAAACCAATTGAAAATTATTGAAAATAATTAAAACAATTGAAAATAATTGAAAATAATTGAAAACAATTGAAAATAATTGAAAATAATTGATAAATAATTGAAAACAATTGAAAATAATTGAAAATAATTGAAAACAATTGAAAACAATTGAAAATAATTGAAAATAATTGAAAACAATAGATAAATAATTGAAAACAATTGAAAATAATTGGAAATAATTGAAAATAATTGAAAACAATTTAAAATAATTGAAAATAATTAAAAACAATTAAAAATAATTGAAAATAATTGAAAATAATTGAAAATAATTGAAAACAATTGAAAATAATTGATAAATAATTGAAACCAATTGAAAACAATTGAAAATACTTGATAAATAATTGAAAACAATTGAAAATAATTGAAAATAATTAAAACAATTGAAAATAATTAAAAATAATTGTTAAATAATTGAAAACAATTAAAAATAATTGATAATTAATTGAAAACAATTGAAAATAATTGAAAATAATTGAAAATAATTTAAAACAATTGATAAATAATTGAAAATAATTGAAAATAATTGAAAATGATTGAAAACAATTGAAAATAATTGATAAATAATTGAAACCAACAGAAAACAATTGAAAACAATTGATAAATAATTGAAAATAATTGAAAATAATTGAAAATAATTGAAAATAATTATAAATAATTGAAAACAATTGAAACAATTGAAAATAATTGAAAATAATTGAAAACAATTGAAAATAATTGAAAATAATTGAAAACAATTGATAAATAATTGAAAACAATTGAAAATAATTGAAAAGAATTGAAAATAATTGAAAATAATTGAAAACAATTGAAAATAATTGAAAATAATTGATAAATAATTGAAAACAATTGAAAATAATTGATAAATAATTGAAAACAATTGAAAATAATTTAAAATAATTTAAAACAATTGAAAATAATTTAAAATAATTGAAAACAATTGGTAAGTAATTGAAAACAATTGAAAATAATTGAAAATAATTGGAAAAAATTGAAAATAATTGAAAATAATTGAAAATAATTGAAAACAATTGAAAACAATTGAAAACAATTGAAAATAATTGATAAATAATTGAAAACAATTGAAAATAATTGAAAATAATTCAAACAATTGAAAATAATTAAAAATAATTGATAAATAATTGAAAACAATTGAAAATAATTGAAAATAAATAAAACATTTGAAAATAATTAAAAATAATTGATAAATAAATGAAAACAATTGAAAACAATTGAAAACAATTGAAAACAATTGGAAATAATTGAAAATAATTATAAATTATTGAAAATAATTGAAAAGAATTGAAAATAATTATAAATAATTGAAAATAATTGAAAATAGTTGAAAATAATTGATAAATAATTGAAAATAATTATAAATAATTGAAAATAATTGAAAATATTTGAAAATATTTGAAAATAATTGAAAATAATTATAAATAATTGAAAACAATTGAAAACAATTGAAAATAATTGAAACCAATTGAAAACAATTGAAAATAATTGATAAATAATTGAAAACAATTGAAAATAATTGAAAATAATTAAAACAATTGAAAATAATTAAAAATAATTGATAAATAATTGAAACAATTAAAAATAATTGATAAATAATTGAAACAATTGAAAATAATTGAAAATAATTGATAACAATTGATAAATAATTGAAAATGATTGAAAACAATTGAAAATAATTGATAAATAATTGAAACCAATTGAAAACAATTGAAAATAAGTGAAAATAATTGAAAACAATTGAAAACAATTGATAAATAATTGAAAACAATTGAAAACAATTGAAAATAATTGAAAATAATTGAAAACATTAGAAAATAATTGAAAATAATTAAAAATAATTGAAAATAATTGAAAATAATTGAAAATAATTGAAAACAATTGAAAACAATTGAAAACAATTGAAAACAATTGGAAATAATTGAAAATAATTGAAAATTATTGAAAATAATTGAAAATAATTATAAATAATTGAAAACAATTGAAAGCAATTGAAAATAATTGAAAATAATTGAAAACAATTAAAAATAATTGAAAATAATTGAAAACAATTGATAAATAATTGAAAACAATTGAAAATAATTGAAAATAATTGAAAATAATTGAAAATAATTGAAAACAATTGAAAATAATTGAAAATAATTGAAAATAATTGATAAATAATTGAAAACAATTGAAAATAATTGATAAATAAATGAAAACAATTGAAAGTAATTGAAAATAATTGAAAACAATTGAAATTAATTGATAATAATTGATAAATAATTGAAAACAATTGAAAATAATTGAAAATAATTGAAAACAATTGAAAACAATTGAAAACAATTGAAAATAATTGAAAATAATTGAAAACAATAGATAAATAATTGAAAACAATTGAAAATAATTGGAAATAATTGAAAATAATTGAAAATAATTGAAAATAATTAAAAACAATTGAAAATAATTGAAAATAATTGAAAACAATTGAAAATAATTGAAAATAATTAAAACAATTGAAAATAATTAAAAATAACTGATAAATAATTGAAAACAATTAAAAATAATTGATAAATAATTGAAAACAATTGAAAATAATTGAAAATAATTTAAAACAATTGATAAATAATTGAAAATAATTGAAAACAATTGAAAATAATTGATAAATGATTGAAACCAATTGAAAACAATTGAAAATAATTGATAAATAATTGAAAACAATTGAAAATAATTGAAAATAATTAAAACAGTTGAAAATAATTAAAAATAATTGATAAATAATTGAAAACAATTAAAAATAATTGATAAATAATTGAAAACAATTGAAAACAATTGAAAATAATTGATAAATAATTGAAAACAATTGAAAATAATTGAAAATAAATAGAACAATTGAAAATAATTAAAATAATTGATAAATAATTGAAAACAGTTAAAAATAATTGATAAATAATTGAAAACAATTGAAAATAATTGAAAATAATTGATAACAATTTATAAATAATTGAAAATGATTGAAAACAATTGAAAATAATTGAAATCAATTGAAAATAATTGAAAATAATTGAAAATAATTGAAAATAATTGAAAATAATTGAAAACAATTGAAAATAATTGATAAATAATTGAAAACAATTGAAATTAATTGATAAATAATTGAAAACAATTGAAAATAATTGAAAATAATTAAAACAATTGAAAATAATTAAAAATAATTGATAAATAATTGAAAGCAATTAAAAATAAATGATAAATAATTGAAAACAATTGAAAACAATTGAAAATAATTGAAAATAATTGAAAACAATTGATAAGTAATTGAAAACAATTGAAAACAATTGAAAATAATTGAAAATAATTGAAAACATTTGAAAATAATTGAAAATAATTAAAAACAATTGAAAATAATTGAAAATAATTGAAAATAATTGAAAATAATTGAAAACAATTGAAAATAATTGATAAATAATTGAAACCAATTGAAAACAATTGAAAATAATTGATAAATAATTGAAAACAATTGAAAATAATTGAAAATAATTCAAACAATTGAAAATAATTAAAAATAATTGATAAATAATTGAAAACAATTGAAAATAATTGAAAATAAATAAAACAATTGAAAATAATTAAAAATAATTGATAAATAAATGAAAACAATTGAAAACATTTGGAAATAATTGATAATAATTATAAATTAATGAAAATAATTGAAAATAATTCATACATAATTGATAAATAATTAATAAATAATTGAAAAAAATTGTAAATAATAATAAATAATTGAAAATAATTGATAAATAATTGAAAATAATTGAAAATAATTGATAAATAATTGAAAACATTTGAAAATAATTGAAAATAATTAAAACAATTGAAAACAACTGAAAATAATTGATAAATAATTGAAACCAATTGAAAACAATTGAAAATAATTGAAAATAATTGAAAACAATTGAAAACAATTGATAAATAATTGAAAACAATTGAAAACAATTGAAAATAATTGAAAATAATTGAAAACAATTGAAAACAATTGAAAACAATTGAAAACAATTGGAAATAATTGAAAATAATTGAAAATTATTGAAAATAATTGAAAATAATTATAAATAATTGAAAACAATTGAAAACAATTGAAAATAATTGAAAACAATTGAAAATAATTGAAAATAATTGAAAAAAATTGATAAATAATTGAAAACAATTGAAAATAATTGAAAATAATTGAAAATAATTGAAAACAATTGAAAATAATAGAAAATAATTGAAAATAATTTAAAATAATTGAAAATAATTGAAAACAATTGGTAAGTAATTGAAAACAATTGAAAATAATTGAAAATAATTGGAAAAAATTGAAAATAACTGAAAATAATTGAAAATAATTGAAAACAATTGAAAACAATTGAAAACAATTGAAAATAATTGATAAATAATTGAAAACAATTGAAAATAATTGAAAATAATTCAAACAATTGAAAATAATTAAAAATAATTGATAAATAATAGAAAACAATTGAAAATAATTGAAAATAAATAAAACATTCGAAAATAATTAAAAATAATTGATAAATAAATGAAAACAATTGAAAACAATTGAAAACAATTGAAAATAATTGAAAATAATTATAAATAATTGAAAACAATTGAAACAATTGAAAATAATTGAAAATAATTGAAAACAATTGAAAATAATTGAAAATAATTGAAAACAATTGATAAATAATTGAAAACAATTGAAAATAATTGAAAAGAATTGAAAATAATTGAAAATAATTGAAAACAATTGAAAATAATTGAAAATAATTGATAAATAATTGAAAACAATTGAAAATAATTGATAAATAATTGAAAACAATTGAAAATAATTTAAAATAATTTAAAACAATTGAAAATAATTGAAAATAATTGAAAATAATTGAAAACAATTGGTAAGTAATTGAAAACAATTGAAAATAATTGAAAATAATTGGAAAAAATTGAAAATAATTGAAAATAATTGAAAATAATTGAAAACAATTGAAAACAATTGAAAACAATTGAAAATAATTATAAATAATTGAAAATAATTGAAAATATTTGAAAATATTTGAAATAATTGAAAATAATTATAAATAATTGAAAACAATTGAAAACAATTGAAACTAATTGAAACCAATTGAAAACAATTGAAAATAATTGATAAATAATTGAAAACAATTGAAAATAATTGAAAATAATTAAAACAATTGAAAATAATTAAAAATAATTGATAAATAATTGAAACAATTAAAAATAATTGATAAATAATTGAAAACAATTGAAAATAATTGAAAATAATTGATAACAATTGATAAATAATTGAAAATGATTGAAAACAATTGAAAATAATTGATAAATAATTGAAACCAATTGAAAACAATTGAAAATAAGTGAAAATAATTGAAAACAATTGAAAACAATTGATAAATAATTGAAAACAATTGAAAACAATTGAAAATAATTAAAAACAATTGAAAATAATTGAAAATAATTGAAAATAATTGAAAACAATTGAAAATAAGTGAAAATAATTAAAACAATTGAAAATAATTAAAAATAATTGAAAACAATTAAAAATAATTGATAAATAATTGAAAACAATTGAAAATAATTGAAAATAATTTAAAACAATTGATAAATAATTGAAAATAATTGAAAATAATTGAAAATGATTGAAAACAATTGAAAATAACTGATAAATAATAGAAACCAACAGAAAACAATTGAAAACAATTGATAAATAATTGAAAATAATTGAAAATAATTGAAAATAATTGAAAATAATTGAAAATAATTATAAATAATTGAAAACAATTGAAACAATTGAAAATAATTGAAAATAATTGATAACAATTGAAAATAATTGAAAATAATTGAAAACAATTGATAAATAATTGAAAACAATTGAGAATAATTGAAAATAATTAAAAACAATTGAAAATAATTGAAAATAATAGAAAACAATTGAAAATAATTGATAAATAATTTAAACCAATTGAAAACAATTGAAAATAATTGAAAATAATTGAAAACAATTGATAAATAATTGAAAACAATTGAAAATAATTGAAAATAATTGAAAATAATTGAAAACAATTGAAAATAATTGATAAATAATTGAAAACAATTGAAATTAATTGATAAATAATTGAAAACAATTGAAAATAATTGAAAATAATTAAAACAATTGAAAATAATTAAAAATAATTGATAAATAATTGAAAGCAATTAAAAATAAATGATAAATAATTGAAAACAATTGAAAACAATTGAAAATAATTGAAAATAATTGAAAACAATTGATAAGTAATTGAAAACAATTGAAAACAATTGAAAATAATTGAAAATAATTGAAAACATTTGAAAATAATTGAAAATAATTAAAAACAATTGAAAATAATTGAAAATAATTGAAAATAATTGAAAATAATTGAAAACAATTGAAAATAATTGATAAATAATTTAAACCAATTGAAAACAATTGAAAATAATTGAAAATAATTGAAAACAATTGATAAATAATTGAAAACAATTGAAAATAATTGAAAATAATTGAAAACAATTGATAAATAATTGAAAACAATTGAAAATAATTGAAAATAATTGAAAATAATTGAAAACAATTGAAAATAATAGAAAATAATTGAAAATAATTGAAAACAATTGAAAATAATTGAAAATAATTGATAAATAATTGAAAACAATTGAAAATAATTGAAAATAATTGAAAACAATTGAAAAAAATTGAAAATAATTGAAAATAATTGAAAACAATAGATAAATAATTGAAAACAATTGAAAATAATTGAAAAGAATTGAAAATAATTGAAAATAATTGAAAACAATTGAAAATAATTGAAAATAATTGATAAATAATTGAAAACAATTGAAAATAATTGATAAATAATTGAAAACAATTGAAAATAATTTAAAATAATTTAAAACAATTGAAAATAATTGAAAATAATTGAAAATAATTGAAAACAATTGGTAAGTAGTTGAAAACAATTGAAAATAATTGAAAATAATTGGAAAAAATTGAAAATAATTGAAAATAATTGAAAATAATTGAAAACAATTGAAAACAATTGAAAACAATTGAAAATAATTGATAAATAATTGAAAAAAATTGAAAATAATTGAAAATAATTCAAACAATAGAAAATAATTAAAAATAATTGATAAATAATTGAAAACAATTGAAAATAATTGAAAATAAATAAAACATTTGAAAATAATTAAAAATAATTGATAAATAAATGAAAACAATTGAAAACAATTGAAAACAATTGAAAACAATTGAAAATAATTGAAAATAATTAAAACAATTGAAAATAATTAAAAATAATTGATAAATAATTGAAACAATTAAAAATAATTGATAAATAATTGAAAACAATTGAAAATAATTGAAAATAATTGATAACAATTGATAAATAATTGAAAATGATTGAAAACAATTGAAAATAATTGATAAATAATTGAAACCAATTGAAAACAATTGAAAATAAGTGAAAATAATTGAAAACAATTGAAAACAATTGATAAATAATTGAAAACAATTGAAAACAATTGAAAATAATTGAAAATAATTAAAACAATTGAAAATAATTAAAAATAATTGATAAATAATTGAAAGCAATTAAAAATAAATGATAAATAATTGAAAACAATTGAAAACAATTGAAAATAATTGAAAATAATTGAAAACAATTGATAAGTAATTGAAAACAATTGAAAACAATTGAAAATAATTATAAATAATTGAAAACAATTGAAAACAATTGAAAATAATTGAAAATAATTGAAAACAATTAAAAATAATTGAAAATAATTGAAAACAATTGATAAATAATTGAAAACAATTGAAAATAATTGAAAATAATTGAAAATAATTGAAAATAATTGAAAACAATTGAAAATAATTGAAAATAATTGAAAATAATTGATAAATAATTGAAAACAATTGAAAATAATTGATAAATAATTGATAACAATTGAAAGTAATTGAAAATAATTGAAAACAATTGAAATTAATTGATAATAATTGATAAATAATTGAAAACAATTGAAAATAATTGAAAATAATTGAAAACAATTGAAAACAATTGAAAAAAATTGAAAATAATTGAAAATAATTGAAAACAATAGATAAATAATTGAAAACAATTGAAAATAATTGGAAATAATTGAAAATAATTGAAAATAATTGAAAATAATTAAAAACAATTGAAAATAATTGAAAATAATTGAAAATAATTGAAAACAATTGAAAATAATTGAAAATAATTAAAACAATTGAAAATAATTAAAAATAATTGATAAATAATTGAAAACAATTAAAAATAATTGATAAATAATTGAAAACAATTGAAAATAATTGAAAATAATTTAAAACAATTGATAAATAATTGAAAATAATTGAAAATAATTGAAAATGATTGAAAACAATTGAAAATAATTGATAAATAATAGAAACCAACAGAAAACAATTGAAAACAATTGATAAATAATTGAAAATAATTGAAAATAATTTAAAATAATTGAAAATAATTGAAAATAATTATAAATAATTGAAAACAATTGAAACAATTGAAAATAATTGAAAATAATTGATAACAATTGAAAATAATTGAAAATAATTTAAAACAATTGATAAATAATTGAAAACAATTGAGAATAATTGAAAATAATTAAAAACAATTGAAAATAATTGAAAATAATAGAAAACAATTGAAAATAATTGATAAATAATTTAAACCAAATGAAAACAATTGAAAATAATTGAAAATAATTGAAAACAATTGATAAATAATTGAAAACAATTGAAAATAATTGAAAATAATTGAAAATAATTGAAAACAATTGAAAATAATTGATAAATAATTGAAAACAATTGAAATTAATTGATAAATAATTGAAAACAATTGAAAATAATTGAAAATAATTAAAACAATTGAAAATAATTAAAAATAATTGATAAATAATTAAAGCAATTAAAAATAAATGATAAATAATTGAAAACAATTGAAAACAATTGAAAATAATTGAAAATAATTGAAAACAATTGATAAGTAATTGAAAACAATTGAAAACAATTGAAAATAATTGAAAATAATTGAAAACATTTGAAAATAATTGAAAATAATTAAAAACAATTGAAAATAATTGAAAATAATTGAAAATAATTGAAAATAATTGAAAACAATTGAAAATAATTGATAAATAATTTAAACCAATTGAAAACAATTGAAAATAATTGAAAATAATTGAAAACAATTGATAAATAATTGAAAACAATTGAAAATAATTGAAAATAATTGAAAACAATTGATAAATAATTGAAAACAATTGAAAATAATTGAAAATAATTGAAAATAATTGAAAACAATTGAAAATAATAGAAAATAATTGAAAATAATTGAAAACAATTGAAAATAATTGAAAATAATTGATAAATAATTGAAAACAATTGAAAATAATTGAAAATAATTGAAAACAATTGAAAAAAATTGAAAATAATTGAAAATAATTGAAAACAATAGATAAATAATTGAAAACAATTGAAAATAATTGAAAAGAATTGAAAATAATTGAAAATAATTGAAAACAATTGAAAATAATTGAAAATAATTGATAAATAATTGAAAACAATTGAAAATAATTGATAAATAATTGAAAACAATTGAAAATAATTTAAAATAATTTAAAACAATTGAAAATAATTGAAAATAATTGAAAATAATTGAAAACAATTGGTAAGTAGTTGAAAACAATTGAAAATAATTGAAAATAATTGGAAAAAATTGAAAATAATTGAAAATAATTGAAAATAATTGAAAACAATTGAAAACAATTGAAAACAATTGAAAATAATTGATAAATAATTGAAAAAAATTGAAAATAATTGAAAATAATTCAAACAATAGAAAATAATTAAAAATAATTGATAAATAATTGAAAACAATTGAAAATAATTGAAAATAAATAAAACATTTGAAAATAATTAAAAATAATTGATAAATAAATGAAAACAATTGAAAACAATTGAAAACAATTGAAAACAATTGAAAATAATTGAAAATAATTAAAACAATTGAAAATAATTAAAAATAATTGATAAATAATTGAAACAATTAAAAATAATTGATAAATAATTGAAAACAATTGAAAATAATTGAAAATAATTGATAACAATTGATAAATAATTGAAAATGATTGAAAACAATTGAAAATAATTGATAAATAATTGAAA
Organism: Andrena bucephala; assembly: GCA_947577245.1. Taxonomy (NCBI): domain Eukaryota; kingdom Metazoa; phylum Arthropoda; class Insecta; order Hymenoptera; family Andrenidae; genus Andrena; species Andrena bucephala. The sequence continues at coordinate 61,614,296 of OX387717.1, forward strand.
CCAATTGAAAACAATTGAAAATAAGTGAAAATAATTGAAAACAATTGAAAACAATTGATAAATAATTGAAAACAATTGAAAACAATTGAAAATAATTGAAAATAATTAAAACAATTGAAAATAATTAAAAATAATTGATAAATAATTGAAAGCAATTAAAAATAAATGATAAATAATTGAAAACAATTGAAAACAATTGAAAATAATTGAAAATAATTGAAAACAATTGATAAGTAATTGAAAACAATTGAAAACAATTGAAAATAATTATAAATAATTGAAAACAATTGAAAACAATTGAAAATAATTGAAAATAATTGAAAACAATTAAAAATAATTGAAAATAATTGAAAACAATTGATAAATAATTGAAAACAATTGAAAATAATTGAAAATAATTGAAAATAATTGAAAATAATTGAAAACAATTGAAAATAATTGAAAATAATTGAAAATAATTGATAAATAATTGAAAACAATTGAAAATAATTGATAAATAATTGATAACAATTGAAAGTAATTGAAAATAATTGAAAACAATTGAAATTAATTGATAATAATTGATAAATAATTGAAAACAATTGAAAATAATTGAAAATAATTGAAAACAATTGAAAACAATTGAAAAAAATTGAAAATAATTGAAAATAATTGAAAACAATAGATAAATAATTGAAAACAATTGAAAATAATTGGAAATAATTGAAAATAATTGAAAATAATTGAAAATAATTAAAAACAATTGAAAATAATTGAAAATAATTGAAAATAATTGAAAACAATTGAAAATAATTGAAAATAATTAAAACAATTGAAAATAATTAAAAATAATTGATAAATAATTGAAAACAATTAAAAATAATTGATAAATAATTGAAAACAATTGAAAATAATTGAAAATAATTTAAAACAATTGATAAATAATTGAAAATAATTGAAAATAATTGAAAATGATTGAAAACAATTGAAAATAATTGATAAATAATAGAAACCAACAGAAAACAATTGAAAACAATTGATAAATAATTGAAAATAATTGAAAATAATTTAAAATAATTGAAAATAATTGAAAATAATTATAAATAATTGAAAACAATTGAAACAATTGAAAATAATTGAAAATAATTGATAACAATTGAAAATAATTGAAAATAATTTAAAACAATTGATAAATAATTGAAAACAATTGAGAATAATTGAAAATAATTAAAAACAATTGAAAATAATTGAAAATAATAGAAAACAATTGAAAATAATTGATAAATAATTTAAACCAAATGAAAACAATTGAAAATAATTGAAAATAATTGAAAACAATTGATAAATAATTGAAAACAATTGAAAATAATTGAAAATAATTGAAAATAATTGAAAACAATTGAAAATAATTGATAAATAATTGAAAACAATTGAAATTAATTGATAAATAATTGAAAACAATTGAAAATAATTGAAAATAATTAAAACAATTGAAAATAATTAAAAATAATTGATAAATAATTAAAGCAATTAAAAATAAATGATAAATAATTGAAAACAATTGAAAACAATTGAAAATAATTGAAAATAATTGAAAACAATTGATAAGTAATTGAAAACAATTGAAAACAATTGAAAATAATTGAAAATAATTGAAAACATTTGAATATAATTGAAAATAATTAAAAACAATTGAAAATAATTGAAAATAATTGAAAATAATTGAAAATAATTGAAAACAATTGAAAATAATTGATAAATAATTGAAACCAATTGAAAACAATTGAAAATAATTGATAAATAATTGAAAACAATTGAAAATAATTGAAAATAATTCAAACAATTGAAAATAATTAAAAATAATTGATAAATAATTGAAAACAATTGAAAATAATTGAAAATAAATAAAACAATTGAAAATAATTAAAAATAATTGATAAATAAATGAAAACAATTGAAAACATTTGGAAATAATTGATAATAATTATAAATTAATGAAAATAATTGAAAATAATTGATACATAATTGATAAATAATTAATAAATAATTGAAAAAAATTGTAAATAATAATAAATAATTGAAAATAATTGATAAATAATTGAAAATAATTGAAAATAATTGATAAATAATTGAAAACAATTGAAAACAATTGAAAATAATTGAAAATAATTAAAACAATTGAAAACAATTGAAAATAATTGATAAATAATTGAAACCAATTGAAAACAATTGAAAATAATTGAAAACAATTGAAAACAATTGAAAATAATTGAAAATAATTGAAAATAATTGAAAACAATTGAAAATAATAGAAAATAATTGAAAATAATTGATAAATAATTGAAAACAATTGAAAATAATTGATAAATAATTGAAAACAATTGAAAATAATTGAAAATAATTGAAAACAATTGAAAATAATTGAAAATAATTGATAAATAATTGAAAACAATTGAAAATAATTGAAAATAATTGAAAATAATTGAAAACAATTGAAAATAATTGATAAATAATAGAAACCAACAGAAAACAATTGAAAACAATTGATAAATAATTGAAAATAATTGAAAATAATTTAAAATAATTGAAAATAATTGAAAATAATTATAAATAATTGAAAACAATTGAAACAATTGAAAATAATTGAAAATAATTGATAACAATTGAAAATAATTGAAAATAATTTAAAACAATTGATAAATAATTGAAAACAATTGAGAATAATTGAAAATAATTAAAAACAATTGAAAATAATTGAAAATAATAGAAAACAATTGAAAATAATTGATAAATAATTTAAACCAAATGAAAACAATTGAAAATAATTGAAAATAATTGAAAACAATTGATAAATAATTGAAAACAATTGAAAATAATTGAAAATAATTGAAAATAATTGAAAACAATTGAAAATAATTGATAAATAATTGAAAACAATTGAAATTAATTGATAAATAATTGAAAACAATTGAAAATAATTGAAAATAATTAAAACAATTGAAAATAATTAAAAATAATTGATAAATAATTAAAGCAATTAAAAATAAATGATAAATAATTGAAAACAATTGAAAACAATTGAAAATAATTGAAAATAATTGAAAACAATTGATAAGTAATTGAAAACAATTGAAAACAATTGAAAATAATTGAAAATAATTGAAAACATTTGAAAATAATTGAAAATAATTAAAAACAATTGAAAATAATTGAAAATAATTGAAAATAATTGAAAATAATTGAAAACAATTGAAAATAATTGATAAATAATTTAAACCAATTGAAAACAATTGAAAATAATTGAAAATAATTGAAAACAATTGATAAATAATTGAAAACAATTGAAAATAATTGAAAATAATTGAAAACAATTGATAAATAATTGAAAACAATTGAAAATAATTGAAAATAATTGAAAATAATTGAAAACAATTGAAAATAATAGAAAATAATTGAAAATAATTGAAAACAATTGAAAATAATTGAAAATAATTGATAAATAATTGAAAACAATTGAAAATAATTGAAAATAATTGAAAACAATTGAAAAAAATTGAAAATAATTGAAAATAATTGAAAACAATAGATAAATAATTGAAAACAATTGAAAATAATTGAAAAGAATTGAAAATAATTGAAAATAATTGAAAACAATTGAAAATAATTGAAAATAATTGATAAATAATTGAAAACAATTGAAAATAATTGATAAATAATTGAAAACAATTGAAAATAATTTAAAATAATTTAAAACAATTGAAAATAATTGAAAATAATTGAAAATAATTGAAAACAATTGGTAAGTAGTTGAAAACAATTGAAAATAATTGAAAATAATTGGAAAAAATTGAAAATAATTGAAAATAATTGAAAATAATTGAAAACAATTGAAAACAATTGAAAACAATTGAAAATAATTGATAAATAATTGAAAAAAATTGAAAATAATTGAAAATAATTCAAACAATAGAAAATAATTAAAAATAATTGATAAATAATTGAAAACAATTGAAAATAATTGAAAATAAATAAAACATTTGAAAATAATTAAAAATAATTGATAAATAAATGAAAACAATTGAAAACAATTGAAAACAATTGAAAACAATTGAAAATAATTGAAAATAATTAAAACAATTGAAAATAATTAAAAATAATTGATAAATAATTGAAACAATTAAAAATAATTGATAAATAATTGAAAACAATTGAAAATAATTGAAAATAATTGATAACAATTGATAAATAATTGAAAATGATTGAAAACAATTGAAAATAATTGATAAATAATTGAAACCAATTGAAAACAATTGAAAATAAGTGAAAATAATTGAAAACAATTGAAAACAATTGATAAATAATTGAAAACAATTGAAAACAATTGAAAATAATTGAAAATAATTAAAACAATTGAAAATAATTAAAAATAATTGATAAATAATTGAAAGCAATTAAAAATAAATGATAAATAATTGAAAACAATTGAAAACAATTGAAAATAATTGAAAATAATTGAAAACAATTGATAAGTAATTGAAAACAATTGAAAACAATTGAAAATAATTATAAATAATTGAAAACAATTGAAAACAATTGAAAATAATTGAAAATAATTGAAAACAATTAAAAATAATTGAAAATAATTGAAAACAATTGATAAATAATTGAAAACAATTGAAAATAATTGAAAATAATTGAAAATAATTGAAAATAATTGAAAACAATTGAAAATAATTGAAAATAATTGAAAATAATTGATAAATAATTGAAAACAATTGAAAATAATTGATAAATAATTGATAACAATTGAAAGTAATTGAAAATAATTGAAAACAATTGAAATTAATTGATAATAATTGATAAATAATTGAAAACAATTGAAAATAATTGAAAATAATTGAAAACAATTGAAAACAATTGAAAAAAATTGAAAATAATTGAAAATAATTGAAAACAATAGATAAATAATTGAAAACAATTGAAAATAATTGGAAATAATTGAAAATAATTGAAAATAATTGAAAATAATTAAAAACAATTGAAAATAATTGAAAATAATTGAAAATAATTGAAAACAATTGAAAATAATTGAAAATAATTAAAACAATTGAAAATAATTAAAAATAATTGATAAATAATTGAAAACAATTAAAAATAATTGATAAATAATTGAAAACAATTGAAAATAATTGAAAATAATTTAAAACAATTGATAAATAATTGAAAATAATTGAAAATAATTGAAAATGATTGAAAACAATTGAAAATAATTGATAAATAATAGAAACCAACAGAAAACAATTGAAAACAATTGATAAATAATTGAAAATAATTGAAAATAATTTAAAATAATTGAAAATAATTGAAAATAATTATAAATAATTGAAAACAATTGAAACAATTGAAAATAATTGAAAATAATTGATAACAATTGAAAATAATTGAAAATAATTTAAAACAATTGATAAATAATTGAAAACAATTGAGAATAATTGAAAATAATTAAAAACAATTGAAAATAATTGAAAATAATAGAAAACAATTGAAAATAATTGATAAATAATTTAAACCAAATGAAAACAATTGAAAATAATTGAAAATAATTGAAAACAATTGATAAATAATTGAAAACAATTGAAAATAATTGAAAATAATTGAAAATAATTGAAAACAATTGAAAATAATTGATAAATAATTGAAAACAATTGAAATTAATTGATAAATAATTGAAAACAATTGAAAATAATTGAAAATAATTAAAACAATTGAAAATAATTAAAAATAATTGATAAATAATTAAAGCAATTAAAAATAAATGATAAATAATTGAAAACAATTGAAAACAATTGAAAATAATTGAAAATAATTGAAAACAATTGATAAGTAATTGAAAACAATTGAAAACAATTGAAAATAATTGAAAATAATTGAAAACATTTGAAAATAATTGAAAATAATTAAAAACAATTGAAAATAATTGAAAATAATTGAAAATAATTGAAAATAATTGAAAACAATTGAAAATAATTGATAAATAATTTAAACCAATTGAAAACAATTGAAAATAATTGAAAATAATTGAAAACAATTGATAAATAATTGAAAACAATTGAAAATAATTGAAAATAATTGAAAACAATTGATAAATAATTGAAAACAATTGAAAATAATTGAAAATAATTGAAAATAATTGAAAACAATTGAAAATAATAGAAAATAATTGAAAATAATTGAAAACAATTGAAAATAATTGAAAATAATTGATAAATAATTGAAAACAATTGAAAATAATTGAAAATAATTGAAAACAATTGAAAAAAATTGAAAATAATTGAAAATAATTGAAAACAATAGATAAATAATTGAAAACAATTGAAAATAATTGAAAAGAATTGAAAATAATTGAAAATAATTGAAAACAATTGAAAATAATTGAAAATAATTGATAAATAATTGAAAACAATTGAAAATAATTGATAAATAATTGAAAACAATTGAAAATAATTTAAAATAATTTAAAACAATTGAAAATAATTGAAAATAATTGAAAATAATTGAAAACAATTGGTAAGTAGTTGAAAACAATTGAAAATAATTGAAAATAATTGGAAAAAATTGAAAATAATTGAAAATAATTGAAAATAATTGAAAACAATTGAAAACAATTGAAAACAATTGAAAATAATTGATAAATAATTGAAAAAAATTGAAAATAATTGAAAATAATTCAAACAATAGAAAATAATTAAAAATAATTGATAAATAATTGAAAACAATTGAAAATAATTGAAAATAAATAAAACATTTGAAAATAATTAAAAATAATTGATAAATAAATGAAAACAATTGAAAACAATTGAAAACAATTGAAAACAATTGAAAATAATTGAAAATAATTAAAACAATTGAAAATAATTAAAAATAATTGATAAATAATTGAAACAATTAAAAATAATTGATAAATAATTGAAAACAATTGAAAATAATTGAAAATAATTGATAACAATTGATAAATAATTGAAAATGATTGAAAACAATTGAAAATAATTGATAAATAATTGAAACCAATTGAAAACAATTGAAAATAAGTGAAAATAATTGAAAACAATTGAAAACAATTGATAAATAATTGAAAACAATTGAAAACAATTGAAAATAATTGAAAATAATTAAAACAATTGAAAATAATTAAAAATAATTGATAAATAATTGAAAGCAATTAAAAATAAATGATAAATAATTGAAAACAATTGAAAACAATTGAAAATAATTGAAAATAATTGAAAACAATTGATAAGTAATTGAAAACAATTGAAAACAATTGAAAATAATTATAAATAATTGAAAACAATTGAAAACAATTGAAAATAATTGAAAATAATTGAAAACAATTAAAAATAATTGAAAATAATTGAAAACAATTGATAAATAATTGAAAACAATTGAAAATAATTGAAAATAATTGAAAATAATTGAAAATAATTGAAAACAATTGAAAATAATTGAAAATAATTGAAAATAATTGATAAATAATTGAAAACAATTGAAAATAATTGATAAATAATTGATAACAATTGAAAGTAATTGAAAATAATTGAAAACAATTGAAATTAATTGATAATAATTGATAAATAATTGAAAACAATTGAAAATAATTGAAAATAATTGAAAACAATTGAAAACAATTGAAAAAAATTGAAAATAATTGAAAATAATTGAAAACAATAGATAAATAATTGAAAACAATTGAAAATAATTGGAAATAATTGAAAATAATTGAAAATAATTGAAAATAATTAAAAACAATTGAAAATAATTGAAAATAATTGAAAATAATTGAAAACAATTGAAAATAATTGAAAATAATTAAAACAATTGAAAATAATTAAAAATAATTGATAAATAATTGAAAACAATTAAAAATAATTGATAAATAATTGAAAACAATTGAAAATAATTGAAAATAATTTAAAACAATTGATAAATAATTGAAAATAATTGAAAATAATTGAAAATGATTGAAAACAATTGAAAATAATTGATAAATAATAGAAACCAACAGAAAACAATTGAAAACAATTGATAAATAATTGAAAATAATTGAAAATAATTTAAAATAATTGAAAATAATTGAAAATAATTATAAATAATTGAAAACAATTGAAACAATTGAAAATAATTGAAAATAATTGATAACAATTGAAAATAATTGAAAATAATTTAAAACAATTGATAAATAATTGAAAACAATTGAGAATAATTGAAAATAATTAAAAACAATTGAAAATAATTGAAAATAATAGAAAACAATTGAAAATAATTGATAAATAATTTAAACCAAATGAAAACAATTGAAAATAATTGAAAATAATTGAAAACAATTGATAAATAATTGAAAACAATTGAAAATAATTGAAAATAATTGAAAATAATTGAAAACAATTGAAAATAATTGATAAATAATTGAAAACAATTGAAATTAATTGATAAATAATTGAAAACAATTGAAAATAATTGAAAATAATTAAAACAATTGAAAATAATTAAAAATAATTGATAAATAATTAAAGCAATTAAAAATAAATGATAAATAATTGAAAACAATTGAAAACAATTGAAAATAATTGAAAATAATTGAAAACAATTGATAAGTAATTGAAAACAATTGAAAACAATTGAAAATAATTGAAAATAATTGAAAACATTTGAATATAATTGAAAATAATTAAAAACAATTGAAAATAATTGAAAATAATTGAAAATAATTGAAAATAATTGAAAACAATTGAAAATAATTGATAAATAATTGAAACCAATTGAAAACAATTGAAAATAATTGATAAATAATTGAAAACAATTGAAAATAATTGAAAATAATTCAAACAATTGAAAATAATTAAAAATAATTGATAAATAATTGAAAACAATTGAAAATAATTGAAAATAAATAAAACAATTGAAAATAATTAAAAATAATTGATAAATAAATGAAAACAATTGAAAACATTTGGAAATAATTGATAATAATTATAAATTAATGAAAATAATTGAAAATAATTGATACATAATTGATAAATAATTAATAAATAATTGAAAAAAATTGTAAATAATAATAAATAATTGAAAATAATTGATAAATAATTGAAAATAATTGAAAATAATTGATAAATAATTGAAAACAATTGAAAACAATTGAAAATAATTGAAAATAATTAAAACAATTGAAAACAATTGAAAATAATTGATAAATAATTGAAACCAATTGAAAACAATTGAAAATAATTGAAAACAATTGAAAACAATTGAAAATAATTGAAAATAATTGAAAATAATTGAAAACAATTGAAAATAATAGAAAATAATTGAAAATAATTGATAAATAATTGAAAACAATTGAAAATAATTGATAAATAATTGAAAACAATTGAAAATAATTGAAAATAATTGAAAACAATTGAAAATAATTGAAAATAATTGATAAATAATTGAAAACAATTGAAAATAATTGAAAATAATTGAAAATAATTGAAAACAATTGAAAATAATTGATAAATAATAGAAACCAACAGAAAACAATTGAAAACAATTGATAAATAATTGAAAATAATTGAAAATAATTTAAAATAATTGAAAATAATTGAAAATAATTATAAATAATTGAAAACAATTGAAACAATTGAAAATAATTGAAAATAATTGATAACAATTGAAAATAATTGAAAATAATTTAAAACAATTGATAAATAATTGAAAACAATTGAGAATAATTGAAAATAATTAAAAACAATTGAAAATAATTGAAAATAATAGAAAACAATTGAAAATAATTGATAAATAATTTAAACCAAATGAAAACAATTGAAAATAATTGAAAATAATTGAAAACAATTGATAAATAATTGAAAACAATTGAAAATAATTGAAAATAATTGAAAATAATTGAAAACAATTGAAAATAATTGATAAATAATTGAAAACAATTGAAATTAATTGATAAATAATTGAAAACAATTGAAAATAATTGAAAATAATTAAAACAATTGAAAATAATTAAAAATAATTGATAAATAATTAAAGCAATTAAAAATAAATGATAAATAATTGAAAACAATTGAAAACAATTGAAAATAATTGAAAATAATTGAAAACAATTGATAAGTAATTGAAAACAATTGAAAACAATTGAAAATAATTGAAAATAATTGAAAACATTTGAAAATAATTGAAAATAATTAAAAACAATTGAAAATAATTGAAAATAATTGAAAATAATTGAAAATAATTGAAAACAATTGAAAATAATTGATAAATAATTTAAACCAATTGAAAACAATTGAAAATAATTGAAAATAATTGAAAACAATTGATAAATAATTGAAAACAATTGAAAATAATTGAAAATAATTGAAAACAATTGATAAATAATTGAAAACAATTGAAAATAATTGAAAATAATTGAAAATAATTGAAAACAATTGAAAATAATAGAAAATAATTGAAAATAATTGAAAACAATTGAAAATAATTGAAAATAATTGATAAATAATTGAAAACAATTGAAAATAATTGAAAATAATTGAAAACAATTGAAAAAAATTGAAAATAATTGAAAATAATTGAAAACAATAGATAAATAATTGAAAACAATTGAAAATAATTGAAAAGAATTGAAAATAATTGAAAATAATTGAAAACAATTGAAAATAATTGAAAATAATTGATAAATAATTGAAAACAATTGAAAATAATTGATAAATAATTGAAAACAATTGAAAATAATTTAAAATAATTTAAAACAATTGAAAATAATTGAAAATAATTGAAAATAATTGAAAACAATTGGTAAGTAGTTGAAAACAATTGAAAATAATTGAAAATAATTGGAAAAAATTGAAAATAATTGAAAATAATTGAAAATAATTGAAAACAATTGAAAACAATTGAAAACAATTGAAAATAATTGATAAATAATTGAAAAAAATTGAAAATAATTGAAAATAATTCAAACAATAGAAAATAATTAAAAATAATTGATAAATAATTGAAAACAATTGAAAATAATTGAAAATAAATAAAACATTTGAAAATAATTAAAAATAATTGATAAATAAATGAAAACAATTGAAAACAATTGAAAACAATTGAAAACAATTGAAAATAATTGAAAATAATTAAAACAATTGAAAATAATTAAAAATAATTGATAAATAATTGAAACAATTAAAAATAATTGATAAATAATTGAAAACAATTGAAAATAATTGAAAATAATTGATAACAATTGATAAATAATTGAAAATGATTGAAAACAATTGAAAATAATTGATAAATAATTGAAACCAATTGAAAACAATTGAAAATAAGTGAAAATAATTGAAAACAATTGAAAACAATTGATAAATAATTGAAAACAATTGAAAACAATTGAAAATAATTGAAAATAATTAAAACAATTGAAAATAATTAAAAATAATTGATAAATAATTGAAAGCAATTAAAAATAAATGATAAATAATTGGAAAAACAATTGAAAACAATTGAAAATAATTGAAAATAATTGAAAACAATTGATAAGTAATTGAAAACAATTGAAAACAATTGAAAATAATTATAAATAATTGAAAACAATTGAAAACAATTGAAAATAATTGAAAATAATTGAAAACAATTAAAAATAATTGAAAATAATTGAAAACAATTGATAAATAATTGAAAACAATTGAAAATAATTGAAAATAATTGAAAATAATTGAAAATAATTGAAAACAATTGAAAATAATTGAAAATAATTGAAAATAATTGATAAATAATTGAAAACAATTGAAAATAATTGATAAATAATTGATAACAATTGAAAGTAATTGAAAATAATTGAAAACAATTGAAATTAATTGATAATAATTGATAAATAATTGAAAACAATTGAAAATAATTGAAAATAATTGAAAACAATTGAAAACAATTGAAAAAAATTGAAAATAATTGAAAATAATTGAAAACAATAGATAAATAATTGAAAACAATTGAAAATAATTGGAAATAATTGAAAATAATTGAAAATAATTGAAAATAATTAAAAACAATTGAAAATAATTGAAAATAATTGAAAATAATTGAAAACAATTGAAAATAATTGAAAATAATTAAAACAATTGAAAATAATTAAAAATAATTGATAAATAATTGAAAACAATTAAAAATAATTGATAAATAATTGAAAACAATTGAAAATAATTGAAAATAATTTAAAACAATTGATAAATAATTGAAAATAATTGAAAATAATTGAAAATGATTGAAAACAATTGAAAATAATTGATAAATAATAGAAACCAACAGAAAACAATTGAAAACAATTGATAAATAATTGAAAATAATTGAAAATAATTTAAAATAATTGAAAATAATTGAAAATAATTATAAATAATTGAAAACAATTGAAACAATTGAAAATAATTGAAAATAATTGATAACAATTGAAAATAATTGAAAATAATTTAAAACAATTGATAAATAATTGAAAACAATTGAGAATAATTGAAAATAATTAAAAACAATTGAAAATAATTGAAAATAATAGAAAACAATTGAAAATAATTGATAAATAATTTAAACCAAATGAAAACAATTGAAAATAATTGAAAATAATTGAAAACAATTGATAAATAATTGAAAACAATTGAAAATAATTGAAAATAATTGAAAATAATTGAAAACAATTGAAAATAATTGATAAATAATTGAAAACAATTGAAATTAATTGATAAATAATTGAAAACAATTGAAAATAATTGAAAATAATTAAAACAATTGAAAATAATTAAAAATAATTGATAAATAATTAAAGCAATTAAAAATAAATGATAAATAATTGAAAACAATTGAAAACAATTGAAAATAATTGAAAATAATTGAAAACAATTGATAAGTAATTGAAAACAATTGAAAACAATTGAAAATAATTGAAAATAATTGAAAACATTTGAATATAATTGAAAATAATTAAAAACAATTGAAAATAATTGAAAATAATTGAAAATAATTGAAAATAATTGAAAACAATTGAAAATAATTGATAAATAATTGAAACCAATTGAAAACAATTGAAAATAATTGATAAATAATTGAAAACAATTGAAAATAATTGAAAATAATTCAAACAATTGAAAATAATTAAAAATAATTGATAAATAATTGAAAACAATTGAAAATAATTGAAAATAAATAAAACAATTGAAAATAATTAAAAATAATTGATAAATAAATGAAAACAATTGAAAACATTTGGAAATAATTGATAATAATTATAAATTAATGAAAATAATTGAAAATAATTGATACATAATTGATAAATAATTAATAAATAATTGAAAAAAATTGTAAATAATAATAAATAATTGAAAATAATTGATAAATAATTGAAAATAATTGAAAATAATTGATAAATAATTGAAAACAATTGAAAACAATTGAAAATAATTGAAAATAATTAAAACAATTGAAAACAATTGAAAATAATTGATAAATAATTGAAACCAATTGAAAACAATTGAAAATAATTGAAAACAATTGAAAACAATTGAAAATAATTGAAAATAATTGAAAATAATTGAAAACAATTGAAAATAATAGAAAATAATTGAAAATAATTGATAAATAATTGAAAACAATTGAAAATAATTGATAAATAATTGAAAACAATTGAAAATAATTGAAAATAATTGAAAACAATTGAAAATAATTGAAAATAATTGATAAATAATTGAAAACAATTGAAAATAATTGAAAATAATTGAAAACAATTTAAAACAATTGAAAATAATTGAAAATAATTGAAAACAATAGATAAATAATTGAAAACAATTGAAAATAATTGGAAATAATTGAAAATAATTGAAAACAATTTAAAATAATTGAAAATAATTAAAAACAATTGAAAATAATTGAAAATAATTGAAAATAATTGAAAATAATTGAAAACAATTGAAAATAATTGATAAATAATTGAAACCAATTGAAAACAATTGAAAATACTTGATAAATACTTGAAAACAATTGAAAATAATTGAAAATAATTAAAACAATTGAAAATAATTAAAAATAATTGATAAATAGTTGAAAACAATTAAAAATAATTGATAATTAATTGAAAACAATTGAAAATAATTGAAAATAATTTAAAACAATTGATAAATAATTGAAAATAATTGAAAATAATTGAAAATGATTGAAAACAATTGAAAATAATTGATAAATAATTGAAACCAACAGAAAACAATTGAAAACAATTGATAAATAATTGAAAATAATTGAAAATAATTGAAAATAATTGAAAATAATTGAAAATAATTATAAATAATTGAAAACAATTGAAACAATTGAAAATAATTGAAAATAATTGAAAACAATTGAAAATAATTGAAAATAATTGAAAACAATTGATAAATATTTGAAAACAATTGAAAATAATTGAAAATAATTGAAAATAATTGAAAATAATTGAAAACAATTGAAAATAATTGAAAATAATTGATAAATAATTGAAAACAATTGAAAATAATTGATAAATAATTGAAAACAATTGAAAATAATTTAAAATAATTTAAAACAATTGAAAATAATTTAAAATAATTGAAAATAATTGAAAACAATTGGTAAGTAATTGAAAACAATTGAAAATAATTGAAAATAATTGGAAAAAATTTAAAATAATTGAATATAATTGAAAATAATTGAAAACAATTGAAAACAATTGAAAACAATTGAAAATAATTGATAAATAATTGAAAACAATTGAAAATAATTGAAAATAATTCAAACAATTGAAAATAATTAAAAATAATTGATAAATAATTGAAAACAATTGAAAATAATTGAAAATAAATAAAACATTTGAAAATAATTAAAAATAATTGATAAATAAATGAAAACAATTGAAAACAATTGAAAACAATTGAAAACAATTGGAAATAATTGAAAATAATTATAAATTAATGAAAATAATTGAAAATAATTGATACATAATTGATAAATAATTAATAAATAATTGAAAAAAATTGTAAATAATAATAAATAATTGAAAATAATTGATAAATAATTGAAAATAATTGAAAATAATTATAAATAATTGAAAATAATTGAAAATAGTTGAAAATAATTGATAAATAATTGAAAATAATTATAAATAATTGAAAACAATTGAAAACAATTGAAAATAATTGAATCCAACTGAAAACAATTGAAAATAATTGATAAATAATTGAAAACAATTGAAAATAATTGAAAATAATTAAAACAATTGAAAATAATTAAAAATAATTGGTAAATAATTGAAAACAATTAAAAATAATTGATAAATAATTGAAAACAATTGAAAATAATTGAAAATAATTGATAACAATTGATAAATTATTGAAAATGATTGAAAACAATTGAAAATAATTGATAAATAATTGAAACCAATTGAAAATAATTGAAAATAATTAAAACAATTGAAAATAATTGAAAATAATTGAAAACAATTGAAAATAATTGAAAATAATTGATAAATAATTGAAAACAATTGAAAATAATTGAAAATAATTGAAAACAATTGAAAACAATTGAAAATAATTGAAAATAATTGAAAACAATAGATAAATAATTGAAAACAATTGAAAATAATTGGAAATAATTGAAAATAATTGAAAACAATTTAAAATAATTGAAAATAATTAAAAACAATTTAAAATAATTGAAAATAATTGAAAATAATGGAAAATAATTGAAAACAATTGAAAATAATTGATAAATAATTGAAACCAATTGAAAACAATTGAAAATACTTGATAAATAATTGAAAACAATTGATAATAATTGAAAATAATTAAAACAATTGAAAATAATTAAAAATAATTGATAAATAATTGAAAACAATTAAAAATAATTTATAATTAATTGAAAACAATTGAAAATAATTGAAAATAATTTAAAACAATTGATAAATAATTGAAAATAATTGAAAATAATTGAAAATGATTGAAAACAATTGAAAGTAATTGATAAATAATTGAAACCAACAGAAAACAATTGAAAATACTTGATAAATAATTGAAAACAATTGAAAATAATTGAAAATAATTAAAACAATTGAAAATAATTAAAAATAATTGATAAATAATTGAAAATAATTGAAAATAATTGAAAATAATTGAAAACAATTGAAAATAATTATAAATAATTGAAAACAATTGAAACAATTGAAAATAATTGAAAATAATTGAAAACAATTGAAAATAATTGAAAATAATTGACAACAATTGATAAATAATTGAAAACAATTGAAAATAATTGAAAACAATTGAAAATAATTGAAAATAATTGAAAACAATTGAAAATAATTGGAAATAATTGATTAATAATTGAAAACAATTGAAAATAATTGATAAATAATTGAAAACAATTGAAAATAATTTTAAATAATTTAAAACAATTGAAAATAATTGAAAATAATTGAAAATAATTGAAAACCATTGGTAAGTAATTGAAAATAATTGAAAATAATTGAAAATAATTGGAAAAAATTGAAAATAATTGAAAATAATTGAAAATAATTGAAAACAATTGAAAACAATTGAAAACAATTGAAAATAATTGAAAATAATTGATAAATAATTGAAAACAATTGAAAATAATTGAAAATAATTGAAACAATTGAAAACAATTGAAAATAATTGAAAATAATTGAAAACAATAGATAAATAATTGAAAACAATTGAAAATAATTGGAAATAATTGAAAATAATTGAAAACAATTTAAAATAATTGAAAATAATTAAAAACAATTTAAAATAATTGAAAATAATTGAAAATAATTGAAAATAATTGAAAACAATTGAAAATAATTGATAAATAATTGAAACCAATTGAAAACAATTGAAAATACTTGATAAATAATTGAAAACAATTGAAAATAATTGAAAATAATTAAAACAATTGAAAATAATTAAAAATAATTGATAAATAATTGAAAACAATTAAAAATAATTGATAATTAATTGAAAACAATTGAAAATAATTGAAAATAATTTAAAACAATTGATAAATAATTGAAAATAATTGAAAATAATTGAAAATGATTGAAAACAATTGAAAATAATTGATAAATAATTGAAACCAACAGAAAACAATTGAAAACAATTGATAAATAATTGAAAATAATTGAAAATAATTGAAAATAATTGAAAATAATTGAAAATAATTATAAATAATTGAAAACAATTGAAACAATTGAAAATAATTGAAAATAATTGAAAACAATTGAAAATAATTGAAAATAATTGAAAACAATTGATAAATATTTGAAAACAATTGAAAATAATTGAAAATAATTGAAAATAATTGAAAATAATTGAAAACAATTGAAAATAATTGAAAATAATTGATAAATAATTGAAAACAATTGAAAATAATTGATAAATAATTGAAAACAATTGAAAAATTTAAAATAATTTAAAACAATTGAAAATAATTTAAAATAATTGAAAATAATTGAAAACAATTGGTAAGTAATTGAAAACAATTGAAAATAATTGAAAATAATTGGAAAAAATTGAAAATAATTGAATATAATTGAAAATAATTGAAAACAATTGAAAACAATTGAAAACAATTGAAAATAATTGATAAATAATTGAAAACAATTGAAAATAATTGAAAATAATTCAAACAATTGAAAATAATTAAAAATAATTGATAAATAATTGAAAACAATTGAAAATAATTGAAAATAAATAAAACATTTGAAAATAATTAAAAATAATTGATAAATAAATGAAAACAATTGAAAACAATTGAAAACAATTGAAAACAATTGGAAATAATTGAAAATAATTATAAATTAATGAAAATAATTGAAAATAATTGATACATAATTGATAAATAATTAATAAATAATTGAAAAAAATTGTAAATAATAATAAATAATTGAAAATAATTGATAAATAATTGAAAATAATTGAAAATAATTATAAATAATTGAAAATAATTGAAAATAGTTGAAAATAATTGATAAATAATTGAAAATAATTATAAATAATTGAAAATAATTGAAAATATTTGAAAATATTTGAAAATAATTGAAAATAATTATAAATAATTGAAAACAATTGAAAACAATTGAAAATAATTGAATCCAACTGAAAACAATTGAAAATAATTGATAAATAATTGAAAACAATTGAAAATAATTGAATATAATTAAAACAATTGAAAATAATTAAAAATAATTGGTAAATAATTGAAAACAATTGAAAATAATTGAAAATAATTAAAACAATTGAAAATAATTAAAAATAATTGATAAATAATTGAAAATAATTGAAAATAATTGAAAATAATTGATAAATAATTGAAAAAAATTGAAAATAATTGAAAATAATTCAAACAATAGAAAATAATTAAAAATAATTGATAAATAATTGAAAACAATTGAAAATAATTGAAAATAAATAAAACATTTGAAAATAATTAAAAATAATTGATAAATAAATGAAAACAATTGAAAACAATTGAAAACAATTGAAAACAATTGGAAATAATTGAAAATAATTATAAATTATTGAAAATAATTGAAAAGAATTGAAAATAATTATAAATAATTGAAAATAATTGAAAATAGTTGAAAATAATTGATAAATAATTGAAAATAATTATAAATAATTGAAAATAATTGAAAATATTTGAAAATATTTGAAATAATTGAAAATAATTATAAATAATTGAAAACAATTGAAAACAATTGAAACTAATTGAAACCAATTGAAAACAATTGAAAATAATTGATAAATAATTGAAAACAATTGAAAATAATTGAAAATAATTAAAACAATTGAAAATAATTAAAAATAATTGATAAATAATTGAAACAATTAAAAATAATTGATAAATAATTGAAAACAATTGAAAATAATTGAAAATAATTGATAACAATTGATAAATAATTGAAAATGATTGAAAACAATTGAAAATAATTGATAAATAATTGAAACCAATTGAAAACAATTGAAAATAAGTGAAAATAATTGAAAACAATTGAAAACAATTGAAAACAATTGAAAATAATTGAAAATAATTGAAAACATTAGAAAATAATTGAAAATAATTAAAAATAATTGAAAATAATTGAAAATAATTGAAAATAATTGAAAATAATTAAAAACAATTTAAAATAATTGAAAATAATTGAAAATAATTGAAAATAATTGAAAACAATTGATAAATAATTGAAAACAATTGAAAATAATTGAAAATAATTGAAAATAATTGAAAATAATTGAAAACAATTGAAAATAATTGAAAATAATTGAAAATAATTGATAAATAATTGAAAACAATTGAAAATAATTGATAAATAATTGATAACAATTGAAAGTAATTGAAAATAATTGAAAACAATTGAAATTAATTGATAATAATTGATAAATAATTGAAAACAATTGAAAATAATTGAAAATAATTGAAAACAATTGAAAACAATTGAAAAAAATTGAAAATAATTGAAAATAATTGAAAACAATAGATAAATAATTGAAAACAATTGAAAATAATTGGAAATAATTGAAAATAATTGAAAATAATTGAAAATAATTAAAAACAATTGAAAATAATTGAAAATAATTGAAAATAATTGAAAACAATTGAAAATAATTGAAAATAATTAAAACAATTGAAAATAATTAAAAATAATTGATAAATAATTGAAAACAATTAAAAATAATTGATAAATAATTGAAAACAATTGAAAATAATTGAAAATAATTGAAAATAATTAAAAACAATTTAAAATAATTGAAAATAATTGAAAATAATTGAAAATAATTGAAAACAATTGAAAATAATTGATAAATAATTGAAACCAATTGAAAACAATTGAAAATACTTGATAAATAATTGAAAACAATTGAAAATAATTGAAAATAATTAAAACAATTGAAAATAATTAAAAATAATTGATAAATAATTGAAAACAATTAAAAATAATTGATAATTAATTGAAAACAATTGAAAATAATTGAAAATAATTTAAAACAATTGATAAATAATTGAAAATAATTGAAAATAATTGAAAATGATTGAAAACAATTGAAAATAATTGATAAATAATTGAAACCAACAGAAAACAATTGAAAACAATTGATAAATAATTGAAAATAATTGAAAATAATTGAAAATAATTGAAAATAATTGAAAATAATTATAAATAATTGAAAACAATTGAAACAATTGAAAATAATTGAAAATAATTGAAAACAATTGAAAATAATTGAAAATAATTGAAAACAATTGATAAATATTTGAAAACAATTGAAAATAATTGAAAATAATTGAAAATAATTGAAAATAATTGAAAACAATTGAAAATAATTGAAAATAATTGATAAATAATTGAAAACAATTGAAAATAATTGATAAATAATTGAAAACAATTGAAAATAATTTAAAATAATTTAAAACAATTGAAAATAATTTAAAATAATTGAAAATAATTGAAAACAATTGGTAAGTAATTGAAAACAATTGAAAACAATTGAAAATAATTGAAAATAATTATAAATAATTGAAAACAATTGAAACAATTGAAAATAATTGAAAATAATTGAAAACAATTGAAAATAATTGAAAATAATTGAAAACAATTGATAAATAATTGAAAACAATTGAAAATAATTGAAAAGAATTGAAAATAATTGAAAATAATTGAAAACAATTGAAAATAATTGAAAATAATTGATAAATAATTGAAAACAATTGAAAATAATTGATAAATAATTGAAAACAATTGAAAATAATTTAAAATAATTTAAAACAATTGAAAATAATTGAAAATAATTGAAAATAATTTAAAATAATTGAAAATAATTGAAAACAATTGAAAATAATTGAAAATAATTGATAAATAATTGAAAACAATTGAAAATAATTGATAAATAATTGAAAACAATTGAAAATAATTTAAAATAATTTAAAACAATTGAAAATAATTTAAAATAATTGAAAATAATTGAAAACAATTGGTAAGTAATTGAAAACAATTGAAAATAATTGAAAATAATTGGAAAAAATTGAAAATAATTGAATATAATTGAAAATAATTGAAAACAATTGAAAACAATTGAAAACAATTGAAAATAATTGATAAATAATTGAAAACAATTGAAAATAATTGAAAATAATTCAAACAATTGAAAATAATTAAAAATAATTGATAAATAATTGAAAACAATTGAAAATAATTGAAAATAAATAAAACATTTGAAAATAATTAAAAATAATTGATAAATAAATGAAAACAATTGAAAACAATTGAAAACAATTGAAAACAATTGGAAATAATTGAAAATAATTATAAATTAATGAAAATAATTGAAAATAATTGATACATAATTGATAAATAATTAATAAATAATTGAAAAAAATTGTAAATAATAATAAATAATTGAAAATAATTGATAAATAATTGAAAATAATTGAAAATAATTATAAATAATTGAAAATAATTGAAAATAGTTGAAAATAATTGATAAATAATTGAAAATAATTATAAATAATTGAAAATAATTGAAAATATTTGAAAATATTTGAAAATAATTGAAAATAATTATAAATAATTGAAAACAATTGAAAACAATTGAAAATAATTGAATCCAACTGAAAACAATTGAAAATAATTGATAAATAATTGAAAACAATTGAAAATAATTGAATATAATTAAAACAATTGAAAATAATTAAAAATAATTGGTAAATAATTGAAAACAATTAAAAATAATTGATAAATAATTGAAAACAATTGAAAATAATTGAAAATAATTGATAACAATTGATAAATTATTGAAAATGATTGAAAACAATTGAAAATAATTGATAAATAATTGAAACCAATTGAAAATAATTGAAAATAATTAAAACAATTGAAAATAATTGAAAATAATTGAAAACAATTGAAAATAATTGAAAATAATTGATAAATAATTGAAAATAATTGAAAATAATTGAAAACAATTGAAAACAATTGAAAATAATTGAAAATAATTGAAAACAATAGATAAATAATTGAAAACAATTGAAAATAATTGGAAATAATTGAAAATAATTGAAAACAATTTAAAATAATTGAAAATAATTAAAAACAATTTAAAATAATTGAAAATAATTGAAAATAATGGAAAATAATTGAAAATAATGGAAAATAATTGAAAACAATTGAAAATAATTGATAAATAATTGAAACCAATTGAAAACAATTGAAAATACTTGATAAATAATTGAAAACAATTGATAATAATTGAAAATAATTAAAACAATTGAAAATAATTAAAAATAATTGATAAATAATTGAAAACAATTAAAAATAATTTATAATTAATTGAAAACAATTGAAAATAATTGAAAATAATTTAAAACAATTGATAAATAATTGGAAATAATTGAAAATAATTGAAAATGATTGAAAACAATTGAAAGTAATTGATAAATAATTGAAACCAACAGAAAACAATTGAAAATACTTGATAAATAATTGAAAACAATTGAAAATAATTGAAAATAATTAAAACAATTGAAAATAATTAAAAATAATTGATAAATAATTGAAAATAATTGAAAATAATTGAAAATAATTGATAAATAATTGAAAAAAATTGAAAATAATTGAAAATAATTCAAACAATAGAAAATAATTAAAAATAATTGATAAATAATTGAAAACAATTGAAAATAATTGAAAATAAATAAAACATTTGAAAATAATTAAAAATAATTGATAAATAAATGAAAACAATTGAAAACAATTGAAAACAATTGAAAACAATTGGAAATAATTGAAAATAATTATAAATTATTGAAAATAATTGAAAAGAATTGAAAATAATTATAAATAATTGAAAATAATTGAAAATAGTTGAAAATAATTGATAAATAATTGAAAATAATTATAAATAATTGAAAATAATTGAAAATATTTGAAAATATTTGAAATAATTGAAAATAATTATAAATAATTGAAAACAATTGAAAACAATTGAAACTAATTGAAACCAATTGAAAACAATTGAAAATAATTGATAAATAATTGAAAACAATTGAAAATAATTGAAAATAATTAAAACAATTGAAAATAATTAAAAATAATTGATAAATAATTGAAACAATTAAAAATAATTGATAAATAATTGAAAACAATTGAAAATAATTGAAAATAATTGATAACAATTGATAAATAATTGAAAATGATTGAAAACAATTGAAAATAATTGATAAATAATTGAAACCAATTGAAAACAATTGAAAATAAGTGAAAATAATTGAAAACAATTGAAAACAATTGATAAATAATTGAAAACAATTGAAAACAATTGAAAATAATTGAAAATAATTGAAAACATTAGAAAATAATTGAAAATAATTAAAAATAATTGAAAATAATTGAAAATAATTGAAAATAATTGAAAATAATTGAAAACAATTGAAAACAATTGAAAACAATTGAAAACAATTGGAAATAATTGAAAATAATTGAAAATTATTGAAAATAATTGAAAATAATTATAAATAATTGAAAACAATTGAAAACAATTGAAAATAATTGAAAATAATTGAAAACAATTAAAAATAATTGAAAATAATTGAAAACAATTGATAAATAATTGAAAACAATTGAAAATAATTGAAAATAATTGAAAATAATTGAAAATAATTGAAAACAATTGAAAATAATTGAAAATAATTGAAAATAATTGATAAATAATTGAAAACAATTGAAAATAATTGATAAATAATTGATAACAATTGAAAGTAATTGAAAATAATTGAAAACAATTGAAATTAATTGATAATAATTGATAAATAATTGAAAACAATTGAAAATAATGGAAAATAATTGAAAACAATTGAAAACAATTGAAAAAAATTGAAAATAATTGAAAATAATTGAAAACAATAGATAAATAATTGAAAACAATTGAAAATAATTGGAAATAATTGAAAATAATTGAAAATAATTGAAAATAATTAAAAACAATTGAAAATAATTGAAAATAATTGAAAATAATTGAAAACAATTGAAAATAATTGAAAATAATTAAAACAATTGAAAATAATTAAAAATAATTGATAAATAATTGAAAACAATTAAAAATAATTGATAAATAATTGAAAACAATTGAAAATAATTGAAAATAATTGAAAATAATTGAAAACAATAGATAAATAATTGAAAACAATTGAAAATAATTGGAAATAATTGAAAATAATTGAAAACAATTTAAAATAATTGAAAATAATTAAAAACAATTGAAAATAATTGAAAATAATTGAAAATAATTGAAAATAATTGAAAACAATTGAAAATAATTGATAAATAATTGAAACCAATTGAAAACAATTGAAAATACTTGATAAATAATTGAAAACAATTGAAAATAATTGAAAATAATTAAAACAATTGAAAATAATTAAAAATAATTGATAAATAGTTGAAAACAATTAAAAATAATTGATAATTAATTGAAAACAATTGAAAATAATTGAAAATAATTTAAAACAATTGATAAATAATTGAAAATAATTGAAAATAATTGAAAATGATTGAAAACAATTGAAAATAATTGATAAATAATTGAAACCAACAGAAAACAATTGAAAACAATTGATAAATAATTGAAAATAATTGAAAATAATTGAAAATAATTGAAAATAATTGAAAATAATTATAAATAATTGAAAACAATTGAAACAATTGAAAATAATTGAAAATAATTGAAAACAATTGAAAATAATTGAAAATAATTGAAAACAATTGATAAATATTTGAAAACAATTGAAAATAATTGAAAATAATTGAAAATAATTGAAAATAATTGAAAACAATTGAAAATAATTGAAAATAATTGATAAATAATTGAAAACAATTGAAAATAATTGATAAATAATTGAAAACAATTGAAAATAATTTAAAATAATTTAAAACAATTGAAAATAATTTAAAATAATTGAAAATAATTGAAAATAATTGGAAAAAATTGAAAATAATTGAAAATAATTAAAACAATTGAAAATAATTGAAAATAATTGAAAACAATTGAAAATAATTGAAAATAATTGATAAATAATTGAAAACAATTGAAAATAATTGAAAATAATTGAAAACAATTGAAAACAATTGAAAATAATTGAAAATAATTGAAAACAATAGATAAATAATTGAAAACAATTGAAAATAATTGGAAATAATTGAAAATAATTGAAAACAATTTAAAATAATTGAAAATAATTAAAAACAATTTAAAATAATTGAAAATAATTGAAAATAATGGAAAATAATTGAAAATAATGGAAAATAATTGAAAACAATTGAAAATAATTGATAAATAATTGAAACCAATTGAAAACAATTGAAAATACTTGATAAATAATTGAAAACAATTGATAATAATTGAAAATAATTAAAACAATTGAAAATAATTAAAAATAATTGATAAATAATTGAAAACAATTAAAAATAATTTATAATTAATTGAAAACAATTGAAAATAATTGAAAATAATTTAAAACAATTGATAAATAATTGGAAATAATTGAAAATAATTGAAAATGATTGAAAACAATTGAAAGTAATTGATAAATAATTGAAACCAACAGAAAACAATTGAAAATACTTGATAAATAATTGAAAACAATTGAAAATAATTGAAAATAATTAAAACAATTGAAAATAATTAAAAATAATTGATAAATAATTGAAAATAACTGAAAATAATTGAAAATAATTGATAAATAATTGAAAAAAATTGAAAATAATTGAAAATAATTCAAACAATAGAAAATAATTAAAAATAATTGATAAATAATTGAAAACAATTGAAAATAATTGAAAATAAATAAAACATTTGAAAATAATTAAAAATAATTGATAAATAAATGAAAACAATTGAAAACAATTGAAAACAATTGAAAACAATTGGAAATAATTGAAAATAATTATAAATTATTGAAAATAATTGAAAAGAATTGAAAATAATTATAAATAATTGAAAATAATTGAAAATAGTTGAAAATAATTGATAAATAATTGAAAATAATTATAAATAATTGAAAATAATTTAAAATATTTGAAAATATTTGAAATAATTGAAAATAATTATAAATAATTGAAAACAATTGAAAACAATTGAAACTAATTGAAACCAATTGAAAACAATTGAAAATAATTGATAAATAATTGAAAACAATTGAAAATAATTGAAAATAATTAAAACAATTGAAAATAATTAAAAATAATTGATAAATAATTGAAACAATTAAAAATAATTGATAAATAATTGAAAACAATTGAAAATAATTGAAAATAATTGATAACAATTGATAAATAATTGAAAATGATTGAAAACAATTGAAAATAATTGATAAATAATTGAAACCAATTGAAAACAATTGAAAATAAGTGAAAATAATTGAAAACAATTGAAAACAATTGATAAATAATTGAAAACAATTGAAAACAATTGAAAATAATTGAAAATAATTGAAAACATTAGAAAATAATTGAAAATAATTAAAAATAATTGAAAATAATTGAAAATAATTGAAAATAATTGAAAATAATTGAAAACAATTGAAAACAATTGAAAACAATTGAAAACAATTGGAAATAATTGAAAATAATTGAAAATTATTGAAAATAATTGAAAATAATTATAAATAATTGAAAACAATTGAAAACAATTGAAAATAATTGAAAATAATTGAAAACAATTAAAAATAATTGAAAATAATTGAAAACAATTGATAAATAATTGAAAACAATTGAAAATAATTGAAAATAATTGAAAATAATTGAAAATAATTGAAAACAATTGAAAATAATTGAAAATAATTGAAAATAATTGATAAATAATTGAAAACAATTGAAAATAATTGATAAATAATTGATAACAATTGAAAGTAATTGAAAATAATTGAAAACAATTGAAATTAATTGATAATAATTGATAAATAATTGAAAACAATTGAAAATAATTGAAAATAATTGAAAACAATTGAAAACAATTGAAAAAAATTGAAAATAATTGAAAATAATTGAAAACAATAGATAAATAATTGAAAACAATTGAAAATAATTGGAAATAATTGAAAATAATTGAAAATAATTGAAAATAATTAAAAACAATTGAAAATAATTGAAAATAATTGAAAATAATTGAAAACAATTGAAAATAATTGAAAATAATTAAAACAATTGAAAATAATTAAAAATAATTGATAAATAATTGAAAACAATTAACAATAATTGATAAATAATTGAAAACAATTGAAAATAATTGAAAATAATTGAAAATAATTGAAAACAATAGATAAATAATTGAAAACAATTGAAAATAATTGGAAATAATTGAAAATAATTGAAAACAATTTAAAATAATTGAAAATAATTAAAAACAATTGAAAATAATTGAAAATAATTGAAAATAATTGAAAATAATTGAAAACAATTGAAAATAATTGATAAATAATTGAAACCAATTGAAAACAATTGAAAATACTTGATAAATAATTGAAAACAATTGAAAATAATTGAAAATAATTAAAACAATTGAAAATAATTAAAAATAATTGATAAATAGTTGAAAACAATTAAAAATAATTGATAATTAATTGAAAACAATTGAAAATAATTGAAAATAATTTAAAACAATTGATAAATAATTGAAAATAATTGAAAATAATTGAAAATGATTGAAAACAATTGAAAATAATTGATAAATAATTGAAACCAACAGAAAACAATTGAAAACAATTGATAAATAATTGAAAATAATTGAAAATAATTGAAAATAATTGAAAATAATTGAAAATAATTATAAATAATTGAAAACAATTGAAACAATTGAAAATAATTGAAAATAATTGAAAACAATTGAAAATAATTGAAAATAATTGAAAACAATTGATAAATATTTGAAAACAATTGAAAATAATTGAAAATAATTGAAAATAATTGAAAATAATTGAAAACAATTGAAAATAATTGAAAATAATTGATAAATAATTGAAAACAATTGAAAATAATTGATAAATAATTGAAAACAATTGAAAATAATTTAAAATAATTTAAAACAATTGAAAATAATTTAAAATAATTGAAAATAATTGAAAACAATTGGTAAGTAATTGAAAACAATTGAAAATAATTGAAAATAATTGGAAAAAATTGAAAATAATTGAATATAATTGAAAATAATTGAAAACAATTGAAAACAATTGAAAACAATTGAAAATAATTGATAAATAATTGAAAACAATTGAAAATAATTGAAAATAATTCAAACAATTGAAAATAATTAAAAATAATTGATAAATAATTGAAAACAATTGAAAATAATTGAAAATAAATAAAACATTTGAAAATAATTAAAAATAATTGATAAATAAATGAAAACAATTGAAAACAATTGAAAACAATTGAAAACAATTGGAAATAATTGAAAATAATTATAAATTAATGAAAATAATTGAAAATAATTGATACATAATTGATAAATAATTAATAAATAATTGAAAAAAATTGTAAATAATAATAAATAATTGAAAATAATTGATAAATAATTGAAAATAATTGAAAATAATTATAAATAATTGAAAATAATTGAAAATAGTTGAAAATAATTGATAAATAATTGAAAATAATTATAAATAATTGAAAACAATTGAAAACAATTGAAAATAATTGAATCCAACTGAAAACAATTGAAAATAATTGATAAATAATTGAAAACAATTGAAAATAATTGAAAATAATTAAAACAATTGAAAATAATTAAAAATAATTGGTAAATAATTGAAAACAATTAAAAATAATTGATAAATAATTGAAAACAATTGAAAATAATTGAAAATAATTGATAACAATTGATAAATTATTGAAAATGATTGAAAACAATTGAAAATAATTGATAAATAATTGAAACCAATTGAAAATAATTGAAAATAATTAAAACAATTGAAAATAATTGAAAATAATTGAAAACAATTGAAAATAATTGAAAATAATTGATAAATAATTGAAAACAATTGAAAATAATTGAAAATAATTGAAAACAATTGAAAATAATTGGAAATAATTGATTAATAATTGAAAACAATTGAAAATAATTGATAAATAATTGAAAACAATTGAAAATAATTTTAAATAATTTAAAACAATTGAAAATAATTGAAAATAATTGAAAATAATTGAAAACCATTGGTAAGTAATTGAAAATAATTGAAAATAATTGAAAATAATTGGAAAAAATTGAAAATAATTGAAAATAATTGAAAATAATTGAAAACAATTGAAAACAATTGAAAACAATTGAAAATAATTGAAAATAATTGATAAATAATTGAAAACAATTGAAAATAATTGAAAATAATTGAAAACAATTGAAAACAATTGAAAATAATTGAAAACAATAGATAAATAATTGAAAACAATTGAAAATAATTGGAAATAATTGAAAATAATTGAAAACAATTTAAAATAATTGAAAATAATTAAAAACAATTGAAAATAATTGAAAATAATTGAAAATAATTGAAAATAATTGAAAACAATTGAAAATAATTGATAAATAATTGAAACCAATTGAAAACAATTGAAAATACTTGATAAATAATTGAAAACAATTGAAAATAATTGAAAATAATTAAAACAATTGAAAATAATTAAAAATAATTGATAAATAGTTGAAAACAATTAAAAATAATTGATAATTAATTGAAAACAATTGAAAATAATTGAAAATAATTTAAAACAATTGATAAATAATTGAAAATAATTGAAAATAATTGAAAATGATTGAAAACAATTGAAAATAATTGATAAATAATTGAAACCAACAGAAAACAATTGAAAACAATTGATAAATAATTGAAAATAATTGAAAATAATTGAAAATAATTGAAAATAATTGAAAATAATTATAAATAATTGAAAACAATTGAAACAATTGAAAATAATTGAAAATAATTGAAAACAATTGAAAATAATTGAAAATAATTGAAAACAATTGATAAATATTTGAAAACAATTGAAAATAATTGAAAATAATTGAAAATAATTGAAAATAATTGAAAACAATTGAAAATAATTGAAAATAATTGATAAATAATTGAAAACAATTGAAAATAATTGATAAATAATTGAAAACAATTGAAAATAATTTAAAATAATTTAAAACAATTGAAAATAATTTAAAATAATTGAAAATAATTGAAAACAATTGGTAAGTAATTGAAAACAATTGAAAATAATTGAAAATAATTGGAAAAAATTGAAAATAATTGAATATAATTGAAAATAATTGAAAACAATTGAAAACAATTGAAAACAATTGAAAATAATTGATAAATAATTGAAAACAATTGAAAATAATTGAAAATAATTCAAACAATTGAAAATAATTAAAAATAATTGATAAATAATTGAAAACAATTGAAAATAATTGAAAATAAATAAAACATTTGAAAATAATTAAAAATAATTGATAAATAAATGAAAACAATTGAAAACAATTGAAAACAATTGAAAACAATTGGAAATAATTGAAAATAATTATAAATTAATGAAAATAATTGAAAATAATTGATACATAATTGATAAATAATTAATAAATAATTGAAAAAAATTGTAAATAATAATAAATAATTGAAAATAATTGATAAATAATTGAAAATAATTGAAAATAATTATAAATAATTGAAAATAATTGAAAATAGTTGAAAATAATTGATAAATAATTGAAAATAATTATAAATAATTGAAAACAATTGAAAACAATTGAAAATAATTGAATCCAACTGAAAACAATTGAAAATAATTGATAAATAATTGAAAACAATTGAAAATAATTGAAAATAATTAAAACAATTGAAAATAATTAAAAATAATTGGTAAATAATTGAAAACAATTAAAAATAATTGATAAATAATTGAAAACAATTGAAAATAATTGAAAATAATTGATAACAATTGATAAATTATTGAAAATGATTGAAAACAATTGAAAATAATTGATAAATAATTGAAACCAATTGAAAATAATTGAAAATAATTAAAACAATTGAAAATAATTGAAAATAATTGAAAACAATTGAAAATAATTGAAAATAATTGATAAATAATTGAAAACAATTGAAAATAATTGAAAATAATTGAAAACAATTGAAAATAATTGGAAATAATTGATTAATAATTGAAAACAATTGAAAATAATTGATAAATAATTGAAAACAATTGAAAATAATTTTAAATAATTTAAAACAATTGAAAATAATTGAAAATAATTGAAAATAATTGAAAACCATTGGTAAGTAATTGAAAATAATTGAAAATAATTGAAAATAATTGGAAAAAATTGAAAATAATTGAAAATAATTGAAAATAATTGAAAACAATTGAAAACAATTGAAAACAATTGAAAATAATTGAAAATAATTGATAAATAATTGAAAACAATTGAAAATAATTGAAAATAATTGAAAACAATTGAAAACAATTGAAAATAATTGAAAACAATAGATAAATAATTGAAAACAATTGAAAATAATTGGAAATAATTGAAAATAATTGAAAACAATTTAAAATAATTGAAAATAATTAAAAACAATTGAAAATAATTGAAAATAATTGAAAATAATTGAAAATAATTGAAAACAATTGAAAATAATTGATAAATAATTGAAACCAATTGAAAACAATTGAAAATACTTGATAAATAATTGAAAACAATTGAAAATAATTGAAAATAATTAAAACAATTGAAAATAATTAAAAATAATTGATAAATAATTGAAAACAATTAAAAATAATTGATAATTAATTGAAAACAATTGAAAATAATTGAAAATAATTTAAAACAATTGATAAATAATTGAAAATAATTGAAAATAATTGAAAATGATTGAAAACAATTGAAAATAATTGATAAATAATTGAAACCAACAGAAAACAATTGAAAACAATTGATAAATAATTGAAAATAATTGAAAATAATTGAAAATAATTGAAAATAATTGAAAATAATTATAAATAATTGAAAACAATTGAAACAATTGAAAATAATTGAAAATAATTGAAAACAATTGAAAATAATTGAAAATAATTGAAAACAATTGATAAATATTTGAAAACAATTGAAAATAATTGAAAATAATTGAAAATAATTGAAAACAATTGAAAATAATTGAAAATAATTGATAAATAATTGAAAACAATTGAAAATAATTGATAAATAATTGAAAACAATTGAAAATAATTTAAAATAATTTAAAACAATTGAAAATAATTTAAAATAATTGAAAATAATTGAAAACAATTGGTAAGTAATTGAAAACAATTGAAAATAATTGAAAATAATTGGAAAAAATTGAAAATAATTGAATATAATTGAAAATAATTGAAAACAATTGAAAACAATTGAAAACAATTAAAAATAATTGATAAATAATTGAAAACAATTGAAAATAATTGAAAATAATTCAAACAATTGAAAATAATTAAAAATAATTGATAAATAATTGAAAACAATTGAAAATAATTGAAAATAAATAAAACATTTGAAAATAATTAAAAATAATTGATAAATAAATGAAAACAATTAAAAACAATTGAAAACAATTAAAAACAATTGGAAATAATTGAAAATAATTATAAATTAATGAAAATAATTGAAAATAATTGATACATAATTGATAAATAATTAATAAATAATTGAAAAAAATTGTAAATAATAATAAATAATTGAAAATAATTGATAAATAATTGAAAATAATTGAAAATAATTATAAATAATTGAAAATAATTGAAAATAGTTGAAAATAATTGATAAATAATTGAAAATAATTATAAATAATTGAAAATAATTGAAAATATTTGAAAATATTTGAAAATAATTGAAAATAATTATAAATAATTGAAAACAATTGAAAACAATTGAAAATAATTGAATCCAACTGAAAACAATTGAAAATAATTGATAAATAATTGAAAACAATTGAAAATAATTGAATATAATTAAAACAATTGAAAATAATTAAAAATAATTGGTAAATAATTGAAAACAATTGAAAATAATTGAAAATAATTGAAAACAATTGAAAATAATTATAAATAATTGAAAACAATTGAAACAATTGAAAATAATTGAAAATAATTGAAAACAATTGAAAATAATTGAAAATAATTGATAAATAATTGAAAACAATTGAAAATAATTGAAAATAATTGAAAACAATTGAAAACAATTGAAAATAATTGAAAATAATTGAAAACAATAGATAAATAATTGAAAACAATTGAAAATATTTGGAAATAATTGAAAATAATTGAAAACAATTTAAAATAATTGAAAATAATTAAAAACAATTTAAAATAATTGAAAATAATTGAAAATAATGGAAAATAATTGAAAACAATTGAAAATAATTGATAAATAATTGAAACCAATTGAAAACAATTGAAAATACTTGATAAATAATTGAAAACAATTGATAATAATTGAAAATAATTAAAACAATTGAAAATAATTAAAAATAATTGATAAATAATTGAAAACAATTAAAAATAATTTATAATTAATTGAAAACAATTGAAAATAATTGAAAATAATTTAAAACAATTGATAAATAATTGAAAATAATTGAAAATAATTGAAAATGATTGAAAACAATTGAAAGTAATTGATAAATAATTGAAACCAACAGAAAACAATTGAAAATACTTGATAAATAATTGAAAACAATTGAAAATAATTGAAAATAATTAAAACAATTGAAAATAATTAAAAATAATTGATAAATAATTGAAAATAATTGAAAATAATTGAAAATAATTGAAAACAATTGAAAATAATTATAAATAATTGAAAACAATTGAAACAATTGAAAATAATTGAAAATAATTGAAAACAATTGAAAATAATTGAAAATAATTGACAACAATTGATAAATAATTGAAAACAATTGAAAATAATTGAAAACAATTGAAAATAATTGAAAATAATTGAAAACAATTGAAAATAATTGGAAATAATTGATTAATAATTGAAAACAATTGAAAATAATTGATAAATAATTGAAAACAATTGAAAATAATTTTAAATAATTTAAAACAATTGAAAATAATTGAAAATAATTGAAAATAATTGAAAACCATTGGTAAGTAATTGAAAATAATTGAAAATAATTGAAAATAATTGGAAAAAATTGAAAATAATTGAAAATAATTGAAAATAATTGAAAACAATTGAAAACAATTGAAAACAATTGAAAATAATTGAAAATAATTGATAAATAATTGAAAACAATTGATAAATAATTGAAAACAATTGAAAATAATTGAAAATAATTGAAAACAATTGAAAACAATTGAAAATAATTGAAAATAATTGAAAACAATAGATAAATAATTGAAAACAATTGAAAATAATTGGAAATAATTGAAAATAATTGAAAACAATTTAAAATAATTGAAAATAATTAAAAACAATTGAAAATAATTGAAAATAATTGAAAATAATTGAAAATAATTGAAAACAATTGAAAATAATTGAAAACAATTGAAAATAATTGGAAATAATTGAAAATAATTGAAAACAATTTAAAATAATTGAAAATAATTAAAAACAATTTAAAATAATTGAAAATAATTGAAAATAATGGAAAATAATTGAAAACAATTGAAAATAATTGATAAATAATTGAAAATAATTGAAAACAATAGATAAATAATTGAAAACAATTGAAAACAATTGAAAATAATTGAATCCAACTGAAAACAATTGAAAATAATTGATAAATAATTGAAAACAATTGAAAATAATTGAATATAATTAAAACAATTGAAAATAATTAAAAATAATTGGTAAATAATTGAAAACAATTAAAAATAATTGATAAATAATTGAAAACAATTGAAAATAATTGAAAATAATTGATAACAATTGATAAATTATTGAAAATGATTGAAAACAATTGAAAATAATTGATAAATAATTGAAACCAATTGAAAATAATTGAAAATAATTAAAACAATTGAAAATAATTGAAAATAATTGAAAACAATTGAAAATAATTGAAAATAATTGATAAATAATTGAAAACAATTGAAAATAATTGAAAATAATTGAAAACAATTGAAAACAATTGAAAATAATTGAAAATAATTGAAAACAATAGATAAATAATTGAAAACAATTGAAAATAATTGGAAATAATTGAAAATAATTGAAAACAATTTAAAATAATTGAAAATAATTAAAAACAATTTAAAATAATTGAAAATAATTGAAAATAATGGAAAATAATTGAAAACAATTGAAAATAATTGATAAATAATTGAAACCAATTGAAAACAATTGAAAATACTTGACAAATAATTGAAAACAATTGATAATAATTGAAAATAATTAAAACAATTGAAAATAATTAAAAATAATTGATAAATAATTGAAAACAATTAAAAATAATTTATAATTAATTGAAAACAATTGAAAATAATTGAAAATAATTTAAAACAATTGATAAATAATTGAAAATAATTGAAAATAATTGAAAATGATTGAAAACAATTGAAAGTAATTGATAAATAATTGAAACCAACAGAAAACAATTGAAAATACTTGATAAATAATTGAAAACAATTGAAAATAATTGAAAATAATTAAAACAATTGAAAATAATTAAAAATAATTGATAAATAATTGAAAATAATTGAAAATAATTGAAAATAATTGAAAACAATTGAAAATAATTATAAATAATTGAAAACAATTGAAACAATTGAAAATAATTGAAAATAATTGAAAACAATTGAAAATAATTGAAAATAATTGACAACAATTGATAAATAATTGAAAACAATTGAAAATAATTGAAAACAATTGAAAATAATTGAAAATAATTGAAAACAATTGAAAATAATTGGAAATAATTGATTAATAATTGAAAACAATTGAAAATAATTGATAAATAATTGAAAACAATTGAAAATAATTTTAAATAATTTAAAACAATTGAAAATAATTGAAAATAATTGAAAATAATTGAAAACCATTGGTAAGTAATTGAAAATAATTGAAAATAATTGAAAATAATTGGAAAAAATTGAAAATAATTGAAAATAATTGAAAATAATTGAAAACAATTGAAAACAATTGAAAACAATTGAAAATAATTGAAAATAATTGATAAATAATTGAAAACAATTGAAAATAATTGAAAATAATTGAAAACAATTGAAAACAATTGAAAATAATTGAAAATAATTGAAAACAATAGATAAATAATTGAAAACAATTGAAAATAATTGGAAATAATTGAAAATAATTGAAAACAATTTAAAATAATTGAAAATAATTAAAAACAATTGAAAATAATTGAAAATAATTGAAAATAATTGAAAATAATTGAAAACAATTGAAAATAATTGATAAATAATTGAAACCAATTGAAAACAATTGAAAATACTTGATAAATAATTGAAAACAATTGAAAATAATTGAAAATAATTAAAACAATTGAAAATAATTAAAAATAATTGATAAATAATTGAAAACAATTAAAAATAATTGATAATTAATTGAAAACAATTGAAAATAATTGAAAATAATTTAAAACAATTGATAAATAATTGAAAATAATTGAAAATAATTGAAAATGATTGAAAACAATTGAAAATAATTGATAAATAATTGAAACCAACAGAAAACAATTGAAAACAATTGATAAATAATTGAAAATAATTGAAAATAATTGAAAATAATTGAAAATAATTGAAAATAATTATAAATAATTGAAAACAATTGAAACAATTGAAAATAATTGAAAATAATTGAAAACAATTGAAAATAATTGAAAATAATTGAAAACAATTGATAAATATTTGAAAACAATTGAAAATAATTGAAAATAATTGAAAATAATTGAAAACAATTGAAAATAATTGAAAATTATTGATAAATAATTGAAAACAATTGAAAATAATTGATAAATAATTGAAAACAATTGAAAATAATTTAAAATAATTTAAAACAATTGAAAATAATTTAAAATAATTGAAAATAATTGAAAACAATTGGTAAGTAATTGAAAACAATTGAAAATAATTGAAAATAATTGGAAAAAATTGAAAATAATTGAATATAATTGAAAATAATTGAAAACAATTGAAAACAATTGAAAACAATTGAAAATAATTGATAAATAATTGAAAACAATTGAAAATAATTGAAAATAATTCAAACAATTGAAAATAATTAAAAATAATTGATAAATAATTGAAAACAATTGAAAATAATTGAAAATAAATAAAACATTTGAAAATAATTAAAAATAATTGATAAATAAATGAAAACAATTGAAAACAATTGAAAACAATTGAAAACAATTGGAAATAATTGAAAATAATTATAAATTAATGAAAATAATTGAAAATAATTGATACATAATTGATAAATAATTAATAAATAATTGAAAAAAATTGTAAATAATAATAAATAATTGAAAATAATTGATAAATAATTGAAAATAATTGAAAATAATTATAAATAATTGAAAATAATTGAAAATAGTTGAAAATAATTGATAAATAATTGAAAATAATTATAAATAATTGAAAATAATTGAAAATATTTGAAAATATTTGAAAATAATTGAAAATAATTATAAATAATTGAAAACAATTGAAAACAATTGAAAATAATTGAATCCAACTGAAAACAATTGAAAATAATTGATAAATAATTGAAAACAATTGAAAATAATTGAAAATAATTAAAACAATTGAAAATAATTAAAAATAATTGGTAAATAATTGAAAACAATTAAAAATAATTGATAAATAATTGAAAACAATTGAAAATAATTGAAAATAATTGATAACAATTGATAAATTATTGAAAATGATTGAAAACAATTGAAAATAATTGATAAATAATTGAAACCAATTGAAAATAATTGAAAATAATTAAAACAATTGAAAATAATTGAAACTAATTGAAAACAATTGAAAATAATTGAAAATAATTGATAAATAATTGAAAACAATTGAAAATAATTGAAAATAATTGAAAACAATTGAAAACAATTGAAAATAATTGAAAATAATTGAAAACAATAGATAAATAATTGAAAACAATTGAAAATAATTGGAAATAATTGAAAATAATT
Organism: Andrena bucephala; assembly: GCA_947577245.1. Taxonomy (NCBI): domain Eukaryota; kingdom Metazoa; phylum Arthropoda; class Insecta; order Hymenoptera; family Andrenidae; genus Andrena; species Andrena bucephala. The sequence goes on from OX387717.1 coordinate 61,652,519, forward strand.
GAAAACTATTTAAAATAATTGAAAATAAGTAAAAACAATTTAAAATAATTGAAAATAATTGAAAATAATGGAAAATAATTGAAAATAATTGAAAATAATGGAAAATAATTGAAAACAATTGAAAATAATTGATAAATAATTGAAACCAATTGAAAACAATTGAAAATACTTGATAAATAATTGAAAACAATTGATAATAATTGAAAATAATTAAAACAATTGAAAATAAATAAAAATAATTGATAAATAATTGAAAACAATTAAAAATAATTTATAATTAATTGAAAACAATTGAAAATAATTGAAACCAATTGAAAACAATTGATAAATAATTGAAAATAATTGAAAATAATTGAAAATGATTGAAAACAATTGAAAGTAATTGATAAATAATTGAAACCAACAGAAAACAATTGAAAATACTTGATAAATAATTGAAAACAATTGAAAATAATTGAAAATAATTAAAACAATTGAAAATAATTAAAAATAATTGATAAATAATTGAAAATAATTGAAAATAATTGAAAATAATTGAAAACAATTGAAAATAATTATAAATAATTGAAAACAATTGAAACAATTGAAAATAACTGAAAATAATTGAAAACAATTGAAAATAATTGAAAATAATTGACAACAATTGATAAATAATTGAAAACAATTGAAAATAATTGAAAACAATTGAAAATAATTGAAAATAATTGAAAACAATTGAAAATAATTGGAAATAATTGATTAATAATTGAAAACAAATGAAAATAATTGATAAATAATTGAAAACAATTGAAAATAATTTTAAATAATTTAAAACAATTGAAAATAATTGAAAATAATTGAAAATAATTGAAAACCATTGGTAAGTAATTGAAAATAATTGAAAATAATTGAAAATAATTGGAAAAAATTGAAAATAATTGAAAATAATTGAAAATAATTGAAAACAATTGAAAACAATTGAAAACAATTGAAAATAATTGATAAATAATTGAAAACAATTGAAAATAATTGAAAATAATTCAAACAATTGAAAATAATTAAAAATAATTGATAAATAATTGAAAACAATTGAAAATAATTGAAAATAAATAAAACATTTGAAAATAATTAAAAATAATTGATAAATAAATGAAAACAATTGAAAACAATTGAAAACAATTGAAAACAATTGGAAATAATTGAAAATAATTATAAATTATTGAAAATAATTGAAAAGAATTGAAAATAATTATAAATAATTGAAAATAATTGAAAATAGTTGAAAATAATTGATAAATAATTGAAAATAATTATAAATAATTGAAAATAATTGAAAATATTTGAAAATATTTGAAAATAATTGAAAATAATTATAAATAATTGAAAACAATTGAAAACAATTGAAAATAATTGAAACCAATTGAAAACAATTGAAAATAATTGATAAATAATTGAAAACAATTGAAAATAATTGAAAATAATTAAAACAATTGAAAATAATTAAAAATAATTGATAAATAATTGAAGCAATTAAAAATAATTGATAAATAATTGAAAACAATTGAAAATAATTGAAAATAATTGATAACAATTGATAAATAATTGAAAATGATTGAAAACAATTGAAAATAATTGATAAATAATTGAAACCAATTGAAAACAATTGAAAATAAGTGAAAATAATTGAAAACAATTGAAAACAATTGATAAATAATTGAAAACAATTGAAAACAATTGAAAATAATTGAAAATAATTGAAAACATTAGAAAATAATTGAAAATAATTAAAAATAATTGAAAATAATTGAAAATAATTGAAAATAATTGAAAACAATGGAAAACAATTGAAAACAATTGGAAATAATTGAAAATAATTGAAAATTATTGAAAATAATTGAAAATAATTATAAATAATTGGAAACAATTGAAAACAATTGAAAATAATTGAAAATAATTGAAAACAATTGAAAATAATTGAAAATAATTGAAAACAATTGAAAACAATTGAAAACAATTGAAAACAATTGGAAATAATTGAAAATAATTGAAAATTATTGAAAATAATTGAAAATAATTATAAATAATTGAAAACAATTGAAAACAATTGAAAATAATTGAAAACAATTGAAAATAATTGAAAATAATTGAAAACAATTGATAAATAATTGAAAACAATTGAAAATAATTGAAAATAATTGAAAATAATTGAAAACAATTGAAAATAATAGAAAATAATTGAAAATAATTGATAAATAATTGAAAACAATTGAAAATAATTGATAAATAATTGAAAACAATTGAAAATAATTGAAAATAATTGAAAACAATTGAAAATAATTGAAAATAATTGATAAATAATTGAAAACAATTGAAAATAATTGAAAATAATTGAAAACAATTGAAAACAATTGAAAATAATTGAAAATAATTGAAAACAATAGATAAATAATTGAAAACAATTGAAAATAATTGGAAATAATTGAAAATAATTGAAAACAATTTAAAATAATTGAAAATAATTAAAAACAATTGAAAATAATTGCAAATAATTGAAAATAATTGAAAATAATTGAAAACAATTGAAAATAATTGATAAATAATTGAAACCAATTGAAAACAATTGAAAATACTTGATAAATAATTGAAAACAATTGAAAATAATTGAAAATAATTAAAACAATTGAAAATAATTAAAAATAATTGATAAATAATTGAAAACAATTAAAAATAATTGATAATTAATTGAAAACAATTGAAAATAATTTAAAATAATTTAAAACAATTGATAAATAATTGAAAATAATTGAAAATAATTGAAAATGATTGAAAACAATTGAAAATAATTGATAAATAATTGAAAACAATTGAAAATAATTTAAAATAATTTAAAACAATTGAAAATAATTGAAAATAATTGAAAATAATTGAAAACAATTGGTAAGTAATTGAAAACAATTGAAAATAATTGGAAAAAATTGAAAATAATTGAAAATAATTGAAAATAATTGAAAACAATTGAAAACAATTGAAAACAATTGAAAATAATTGATAAATAATTGAAAACAATTGAAAATAATTGAAAATAATTCAAACAATTGAAAATAATTAAAAATAATTGATAAATAATTGAAAACAATTGAAAATAATTGAAAATAAATAAAACATTTGAAAATAATTAAAAATAATTGATAAATAAATGAAAACAATTGAAAACAATTGAAAACAATTGAAAACAATTGGAAATAATTGAAAATAATTATAAATTAATGAAAATAATTGAAAATAATTGATACATAATTGATAAATAATTAATAAATAATTGAAAAAAATTGTAAATAATAATAAATAATTGAAAATAATTGATAAATAATTGAAAATAATTGAAAATAATTGAAAATAATTAAAACAATTGAAAATAATTAAAAATAATTGATAAATAATTGAAAACAATTAAAAATAATTGATAAATAATTGAAAACAATTGAAAATAATTGAAAATAATTTATAACAATTGATAAATTATTGAAAATGATTGAAAACAATTGAAAATAATTGATAAATAATTGAAACCAATTGAAAATAATTGAAAATAATTAAAACAATTGAAAATAATTGAAAATAATTGAAAACAATTGAAAATAATTGAAAATAATTGATAAATAATTGAAAACAATTGAAAATAATTGAAAATAATTGAAAACAATTGAAAACAATTGAAAATAATTGAAAATAATTGAAAACAATAGATAAATAATTGAAAACAATTGAAAATAATTGGAAATAATTGAAAATAATTGAAAACAATTTAAAATAATTGAAAATAATTAAAAACAATTTAAAATAATTGAAAATAATTGAAAATTATTGAAAATAATTGAAAACAATTGAAAATAATTGATAAATAATTGAAACCAATTGAAAACAATTGAAAATACTTGATAAATAATTGAAAACAATTGAAAATAATTGAAAATAATTAAAACAATTGAAAATAATTAAAAATAATTGATAAATAATTGAATACAATTAAAAATAATTGATAATTAATTGAAAACAATTGAAAATAATTGAAAATAATTTAAAACAATTGATAAATAATTGAAAATAATTTAAAATAATTGAAAATAATTTAAAATAATTGAAAATGATTGAAAACAATTGAAAGTAATTGATAAATAATTGAAACCAACAGAAAACAATTGAAAACAATTGATAAATAATTGAAAATAATTGAAAATAATTGAAAATAATTGAAAATAATTGAAAATAATTATAAATAATTGAAAACAATTGAAACAATTGAAAATAATTGAAAATAATTGAAAACAATTGAAAATAATTGAAAATAATTGACAACAATTGATAAATAATTGAAAACAATTGATAAATAATTGAAAACAATTGAAAATAATTGAAAACAAATGAAAATAATTGAAAATAATTGAAAACAATTGAAAATAATTGGAAATAATTGATAAATAATTGAAAACAATTGAAAATAATTGATAAATAATTGAAAACAATTGAAAATAATTTAAAATAATTTAAAACAATTGAAAATAATTGAAAATAATTGAAAATAATTTAAAATAATTGAAAACCATTGGTAAGTAATTGAAAATAATTGAAAATAATTGAAAATAATTGGAAAAAATTGAAAATAATTGAAAATAATTGAAAATAATTGAAAACAATTGAAAACAATTGAAAACAATTGAAAATAATTGATAAATAATTGAAAACAATTGAAAATAATTGAAAATAATTCAAACAATTGAAAATAATTAAAAATAATTGATAAATAATTGAAAACAATTGAAAATAATTGAAAATAAATAAAACATTTGAAAATAATTAAAAATAATTGATAAATAAATGAAAACAATTGAAAACAATTGAAAACAATTGAAAACAATTGGAAATAATTGAAAATAATTATAAATTATTGAAAATAATTGAAAAGAATTGAAAATAATTATAAATAATTGAAAATAATTGAAAATAGTTGAAAATAATTGATAAATAATTGAAAATAATTATAAATAATTGAAAATAATTGAAAATAATTGAAAATAATTATAAATAATTGAAAACAATTGAAAACAATTGAAAATAATTGAAACCAATTGAAAACAATTGAAAATCATTGATAAATAATTGAAAACAATTGAAAATAATTGAAAATAATTAAAACAATTGAAAATAATTAAAAATAATTGATAAATAATTGAAACAATTAAAAATAATTGATAAATAATTGAAAACAATTGAAAATATTTGAAAATAATTGATAACAATTGATAAATAATTGAAAATGATTGAAAACAATTGAAAATAATTGATAAATAATTGATACCAATTGAAAACAATTGAAAATAAGTGAAAATAATTGAAAACAATTGAAAACAATTGATAAATAATTGAAAACAATTGAAAACAATTGAAAATAATTGAAAATAATTGAAAACATTAGAAAATAATTGAAAATAATTAAAAATAATTGAAAATAATTGAAAATAATTGAAAATAATTGAAAACAATTGAAAACAATTGAAAACAATTGAAAACAATTGGAAATAATTGAAAATAATTGAAAATTATTGAAAATAATTGAAAATAATTATAAATAATTGAAAACAATTGAAAACAATTGAAAATAATTGAAAATAATTGAAAACAATTGAAAATAATTGAAAATAATTGAAAACAATTGAAAATAATTGAAAATAATTGAAAATAATTGAAAATAATTGAAAACAATTGAAAATAATTGAAAACAATTGAAAATAATTGAAAATAATTGAAAATAATTGATAAATAATTTAAAACAATTGAAAATAATTGATAAATAATTGAAAACAATTGAAAATAATTGAAAATAATTGAAAACAATTGAAAATAATTGATAATAATTGATAAATAATTGAAAACAATTGAAAATAATTGAAAATAATTGAAAACAATTGAAAACAATTGAAAACAATTGAAAATAATTGAAAATAATTGAAAACAATAGATAAATAATTGAAAACAATTGAAAATAATTGGAAATAATTGAAAATAATTGAAAACAATTTAAAATAATTGAAAATAATTAAAAACAATTTAAAATAATTGAAAATAATTGAAAATTATTGAAAATAATTGAAAACAATTGAAAATAATTGATAAATAATTGAAACCAATTGAAAACAATTGAAAATACTTGATAAATAATTGAAAACAATTGAAAATAATTGAAAATAATTAAAACAATTGAAAATAATTAAAAATAATTGATAAATAATTGAATACAATTAAAAATAATTGATAATTAATTGAAAACAATTGAAAATAATTGAAAATAATTTAAAACAATTGATAAATAATTGAAAATAATTTAAAATAATTGAAAATAATTTAAAATAATTGAAAATGATTGAAAACAATTGAAAGTAATTGATAAATAATTGAAACCAACAGAAAACAATTGAAAACAATTGATAAATAATTGAAAATAATTGAAAATAATTGAAAATAATTGAAAATAATTGAAAATAATTATAAATAATTGAAAACAATTGAAACAATTGAAAATAATTGAAAATAATTGAAAACAATTGAAAATAATTGAAAATAATTGACAACAATTGATAAATAATTGAAAACAATTGATAAATAATTGAAAACAATTGAAAATAATTGAAAACAAATGAAAATGATTGAAAATAATTGAAAACAATTGAAAATAATTGGAAATAATTGATAAATAATTGAAAACAATTGAAAATAATTGATAAATAATTGAAAACAATTGAAAATAATTTAAAATAATTTAAAACAATTGAAAATAATTGAAAATAATTGAAAATAATTTAAAATAATTGAAAACCATTGGTAAGTAATTGAAAATAATTGAAAATAATTGAAAATAATTGGAAAAAATTGAAAATAATTGAAAATAATTGAAAATAATTGAAAACAATTGAAAACAATTGAAAACAATTGAAAATAATTGATAAATAATTGAAAACAATTGAAAATAATTGAAAATAATTCAAACAATTGAAAATAATTAAAAATAATTGATAAATAATTGAAAACAATTGAAAATAATTGAAAATAAATAAAACATTTGAAAATAATTAAAAATAATTGATAAATAAATGAAAACAATTGAAAACAATTGAAAACAATTGAAAACAATTGGAAATAATTGAAAATAATTATAAATTATTGAAAATAATTGAAAAGAATTGAAAATAATTATAAATAATTGAAAATAATTGAAAATAGTTGAAAATAATTGATAAATAATTGAAAATAATTATAAATAATTGAAAATAATTGAAAATAATTGAAAATAATTATAAATAATTGAAAACAATTGAAAACAATTGAAAATAATTGAAACCAATTGAAAACAATTGAAAATAATTGATAAATAATTGAAAACAATTGAAAATAATTGAAAATAATTAAAACAATTGAAAATAATTAAAAATAATTGATAAATAATTGAAACAATTAAAAATAATTGATAAATAATTGAAAACAATTGAAAATATTTGAAAATAATTGATAACAATTGATAAATAATTGAAAATGATTGAAAACAATTGAAAATAATTGATAAATAATTGATACCAATTGAAAACAATTGAAAATAAGTGAAAATAATTGAAAACAATTGAAAACAATTGATAAATAATTGAAAACAATTGAAAACAATTGAAAATAATTGAAAATAATTGAAAACATTAGAAAATAATTGAAAATAATTAAAAATAATTGAAAATAATTGAAAATAATTGAAAATAATTGAAAACAATTGAAAACAATTGAAAACAATTGAAAACAATTGGAAATAATTGAAAATAATTGAAAATTATTGAAAATAATTGAAAATAATTATAAATAATTGAAAACAATTGAAAACAATTGAAAATAATTGAAAATAATTGAAAACAATTGAAAATAATTGAAAATAATTGAAAACAATTGAAAATAATTGAAAATAATTGAAAATAATTGAAAATAATTGAAAACAATTGAAAATAATTGAAAACAATTGAAAATAATTGAAAATAATTGAAAATAATTGATAAATAATTTAAAACAATTGAAAATAATTGATAAATAATTGAAAACAATTGAAAATAATTGAAAATAATTGAAAACAATTGAAAATAATTGATAATAATTGATAAATAATTGAAAACAATTGAAAATAATTGAAAATAATTGAAAACAATTGAAAACAATTGAAAACAATTGAAAATAATTGAAAATAATTGAAAACAATAGATAAATAATTGAAAACAATTGAAAATAATTGGAAATAATTGAAAATAATTGAAAATAATTGAAAATAATTAAAAACAATTGAAAATAATTGAAAATAATTGAAAATAATTGAAAATAATTGAAAACAATTGAAAATAATTGAAAATAATTAAAACAATTGAAAATAATTAAAAATAATTGATAAATAATTGAAACAATTAAAAATAATTGATAAATAATTGAAAACAATTGAAAATAATTGAAAATAATTGATAACAATTGATAAATAATTGAAAATGATTGAAAACAATTGAAAATAATTGATAAATAATTGAAACCAATTGAAAACAATTGAAAATAAGTGAAAATAATTGAAAACAATTGAAAACAATTGATAAATAATTGAAAACAATTGAAAACAATTGAAAATAATTGAAAATAATTGAAAACATTAGAAAATAATTGAAAATAATTAAAAATAATTGAAAATAATTGAAAATAATTGAAAATAATTGAAAACAATTGAAAACAATTGAAAACAATTGAAAACAATTGGAAATAATTGAAAATAATTGAAAATTATTGAAAATAATTGAAAATAATTATAAATAATTGAAAACAATTGAAAACAATTGAAAATAATTGAAAATAATTGAAAACAATTGAAAATAATTGAAAATAATTGAAAACAATTGATAAATAATTGAAAACAATTGAAAATAATTGAAAATAATTGAAAATAATTGAAAATAATTGAAAACAATTGAAAATAATTGAAAATAATTGAAAATAATTGATAAATAATTTAAAACAATTGAAAATAATCGATAAATAATTGAAAACAATTGAAAATAATTGAAAATAATTGAAAACAATTGAAAATAATTGATAATAATTGATAAATAATTGAAAACAATTGAAAATAATTGAAAATAATTGAAAACAATTAAAAACAATTGAAAACAATTGAAAATAATTGAAAATAATTGAAAACAATAGATAAATAATTGAAAACAATTGAAAATAATTGGAAATAATTGAAAATAATTGAAAATAATTGACAATAATTAAAAACAATTGAAAATAATTGAAAATAATTGAAAATAATTGAAAATAATTGAAAACAATTGAAAATAATTGATAAATAATGGAAACCAATTGAAAACAATTGAAAATACTTGATAAATAATTGAAAACAATTGAAAATAATTGAAAATAATTAAAACAATTGAAAATAATTGAAAATAATTGAAAAAAATTGAAAATAATTGAAAATAATTGAAAACAATTGATAAATAATTGAAAACAATTGAAAATAATTGAAAATAATTGAAAATAATTGAAAATAATTGAAAACAATTGAAAATAATTGAAAATAATTGATAAATAATTGAAAACAATTGAAAATAATTGATAAATAATTGAAAACAATTGAAAATAATTTAAAATAATTTAAAACAATTGAAAATAATTGAAAATAATTGAAAATAATTGAAAACAATTGGTAAGTAATTGAAAACAATTGAAAATAATTGAAAATAATTGGAAAAAATTGAAAATAATTGAAAATAATTGAAAATAATTGAAAACAATTGAAAACAATTGAAAACAATTGAAAATAATTGATAAATAATTGAAAACAATTGAAAATAATTGAAAATAATTCAAACAATTGAAAATAATTAAAAATAATTGATAAATAATTGAAAACATTTGAAAATAATTGAAAATAAATAAAACATTTGAAAATAATTAAAAATAATTGATAAATAAATGAAAACAATTGAAAACAATTGAAAACAATTGAAAACAATTGGAAATAATTGAAAATAATTATAAATTAATGAAAATAATTGAAAATAATTGATACATAATTGATAAATAATTAATAAATAATTGAAAAAAATTGTAAATAATAATAAATAATTGAAAATAATTGATAAATAATTGAAAATAATTGAAAATAATTGAAAATATTTAAAACAATTGAAAATAATTAAAAATAATTGATAAATAATTGAAAACAATTAAAAATAATTGATAAATAATTGAAAACAATTGAAAATAATTGAAAATAATTTATAACAATTGATAAATTATTGAAAATGATTGAAAACAATTGAAAATAATTGATAAATAATTGAAACCAATTGAAAATAATTGAAAATAATTAAAACAATTGAAAATAATTGAAAATAATTGAAAACAATTGAAAATAATTGAAAATAATTGATAAATAATTGAAAACAATTGAAAATAATTGAAAATAATTGAAAACAATTGAAAACAATTGAAAATAATTGAAAATAATTGAAAACAATAGATAAATAATTGAAAACAATTGAAAATAATTGGAAATAATTGAAAATAATTGAAAACAATTTAAAATAATTGAAAATAATTAAAAACAATTTAAAATAATTGAAAATAATTGAAAATTATTGAAAATAATTGAAAACAATTGAAAATAATTGAAACCAATTGAAAACAATTGAAAATAATTGATAAATAATTGAAAATGATTGAAAACAATTGAAAATAATTGATAAATAATTGAAAACAATTGAAGATAATTGAAAATAATTGAAAACAATTGAAAACAATTGAAAACAATTGAAAATAATTGAAAATAATTGAAAACAATTGAAAACAATTGAAAACAATTGAAAACAATTGGAAATAATTGAAAATAATTGAAAATTATTGAAAATAATTGAAAATAATTATAAATAATTGAAAACAATTGAAACAATTGAAAATAATTGAAAATAATTGAAAACAATTGAAAATAATTGAAAATAATTGAAAACAATTGATAAATAATTGAAAACAATTGAAAATAATTGAAAATAATTGAAAATAATTGAAAACAATTGAAAATAATTGAAAATAATTGAAAATAATTGATAAATAATTGAAAACAATTGAAAATAATTGATAAATAATTGAAAACAATTGAAAATAATTGAAAATAATTGAAAACAATTGAAAATAATTGATAATAATTGATAAATAATTGAAAACAATTGAAGATAATTGAAAATAATTGAAAACAATTGAAAACAATTGAAAACAATTGAAAATAATTGAAAATAATTGAAAACAATAGATAAATAATTGAAAACAATTGAAAATAATTGGAAATAATTGAAAATAATTGAAAATAATTGAAAATAATTAAAAACAATTGAAAATAATTGAAAATAATTGAAAATAATTGAAAATAATTGAAAACAATTGAAAATAATTGAAAATAATTAAAACAATTGAAAATAATTAAAAATAATTGATAAATAATTGAAACAATTAAAAATAATTGATAAATAATTGAAAACAATTGAAAATAATTGAAAATAATTGATAAATAATTGAAAATGATTGAAAACAATTGAAAATAATTGATAAATAATTGAAACCAATTGAAAACAATTGAAAATAAGTGAAAATAATTGAAAACAATTGAAAACAATTGATAAATAATTGAAAACAATTGAAAACAATTGAAAATAATTGAAAATAATTGAAAACATTAGAAAATAATTGAAAATAATTAAAAATAATTGAAAATAATTGAAAATAATTGAAAATAATTGAAAACAATTGAAAACAATTGAAAACAATTGAAAACAATTGGAAATAATTGAAAATAATTGAAAATTATTGAAAATAATTGAAAATAATTATAAATAATTGAAAACAATTGAAAACAATTGAAAATAATTGAAAATAATTGAAAACAATTGAAAATAATTGAAAATAATTGAAAACAATTGATAAATAATTGAAAACAATTGAAAATAATTGAAAATAATTGAAAATAATTGAAAACAATTGCAAATAATTGAAAATAATTGAAAATAATTGATAAATAATTGAAAACAATTGAAAATAATCGATAAATAATTGAAAACAATTGAAAATAATTGAAAATAATTGAAAACAATTGAAAATAATTGATAATAATTGATAAATAATTGAAAACAATTGAAAATAATTGAAAATAATTGAAAACAATTAAAAACAATTGAAAACAATTGAAAATAATTGAAAATAATTGAAAACAATAGATAAATAATTGAAAACAATTGAAAATAATTGGAAATAATTGAAAATAATTGAAAATAATTGACAATAATTAAAAACAATTGAAAATAATTGAAAATAATTGAAAATAATTGAAAATAATTGAAAACAATTGAAAATAATTGATAAATAATTGAAACCAATTGAAAACAATTGAAAATACTTGATAAATAATTGAAAACAATTGAAAATAATTGAAAATAATTAAAACAATTGAAAATAATTAAAAATAATTGATAAATAATTGAAAACAATTAAAAATAATTGATAAATAATTGAAAACAATTGAAAATAATTGAAAATAATTTAAAACAATTGATAAATAATTGAAAATAATTGAAAATAATTGAAAATGATTGAAAACAATTGAAAATAATTGATAAATAATTGAAACCAACAGAAAACAATTGAAAACAATTGATAAATAATTGAAAATAATTGAAAATAATTGAAAATAATTGAAAATAATTGAAAATAATTATAAATAATTGAAAACAATTGAAACAATTGAAAATAATCGAAAATAATTGATAACAATTGAAAATAATTGAAAATAATTGAAAACAATTGATAAATAATTGAAAACAATTGAAAATAATTGAAAAGAATTGAAAATAATTGAAAATAATTGAAAATAATTGAAAACATTTGAAAATAATTGAAAATAATTAAAAACAATTGAAAATAATTGAAAATAATAGAAAACAATTGAAAATAATTGATAAATAATTTAAACCAATTGAAAACAATTGAAAATAATTGAATATAATTGAAAACAATTGATAAATAATTGAAAACAATTGAAAACAATTGAAAATTATTGAAAATAATTGAAAACATTTGAAAATAATTGAAAATAATTAAAAACAATTGAAAATAATTGAAAATAATTGAAAATAATTGAAAACAATTGAAAATAATTGATAAATGATTGAAACCAATTGAAAACAATTGAAAATAATTGATAAATAATTGAAAACAATTGAAAATAATTGAAAATAATTAAAACAGTTGAAAATAATTAAAAATAATTGATAAATAATTGAAAACAATTGAAAATAATTGAAAATAATTGAAAACAATTGAAAATAATTGAAAATAATTAAAACAATTGAAAATAATTAAAAATAATTGATAAATAATTGAAAACAATTAAAAATAATTGATAAATAATTGAAAACAATTGAAAATAATTGAAAATAATTGATAACGATTGATAAATTATTGAAAATGATTGAAAACAATTGAAAATAATTGATAAATAATAGAAACCAATTGAAAATAATTGAAAATAATTAAAACAATTGAAAATAATTGAAAATAATTGAAAACAATTGAAAATAATTGAAAATAATTGATAAATAATTGAAAACAATTGAAAATAATTGAAAATAATTGAAAACAATTGAAAATAATTGAAAATAATTAAAACAATTGATAATAATTAAAAATAATTGATAAATAATTGAAAACAATTAAAAATAATTGATAAATAATTGAAAACAATTGAAAATAATTGAAAATAGTTTAAAACAATTGATAAATAATTGAAAATAATTGAAAATAATTGAAAATGATTGAAAACAATTGAAAATAATTGATAAATAATTGAAACCAACAGAAAACAATTGAAAACAATTGATAAATAATTGAAAATAATTGAAAATAATTGAAAATAATTGAAAATAATTGAAAATAATTATAAATAATTGAAAACAATTGAAACAATTGAAAATAATTGAAAATAATTGATAACAATTGAAAATAATTGAAAATAATTGAAAACAATTGATAAATAATTGAAAACAATTGAAAATAATTGAAAAGAATTGAAAATAATTGAAAATAATTGAAAATAATTGAAAACATTTGAAAATAATTGAAAATAATTAAAAACAATTGAAAATAATTGAAAATAATAGAAAACAATTGAAAATAATTGATAAATAATTTAAACCAATTGAAAACAATTGAAAATAATTGAAAATAATTGAAAACAATTGATAAATAATTGAAAACAATTGAAAACAATTGAAAATTATTGAAAATAATTGAAAACATTTGAAAATAATTGAAAATAATTAAAAACAATTGAAAATAATTGAAAATAATTGAAAATAATTGAAAACAATTGAAAATAATTGATAAATGATTGAAACCAATTGAAAACAATTGAAAATAATTGATAAATAATTGAAAACAATTGAAAATAATTGAAAATAATTAAAACAGTTGAAAATAATTAAAAATAATTGATAAATAATTGAAAACAATTGAAAATAATTGAAAATAATTGAAAACAATTGAAAATAATTGAAAATAATTAAAACAATTGAAAATAATTAAAAATAATTGATAAATAATTGAAAACAATTAAAAATAATTGATAAATAATTGAAAACAATTGAAAATAATTGAAAATAATTGATAACAATTGATAAATTATTGAAAATGATTGAAAACAATTGAAAATAATTGATAAATAATAGAAACCAATTGAAAATAATTGAAAATAATTAAAACAATTGAAAATAATTGAAAATAATTGAAAACAATTGAAAATAATTGAAAATAATTGATAAATAATTGAAAACAATTGAAAATAATTGAAAATAATTCAAACAATTGAAAATAATTAAAAATAATTGATAAATAATTGAAAACAATTGAAAATAATTGAAAATAAATAAAACATTTGAAAATAATTAAAAATAATTGATAAATAAATGAAAACAATTGAAAACAATTGAAAACAATTGAAAACAATTGGAAATAATTGAAAATAATTATAAATTAATGAAAATAATTGAAAACAATTGAAAACAATTGAAAATAATTGAATCCAATTGAAAACAATTGAAAATAATTGATAAATAATTGAAAACAATTGAAAATAATTGAAAATAATTTAAAACAATTGAAAACAATTGAAAATAATTGAAAATAATTAAAACAATTGAAAATAATTGAAAATAATTGAAAACAATTGAAAATAATTGAAAATAATTGATAAATAATTGAAAACAATTGAAAATAATTGAAAATAATTTAAAACAATTGAAAACAATTGAAAATAATTGAAAATAATTGAAAACAATAGATAAATAATTTAAAACAATTGAAAACAATTGAAAATAATTGAAAATAATTGAAAACAATAGATAAATAATTGAAAACAATTGAAAATAATTGAAAATAATTGAAAACAATTGAAAACAATTGAAAACAATTGAAAACAATTGGAAATAATTGAAAATAATTGAAAATTATTGAAAATAATTGAAAATAATTATAAATAATTGAAAACAATTGAAAACAATTGAAAATAATTGAAAATAATTGAAAATAATTGAAAACAATTGAAAATAATTGAAAATAATTGAAAACAATTGATAAATAATTGAAAACAATTGAAAATAATTGAAAATAATTGAAAATAATTGAAAATAATTGAAAACAATTGAAAATAATTGAAAATAATTGAAAATAATTGATAAATAATTGAAAACAATTGAAAATAATCGATAAATAATTGAAAACAACTGAAAATAATTGAAAATAATTGAAAACAATTGAAAATAATTGATAATAATTGATAAATAATTGAAAACAATTGAAAATAATTGAAAATAATTGAAAACAATTAAAAACAATTGAAAACAATTGAAACTAATTGAAAATAATTGAAAACAATAGATAAATAATTGAAAACAATTGAAAATAATTGGAAATAATTGAAAATAATTGAAAATAATTGACAATAATTAAAAACAATTGAAAATAATTGAAAATAATTGAAAATAATTGAAAATAATTGAAAACAATTGAAAATAATTGATAAATAATTGAAACCAATTGAAAACAATTGAAAATACTTGATAAATAATTGAAAACAATTGAAAATAATTGAAAATAATTAAAACAATTGAAAATAATTAAAAATAATTGATAAATAATTGAAAACAATTAAAAATAATTGATAAATAATTGAAAACAATTGAAAATAATTGAAAATAATTTAAAACAATTGATAAATAATTGAAAATAATTGAAAATAATTGAAAATGATTGAAAACAATTGAAAATAATTGATAAATAATTGAAACCAACAGAAAACAATTGAAAACAATTGATAAATAATTGAAAATAATTGAAAATAATTGAAAATAATTGAAAATCATTGAAAATAATTATAAATAATTGAAAACAATTGAAACAATTGAAAATAATCGAAAATAATTGATAACAATTGAAAATAATTGAAAATAATTGAAAACAATTGATAAATAATTGAAAACAATTGAAAATAATTGAAAAGAATTGAAAATAATTGAAAATAATTGAAAATAATTGAAAACATTTGAAAATAATTGAAAATAATTAAAAACAATTGAAAATAATTGAAAATAATAGAAAACAATTGAAAATAATTGATAAATAATTTAAACCAATTGAAAACAATTGAAAATAATTGAATATAATTGAAAACAATTGATAAATAATTGAAAACAATTGAAAACAATTGAAAATTATTGAAAATAATTGAAAACATTTGAAAATAATTGAAAATAATTAAAAACAATTGAAAATAATTGAAAATAATTGAAAATAATTGAAAACAATTGAAAATAATTGATAAATGATTGAAACCAATTGAAAACAATTGAAAATAATTGATAAATAATTGAAAACAATTGAAAATAATTGAAAATAATTAAAACAGTTGAAAATAATTAAAAAT
Source organism: Andrena bucephala (assembly GCA_947577245.1). Taxonomy (NCBI): domain Eukaryota; kingdom Metazoa; phylum Arthropoda; class Insecta; order Hymenoptera; family Andrenidae; genus Andrena; species Andrena bucephala. The sequence continues at coordinate 61,669,587 of OX387717.1, forward strand.
AATTGATAAATAATTGAAAACAATTGAAAATAATTGAAAATAATTGAAAACAATTGAAAATAATTGAAAATAATTAAAACAATTGAAAATAATTAAAAATAATTGATAAATAATTGAAAACAATTAAAAATAATTGATAAATAATTGAAAACAATTGAAAATAATTGAAAATAATTGATAACGATTGATAAATTATTGAAAATGATTGAAAACAATTGAAAATAATTGATAAATAATAGAAACCAATTGAAAATAATTGAAAATAATTAAAACAATTGAAAATAATTGAAAATAATTGAAAACAATTGAAAATAATTGAAAATAATTGATAAATAATTGAAAACAATTGAAAATAATTGAAAATAATTGAAAACAATTGAAAATAATTGAAAATAATTAAAACAATTGATAATAATTAAAAATAATTGATAAATAATTGAAAACAATTAAAAATAATTGATAAATAATTGAAAACAATTGAAAATAATTGAAAATAATTTAAAACAATTGATAAATAATTGAAAATAATTGAAAATAATTGAAAATGATTGAAAACAATTGAAAATAATTGATAAATAATTGAAACCAACAGAAAACAATTGAAAACAATTGATAAATAATTGAAAATAATTGAAAATAATTGAAAATAATTGAAAATAATTGAAAATAATTATAAATAATTGAAAACAATTGAAACAATTGAAAATAATTGAAAATAATTGATAACAATTGAAAATAATTGAAAATAATTGAAAACAATTGATAAATAATTGAAAACAATTGAAAATAATTGAAAAGAATTGAAAATAATTGAAAACATTTGAAAATAATTGAAAATAATTAAAAACAATTGAAAATAATTGAAAATAATAGAAAACAATTGAAAATAATTGATAAATAATTTAAACCAATTGAAAACAATTGAAAATAATTGAAAATAATTGAAAACAATTGATAAATAATTGAAAACAATTGAAAACAATTGAAAATTATTGAAAATAATTGAAAACATTTGAAAATAATTGAAAATAATTAAAAACAATTGAAAATAATTGAAAATAATTGAAAATAATTGAAAACAATTGAAAATAATTGATAAATGATTGAAACCAATTGAAAACAATTGAAAATAATTGATAAATAATTGAAAACAATTGAAAATAATTGAAAATAATTAAAACAGTTGAAAATAATTAAAAATAATTGATAAATAATTGAAAACAATTGAAAATAATTGAAAATAATTGAAAACAATTGAAAATAATTGAAAATAATTAAAACAATTGAAAATAATTAAAAATAATTGATAAATAATTGAAAACAATTAAAAATAATTGATAAATAATTGAAAACAATTGAAAATAATTGAAAATAATTGATAACAATTGATAAATTATTGAAAATGATTGAAAACAATTGAAAATAATTGATAAATAATAGAAACCAATTGAAAATAATTGAAAATAATTAAAACAATTGAAAATAATTGAAAATAATTGAAAACAATTGAAAATAATTGAAAATAATTGATAAATAATTGAAAACAATTGAAAATAATTGAAAATAATTGAAAACAATTGAAAACAATTGAAAATAATTGAAAATAATTGAAAACAATTGGTAAGTAATTGAAAATAATTGAAAATAATTGAAAACAATTGAAAATAATTGAAAATAATTGATAAATAATTGAAAACAATTGAAAATAATAGATAAATAATTGAAAACAATTGAAAATAATTTAAAATAATTTAAAACAATTGAAAATAATTGAAAATAATTGAAAATAATTGAAAACAATTGGTAAGTAATTGAAAACAATTGAAAATAATTGAAAATAATTGGAAAAATTGAAAATAATTGAAAATAATTGAAAATAATTGAAAACAATTGAAAACAATTGAAAACAATTGAAAATAATTGATAAATAATTGAAAACAATTGAAAATAATTGAAAATAATTCAAACAATTGAAAATAATTAAAAATAATTGATAAATAATTGAAAACAATTGAAAATAATTGAAAATAAATAAAACATTTGAAAATAATTAAAAATAATTGATAAATAAATGAAAACAATTGAAAACAATTGAAAACAATTGAAAACAATTGGAAATAATTGAAAATAATTATAAATTAATGAAAATAATTGAAAACAATTGAAAACAATTGAAAATAATTGAATCCAATTGAAAACAATTGAAAATAATTGATAAATAATTGAAAACAATTGAAAATAATTGAAAATAATTAAAACAATTGAAAATAATTAAAAATAATTGATAAATAATTGAAAACAATTAAAAATAATTGATAAATAATTGAAAACAATTGAAAATAATTGAAAATAATTTATAACAATTGATAAATTATTGAAAATGATTGAAAACAATTGAAAATAATTGATAAATAATTGAAACCAATTGAAAATAATTGAAAATAATTAAAACAATTGAAAATAATTGAAAATAATTGAAAACAATTGAAAATAATTGAAAATAATTGATAAATAATTGAAAACAATTGAAAATAATTGAAAATAATTTAAAACAATTGAAAACAATTGAAAATAATTGAAAATAATTGAAAACAATAGATAAATAATTGAAAACAATTGAAAATAATTGGAAATAATTGAAAATAATTGAAAACAATTTAAAATAATTGAAAATAATTAAGACAATTGAAAATAATTAAAAATAATTGATAAATAATTGAAAACAATTAAAAATAATTGATAATTAATTGAAAACAATTGAAAATAATTGAAAATAATTTAAAACAATTGATAAATAATTGAAAATAATTGAAAATAATTGAAAATGATTGAAAACAATTGAAAATAATTGATAAATAATTGAAACCAACAGAAAAGAATTGAAAACAATTGATAAATAATTGAAAATAATTGAAAATAATTGAAAATAATTGAAAATAATTGAAAATAATTATAAATAATTGAAAACAATTGAAACAATTGAAAATAATTGAAAATAATTGAAAACAATTGAAAATAATTGAAAATAATTGAAAACAATTGATAAATAATTGAAAACAATTGAAAATAATTGAAAACAATTGAAAATAATTGAAAATAATTGAAAACAATTGAAAATAATTGAAAATAATTGATAAATAATTGAAAACAATTGAAAATAATTGATAAATAATTGAAAACAATTGAAAATAATTTAAAATAATTTAAAACAATTGAAAATAATTGAAAATAATTGAAAATAATTGAAAACCATTGGTAAGTAATTGAAAATAATTGAAAATAATTGAAAATAATTGATAAATAATTGAAAACAATTGAAAATAATTGAAAAGAATTGAAAATAATTGAAAATAATTGAAAATAATTGAAAACATTTGAAAATAATTGAAAATAATTAAAAACAATTGAAAATAATTGAAAATAATAGAAAACAATTGAAAATAATTGATAAATAATTTAAACCAATTGAAAACAATTGAAAATAATTGAAAATAATTGAAAACAATTGATAAATAATTGAAAACAATTGAAAACAATTGAAAACAATTGAAAATTATTGAAAATAATTGAAAACATTTGAAAATAATTGAAAATAATTAAAAACAATTGAAAATAATTGAAAATAATTGAAAATAATTGAAAACAATTGAAAATAATTGATAAATGATTGAAACCAATTGAAAACAATTGAAAATAATTATAAATAATTGAAAACAATTGAAACAATTGAAAATAATTGAAAATAATTGAAAACAATTGAAAATAATTGAAAATAATTGACAACAATTGATAAATAATTGAAAACAATTGAAAATAATTGAAAACAATTGAAAATAATTGAAAATAATTGAAAACAATTGAAAATAATTGGAAATAATTGATAAATAATTGAAAACAATTGAAAATAATTGATAAATAATTGAAAACAATTGAAAATAATTTAAAATAATTTAAAACAATTGAAAATAATTGAAAATAATTGAAAATAATTGAAAACCATTGGTAAGTAATTGAAAATAATTGAAAATAATTGAAAATAATTGGAAAAAATTGAAAATAATTGAAAATAATTGAAAATAATTGAAAACAATTGAAAACAATTGAAAACAATTGAAAACAATTGAAAACAATTGATAAATAATTGATAAATAATTGAAAACAATTGAAAATAATTGAAAATAATTCAAACAATTGAAAATAATTAAAAATAATTGATAAATAATTGAAAACAATTGAAAATAATTGAAAATAAATAAAACATTTGAAAATAATTAAAAATAATTGATAAATAAATGAAAACAATTGAAAACAATTGAAAACAATTGAAAACAATTGGAAATAATTGAAAATAATTATAAATTATTGAAAATAATTGAAAAGAATTGAAAATAATTATAAATAATTGAAAATAATTGAAAATAGTTGAAAATAATTGATAAATAATTGAAAATAATTATAAATAATTGAAAATAATTGAAAATATTTGAAAATATTTGAAAATAATTGAAAATAATTATAAATAATTGAAAACAATTGAAAACAATTGAAAATAATTGAAACCAATTGAAAACAATTGAAAATAATTGATAAATAATTGAAAACAATTGAAAATAATTGAAAATAATTGATAACAATTGATAAATAATTGAAAATGATTGAAAACAATTGAAAATAATTGATAAATAATTGATACCAATTGAAAACAATTGAAAATAAGTGAAAATAATTGAAAACAATTGAAAACAATTGATAAATAATTGAAAACAATTGAAAACAATTGAAAATAATTGAAAATAATTGAAAACATTAGAAAATAATTGAAAATAATTAAAAATAATTGAAAATAATTGAAAATAATTGAAAATAATTGAAAACAATTGAAAACAATTGAAAACAATTGAAAACAATTGGAAATAATTGAAAATAATTGAAAATTATTGAAAATAATTGAAAATAATTATAAATAATTGAAAACAATTGAAACAATTGAAAATAATTGAAAATAATTGAAAACAATTGAAAATAATTGAAAATAATTGAAAACAATTGATAAATAATTGAAAACAATTGAAAATAATTGAAAATAATTGAAAATAATTGAAAACAATTGAAAATAATTGAAAATAATTGAAAATAATTGATAAATAATTGAAAACAATTGAAAATAATTGATAAATAATTGAAAACAATTGAAAATAATTGAAAATAATTGAAAACAATTGAAAATAATTGATAATAATTGATAAATAATTGAAAACAATTGAAGATAATTGAAAATAATTGAAAACAATTGAAAACAATTGAAAACAATTGAAAATAATTGAAAATAATTGAAAACAATAGATAAATAATTGAAAACAATTGAAAATAATTGGAAATAATTGAAAATAATTGAAAATAATTGAAAATAATTAAAAACAATTGAAAATAATTGAAAATAATTGAAAATAATTGAAAACAATTGAAAATAATTGAAAATAATTAAAACAATTGAAAATAATTAAAAATAATTGATAAATAATTGAAACAATTAAAAATAATTGATAAATAATTGAAAACAATTGAAAATAATTGAAAATAATTGATAAATAATTGAAAATGATTGAAAACAATTGAAAATAATTGATAAATAATTGAAACCAATTGAAAACAATTGAAAATAAGTGAAAATAATTGAAAACAATTGAAAACAATTGATAAATAATTGAAAACAATTGAAAACAATTGAAAATAATTGAAAATAATTGAAAACATTAGAAAATAATTGAAAATAATTAAAAATAATTGAAAATAATTGAAAATAATTGAAAATAATTGAAAACAATTGAAAACAATTGAAAACAATTGAAAACAATTGGAAATAATTGAAAATAATTGAAAATTATTGAAAATAATTGAAAATAATTATAAATAATTGAAAACAATTGAAAACAATTGAAAATAATTGAAAATAATTGAAAACAATTGAAAATAATTGAAAATAATTGAAAACAATTGATAAATAATTGAAAACAATTGAAAATAATTGAAAATAATTGAAAATAATTGAAAACAATTGCAAATAATTGAAAATAATTGAAAATAATTGATAAATAATTGAAAACAATTGAAAATAATCGATAAATAATTGAAAACAATTGAAAATAATTGAAAATAATTGAAAACAATTGAAAATAATTGATAATAATTGATAAATAATTGAAAACAATTGAAAATAATTGAAAATAATTGAAAACAATTAAAAACAATTGAAAACAATTGAAAATAATTGAAAATAATTGAAAACAATAGATAAATAATTGAAAACAATTGAAAATAATTGGAAATAATTGAAAATAATTGAAAATAATTGACAATAATTAAAAACAATTGAAAATAATTGAAAATAATTGAAAATAATTGAAAATAATTGAAAACAATTGAAAATAATTGATAAATAATTGAAACCAATTGAAAACAATTGAAAATACTTGATAAATAATTGAAAACAATTGAAAATAATTGAAAATAATTAAAACAATTGAAAATAATTAAAAATAATTGATAAATAATTGAAAACAATTAAAAATAATTGATAAATAATTGAAAACAATTGAAAATAATTGAAAATAATTTAAAACAATTGATAAATAATTGAAAATAATTGAAAATAATTGAAAATGATTGAAAACAATTGAAAATATTTGATAAATAATTGAAACCAACAGAAAACAATTGAAAACAATTGATAAATAATTGAAAATAATTGAAAATAATTGAAAATAATTGAAAATAATTGAAAATAATTATAAATAATTGAAAACAATTGAAACAATTGAAAATAATCGAAAATAATTGATAACAATTGAAAATAATTGAAAATAATTGAAAACAATTGATAAATAATTGAAAACAATTGAAAATAATTGAAAAGAATTGAAAATAATTGAAAATAATTGAAAATAATTGAAAACATTTGAAAATAATTGAAAATAATTAAAAACAATTGAAAATAATTGAAAATAATAGAAAACAATTGAAAATAATTGATAAATAATTTAAACCAATTGAAAACAATTGAAAATAATTGAATATAATTGAAAACAATTGATAAATAATTGAAAACAATTGAAAACAATTGAAAATTATTGAAAATAATTGAAAACATTTGAAAATAATTGAAAATAATTAAAAACAATTGAAAATAATTGAAAATAATTGAAAATAATTGAAAACAATTGAAAATAATTGATAAATGATTGAAACCAATTGAAAACAATTGAAAATAATTGATAAATAATTGAAAACAATTGAAAATAATTGAAAATAATTAAAACAGTTGAAAATAATTAAAAATAATTGATAAATAATTGAAAACAATTGAAAATAATTGAAAATAATTGAAAACAATTGAAAATAATTGAAAATAATTAAAACAATTGAAAATAATTAAAAATAATTGATAAATAATTGAAAACAATTAAAAATAATTGATAAATAATTGAAAACAATTGAAAATAATTGAAAATAATTGATAACGATTGATAAATTATTGAAAATGATTGAAAACAATTGAAAATAATTGATAAATAATAGAAACCAATTGAAAATAATTGAAAATAATTAAAACAATTGAAAATAATTGAAAATAATTGAAAACAATTGAAAATAATTGAAAATAATTGATAAATAATTGAAAACAATTGAAAATAATTGAAAATAATTGAAAACAATTGAAAATAATTGAAAATAATTAAAACAATTGATAATAATTAAAAATAATTGATAAATAATTGAAAACAATTAAAAATAATTGATAAATAATTGAAAACAATTGAAAATAATTGAAAATAGTTTAAAACAATTGATAAATAATTGAAAATAATTGAAAATAATTGAAAATGATTGAAAACAATTGAAAATAATTGATAAATAATTGAAACCAACAGAAAACAATTGAAAACAATTGATAAATAATTGAAAATAATTGAAAATAATTGAAAATAATTGAAAATAATTGAAAATAATTATAAATAATTGAAAACAATTGAAACAATTGAAAATAATTGAAAATAATTGATAACAATTGAAAATAATTGAAAATAATTGAAAACAATTGATAAATAATTGAAAACAATTGAAAATAATTGAAAAGAATTGAAAATAATTGAAAATAATTGAAAATAATTGAAAACATTTGAAAATAATTGAAAATAATTAAAAACAATTGAAAATAATTGAAAATAATAGAAAACAATTGAAAATAATTGATAAATAATTTAAACCAATTGAAAACAATTGAAAATAATTGAAAATAATTGAAAACAATTGATAAATAATTGAAAACAATTGAAAACAATTGAAAATTATTGAAAATAATTGAAAACATTTGAAAATAATTGAAAATAATTAAAAACAATTGAAAATAATTGAAAATAATTGAAAATAATTGAAAACAATTGAAAATAATTGATAAATGATTGAAACCAATTGAAAACAATTGAAAATAATTGATAAATAATTGAAAACAATTGAAAATAATTGAAAATAATTAAAACAGTTGAAAATAATTAAAAATAATTGATAAATAATTGAAAACAATTGAAAATAATTGAAAATAATTGAAAACAATTGAAAATAATTGAAAATAATTAAAACAATTGAAAATAATTAAAAATAATTGATAAATAATTGAAAACAATTAAAAATAATTGATAAATAATTGAAAACAATTGAAAATAATTGAAAATAATTGATAACAATTGATAAATTATTGAAAATGATTGAAAACAATTGAAAATAATTGATAAATAATAGAAACCAATTGAAAATAATTGAAAATAATTAAAACAATTGAAAATAATTGAAAATAATTGAAAACAATTGAAAATAATTGAAAATAATTGATAAATAATTGAAAACAATTGAAAATAATTGAAAATAATTCAAACAATTGAAAATAATTAAAAATAATTGATAAATAATTGAAAACAATTGAAAATAATTGAAAATAAATAAAACATTTGAAAATAATTAAAAATAATTGATAAATAAATGAAAACAATTGAAAACAATTGAAAACAATTGAAAACAATTGGAAATAATTGAAAATAATTATAAATTAATGAAAATAATTGAAAACAATTGAAAACAATTGAAAATAATTGAATCCAATTGAAAACAATTGAAAATAATTGATAAATAATTGAAAACAATTGAAAATAATTGAAAATAATTTAAAACAATTGAAAACAATTGAAAATAATTGAAAATAATTAAAACAATTGAAAATAATTGAAAATAATTGAAAACAATTGAAAATAATTGAAAATAATTGATAAATAATTGAAAACAATTGAAAATAATTGAAAATAATTTAAAACAATTGAAAACAATTGAAAATAATTGAAAATAATTGAAAACAATAGATAAATAATTTAAAACAATTGAAAACAATTGAAAATAATTGAAAATAATTGAAAACAATAGATAAATAATTGAAAACAATTGAAAATAATTGAAAATAATTGAAAATTATTGAAAATAATTGAAAATAATTATAAATAATTGAAAACAATTGAAAACAATTGAAAATAATTGAAAATAATTGAAAATAATTGAAAACAATTGAAAATAATTGAAAATAATTGAAAACAATTGATAAATAATTGAAAACAATTGAAAATAATTGAAAATAATTGAAAATAATTGAAAATAATTGAAAACAATTGAAAATAATTGAAAATAATTGAAAATAATTGATAAATAATTGAAAACAATTGAAAATAATCGATAAATAATTGAAAACAACTGAAAATAATTGAAAATAATTGAAAACAATTGAAAATAATTGATAATAATTGATAAATAATTGAAAACAATTGAAAATAATTGAAAATAATTGAAAACAATTAAAAACAATTGAAAACAATTGAAAATAATTGAAAATAATTGAAAACAATAGATAAATAATTGAAAACAATTGAAAATAATTGGAAATAATTGAAAATAATTGAAAATAATTGACAATAATTAAAAACAATTGAAAATAATTGAAAATAATTGAAAATAATTGAAAATAATTGAAAACAATTGAAAATAATTGATAAATAATTGAAACCAATTGAAAACAATTGAAAATACTTGATAAATAATTGAAAACAATTGAAAATAATTGAAAATAATTAAAACAATTGAAAATAATTAAAAATAATTGATAAATAATTGAAAACAATTAAAAATAATTGATAAATAATTGAAAACAATTGAAAATAATTGAAAATAATTTAAAACAATTGATAAATAATTGAAAATAATTGAAAATAATTGAAAATGATTGAAAACAATTGAAAATAATTGATAAATAATTGAAACCAACAGAAAACAATTGAAAACAATTGACAAATAATTGAAAATAATTGAAAATAATTGAAAATAATTGAAAATCATTGAAAATAATTATAAATAATTGAAAACAATTGAAACAATTGAAAATAATCGAAAATAATTGATAACAATTGAAAATAATTGAAAACAATTGATAAATAATTGAAAACAATTGAAAATAATTGAAAAGAATTGAAAATAATTGAAAATAATTGAAAATAATTGAAAACATTTGAAAATAATTGAAAATAATTAAAAACAATTGAAAATAATTGAAAATAATAGAAAACAATTGAAAATAATTGATAAATAATTTAAACCAATTGAAAACAATTGAAAATAATTGAATATAATTGAAAACAATTGATAAATAATTGAAAACAATTGAAAACAATTGAAAATTATTGAAAATAATTGAAAACATTTGAAAATAATTGAAAATAATTAAAAACAATTGAAAATAATTGAAAATAATTGAAAATAATTGAAAACAATTGAAAATAATTGATAAATGATTGAAACCAATTGAAAACAATTGAAAATAATTGATAAATAATTGAAAACAATTGAAAATAATTGAAAATAATTAAAACAGTTGAAAATAATTAAAAATAATTGATAAATAATTGAAAACAATTGAAAATAATTGAAAATAATTGAAAACAATTGAAAATAATTGAAAATAATTAAAACAATTGAAAATAATTAAAAATAATTGATAAATAATTGAAAACAATTAAAAATAATTGATAAATAATTGAAAACAATTGAAAATAATTGAAAATAATTGATAACGATTGATAAATTATTGAAAATGATTGAAAACAATTGAAAATAATTGATAAATAATAGAAACCAATTGAAAATAATTGAAAATAATTAAAACAATTGAAAATAATTGAAAATAATTGAAAACAATTGAAAATAATTGAAAATAATTGATAAATAATTGAAAACAATTGAAAATAATTGAAAATAATTGAAAACAATTGAAAATAATTGAAAATAATTAAAACAATTGATAATAATTAAAAATAATTGATAAATAATTGAAAACAATTAAAAATAATTGATAAATAATTGAAAACAATTGAAAATAATTGAAAATAATTTAAAACAATTGATAAATAATTGAAAATAATTGAAAATAATTGAAAATGATTGAAAACAATTGAAAATAATTGATAAATAATTGAAACCAACAGAAAACAATTGAAAACAATTGATAAATAATTGAAAATAATTGAAAATAATTGAAAATAATTGAAAATAATTGAAAATAATTATAAATAATTGAAAACAATTGAAACAATTGAAAATAATTGAAAATAATTGATAACAATTGAAAATAATTGAAAATAATTGAAAACAATTGATAAATAATTGAAAACAATTGAAAATAATTGAAAAGAATTGAAAATAATTGAAAACATTTGAAAATAATTGAAAATAATTAAAAACAATTGAAAATAATTGAAAATAATAGAAAACAATTGAAAATAATTGATAAATAATTTAAACCAATTGAAAACAATTGAAAATAATTGAAAATAATTGAAAACAATTGATAAATAATTGAAAACAATTGAAAACAATTGAAAATTATTGAAAATAATTGAAAACATTTGAAAATAATTGAAAATAATTAAAAACAATTGAAAATAATTGAAAATAATTGAAAATAATTGAAAACAATTGAAAATAATTGATAAATGATTGAAACCAATTGAAAACAATTGAAAATAATTGATAAATAATTGAAAACAATTGAAAATAATTGAAAATAATTAAAACAGTTGAAAATAATTAAAAATAATTGATAAATAATTGAAAACAATTGAAAATAATTGAAAATAATTGAAAACAATTGAAAATAATTGAAAATAATTAAAACAATTGAAAATAATTAAAAATAATTGATAAATAATTGAAAACAATTAAAAATAATTGATAAATAATTGAAAACAATTGAAAATAATTGAAAATAATTGATAACAATTGATAAATTATTGAAAATGATTGAAAACAATTGAAAATAATTGATAAATAATAGAAACCAATTGAAAATAATTGAAAATAATTAAAACAATTGAAAATAATTGAAAATAATTGAAAACAATTGAAAATAATTGAAAATAATTGATAAATAATTGAAAACAATTGAAAATAATTGAAAATAATTGAAAACAATTGAAAACAATTGAAAATAATTGAAAATAATTGAAAACAATTGGTAAGTAATTGAAAATAATTGAAAATAATTGAAAACAATTGAAAATAATTGAAAATAATTGATAAATAATTGAAAACAATTGAAAATAATAGATAAATAATTGAAAACAATTGAAAATAATTTAAAATAATTTAAAACAATTGAAAATAATTGAAAATAATTGAAAATAATTGAAAACAATTGGTAAGTAATTGAAAACAATTGAAAATAATTGAAAATAATTGGAAAAATTGAAAATAATTGAAAATAATTGAAAATAATTGAAAACAATTGAAAACAATTGAAAACAATTGAAAATAATTGAAAACAATTGAAAATAATTGAAAATAATTCAAACAATTGAAAATAATTAAAAATAATTGATAAATAATTGAAAACAATTGAAAATAATTGAAAATAAATAAAACATTTGAAAATAATTAAAAATAATTGATAAATAAATGAAAACAATTGAAAACAATTGAAAACAATTGAAAACAATTGGAAATAATTGAAAATAATTATAAATTAATGAAAATAATTGAAAACAATTGAAAACAATTGAAAATAATTGAATCCAATTGAAAACAATTGAAAATAATTGATAAATAATTGAAAACAATTGAAAATAATTGAAAATAATTAAAACAATTGAAAATAATTAAAAATAATTGATAAATAATTGAAAACAATTAAAAATAATTGATAAATAATTGAAAACAATTGAAAATAATTGAAAATAATTGATAACAATTGATAAATTATTGAAAATGATTGAAAACAATTGAAAATAATTGATAAATAATTGAAACCAATTGAAAATAATTGAAAATAATTAAAACAATTGAAAATAATTGAAAATAATTGAAAACAATTGAAAATAATTGAAAATAATTGATAAATAATTGAAAACAATTGAAAATAATTGAAAATAATTTAAAACAATTGAAAACAATTGAAAATAATTGAAAATAATTGAAAACAATAGATAAATAATTGAAAACAATTGAAAATAATTGGAAATAATTGAAAATAATTGAAAACAATTTAAAATAATTGAAAATAATTAAGACAATTGAAAATAATTAAAAATAATTGATAAATAATTGAAAACAATTAAAAATAATTGATAATTAATTGAAAACAATTGAAAATAATTGAAAATAATTTAAAACAATTGATAAATAATTGAAAATAATTGAAAATAATTGAAAATGATTGAAAACAATTGAAAATAATTGATAAATAATTGAAACCAACAGAAAACAATTGAAAACAATTGATAAATAATTGAAAATAATTGAAAATAATTGAAAATAATTGAAAATAATTGAAAATAATTATAAATAATTGAAAACAATTGAAACAATTGAAAATAATTGAAAATAATTGAAAACAATTGAAAATAATTGAAAATAATTGAAAACAATTGATAAATAATTGAAAACAATTGAAAATAATTGAAAACAATTGAAAATAATTGAAAATAATTGAAAACAATTGAAAATAATTGAAAATAATTGATAAATAATTGAAAACAATTGAAAATAATTGATAAATAATTGAAAACAATTGAAAATAATTTAAAATAATTTAAAACAATTGAAAATAATTGAAAATAATTGAAAATAATTGAAAACCATTGGTAAGTAATTGAAAATAATTGAAAATAATTGAAAATAATTGATAAATAATTGAAAACAATTGAAAATAATTGAAAAGAATTGAAAATAATTGAAAATAATTGAAAATAATTGAAAACATTTGAAAATAATTGAAAATAATTAAAAACAATTGAAAATAATTGAAAATAATAGAAAACAATTGAAAATAATTGATAAATAATTTAAACCAATTGAAAACAATTGAAAATAATTGAAAATAATTGAAAACAATTGATAAATAATTGAAAACAATTGAAAACAATTGAAAATTATTGAAAATAATTGAAAACATTTGAAAATAATTGAAAATAATTAAAAACAATTGAAAATAATTGAAAATAATTGAAAATAATTGAAAACAATTGAAAATAATTGATAAATGATTGAAACCAATTGAAAACAATTGAAAATAATTGATAAATAATTGAAAACAAATGAAAATAATTGAAAATAATTAAAACAGTTGAAAATAATTAAAAATAATTGATAAATAATTGAAAACAATTAAAAATAATTGATAAATAATTGAAAACAATTGAAAATAATTGAAAATAATTAAAACAGTTGAAAATAATTAAAAATAATTGATAAATAATTGAAAACAATTGAAAATAATTGAAAATAATTGAAAACAATTGAAAATAATTGAAAATAATTAAAACAATTGAAAATAATTAAAAATAATTGATAAATAATTGAAAACAATTAAAAATAATTGATAAATAATTGAAAACAATTGAAAATAATTGAAAATAATTTAAAACAATTGATAAATAATTGAAAATAATTGAAAATAATTGAAAATGATTGAAAACAATTGAAAATAATTGATAAATAATTGAAACCAACAGAAAACAATTGAAAACAATTGATAAATAATTGAAAATAATTGAAAACAATTGAAAATAATTGAAAATAATTGAAAACAATTGAAAATAATTGAAAATAATTAAAACAATTGATAATAATTAAAAATAATTGATAAATAATTGAAAACAATTAAAAATAATTGATAAATAATTGAAAACAATTGAAAATAATTGAAAATAATTTAAAACAATTGATAAATAATTGAAAATAATTGAAAATAATTGAAAATGATTGAAAACAATTGAAAATAATTGATAAATAATTGAAACCAACAGAAAACAATTGAAAACAATTGATAAATAATTGAAAATAATTGAAAATAATTGAAAATAATTGAAAATAATTGAAAATAATTATAAATAATTGAAAACAATTGAAACAATTGAAAATAATTGAAAATAATTGATAACAATTGAAAATAATTGAAAATAATTGATAAATAATTGAAAACAATTGAAAATAATTGAAAAGAATTGAAAATAATTGAAAACATTTGAAAATAATTGAAAATAATTAAAAACAATTGAAAATAATTGAAAATAATAGAAAACAATTGAAAATAATTGATAAATAATTTAAACCAATTGAAAACAATTGAAAATAATTGAAAATAATTGAAAACAATTGATAAATAATTGAAAACAATTGAAAACAATTGAAAATTATTGAAAATAATTGAAAACATTTGAAAATAATTGAAAATAATTAAAAACAATTGAAAATAATTGAAAATAATTGAAAATAATTGAAAACAATTGAAAATAATTGATAAATGATTGAAACCAATTGAAAACAATTGAAAATAATTGATAAATAATTGAAAACAATTGAAAATAATTGAAAATAATTAAAACAGTTGAAAATAATTAAAAATAATTGATAAATAATTGAAAACAATTGAAAATAATTGAAAATAATTGAAAACAATTGAAAATAATTGAAAATAATTAAAACAATTGAAAATAATTAAAAATAATTGATAAATAATTGAAAACAATTAAAAATAATTGATAAATAATTGAAAACAATTGAAAATAATTGAAAATAATTGATAACAATTCATAAATTATTGAAAATGATTGAAAACAATTGAAAATAATTGATAAATAATAGAAACCAATTGAAAATAATTGAAAATAATTAAAACAATTGAAAATAATTGAAAATAATTGAAAACAATTGAAAATAATTGAAAATAATTGATAAATAATTGAAAACAATTGAAAATAATTGAAAATAATTGAAAACAATTGAAAACAATTGAAAATAATTGAAAATAATTGAAAACAATTGGTAAGTAATTGAAAATAATTGAAAATAATTGAAAACAATTGAAAATAATTGAAAATAATTGATAAATAATTGAAAACAATTGAAAATAATAGATAAATAATTGAAAACAATTGAAAATAATTTAAAATAATTTAAAACAATTGAAAATAATTGAAAATAATTGAAAATAATTGAAAACAATTGGTAAGTAATTGAAAACAATTGAAAATAATTGAAAATAATTGGAAAAATTGAAAATAATTGAAAATAATTGAAAATAATTGAAAACAATTGAAAACAATTGAAAACAATTGAAAATAATTGATAAATAATTGAAAACAATTGAAAATAATTGAAAATAATTCAAACAATTGAAAATAATTAAAAATAATTGATAAATAATTGAAAACAATTGAAAATAATTGAAAATAAATAAAACATTTGAAAATAATTAAAAATAATTGATAAATAAATGAAAACAATTGAAAACAATTGAAAACAATTGAAAACAATTGGAAATAATTGAAAATAATTATAAATTAATGAAAATAATTGAAAACAATTGAAAACAATTGAAAATAATTGAATCCAATTGAAAACAATTGAAAATAATTGATAAATAATTGAAAACAATTGAAAATAATTGAAAATAATTAAAACAATTGAAAATAATTAAAAATAATTGATAAATAATTGAAAACAATTGAAAATAATTGAAAATAATTTAAAACAATTGAAAACAATTGAAAATAATTGAAAATAATTGAAAACAATAGATAAATAATTGAAAACAATTGAAAATAATTGGAAATAATTGAAAATAATTGAAAACAATTTAAAATAATTGAAAATAATTAAGACAATTGAAAATAATTAAAAATAATTGATAAATAATTGAAAACAATTAAAAATAATTGATAATTAATTGAAAACAATTGAAAATAATTGAAAATAATTTAAAACAATTGATAAATAATTGAAAATAATTGAAAATAATTGAAAATGATTGAAAACAATTGAAAATAATTGATAAATAATTGAAACCAACAGAAAACAATTGAAAACAATTGATAAATAATTGAAAATAATTGAAAATAATTGAAAATAATTGAAAATAATTGAAAATAATTATAAATAATTGAAAACAATTGAAACAATTGAAAATAATTGAAAATAATTGAAAACAATTGAAAATAATTGAAAATAATTGAAAACAATTGATAAATAATTGAAAACAATTGAAAATAATTGAAAACAATTGAAAATAATTGAAAATAATTGAAAACAATTGAAAATAATTGAAAATAATTGATAAATAATTGAAAACAATTGAAAATAATTGATAAATAATTGAAAACAATTGAAAATAATTTAAAATAATTTAAAACAATTGAAAATAATTGAAAATAATTGAAAATAATTGAAAACCATTGGTAAGTAATTGAAAATAATTGAAAATAATTGAAAATAATTGATAAATAATTGAAAACAATTGAAAATAATTGAAAAGAATTGAAAATAATTGAAAATAATTGAAAATAATTGAAAACATTTGAAAATAATTGAAAATAATTAAAAACAATTGAAAATAATTGAAAATAATAGAAAACAATTGAAAATAATTGATAAATAATTTAAACCAATTGAAAACAATTGAAAATAATTGAAAATAATTGAAAACAATTGATAAATAATTGAAAACAATTGAAAATTATTGAAAATAATTGAAAACATTTGAAAATAATTGAAAATAATTAAAAACAATTGAAAATAATTGAAAATAATTGAAAATAATTGAAAACAATTGAAAATAATTGATAAATGATTGAAACCAATTGAAAACAATTGAAAATAATTGATAAATAATTGAAAACAATTGAAAATAATTGAAAATAATTAAAACAGTTGAAAATAATTAAAAATAATTGATAAATAATTGAAAACAATTAAAAATAATTGATAAATAATTGAAAACAATTGAAAATAATTGAAAATAATTAAAACAGTTGAAAATAATTAAAAATAATTGATAAATAATTGAAAACAATTGAAAATAATTGAAAATAATTGAAAACAATTGAAAATAATTGAAAATAATTAAAACAATTGAAAATAATTAAAAATAATTGATAAATAATTGAAAACAATTAAAAATAATTGATAAATAATTGAAAACAATTGAAAATAATTGATAACGATTGATAAATTATTGAAAATGATTGAAAACAATTGAAAATAATTGATAAATAATAGAAACCAATTGAAAATAATTGAAAATAATTAAAACAGTTGAAAATAATTAAAAATAATTGATAAATAATTGAAAACAATTGAAAATAATTGAAAATAATTGAAAACAATTGAAAATAATTGAAAATAATTAAAACAATTGAAAATAATTAAAAATAATTGATAAATAATTGAAAACAATTAAAAATAATTGATAAATAATTGAAAACAATTGAAAATAATTGATAACGATTGATAAATTATTGAAAATGATTGAAAACAATTGAAAATAATTGATAAATAATAGAAACCAATTGAAAATAATTGAAAATAATTAAAACAATTGAAAATAATTGAAAATAATTGAAAACAATTGAAAATAATTAAAAATAATTGATAAATAATTGAAAACAATTGAAAATAATTGAAAATAATTGAAAACAATTGAAAATAATTGAAAATAATTAAAACAATTGAAAATAATTAAAAATAATTGATAAATAATTGAAAACAATTAAAAATAATTGATAAATAATTGAAAACAATTGAAAATAATTGAAAATAATTTAAAACAATTGATAAATAATTGAAAATAATTGAAAATAATTGAAAATAATTGAAAATAATTGAAAATAATTGAAAATAATTGAAAATAATTATAAATAATTGAAAACAATTGAAACAATTGAAAATAATCGAAAATAATTGATAACAATTGAAAATAATTGAAAATAATTGAAAACAATTGATAAATAATTGAAAACAATTGAAAATAATTGAAAAGAATTGAAAATAATTGAAAATAATTGAAAATAATTGAAAACATTTGAAAATAATTGAAAATAATTAAAAACAATTGAAAATAATTGAAAATAATAGAAAACAATTGAAAATAATTGATAAATAATTTAAACCAATTGAAAACAATTGAAAATAATTGAAAATAATTGAAAACAATTGATAAATAATTGAAAACAATTGAAAACAATTGAAAATTATTGAAAATAATTGAAAACATTTGAAAATAATTGAAAATAATTAAAAACAATTGAAAATAATTGAAAATAATTGAAAATAATTGAAAACAATTGAAAATAATTGATAAATGATTGAAACCAATTGAAAACAATTGAAAATAATTGATAAATAATTGAAAACAATTGAAAATAATTGAAAATAATTAAAACAGTTGAAAATAATTAAAAATAATTGATAAATAATTGAAAACAATTGAAAATAATTGAAAATAATTGAAAACAATTGAAAATAATTGAAAATAATTAAAACAATTGAAAATAATTAAAAATAATTGATAAATAATTGAAAACAATTAAAAATAATTGATAAATAATTGAAAACAATTGAAAATAATTGAAAATAATTGATAACGATTGATAAATTATTGAAAATGATTGAAAACAATTGAAAATAATTGATAAATAATTGAAAACAATTGAAAATAATTGAAAATAATTGAAAACAATTGAAAATAATTGAAAATAATTAAAACAATTGAAAATAATTAAAAATAATTGATAAATAATTGAAAACAATTAAAAATAATTGATAAATAATTGAAAACAATTGAAAATTATTGAAAATAATTTAAAACAATTGATAAATAATTGAAAATAATTGAAAATAATTGAAAATGATTGAAAACAATTGAAAATAATTGATAAATAATTGAAACCAACAGAAAACAATTGAAAACAATTGATAAATAATTGAAAATAATTGAAAATAATTGAAAATAATTGAAAATAATTGAAAATAATTATAAATAATTGAAAACAATTGAAACAATTGAAAATAATTGAAAATAATTGATAACAATTGAAAATAATTGAAAATAATTGAAAACAATTGATAAATAATTGAAAACAATTGAAAATAATTGAAAAGAATTGAAAATAATTGAAAATAATTGAAAATAATTGAAAACATTTGAAAATAATTGAAAATAATTAAAAACCATTGAAAATAATTGAAAATAATAGAAAACAATTGAAAATAATTGATAAATAATTTAAACCAATTGAAAACAATTGAAAATAATTGAAAATAATTGAAAACAATTGATAAATAATTGAAAACAATTGAAAACAATTGAAAATTATTGAAAATAATTGAAAACATTTGAAAATAATTGAAAATAATTAAAAACAATTGAAAATAATTGAAAATAATTGAAAATAATTGAAAACAATTGAAAATAATTGATAAATGATTGAAACCAATTGAAAACAATTGAAAATAATTGATAAATAATTGAAAACAATTGAAAATAATTGAAAATAATTAAAACAGTTGAAAATAATTAAAAATAATTGATAAATAATTGAAAACAATTGAAAATAATTGAAAATAATTGAAAACAATTGAAAATAATTGAAAATAATTAAAACAATTGAAAATAATTAAAAATAATTGATAAATAATTGAAAACAATTAAAAATAATTGATAAATAATTGAAAACAATTGAAAATAATTGAAAATAATTGATAACAATTGATAAATTATTGAAAATGATTGAAAACAATTGAAAATAATTGATAAATTATAGAAACCAATTGAAAATAATTGAAAATAATTAAAACAATTGAAAATAATTGAAAATAATTGAAAACAATTGAAAATAATTGAAAATAATTGATAAATAATTGAAAACAATTGAAAATAATTGAAAATAATTGAAAACAATTGAAAACAATTGAAAATAATTGAAAATAATTGAAAACAATTGGTAAGTAATTGAAAATAATTGAAAATAATTGAAAACAATTGAAAATAATTGAAAATAATTGATAAATAATTGAAAACAATTGAAAATAATTGATAAATAATTGAAAACAATTGAAAATAATTTAAAATAATTTAAAACAATTGAAAATAATTGAAAATAATTGAAAATAATTGAAAACAATTGGTAAGTAATTGAAAACAATTGAAAATAATTGAAAATAATTGGAAAAATTGAAAATAATTGAAAATAATTGAAAATAATTGAAAACAATTGAAAACAATTGAAAACAATTGAAAATAATTGATAAATAATTGAAAACAATTGAAAATAATTGAAAATAATTCAAACAATTGAAAATAATTAAAAATAATTGATAAATAATTGAAAACAATTGAAAATAATTGAAAATAAATAAAACATTTGAAAATAATTAAAAATAATTGATAAATAAATGAAAACAATTGAAAACAATTGAAAACAATTGAAAACAATTGGAAATAATTGAAAATAATTATAAATTAATGAAAATAATTGAAAACAATTGAAAACAATTGAAAATAATTGAATCCAATTGAAAACAATTGAAAATAATTGATAAATAATTGAAAACAATTGAAAATAATTGAAAATAATTAAAACAATTGAAAATAATTAAAAATAATTGATAAATAATTGAAAACAATTAAAAATAATTGATAAATAATTGAAAACAATTGAAAATAATTGAAAATGATTGATAACAATTGATAAATTATTGAAAATGATTGAAAACAATTGAAAATAATTGATAAATAATTGAAACCAATTGAAAATAATTGAAAATAATTAAAACAATTGAAAATAATTGAAAATAATTGAAAACAATTGAAAATAATTGAAAATAATTGATAAATAATTGAAAACAATTGAAAATAATTGAAAATAATTGAAAACAATTGAAAACAATTGAAAATAATTGAAAATAATTGAAAACAATAGATAAATAATTGAAAACAATTGAAAATAATTGGAAATAATTGAAAATAATTGAAAACAATTTAAAATAATTGAAAATAATTAAGACAATTGAAAATAATTAAAAATAATTGATAAATAATTGAAAACAATTAAAAATAATTGATAATTAATTGAAAACAATTGAAAATAATTGAAAATAATTTAAAACAATTGATAAATAATTGAAAATAATTGAAAATAATTGAAAATGATTGAAAACAATTGAAAATAATTGATAAATAATTGAAACCAACAGAAAACAATTGAAAACAATTGATAAATAATTGAAAATAATTGAAAATAATTGAAAATAATTGAAAATAATTGAAAATAATTATAAATAATTGAAAACAATTGAAACAATTGAAAATAATTGAAAATAATTGAAAACAATTGAAAATAATTGAAAATAATTGAAAACAATTGATAAATAATTGAAAACAATTGAAAATAATTTAAAATAATTTAAAACAATTGAAAATAATTGAAAATAATTGAAAATAATTGAAAACCATTGGTAAGTAATTGAAAATAATTGAAAATAATTGAAAATAATTGATAAATAATTGAAAACAATTGAAAATAATTGAAAAGAATTGAAAATAATTGAAAATAATTGAAAATAATTGAAAACATTTGAAAATAATTGAAAATAATTAAAAACAATTGAAAATAATTGAAAATAATAGAAAACAATTG
The DNA here is from genome assembly GCA_947577245.1 of Andrena bucephala. Classification (NCBI taxonomy): domain Eukaryota; kingdom Metazoa; phylum Arthropoda; class Insecta; order Hymenoptera; family Andrenidae; genus Andrena; species Andrena bucephala. Next base: position 61,692,641 of record OX387717.1, read on the forward strand.
AAAATAATTGATAAATAATTTAAACCAATTGAAAACAATTGAAAATAATTGAAAATAATTGAAAACAATTGATAAATAATTGAAAACAATTGAAAACAATTGAAAATTATTGAAAATAATTGAAAACATTTGAAAATAATTGAAAATAATTAAAAACAATTGAAAATAATTGAAAATAATTGAAAATAATTGAAAACAATTGAAAATAATTGATAAATGATTGAAACCAATTGAAAACAATTGAAAATAATTGATAAATAATTGAAAACAATTGAAAATAATTGAAAATAATTAAAACAGTTGAAAATAATTAAAAATAATTGATAAATAATTGAAAACAATTAAAAATAATTGATAAATAATTGAAAACAATTGAAAACAATTGAAAACAATTGAAAATAATTGATAAATAATTGAAAACAATTGAAAATAATTGAAAATAAATAAAACAATTGAAAATAATTAAAAATAATTGATAAATAATTGAAAACAGTTAAAAATAATTGATAAATAATTGAAAACAATAGAAAATAATTGAAAATAATTGATAACAATTTATAAATAATTGAAAATGATTGAAAACAATTGAAAATAATTGAAATCAATTGAAAATAATTGAAAATAATTGAAAATAATTGAAAATAATTGATAAATAATTGAAAACAATTGAAAATAATTGATAAATAATTGAAAACAATTGAAAATAATTGAAAATAATTGAAAACAATTGAAAATAATTGAAAATAATAGATAAATAATTGAAAACAATTGAAAATAATTGAAAATAATTGAAAACAATTGAAAACAATTGAAAATAATTGAAAATAATTGAAAACAATAGATAAATAATTGAAAACAATTGAAAATAATTGGAAATAAATGAAAATAATTGAAAACAATTTAAAATAATTGAAAATAATTAAAAACAATTGAAAATAATTGAGAATAATTGAAAATAATTGAAAATAATTGAAAACAATTGAAAATAATTGATAAATAATTGAAACCAATTGAAAACAATTGAAAATAATTGATAAATAATTGAAAACAATTGAAAATAATTGAAAGTAATTCAAACAATTGAAACTAATTAAAAATAATTGATAAATAATTGAAAACATTTGAAAATAATTGAAAATAAATAAAACAATTGAAAATAATTAAAAATAATTGATTAATAAATGAAAACAATTGAAAACAATTGGAAATAATTGATAATAATTATAAATTAATGAAAATAATTGAAAATAATTGATACATAATTGATAAATAATTAATAAATAATTGAAAAAAATTGTAAATAATAATAAATAATTGAAAATAATTGAAAATAATTGATAACAATTGAAAATAATTGAAAATAATTGAAAACAATTGATAAATAATTGAAAACAATTGAAAATAATTGAAAAGAATTGAAAATAATTGAAAATAATTGAAAATAATTGAAAACATTTGAAAATAATTGAAAATAATTAAAAACAATTGAAAATAATTGAAAATAATAGAAAACAATTGAAAATAATTGATAAATAATTTAAACCAATTGAAAACAATTGAAAATAATTGAAAATAATTGATAACAATTGATAAATAATTGAAAACAATTGAAAACAATTGAAAATTATTGAAAATAATTGAGAACATTTGAAAGTAATTGAAAATAATTAAAAACAATTGAAAATAATTGAAAATAATTGAAAATAATTGAAAACAATTGAAAATAATTGATAAATGATTGAAACCAATTGAAAACAATTGAAAATAATTGATAAATAATTGAAAACAATTGAAAATAATTGAAAATAATTAAAACAGTTGAAAATAATTAAAAATAATTGATAAATAATTGAAAACAATTGAAAATAATTGAAAATAATTGAAAACAATTTAAAATAATTGAAAATAATTAAGACAATTGAAAATAATTAAAAATAATTGATAAATAATTGAAAACAATTAAAAATAATTGATAATTAATTGAAAACAATTGAAAATAATTGAAAATAATTTAAAACAATTGATAAATAATTGAAAATAATTGAAAATAATTGAAAATAATTGAAAACAATTGAAAATAATTGATAAATAATTGAAACCAACAGAAAACAATCGAAAACAATTGATAAATAATTGAAAATAATTGAAAATAATTGAAAATAATTGAAAATAATTGAAAATAATTGAAAATAATTGAAAATAATTGAAAATAATTGAAAATAATTATAAATAATTGAAAACAATTGAAACAATTGAAAATAATTGAAAATAATTGAAAACAATTGAAACTAATTGAAAATAATTGAAAACAATTGATAAATAATTGAAAACAATTGAAAATAATTGAAAACAATTGAAAATAATTGAAAATAATTGAAAACAATTGAAAATAATTGAAAATAATTGATAAATAATTGAAAACAATTGAAAATAATTGATAAATAATTGAAAACAATTGAAAATAATTTAAAATAATTTAAAACAATTGAAAATAATTGAAAATAATTGAAAATAATTGAAAATAATTGAAAATAATTGAAAACCATTGGTAAGTAATTGAAAATAATTGAAAATAATTGAAAATAATTGATAAATAATTGAAAACAATTGAAAATAATTGAAAAGAATTGAAAATAATTGAAAATAATTGAAAATAATTGAAAACATTTGAAAATAATTGAAAATAATTAAAAACAATTGAAAATAATTGAAAATAATAGAAAACAATTGAAAATAATTGATAAATAATTTAAACCAATTGAAAACAATTGAAAATAATTGAAAATAATTGAAAACAATTGATAAATAATTGAAAACAATTGAAAACAATTGAAAATTATTGAAAATAATTGAAAACATTTGAAAATAATTGAAAATAATTAAAAACAATTGAAAATAATTGAAAATAATTTAAAATAATTGAAAACAATTGAAAATAATTGATAAATGATTGAAACCAATTGAAAACAATTGAAAATAATTGATAAATAATTGAAAACAATTGAAAATAATTGAAAATAATTAAAACAGTTGAAAATAATTAAAAATAATTGATAAATAATTGAAAACAATTAAAAATAATTGATAAATAATTGAAAACAATTGAAAACAATTGAAAACAATTGAAAATAATTGATAAATAATTGAAAACAATTGAAAATAATTGAAAATAAATAAAACAATTGAAAATAATTAAAAATAATTGATAAATAATTGAAAACAGTTAAAAATAATTGATAAATAATTGAAAACAATTGAAAATAATTGAAAATAATTGATAACAATTTTTAAATAATTGAAAATGATTGAAAACAATTGAAAATAATTGAAATCAATTGAAAATAATTGAAAATAATTGAAAATAATTGAAAATAATTGATAAATAATTAAAAACAATTGAAAATAATTGATAAATAATTGAAAACAATTGAAAATAATTGAAAATAATTGAAAACAATTGAAAATAATTGAAAATAATTGATAAATAATTGAAAACAATTGAAAATAATTGAAAATAATTGAAAACAATTGAAAACAATTGAAAATAATTGAAAATAATTGAAAACAATAGATAAATAATTGAAAACAATTGAAAATAATTGGAAATAAATGAAAATAATTGAAAACAATTTAAAATAATTGAAAATAATTAAAAACAATTGAAAATAATTGAGAATAATTGAAAATAATTGAAAATAATTGAAAACAATTGAAAATAATTGATAAATAATTGAAACCAATTGAAAACAATTGAAAATAATTGATAAATAATTGAAAACAATTGAAAATAATTGAAAGTAATAGATAAATAATTGAAAACAATTGAAAATAATTGAAAATAATTGAAAACAATTGAAAACAATTGAAAATAATTGAAAATAATTGAAAACAATAGATAAATAATTGAAAACAATTGAAAATAATTGGAAATAAATGAAAATAATTGAAAACAATTTAAAATAATTGAAAATAATTAAAAACAATTGAAAATAATTGAGAATAATTGAAAATAATTTAAAATAATTGAAAACAATTGAAAATAATTGATAAATAATTGAAACCAATTGAAAACAATTGAAAATAATTGATAAATAATTGAAAACAATTGAAAATAATTGAAAGTAATTCAAACAATTGAAACTAATTAAAAATAATTGATAAATAATTGAAAACAATTGAAAATAATTGAAAATAAATAAAACAATTGAAAATAATTAAAAATAATTGATTAATAAATGAAAACAATTGAAAACAATTGGAAATAATTGATAATAATTATAAATTAATGAAAATAATTGAAAATAATTGATACATAATTGATAAATAATTAATAAATAATTGAAAAAAATTGTAAATAATAATAAATAATTGAAAATAATTGAAAATAATTGATAACAATTGAAAATAATTGAAAATAATTGAAAACAATTGATAAATAATTGAAAACAATTGAAAATAATTGAAAAGAATTGAAAATAATTGAAAATAATTGAAAATAATTGAAAACATTTGAAAATAATTGAAAATAATTAAAAACAATTGAAAATAATTGAAAATAATAGAAAACAATTGAAAATAATTGATAAATAATTTAAACCAATTGAAAACAATTGAAAATAATTGAAAATAATTGAAAACAATTGATAAATAATTGAAAACAATTGAAAACAATTGAAAATTATTGAAAATAATTGAGAACATTTGAAAATAATTGAAAATAATTAAAAACAATTGAAAATAATTGAAAATAATTGAAAATAATTGAAAACAATTGAAAATAATTGATAAATGATTGAAACCAATTGAAAACAATTGAAAATAATTGATAAATAATTGAAAACAATTGAAAATAATTGAAAATAATTAAAACAGTTGAAAATAATTAAAAATAATTGATAAATAATTGAAAACAATTGAAAATAATTGAAAATAATTGAAAACAATTTAAAATAATTGAAAATAATTAAGACAATTGAAAATAATTAAAAATAATTGATAAATAATTGAAAACAATTAAAAATAATTGATAATTAATTGAAAACAATTGAAAATAATTGAAAATAATTTAAAACAATTGATAAATAATTGAAAATAATTGAAAATAATTGAAAATGATTGAAAACAATTGAAAATAATTGATAAATAATTGAAACCAACAGAAAACAATTGAAAACAATTGATAAATAATTGAAAATAATTGAAAATAATTGAAAATAATTGAAAATAATTGAAAATAATTGAAAATAATTGAAAATAATTGAAAATAATTGAAAATAATTATAAATAATTGAAAACAATTGAAACAATTGAAAATAATTGAAAATAATTGAAAACAATTGAAAATAATTGAAAATAATTGAAAACAATTGATAAATAATTGAAAACAATTGAAAATAATTGAAAACAATTGAAAATAATTGAAAATAATTGAAAACAATTGAAAATAATTGAAAATAATTGATAAATAATTGAAAACAATTGAAAATAATTGATAAATAATTGAAAATAATTGAAAATAATTGAAAATAATTGAAAATAATTGAAAATAATTGAAAACCATTGGTAAGTAATTGAAAATAATTGAAAATAATTGAAAATAATTGATAAATAATTGAAAACAATTGAAAATAATTGAAAAGAATTGAAAATAATTGAAAATAATTGAAAATAATTGAAAACATTTGAAAATAATTGAAAATAATTAAAAACAATTGAATATAATTGAAAATAATAGAAAACAATTGAAAATAATTGATAAATAATTTAAACCAATTGAAAACAATTGAAAATAATTGAAAATAATTGAAAACAATTGATAAATAATTGAAAACAATTGAAAACAATTGAAAATTATTGAAAATAATTGAAAACATTTGAAAATAATTGAAAATAATTAAAAACAATTGAAAATAATTGAAAATAATTTAAAATAATTGAAAACAATTGAAAATAATTGATAAATGATTGAAACCAATTGAAAACAATTGAAAATAATTGATAAATAATTGAAAACAATTGAAAATAATTGAAAATAATTAAAACAGTTGAAAATAATTAAAAATAATTGATAAATAATTGAAAACAATTAAAAATAATTGATAAATAATTGAAAACAATTGAAAACAATTGAAAACAATTGAAAATAATTGATAAATAATTGAAAACAATTGAAAATAATTGAAAATAAATAAAACAATTGAAAATAATTAAAAATAATTGATAAATAATTGAAAACAGTTAAAAATAATTGATAAATAATTGAAAACAATTGAAAATAATTGAAAATAATTGATAACAATTTTTAAATAATTGAAAATGATTGAAAACAATTGAAAATAATTGAAATCAATTGAAAATAATTGAAAATAATTGAAAATAATTGAAAATAATTAAAAACAATTGAAAATAATTGAGAATAATTGAAAATAATTGAAAATAATTGAAAACAATTGAAAATAATTGATAAATAATTGAAACCAATTGAAAACAATTGAAAATAATTGATAAATAATTGAAAACAATTGAAAATAATTGAAAGTAATTCAAACAATTGAAACTAATTAAAAATAATTGATAAATAATTGAAAACAATTGAAAATAATTGAAAATAAATAAAACAATTGAAAATAATTAAAAATAATTGATTAATAAATGAAAACAATTGAAAACAATTGGAAATAATTGATAATAATTATAAATTAATGAAAATAATTGAAAATAATTGATACATAATTGATAAATAATTAATAAATAATTGAAAAAAATTGTAAATAATAATAAATAATTGAAAATAATTGATAAATAATTGAAAATAATTGAAAATAATTGATAAATAATTGAAAACAATTGAAAATAATTGAAAATAATTAAAACAATTGAAAACAATTGAAAATAATTGATAAATAATTGAAACCAATTGAAAACAATTGAAAATAATTGAAAATAATTGAAAACAATTGAAAACAATTGATAAATAATTGAAAACAATTGAAAACAATTGAAAATAATTGAAAACAATTGAAAACAATTGGAAATAATTGAAAATAATTGAAAATTATTGAAAATAATTGAAAATAATTATAAATAATTGAAAACAATTGAAAACAATTGAAAATAATTGAAAACAATTGAAAATAATTGAAAATAATTGAAAATAATTGAAAACAATTGAAAATAATAGAAAATAATTGAAAATAATTGATAAATAATTGAAAACAATTGAAAATAATTGATAAATAATTGAAAACAATTGAAAATAATTGAAAATAATTGAAAACAATTGAAAATAATTGAAAATAATTGATAAATAATTGAAAACAATTGAAAATAATTGAAAATAATTGAAAACAATTGAAAACAATTGAAAATAATTGAAAATAATTGAAAACATTAGAAAATAATTGAAAATAATTAAAAATAATTGAAAATAATTGAAAATAATTGAAAATAATTGAAAACAATTGAAAATAATTGAAAACAATTGATAAATAATTGAAAACAATAGAAAATAATTGAAAATAATTGAAAAAAATTGAAAATAATTGAAAATAATTGATAAATAATTGAAAACAATTGAAAATAATTGATAAATAATTGAAAACAATTGAAAATAATTGATAAATAATTGAAAACAATTGAAAATAATTGAAAATAATTGAAAACAATTGAAAATAATTGATAAATAATTGAAACCAATTGAAAACAATTGAAAACAATTGAAAATAATTGAAAATAATTGATAACAAATGATAATTAATTGAAAACAATTGAAAACAATGGAAAATAATTGAAAATAATTGAAAACATTTGAAAATAATTGAAAATAATTAAAAACAATTAAAAATAATTGAAAATAATTGAAAATAATTGAAAACAATTGAAAACAATTGAAAACAATTGAAAACAATTGGAAATAATTGAAAATAATTATAAATTATTGAAAATAATGATAAATTATTGAAAATAATTGAAAATAATTGATAAATAATTGATAAATAATTAATAAATAATTGAAAAAAATTGTAAATAATAATAAATAATTGAAAATATTTGATAAATAATTGAAAATAATTGAAAATAATTATAAATAATTGAAAATAATTGAAAATAATTGAAAATAATTGATAAATAATTGAAAATAATTATAAATAATTGAAAATAATTGAAAATAATTCAAAATAATTGAAAATAATTGAAAATAATTATAAATAATTGAAAACAATTGAAAAGAATTGAAAATAATTGAAAATAACTGAAAACAATTGATAAATAATTGAAAACAATTAAAAATAATTGAAAATAATTGTAAATAATTGAAAATAATTGAAAACACTTGAAAATAATTAAAATAATTGATAAATAATTGAAAACAATTGAAAATAATTGATAAATAATTGAAAACAATTGAAAATAATTGATAAATAATTGAAAACAATTGAAAACAATTGGAAATAATTGAAAATAATTATAAATTATTGAAAATAATTGAAAATAATTGATAAATAATTGATAAATAATTAATAAATAATTGAAAAAAATTGTAAATAATAATAAATAATTGAAAATATTTGATAAATAATTGAAAATAATTGAAAATAATTATAAATAATTGAAAATAATTGATAATAATTGAAAATAATTGATAAATAATTGAAAATAATTATAAATAATTGAAAATAATTGAAAATAATTGAAAATAATTGAAAACAATTGAAAATAATTGAAAATAATTGAAAATAATTGAAAACAATTGAAAACAATTGAAAACAATTGAAAATAATTGATAAATAATTGAAAACAATTGAAAATAATTGAAAATAATTCAAACAATTGAAAATAATTAAAAACAATTGATAAATAATTGAAAACAATTGAAAATAATTGAAAATAAATAAAACATTTGAAAATAATTAAAAATAATTGATAAATAAATGAAAACAATTGAAAACAATTGAAAACAATTGAAAACAATTGGAAATAATTGAAAATAATTATAAATTAATGAAAATAATTGAAAATAATTGATACATAATTGATAAATAATTAATAAATAATTGAAAAAAATTGTAAATAATAATAAATAATTGAAAATAATTGATAAATAATTGAAAATAATTGAAAATAATTATAAATAATTGAAAATAATTGAAAATAGTTGAAAATAATTGATAAATAATTGAAAATAATTATAAATAATTGAAAATAATTGAAAATATTTGAAAATATTTGAAAATAATTGAAAATAATTGTAAATAATTGAAAACAATTGAAAACAATTGAAAATAATTGAATCCAATTGAAAACAATTGAAAATAATTGATAAATAATTGAAAACAATTGAAAATAATTGAAAATAATTAAAACAATTGAAAATAATTAAAAATAATTGATAAATAATTGAAAACAATTAAAAATAATTGATAAATAATTGAAAACAATTGAAAATAATTGAAAATAATTGATAACAATTGTTAAATTATTGAAAATGATTGAAAACAATTGAAAATAATTGATAAATAATTGAAACCAATTGAAAATAATTGAAAATAATTAAAACAATTGAAAATAATTGAAAATAATTGAAAACAATTGAAAATAATTGAAAATAATTGATAAATAATTGAAAACAATTGAAAATAATTGAAAATAATTGAAAACAATTGAAAACAATGGAAAATAATTGAAAATAATTGAAAACAATAGATAAATAATTGAAAACAATTGAAAATAATTGGAAATAATTGAAAATAATTGAAAACAATTTAAAATAATTGAAAATAATTAAAAACAATTGAAAATAATTGAAAATAATTGAAAATAATTGAAAATAATTGAAAACAATTGAAAATAATTGATAAATAATTGAAACCAATTGAAAACAATTGAAAATACTTGATAAATAATTAAAACAATTGAAAATTATTGAAAATAATTAAAACAATTGAAAAGAATTAAAAATAATTGATAAATAATTGAAAACAATTAAAAATAATTGATAATTAATTGAAAACAATTGAAAATAATTGAAAATAATTTAAAACAATTGATAAATAATTGAAAATAATTGAAAATAATTGAAAATGATTGAAAACAATTGAAAATAATTGATAAATAATTGAAACCAACAGAAAACAATTGAAAACAATTGATAAATAATTGAAAATAATTGAAAATAATTGAAAATAATTGAAAATAATTGAAAATAATTATAAATAATTGAAAACAATTGAAACAATTGAAAATAATTGAAAATAATTTAAAACAATTGAAAATAATTGAAAATAATTGAAAACAATTGAAAATAATTGAAAATAATTGATAACAATTGATAAATAATTGAAAATGATTGAAAACAATTGAAAATAATTGATAAATAATTGAAACCAATTGAAAACAATTGAAAATAAGTGAAAATAATTGAAAACAATTGAAAACAATTGATAAATAATTGAAAACAAATGAAAACAATTGAAAATAATTGAAAATAATTGAAAACATTAGAAAATAATTGAAAATAATTAAAAATAATTGAAAATAATTGAAAATAATTGAAAATAATTGAAAACAATTGAAAATAATTGAAAACAATTGATAAATAATTGAAAACAATAGAAAATAATTGAAAATAATTGAAAATAATTGAAAATAATTGAAAATAATTGATAAATAATTGAAAACAATTGAAAATAATTGATAAATAATTGAAAACAATTGAAAATAAATGAAAACAATTGAAAATAATTTATAAAAAATTGAAACCAATTGAAATAATTGATAATAATTGAAAACAATTGAAAATAATTGAAAATAATTGATAAATAATTGATAAATAATTGAAAACAATTGAAAATAATTTAAAATAATTGAAAACAATTGAAAATAATTGATAAATAATTGAAAACAATTGAAAATAATTGATAAATAATTGAAAACAATTGAAAATAATTGAAAATAATTGAAAACAATTGAAAATAATTGATAAATAATTGAAACCAATTGAAAACAATTGAAAACAATTGAAAATAATTGAAAATAATTGATAACAAATGATAATTAATTGAAAACAATTGAAAACAATGGAAAATAATTGAAAATAATTGAAAACATTTGAAAATAATTGAAAATAATTAAAAACAATTAAAAATAATTGAAAATAATTGAAAATAATTGAAAACAATTGAAAACAATTGAAAACAATTGAAAACAATTGGAAATAATTGAAAATAATTATAAATTATTGAAAATAATTGAAAATAATTGATAAATAATTGATAAATAATTAATAAATAATTGAAAAAAATTGTAAATAATAATAAATAATTGAAAATATTTGATAAATAATTGAAAATAATTGAAAATAATTATAAATAATTGAAAATAATTGAAAATAATTGAAAATAATTGATAAATAATTGAAAATAATTATAAATAATTGAAAATAATTGAAAATAATTGAAAATAATTGAAAATAATTGAAAATAATTATAAATAATTGAAAACAATTGAAAACAATTGAAAATAATTGAAAATAACTGAAAACAATTGATAAATAATTGAAAACAATTAAAAATAATTGAAAATAATTGAAAACATTTGAAAATAATTTAAATAATTGATAAATAATTGAAAACAATTGAAAATAATTGAAAATAATTGAAAACAATTGAAAACGATTGAAAACAATTGAAAATAATTGAAAATAATTGAAAACAATAGATAAATAATTGAAAACAATTGAAAATAATTGGAAATAATTGATAATAATTGAAAATAATTGAAAATAATTGAAAATAATTATAAATAATTGAAAACAATTGAAACAATTGAAAATAATTGAAAATAATTGAAAACAATTGAAAATAATTGAAAATAATTGAAAACAATTGATAAATAATTGAAAACAATTGAAAATAATTGAAAAGAATTGAAAATAATTGAAAATAATTGAAAACAATTGAAAATAATAGAAAATAATTGATAAATAATTGAAAACAATTGAAAACAATTGAAAATAATTGAAAATAATTGAAAATAATTGATAAATAATTGAAAACAATTGAAAATAATTGATAAATAATTGAAAACAATTGAAAATAATTGAAAATAATTGAAAACAATTGAAAACAATTGAAAATAATTGAAAATAATTGATAAATAATTGAAAACAATTGAAAATAATTGAAAATAATTGAAAACAATTGAAAACAATTGAAAACAATTGAAAATAATTGAAAATAATTGAAAACAATAGATAAATAATTGAAAACAATTGAAAATAATTGGAAATAATTGGAAATAATTGAAAATAATTGAAAACAATTGAAAATAATTGAAAATAATTGAAAACAATTGATAAATAATTGAAAACAATTGAAAATAATAGAAAATAATTGAAAATAATTGAAAACAATTGAAAATAATTGAAAATAATTGAAAATAATTGATAAATAATTGAAAACAATTGAAAATAATTGATAAATAATTGAAAACAATTGAAAATAATTGAAAATAATTGATAAATAATTTAAAACAATTGAAAATAATTGAAAATAATTGATAAATAATTGAAATCAATTGAAAATAATTGAAAATAATTGAAAACAATTGAAAACAATTGAAAACAATTGAAAATAATTGAAAATAATTGAAAATAATTGAAAACAATAGATAAATAATTGAAAACAATTGAAAATAATTGGAAATAATTGAAAATAATTGAAAACAATTGAAAATAATTGAAAACAATTGATAAATAATTGAAAACAATTGAAAATAATAGAAAATAATTGATAAATAATTGAAAACAATTGAAAACAATTGAAAATAATTGAAAATAATTGAAAATAATTGATAAATAATTGAAAACAATTGAAAATAATTGATAAATAATTGAAAACAATTGAAAATAATTGAAAATAATTGAAAACAATTGAAAACAATTGAAAATAATTGAAAATAATTGATAAATAATTGAAAACAATTGAAAATAATTGAAAATAATTGAAAACAATTGAAAACAATTGAAAATAATTGAAAATAATTGAAAACAATAGATAAATAATTGAAAACAATTGAAAATAATTGGAAATAATTGGAAATAATTGGAAATAATTGAAAATAATTGAAAACAATTGAAAATAATTGAAAATAATTTAAAACAATTGATAAATAATTGAAAACAATTGAAAATAATTGAAAATAATTGAAAATAATTGAAAACAATTGAAAATAATTGAAAATAATTGAAAATAATTGATAAATAATTGAAAACAATTGAAAATAATTCATAAATAATTGAAAACAATTGAAAATAATTGAAAATAATTGAAAACAATTGAAAATAATTGAAAATAATTGATAAATAATTGAAAATAATTCAAAATAATTGAAAATAATTAAAAACAATTGAAAATAATTGAAAATAATTGAAAATAATTGAAAATAATTGATAAATAATTGAAACCAATTGAAAACAATTGATAAATAATTGAAAACAATTGAAAATAATTGAAAATAATTGAAAATAATTGAAAATAATTGAAAACAATTGAAAATAATTGAAAATAATTGAAAATAATTGATAAATAATTGAAAACAATTGAAAATAATTGATAAATAATTGAAAACAATTGAAAATAATTGAAAATAATTGAAAACAATTGAAAATAATTGAAAATAATTGATAAATAATTGAAAACAATTGAAAATAATTGAAAATAATTGAAAACAATTGAAAACAATTGAAAACAATTGAAAATAATTGAAAATAATTGAAAATAATTGAAAACAATAGATAAATAATTGAAAACAATTGAAAATAATTGGAAATAATTGAAAATAATTGAAAATAATTGATAAATAATTGAAAATAATTCAAAATAATTGAAAATAATTAAAAACAATTGAAAATAATTGAAAATAATTGAAAATAATTGAAAATAATTGAAAATAATTGATAAATAATTGAAAACAATTGAAAACAATTGAAAATAATTGAAAATAATTGAAAACAATTGATAAATAATTGAAAACAATTGAAAATAATTGAAAATAATTGAAAATAATTGAAAATAATTGATAAATAATTGAAAACAATTGAAAATAATTGAAAATAATTGAAAACAATTGAAAACAATTGAAAACAATTGAAAATAATTGAAAATAATTGAAAACAATAGATAAATAATTGAAATCAATTGAAAATAATTGGAAATAATTGAAAATAATTGAAAATAATTGAAAATAATTAAAAACAATTGAAAATAATTGAAAATAATTGAAAATAATTGAAAATAATTGAAAACAATTGAAAATAATTGATAAATAATTGAAACCAATTGAAAACAATTGAAAATAATTGAAAACAATTGAAAACAATTGAAAACAATTGAAAATAATTGAAAATAATTGAAAACAATAGATAAATAATTGAAAACAATTGAAAATAATTGGAAATAATTGATAATAATTGAAAATAATTGAAAATAATTGAAAATAATTATACATAATTGAAAACAATTGAAACAATTGAAAATAATTGAAAATAATTGAAAACAATTGAAAATAATTGAAAATAATTGAAAACAATTGAAAACAATTGAAAATAATTGAAAATAATTGAAAACAATAGATAAATAATTGAAAACAATTGAAAATAATTGGAAATAATTGATAATAATTGAAAATAATTGAAAATAATTGAAAATAATTATACATAATTGAAAACAATTGAAACAATTGAAAATAATTGAAAATAATTGAAAACAATTGAAAATAATTGAAAATAATTGAAAACAATTGAAAACAATAGATAAATAATTGAAAACAATTGAAAATAATTGGAAATAATTGATAATAATTGAAAATAATTGAAAATAATTGAAAATAATTATACATAATTGAAAACAATTGAAACAATTGAAAATAATTGAAAATAATTGAAAACAATTGAAAATAATTGAAAACAATTGAAAATAATAGAAAATAATTGATAAATAATTGAAAACAATTGAAAATAATTGAAAATAATTGAAAATAATTGATAAATAATTGAAAACAATTGAAAATAATTGATAAATAATTGAAAACAATTGAAAATAATTGAAAATAATTGAAAACAATTGAAAACAATTGAAAATAATTGAAAATAATTGAAAATAATTGAAAATAATTGAAAATAATTGAAAATAATTGATAAATAATTGAAACCAATTGAAAACAATTGATAAATAATTGAAAACAATTGAAAATAATTGAAAATAATTGAAAATAATTGAAAATAATTGAAAACAATTGAAAATAATTGAAAATAATTGAAAATAATTGATAAATAATTGAAAACAATTGAAAATAATTGATAAATAATTGAAAACAATTGAAAATAATTGAAAATAATTGAAAACAATTGAAAATAATTGAAAATAATTGATAAATAATTGAAAACAATTGAAAATAATTGAAAATAATTGAAAACAATTGAAAACAATTGAAAACAATTGAAAATAATTGAAAATAATTGAAAATAATTGAAAACAATAGATAAATAATTGAAAACAATTGAAAATAATTGAAAATAATTGAAAATAATTGAAAATAATTGATAAATAATTGAAAACAATTGAAAATAATTGAAAATAATTGAAAACAATTGAAAACAATTGAAAACAATTGAAAATAATTGAAAATAATTGAAAACAATAGATAAATAATTGAAAACAATTGAAAATAATTGGAAATAATTGAAAATAATTGAAAATAATTGAAAATAATTAAAAACAATTGAAAATAATTGAAAATAATTGAAAATAATTGAAAATAATTGAAAACAATTGAAAATAATTGATAAATAATTGAAACCAATTGAAAACAATTGAAAAAACTTGATAAATAATTGAAAACAATTGAAAATAATTGAAAATAATTAAAACAATTGAAAATAATTAAAAATAATTGATAAATAATTGAAAACAATTAAAAATAATTGATAAATAATTTAAAACAATTGAAAATAATTGAAAATAATTTAAAACAATTGATAAATAATTGAAAACAATTGAAAATAATTGAAAATAATTGAAAATAATTGAAAATAATTGAAAACAATTGAAAACAATTGAAAACAATTGAAAACAATTGGAAATAATTGAAAATAATTATAAATTATTGAAAATAATTGAAAATAATTGATAAATAATTGATAAATAATTAATAAATAATTGATAAATAATTGAAAACAATTGAAAATAATTGAAAATAATTGAAAACAATTGAAAACAATTGAAAATAATTGAAAATAATTGATAAATAATTGAAAACAATTGAAAATAATTGAAAATAATTGAAAACAATTGAAAACAATTGAAAATAATTGAAAATAATTGAAAACAATAGATAAATAATTGAAAACAATTGAAAATAATTGGAAATAATTGGAAATAATTGAAAATAATTGAAAACAATTGAAAATAATTGAAAATAATTGAAAACAATTGATAAATAATTGAAAACAATTGAAAATAATTGAAAATAATTGAAAATAACTGAAAATAATTGAAAACAATTGAAAATAATTGAAAATAATTGAAAATAATTGATAAATAATTGAAAACAATTGAAAATAATTGATAAATAATTGAAAACAATTGAAAATAATTGAAAATAATTGAAAACAATTGAAAATAATTGAAAATAATTGATAAATAATTGAAAACAATTGAAAATAATTGAAAATAATTGAAAACAATTGAAAACAATTGAAAACAATTGAAAATAATTGAAAATAATTGAAAACAATAGATAAATAATTGAAAACAATTGAAAATAATTGGAAATAATTGATAATAATTGAAAATAATTGAAAATAATTGAAAATAATTATAAATAATTGAAAACAATTGAAACAATTGAAAATAATTGAAAATAATTGAAAACAATTGAAAATAATTGAAAATAATTGAAAACAATTGATAAATAATTGAAAACAATTGAAAATAATTGAAAAGAATTGAAAATAATTGCAAATAATTGAAAACAATTGAAAATAATAGAAAATAATTGATAAATAATTGAGAACAATTGAAAACAATTGAAAATAATTGAAAATAATTGAAAATAATTGATAAATAATTGAAAATAATTGATAAATAATTGAAAACAATTGAAAATAATTGAAAATAATTGAAAACAATTGAAAACAATTGAAAATAATTGAAAATAATTGATAAATAATTGAAAACAATTGAAAATAATTGAAAATAATTGAAAACAATTGAAAACAATTGAAAATAATTGAAAATAATTGAAAACAATAGATAAATAATTGAAAACAATTGAAAATAATTGGAAATAATTGGAAATAATTGAAAATAATTGAAAACAATTGAAAATAATTGAAAATAATTGAAAACAATTGATAAATAATTGAAAACAATTGAAAATAATTGAAAACAATTGAAAATAATTGAAAACAATTGAAAATAAGTGAAAATAATTGAAAATAATTGATAAATAATTGAAAACTATTGAAAATAATTGATAAATAATTGAAAACAATTGAAAATAATTGAAAATAATTGAAAACAATGGAAAATAATTGAAAATAATTGATAAATAATTGAAAATAATTCAAAATAATTGAAAATAATTAAAAACAATTGAAAATAATTGAAAATAATTGAAAATAATTGAAAACAATAGATAAATAATTGAAAACAATTGAAAATAATTGGAAATAATTGAAAATAATTGAAAACAATTGAAAATAATTGAAAATAATTGATAAATAATTGAAAATAATTCAAAATAATTGAAAATAATTAAAAACAATTGAAAATAATTGAAAATAATTGAAAATAATTGAAAACAATTGAAAATAATTGAAAATAATTGAAAACAATTGATAAATAATTGAAAACAATTGAAAATAATTGAAAATAATTGAAAATAATTGATAAATAATTGAAAACAATTGAAAATAATTGATAAATAATTGAAAACAATTGAAAATAATTGAAAATAATTGAAAACAATTGAAAATAATTGAAAATAATTGATAAATAATTGAAAACAATTGAAAATAATTGAAAATAATTGAAAACAATTGAAAACAATTGAAAATAATTGAAAATAATTGATAAATAATTGAAAATAATTCAAAATAATTGAAAATAATTAAAAACAATTGAAAATAATTGAAAATAATTGAAAATAATTGAAAATAATTGAAAATAATTGATAAATAATTGAAACCAATTGAAAACAATTGATAAATAATTGATAACAATTGAAAATAATTGAAAATAATTGAAAATAATTGAAAATAATTGAAAACAATTGAAAATAATTGAAAATAATTGAAAATAATTGATAAATAATTGAAAACAATTGAAAATAATTGATAAATAATTGAAAACAATTGAAAATAATTGAAGATAATTGAAAACAATTGAAAATAATTGAAAATAATTGATAAATAATTGAAAACAATTGAAAATAATTGAAAATAATTGAAAACAATTGAAAACAATTGAAAACAATTAAAAATAATTGAAAATAATTGAAAATAATTGAAAATAATAGATAAATAATTGAAAACAATTGAAAATAATTGGAAATAATTGAAAATAATTGAAAACAATTGAAAATAATTGAAAATAATTGAAAACAATTGAAAATAATAGAAAATAATTGATAAATAATTGAAAACAATTGAAAATAATTGAAAATAATTGAAAATAATTGATAAATAATTGAAAACAATTGAAAATAATTGATAAATAATTGAAAACAATTGAAAATAATTGAAAATAATTGAAAACAATTGAAAACAATTGAAAATAATTGAAAATAATTGAAAATAATTGAAAATAATTGAAAATAATTGAAAATAATTGAAAACAATAGATAAATAATTGAAAACAATTGAAAATAATTGGAAATAATTGATAATAATTGAAAATAATTGAAAATAATTGAAAATAATTATACATAATTGAAAACAATTGAAACAATTGAAAATAATTGAAAATAATTGAAAACAATTGAAAATAATTGAAAATAATTGAAAACAATTGAAAACAATAGATAAATAATTGAAAACAATTGAAAATAATTGGAAATAATTGATAATAATTGAAAATAATTGAAAATAATTGAAAATAATTATACATAATTGAAAACAATTGAAACAATTGAAAATAATTGAAAATAATTGAAAACAATTGAAAATAATTGAAAATAATTGAAAACAATTGATAAATAATTGAAAACAATTGAAAATAATTGAAAAGAATTGAAAATAATTGAAAATAATTGAAAACAATTGAAAATAATAGAAAATAATTGATAAATAATTGAAAACAATTGAAAATAATTGAAAATAATTGAAAATAATTGATAAATAATTGAAAACAATTGAAAATAATTGATAAATAATTGAAAACAATTGAAAATAATTGAAAATAATTGAAAACAATTGAAAACAATTGAAAATAATTGAAAATAATTGAAAATAATTGAAAATAATTGAAAATAATTGAAAATAATTGATAAATAATTGAAACCAATTGAAAACAATTGATAAATAATTGAAAACAATTGAAAATAATTGAAAATAATTGAAATTAATTGAAAATAATTGAAAACAATTGAAAATAATTGAAAATAATTGAAAATAATTGATAAATAATTGAAAACAATTGAAAATAATTGATAAATAATTGAAAACAATTGAAAATAATTGAAAATAATTGAAAACAATTGAAAATAAGTGAAAATAATTGATAAATAATTGAAAACAATTGAAAATAATTGAAAATAATTGAAAACAATTGAAAACAATTGAAAACAATTGAAAATAATTGAAAATAATTGAAAATAATTGAAAACAATAGATAAATAATTGAAAACAATTGAAAATAATTGAAAATAATTGAAAATAATTGAAAATAATTGATAAATAATTGAAAACAATTGAAAATAATTGAAAATAATTGAAAACAATTGAAAACAATTGAAAACAATTGAAAATAATTGAAAATAATTGAAAACAATAGATAAATAATTGAAAACAATTGAAAATAATTGGAAATAATTGAAAATAATTGAAAATAATTGAAAATAATTAAAAACAATTGAAAATAATTGAAAATAATTGAAAATAATTGAAAATAATTGAAAACAATTGAAAATAATTGATAAATAATTGAAACCAATTGAAAACAATTGAAAAAACTTGATAAATAATTGAAAACAATTGAAAATAATTGAAAATAATTAAAACAATTGAAAATAATTAAAAATAATTGATAAATAATTGAAAACAATTAAAAATAATTGATAAATAATTTAAAACAATTGAAAATAATTGAAAATAATTTAAAACAATTGATAAATAATTGAAAACAATTGAAAATAATTGAAAATAATTGAAAATAATTGAAAATAATTGAAAACAATTGAAAACAATTGAAAACAATTGAAAACAATTGGAAATAATTGAAAATAATTATAAATTATTGAAAATAATTGAAAATAATTGATAAATAATTGATAAATAATTGATAAATAATTGATAAATAATTGAAAACAATTGAAAATAATTGAAAATAATTGAAAACAATTGAAAACAATTGAAAATAATTGAAAATAATTGATAAATAATTGAAAATAATTGATAAATAATTGAAAACAATTGAAAATAATTGAAAATAATTGAAAACAATTGAAAACAATTGAAAATAATTGAAAATAATTGAAAACAATAGATAAATAATTGAAAACAATTGAAAATAATTGGAAATAATTGGAAATAATTGAAAATAATTGAAAACAATTGAAAATAATTGAAAATAATTGAAAACAATTGATAAATAATTGAAAACAATTGAAAATAATTGAAAATAATTGAAAATAACTGAAAATAATTGAAAACAATTGAAAATAATTGAAAATAATTGAAAATAATTGATAAATAATTGAAAACAATTGAAAATAATTGATAAATAATTGAAAACAATTGAAAATAATTGAAAATAATTGAAAACAATTGAAAATAATTGAAAATAATTGATAAATAATTGAAAACAATTGAAAATAATTGAAAATAATTGAAAACAAATGAAAACAATTGAAAACAATTGAAAATAATTGAAAATAATTGAAAACAATAGATAAATAATTGAAAACAATTGAAAATAATTGGAAATAATTGATAATAATTGAAAATAATTGAAAATAATTGAAAATAATTATAAATAATTGAAAACAATTGAAACAATTGAAAATAATTGAAAATAATTGAAAACAATTGAAAATAATTGAAAATAATTGAAAACAATTGATAAATAATTGAAAACAATTGAAAATAATTGAAAAGAATTGAAAATAATTGAAAATAATTGAAAACAATTGAAAATAATAGAAAATAATTGATAAATAATTGAAAACAATTGAAAACAATTGAAAATAATTGAAAATAATTGAAAATAATTGATAAATAATTGAAAATAATTGATAAATAATTGAAAACAATTGAAAATAATTGAAAATAATTGAAAACAATTGAAAACAATTGAAAATAATTGAAAATAATTGATAAATAATTGAAAACAATTGAAAATAATTGAAAATAATTGAAAACAATTGAAAACAATTGAAAATAATTGAAAATAATTGAAAACAATAGATAAATAATTGAAAACAATTGAAAATAATTGGAAATAATTGGAAATAATTGAAAATAATTGAAAACAATTGAAAATAATTGAAAATAATTGAAAACAATTGATAAATAATTGAAAACAATTGAAAATAATTGAAAACAATTGAAAATAATTGAAAACAATTGAAAATAAGTGAAAATAATTGAAAATAATTGATAAATAATTGAAAACTATTGAAAATAATTGATAAATAATTGAAAACAATTGAAAATAATTGAAAATAATTGAAAACAATTGAAAATAATTGAAAATAATTGATAAATAATTGAAAATAATTCAAAATAATTGAAAATAATTAAAAACAATTGAAAATAATTGAAAATAATTGAAAATAATTGAAAATAATTGAAAATAATTGAAAACAATAGATAAATAATTGAAAACAATTGAAAATAATTGGAAATAATTGAAAATAATTGAAAACAATTGAAAATAATTGAAAATAATTGATAAATAATTGAAAATAATTCAAAATAATTGAAAATAATTAAAAACAATTGAAAATAATTGAAAATAATTGAAAATAATTGAAAACAATTGAAAATAATTGAAAATAATTGAAAACAATTGATAAATAATTGAAAACAATTGAAAATAATTGAAAATAATTGAAAATAATTGATAAATAATTGAAAACAATTGAAAATAATTGATAAATAATTGAAAACAATTGAAAATAATTGAAAATAATTGAAAACAATTGAAAATAATTGAAAATAATTGATAAATAATTGAAAACAATTGAAAATAATTGAAAATAATTGAAAACAATTGAAAACAATTGAAAATAATTGAAAATAATTGATAAATAATTGAAAATAATTCAAAATAATTGAAAATAATTAAAAACAATTGAAAATAATTGAAAATAATTGAAAATAATTGAAAATAATTGAAAATAATTGATAAATAATTGAAACCAATTGAAAACAATTGATAAATAATTGAAAACAATTGAAAATAATTGAAAATAATTGAAAATAATTGAAAATAATTGAAAACAATTGAAAATAATTGAAAATAATTGAAAATAATTGATAAATAATTGAAAACAATTGAAAATAATTGATAAATAATTGAAAACAATTGAAAATAATTGAAGATAATTGAAAACAATTGAAAATAATTGATAAATAATTGAAAACAATTGAAAATAATTGAAAATAATTGAAAACAATTGAAAACAATTGAAAATAATTGAAAATAATTGATAAATAATTGAAAACAATTGAAAATAATTGAAAATAATTGAAAACAATTGAAAACAATTGAAAATAATTGAAAATAATTGAAAACAATAGATAAATAATTGAAAACAATTGAAAATAATTGGAAATAATTGGAAATAATTGAAAATAATTGAAAACAATTGAAAATAATTGAAAATAATTGAAAACAATTGATAAATAATTGAAAACAATTGAAAATAATTGAAAATAATTGAAAATAATTGAAAACAATTGAAAATAATTGAAAATAATTGAAAATAATTGATAAATAATTGAAAACAATTGAAAATAATTGATAAATAATTGAAAACAATTGAAAATAATTGAAAATAATTGAAAACAATTGAAAATAATTGAAAATAATTGATAAATAATTGAAAATAATTCAAAATAATTGAAAATAATTAAAAACAATTGAAAATAATTGAAAATAATTGAAAATAATTGAAAATCATTGAAAATAATTGATAAATAATTGAAACCAATTGAAAACAATTGATAAATAATTGAAAACAATTGAAAATAATTGAAAATAATTGAAAATAATTGAAAATAATTGAAAACAATTGAAAATAATTGAAAATAATTGAAAATAATTGATAAATAATTGAAAACAATTGAAAATAATTGATAAATAATTGAAAACAATTGAAAATAATTGAAAATAATTGAAAACAATTGAAAATAATTGAAAATAATTGATAAATAATTGAAAACAATTGAAAATAATTGAAAATAATTGAAAACAATTGAAAACAATTGAAAACAATTGAAAATAATTGAAAATAATTGAAAATAATTGAAAACAATAGATAAATAATTGAAAACAATTGAAAATAATTGGAAATAATTGAAAATAATTGAAAATAATTGATAAATAATTGAAAATAATTCAAAATAATTGAAAATAATTAAAAACAATTGAAAATAATTGAAAATAATTGAAAATAATTGAAAATAATTGAAAATAATTGATAAATAATTGAAAACAATTGAAAACAATTGAAAATAATTGAAAATAATTGAAAACAATTGATAAATAATTGAAAACAATTGAAAATAATTGAAAATAATTGAAAATAATTGAAAATAATTGATAAATAATTGAAAACAATTGAAAATAATTGAAAATAATTGAAAACAATTGAAAAAAATTGAAAACAATTGAAAATAATTGAAAATAATTGAAAACAATAGATAAATAATTGAAATCAATTGAAAATAATTGGAAATAATTGAAAATAATTGAAAATAATTGAAAATAATTAAAAACAATTGAAAATAATTGAAAATAATTGAAAATAATTGAAAATAATTGAAAACAATTGAAAATAATTGATAAATAATTGAAACCAATTGAAAACAATTGAAAATACTTAATAAATAATTGAAAACATTTGAAAATAATTGAAAATAATTAAAACAATTGAAAATAATTAAAAATAATTGATAAATAATTGAAAACAATTAAAAATAATTGATAAATAATTTAAAACAATTGAAAATAATTGAAAATAATTTAAAACAATTGATAAATAATTGAAAACAATTGAAAATAATTGAAAATAATTGAAAATAATTGAAAATAATTGAAAACAATTGAAAACAATTGAAAACAATTGAAAATAATTATAAATTATTGAAAATAATTGAAAATAATTGATAAATAATTGATAAATAATTAATAAATAATTGATAAATAATTGAAAACAATTGAAAATAATTGAAAATAATTGAAAACAATTGAAAACAATTGAAAATAATTGAAAATAATTGATAAATAATTGAAAACAATTGAAAATAATTGAAAATAATTGATAAATAATTTAAAACAATTGAAAATAATTGAAAATAATTGATAAATAATGGAAATCAATTGAAAATAATTGAAAATAATTGAAAACAATTGAAAACAATTGAAACTAATTAAAAATAATTGATAAATAATTGAAAACAATTGAAAATAATTGAAAATAAATAAAACAATTGAAAATAATTAAAAATAATTGATTAATAAATGAAAACAATTGAAAACAATTGAAAATAATTGATAAATAATTGAAAACAATTGAAAATAATTGAAAATAAATAAAACAATTGAAAATAATTAAAAATAATTGATAAATAATTGAAAACAGTTAAAAATAATTGATAAATAATTGAAAACAATTGAAAATAATTGAAAATAATTGATAACAATTTATAAATAATTGAAAATGATTGAAAACAATTGAAAATAATTGAAATCAATTGAAAATAATTGAAAATAATTGAAAATAATTGAAAATAATTGATAAATAATTGAAAACAATTGAAAATAATTGATAAATAATTGAAAACAATTGAAAATAATTGAAAATAATTGAAAACAATTGAAAATAATTGAAAATAATAGATAAATAAATGAAAACAATTGAAAATAATTGAAAATAATTGAAAACAATTGAAAACAATTGAAAATAATTGGAAATAATTGAAAACAATAGATAAATAATTGAAAACAATTGAAAATAATTGGAAATAAATGAAAATAATTGAAAACAATTTAAAATAATTGAAAATAATTAAAAACAATTGAAAATAATTGAGAATAATTGAAAATAATTGAAAATAATTGAAAACAATTGAAAATAATTGATAAATAATTGAAACCAATTGAAAACAATTGAAAATAATTGATAAATAATTGAAAACAATTGAAAATAATTGAAAGTAATTCAAACAATTGAAACTAATTAAAAATAATTGATAAATAATTGAAAACAATTGAAAATAATTGAAAATAAATAAAACAATTGAAAATAATTAAAAATAATTGATTAATAAATGAAAACAATTGAAAACAATTGGAAATAATTGATAATAATTATAAATTAATGAAAATAATTGAAAATAATTGATACATAATTGATAAATAATTAATAAATAATTGAAAAAAATTGTAAATAATAATAAATAATTGAAAATAATTGAAAATAATTGAAAACAATTGATAAATAATTGAAAACAATTGAAAACAATTGAAAATTATTGAAAATAATTGAGAACATTTGAAAATAATTGAAAATAATTAAAAACAATTGAAAATAATTGAAAATAATTGAAAATAATTGAAAACAATTGAAAATAATTGATAAATGATTGAAACCAATTGAAAACAATTGAAAATAATTGATAAATAATTGAAAACAATTGAAAATAATTGAAAATAATTAAAACAGTTGAAAATAATTAAAAATAATTGATAAATAATTGAAAACAATTGAAAATAATTGAAAATAATTGAAAACAATTTAAAATAATTGAAAATAATTAAGACAATTGAAAATAATTAAAAATAATTGATAAATAATTGAAAACAATTAAAAATAATTGATAATTAATTGAAAACAATTGAAAATAATTGAAAATAATTTAAAACAATTGATAAATAATTGAAAATAATTGAAAATAATTGAAAATGATTGAAAACAATTGAAAATAATTGATAAATAATTGAAACCAACAGAAAACAATTGAAAACAATTGATAAATAATTGAAAATAATTGAAAATAATTGAAAATAATTGAAAATAATTGAAAATAATTGAAAATAATTGAAAATAATTGAAAATAATTGAAAATAATTATAAATAATTGAAAACAATTGAAACAATTGAAAATAATTGAAAATAATTGAAAACAATTGAAAATAATTGAAAATAATTGAAAACAATTGATAAATAATTGAAAACAATTGAAAATAATTGAAAACAATTGAAAATAATTGAAAATAATTGAAAACAATTGAAAATAATTGAAAATAATTGATAAATAATTGAAAACAATTGAAAATAATTGATAAATAATTGAAAACAATTGAAAATAATTTAAAATAATTTAAAACAATTGAAAATAATTGAAAATAATTGAAAATAATTGAAAATAATTGAAAATAATTGAAAACCATTGGTAAGTAATTGAAAATAATTGAAAATAATTGAAAATAATTGATAAATAATTGAAAACAATTGAAAATAATTGAAAAGAATTGAAAATAATTGAAAATAATTGAAAATAATTGAAAACATTTGAAAATAATTGAAAATAATTAAAAACAATTGAAAATAATTGAAAATAATAGAAAACAATTGAAAATAATTGATAAATAATTTAAACCAATTGAAAACAATTGAAAATAATTGAAAATAATTGAAAACAATTGATAAATAATTGAAAACAATTGAAGACAATTGAAAATTATTGAAAATAATTGAAAACATTTGAAAATAATTGAAAATAATTAAAAACAATTGAAAATAATTGAAAATAATTTAAAATAATTGAAAACAATTGAAAATAATTGATAAATGATTGAAACCAATTGAAAACAATTGAAAATAATTGATAAATAATTGAAAACAATTGAAAATAATTGAAAATAATTAAAACAGTTGAAAATAATTAAAAATAATTGATAAATAATTGAAAACAATTAAAAATAATTGATAAATAATTGAAAACAATTGAAAACAATTGAAAACAATTGAAAATAATTGATAAATAATTGAAAACAATTGAAAATAATTGAAAATAAATAAAACAATTGAAAATAATTAAAAATAATTGATAAATAATTGAAAACAGTTAAAAATAATTGATAAATAATTGAAAACAATTGAAAATAATTGAAAATAATTGATAACAATTTTTAAATAATTGAAAATGATTGAAAACAATTGAAAATAATTGAAATCAATTGAAAATAATTGAAAATAATTGAAAATAATTGAAAATAATTAAAAACAATTGAAAATAATTGAGAATAATTGAAAATAATTGAAAATAATTGAAAACAATTGAAAATAATTGATAAATAATTGAAACCAATTGAAAACAATTGAAAATAATTGATAAATAATTGAAAACAATTGAAAATAATTGAAAGTAATTCAAACAATTGAAACTAATTAAAAATAATTGATAAATAATTGAAAACAATTGAAAATAATTGAAAATAAATAAAACAATTGAAAATAATTAAAAATAATTGATTAATAAATGAAAACAATTGAAAACAATTGGAAATAATTGATAATAATTATAAATTAATGAAAATAATTGAAAATAATTGATACATAATTGATAAATAATTAATAAATAATTGAAAAAAATTGTAAATAATAATAAATAATTGAAAATAATTGATAAATAATTGAAAATAATTGAAAATAATTGATAAATAATTGAAAACAATTGAAAATAATTGAAAATAATTAAAACAATTGAAAACAATTGAAAATAATTGATAAATAATTGAAACCAATTGAAAACAATTGAAAATAATTGAAAATAATTGAAAACAATTGAAAACAATTGATAAATAATTGAAAACAATTGAAAACAATTGAAAATAATTAAAAACAATTGAAAACAATTGGAAATAATTGAAAATAATTGAAAATTATTGAAAATAATTGAAAATAATTATAAATAATTGAAAACAATTGAAAACAATTGAAAATAATTGAAAACAATTGAAAATAATTGAAAATAATTGAAAATAATTGAAAACAATTGAAAATAATAGAAAATAATTGAAAATAATTGATAAATAATTGAAAACAATTGAAAATAATTGATAAATAATTGAAAACAATTGAAAATAATTGAAAATAATTGAAAACAATTGAAAATAATTGAAAATAATTGATAAATAATTGAAAACAATTGAAAATAATTGAAAATAATTGAAAACAATTGAAAACAATTGAAAATAATTGAAAATAATTGAAAATGATTGAAAACAATTGAAAATAATTGATAAATAATTGAAACCAACAGAAAACAATTGAAAACAATTGATAAATAATTGAAAATAATTGAAAATAATTGAAAATAATTGAAAATAATTGAAAATAATTGAAAATAATTGAAAATAATTGAAAATAATTGAAAATAATTATAAATAATTGAAAACAATTGAAACAATTGAAAATAATTGAAAATAATTGAAAACAATTGAAAATAATTGAAAATAATTGAAAACAATTGATAAATAATTGAAAACAATTGAAAATAATTGAAAACAATTGAAAATAATTGAAAATAATTGAAAACAATTGAAAATAATTGAAAATAATTGATAAATAATTGAAAACAATTGAAAATAATTGATAAATAATTGAAAACAATTGAAAATAATTGAAAATAATTTAAAACAATTGATAAATAATTGAAAATAATTGAAAATAATTGAAAATGATTGAAAACAATTGAAAATAATTGATAAATAATTGAAACCAACAGAAAACAATTGAAAACAATTGATAAATAATTGAAAATAATTGAAAATAATTGAAAATAATTGAAAATAATTGAAAATAATTGAAAATAATTGAAAATAATTGAAAATAATTGAAAATAATTATAAATAATTGAAAACAATTGAAACAATTGAAAATAATTGAAAATAATTGAAAACAATTGAAAATAATTGAAAATAATTGAAAACAATTGATAAATAATTGAAAACAATTGAAAATAATTGAAAACAATTGAAAATAATTGAAAATAATTGAAAACAATTGAAAATAATTGAAAATAATTGATAAATAATTGAAAACAATTGAAAATAATTGATAAATAATTGAAAACAATTGAAAATAATTTAAAATAATTTAAAACAATTGAAAATAATTGAAAATAATTGAAAATAATTGAAAATAATTGAAAATAATTGAAAACCATTGGTAAGTAATTGAAAATAATTGAAAATAATTGAAAATAATTGATAAATAATTGAAAACAATTGAAAATAATTGAAAAGAATTGAAAATAATTGAAAATAATTGAAAATAATTGAAAACATTTGAAAATAATTGAAAATAATTAAAAACAATTGAAAATAATTGAAAATAATAGAAAACAATTGAAAATAATTGATAAATAATTTAAACCAATTGAAAACAATTGAAAATAATTGAAAATAATTGAAAACAATTGATAAATAATTGAAAACAATTGAAAACAATTGAAAATTATTGAAAATAATTGAAAACATTTGAAAATAATTGAAAATAATTAAAAACAATTGAAAATAATTGAAAATAATTTAAAATAATTGAAAACAATTGAAAATAATTGATAAATGATTGAAACCAATTGAAAACAATTGAAAATAATTGATAAATAATTGAAAACAATTGAAAATAATTGAAAATAATTAAAACAGTTGAAAATAATTAAAAATAATTGATAAATAATTGAAAACAATTAAAAATAATTGATAAATAATTGAAAACAATTGAAAACAATTGAAAACAATTGAAAATAATTGATAAATAATTGAAAACAATTGAAAATAATTGAAAATAAATAAAACAATTGAAAATAATTAAAAATAATTGATAAATAATTGAAAACAGTTAAAAATAATTGATAAATAATTGAAAACAATTGAAAATAATTGAAAATAATTGATAACAATTTTTAAATAATTGAAAATGATTGAAAACAATTGAAAATAATTGAAATCAATTGAAAATAATTGAAAATAATTGAAAATAATTGAAAATAATTAAAAACAATTGAAAATAATTGAGAATAATTGAAAATAATTGAAAATAATTGAAAACAATTGAAAATAATTGATAAATAATTGAAACCAATTGAAAACAATTGAAAATAATTGATAAATAATTGAAAACAATTGAAAATAATTGAAAGTAATTCAAACAATTGAAACTAATTAAAAATAATTGATAAATAATTGAAAACAATTGAAAATAATTGAAAATAAATAAAACAATTGAAAATAATTAAAAATAATTGATTAATAAATGAAAACAATTGAAAACAATTGGAAATAATTGATAATAATTATAAATTAATGAAAATAATTGAAAATAATTGATACATAATTGATAAATAATTAATAAATAATTGAAAAAAATTGTAAATAATAATAAATAATTGAAAATAATTGATAAATAATTGAAAATAATTGAAAATAATTGATAAATAATTGAAAACAATTGAAAATAATTGAAAATAATTAAAACAATTGAAAACAATTGAAAATAATTGATAAATAATTGAAACCAATTGAAAACAATTGAAAATAATTGAAAATAATTGAAAACAATTGAAAACAATTGATAAATAATTGAAAACAATTGAAAACAATTGAAAATAATTGAAAACAATTGAAAACAATTGGAAATAATTGAAAATAATTGAAAATTATTGAAAATAATTGAAAATAATTATAAATAATTGAAAACAATTGAAAACAATTGAAAATAATTGAAAACAATTGAAAATAATTGAAAATAATTGAAAATAATTGAAAACAATTGAAAATAATAGAAAATAATTGAAAATAATTGATAAATAATTGAAAACAATTGAAAATAATTGATAAATAATTGAAAACAATTGAAAATAATTGAAAATAATTGAAAACAATTGAAAATAATTGAAAATAATTGATAAATAATTGAAAACAATTGAAAATAATTGAAAATAATTGAAAACAATTGAAAACAATTGAAAATAATTGAAAATAATTGAAAATAATTGAAAACATTAGAAAATAATTGAAAATAATTAAAAATAATTGAAAATAATTGAAAATAATTGAAAATAATTGAAAACAATTGAAAATAATTGAAAACAATTGATAAATAATTGAAAACAATAGAAAATAATTGAAAATAATTGAAAAAAATTGAAAATAATTGAAAATAATTGATAAATAATTGAAAACAATTGAAAATAATTGATAAATAATTGAAAACAATTGAAAATAAATGAAAACAATTGAAAATAAATTATAAAAAATTGAAACCAATTGAAATAATTGATAATAATTGAAAACAATTGAAAATAATTGAAAATAATTGATAAATAATTGATAAATAATTGAAAACAATTGAAAATAATTTAAAATAATTGAAAACAATTGAAAATAATTGATAAATAATTGAAAACAATTGAAAATAATTGATAAATAATTGAAAACAATTGAAAATAATTGAAAATAATTGAAAACAATTGAAAATAATTGATAAATAATTGAAACCAATTGAAAACAATTGAAAACAATTGAAAATAATTGAAAATAATTGATAACAAATGATAATTAATTGAAAACAATTGAAAACAATGGAAAATAATTGAAAATAATTGAAAACATTTGAAAATAATTGAAAATAATTAAAAACAATTAAAAATAATTGAAAATAATTGAAAATAATTGAAAACAATTGAAAACAATTGAAAACAATTGAAAACAATTGGAAATAATTGAAAATAATTATAAATTATTGAAAATAATTATAAATTATTGAAAATAATTGAAAATAATTGATAAATAATTGATAAATAATTAATAAATAATTGAAAAAAATTGTAAATAATAATAAATAATTGAAAATATTTGATAAATAATTGAAAATAATTGAAAATAATTATAAATAATTGAAAATAATTGAAAATAATTGAAAATAATTGATAAATAATTGAAAATAATTATAAATAATTGAAAATAATTGAAAATAATTCAAAATAATTGAAAATAATTGAAAATAATTATAAATAATTGAAAACAATTGAAAAGAATTGAAAATAATTGAAAATAACTGAAAACAATTGATAAATAATTGAAAACAATTAAAAATAATTGAAAATAATTGTAAATAATTGAAAATAATTGAAAACACTTGAAAATAATTAAAATAATTGATAAATAATTGAAAACAATTGAAAATAATTGATAAATAATTGAAAACAATTGAAAATAATTGATAAATAATTGAAAACAATTGAAAACAATTGGAAATAATTGAAAATAATTATAAATTATTGAAAATAATTGAAAATAATTGATAAATAATTGATAAATAATTAATAAATAATTGAAAAAAATTGTAAATAATAATAAATAATTGAAAATATTTGATAAATAATTGAAAATAATTGAAAATAATTATAAATAATTGAAAATAATTGAAAATAATTGAAAATAATTGATAAATAATTGAAAATAATTATAAATAATTGAAAATAATTGAAAATAATTGAAAATAATTGAAAACAATTGAAAATAATTGAAAATAATTGAAAATAATTGAAAACAATTGAAAACAATTGAAAACAATTGAAAATAATTGATAAATAATTGAAAACAATTGAAAATAATTGAAAATAATTCAAACAATTGAAAATAATTAAAAACAATTGATAAATAATTGAAAACAATTGAAAATAATTGAAAATAAATAAAACATTTGAAAATAATTAAAAATAATTGATAAATAAATGAAAACAATTGAAAACAATTGAAAACAATTGAAAACAATTGGAAATAATTGAAAATAATTATAAATTAATGAAAATAATTGAAAATAATTGATACATAATTGATAAATAATTAATAAATAATTGAAAAAAATTGTAAATAATAATAAATAATTGAAAATAATTGATAAATAATTGAAAATAATTGAAAATAATTATAAATAATTGAAAATAGTTGAAAATAATTGATAAATAATTGAAAATAATTATAAATAATTGAAAATAATTGAAAATATTTGAAAATATTTGAAAATAATTGAAAATAATTGTAAATAATTGAAAACAATTGAAAACAATTGAAAATAATTGAATCCAATTGAAAACAATTGAAAATAATTGATAAATAATTGAAAACAATTGAAAATAATTGAAAATAATTAAAACAATTGAAAATAATTAAAAATAATTGATAAATAATTGAAAACAATTAAAAATAATTGATAAATAATTGAAAACAATTGAAAATAATTGAAAATAATTGATAACAATTGTTAAATTATTGAAAATGATTGAAAACAATTGAAAATAATTGATAAATAATTGAAACCAATTGAAAATAATTGAAAATAATTAAAACAATTGAAAATAATTGAAAATAATTGAAAACAATTGAAAATAATTGAAAATAATTGATAAATAATTGAAAACAATTGAAAATAATTGAAAATAATTGAAAACAATTGAAAACAATGGAAAATAATTGAAAATAATTGAAAACAATAGATAAATAATTGAAAACAATTGAAAATAATTGGAAATAATTGAAAATAATTGAAAACAATTTAAAATAATTGAAAATAATTAAAAACAATTGAAAATAATTGAAAATAATTGAAAATAATTGAAAATAATTGAAAACAATTGAAAATAATTGATAAATAATTGAAACCAATTGAAAACAATTGAAAATACTTGATAAATAATTGAAAACAATTGAAAATTATTGAAAATAATTAAAACAATTGAAAAGAATTAAAAATAATTGATAAATAATTGAAAACAATTAAAAATAATTGATAATTAATTGAAAACAATTGAAAATAATTGAAAATAATTTAAAACAATTGATAAATAATTGAAAATAATTGAAAATAATTGAAAATGATTGAAAACAATTGAAAATAATTGATAAATAATTGAAACCAACAGAAAACAATTGAAAACAATTGATAAATAATTGAAAATAATTGAAAATAATTGAAAATAATTGAAAATAATTGAAAATAATTATAAATAATTGAAAACAATTGAAACAATTGAAAATAATTGAAAATAATTTAAAACAATTGAAAATAATTGAAAATAATTGAAAACAATTGAAAATAATTGAAAATAATTGATAACAATTGATAAATAATTGAAAATGATTGAAAACAATTGAAAATAATTGATAAATAATTGAAACCAATTGAAAACAATTGAAAATAAGTGAAAATAATTGAAAACAATTGAAAACAATTGATAAATAATTGAAAACAAATGAAAACAATTGAAAATAATTGAAAATAATTGAAAACATTAGAAAATAATTGAAAATAATTAAAAATAATTGAAAATAATTGAAAATAATTGAAAATAATTGAAAACAATTGAAAATAATTGAAAACAATTGATAAATAATTGAAAACAATAGAAAATAATTGAAAATAATTGAAAATAATTGAAAATAATTGAAAATAATTGATAAATAATTGAAAACAATTGAAAATAATTGATAAATAATTGAAAACAATTGAAAATAAATGAAAACAATTGAAAATAATTTATAAAAAATTGAAACCAATTGAAATAATTGATAATAATTGAAAACAATTGAAAATAATTGAAAATAATTGATAAATAATTGATAAATAATTGAAAACAATTGAAAATAATTTAAAATAATTGAAAACAATTGAAAATAATTGATAAATAATTGAAAACAATTGAAAATAATTGATAAATAATTGAAAACAATTGAAAATAATTGAAAATAATTGAAAACAATTGAAAATAATTGATAAATAATTGAAACCAATTGAAAACAATTGAAAACAATTGAAAATAATTGAAAATAATTGATAACAAATGATAATTAATTGAAAACAATTGAAAACAATGGAAAATAATTGAAAATAATTGAAAACATTTGAAAATAATTGAAAATAATTAAAAACAATTAAAAATAATTGAAAATAATTGAAAATAATTGAAAACAATTGAAAACAATTGAAAACAATTGGAAATAATTGAAAATAATTATAAATTATTGAAAATAATTGAAAATAATTGATAAATAATTGATAAATAATTAATAAATAATTGAAAAAAATTGTAAATAATAATAAATAATTGAAAATATTTGATAAATAATTGAAAATAATTGAAAATAATTATAAATAATTGAAAATAATTGAAAATAATTGAAAATAATTGATAAATAATTGAAAATAATTATAAATAATTGAAAATAATTGAAAATAATTGAAAATAATTGAAAATAATTGAAAATAATTATAAATAATTGAAAACAATTGAAAACAATTGAAAATAATTGAAAATAACTGAAAACAATTGATAAATAATTGAAAACAATTAAAAATAATTGAAAATAATTGAAAACATTTGAAAATAATTTAAATAATTGATAAATAATTGAAAACAATTGAAAATAATTGATAAATAATTGAAAACAATTAAAAATAATTGAAAATAATAGAAAACAATTGAAAATAATTGATAAATAATTTAAACCAATTGAAAACAATTGAAAATAATTGAAAATAATTGAAAACAATTGATAAATAATTGAAAACAATTGAAAATAATTGAAAATAATTGAAAATAACTGAAAATAATTGAAAACAATTGAAAATAATTGAAAATAATTGAAAATAACTGATAAATAATTGAAAACAATTGAAAATAATTGATAAATAATTGAAAACAATTGAAAATAATTGAAAATAATTGAAAACAATTGAAAATAATTGAAAATAATTGATAAATAATTGAAAACAATTGAAAATAATTGAAAATAATTGAAAACAATTGAAAACGATTGAAAACAATTGAAAATAATTGAAAATAATTGAAAACAATAGATAAATAATTGAAAACAATTGAAAATAATTGAAAATAATTGAAAATAATTGAAAACAATTGATAAATAATTGAAAACAATTGAAAATAATTGAAAAGAATTGAAAATAATTGAAAATAATTGAAAACAATTGAAAATAATAGAAAATAATTGATAAATAATTGAAAACAATTGAAAACAATTGAAAATAATTGAAAATAATTGAAAATAATTGATAAATAATTGAAAACAATTGAAAATAATTGATAAATAATTGAAAACAATTGAAAATAATTGAAAATAATTGAAAACAATTGAAAACAATTGAAAATAATTGAAAATAATTGATAAATAATTGAAAACAATTGAAAATAATTGAAAATAATTGAAAACAATTGAAAACAATTGAAAACAATTGAAAATAATTGAAAATAATTGAAAACAATAGATAAATAATTGAAAACAATTGAAAATAATTGGAAATAATTGGAAATAATTGAAAATAATTGAAAACAATTGAAAATAATTGAAAATAATTGAAAACAATTGATAAATAATTGAAAACAATTGAAAATAATAGAAAATAATTGAAAATAATTGAAAACAATTGAAAATAATTGAAAATAATTGAAAATAATTGATAAATAATTGAAAACAATTGAAAATAATTGATAAATAATTGAAAACAATTGAAAATAATTGAAAATAATTGATAAATAATTTAAAACAATTGAAAATAATTGAAAATAATTGAAATCAATTGAAAATAATTGAAAATAATTGAAAACAATTGAAAACAATTGAAAACAATTGAAAATAATTGAAAATAATTGAAAATAATTGAAAACAATAGATAAATAATTGAAAACAATTGAAAATAATTGGAAATAATTGAAAATAATTGAAAACAATTGAAAATAATTGAAAACAATTGATAAATAATTGAAAACAATTGAAAATAATAGAAAATAATTGATAAATAATTGAAAACAATTGAAAACAATTGAAAATAATTGAAAATAATTGAAAATAATTGATAAATAATTGAAAACAATTGAAAATAATTGATAAATAATTGAAAACAATTGAAAATAATTGAAAATAATTGAAAACAATTGAAAACAATTGAAAATAATTGAAAATAATTGATAAATAATTGAAAACAATTGAAAATAATTGAAAATAATTGAAAACAATTGAAAACAATTGAAAATAATTGAAAATAATTGAAAACAATAGATAAATAATTGAAAACAATTGAAAATAATTGGAAATAATTGGAAATAATTGAAAATAATTGAAAACAATTGAAAATAATTGAAAATAATTTAAAACAATTGATAAATAATTGAAAACAATTGAAAATAATTGAAAATAATTGAAAATAATTGAAAACAATTGAAAATAATTGAAAATAATTGAAAATAATTGATAAATAATTGAAAACAATTGAAAATAATTGATAAATAATTGAAAACAATTGAAAATATTTGAAAATAATTGAGAACAATTGAAAATAATTGAAAATAATTGATAAATAATTGAAAATAATTCAAAATAATTGAAAATAATTAAAAACAATTGAAAATAATTGAAAATAATTGAAAATAATTGAAAATAATTGATAAATAATTGAAACCAATTGAAAACAATTGATAAAAAATTGAAAACAATTGAAAATAATTGAAAATAATTGAAAATAATTGAAAATAATTGAAAACAATTGAAAATAATTGAAAATAATTGAAAATAATTGATAAATAATTGAAAACAATTGAAAATAATTGATAAATAATTGAAAACAATTGAAAATAATTGAAAATAATTGAAAACAATTGAAAATAATTGAAAATAATTGATAAATAATTGAAAACAATTGAAAATAATTGAAAATAATTGAAAACAATTGAAAACAATTGAAAACAATTGAAAATAATTGAAAATAATTGAAAATAATTGAAAACAATAGATAAATAATTGAAAACAATTGAAAATAATTGGAAATAATTGAAAATAATTGAAAATAATTGATAAATAATTGAAAATAATTCAAAATAATTGAAAATAATTAAAAACAATTGAAAATAATTGAAAATAATTGAAAATAATTGAAAATAATTGAAAATAATTGATAAATAATTGAAAACAATTGAAAACAATTGAAAATAATTGAAAATAATTGAAAACAATTGATAAATAATTGAAAACAATTGAAAATAATTGAAAATAATTGAAAATAATTGAAAATAATTGATAAATAATTGAAAACAATTGAAAATAATTGAAAATAATTGAAAACAATTGAAAACAATTGAAAACAATTGAAAATAATTGAAAATAATTGAAAACAATAGATAAATAATTGAAATCAATTGAAAATAATTGGAAATAATTGAAAATAATTGAAAATAATTGAAAATAATTAAAAACAATTGAAAATAATTGAAAATAATTGAAAATAATTGAAAATAATTGAAAACAATTGAAAATAATTGATAAATAATTGAAACCAATTGAAAACAATTGAAAATAATTGAAAACAATTGAAAACAATTGAAAACAATTGAAAATAATTGAAAATAATTGAAAACAATAGATAAATAATTGAAAACAATTGAAAATAATTGGAAATAATTGATAATAATTGAAAATAATTGAAAATAATTGAAAATAATTATACATAATTGAAAACAATTGAAACAATTGAAAATAATTGAAAATAATTGAAAACAATTGAAAATAATTGAAAATAATTGAAAACAATTGAAAACAATTGAAAATAATTGAAAATAATTGAAAACAATAGATAAATAATTGAAAACAATTGAAAATAATTGGAAATAATTGATAATAATTGAAAATAATTGAAAATAATTGAAAATAATTATACATAATTGAAAACAATTGAAACAATTGAAAATAATTGAAAATAATTGAAAACAATTGAAAATAATTGAAAATAATTGAAAACAATTGAAAACAATAGATAAATAATTGAAAACAATTGAAAATAATTGGAAATAATTGATAATAATTGAAAATAATTGAAAATAATTGAAAATAATTATACATAATTGAAAACAATTGAAACAATTGAAAATAATTGAAAATAATTGAAAACAATTGAAAATAATTGAAAATAATTGAAAACAATTGATAAATAATTGAAAACAATTGAAAATAATTGAAAAGAATTGAAAATAATTGAAAATAATTGAAAACAATTGAAAATAATAGAAAATAATTGATAAATAATTGAAAACAATTGAAAATAATTGAAAATAATTGAAAATAATTGATAAATAATTGAAAACAATTGAAAATAATTGATAAATAATTGAAAACAATTGAAAATAAT
Source organism: Andrena bucephala (assembly GCA_947577245.1). NCBI lineage: Eukaryota > Metazoa > Arthropoda > Insecta > Hymenoptera > Andrenidae > Andrena > Andrena bucephala. The sequence continues at coordinate 61,732,349 of OX387717.1, forward strand.
TGAAAATAATTGAAAACAATTGAAAACAATTGAAAATAATTGAAAATAATTGAAAATAATTGAAAATAATTGAAAATAATTGAAAATAATTGATAAATAATTGAAACCAATTGAAAACAATTGATAAATAATTGAAAACAATTGAAAATAATTGAAAATAATTGAAAATAATTGAAAATAATTGAAAACAATTGAAAATAATTGAAAATAATTGAAAATAATTGATAAATAATTGAAAACAATTGAAAATAATTGATAAATAATTGAAAACAATTGAAAATAATTGAAAATAATTGAAAACAATTGAAAATAATTGAAAATAATTGATAAATAATTGAAAACAATTGAAAATAATTGAAAATAATTGAAAACAATTGAAAACAATTGAAAACAATTGAAAATAATTGAAAATAATTGAAAATAATTGAAAACAATAGATAAATAATTGAAAACAATTGAAAATAATTGAAAATAATTGAAAATAATTGAAAATAATTGATAAATAATTGAAAACAATTGAAAATAATTGAAAATAATTGAAAACAATTGAAAACAATTGAAAACAATTGAAAATAATTGAAAATAATTGAAAACAATAGATAAATAATTGAAAACAATTGAAAATAATTGGAAATAATTGAAAATAATTGAAAATAATTGAAAATAATTAAAAACAATTGAAAATAATTGAAAATAATTGAAAATAATTGAAAATAATTGAAAACAATTGAAAATAATTGATAAATAATTGAAACCAATTGAAAACAATTGAAAAAACTTGATAAATAATTGAAAACAATTGAAAATAATTGAAAATAATTAAAACAATTGAAAATAATTAAAAATAATTGATAAATAATTGAAAACAATTAAAAATAATTGATAAATAATTTAAAACAATTGAAAATAATTGAAAATAATTTAAAACAATTGATAAATAATTGAAAACAATTGAAAATAATTGAAAATAATTGAAAATAATTGAAAATAATTGAAAACAATTGAAAACAATTGAAAACAATTGAAAACAATTGGAAATAATTGAAAATAATTATAAATTATTGAAAATAATTGAAAATAATTGATAAATAATTGATAAATAATTAATAAATAATTGATAAATAATTGAAAACAATTGAAAATAATTGAAAATAATTGAAAACAATTGAAAACAATTGAAAATAATTGAAAATAATTGATAAATAATTGAAAACAATTGAAAATAATTGAAAATAATTGAAAACAATTGAAAACAATTGAAAATAATTGAAAATAATTGAAAACAATAGATAAATAATTGAAAACAATTGAAAATAATTAGAAATAATTGGAAATAATTGAAAATAATTGAAAACAATTGAAAATAATTGAAAATAATTGAAAACAATTGATAAATAATTGAAAACAATTGAAAATAATTGAAAATAATTGAAAATAACTGAAAATAATTGAAAACAATTGAAAATAATTGAAAATAATTGAAAATAATTGATAAATAATTGAAAACAATTGAAAATAATTGATAAATAATTGAAAACAATTGAAAATAATTGAAAATAATTGAAAACAATTGAAAATAATTGAAAATAATTGATAAATAATTGAAAACAATTGAAAATAATTGAAAATTATTGAAAACAATTGAAAACAATTGAAAACAATTGAAAATAATTAAAAATAATTGAAAACAATAGATAAATAATTGAAAACAATTGAAAATAATTGGAAATAATTGATAATAATTGAAAATAATTGAAAATAATTGAAAATAATTATAAATAATTGAAAACAATTGAAACAATTGAAAATAATTGAAAATAATTGAAAACAATTGAAAATAATTGAAAATAATTGAAAACAATTGATAAATAATAGAAAACAATTGAAAATAATTGAAAAGAATTGAAAATAATTGAAAATAATTGAAAACAATTGAAAATAATAGAAAATAATTGATAAATAATTGAAAACAATTGAAAACAATTGAAAATAATTGAAAATAATTGAAAATAATTGATAAATAATTGAAAATAATTGATAAATAATTGAAAACAATTGAAAATAATTGAAAATAATTGAAAACAATTGAAAACAATTGAAAATAATTGAAAATAATTGATAAATAATTGAAAACAATTGAAAATAATTGAAAATAATTGAAAACAATTGAAAACAATTGAAAATAATTGAAAATAATTGAAAACAATAGATAAATAATTGAAAACAATTGAAAATAATTGGAAATAATTGGAAATAATTGAAAATAATTGAAAACAATTGAAAATAATTGAAAATAATTGAAAACAATTGATAAATAATTGAAAACAATTGAAAATAATTGAAAACAATTGAAAATAATTGAAAACAATTGAAAATAAGTGAAAATAATTGAAAATAATTGATAAATAATTGAAAACTATTGAAAATAATTGATAAATAATTGAAAACAATTGAAAATAATTGAAAATAATTGAAAACAATTGAAAATAATTGAAAATAATTGATAAATAATTGAAAATAATTCAAAATAATTGAAAATTATTAAAAACAATTGAAAATAATTGAAAATAATTGAAAATAATTGAAAATAATTGAAAATAATTGAAAACAATAGATAAATAATTGAAAACAATTGAAAATAATTGGAAATAATTGAAAATAATTGAAAACAATTGAAAATAATTGAAAATAATTGATAAATAATTGAAAATAATTCAAAATAATTGAAAATAATTAAAAACAATTGAAAATAATTGAAAATAATTGAAAATAATTGAAAACAATTGAAAATAATTGAAAATAATTGAAAACAATTGATAAATAATTGAAAACAATTGAAAATAATTGAAAATAATTGAAAATAATTGATAAATAATTGAAAACAATTGAAAATAATTGATAAATAATTGAAAACAATTGAAAATAATTGAAAATAATTGAAAACAATTGAAAATAATTGAAAATAATTGATAAATAATTGAAAACAATTGAAAATAATTGAAAATAATTGAAAACAATTGAAAACAATTGAAAATAATTGAAAATAATTGATAAATAATTGAAAATAATTCAAAATAATTGAAAATAATTAAAAACAATTGAAAATAATTGAAAATAATTGAAAATAATTGAAAATAATTGAAAATAATTGATAAATAATTGAAACCAATTGAAAACAATTGATAAATAATTGAAAACAATTGAAAATAATTGAAAATAATTGAAAATAATTGAAAATAATTGAAAACAATTGAAAATAATTGAAAATAATTGAAAATAATTGATAAATAATTGAAAACAATTGAAAATAATTGATAAATAATTGAAAACAATTGAAAATAATTGAAGATAATTGAAAACAATTGAAAATAATTGAAAATAATTGATAAATAATTGAAAACAATTGAAAATAATTGAAAATAATTGAAAACAATTGAAAACAATTGAAAACAATTGAAAATAATTGAAAATAATTGAAAATAATTGAAAATAATAGATAAATAATTGAAAACAATTGAAAATAATTGGAAATAATTGAAAATAATTGAAAACAATTGAAAATAATTGAAAATAATTGAAAACAATTGATAAATAATTGAAAACAATTGAAAATAATTGAAAATAATTGAAAATAATTGATAAATAATTGAAAACAATTGAAAATAATTGATAAATAATTGAAAACAATTGAAAATAATTGAAAATAATTGAAAACAATTGAAAATAATTGAAAATAATTGATAAATAATTGAAAATAATTCAAAATAATTGAAAATAATTAAAAACAATTGAAAATAATTGAAAATAATTGAAAACAATAGATAAATAATTGAAAACAATTGAAAATAATTGAAAATAATTGAAAACAATTGATAAATAATTGAAAACAATTGAAAATAATAGAAAATAATTGATAAATAATTGAAAACAATTGAAAACAATTGAAAATAATTGAAAATAATTGAAAATAATTGATAAATAATTGAAAACAATTGAAAATAATTGATAAATAATTGAAAACAATTGAAAATAATTGAAAATAATTGAAAACAATTGAAAACAATTGAAAATAATTGAAAATAATTGATAAATAATTGAAAACAATTGAAAATAATTGAAAATAATTGAAAACAATTGAAAACAATTGAAAATAATTGAAAATAATTGAAAACAATAGATAAATAATTGAAAACAATTGAAAATAATTGGAAATAATTGGAAATAATTGAAAATAATTGAAAACAATTGAAAATAATTGAAAATAATTGAAAACAATTGATAAATAATTGAAAACAATTGAAAATAATTGAAAATAATTGAAAACAATTGAAAATAATTGAAAATAATTGAAAATAATTGTTAAATAATTGAAAACAATTGAAAATAATTGATAAATAATTGAAAACAATTGAAAATAATTGAAAATAATTGAAAACAATTGAAAATAATTGAAAATAATTGATAAATAATTGAAAATAATTCAAAATAATTGAAAATAATTAAAAACAATTGAAAATAATTGAAAATAATTGAAAATAATTGAAAATAATTGAAAATAATTGATAAATAATTGAAACCAATTGAAAACAATTGATAAATAATTGAAAACAATTGAAAATAATTGAAAATAATTGAAAATAATTGAAAATAATTGAAAACAATTGAAAATAATTGAAAATAATTGAAAATAATTGATAAATAATTGAAAACAATTGAAAATAATTGATAAATAATTGAAAACAATTGAAAATAATTGAAAACAATTGAAAATAATTGAAAATAATTGATAAATAATTGAAAACAATTGAAAATAATTGAAAATAATTGAAAACAATTGAAAACAATTGAAAACAATTGAAAATAATTGAAAATAGTTGAAAATAATTGAAAACAATAGATAAATAATTGAAAACAATTGAAAATAATTGGAAATAATTGAAAATAATTGAAAATAATTGATAAATAATTGAAAATAATTCAAAATAATTGAAAATAATTAAAAACAATTGAAAATAATTGAAAATAATTGAAAATAATTGAAAATAATTGAAAATAATTGATAAATAATTGAAAACAATTGAAAACAATTGAAAGTATTTGAAAATAATTGAAAACAATTGATAAATAATTGAAAACAATTGAAAATAATTGAAAATAATTGAAAATAATTGAAAATAATTGATAAATAATTGAAAACAATTGAAAATAATTGAAAATAATTGAAAACAATTGAAAAAAATTGAAAACAATTGAAAATAATTGAAAATAATTGAAAACAATAGATAAATAATTGAAATCAATTGAAAATAATTGGAAATAATTGAAAATAATTGAAAATAATTGAAAATAATTAAAAACAATTGAAAATAATTAAAAACAATTGAAAATAATTGAAAATAATTGAAAATAATTGAAAATAATTGAAAACAATTGAAAATAATTGATAAATAATTGAAACCAATTGAAAACAATTGAAAATACTTAATAAATAATTGAAAACATTTGAAAATAATTGAAAATAATTAAAACAATTGAAAATAATTAAAAATAATTGATAAATAATTGAAAACAATTAAAAATAATTGATAAATAATTTAAAACAATTGAAAATAATTGAAAATAATTTAAAACAATTGATAAATAATTGAAAACAATTGAAAATAATTGAAAATAATTGAAAATAATTGAAAATAATTGAAAACAATTGAAAACAATTGAAAACAATTGAAAATAATTATAAATTATTGAAAATAATTGAAAATAATTGATAAATAATTGATAAATAATTAATAAATAATTGATAAATAATTGAAAACAATTGAAAATAATTGAAAATAATTGAAAACAATTGAAAACAATTGAAAATAATTGAAAATAATTGATAAATAATTGAAAACAATTGAAAATAATTGAAAATAATTGATAAATAATTTAAAACAATTGAAAATAATTGAAAATAATTGATAAATAATTGAAATCAATTGAAAATAATTGAAAATAATTGAAAACAATTGAAAACAATTGAAAACAATTGAAAATAATTGAAAATAATTGAAAATAATTGAAAATAATTGAAAATAATTGAAAACAATAGATAAATAATTGAAAACAATTGAAAATAATTGGAAATAATTGGAAATAATTGAAAATAATTGAAAACAATTGAAAATAATTGATAAATAATTGAAACCAATTGAAAACAATTGATAAATAATTGAAAACAATTGAAAATAATTGAAAATAATTGAAAATAATTGAAAATAATTGAAAACAATTGAAAATAATTGAAAATAATTGAAAATAATTGATAAATAATTGAAAACAATTGAAAATAATTGAAAACAATTGAAAATAATTGAAAACAATTGAAAATAAGTGAAAATAATTGAAAATAATTGATAAATAATTAAAAACTATTGAAAATAATTGATAAATAATTGAAAACAATTGAAAATAATTGAAAATAATTGAAAACAATTGAAAATAATTGAAAATAATTGATAAATAATTGAAAATAATTCAAAATAATTGAAAATAATTAAAAACAATTGAAAATAATTGAAAATAATTGAAAATAATTGAAAATAATTGAAAATAATTGAAAACAATAGATAAATAATTGAAAACAATTGAAAATAATTGGAAATAATTGAAAATAATTGAAAACAATTGAAAATAATTGAAAATAATTGATAAATAATTGAAAATAATTCAAAATAATTGAAAATAATTAAAAACAATTGAAAATAATTGAAAATAATTGAAAATAATTGAAAACAATTGAAAATAATTGAAAATAATTGAAAACAATTGATAAATAATTGAAAACAATTGAAAATAATTGAAAATAATTGAAAATAATTGATAAATAATTGAAAACAATTGAAAATAATTGATAAATAATTGAAAACAATTGAAAATAATTGAAAATAATTGAAAACAATTGAAAATAATTGAAAATAATTGATAAATAATTGAAAACAATTGAAAATAATTGAAAATAATTGAAAACAATTGAAAACAATTGAAAACAATTGAAAATAATTGAAAATAATTGAAAATAATTGAAAATAATTGAAAATAATTGAAAATAATTGAAAACAATAGATAAATAATTGAAAACAATTGAAAATAATTGAAAATAATTGAAAATAACTGAAAACAATTGAAAATAATTGAAAATAATTGAAAACAATTGATAAATAATTGAAAACAATTGAAAATAATTGAAAATAATTGAAAATAATTGAAAATAATTGAAAACAATTGATAAGTAATTGAAAACAATTGAAAATAATTGATAAATAATTGAAAACAATTGAAAATAATTGAAAATAATTGAAAACAATTGAAAATAATTGAAAATAATTGATAAATAATTGAAAATAATTCAAAATAATTGAAAATAATTAAAAACAATTGAAAATAATTGAAAATAATTGATAATAATTGAAAATAATTGAAAATAATTGATAAATAATTGAAACCAATTGAAAACAATTGATAAATAATTGAAAACAATTGAAAATAATTGAAAATAATTGAAAATAATTGAAAATAATTGAAAACAATTGAAAATAATTGAAAATAATTGAAAATAATTGATAAATAATTGAAAACAATTGAAAATAATTGATAAATAATTGAAAACAATTGAAAATAATTGAAGATAATTGAAAACAATTGAAAATAATTGAAAATAATTGATAAATAATTGAAAACAATTGAAAATAATTGAAAATAATTGAAAACAATTGAAAACAATTGAAAACAATTGAAAATAATTGAAAATAATTGAAAATAATTGAAAATAATAGATAAATAATTGAAAACAATTGAAAATAATTGGAAATAATTGAAAATAATTGAAAACAATTGAAAATAATTGAAAATAATTGAAAACAATTGATAAATAATTGAAAACAATTGAAAATAATTGAAAATAATTGAAAATAATTGATAAATAATTGAAAACAATTGAAAATAATTGATAAATAATTGAAAACAATTGAAAATAATTGAAAATAATTGAAAATAATTGAAAACAATTGAAAATAATTGAAAATAATTGATAAATAATTGAAAATAATTCAAAATAATTGAAAATAATTAAAAACAATTGAAAATAATTGAAAATAATTGAAAATAATTGAAAACAATAGATAAATAATTGAAAACAATTGAAAATAATTGAAAATAATTGAAAACAATTGATAAATAATTGAAAACAATTGAAAATAATAGAAAATAATTGATAAATAATTGAAAACAATTGAAAACAATTGAAAATAATTGAAAATAATTGAAAATAATTGATAAATAATTGAAAACAATTGAAAATAATTGATAAATAATTGAAAACAATTGAAAATAATTGAAAATAATTGAAAACAATTGAAAACAATTGAAAATAATTGAAAATAATTGATAAATAATTGAAAACAATTGAAAATAATTGAAAATAATTGAAAACAATTGAAAACAATTGAAAATAATTGAAAATAATTGAAAACAATAGATAAATAATTGAAAACAATTGAAAATAATTGGAAATAATTGGAAATAATTGAAAATAATTGAAAACAATTGAAAATAATTGAAAATAATTGAAAATAATTTAAAACAATTGATAAATAATTGAAAACAATTGAAAATAATTGAAAATAATTGAAAATAATTGAAAACAATTGAAAATAATTGAAAATAATTGAAAATAATTGATAAATAATTGAAAACAATTGAAAATAATTGATAAATAATTGAAAACAATTGAAAATAATTGAAAATAATTGAAAACAATTGAAAATAATTGAAAATAATTGATAAATAATTGAAAATAATTCAAAATAATTGAAAATAATTAAAAACAATTGAAAATAATTGAAAATAATTGAAAATAATTGAAAATAATTGAAAATAATTGATAAATAATTGAAACCAATTGAAAACAATTGATAAATAATTGAAAACAATTGAAAATAATTGAAAATAATTGAAAATAATTGAAAATAATTGAAAACAATTGAAAATAATTGAAAATAATTGATAAATAATTGAAAACAATTGAAAATAATTGATAAATAATTGAAAACAATTGAAAATAATTGAAAATAATTGAAAACAATTGAAAATAATTGAAAATAATTGAAAACAATTGAAAATAATTGAAAATAATTGATAAATAATTGAAAACAATTGAAAATAATTGAAAATAATTGAAAACAATTGAAAACAATTGAAAACAATTGAAAATAATTGAAAATAATTGAAAATAATTGAAAACAATAGATAAATAATTGAAAACAATTGAAAATAATTGGAAATAATTGAAAATAATTGAAAATAATTGATAAATAATTGAAAATAATTCAAAATAATTGAAAATAATTAAAAACAATTGAAAATAATTGAAAATAATTGAAAATAATTGAAAATAATTGAAAATAATTGATAACTAATTGAAAACAATTGAAAACAATTGAAAATAATTGAAAATAATTGAAAACAATTGATAAATAATTGAAAACAATTGAAAATAATTGAAAATAATTGAAAATAATTGAAAACAATAGATAAATAATTGAAAACAATTGAAAATAATTGGAAATAATTGAAAATAATTGAAAATAATTGATAAATAATTGAAAATAATTCAAAATAATTGAAAATAATTAAAAACAATTGAAAATAATTGAAAATAATTGAAAATAATTGAAAATAATTGAAAATAATTGAAAATAATTGATAAATAATTGAAACCAATTGAAAACAATTGAAAACAATTGAAAATAATTGAAAATAATTGATAACAAATGATAATTAATTGAAAACAATTGAAAACAATGGAAAATAATTGAAAATAATTGAAAACATTTGAAAATAATTGAAAATAATTAAAAACAATTAAAAATAATTGAAAATAATTGAAAATAATTGAAAACAATTGAAAACAATTGAAAACAATTGAAAACAATTGGAAATAATTGAAAATAATTATAAATTATTGAAAATAATTGAAAATAATTGATAAATAATTGATAAATAATTAATAAATAATTGAAAAAAATTGTAAATAATAATAAATAATTGAAAATATTTGATAAATAATTGAAAATAATTGAAAATAATTATAAATAATTGAAAATAATTGAAAATAATTGAAAATAATTGATAAATAATTGAAAATAATTATAAATAATTGAAAATAATTGAAAATAATTCAAAATAATTGAAAATAATTGAAAATAATTATAAATAATTGAAAACAATTGAAAAGAATTGAAAATAATTGAAAATAACTGAAAACAATTGATAAATAATTGAAAACAATTAAAAATAATTGAAAATAATTGTAAATAATTGAAAATAATTGAAAACACTTGAAAATAATTAAAATAATTGATAAATAATTGAAAACAATTGAAAATAATTGATAAATAATTGAAAACAATTGAAAATAATTGATAAATAATTGAAAACAATTGAAAACAATTGGAAATAATTGAAAATAATTATAAATTATTGAAAATAATTGAAAATAATTGATAAATAATTGACAAATAATTAATAAATAATTGAAAAAAATTGTAAATAATAATAAATAATTGAAAATATTTGATAAATAATTGAAAATAATTGAAAATAATTGAAAATAATTGATAAATAATTGAAAACTATTGAAAATAATTGATAAATAATTGAAAACAATTGAAAATAATTGAAAATAATTGAAAACAATTGAAAATAATTGAAAATAATTGATAAATAATTGAAAATAATTCAAAATAATTGAAAATAATTAAAAACAATTGAAAATAATTGAAAATAATTGAAAATAATTGAAAATAATTGAAAATAATTGAAAACAATAGATAAATAATTGAAAACAATTGAAAATAATTGGAAATAATTGAAAATAACTGAAAACAATTGAAAATAATTGTAAATAATTGATAAATAATTGAAAATAATTCAAAATAATTGAAAATAATTAAAAACAATTGAAAATAATTGAAAATAATTGAAAATAATTGAAAACAATTGAAAATAATTGAAAATAATTGAAAACAATTGATAAATAATTGAAAACAATTGAAAATAATTGAAAATAATTGAAAATAATTGATAAATAATTGAAAACAGTTGAAAATAATTGATAAATAATTGAAAACAATTGAAAATAATTGAAAATAATTGAAAACAATTGAAAATAATTGAAAATAATTGATAAATAATTGAAAACAATTGAAAATAATTGAAAATAATTGAAAACAATTGAAAACAATTGAAAACAATTGAAAATAATTGAAAATAATTGAAAATAATTGAAAATAATTGAAAATAATTGAAAATAATTGAAAACAATAGATAAATAATTGAAAACAATTGAAAATAATTGAAAATAATTGAAAATAACTGAAAACAATTGAAAATAATTGAAAATAATTGAAAACAATTGATAAATAATTGAAAACAATTGAAAATAATTGAAAATAATTGAAAATAATTGAAAATAATTGAAAACAATTGATAAATAATTGAAAACAATTGAAAATAATTGATAAATAATTGAAAACAATTGAAAATAATTGAAAATAATTGAAAACAATTGAAAATAATTGAAAATAATTGATAAATAATTGAAAATAATTCAAAATAATTGAAAATAATTAAAAACAATTGAAAATAATTGAAAATAATTGAAAATAATTGAAAATAATTGAAAATAATTGATAAATAATTGAAACCAATTGAAAACAATTGATAAATAATTGAAAACAATTGAAAATAATTGAAAATAATTGAAAACAATTGATAAATAATTGAAAACAATTGAAAATAATTGAAAATAATTGAAAATAATTGATAAATAATTGAAAACAATTGAAAATAATTGATAAATAATTGAAAACAATTGAAAATAATTGAAAATAATTGAAAATAATTGAAAACAATTGAACATAATTGAAAATAATTGATAAATAATTGAAAATAATTCAAAATAATTGAAAATAATTAAAAACAATTGAAAATAATTGAAAATAATTGAAAATAATTGAAAACAATAGATAAATAATTGAAAACAATTGAAAATAATTGAAAATAATTGAAAACAATTGATAAATAATTGAAAATAATTGAAAATAATTGAAAACAATAGATAAATAATTGAAAACAATTGAAAATAATTGGAAATAATTGAAAATAATTGAAAACAATTGAAAATAATTGAAAATAATTGAAAACAATTGATAAATAATTGAAAACAATTGAAAATAATTGAAAATAATTGAAAATAATTGAAAACAATTGAAAATAATTGAAAATAATTGAAAATAATTGATAAATAATTGAAAACAATTGAAAATAATTGATAAATAATTGAAAACAATTGAAAATAATTGAAAATAATTGAAAACAATTGATAATAATTGAAAATAATTGATAAATAATTGAAAATAATTCAAAATAATTGAAAATAATTAAAAACAATTGAAAATAATTGAAAATAATTGAAAATAATTGAAAATAATTGAAAATAATTGATAAATAATTGAAACCAATTGAAAACAATTGATAAATAATTGAAAACAATTGAAAATAATTGAAAATAATTGAAAATAATTGAAAATAATTGAAAACAATTGAAAACAATTGAAAATAATTGAAAATAATTGATAAATAATTGAAAACAATTGAAAATAATTGATAAATAATTGAAAACAATTGAAAATAATTGAAAATAATTGAAAACAATTGAAAATAATTGAAAATAATTGATAAATAATTGAAAACAATTGAAAATAATTGAAAATAATTGAAAACAATTGAAAACAATTGAAAACAATTGAAAATAATTGAAAATAATTGAAAATAATTGAAAACAATAGATAAATAATTGAAAACAATTGAAAATAATTGGAAATAATTGAAAATAATTGAAAATAATTGATAAATAATTGAAAATAATTCAAAATAATTGAAAATAATTAAAAACAATTGAAAATAATTGAAAATAATTGAAAATAATTGAAAATAATTGAAAATAATTGAAAATAATTGATAAATAATTGAAAACAATTGAAAACAATTGAAAATAATTGAAAATAATTGAAAACAATTGATAAATAATTGAAAACAATTGAAAATAATTGAAAATAATTGAAAATAATTGAAAACAATAGATAAATAATTGAAAACAATTGAAAATAATTGGAAATAATTGAAAATAATTGAAAATAATTGATAAATAATTGAAAATATTTCAAAATAATTGAAAATAATTAAAAACAATTGAAAATAATTGAAAATAATTGAAAATAATTGAAAATAATTGAAAATAATTGAAAATAATTGATAAATAATTGAAACCAATTGAAAACAATTGAAAACAATTGAAAATAATTGAAAATAATTGATAACAAATGATAATTAATTGAAAACAATTGAAAACAATGGAAAATAATTGAAAATAATTGAAAACATTTGAAAATAATTGAAAATAATTAAAAACAATTAAAAATAATTGAAAATAATTGAAAATAATTGAAAACAATTGAAAACAATTGAAAACAATTGAAAACAATTGGAAATAATTGAAAATAATTATAAATTATTGAAAATAATTGAAAATAATTGATAAATAATTGATAAATAATTAATAAATAATTGAAAAAAATTGTAAATAATAATAAATAATTGAAAATATTTGATAAATAATTGAAAATAATTGAAAATAATTATAAATAATTGAAAATAATTGAAAATAATTGAAAATAATTGATAAATAATTGAAAATAATTATAAATAATTGAAAATAATTGAAAATAATTCAAAATAATTGAAAATAATTGAAAATAATTATAAATAATTGAAAACAATTGAAAAGAATTGAAAATAATTGAAAATAACTGAAAACAATTGATAAATAATTGAAAACAATTAAAAATAATTGAAAATAATTGTAAATAATTGAAAATAATTGAAAACACTTGAAAATAATTAAAATAATTGATAAATAATTGAAAACAATTGAAAATAATTGATAAATAATTGAAAACAATTGAAAATAATTGATAAATAATTGAAAACAATTGAAAACAATTGGAAATAATTGAAAATAATTATAAATTATTGAAAATAATTGATAAATAATTGATAAATAATTAATAAATAATTGAAAAAAATTGTAAATAATAATAAATAATTGAAAATATTTGATAAATAATTGAAAATAATTGAAAATAATTATAAATAATTGAAAATAATTGAAAATAATTGAAAATAATTGATAAATAATTGAAAATAATTATAAATAATTGAAAATAATTGAAAATAATTGAAAATAATTGAAAACAATTGAAAATAATTGAAAATAATTGAAAATAATTGAAAACAATTGAAAACAATTGAAAACAATTGAAAATAATTGATAAATAATTGAAAACAATTGAAAATAATTGAAAATAATTCAAACAATTGAAAATAATTAAAAACAATTGATAAATAATTGAAAACAATTGAAAATAATTGAAAATAAATAAAACATTTGAAAATAATTAAAAATAATTGATAAATAAATGAAAACAATTGAAAACAATTGAAAACAATTGAAAACAATTGGAAATAATTGAAAATAATTATAAATTAATGAAAATAATTGAAAATAATTGATACATAATTCATAAATAATTAATAAATAATTGAAAAAAATTGTAAATAATAATAAATAATTGAAAATAATTGATAAATAATTGAAAATAATTGAAAATAATTATAAATAATTGAAAATAATTGAAAATAGTTGAAAATAATTGATAAATAATTGAAAATAATTATAAATAATTGAAAATAATTGAAAATATTTGAAAATATTTGAAAATAATTGAAAATAATTGTAAATAATTGAAAACAATTGAAAACAATTGAAAATAATTGAATCCAATTGAAAACAATTGAAAACAATTGAAAATAATTGAAAATAATTGAAAATAATTGAAAACAATAGATAAATAATTGAAAACAATTGAAAATAATTGGAAATAATTGAAAATAATAGATAAATAATTGAAAACAATTGAAAATAATTGGAAATAATTGAAAATAATTGAAAACAATTGAAAATAATTGAAAATAATTGAAAACAATTGATAAATAATTGAAAACAATTGAAAATAATTGAAAATAATTGATAAATAATTGAAAACAATTGAAAATAATTGATAAATAATTGAAAACAATTGAAAATAATTGAAAATAATTGAAAATAATTGAAAACAATTGAAAATAATTGAAAATAATTGATAAATAATTGAAAATAATTCAAAATAATTGAAAATAATTAAAAACAATTGAAAATAATTGAAAATAATTGAAAATAATTGAAAACAATAGATAAATAATTGAAAACAATTGAAAATAATTGAAAATAATTGAAAACAATTGATAAATAATTGAAAATAATTGAAAATAATTGAAAACAATAGATAAATAATTGAAAACAATTGAAAATAATTGGAAATAATTGGAAATAATTGAAAATAATTGAAAACAATTGAAAATAATTGAAAATAATTGAAAACAATTGATAAATAATTGAAAACAATTGAAAATAATTGAAAATAATTGAAAATAATTGAAAACAATTGAAAATAATTGAAAATAATTGAAAATAATTGATAAATAATTGAAAACAATTGAAAATAATTGATAAATAATTGAAAACAATTGAAAATAATTGAAAATAATTGAAAACAATTGATAATAATTGAAAATAATTGATAAATAATTGAAAATAATTCAAAATAATTGAAAATAATTAAAAACAATTGAAAATAATTGAAAATAATTGAAAATAATTGAAAATAATTGAAAATAATTGATAAATAATTGAAACCAATTGAAAACAATTGATAAATAATTGAAAACAATTGAAAATAATTGAAAATAATTGAAAACAATTGAAAATAATTGAAAATAATTGAAAATAATTGATAAATAATTGAAAACAATTGAAAATAATTGATAAATAATTGAAAACAATTGAAAATAATTGAAAATAATTGAAAACAATTGAAAATAATTGAAAATAATTGATAAATAATTGAAAACAATTGAAAATAATTGAAAATAATAGAAAACAATTGAAAACAATTGAAAACAATTGAAAATAATTGAAAATAATTGAAAATAATTGAAAACAATAGATAAATAATTGAAAACAATTGAAAATAATTGGAAATAATTGAAAATAATTGAAAATAATTGATAAATAATTGAAAATAATTGAAAATAATTGAAAATAATTGATAAATAATTGAAAATAATTATAAATAATTGAAAATAATTGAAAATAATTCAAAATAATTGAAAATAATTGAAAATAATTATAAATAATTGAAAACAATTGAAAAGAATTGAAAATAATTGAAAATAACTGAAAACAATTGATAAATAATTGAAAACAATTAAAAATAATTGAAAATAATTGTAAATAATTGAAAATAATTGAAAACACTTGAAAATAATTAAAATAATTGATAAATAATTGAAAACAATTGAAAATAATTGATAAATAATTGAAAACAATTGAAAATAATTGATAAATAATTGAAAACAATTGAAAACAATTGGAAATAATTGAAAATAATTATAAATTATTGAAAATAATTGATAAATAATTGATAAATAATTAATAAATAATTGAAAAAAATTGTAAATAATAATAAATAATTGAAAATATTTGATAAATAATTGAAAATAATTGAAAATAATTATAAATAATTGAAAATAATTGAAAATAATTGAAAATAATTGATAAATAATTGAAAATAATTATAAATAATTGAAAATAATTGAAAATAATTGAAAATAATTGAAAACAATTGAAAATAATTGAAAATAATTGAAAATAATTGAAAACAATTGAAAACAATTGAAAACAATTGAAAATAATTGATAAATAATTGAAAACAATTGAAAATAATTGAAAATAATTCAAACAATTGAAAATAATTAAAAACAATTGATAAATAATTGAAAACAATTGAAAATAATTGAAAATAAATAAAACATTTGAAAATAATTAAAAATAATTGATAAATAAATGAAAACAATTGAAAACAATTGAAAACAATTGAAAACAATTGGAAATAATTGAAAATAATTATAAATTAATGAAAATAATTGAAAATAATTGATACATAATTGATAAATAATTAATAAATAATTGAAAAAAATTGTAAATAATAATAAATAATTGAAAATAATTGATAAATAATTGAAAATAATTGAAAATAATTATAAATAATTGAAAATAATTGAAAATAGTTGAAAATAATTGATAAATAATTGAAAATAATTATAAATAATTGAAAATAATTGAAAATATTTGAAAATATTTGAAAATAATTGAAAATAATTGTAAATAATTGAAAACAATTGAAAACAATTGAAAATAATTGAATCCAATTGAAAACAATTGAAAATAATTGATAAATAATTGAAAACAATTGAAAATAATTGAAAATAATTAAAACAATTGAAAATAATTAAAAATAATTGATAAATAATTGAAAACAATTAAAAATAATTGATAAATAATTGAAAACAATTGAAAATAATTGAAAATAATTGATAACAATTGTTAAATTATTGAAAATGATTGAAAACAATTGAAAATAATTGATAAATAATTGAAACCAATTGAAAATAATTGAAAATAATTAAAACAATTGAAAATAATTGAAAATAATTGAAAACAATTGAAAATAATTGAAAATAATTGATAAATAATTGAAAACAATTGAAAATAATTGAAAATAATTGAAAACAATTGAAAACAATGGAAAATAATTGAAAATAATTGAAAACAATAGATAAATAATTGAAAACAATTGAAAATAATTGGAAATAATTGAAAATAATTGAAAACAATTTAAAATAATTGAAAATAATTAAAAACAATTGAAAATAATTGAAAATAATTGAAAATAATTGAAAATAATTGAAAACAATTGAAAATAATTGATAAATAATTGAAACCAATTGAAAACAATTGAAAATACTTGATAAATAATTGAAAACAATTGAAAATTATTGAAAATAATTAAAACAATTGAAAAGAATTAAAAATAATTGATAAATAATTGAAAACAATTAAAAATAATTGATAATTAATTGAAAACAATTGAAAATAATTGAAAATAATTTAAAACAATTGATAAATAATTGAAAATAATTGAAAATAATTGAAAATGATTGAAAACAATTGAAAATAATTGATAAATAATTGAAACCAACAGAAAACAATTGAAAACAATTGATAAATAATTGAAAATAATTGAAAATAATTGAAAATAATTGAAAATAATTGAAAATAATTATAAATAATTGAAAACAATTGAAACAATTGAAAATAATTGAAAATAATTTAAAACAATTGAAAATAATTGAAAATAATTGAAAACAATTGAAAATAATTGAAAATAATTGATAACAATTGATAAATAATTGAAAATGATTGAAAACAATTGAAAATAATTGATAAATAATTGAAACCAATTGAAAACAATTGAAAATAAGTGAAAATAATTGAAAACAATTGAAAACAATTGATAAATAATTGAAAACAAATGAAAACAATTGAAAATAATTGAAAATAATTGAAAACATTAGAAAATAATTGAAAATAATTAAAAATAATTGAAAATAATTGAAAATAATTGAAAATAATTGAAAACAATTGAAAATAATTGAAAACAATTGATAAATAATTGAAAACAATAGAAAATAATTGAAAATAATTGAAAATAATTGAAAATAATTGAAAATAATTGATAAATAATTGAAAACAATTGAAAATAATTGATAAATAATTGAAAACAATTGAAAATAAATGAAAACAATTGAAAATAATTTATAAAAAATTGAAACCAATTGAAATAATTGATAATAATTGAAAACAATTGAAAATAATTGAAAATAATTGATAAATAATTGATAAATAATTGAAAACAATTGAAAATAATTTAAAATAATTGAAAACAATTGAAAATAATTGATAAATAATTGAAAACAATTGAAAATAATTGATAAATAATTGAAAACAATTGAAAATAATTGAAAATAATTGAAAACAATTGAAAATAATTGATAAATAATTGAAACCAATTGAAAACAATTGAAAACAATTGAAAATAATTGAAAATAATTGATAACAAATGATAATTAATTGAAAACAATTGAAAACAATGGAAAATAATTGAAAATAATTGAAAACATTTGAAAATAATTGAAAATAATTAAAAACAATTAAAAATAATTGAAAATAATTGAAAATAATTGAAAACAATTGAAAACAATTGAAAACAATTGAAAACAATTGAAAATAATTGAAAATAATTGAAAACAATTGAAAATAATTGATAAATAATTGAAACCAATTGAAAACAATTGAAAACAATTGAAAATAATTGAAAATAATTGATAACAAATGATAATTAATTGAAAACAATTGAAAACAATGGAAAATAATTGAAAATAATTGAAAACATTTGAAAATAATTGAAAATAATTAAAAACAATTAAAAATAATTGAAAATAATTGAAAATAATTGAAAACAATTGAAAACAATTGAAAACAATTGAAAACAATTGGAAATAATTGAAAATAATTATAAATTATTGAAAATAATTGAAAATAATTGATAAACAATTGATAAATAATTAATAAATAATTGAAAAAAATTGTAAATAATAATAAATAATTGAAAATATTTGATAAATAATTGAAAATAATTGAAAATAATTATAAATAATTGAAAATAATTGAAAATAATTGAAAATAATTGATAAATAATTGAAAATAATTATAAATAATTGAAAATAATTGAAAATAATTGAAAATAATTGAAAATAATTGAAAATAATTATAAATAATTGAAAACAATTGAAAACAATTGAAAATAATTGAAAATAACTGAAAACAATTGATAAATAATTGAAAACAATTGAAAATAATAGAAAATAATTGAAAATAATTGAAAACAATTGAAAATAATTGAAAATAATTGAAAATAATTGATAAATAATTGAAAACAATTGAAAATAATTGATAAATAATTGAAAACAATTGAAAATAATTGAAAATAATTGATAAATAATTTAAAACAATTGAAAATAATTGAAAATAATTGATAAATAATTGAAATCAATTGAAAATAATTGAAAATAATTGAAAACAATTGAAAACAATTGAAAACAATTGAAAATAATTGAAAATAATTGAAAATAATTGAAAACAATAGATAAATAATTGAAAACAATTGAAAATAATTGGAAATAATTGGAAATAATTGAAAACAATTGAAAATAATTGAAAACAATTGATAAATAATTGAAAACAATTGAAAATAATAGAAAATAATTGATAAATAATTGAAAACAATTGAAAACAATTGAAAATAATTGAAAATAATTGAAAATAATTGATAAATAATTGAAAACAATTGAAAATAATTGATAAATAATTGAAAACAATTGAAAATAATTGAAAACAATTGAAAACAATTGAAAACAATTGAAAATAATTGAAAATAATTGATAAATAATTGAAAACAATTGAAAATAATTGAAAATAATTGAAAACAATTGAAAACAATTGAAAATAATTGAAAATAATTGAAAACAATAGATAAATAATTGAAAACAATTGAAAATAATTGGAAATAATTGGAAATAATTGAAAATAATTGAAAACAATTGAAAATAATTGAAAATAATTGAAAACAATTGATAAATAATTGAAAACAATTGAAAATAATTGAAAATAATTGAAAATAATTGAAAACAATTGAAAATAATTGAAAATAATTGAAAATAATTGATAAATAATTGAAAACAATTGAAAATAATTGATAAATAATTGAAAACAATTGAAAATAATTGAAAATAATTGAAAACAATTGAAAATAATTGAAAATAATTGATAAATAATTGAAAATAATTCAAAATAATTGAAAATAATTAAAAACAATTGAAAATAATTGAAAATAATTGAAAATAATTGAAAATAATTGATAAATAATTGAAACCAATTGAAAACAATTGATAAATAATTGAAAACAATTGAAAATAATTGAAAATAATTTAAAATAATTGAAAATAATTGAAAACAATTGAAAATAATTGAAAATAATTGAAAATAATTGATAAATAATTGAAAACAATTGAAAATAATTGATAAATAATTGAAAACAATTGAAAATAATTGAAAATAATTGAAAACAATTGAAAACAATTGAAAACAATTGAAAATAATTGAAAATAATTGAAAACAATAGATAAATAATTGAAATCAATTGAAAATAATTGGAAATAATTGAAAATAATTGAAAATAATTGAAAATAATTAAAAACAATTGAAAATAATTGAAAATAATTGAAAATAATTGAAAATAATTGAAAACAATTGAAAATAATTGATAAATAATTGAAACCAATTGAAAACAATTGAAAATAATTGAAAACAATTGAAAACAATTGAAAACAATTGAAAATAATTGAAAATAATTGAAAACAATAGATAAATAATTGAAAACAATTGAAAATAATTGGAAATAATTGATAATAATTGAAAATAATTGAAAATAATTGAAAATAATTATACATAATTGAAACCAATTGAAACAATTGAAAATAATTGAAAATAATTGAAAACAATTGAAAATAATTGAAAATAATTGAAAACAATTGAAAACAATTGAAAATAATTGAAAATAATTGAAAATAATTGAAAATAATTGAAAATAATTGAAAATAATTGATAAATAATTGAAACCAATTGAAAACAATTGATAAATAATTGAAAACAATTGAAAATAATTGAAAATAATTGAAAATAATTGAAAATAATTGAAAACAATTGAAAATAATTGAAAATAATTGAAAATAATTGATAAATAATTGAAAATAATTGATAAATAATTGAAAACAATTGAAAATAATTGAAAATAATTGAAAACAATTGAAAATAATTGAAAATAATTGATAAATAATTGAAAACAATTGAAAATAATTGAAAATAATTGAAAACAATTGAAAACAATTGAAAACAATTGAAAATAATTGAAAATAATTGAAAATAATTGAAAATAATTGAAAATAATTGAAAACAATAGATAAATAATTGAAAACAATTGAAAATAATTGAAAATAATTGAAAATAATTGAAAATAATTGATAAATAATTGAAAACAATTGAAAATAATTGAAAATAATTGAAAACAATTGAAAACAATTGAAAACAATTGAAAATAATTGAAAATAATTGAAAACAATAGATAAATAATTGAAAACAATTGAAAATAATTGGAAATAATTGAAAATAATTGAAAATAATTGAAAATAATTAAAAACAATTGAAAATAATTGAAAATAATTGAAAATAATTGAAAATAATTGAAAACAATTGAAAATAATTGATAAATAATTGAAACCAATTGAAAACAATTGAAAAAACTTGATAAATAATTGAAAACAATTGAAAATAATTGAAAATAATTAAAACAATTGAAAATAATTAAAAATAATTGATAAATAATTGAAAACAATTAAAAATAATTGATAAATAATTTAAAACAATTGAAAATAATTGAAAATAATTTAAAACAATTGATAAATAATTGAAAACAATTGAAAATAATTGAAAATAATTGAAAATAATTGAAAATAATTGAAAACAATTGAAAACAATTGAAAACAATTGAAAACAATTGGAAATAATTGAAAATAATTATAAATTATTGAAAATAATTGAAAATAATTGATAAATAATTGATAAATAATTAATAAATAATTGATAAATAATTGAAAACAATTGAAAATAATTGAAAATAATTGAAAATAATTGAAAACAATTGAAAACAATTGAAAATAATTGAAAATAATTGATAAATAATTGAAAACAATTGAAAATAATTGAAAATAATTGAAAACAATTGAAAACAATTGAAAATAATTGAAAATAATTGAAAACAATAGATAAATAATTGAAAACAATTGAAAATAATTGGAAATAATTGGAAATAATTGAAAATAATTGAAAACAATTGAAAATAATTGAAAATAATTGAAAACAATTGAAAATAATTGAAAATAATTGATAAATAATTGAAAACAATTGAAAATAATTGAAAATAATTGAAAACAATTGAAAACAATTGAAAATAATTGAAAATAATTGATAAATAATTGAAAATAATTCAAAATAATTGAAAATAATTAAAAATAATTAAAAACAATTGAAAATAATTGAAAATAATTGAAAATAATTGAAAATAATTGAAAATAATTGATAAATAATTGAAACCAATTGAAAACAATTGAAAACAATTGAAAATAATTGAAAATAATTGAAAATAATTGAAAATAATTGAAAACAATTGAAAATAATTGAAAATAATTGAAAATAATTGATAAATAATTGAAAACAATTGAAAATAATTGATAAATAATTGAAAACAATTGAAAATAATTGAAGATAATTGAAAACAATTGAAAATAATTGAAAATAATTGAAAATAATTGAAAATAATTGAAAATAATTGAAAATAATAGATAAATAATTGAAAACAATTGAAAATAATTGGAAATAATTGAAAATAATTGAAAACAATTGAAAATAATTGAAAATAATTGAAAACAATTGATAAATAATTGAAAACAATTGAAAATAATTGAAAATAATTGAAAATAATTGATAAATAATTGAAAACAATTGAAAATAATTGATAAATAATTGAAAACAATTGAAAATAATTGAAAATAATTGAAAACAATTGAAAATAATTGAAAATAATTGATAAATAATTGAAAATAATTCAAAATAATTGAAAATAATTAAAAACAATTGAAAATAATTGAAAATAATTGAAAATAATTGAAAACAATACATAAATAATTGAAAATAATTGAAAATAATTGAAAACAATTGATAAATAATTGAAAACAATTGAAAATAATAGAAAATAATTGATAAATAATTGAAAACAATTGAAAACAATTGAAAATAATTGAAAATAATTGAAAATAATTGATAAATAATTGAAAACAATTGAAAATAATTGATAAATAATTGAAAACAATTGAAAATAATTGAAAATAATTGAAAACAATTGAAAACAATTGAAAATAATTGAAAATAATTGATAAATAATTGAAAACAATTGAAAACAATTGAAAATAATTGAAAATAATTGAAAACAATTGAAAACAATTGAAAACAATTGAAAACAATTGAAAATAATTGAAAATAATTGAAAACAATTGAAAATAATTGATAAATAATTGAAACCAATTGAAAACAATTGAAAACAATTGAAAATAATTGAAAATAATTGATAACAAATGATAATTAATTGAAAACAATTGAAAACAATGGAAAATAATTGAAAATAATTGAAAACATTTGAAAATAATTGAAAATAATTAAAAACAATTAAAAATAATTGAAAATAATTGAAAATAATTGAAAACAATTGAAAACAATTGAAAACAATTGAAAACAATTGGAAATAATTGAAAATAATTATAAATTATTGAAAATAATTGAAAATAATTGATAAACAATTGATAAATAATTAATAAATAATTGAAAAAAATTGTAAATAATAATAAATAATTGAAAATATTTGATAAATAATTGAAAATAATTGAAAATAATTATAAATAATTGAAAATAATTGAAAATAATTGAAAATAATTGATAAATAATTGAAAATAATTATAAATAATTGAAAATAATTGAAAATAATTGAAAATAATTGAAAATAATTGAAAATAATTATAAATAATTGAAAACAATTGAAAACAATTGAAAATAATTGAAAATAACTGAAAACAATTGATAAATAATTGAAAACAATTAAAAATAATTGAAAATAATTGAAAACATTTGAAAATAATTTAAATAATTGATAAATAATTGAAAACAATTGAAAATAATTGATAAATAATTGAAAACAATTAAAAATAATTGAAAATAATAGAAAACAATTGAAAATAATTGATAAATAATTTAAACCAATTGAAAACAATTGAAAATAATTGAAAATAATTGAAAACAATTGATAAATAATTGAAAACAATTGAAAATAATTGAAAATAATTGAAAATAACTGAAAATAATTTAAAACAATTGAAAATAATTGAAAATAATTGAAAATAATTGATAAATAATTGAAAACAATTGAAAATAATTGATAAATAATTGAAAACAATTGAAAATAATTGAAAATAATTGAAAACAATTGAAAATAATTGAAAATAATTGATAAATAATTGAAAACAATTGAAAATAATTGAAAATAATTGAAAACAATTGAAAACGATTGAAAACAATTGAAAATAATTGAAAATAATTGAAAACAATAGATAAATAATTGAAAACAATTGAAAATAATTGGAAATAATTGATAATAATTGAAAATAATTGAAAATAATTGAAAATAATTATAAATAATTGAAAACAATTGAAACAATTGAAAATAATTGAAAATAATTGAAAACAATTGAAAATAATTGAAAATAATTGAAAACAATTGATAAATAATTGAAAACAATTGAAAATAATTGAAAAGAATTGAAAATAATTGAAAATAATTGAAAACAATTGAAAATAATAGAAAATAATTGATAAATAATTGAAAACAATTGAAAACAATTGAAAATAATTGAAAATAATTGAAAATAATTGATAAATAATTGAAAACAATTGAAAATAATTGATAAATAATTGAAAACAATTGAAAATAATTGAAAATAATTGAAAACAATTGAAAACAATTGAAAATAATTGAAAATAATTGATAAATAATTGAAAACAATTGAAAATAATTGAAAATAATTGAAAACAATTGAAAACAATTGAAAACAATTGAAAATAATTGAAAATAATTGAAAACAATAGATAAATAATTGAAAACAATTGAAAATAATTGGAAATAATTGGAAATAATTGAAAATAATTGAAAACAATTGAAAATAATTGAAAATAATTGAAAACAATTGATAAATAATTGAAAACAATTGAAAATAATAGAAAATAATTGAAAATAATTGAAAACAATTGAAAATAATTGAAAATAATTGAAAATAATTG
The DNA here is from genome assembly GCA_947577245.1 of Andrena bucephala. NCBI lineage: Eukaryota > Metazoa > Arthropoda > Insecta > Hymenoptera > Andrenidae > Andrena > Andrena bucephala. The sequence goes on from OX387717.1 coordinate 61,758,507, forward strand.
ATAAATAATTGAAAACAATTGAAAATAATTGATAAATAATTGAAAACAATTGAAAATAATTGAAAATAATTGATAAATAATTTAAAACAATTGAAAATAATTGAAAATAATTGATAAATAATTGAAATCAATTGAAAATAATTGAAAATAATTGAAAACAATTGAAAACAATTGAAAACAATTGAAAATAATTGAAAATAATTGAAAATAATTGAAAACAATAGATAAATAATTGAAAACAATTGAAAATAATTGGAAATAATTGGAAATAATTGAAAACAATTGAAAATAATTGAAAACAATTGATAAATAATTGAAAACAATTGAAAATAATAGAAAATAATTGATAAATAATTGAAAACAATTGAAAACAATTGAAAATAATTGAAAATAATTGAAAATAATTGATAAATAATTGAAAACAATTGAAAATAATTGATAAATAATTGAAAACAATTGAAAATAATTGAAAATAATTGAAAACAATTGAAAACAATTGAAAATAATTGAAAATAATTGATAAATAATTGAAAACAATTGAAAATAATTGAAAATAATTGAAAACAATTGAAAACAATTGAAAATAATTGAAAATAATTGAAAACAATAGATAAATAATTGAAAACAATTGAAAATAATTGGAAATAATTGGAAATAATTGAAAATAATTGAAAACAATTGAAAATAATTGAAAATAATTGAAAACAATTGATAAATAATTGAAAACAATTGAAAATAATTGAAAATAATTGAAAATAATTGAAAACAATTGAAAATAATTGAAAATAATTGAAAATAATTGATAAATAATTGAAAACAATTGAAAATAATTGATAAATAATTGAAAACAATTGAAAATAATTGAAAATAATTGAAAACAATTGAAAATAATTGAAAATAATTGATAAATAATTGAAAATAATTCAAAATAATTGAAAATAATTAAAAACAATTGAAAATAATTGAAAATAATTGAAAATAATTGAAAATAATTGATAAATAATTGAAACCAATTGAAAACAATTGATAAATAATTGAAAACAATTGAAAATAATTGAAAATAATTTAAAATAATTGAAAATAATTGAAAACAATTGAAAATAATTGAAAATAATTGAAAATAATTGATAAATAATTGAAAACAATTGAAAATAATTGATAAATAATTGAAAACAATTGAAAATAATTGAAAATAATTGAAAACAATTGAAAACAATTGAAAACAATTGAAAATAATTGAAAATAATTGAAAACAATAGATAAATAATTGAAATCAATTGAAAATAATTGGAAATAATTGAAAATAATTGAAAATAATTGAAAATAATTAAAAACAATTGAAAATAATTGAAAATAATTGAAAATAATTGAAAATAATTGAAAACAATTGAAAATAATTGATAAATAATTGAAACCAATTGAAAACAATTGAAAATAATTGAAAACAATTGAAAACAATTGAAAACAATTGAAAATAATTGAAAATAATTGAAAACAATAGATAAATAATTGAAAACAATTGAAAATAATTGGAAATAATTGATAATAATTGAAAATAATTGAAAATAATTGAAAATAATTATACATAATTGAAACCAATTGAAACAATTGAAAATAATTGAAAATAATTGAAAACAATTGAAAATAATTGAAAATAATTGAAAACAATTGAAAACAATTGAAAATAATTGAAAATAATTGAAAATAATTGAAAATAATTGAAAATAATTGAAAATAATTGATAAATAATTGAAACCAATTGAAAACAATTGATAAATAATTGAAAACAATTGAAAATAATTGAAAATAATTGAAAATAATTGAAAATAATTGAAAACAATTGAAAATAATTGAAAATAATTGAAAATAATTGATAAATAATTGAAAATAATTGATAAATAATTGAAAACAATTGAAAATAATTGAAAATAATTGAAAACAATTGAAAATAATTGAAAATAATTGATAAATAATTGAAAACAATTGAAAATAATTGAAAATAATTGAAAACAATTGAAAACAATTGAAAACAATTGAAAATAATTGAAAATAATTGAAAATAATTGAAAATAATTGAAAATAATTGAAAACAATAGATAAATAATTGAAAACAATTGAAAATAATTGAAAATAATTGAAAATAATTGAAAATAATTGATAAATAATTGAAAACAATTGAAAATAATTGAAAATAATTGAAAACAATTGAAAACAATTGAAAACAATTGAAAATAATTGAAAATAATTGAAAACAATAGATAAATAATTGAAAACAATTGAAAATAATTGGAAATAATTGAAAATAATTGAAAATAATTGAAAATAATTAAAAACAATTGAAAATAATTGAAAATAATTGAAAATAATTGAAAATAATTGAAAACAATTGAAAATAATTGATAAATAATTGAAACCAATTGAAAACAATTGAAAAAACTTGATAAATAATTGAAAACAATTGAAAATAATTGAAAATAATTAAAACAATTGAAAATAATTAAAAATAATTGATAAATAATTGAAAACAATTAAAAATAATTGATAAATAATTTAAAACAATTGAAAATAATTGAAAATAATTTAAAACAATTGATAAATAATTGAAAACAATTGAAAATAATTGAAAATAATTGAAAATAATTGAAAATAATTGAAAACAATTGAAAACAATTGAAAACAATTGAAAACAATTGGAAATAATTGAAAATAATTATAAATTATTGAAAATAATTGAAAATAATTGATAAATAATTGATAAATAATTAATAAATAATTGATAAATAATTGAAAACAATTGAAAATAATTGAAAATAATTGAAAACAATTGAAAACAATTGAAAATAATTGAAAATAATTGATAAATAATTGAAAACAATTGAAAATAATTGAAAATAATTGAAAACAATTGAAAACAATTGAAAATAATTGAAAATAATTGAAAACAATAGATAAATAATTGAAAACAATTGAAAATAATTGGAAATAATTGGAAATAATTGAAAATAATTGAAAACAATTGAAAATAATTGAAAATAATTGAAAACAATTGATAAATAATTGAAAACAATTGAAAATAATTGAAAATAATTGAAAATAATTGAAAACAATTGAAAATAATTGAAAATAATTGAAAATAATTGATAAATAATTGAAAACAATTGAAAATAATTGATAAATAATTGAAAACAATTGAAAATAATTGAAAATAATTGAAAACAATTGAAAATAATTGAAAATAATTGATAAATAATTGAAAATAATTCAAAATAATTGAAAATAATTAAAAACAATTGAAAATAATTGAAAATAATTGAAAATAATTGAAAATAATTGATAAATAATTGAAACCAATTGAAAACAATTGATAAATAATTGAAAACAATTGAAAATAATTGAAAATAATTTAAAATAATTGAAAATAATTGAAAACAATTGAAAATAATTGAAAATAATTGAAAATAATTGATAAATAATTGAAAACAATTGAAAATAATTGATAAATAATTGAAAACAATTGAAAATAATTGAAAATAATTGAAAACAATTGAAAACAATTGAAAACAATTGAAAATAATTGAAAATAATTGAAAACAATAGATAAATAATTGAAATCAATTGAAAATAATTGGAAATAATTGAAAATAATTGAAAATAATTGAAAATAATTAAAAACAATTGAAAATAATTGAAAATAATTGAAAATAATTGAAAATAATTGAAAACAATTGAAAATAATTGATAAATAATTGAAACCAATTGAAAACAATTGAAAATAATTGAAAACAATTGAAAACAATTGAAAACAATTGAAAATAATTGAAAATAATTGAAAACAATAGATAAATAATTGAAAACAATTGAAAATAATTGGAAATAATTGATAATAATTGAAAATAATTGAAAATAATTGAAAATAATTATACATAATTGAAACCAATTGAAACAATTGAAAATAATTGAAAATAATTGAAAACAATTGAAAATAATTGAAAATAATTGAAAACAATTGAAAACAATTGAAAATAATTGAAAATAATTGAAAATAATTGAAAATAATTGAAAATAATTGAAAATAATTGATAAATAATTGAAACCAATTGAAAACAATTGATAAATAATTGAAAACAATTGAAAATAATTGAAAATAATTGAAAATAATTGAAAATAATTGAAAACAATTGAAAATAATTGAAAATAATTGAAAATAATTGATAAATAATTGAAAATAATTGATAAATAATTGAAAACAATTGAAAATAATTGAAAATAATTGAAAACAATTGAAAATAATTGAAAATAATTGATAAATAATTGAAAACAATTGAAAATAATTGAAAATAATTGAAAACAATTGAAAACAATTGAAAACAATTGAAAATAATTGAAAATAATTGAAAATAATTGAAAATAATTGAAAATAATTGAAAACAATAGATAAATAATTGAAAACAATTGAAAATAATTGAAAATAATTGAAAATAATTGAAAATAATTGATAAATAATTGAAAACAATTGAAAATAATTGAAAATAATTGAAAACAATTGAAAACAATTGAAAACAATTGAAAATAATTGAAAATAATTGAAAACAATAGATAAATAATTGAAAACAATTGAAAATAATTGGAAATAATTGAAAATAATTGAAAATAATTGAAAATAATTAAAAACAATTGAAAATAATTGAAAATAATTGAAAATAATTGAAAATAATTGAAAACAATTGAAAATAATTGATAAATAATTGAAACCAATTGAAAACAATTGAAAAAACTTGATAAATAATTGAAAACAATTGAAAATAATTGAAAATAATTAAAACAATTGAAAATAATTAAAAATAATTGATAAATAATTGAAAACAATTAAAAATAATTGATAAATAATTTAAAACAATTGAAAATAATTGAAAATAATTTAAAACAATTGATAAATAATTGAAAACAATTGAAAATAATTGAAAATAATTGAAAATAATTGAAAATAATTGAAAACAATTGAAAACAATTGAAAACAATTGAAAACAATTGGAAATAATTGAAAATAATTATAAATTATTGAAAATAATTGAAAATAATTGATAAATAATTGATAAATAATTAATAAATAATTGATAAATAATTGAAAACAATTGAAAATAATTGAAAATAATTGAAAATAATTGAAAACAATTGAAAACAATTGAAAATAATTGAAAATAATTGATAAATAATTGAAAACAATTGAAAATAATTGAAAATAATTGAAAACAATTGAAAACAATTGAAAATAATTGAAAATAATTGAAAACAATAGATAAATAATTGAAAACAATTGAAAATAATTGGAAATAATTGGAAATAATTGAAAATAATTGAAAACAATTGAAAATAATTGAAAATAATTGAAAACAATTGAAAATAATTGAAAATAATTGATAAATAATTGAAAACAATTGAAAATAATTGAAAATAATTGAAAACAATTGAAAACAATTGAAAATAATTGAAAATAATTGATAAATAATTGAAAATAATTCAAAATAATTGAAAATAATTAAAAACAATTGAAAATAATTGAAAATAATTGAAAATAATTGAAAATAATTGAAAATAATTGATAAATAATTGAAACCAATTGAAAACAATTGAAAACAATTGAAAATAATTGAAAATAATTGAAAATAATTGAAAATAATTGAAAACAATTGAAAATAATTGAAAATAATTGAAAATAATTGATAAATAATTGAAAACAATTGAAAATAATTGATAAATAATTGAAAACAATTGAAAATAATTGAAGATAATTGAAAACAATTGAAAATAATTGAAAATAATTGAAAATAATTGAAAATAATTGAAAATAATTGAAAATAATAGATAAATAATTGAAAACAATTGAAAATAATTGGAAATAATTGAAAATAATTGAAAACAATTGAAAATAATTGAAAATAATTGAAAACAATTGATAAATAATTGAAAACAATTGAAAATAATTGAAAATAATTGAAAATAATTGATAAATAATTGAAAACAATTGAAAATAATTGATAAATAATTGAAAACAATTGAAAATAATTGAAAATAATTGAAAACAATTGAAAATAATTGAAAATAATTGATAAATAATTGAAAATAATTCAAAATAATTGAAAATAATTAAAAACAATTGAAAATAATTGAAAATAATTGAAAATAATTGAAAACAATAGATAAATAATTGAAAATAATTGAAAATAATTGAAAACAATTGATAAATAATTGAAAACAATTGAAAATAATAGAAAATAATTGATAAATAATTGAAAACAATTGAAAACAATTGAAAATAATTGAAAATAATTGAAAATAATTGATAAATAATTGAAAACAATTGAAAATAATTGATAAATAATTGAAAACAATTGAAAATAATTGAAAATAATTGAAAACAATTGAAAACAATTGAAAATAATTGAAAATAATTGATAAATAATTGAAAACAATTGAAAATAATTGAAAATAATTGAAAACAATTGAAAACAATTGAAAATAATTGAAAATAATTGAAAACAATAGATAAATAATTGAAAACAATTGAAAATAATTGGAAATAATTGGAAATAATTGAAAATAATTGAAAACAATTGAAAATAATTGAAAATAATTGAAAACAATTGATAAATAATTGAAAACAATTGAAAATAATTGAAAATAATTGAAAATAATTGAAAACAATTGAAAATAATTGAAAATAATTGAAAATAATTGATAAATAATTGAAAACAATTGAAAATAATTGATAAATAATTGAAAACAATTGAAAATAATTGAAAATAATTGAAAACAATTGAAAATAATTGAAAATAATTGATAAATAATTGAAAATAATTCAAAATAATTGAAAATAATTAAAAACAATTGAAAATAATTGAAAATAATTGAAAATAATTGAAAATAATTGAAAATAATTGATAAATAATTGAAACCAATTGAAAACAATTGATAAATAATTGAAAACAATTGAAAATAATTGAAAATAATTGAAAATAATTGAAAATAATTGAAAACAATTGAAAATAATTGAAAATAATTGATAAATAATTGAAAACAATTGAAAATAATTGAAAATAATTGAAAACAATTGAAAACAATTGAAAACAATTGAAAATAATTGAAAATAATTGAAAATAATTGAAAACAATAGATAAATAATTGAAAACAATTGAAAATAATTGGAAATAATTGAAAATAATTGAAAATAATTGATAAATAATTGAAAATAATTCAAAATAATTGAAAATAATTAAAAACAATTGAAAATAATTGAAAATAATTGAAAATAATTGAAAATAATTGAAAATAATTGATAAATAATTGAAAACAATTGAAAACAATTGAAAATAATTGAAAATAATTGAAAACAATTGATAAATAATTGAAAACAATTGAAAATAATTGAAAATAATTGAAAATAATTGAAAATAATTGAAAATAATTGAAAATAATTGATAAATAATTGAAAACAATTGAAAATAATTGAAAATAATTGAAAACAATTGAAAAAAATTGAAAACAATTGAAAATAATTGAAAATAATTGAAAACAATAGATAAATAATTGAAATCAATTGAAAATAATTGGAAATAATTGAAAATAATTGAAAATAATTGAAAATAATTAAAAACAATTGAAAATAATTGAAAATAATTGAAAATAATTGAAAATAATTGAAAACAATTGAAAATAATTGATAAATAATTGAAACCAATTGAAAACAATTGAAAATACTTAATAAATAATTGAAAACATTTGAAAATAATTGAAAATAATTAAAACAATTGAAAATAATTAAAAATAATTGATAAATAATTGAAAACAATTAAAAATAATTGATAAATAATTGAAAACAATTGAAAATAATTGAAAATAATTTAAAACAATTGATAAATAATTGAAAACAATTGAAAATAATTGAAAATAATTGAAAATAATTGAAAATAATTGAAAACAATTGAAAACAATTGAAAACAATTGAAAATAATTATAAATTATTGAAAATAATTGAAAATAATTGATAAATAATTGATAAATAATTAATAAATAATTGATAAATAATTGAAAACAATTGAAAATAATTGAAAATAATTGAAAACAATTGAAAACAATTGAAAATAATTGAAAATAATTGATAAATAATTGAAAACAATTGAAAATAATTGAAAATAATTGATAAATAATTTAAAACAATTGAAAATAATTGAAAATAATTGATAAATAATTGAAATCAATTGAAAATAATTGAAAATAATTGAAAACAATTGAAAACAATTGAAAACAATTGAAAATAATTGAAAATAATTGAAAATAATTGAAAATAATTGAAAATAATTGAAAATAATTGAAAACAATAGATAAATAATTGAAAACAATTGAAAATAATTGGAAATAATTGGAAATAATTGAAAATAATTTAAAACAATTGAAAATAATTGATAAATAATTGAAACCAATTGAAAACAATTGATAAATAATTGAAAACAATTGAAAATAGTTGAAAATAATTGAAAATAATTGAAAATAATTGAAAACAATTGAAAATAATTGAAAATAATTGAAAATAATTGATAAATAATTGAAAACAATTGAAAATAATTGAAAACAATTGAAAATAATTGAAAACAATTGAAAATAAGTGAAAATAATTGAAAATAATTGATAAATAATTGAAAACTATTGAAAATAATTGATAAATAATTGAAAACAATTGAAAATAATTGAAAATAATTGAAAACAATTGAAAATAATTGAAAATAATTGATAAATAATTGAAAATAATTCAAAATAATTGAAAATAATTAAAAACAATTGAAAATAATTGAAAATAATTGAAAATAATTGAAAATAATTGAAAATAATTGAAAACAATAGATAAATAATTGAAAACAATTGAAAATAATTGGAAATAATTGAAAATAATTGAAAACAATTGAAAATAATTGAAAATAATTGATAAATAATTGAAAATAATTCAAAATAATTGAAAATAATTAAAAACAATTGAAAATAATTGAAAATAATTGAAAATAATTGAAAACAATTGAAAATAATTGAAAATAATTGAAAACAATTGATAAATAATTGAAAACAATTGAAAATAATTGGAAATAATTGAAAATAATTGATAAATAATTGAAAACAATTGAAAATAATTGATAAATAATTGAAAACAATTGAAAATAATTGAAAATAATTGAAAACAATTGAAAATAATTGAAAATAATTGATAAATAATTGAAAACAATTGAAAATAATTGAAAATAATTGAAAACAATTGAAAACAATTGAAAACAATTGAAAATAATTGAAAATAATTGAAAATAATTGAAAATAATTGAAAATAATTGAAAATAATTGAAAACAATAGATAAATAATTGAAAACAATTGAAAATAATTGAAAATAACTGAAAACAATTGAAAATAATTGAAAATAATTGAAAACAATTGATAAATAATTGAAAACAATTGAAAATAATTGAAAATAATTGAAAACAATTGAAAATAATTGAAAATAATTGAAAATAATTGATAAATAATTGAAAACAATTGAAAATAATTGATAAATAATTGAAAACAATTGAAAATAATTGAAGATAATTGAAAACAATTGAAAATAATTGAAAATAATTGAAAATAATTGAAAATAATTGAAAATAATTGAAAATAATAGATAAATAATTGAAAACAATTGAAAATAATTGGAAATAATTGAAAATAATTGAAAACAATTGAAAATAATTGAAAATAATTGAAAACAATTGATAAATAATTGAAAACAATTGAAAATAATTGAAAATAATTGAAAATAATTGATAAATAATTGAAAACAATTGAAAATAATTGATAAATAATTGAAAACAATTGAAAATAATTGAAAATAATTGAAAACAATTGAAAATAATTGAAAATAATTGATAAATAATTGAAAATAATTCAAAATAATTGAAAATAATTAAAAACAATTGAAAATAATTGAAAATAATTGAAAATAATTGAAAACAATAGATAAATAATTGAAAATAATTGAAAATAATTGAAAACAATTGATAAATAATTGAAAACAATTGAAAATAATAGAAAATAATTGATAAATAATTGAAAACAATTGAAAACAATTGAAAATAATTGAAAATAATTGAAAATAATTGATAAATAATTGAAAACAATTGAAAATAATTGATAAATAATTGAAAACAATTGAAAATAATTGAAAATAATTGAAAACAATTGAAAACAATTGAAAATAATTGAAAATAATTGATAAATAATTGAAAACAATTGAAAATAATTGAAAATAATTGAAAACAATTGAAAACAATTGAAAATAATTGAAAATAATTGAAAACAATAGATAAATAATTGAAAACAATTGAAAATAATTGGAAATAATTGGAAATAATTGAAAATAATTGAAAACAATTGAAAATAATTGAAAATAATTGAAAACAATTGATAAATAATTGAAAACAATTGAAAATAATTGAAAATAATTGAAAATAATTGAAAACAATTGAAAATAATTGAAAATAATTGAAAATAATTGATAAATAATTGAAAACAATTGAAAATAATTGATAAATAATTGAAAACAATTGAAAATAATTGAAAATAATTGAAAACAATTGAAAATAATTGAAAATAATTGATAAATAATTGAAAATAATTCAAAATAATTGAAAATAATTAAAAACAATTGAAAATAATTGAAAATAATTGAAAATAATTGAAAATAATTGAAAATAATTGATAAATAATTGAAACCAATTGAAAACAATTGATAAATAATTGAAAACAATTGAAAATAATTGAAAATAATTGAAAATAATTGAAAATAATTGAAAACAATTGAAAATAATTGAAAATAATTGATAAATAATTGAAAACAATTGAAAATAATTGAAAATAATTGAAAACAATTGAAAACAATTGAAAACAATTGAAAATAATTGAAAATAATTGAAAATAATTGAAAACAATAGATAAATAATTGAAAACAATTGAAAATAATTGGAAATAATTGAAAATAATTGAAAATAATTGATAAATAATTGAAAATAATTCAAAATAATTGAAAATAATTAAAAACAATTGAAAATAATTGAAAATAATTGAAAATAATTGAAAATAATTGAAAATAATTGATAAATAATTGAAAACAATTGAAAACAATTGAAAATAATTGAAAATAATTGAAAACAATTGATAAATAATTGAAAACAATTGAAAATAATTGAAAATAATTGAAAATAATTGAAAATAATTGAAAATAATTGAAAATAATTGATAAATAATTGAAAACAATTGAAAATAATTGAAAATAATTGAAAACAATTGAAAAAAATTGAAAACAATTGAAAATAATTGAAAATAATTGAAAACAATAGATAAATAATTGAAATCAATTGAAAATAATTGGAAATAATTGAAAATAATTGAAAATAATTGAAAATAATTAAAAACAATTGAAAATAATTGAAAATAATTGAAAATAATTGAAAATAATTGAAAACAATTGAAAATAATTGATAAATAATTGAAACCAATTGAAAACAATTGAAAATACTTAATAAATAATTGAAAACATTTGAAAATAATTGAAAATAATTAAAACAATTGAAAATAATTAAAAATAATTGATAAATAATTGAAAACAATTAAAAATAATTGATAAATAATTGAAAACAATTGAAAATAATTGAAAATAATTTAAAACAATTGATAAATAATTGAAAACAATTGAAAATAATTGAAAATAATTGAAAATAATTGAAAATAATTGAAAACAATTGAAAACAATTGAAAACAATTGAAAATAATTATAAATTATTGAAAATAATTGAAAATAATTGATAAATAATTGATAAATAATTAATAAATAATTGATAAATAATTGAAAACAATTGAAAATAATTGAAAATAATTGAAAACAATTGAAAACAATTGAAAATAATTGAAAATAATTGATAAATAATTGAAAACAATTGAAAATAATTGAAAATAATTGATAAATAATTTAAAACAATTGAAAATAATTGAAAATAATTGATAAATAATTGAAATCAATTGAAAATAATTGAAAATAATTGAAAACAATTGAAAACAATTGAAAACAATTGAAAATAATTGAAAATAATTGAAAATAATTGAAAATAATTGAAAATAATTGAAAATAATTGAAAACAATAGATAAATAATTGAAAACAATTGAAAATAATTGGAAATAATTGGAAATAATTGAAAATAATTTAAAACAATTGAAAATAATTGATAAATAATTGAAACCAATTGAAAACAATTGATAAATAATTGAAAACAATTGAAAATAGTTGAAAATAATTGAAAATAATTGAAAATAATTGAAAACAATTGAAAATAATTGAAAATAATTGAAAATAATTGATAAATAATTGAAAACAATTGAAAATAATTGAAAACAATTGAAAATAATTGAAAACAATTGAAAATAAGTGAAAATAATTGAAAATAATTGATAAATAATTGAAAACTATTGAAAATAATTGATAAATAATTGAAAACAATTGAAAATAATTGAAAATAATTGAAAACAATTGAAAATAATTGAAAATAATTGATAAATAATTGAAAATAATTCAAAATAATTGAAAATAATTAAAAACAATTGAAAATAATTGAAAATAATTGAAAATAATTGAAAATAATTGAAAATAATTGAAAACAATAGATAAATAATTGAAAACAATTGAAAATAATTGGAAATAATTGAAAATAATTGAAAACAATTGAAAATAATTGAAAATAATTGATAAATAATTGAAAATAATTCAAAATAATTGAAAATAATTAAAAACAATTGAAAATAATTGAAAATAATTGAAAATAATTGAAAACAATTGAAAATAATTGAAAATAATTGAAAACAATTGATAAATAATTGAAAACAATTGAAAATAATTGGAAATAATTGAAAATAATTGATAAATAATTGAAAACAATTGAAAATAATTGATAAATAATTGAAAACAATTGAAAATAATTGAAAATAATTGAAAACAATTGAAAATAATTGAAAATAATTGATAAATAATTGAAAACAATTGAAAATAATTGAAAATAATTGAAAACAATTGAAAACAATTGAAAACAATTGAAAATAATTGAAAATAATTGAAAATAATTGAAAATAATTGAAAATAATTGAAAATAATTGAAAACAATAGATAAATAATTGAAAACAATTGAAAATAATTGAAAATAACTGAAAACAATTGAAAATAATTGAAAATAATTGAAAACAATTGATAAATAATTGAAAACAATTGAAAATAATTGAAAATAATTGAAAATAATTGAAAATAATTGAAAACAATTGATAAATAATTGAAAACAATTGAAAATAATTGATAAATAATTGAAAACAATTGAAAATAATTGAAAATAATTGAAAACAATTGAAAATAATTGAAAATAATTGATAAATAATTGAAAATAATTCAAAATAATTGAAAATAATTAAAAACAATTGAAAATAATTGAAAATAATTGAAAATAATTGAAAATAATTGAAAATAATTGATAAATAATTGAAACCAATTGAAAACAATTGATAAATAATTGAAAACAATTGAAAATAATTGAAAATAATTGAAAATAATTGAAAATAATTGAAAACAATTGAAAATAATTGAAAATAATTGAAAATAATTGATAAATAATTGAAAACAATTGAAAATAATTGATAAATAATTGAAAACAATTGAAAATAATTGAAGATAATTGAAAACAATTGAAAATAATTGAAAATAATTGATAAATAATTGAAAACAATTGAAAATAATTGAAAATAATTGAAAACAATTGAAAACAATTGAAAACAATTGAAAATAATTGAAAATAATTGAAAATAATTGAAAATAATAGATAAATAATTGAAAACAATTGAAAATAATTGGAAATAATTGAAAATAATTGAAAACAATTGAAAATAATTGAAAATAATTGAAAACAATTGATAAATAATTGAAAACAATTGAAAATAATTGAAAATAATTGAAAATAATTGATAAATAATTGAAAACAATTGAAAATAATTGATAAATAATTGAAAACAATTGAAAATAATTGAAAATAATTGAAAATAATTGAAAACAATTGAAAATAATTGAAAATAATTGATAAATAATTGAAAATAATTCAAAATAATTGAAAATAATTAAAAACAATTGAAAATAATTGAAAATAATTGAAAATAATTGAAAACAATATATAAATAATTGAAAACAATTGAAAATAATTGAAAATAATTGAAAACAATTGATAAATAATTGAAAACAATTGAAAATAATAGAAAATAATTGATAAATAATTGAAAACAATTGAAAACAATTGAAAATAATTGAAAATAATTGAAAATAATTGATAAATAATTGAAAACAATTGAAAATAATTGATAAATAATTGAAAACAATTGAAAATAATTGAAAATAATTGAAAACAATTGAAAACAATTGAAAATAATTGAAAATAATTGATAAATAATTGAAAACAATTGAAAATAATTGAAAATAATTGAAAACAATTGAAAACAATTGAAAATAATTGAAAATAATTGAAAACAATAGATAAATAATTGAAAACAATTGAAAATAATTGGAAATAATTGGAAATAATTGAAAATAATTGAAAACAATTGAAAATAATTGAAAATAATTGAAAACAATTGATAAATAATTGAAAACAATTGAAAATAATTGAAAATAATTGAAAATAATTGAAAACAATTGAAAATAATTGAAAATAATTGAAAATAATTGATAAATAATTGAAAACAATTGAAAATAATTGATAAATAATTGAAAACAATTGAAAATAATTGAAAATAATTGAAAACAATTGAAAATAATTGAAAATAATTGATAAATAATTGAAAATAATTCAAAATAATTGAAAATAATAAAAAACAATTGAAAATAATTGAAAATAATTGAAAATAATTGAAAATAATTGAAAATAATTGATAAATAATTGAAACCAATTGAAAACAATTGATAAATAATTGAAAACAATTGAAAATAATTGAAAATAATTGAAAATAATTGAAAATAATTGAAAACAATTGAAAATAATTGAAAATAATTGAAAATAATTGATAAATAATTGAAAACAATTGAAAATAATTGATAAATAATTGAAAACAATTGAAAATAATTGAAAATAATTGAAAACAATTGAAAATAATTGAAAATAATTGATAAATAATTGAAAACAATTGAAAATAATTGAAAATAATTGAAAATAATTGAAAATAATTGATAAATAATTGAAAATAATTCAAAATAATTGAAAATAATTAAAAACAATTGAAAATAATTGAAAATAATTGAAAATAATTGAAAATAATTGAAAATAATTGAAAATAATTGATAAATAATTGAAAACAATTGAAAACAATTGAAAATAATTGAAAATAATTGAAAACAATTGATAAATAATTGAAAACAATTGAAAATAATTGAAAATAATTGAAAATAATTGAAAATAATTGATAAATAATTGAAAACAATTGAAAATAATTGAAAATAATTGAAAACAATTGAAAACAATTGAAAACAATTGAAAATAATTGAAAATAATTGAAAACAATAGATAAATAATTGAAATCAATTGAAAATAATTGGAAATAATTGAAAATAATTGAAAATAATTGAAAATAATTAAAAACAATTGAAAATAATTGAAAATAATTGAAAATAATTGAAAATAATTGAAAACAATTGAAAATAATTGATAAATAATTGAAACCAATTGAAAACAATTGAAAATACTTAATAAATAATTGAAAACATTTGAAAATAATTGAAAATAATTAAAACAATTGAAAATAATTAAAAATAATTGATAAATAATTGAAAACAATTAAAAATAATTGATAAATAATTTAAAACAATTGAAAATAATTGAAAATAATTTAAAACAATTGATAAATAATTGAAAACAATTGAAAATAATTGAAAATAATTGAAAATAATTGAAAATAATTGAAAACAATTGAAAACAATTGAAAACAATTGAAAATAATTATAAATTATTGAAAATAATTGAAAATAATTGATAAATAATTGAAAACAATTGAAAATAATTGAAGATAATTGAAAACAATTGAAAATAATTGAAAATAATTGATAAATAATTGAAAACAATTGAAAATAATTGAAAATAATTGAAAACAATTGAAAACAATTGAAAACAATTGAAAATAATTGAAAATAATTGAAAATAATTGAAAATAATAGATAAATAATTGAAAACAATTGAAAATAATTGGAAATAATTGAAAATAATTGAAAACAATTGAAAATAATTGAAAATAATTGAAAACAATTGATAAATAATTGAAAACAATTGAAAATAATTGAAAATAATTGAAAATAATTGATAAATAATTGAAAACAATTGAAAATAATTGATAAATAATTGAAAACAATTGAAAATAATTGAAAATAATTGAAAACAATTGAAAATAATTGAAAATAATTGATAAATAATTGAAAATAATTCAAAATAATTGAAAATAATTAAAAACAATTGAAAATAATTGAAAATAATTGAAAATAATTGAAAACAATAGATAAATAATTGAAAACAATTGAAAATAATTGAAAATAATTGAAAACAATTGATAAATAATTGAAAACAATTGAAAATAATAGAAAATAATTGATAAATAATTGAAAACAATTGAAAACAATTGAAAATAATTGAAAATAATTGAAAATAATTGATAAATAATTGAAAACAATTGAAAATAATTGATAAATAATTGAAAACAATTGAAAATAATTGAAAATAATTGAAAACAATTGAAAACAATTGAAAATAATTGAAAATAATTGATAAATAATTGAAAACAATTGAAAATAATTGAAAATAATTGAAAACAATTGAAAACAATTGAAAATAATTGAAAATAATTGAAAACAATAGATAAATAATTGAAAACAATTGAAAATAATTGGAAATAATTGGAAATAATTGAAAATAATTGAAAACAATTGAAAATAATTGAAAATAATTGAAAACAATTGATAAATAATTGAAAACAATTGAAAATAATTGAAAATAATTGAAAATAATTGAAAACAATTGAAAATAATTGAAAATAATTGAAAATAATTGATAAATAATTGAAAACAATTGAAAATAATTGATAAATAATTGAAAACAATTGAAAATAATTGAAAATAATTGAAAACAATTGAAAATAATTGAAAATAATTGATAAATAATTGAAAATAATTCAAAATAATTGAAAATAATTAAAAACAATTGAAAATAATTGAAAATAATTGAAAATAATTGAAAATAATTGAAAATAATTGATAAATAATTGAAACCAATTGAAAACAATTGATAAATAATTGAAAACAATTGAAAATAATTGAAAATAATTGAAAATAATTGAAAATAATTGAAAACAATTGAAAATAATTGAAAATAATTGAAAATAATTGATAAATAATTGAAAACAATTGAAAATAATTGATAAATAATTGAAAACAATTGGAAATAATTGAAAATAATTGAAAACAATTGAAAATAATTGAAAATAATTGATAAATAATTGAAAACAATTGAAAATAATTGAAAATAATTGAAAACAATTGAAAACAATTGAAAACAATTGAAAATAATTGAAAATAATTGAAAATAATTGAAAACAATAGATAAATAATTGAAAACAATTGAAAATAATTGGAAATAATTGAAAATAATTGAAAATAATTGATAAATAATTGAAAATGATTCAAAATAATTGAAAATATTTAAAAACAATTGAAAATAATTGAAAATAATTGAAAATAATTGAAAATAATTGAAAATAATTGATAAATAATTGAAAACAATTGAAAACAATTGAAAATAATTGAAAATAATTGAAAACAATTGATAAATAATTGAAAACAATTGAAAATAATTGAAAATAATTGAAAATAATTGAAAATAATTGATAAATAATTGAAAACAATTGAAAATAATTGAAAATAATTGAAAACAATTGAAAACAATTGAAAACAATTGAAAACAATTGAAAATAATTGAAAATAATTGAAAACAATAGATAAATAATTGAAATCAATTGAAAATAATTGGAAATAATTGAAAATAATTGAAAATAATTGAAAATAATTAAAAACAATTGAAAATAATTGAAAATAATTGAAAATAATTGAAAATAATTGAAAACAATTGAAAATAATTGATAAATAATTGAAACCAATTGAAAACAATTGAAAATACTTAATAAATAATTGAAAACATTTGAAAATAATTGAAAATAATTAAAACAATTGAAAATAATTAAAAATAATTGATAAATAATTGAAAACAATTAAAAATAATTGATAAATAATTTAAAACAATTGAAAATAATTGAAAATAATTTAAAACAATTGATAAATAATTGAAAACAATTGAAAATAATTGAAAATAATTGAAAATAATTGAAAATAATTGAAAACAATTGAAAACAATTGAAAACAATTGAAAATAATTATAAATTATTGAAAATAATTGAAAATAATTGATAAATAATTGATAAATAATTAATAAATAATTGATAAATAATTGAAAACAATTGAAAATAATTGAAAATAATTGAAAACAATTGAAAACAATTGAAAATAATTGAAAATAATTGATAAATAATTGAAAACAATTGAAAATAATTGAAAATAATTGATAAATAATTGAAATCAATTGAAAATAATTGAAAATAATTGAAAACAATTGAAAACAATTGAAAACAATTGAAAATAATTGAAAATAATTGAAAATAATTGAAAACAATAGATAAATAATTGAAAACAATTGAAAATAATTGGAAATAATTGAAAATAATTGAAAACAATTGAAAATAATTGAAAACAATTGATAAATAATTGAAAACAATTGAAAATAATAGAAAATAATTGATAAATAATTGAAAACAATTGAAAACAATTGAAAATAATTGAAAATAATTGAAAACAATTGAAAATAATTGAAAATAATTGAAAATAATTGATAAATAATTGAAAACAATTGAAAATAATTGATAAATAATTGAAAACAATTGAAAATAATTGAAAATAATTGAAAACAATTGAAAATAATTGAAAATAATTGATAAATAATTGAAAACAATTGAAAATAATTGAAAATAATTGAAAACAATTGAAAACAATTGAAAACAATTGATAAATAATTGAAAACAATTGAAAATAATTGAAAACAATTGAAAACAATTGATAAATAATTGAAAACAATTGAAAATAATTGAAAATAATTGAAAACAATTGAAAATAATTGAAAATAATTGAAAATAATTGAAAACAATTGATAAATAATTGAAAACAATTGAAAATAATTGAAAAGAATTGAAAATAATTGAAAATAATTGAAAACAATTGAAAATAATAGAAAATAATTGATAAATAATTGAAAACAATTGAAAATAATTGAAAATAATTGAAAATAATTGATAAATAATTGAAAACAATTGAAAATAATTGAAAATAATTGAAAATAATTGATAAATAATTGAAAACAATTGAAAACAATTGATAAATAATTGAAAACAATTGAAAATAATTGAAAATAATTGAAAACAATTGAAAACAATTGAAAATAATTGAAAATAATTGAAAATAATTGAAAATAATTGAAAATAATTGAAAATAATTGATAAATAATTGACACCAATTGAAAACAATTGATAAATAATTGAAAACAATTGAAAATAATTGAAAATAATTGAAAATAATTGAAAATAATTGAAAACAATTGAAAATAATTGAAAATAATTGAAAATAATTGATAAATAATTGAAAACAATTGAAAATAATTGATAAATAATTGAAAACAATTGAAAATAATTGAAAATAATTGAAAACAATTGAAAATAATTGAAAATAATTGATAAATAATTGAAAACAATTGAAAATAATTGAAAATAATTGAAAACAATTGAAAACAATTGAAAACAATTGAAAATAATTGAAAATAATTGAAAATAATTGAAAACAATAGATAAATAATTGAAAACAATTGAAAATAATTGAAAATAATTGAAAATAATTGAAAATAATTGATAAATAATTGAAAACAATTGAAAATAATTGAAAATAATTGAAAACAATTGAAAACAATTGAAAACAATTGAAAATAATTGAAAATAATTGAAAACAATAGATAAATAATTGAAAACA
Organism: Andrena bucephala; assembly: GCA_947577245.1. Classification (NCBI taxonomy): domain Eukaryota; kingdom Metazoa; phylum Arthropoda; class Insecta; order Hymenoptera; family Andrenidae; genus Andrena; species Andrena bucephala. The sequence goes on from OX387717.1 coordinate 61,778,757, forward strand.
ATTGAAAATAATTGGAAATAATTGAAAATAATTGAAAATAATTGAAAATAATTAAAAACAATTGAAAATAATTGAAAATAATTGAAAATAATTGAAAATAATTGAAAACAATAGAAAATAATTGATAAATAATTGAAACCAATTGAAAACAATTGAAAAAACTTGATAAATAATTGAAAACAATTGAAAATAATTGAAAATAATTAAAACAATTGAAAATAATTAAAAATAATTGATAAATAATTGAAAACAATTAAAAATAATTGATAAATAATTTAAAACAATTGAAAATAATTGAAAATAATTTAAAACAATTGATAAATAATTGAAAACAATTGAAAATAATTGAAAATAATTGAAAATAATTGAAAATAATTGAAAACAATTGAAAACAATTGAAAACAATTGAAAACAATTGATAAATAATTGAAAACAATTGAAAATAATAGAAAATAATTGATAAATAATTGAAAACAATTGAAAATAATAGAAAATAATTGATAAATAATTGAAAACAATTGAAAACAATTGAAAATAATTGAAAATAATTGAAAATAATTGATAAATAATTGAAAACAATTGAAAATAATTGATAAATAATTGAAAACAATTGAAAATAATTGAAAATAATTGAAAACAATTGAAAACAATTGAAAATAATTGAAAATAATTGATAAATAATTGAAAACAATTGAAAATAATTGAAAATAATTGAAAACAATTGAAAACAATTGAAAATAATTGAAAATAATTGAAAACAATAGATAAATAATTGAAAACAATTGAAAATAATTGGAAATAATTGGAAATAATTGAAAATAATTGAAAACAATTGAAAATAATTGAAAATAATTGAAAACAATTGATAAATAATTGAAAACAATTGAAAATAATTGAAAATAATTGAAAATAATTGAAAACAATTGAAAATAATTGAAAATAATTGAAAATAATTGATAAATAATTGAAAACAATTGAAAATAATTGATAAATAATTGAAAACAATTGAAAATAATTGAAAATAATTGAAAACAATTGAAAATAATTGAAAATAATTGATAAATAATTGAAAATAATTCAAAATAATTGAAAATAATTAAAAACAATTGAAAATAATTGAAAATAATTGAAAATAATTGAAAATAATTGATAAATAATTGAAAACAATTGAAAATAATTGAAAATAATTGAAAATAATTGAAAACAATAGATAAATAATTGAAAACAATTGAAAATAATTGGAAATAATTGAAAATAATTGAAAATAATTGATAAATAATTGAAAATAATTCAAAATAATTGAAAATATTTAAAAACAATTGAAAATAATTGAAAATAATTGAAAATAATTGAAAATAATTGAAAATAATTGATAAATAATTGAAAACAATTGAAAACAATTGAAAATAATTGAAAATAATTGAAAACAATTGATAAATAATTGAAAACAATTGAAAATAATTGAAAATAATTGAAAATAATTGAAAATAATTGATAAATAATTGAAAACAATTGAAAATAATTGAAAATAATTGAAAACAATTGAAAACAATTGAAAACAATTGAAAATAATTGAAAATAATTGAAAACAATAGATAAATAATTGAAATCAATTGAAAATAATTGGAAATAATTGAAAATAATTGAAAATAATTGAAAATAATTAAAAACAATTGAAAATAATTGAAAATAATTGAAAATAATTGAAAATAATTGAAAACAATTGAAAATAATTGATAAATAATTGAAACCAATTGAAAACAATTGAAAATACTTAATAAATAATTGAAAACATTTGAAAATAATTGAAAATAATTAAAACAATTGAAAATAATTAAAAATAATTGATAAATAATTGAAAACAATTAAAAATAATTGATAAATAATTTAAAACAATTGAAAATAATTGAAAATAATTTAAAACAATTGATAAATAATTGAAAACAATTGAAAATAATTGAAAATAATTGAAAATAATTGAAAATAATTGAAAACAATTGAAAACAATTGAAAACAATTGAAAATAATTATAAATTATTGAAAATAATTGAAAATAATTGATAAATAATTGATAAATAATTAATAAATAATTGATAAATAATTGAAAACAATTGAAAATAATTGAAAATAATTGAAAACAATTGAAAACAATTGAAAATAATTGAAAATAATTGATAAATAATTGAAAACAATTGAAAATAATTGAAAATAATTGATAAATAATTTAAAACAATTGAAAATAATTGAAAATAATTGATAAATAATTGAAATCAATTGAAAATAATTGAAAATAATTGAAAACAATTGAAAACAATTGAAAACAATTGAAAATAATTGAAAATAATTGAAAATAATTGAAAACAATAGATAAATAATTGAAAACAATTGAAAATAATTGGAAATAATTGAAAATAATTGAAAACAATTGAAAATAATTGAAAACAATTGATAAATAATTGAAAACAATTGAAAATAATAGAAAATAATTGATAAATAATTGAAAACAATTGAAAACAATTGAAAATAATTGAAAATAATTGAAAATAATTGATAAATAATTGAAAACAATTGAAAATAATTGAAAATAATTGAAAACAATTGAAAACAATTGAAAATAATTGAAAATAATTGAAAATAATTGAAAATAATTGATAAATAATTGAAAACAATTGAAAACAATTGAAAATAATTGAAAATAATTGAAAACAATTGATAAATAATTGAAAACAATTGAAAATAATTGAAAATAATTGAAAATAATTGAAAATAATTGATAAATAATTGAAAACAATTGAAAATAATTGAAAATAATTGAAAACAATTGAAAACAATTGAAAACAATTGAAAATAATTGAAAATAATTGAAAACAATAGATAAATAATTGAAATCAATTGAAAATAATTGGAAATAATTGAAAATAATTGAAAATAATTGAAAATAATTAAAAACAATTGAAAATAATTGAAAATAATTGAAAATAATTGAAAATAATTGAAAACAATTGAAAATAATTGATAAATAATTGAAACCAATTGAAAACAATTGAAAATACTTAATAAATAATTGAAAACATTTGAAAATAATTGAAAATAATTAAAACAATTGAAAATAATTAAAAATAATTGATAAATAATTGAAATCAATTAAAAATAATTGATAAATAATTTAAAACAATTGAAAATAATTGAAAATAATTTAAAACAATTGATAAATAATTGAAAACAATTGAAAATAAATGAAAATAATTGAAAATAATTGAAAATAATTGAAAACAATTGAAAACAATTGAAAACAATTGAAAATAATTATAAATTATTGAAAATAATTGAAAATAATTGATAAATAATTGATAAATAATTAATAAATAATTGATAAATAATTGAAAACAATTGAAAATAATTGAAAATAATTGAAAATAATTGATAAATAATTGAAAACAATTGAAAATAATTGATAAATAATTGAAAACAATTGAAAATAATTGAAAATAATTGATAAATAATTTAAAACAATTGAAAATAATTGAAAATAATTGATAAATAATTGAAATCAATTGAAAATAATTGAAAATAATTGAAAACAATTGAAAACAATTGAAAATAATTGAAAATAATTGAAAACAATTGAAAATAATTGAAAATAATTGAAAATAATTGAAAACACTAGATAAATAATTGAAAACAATTGAAAATAATTGGAAATAATTGAAAATAATTGAAAACAATTGAAAATAATTGAAAACAATTGATAAATAATTGAAAACAATTGAAAATAATAGAAAATAATTGATAAATAATTGAAAACAATTGAAAACAATTGAAAATAATTGAAAATAATTGAAAATAATTGATAAATAATTGAAAACAATTGAAAATAATTGATAAATAATTGAAAACAATTGAAAATAATTGAAAATAATTGATAAATAATTTAAAACAATTGAAAATAATTGAAAATAATTGATAAATAATTGAAATCAATTGAAAATAATTGAAAATAATTGAAAACAATTGAAAACAATTGAAAATAATTGAAAATAATTGAAAACAATTGAAAATAATTGAAAATAATTGAAAATAATTGAAAACACTAGATAAATAATTGAAAACAATTGAAAATAATTGGAAATAATTGAAAATAATTGAAAACAATTGAAAATAATTGAAAACAATTGATAAATAATTGAAAACAATTGAAAATAATAGAAAATAATTGATAAATAATTGAAAACAATTGAAAACAATTGAAAATAATTGAAAATAATTGAAAATAATTGATAAATAATTGAAAACAATTGAAAATAATTGATAAATAATTGAAAACAATTGAAAATAATTGAAAATAATTGAAAACAATTGAAAATAATTGAAAATAATTGATAAATAATTGAAAACAATTGAAAATAATTGAAAATAATTGAAAACAATTGAAAACAATTGAAAATAATTGAAAATAATTGAAAACAATAGATAAATAATTGAAAACAATTGAAAATAATTGGAAATAATTGGAAATAATTGAAAATAATTGAAAACAATTGAAAATAATTGAAAATAATTGAAAACAATTGATAAATAATTGAAAACAATTGAAAATAATTGAAAATAATTGAAAATAATTGAAAACAATTGAAAATAATTGAAAATAATTGAAAATAATTGATAAATAATTGAAAACAATTGAAAATAATTGATAAATAATTGAAAACAATTGAAAATAATTGAAAATAATTGAAAACAATTGATAAATAATTGAAATCAATTGAAAATAATTGGAAATAATTGAAAATAATTGAAAATAATTGAAAATAATTAAAAACAATTGAAAATAATTGAAAATAATTGAAAATAATTGAAAATAATTGAAAACAATTGAAAATAATTGATAAATAATTGAAACCAATTGAAAACAATTGAAAATACTTAATAAATAATTGAAAACATTTGAAAATAATTGAAAATAATTAAAACAATTGAAAATAATTAAAAATAATTGATAAATAATTGAAAACAATTAAAAATAATTGATAAATAATTTAAAACAATTGAAAATAATTGAAAATAATTTAAAACAATTGATAAATAATTGAAAACAATTGAAAATAATTGAAAATAATTGAAAATAATTGAAAATAATTGAAAACAATTGAAAACAATTGAAAACAATTGAAAATAATTATAAATTATTGAAAATAATTGAAAATAATTGATAAATAATTGATAAATAATTAATAAATAATTGATAAATAATTGAAAACAATTGAAAATAATTGAAAATAATTGAAAACAATTGAAAACAATTGAAAATAATTGAAAATAATTGATAAATAATTGAAAACAATTGAAAATAATTGAAAATAATTGATAAATAATTTAAAACAATTGAAAATAATTGAAAATAATTGATAAATAATTGAAATCAATTGAAAATAATTGAAAATAATTGAAAACAATTGAAAACAATTGAAAACAATTGAAAATAATTGAAAATAATTGAAAATAATTGAAAACAATAGATAAATAATTGAAAACAATTGAAAATAATTGGAAATAATTGAAAATAATTGAAAATAATTGAAAATAATTGAAAATAATTGAAAACAATTGAAAATAATTGAAAATAATTGAAAATAATTGATAAATAATTGAAAACAATTGAAAATAATTGATAAATAATTGAAAACAATTGAAAATAATTGAAAATAATTGAAAACAATTGAAAATAATTGAAAATAATTGATAAATAATTGAAAACAATTGAAAATAATTGAAAATAATTGAAAACAATTGAAAACAATTGAAAACAATTGAAAATAATTGAAAATAATTGAAAATAATTGAAAACAATAGATAAATAATTGAAAACAATTGAAAATAATTGAAAATAATTGAAAATAATTGAAAATAATTGATAAATAATTGAAAACAATTGAAAATAATTGAAAATAATTGAAAACAATTGAAAACAATTGAAAACAATTGAAAATAATTGAAAATAATTGAAAACAATAGATAAATAATTGAAAACAATTGAAAATAATTGGAAATAATTGAAAATAATTGAAAATAATTGAAAATAATTAAAAACAATTGAAAATAATTGAAAATAATTGAAAATAATTGAAAATAATTGAAAACAATAGAAAATAATTGATAAATAATTGAAACCAATTGAAAACAATTGAAAAAACTTGATAAATAATTGAAAACAATTGAAAATAATTGAAAATAATTAAAACAATTGAAAATAATTAAAAATAATTGATAAATAATTGAAAACAATTAAAAATAATTGATAAATAATTTAAAACAATTGAAAATAATTGAAAATAATTTAAAACAATTGATAAATAATTGAAAACAATTGAAAATAATTGAAAATAATTGAAAATAATTGAAAATAATTGAAAACAATTGAAAACAATTGAAAACAATTGAAAACAATTGATAAATAATTGAAAACAATTGAAAATAATAGAAAATAATTGATAAATAATTGAAAACAATTGAAAATAATAGAAAATAATTGATAAATAATTGAAAACAATTGAAAACAATTGAAAATAATTGAAAATAATTGAAAATAATTGATAAATAATTGAAAACAATTGAAAATAATTGGAAATAATTGAAAATAATTGAAAACAATTGAAAATAATTGAAAACAATTGATAAATAATTGAAAACAATTGAAAATAATAGAAAATAATTGATAAATAATTGAAAACAATTGAAAACAATTGAAAATAATTGAAAATAATTGAAAATAATTGATAAATAATTGAAAACAATTGAAAATAATTGATAAATAATTGAAAACAATTGAAAATAATTGAAAATAATTGAAAACAATTGAAAATAATTGAAAATAATTGATAAATAATTGAAAACAATTGAAAATAATTGAAAATAATTGAAAACAATTGAAAACAATTGAAAATAATTGAAAATAATTGAAAACAATAGATAAATAATTGAAAACAATTGAAAATAATTGGAAATAATTGGAAATAATTGAAAATAATTGAAAACAATTGAAAATAATTGAAAATAATTGAAAACAATTGATAAATAATTGAAAACAATTGAAAATAATTGAAAATAATTGAAAATAATTGAAAACAATTGAAAATAATTGAAAATAATTGAAAATAATTGATAAATAATTGAAAACAATTGAAAATAATTGATAAATAATTGAAAACAATTGAAAATAATTGAAAATAATTGAAAACAATTGATAAATAATTGAAATCAATTGAAAATAATTGGAAATAATTGAAAATAATTGAAAATAATTGAAAATAATTAAAAACAATTGAAAATAATTGAAAATAATTGAAAATAATTGAAAATAATTGAAAACAATTGAAAATAATTGATAAATAATTGAAACCAATTGAAAACAATTGAAAATACTTAATAAATAATTGAAAACATTTGAAAATAATTGAAAATAATTAAAACAATTGAAAATAATTAAAAATAATTGATAAATAATTGAAAACAATTAAAAATAATTGATAAATAATTTAAAACAATTGAAAATAATTGAAAATAATTTAAAACAATTGATAAATAATTGAAAACAATTGAAAATAATTGAAAATAATTGAAAATAATTGAAAATAATTGAAAACAATTGAAAACAATTGAAAACAATTGAAAATAATTATAAATTATTGAAAATAATTGAAAATAATTGATAAATAATTGATAAATAATTAATAAATAATTGATAAATAATTGAAAACAATTGAAAATAATTGAAAATAATTGAAAACAATTGAAAACAATTGAAAATAATTGAAAATAATTGATAAATAATTGAAAACAATTGAAAATAATTGAAAATAATTGATAAATAATTTAAAACAATTGAAAATAATTGAAAATAATTGATAAATAATTGAAATCAATTGAAAATAATTGAAAATAATTGAAAACAATTGAAAACAATTGAAAACAATTGAAAATAATTGAAAATAATTGAAAATAATTGAAAACAATAGATAAATAATTGAAAACAATTGAAAATAATTGGAAATAATTGAAAATAATTGAAAATAATTGAAAATAATTGAAAATAATTGAAAACAATTGAAAATAATTGAAAATAATTGAAAATAATTGATAAATAATTGAAAACAATTGAAAATAATTGATAAATAATTGAAAACAATTGAAAATAATTGAAAATAATTGAAAACAATTGAAAATAATTGAAAATAATTGATAAATAATTGAAAACAATTGAAAATAATTGAAAATAATTGAAAACAATTGAAAACAATTGAAAACAATTGAAAATAATTGAAAATAATTGAAAATAATTGAAAACAATAGATAAATAATTGAAAACAATTGAAAATAATTGAAAATAATTGAAAATAATTGAAAATAATTGATAAATAATTGAAAACAATTGAAAATAATTGAAAATAATTGAAAACAATTGAAAACAATTGAAAACAATTGAAAATAATTGAAAATAATTGAAAACAATAGATAAATAATTGAAAACAATTGAAAATAATTGGAAATAATTGAAAATAATTGAAAATAATTGAAAATAATTAAAAACAATTGAAAATAATTGAAAATAATTGAAAATAATTGAAAATAATTGAAAACAATAGAAAATAATTGATAAATAATTGAAACCAATTGAAAACAATTGAAAAAACTTGATAAATAATTGAAAACAATTGAAAATAATTGAAAATAATTAAAACAATTGAAAATAATTAAAAATAATTGATAAATAATTGAAAACAATTAAAAATAATTGATAAATAATTTAAAACAATTGAAAATAATTGAAAATAATTTAAAACAATTGATAAATAATTGAAAACAATTGAAAATAATTGAAAATAATTGAAAATAATTGAAAATAATTGAAAACAATTGAAAACAATTGAAAACAATTGAAAACAATTGATAAATAATTGAAAACAATTGAAAATAATAGAAAATAATTGATAAATAATTGAAAACAATTGAAAATAATAGAAAATAATTGATAAATAATTGAAAACAATTGAAAACAATTGAAAATAATTGAAAATAATTGAAAATAATTGATAAATAATTGAAAACAATTGAAAATAATTGATAAATAATTGAAAACAATTGAAAATAATTGAAAATAATTGAAAACAATTGAAAACAATTGAAAATAATTGAAAATAATTGATAAATAATTGAAAACAATTGAAAATAATTGAAAATAATTGAAAACAATTGAAAACAATTGAAAATAATTGAAAATAATTGAAAACAATAGATAAATAATTGAAAACAATTGAAAATAATTGGAAATAATTGGAAATAATTGAAAATAATTGAAAACAATTGAAAATAATTGAAAATAATTGAAAACAATTGATAAATAATTGAAAACAATTGAAAATAATTGAAAATAATTGAAAATAATTGAAAACAATTGAAAATAATTGAAAATAATTGAAAATAATTGATAAATAATTGAAAATAATTCAAAATAATTGAAAATATTTAAAAACAATTGAAAATAATTGAAAATAATTGAAAATAATTGAAAATAATTGATAAATAATTGAAAACAATTGAAAATAATTGAAAATAATTGAAAATAATTGAAAACAATAGATAAATAATTGAAAACAATTGAAAATAATTGGAAATAATTGAAAATAATTGAAAATAATTGATAAATAATTGAAAATAATTCAAAATAATTGAAAATATTTAAAAACAATTGAAAATAATTGAAAATAATTGAAAATAATTGAAAATAATTGAAAATAATTGATAAATAATTGAAAACAATTGAAAACAATTGAAAATAATTGAAAATAATTGAAAACAATTGATAAATAATTGAAAACAATTGAAAATAATTGAAAATAATTGAAAATAATTGAAAATAATTGATAAATAATTGAAAACAATTGAAAATAATTGAAAATAATTGAAAACAATTGAAAACAATTGAAAACAATTGAAAATAATTGAAAATAATTGAAAACAATAGATAAATAATTGAAATCAATTGAAAATAATTGGAAATAATTGAAAATAATTGAAAATAATTGAAAATAATTAAAAACAATTGAAAATAATTGAAAATAATTGAAAATAATTGAAAATAATTGAAAACAATTGAAAATAATTGATAAATAATTGAAACCAATTGAAAACAATTGAAAATACTTAATAAATAATTGAAAACATTTGAAAATAATTGAAAATAATTAAAACAATTGAAAATAATTAAAAATAATTGATAAATAATTGAAAACAATTAAAAATAATTGATAAATAATTTAAAACAATTGAAAATAATTGAAAATAATTTAAAACAATTGATAAATAATTGAAAACAATTGAAAATAATTGAAAATAATTGAAAATAATTGAAAATAATTGAAAACAATTGAAAACAATTGAAAACAATTGAAAATAATTATAAATTATTGAAAATAATTGAAAATAATTGATAAATAATTGATAAATAATTAATAAATAATTGATAAATAATTGAAAACAATTGAAAATAATTGAAAATAATTGAAAACAATTGAAAACAATTGAAAATAATTGAAAATAATTGATAAATAATTGAAAACAATTGAAAATAATTGAAAATAATTGATAAATAATTTAAAACAATTGAAAATAATTGAAAATAATTGATAAATAATTGAAATCAATTGAAAATAATTGAAAATAATTGAAAACAATTGAAAACAATTGAAAACAATTGAAAATAATTGAAAATAATTGAAAATAATTGAAAACAATAGATAAATAATTGAAAACAATTGAAAATAATTGGAAATAATTGAAAATAATTGAAAACAATTGAAAATAATTGAAAACAATTGATAAATAATTGAAAACAATTGAAAATAATAGAAAATAATTGATAAATAATTGAAAACAATTGAAAACAATTGAAAATAATTGAAAATAATTGAAAATAATTGATAAATAATTGAAAACAATTGAAAATAATTGAAAATAATTGAAAACAATTGAAAACAATTGAAAATAATTGAAAATAATTGAAAATAATTGAAAATAATTGATAAATAATTGAAAACAATTGAAAACAATTGAAAATAATTGAAAATAATTGAAAACAATTGATAAATAATTGAAAACAATTGAAAATAATTGAAAATAATTGAAAATAATTGAAAATAATTGATAAATAATTGAAAACAATTGAAAATAATTGAAAATAATTGAAAACAATTGAAAACAATTGAAAACAATTGAAAATAATTGAAAATAATTGAAAACAATAGATAAATAATTGAAATCAATTGAAAATAATTGGAAATAATTGAAAATAATTGAAAATAATTGAAAATAATTAAAAACAATTGAAAATAATTGAAAATAATTGAAAATAATTGAAAATAATTGAAAACAATTGAAAATAATTGATAAATAATTGAAACCAATTGAAAACAATTGAAAATACTTAATAAATAATTGAAAACATTTGAAAATAATTGAAAATAATTAAAACAATTGAAAATAATTAAAAATAATTGATAAATAATTGAAATCAATTAAAAATAATTGATAAATAATTTAAAACAATTGAAAATAATTGAAAATAATTTAAAACAATTGATAAATAATTGAAAACAATTGAAAATAAATGAAAATAATTGAAAATAATTGAAAATAATTGAAAACAATTGAAAACAATTGAAAACAATTGAAAATAATTATAAATTATTGAAAATAATTGAAAATAATTGATAAATAATTGATAAATAATTAATAAATAATTGATAAATAATTGAAAACAATTGAAAATAATTGAAAATAATTGAAAATAATTGATAAATAATTGAAAACAATTGAAAATAATTGATAAATAATTGAAAACAATTGAAAATAATTGAAAATAATTGATAAATAATTTAAAACAATTGAAAATAATTGAAAATAATTGATAAATAATTGAAATCAATTGAAAATAATTGAAAATAATTGAAAACAATTGAAAACAATTGAAAATAATTGAAAATAATTGAAAACAATTGAAAATAATTGAAAATAATTGAAAATAATTGAAAACACTAGATAAATAATTGAAAACAATTGAAAATAATTGGAAATAATTGAAAATAATTGAAAACAATTGAAAATAATTGAAAACAATTGATAAATAATTGAAAACAATTGAAAATAATAGAAAATAATTGATAAATAATTGAAAACAATTGAAAACAATTGAAAATAATTGAAAATAATTGAAAATAATTGATAAATAATTGAAAACAATTGAAAATAATTGATAAATAATTGAAAACAATTGAAAATAATTGAAAATAATTGAAAACAATTGAAAATAATTGAAAATAATTGATAAATAATTGAAAACAATTGAAAATAATTGAAAATAATTGAAAACAATTGAAAACAATTGAAAATAATTGAAAATAATTGAAAACAATAGATAAATAATTGAAAACAATTGAAAATAATTGGAAATAATTGGAAATAATTGAAAATAATTGAAAACAATTGAAAATAATTGAAAATAATTGAAAACAATTGATAAATAATTGAAAACAATTGAAAATAATTGAAAATAATTGAAAATAATTGAAAACAATTGAAAATAATTGAAAATAATTGAAAATAATTGATAAATAATTGAAAACAATTGAAAATAATTGATAAATAATTGAAAACAATTGAAAATAATTGAAAATAATTGAAAACAATTGAAAATAATTGAAAATAATTGATAAATAATTGAAAATAATTCAAAATAATTGAAAATAATTAAAAACAATTGAAAATAATTGAAAATAATTGAAAATAATTGAAAATAATTGAAAATAATTGATAAATAATTGAAACCAATTGAAAACAATTGATAAATAATTGAAAACAATTGAAAATAATTGAAAATAATTGAAAATAATTGAAAATAATTGAAAACAATTGAAAATAATTGAAAATAATTGAAAATAATTGATAAATAATTGAAAACAATTGAAAATAATTGATAAATAATTGAAAACAATTGAAAATAATTGAAAATAATTGAAAACAATTGAAAATAATTGAAAATAATTGATAAATAATTGAAAACAATTGAAAATAATTGAAAATAATTGAAAACAATTGAAAACAATTGAAAACAATTGAAAATAATTGAAAATAATTGAAAATAATTGAAAACAATAGATAAATAATTGAAAACAATTGAAAATAATTGGAAATAATTGAAAATAATTGAAAATAATTGATAAATAATTGAAAATGATTCAAAATAATTGAAAATAATTAAAAACAATTGAAAATAATTGAAAATAATTGAAAATAATTGAAAATAATTGAAAATAATTGATAAATAATTGAAAACAATTGAAAACAATTGAAAATAATTGAAAATAATTGAAAACAATTGATAAATAATTGAAAACAATTGAAAATAATTGAAAATAATTGAAAATAATTGAAAATTATTGAAAATAATTGATAAATAATTGAAAACAATTGAAAATAATTGAAAATAATTGAAAACAATTGAAAACAATTGAAAACAATTGAAAATAATTGAAAATAATTGAAAACAATAGATAAATAATTGAAATCAATTGAAAATAATTGGAAATAATTGAAAATAATTGAAAATAATTGAAAATAATTAAAAACAATTGAAAATAATTGAAAATAATTGAAAATAATTGAAAATAATTGAAAACAATTGAAAATAATTGATAAATAATTGAAACCAATTGAAAACAATTGAAAATACTTAATAAATAATTGAAAACATTTGAAAATAATTGAAAATAATTAAAACAATTGAAAATAATTAAAAATAATTGATAAATAATTGAAAACAATTAAAAATAATTGATAAATAATTTAAAACAATTGAAAATAATTGAAAATAATTTAAAACAATTGATAAATAATTGAAAACAATTGGAAATAATTGAAAATAATTGAAAATAATTGAAAATAATTGAAAACAATTGAAAACAATTGAAAACAGTTGAAAATAATTATAAATTATTGAAAATAATTGAAAATAATTGATAAATAATTGATAAATAATTAATAAATAATTGATAAATAATTGAAAACAATTGAAAATAATTGAAAATAATTGAAAACAATTGAAAACAATTGAAAATAATTGAAAATAATTGATAAATAATTGAAAACAATTGAAAATAATTGAAAATAATTGAAAACAATTGAAAACAATTGAAAATAATTGAAAATAATTGAAAACAATAGATAAATAATTGAAAACAATTGGAAATAATTGAAAATAATTGAAAACAATTGAAAATAATTGAAAATAATTGAAAACAATTGATAAATAATTGAAAACAATTGAAAATAATTGAAAATAATTGGAAATAACTGAAAATAATTGAAAACAATTGAAAATAATTGAAAATAATTGATAAATAATTGAAAACAATTGAAAATAATTGATAAATAATTGAAAACAATTGAAAATAATTGAAAATAATTGAAAACAATTGAAAATAATTGAAAATAATTTATAAATAATTGAAAACAATTGAAAATAATTGAAAATAATTGAAAACAATTGAAAACAATTGAAAACAATTGAAAATAATTGAAAATAATTGAAAACAATAGATAAATAATTGAAAACAATTGAAAATAATTGGAAATAATTGATAATAATTGAAAATAATTGAAAATAATTGAAAATAATTATACATAATTGAAAACAATTGAAACAATTGAAAATAATTGAAAATAATTGAAAACAATTGAAAATAATTGAAAATAATTGAAAATAATTGAAAATAATTGATAAATAATTGAAAACAATTGAAAATAATTGATAAATAATTGAAAACAATTAAAAATAATTGAAAATAATTGAAAACAATTGAAAACAATTGAAAATAATTGAAAATAATTGAAAATAATTGAAAATAATTGAAAATAATTGATAAATAATTGAAACCAATTGAAAACAATTGATAAATAATTGAAAACAATTGAAAATAATTGAAAGTAATTGAAAATAATTGAAAATAATTGAAAACAATTGAAAATAATTGAAAATAATTGAAAATAATTGATAAATAATTGAAAACAATTGAAAATAATTGATAAATAATTGAAAACAATTGAAAATAATTGAAAATAATTGAAAACAATTGAAAATAATTGAAAATAATTGATAAATAATTGAAAACAATTGAAAATAATTGAAAATAATTGAAAACAATTGAAAACAATTGAAAACAATTGAAAATAATTGAAAATAATTGAAAATAATTGAAAACAATAGATAAATAATTGAAAACAATTGAAAATAATTGAAAATAATTGAAAATAATTGAAAATAATTGATAAATAATTGAAAACAATTGAAAATAATTGAAAATAATTGAAAACAATTGAAAACAATTGAAAACAATTGAAAATAATTGAAAATAATTGAAAACAATAGATAAATAATTGAAAACAATTGAAAATAATTGGAAATAATTGAAAATAATTGAAAATAATTGAAAATAATTAAAAACAATTGAAAATAATTGAAAATAATTGAAAATAATTGAAAATAATTGAAAACAATTGAAAATAATTGATAAATAATTGAAACCAATTGAAAACAATTGAAAAAACTTGATAAATAATTGAAAACAATTGAAAATAATTGAAAATAATTAAAACAATTGAAAATAATTAAAAATAATTGATAAATAATTGAAAACAATTAAAAATAATTGATAAATAATTTAAAACAATTGAAAATAATTGAAAATAATTTAAAACAATTGATAAATAATTGAAAACAATTGAAAATAATTGAAAATAATTGAAAATAATTGAAAATAATTGAAAACAATTGAAAACAATTGAAAACAATTGAAAACAATTGAAAACAATTGAAAACAATTGATAAATAATTGAAAACAATTGAAAATAATAGAAAATAATTGATAAATAATTGAAAACAATTGAAAATAATAGAAAATAATTGATAAATAATTGAAAACAATTGAAAATAATAGAAAATAATTGATAAATAATTGAAAACAATTGAAAACAATTGAAAATAATTGAAAATAATTGAAAATAATTGATAAATAATTGAAAACAATTGAAAATAATTGATAAATAATTGAAAACAATTGAAAATAATTGAAAATAATTGAAAACAATTGAAAACAATTGAAAATAATTGAAAATAATTGATAAATAATTGAAAACAATTGAAAATAATTGAAAATAATTGAAAACAATTGAAAACAATTGAAAATAATTCAAAATAATTGAAAACAATAGATAAATAATTGAAAACAATTGAAAATAATTGGAAATAATTGGAAATAATTGAAAATAATTGAAAACAATTGAAAATAATTGAAAATAATTGAAAACAATTGATAAATAATTGAAAACAATTGAAAATAATTGAAAATAATTGAAAATAATTGAAAACAATTGAAAATAATTGAAAATAATTGAAAATAATTGATAAATAATTGAAAACAATTGAAAATAATTGATAAATAATTGAAAACAATTGAAAATAATTGAAAATAATTGAAAACAAATGAAAATAATTGAAAATAATTGATAAATAATTGAAAATAATTCAAAATAATTGAAAATAATTAAAAACAATTGAAAATAATTGAAAATAATTGAAAATAATTGAAAATAATTGAAAATAATTGATAAATAATTGAAACCAATTGAAAACAATTGATAAATAATTGAAAACAATTGAAAATAATTGAAAATAATTGGAAATAACTGAAAATAATTGAAAACAATTGAAAATAATTGAAAATAATTGAAAATAATTGATAAATAATTGAAAACAATTGAAAATAATTGATAAATAATTGAAAACAATTGAAAATAATTGAAAATAATTGAAAACAATTGAAAATAATTGAAAATAATTTATAAATAATTGAAAACAATTGAAAATAATTGAAAATAATTGAAAACAATTGAAAACAATTGAAAACAATTGAAAATAATTGAAAATAATTGAAAACAATAGATAAATAATTGAAAACAATTGAAAATAATTGGAAATAATTGATAATAATTGAAAATAATTGAAAATAATTGAAAATAATTATACATAATTGAAAACAATTGAAACAATTGAAAATAATTGAAAATAATTGAAAACAATTGAAAATAATTGAAAATAATTGAAAACAATTGATAAATAATTGAAAACAATTGAAAATAATTGAAAAGAATTGAAAATAATTGAAAATAATTGAAAACAATTGAAAATAATAGAAAATAATTGATAAATAATTGAAAACAATTGAAAATAATTGAAAATAATTGAAAATAATTGATAAATAATTGAAAACAATTGAAAATAATTGATAAATAATTGAAAACAATTGAAAATAATTGAAAATAATTGAAAACAATTGAAAACAATTGAAAATAATTGAAAATAATTGAAAATAATTGAAAATAATTGAAAATAATTGAAAATAATTGATAAATAATTGAAACCAATTGAAAACAATTGATAAATAATTGAAAACAATTGAAAATAATTGAAAATAATTGAAAATAATTGAAAATAATTGAAAACAATTGAAAATAATTGAAAATAATTGAAAATAATTGATAAATAATTGAAAACAATTGAAAATAATTGATAAATAATTGAAAACAATTGAAAATAATTGAAAATAATTGAAAACAATTGAAAATAATTGAAAATAATTGATAAATAATTGAAAACAATTGAAAATAATTGAAAATAATTGAAAACAATTGAAAACAATTGAAAACAATTGAAAATAATTGAAAATAATTGAAAATAATTGAAAACAATAGATAAATAATTGAAAACAATTGAAAATAATTGAAAATAATTGAAAATAATTGATAAATAATTGAAAACAATTGAAAATAATTGAAAATAATTGAAAACAATTGAAAACAATTGAAAACAATTGAAAATAATTGAAAATAATTGAAAACAATAGATAAATAATTGAAAACAATTGAAAATAATTGGAAATAATTGAAAATAATTGAAAATAATTGAAAATAATTAAAAACAATTGAAAATAATTGAAAATAATTGAAAATAATTGAAAATAATTGAAAACAATTGAAAATAATTGATAAATAATTGAAACCAATTGAAAACAATTGAAAAAACTTGATAAATAATTGAAAACAATTGAAAATAATTGAAAATAATTAAAACAATTGAAAATAATTAAAAATAATTGATAAATAATTGAAAACAATTAAAAATAATTGATAAATAATTTAAAACAATTGAAAATAATTGAAAATAATTTAAAACAATTGATAAATAATTGAAAACAATTGAAAATAATTGAAAATAATTGAAAATAATTGAAAATAATTGAAAACAATTGAAAACAATTGAAAACAATTGAAAACAATTGATAAATAATTGAAAACAATTGAAAATAATAGAAAATAATTGATAAATAATTGAAAACAATTGAAAATAATAGAAAATAATTGATAAATAATTGAAAATAATAGAAAATAATTGATAAATAATTGAAAACAATTGAAAACAATTGAAAATAATTGAAAATAATTGAAAATAATTGATAAATAATTGAAAACAATTGAAAATAATTGATAAATAATTGAAAACAATTGAAAATAATTGAAAATAATTGAAAACAATTGAAAACAATTGAAAATAATTGAAAATAATTGATAAATAATTGAAAACAATTGAAAATAATTGAAAATAATTGAAAACAATTGAAAACAATTGAAAATAATTGAAAATAATTGAAAACAATAGATAAATAATTGAAAACAATTGAAAATAATTGGAAATAATTGGAAATAATTGAAAATAATTGAAAACAATTGAAAATAATTGAAAATAATTGAAAACAATTGATAAATAATTGAAAACAATTGAAAATAATTGAAAATAATTGAAAATAATTGAAAACAATTGAAAATAATTGAAAATAATTGAAAATAATTGATAAATAATTGAAAACAATTGAAAATAATTGATAAATAATTGAAAACAATTGAAAATAATTGAAAATAATTGAAAACAATTGAAAATAATTGAAAATAATTGATAAATAATTGAAAATAATTCAAAATAATTGAAAATAATTAAGAACAATTGAAAATAATTGAAAATAATTGAAAATAATTGAAAATAATTGAAAATAATTGATAAATAATTGAAACCAATTGAAAACAATTGATAAATAATTGAAAACAATTGAAAATAATTGAAAATAATTGAAAATAATTGAAAATAATTGAAAATAATTGAAAATAATTGAAAACAATTGAAAATAATTGAAAATAATTGAAAATAATTGATAAATAATTGAAAACAATTGAAAATAATTGATAAATAATTGAAAACAATTGAAAATAATTGAAAATAATTGAAAACAATTGAAAATAATTGAAAATAATTGATAAATAATTGAAAACAATTGAAAATAATTGAAAATAATTGAAAACAATTGAAAACAATTGAAAACAATTGAAAATAATTGAAAATAATTGAAAATAATTGAAAACAATAGATAAATAATTGAAAACAATTGAAAATAATTGGAAATAATTGAAAATAATTGAAAATAATTGATAAATAATTGAAAATAATTCAAAATAATTGAAAATAATTAAAAACAATTGAAAATAATTGAAAATAATTGAAAATAATTGAAAATAATTGATAAATAATTGAAAACAATTGAAAACAATTGAAAATAATTGAAAATAATTGAAAACAATTGATAAATAATTGAAAACAATTGAAAATAATTGAAAATAATTGAAAATAATTGAAAATAATTGATAAATAATTGAAAACAATTGAAAATAATTGAAAATAATTGAAAACAATTGAAAAAAATTGAAAACAATTGAAAATAATTGAAAATAATTGAAAATAATTGAAAACAATAGATAAATAATTGAAATCAATTGAAAATAATTGGAAATAATTGAAAATAATTGAAAATAATTGAAAATAATTAAAACAATTGAAAATTATTAAAAATAATTGATAAATAATTGAAAACAATTAAAAATAATTGATAAATAATTTAAAACAATTGAAAATAATTGAAAATAATTTAAAACAATTGATAAATAATTGAAAACAATTGAAAATAATTGAAAATAATTGAAAATAATTGAAAATAATTGAAAACAATTGAAAACAATTGAAAACAATTGAAAATAATTTAAAATAATTGAAAATAATTTAAAATAATTGAAAATAATTGAAAACAATAGATAAATAATTGAAAACAATTGAAAATAATTGGAAATAATTGGAAATAATTGAAAATAATTGAAAACAATTGAAAATAATTGATAAATAATTGAAACCAATTGAAAACAATTGATAAATAATTGAAAACAATTGAAAATAATTGAAAATAATTGAAAATAATTGAAAATAATTGAAAACAATTGAAAATAATTGAAAATAATTGAAAATAATTGATAAATAATTCAAAACAATTGAAAATAATTGAAAACAATTGAAAATAATTGAAAACAATTGAAAATAAGTGAAAATAATTGAAAATAATTGATAAATAATTGAAAACTATTGAAAATAATTGATAAATAATTGAAAACAATTGAAAATAATTGAAAATAATTGAAAACAATTGAAAATAATTGAAAATAATTGATAAATAATTGAAAATAATTCAAAATAATTGAAAATAATTAAAAACAATTGAAAATAATTGAAAATAATTGAAAATAATTGAAAATAATTGAAAATAATTGAAAACAATAGATAAATAATTGAAAACAATTGAAAATAATTGGAAATAATTGAAAATAATTGAAAACAATTGAAAATAATTGAAAATAATTGATAAATAATTGAAAATAATTCAAAATAATTGAAAATAATTAAAAACAATTGAAAATAATTGAAAATAATTGAAAATAATTGAAAACAATTGAAAATAATTGAAAATAATTGAAAACAATTGATAAATAATTGAAAACAATTGAAAATAATTGAAAATAATTGAAAATAACTGAAAACAATTGAAAATAATTGAAAATAATTGAAAACAATTGATAAATAATTGAAAACAATTGAAAATAATTGATAAATAATTGAAAACAATTGAAAATAATTGAAGATAATTGAAAACAATTGAAAATAATTGAAAATAATTGATAAATAATTGAAAACAATTGAAAATAATTGAAAATAATTGAAAACAATTGAAAACAATTGAAAACAATTGAAAATAATTGAAAATAATTGAAAATAATTGAAAATAATTGAAAATAATTGAAAATATTTGAAAACAATAGATAAATAATTGAAAACAATTGAAAATAATTGAAAATAATTGAAAAAAACTGAAAACAATTGCAAATAATTGAAAATAATTGAAAACAATTGATAAATAATTGAAAACAATTGAAAATAACTGAAAATAATTGAAAATAATTGAAAATAATTGAAAACAATTGATAAATAATTGAAAACAATTGAAAATAATTGATAAATAATTGAAAACAATTGAAAATAATTGAAAATAATTGAAAACAATTGAAAATAATTGAAAATAATTGATAAATAATTGAAAATAATTCAAAATAATTGAAAATAATTAAAAACAATTGAAAATAATTGAAAATAATTGAAAATAATTGAAAATAATTGAAAATAATTGATAAATAATTGAAACCAATTGAAAACAATTGATAAATAATTGAAAACAATTGAAAATAATTGAAAATAATTGAAAATAATTGAAAATAATTGAAAACAATTGAAAATAATTGAAAATAATTGAAAATAATTGATAAATAATTGAAAACAATTGAAAATAATTGATAAATAATTGAAAACAATTGAAAATAATTGAAGATAATTGAAAACAATTGAAAGTAATTGAAAATAATTGATAAATAATTGAAAACAATTGAAAATAATTGAAAATAATTGAAAACAATTGAAAACAATTGAAAACAATTGAAAATAATTGAAAATAATTGAAAATAATTGAAAATAATAGATAAATAATTGAAAACAATTGAAAATAATTGGAAATAAATGAAAATAATTGAAAACAATTGAAAATAATTGAAAATAATTGAAAATAATTGAAAATAATTGAAAACAATTGAAAACAATTGAAAACAATTGAAAATAATTATAAATTATTGAAAATAATTGAAAATAATTGATAAATAATTGAAAACAATTGAAAATAATTGAAGATAATTGAAAACAATTGAAAATAATTGAAAATAATTGATAAATAATTGAAAACAATTGAAAATAATTGAAAATAATTGAAAACAATTGAAAACAATTGAAAACAATTGAAAATAATTGAAAATAATTGAAAATAATTGAAAATAATAGATAAATAATTGAAAACAATTGAAAATAATTGGAAATAATTGAAAATAATTGAAAACAATTGAAAATAATTGAAAATAATTGAAAACAATTGATAAATAATTGAAAACAATTGAAAATAATTGAAAATAATTGAAAATAATTGATAAATAATTGAAAACAATTGAAAATAATTGATAAATAATTGAAAACAATTGAAAATAATTGAAAATAATTGAAAACAATTGAAAATAATTGAAAATAATTGATAAATAATTGAAAATAATTCAAAATAATTGAAAATAATTAAAAACAATTGAAAATAATTGAAAATAATTGAAAATAATTGAAAACAATAGATAAATAATTGAAAACAATTGAAAATAATTGAAAATAATTGAAAACAATTGATAAATAATTGAAAACAATTGAAAATAATAGACAATAATTGATAAATAATTGAAAACAATTGAAAACAATTGAAAATAATTGAAAATAATTGAAAATAATTGATAAATAATTGAAAACAATTGAAAATAATTGATAAATAATTGAAAACAATTGAAAATAATTGAAAATAATTGAAAACAATTGAAAACAATTGAAAATAATTGAAAATAATTGATAAATAATTGAAAACAATTGAAAATAATTGAAAATAATTGAAAACAATTGAAAACAATTGAAAATAATTGAAAATAATTGAAAACAATAGATAAATAATTGAAAACAATTGAAAATAATTGGAAATAATTGGAAATAATTGAAAATAATTGAAAACAATTGAAAATAATTGAAAATAATTGAAAACAATTGATAAATAATTGAAAACAATTGAAAATAATTGAAAATAATTGAAAATAATTGAAAACAATTGAAAATAATTGAAAATAATTGAAAATAATTGATAAATAAATGAAAACAATTGAAAATAATTGATAAATAATTGAAAACAATTGAAAATAATTGAAAATAATTGAAAACAATTGAAAATAATTGAAAATAATTGATAAATAATTGAAAATAATTCAAAATAATTGAAAATAATTAAAAACAATTGAAAATAATTGAAAATAATTGAAAATAATTGAAAATAATTGAAAATAATTGATAAATAATTGAAACCAATTGAAAACAATTGATAAATAATTGAAAACAATTGAAAATAATTGAAAATAATTGAAAATAATTGAAAATAATTGAAAACAATTGAAAATAATTGAAAATAATTGAAAATAATTGATAAATAATTGAAAACAATTGAAAATAATTGAAAATAATTGAAAACAATTGGAAACAATTGAAAACAATTGAAAATAATTGAAAATAATTGAAAACAATAGATAAATAATTGAAATCAATTGAAAATAATTGGAAATAATTGAAAATAATTGAAAATAATTGAAAATAATTAAAAACAATTGAAAATAATTGAAAATAATTGAAAATAATTGAAAATAATTGAAAACAATTGAAAATAATTGATAAATAATTGAAACCAATTGAAAACAATTGAAAATACTTAATAAATAATTGAAAACATTTGAAAATAATTGAAAATAATTAAAACAATTGAAAATAATTAAAAATAATTGATAAATAATTGAAAACAATTAAAAATAATTGATAAATAATTGAAAACAATTGAAAATAATTGAAAATAATTTAAAACAATTGATAAATAATTGAAAACAATTGAAAATAATTGAAAATAATTGAAAATAATTGAAAATAATTGAAAACAATTGAAAACAATTGAAAACAATTGAAAATAATTATAAATTATTGAAAATAATTGAAAATAATTGATAAATAATTGATAAATAATTAATAAATAATTGATAAATAATTGAAAACAATTGAAAATAATTGAAAATAATTGAAAACAATTGAAAACAATTGAAAATAATTGAAAATAATTGATAAATAATTGAAAACAATTGAAAATAATTGAAAATAATTGATAAATAATTTAAAACAATTGAAAATAATTGAAAATAATTGATAAATAATTGAAATCAATTGAAAATAATTGAAAATAATTGAAAACAATTGAAAACAATTGAAAACAATTGAAAATAATTGAAAATAATTGAAAATAATTGAAAACAATAGATAAATAATTGAAAACAATTGAAAATAATTGGAAATAATTGAAAATAATTGAAAACAATTGAAAATAATTGAAAACAATTGATAAATAATTGAAAACAATTGAAAATAATAGAAAATAATTGATAAATAATTGAAAACAATTGAATACAATTGAAAATAATTGAAAATAATTGAAAATAATTGATAAATAATTGAAAACAATTGAAAATAATTGATAAATAATTGAAAACAATTGAAAATAATTGAAAATAATTGAAAACAATTGAAAACAATTGAAAATAATTGAAAATAATTGATAAATAATGGAAAACAATTGAAAATAATTGAAAATAATTGAAAACAATTGAAAACAATTGAAAATAATTGAAAATAATTGAAAATAATTGAAAATAATTGATAAATAATTGAAAACAATTGAAAACAATTGAAAATAATTGAAAATAATTGAAAACAATTGATAAATAATTGAAAACAATTGAAAATAATTGAAAATAATTGAAAATAATTGAAAATAATTGATAAATAATTGAAAACAATTGAAAATAATTGAAAATAATTGAAAACAATTGAAAACAATTGAAAACAATTGAAAATAATTGAAAATAATTGAAAACAATAGATAAATAATTGAAATCAATTGAAAATAATTGGAAATAATTGAAAATAATTGAAAATAATTGAAAATAATTAAAAACAATTGAAAATAATTGAAAATAATTGAAAATAATTGAAAATAATTGAAAACAATTGAAAATAATTGATAAATAATTGAAACCAATTGAAAACAATTGAAAATACTTAATAAATAATTGAAAACATTTGAAAATAATTGAAAATAATTAAAACAATTGAAAATAATTAAAAATAATTGATAAATAATTGAAAACAATTAAAAATAATTGATAAATAATTTAAAACAATTGAAAATAATTGAAAATAATTTAAAACAATTGATAAATAATTGAAAACAATTGAAAATAAATGAAAATAATTGAAAATAATTGAAAATAATTGAAAACAATTGAAAACAATTGAAAACAATTGAAAATAATTATAAATTATTGAAAATAATTGAAAATAATTGATAAATAATTGATAAATAATTAATAAATAATTGATAAATAATTGAAAACAATTGAAAATAATTGAAAATAATTGAAAATAATTGATAAATAATTGAAAACAATTGAAAATAATTGATAAATAATTGAAAACAATTGAAAATAATTGAAAATAATTGATAAATAATTTAAAACAATTGAAAATAATTGAAAATAATTGATAAATAATTGAAATCAATTGAAAATAATTGAAAATAATTGAAAACAATTGAAAACAATTGAAAACAATTGAAAATAATTGAAAATAATTGAAAATAATTGAAAACACTAGATAAATAATTGAAAACAATTGAAAATAATTGGAAATAATTGAAAATAATTGAAAACAATTGAAAATAATTGAAAACAATTGATAAATAATTGAAAACAATTGAAAATAATAGAAAATAATTGATAAATAATTGAAAACAATTGAAAACAATTGAAAATAATTGAAAATAATTGAAAATAATTGATAAATAATTGAAAACAATTGAAAATAATTGATAAATAATTGAAAACAATTGAAAATAATTGAAAATAATTGAAAATAATTGAAAACAATTGAAAACAATTGAAAATAATTGAAAATAATTGATAAATAATTGAAAACAATTGAAAATAATTGAAAATAATTGAAAACAATTGAAAACAATTGAAAATAATTGAAAATAATTGAAAACAATAGATAAATAATTGAAAACAATTGAAAATAATTGGAAATAATTGGAAATAATTGAAAATAATTGAAAACAATTGAAAATAATTGAAAATAATTGAAAACAATTGATAAATAATTGAAAACAATTGAAAATAATTGAAAATAATTGAAAATAATTGAAAACAATTGAAAATAATTGAAAATAATTGAAAATAATTGATAAATAATTGAAAACAATTGAAAATAATTGATAAATAATTGAAAACAATTGAAAATAATTGAAAATAATTGAAAACAATTGAAAATAATTGAAAATAATTGATAAATAATTGAAAATAATTCAAAATAATTGAAAATAATTAAAAACAATTGAAAATAATTGAAAATAATTGAAAATAATTGAAAATAATTGAAAATAATTGATAAATAATTGAAACCAATTGAAAACAATTGATAAATAATTGAAAACAATTGAAAATAATTGAAAATAATTGAAAATAATTGAAAATAATTGAAAACAATTGAAAATAATTGAAAATAATTGAAAATAATTGATAAATAATTGAAAACAATTGAAAATAATTGATAAATAATTGAAAACAATTGAAAATAATTGAAAATAATTGAAAACAATTGAAAATAATTGAAAATAATTGATAAATAATTGAAAACAATTGAAAATAATTGAAAATAATTGAAAACAATTGAAAACAATTGAAAACAATTGAAAATAATTGAAAATAATTGAAAATAATTGAAAACAATAGATAAATAATTGAAAACAATTGAAAATAATTGGAAATAATTGAAAATAATTGAAAATAATTGATAAATAATTGAAAATAATTCAAAATAATTGAAAATAATTAAAAACAATTGAAAATAATTGAAAATAATTGAAAATAATTGAAAATAATTGAAAATAATTGATAAATAATTGAAAACAATTGAAAACAATTGAAAATAATTGAAAACAATTGATAAATAATTGAAAACAATTGAAAATAATTGAAAATAATTGAAAATAATTGAAAATTATTGAAAATAATTGATAAATAATTGAAAACAATTGAAAATAATTGAAAATAATTGAAAATAATTGAAAATAATTGAAAATAATTGATAAATAATTGAAACCAATTGAAAACAATTGATAAATAATTGAAAACAATTGAAAATAATTGAAAATAATTGAAAATAATTGAAAATAATTGAAAACAATTGAAAATAATTGAAAATAATTGAAAATAATTGATAAATAATTGAAAACAATTGAAAATAATTGATAAATAATTGAAAACAATTGAAAATAATTGAAAATAATTGAAAACAATTGAAAATAATTGAAAATAATTGATAAATAATTGAAAACAATTGAAAATAATTGAAAATAATTGAAAACAATTGAAAACAATTGAAAACAATTGAAAATAATTGAAAATAATTGAAAATAATTGAAAACAATAGATAAATAATTGAAAACAATTGAAAATAATTGGAAATAATTGAAAATAATTGAAAATAATTGATAAATAATTGAAAATAATTCAAAATAATTGAAAATAATTAAAAACAATTGAAAATAATTGAAAATAATTGAAAATAATTGAAAATAATTGAAAATAATTGATAAATAATTGAAAACAATTGAAAACAATTGAAAATAATTGAAAACAATTGATAAATAATTGAAAACAATTGAAAATAATTGAAAATAATTGAAAATAATTGAAAATTATTGAAAATAATTGATAAATAATTGAAAACAATTGAAAATAATTGAAAATAATTGAAAACAATTGAAAACAATTGAAAACAATTGAAAATAATTGAAAATAATTGAAAACAATAGATAAATAATTGAAATCAATTGAAAATAATTGGAAATAATTGAAAATAATTGAAAATAATTGAAAATAATTAAAAACAATTGAAAATAATTGAAAATAATTGAAAATAATTGAAAATAATTGAAAACAATTGAAAATAATTGATAAATAATTGAAACCAATTGAAAATAATTGAAAATAATTGAAAATAATTGATAAATAATTGAAAACAATTGAAAACAATTGAAAATAATTGAAAATAATTGAAAACAATTGATAAATAATTGAAAACAATTGAAAATAATTGAAAATAATTGAAAATAATTGAAAATTATTGAAAATAATTGATAAATAATTGAAAACAATTGAAAATAATTGAAAATAATTGAAAACAATTGAAAACAATTGAAAACAATTGAAAATAATTGAAAATAATTGAAAACAATAGATAAATAATTGAAATCAATTGAAAATAATTGGAAATAATTGAAAATAATTGAAAATAATTGAAAATAATTAAAAACAATTGAAAATAATTGAAAATAATTGAAAATAATTGAAAATAATTGAAAACAATTGAAAATAATTGATAAATAATTGAAACCAATTGAAAACAATTGAAAATACTTAATAAATAATTGAAAACATTTGAAAATAATTGAAAATAATTAAAACAATTGAAAATAATTAAAAATAATTGATAAATAATTGAAAACAATTAAAAATAATTGATAAATAATTTAAAACAATTGAAAATAATTGAAAATAATTTAAAACAATTGATAAATAATTGAAAACAATTGAAAATAATTGAAAATAATTGAAAATAATTGAAAATAATTGAAAACAATTGAAAACAATTGAAAACAATTGAAAATAATTATAAATTATTAAAAATAATTGAAAATAATTGATAAATAATTGATAAATAATTAATAAATAATTGATAAATAATTGAAAACAATTGAAAATAATTGAAAATAATTGAAAACAATTGAAAACAATTGAAAATAATTGAAAATAATTGATAAATAATTGAAAACAATTGAAAATAATTGAAAATAATTGAAAACAATTGAAAACAATTGAAAATAATTGAAAACAATAGATAAATAATTGAAAACAATTGAAAATAATTGGAAATAATTGGAAATAATTGAAAATAATTGAAAACAATTGAAAATAATTGAAAATAATTGAAAACAATTGATAAATAATTGAAAACAATTGAAAATAATTGAAAATAATTGGAAATAACTGAAAATAATTGAAAACAATTGAAAATAATTGAAAATAATTGAAAATAATTGATAAATAATTGAAAACAATTGAAAATAATTGATAAATAATTGAAAACAATTGAAAATAATTGAAAATAATTGAAAACAATTGAAAATAATTGAAAATAATTTATAAATAATTGAAAACAATTGAAAATAATTGAAAATAATTGAAAACAATTGAAAACAATTGAAAACAATTGAAAATAATTGAAAATAATTGAAAACAATAGATAAATAATTGAAAACAATTGAAAATAATTGGAAATAATTGATAATAATTGAAAATAATTGAAAATAATTGAAAATAATTATACATAATTGAAAACAATTGAAACAATTGAAAATAATTGAAAATAATTGAAAACAATTGAAAATAATTGAAAATAATTGAAAACAATTGATAAATAATTGAAAACAATTGAAAATAATTGAAAAGAATTGAAAATAATTGAAAATAATTGAAAACAATTGAAAATAATAGAAAATAATTGATAAATAATTGAAAACAATTGAAAATAATTGAAAATAATTGAAAATAATTGATAAATAATTGAAAACAATTGAAAATAATTGATAAATAATTGAAAACAATTGAAAATAATTGAAAATAATTGAAAACAATTGAAAACAATTGAAAACAATTGAAAATAATTGAAAATAATTGAAAATAATTGATAAATAATTGAAACCAATTGAAAACAATTGATAAATAATTGAAAACAATTGAAAATAATTGAAAATAATTGAAAACAATTGAAAATAATTGAAAATAATTGAAAATAATTGATAAATAATTGAAAACAATTGAAAATAATTGATAAATAATTGAAAACAATTGAAAATAATTGAAAATAATTGAAAACAATTGAAAATAATTGAAAATAATTGATAAATAATTGAAAACAATTGAAAATAATTGAAAATAATTGAAAACAATTGAAAACAATTGAAAACAATTGAAAATAATTGAAAATAATTGAAAATAATTGAAAACAATAGATAAATAATTGAAAACAATTGAAAATAATTGAAAATAATTGAAAATAATTGAAAATAATTGATAAATAATTGAAAACAATTGAAAATAATTGAAAATAATTGAAAACAATTGAAAACAATTGAAAACAATTGAAAATAATTGAAAATAATTGAAAACAATAGATAAATAATTGAAAACAATTGAAAATAATTGGAAATAATTGAAAATAATTGAAAATAATTGAAAATAATTAAAAACAATTGAAAATAATTGAAAATAATTGAAAATAATTGAAAATAATTGAAAACAATTGAAAATAATTGATAAATAATTGAAACCAATTGAAAACAATTGAAAAAACTTGATAAATAATTGAAAACAATTGAAAATAATTGAAAATAATTAAAACAATTGAAAATAATTAAAAATAATTGATAAATAATTGAAAACAATTAAAAATAATTGATAAATAATTTAAAACAATTGAAAATAATTGAAAATAATTTAAAACAATTGATAAATAATTGAAAACAATTGAAAATAATTGAAAATAATTGAAAATAATTGAAAATAATTGAAAACAATTGAAAACAATTGAAAACAATTGAAAACAATTGGAAATAATTGAAAATAATTATAAATTTTTGAAAATAATTGAAAATAATTGATAAATAATTGATAAATAATTAATAAATAATTGATAAATAATTGAAAACAATTGAAAATAATTGAAAATAATTGAAAACAATTGAAAACAATTGAAAATAATTGATAAATAATTGAAAACAATTGAAAATAATTGAAAATAATTGAAAACAATTGAAAACAATTGAAAATAATTGAAAATAATTGAAAACAATAGATAAATAATTGAAAACAATTGAAAATAATTGGAAATAATTGGAAATAATTGAAAATAATTGAAAACAATTGAAAATAATTGAAAATAATTGAAAACAATTGATAAATAATTGAAAACAATTGAAAATAATTGAAAATAATTGAAAATAACTGAAAATAATTGAAAACAATTGAAAATAATTGAAAATAATTGAAAATAATTGATAAATAATTGAAAACAATTGAAAATAATTGATAAATAATTGAAAACAATTGAAAATAATTTAAAATAATTGAAAACAATTGAAAATAATTGAAAATAATTGATAAATAATTGAAAACAATTGAAAATAATTGAAAATAATTGAAAACAATTGAAAACAATTGAAAACAATTGAAAATAATTGAAAATAATTGAATACAATAGATAAATAATTGAAAACAATTGAAAATAATTGGAAATAATTGATAATAATTGAAAATAATTGAAAATAATTGAAAATAATTATAAATAATTGAAAACAATTGAAACAATTGAAAATAATTGAAAATAATTGAAAACAATTGAAAATAATTGAAAATAATTGAAAACAATTGATAAATAATTGATAACAATTGAAAATAATTGAAAAGAATTGAAAATAATTGAAAATAATTGAAAACAGTTGAAAATAATAGAAAATAATTGATAAATAATTGAAAACAATTGAAAACAATTGAAAATAATTGAAAATAATTGAAAATAATTGATAAATAATTGAAAATAATTGATAAATAATTGAAAACAATTGAAAATAATTGAAAATAATTGAAAACAATTGAAAACAATTGAAAATAATTGAAAATAATTGATAAATAATTGAAAACAATTGAAAATAATTGAAAATAATTGAAAACAATTGAAAACAATTGAAAATAATTGATAATAATTGAAAACAATAGATAAATAATTGAAAACAATTGAAAATAATTGGAAATAATTGGAAATAATTGAAAATAATTGAAAACAATTGAAAATAATTGAAAATAATTGAAAACAATTGATAAATAATTGAAAACAATTGAAAATAATTGAAAACAATTGAAAATAATTGAAAACAATTGAAAATAAGTGAAAATAAATGAAAATAATTGATAAATAATTGAAAACTATTGAAAATAATTGATAAATAATTGAAAACAATTGAAAATAATTGAAAATAATTGAAAACAATTGAAAATAATTGAAAATAATTGATAAATAATTGAAAATAGTTCAAAATAATTGAAAATAATTAAAAACAATTGAAAATAATTGAAAATAATTGAAAATAATTGAAAATAATTGAAAATAATTGAAAACAATAGATAAATAATTGAAAACAATTGAAAATAATTGGAAATAATTGAAAATAATTGAAAACAATTGAAAATAATTGAAAATAATTGATAAATAATTGAAAATAATTCAAAACAATTGAAAATAATTAAAAACAATTGAAAATAATTGAAAATAATTGAAAATAATTGAAAACAATTGAAAATAATTGAAAATAATTGAAAACAATTGATAAATAATTGAAAACAATTGAAAATAATTGAAAATAATTGAAAATAATTGAAAATAATTGATAAATAATTGAAAACAATTGAAAATAATTGATAAATAATTGAAAACAATTGAAAATAATTGAAAATAATTGAAAACAATTGAAAATAATTGAAAATAATTGAAAATAATTGATAAATAATTGAAAACAATTGAAAATAATTGATAAATAATTGAAAACAATTGAAAATAATTGAAAATAATTGAAAACAATTGAAAATAATTGAAAATAATTGATAAATAATTGAATACAATTGAAAATAATTGAAAATAATTGAAAACAATTGAAAACAATTGAAAACAATTGAAAATAATTGAAAATAATTGAAAACAATAGATAAATAATTGAAAACAATTGAAAATAATTGGAAATAATTGATAATAATTGAAAATAATTGAAAATAATTGAAAATAATTATAAATAATTGAAAACAATTGAAACAATTGAAAATAATCGAAAATAATTGAAAACAATTGAAAATAATTGAAAATAATTGAAAACAATTGATAAATAATTGATAACAATTGAAAATAATTGAAAAGAATTGAAAATAATTGAAAATAATTGAAAACAGTTGAAAATAATAGAAAATAATTGATAAATAATTGAAAACAATTGAAAACAATTGAAAATAATTGAAAATAATTGAAAATAATTGATAAATAATTGAAAATAATTGATAAATAATTGAAAACAATTGAAAATAATTGAAAATAATTGAAAACAATTGAAAACAATTGAAAATAATTGAAAATAATTGATAAATAATTGAAAACAATTGAAAATAATTGAAAATAATTGAAAACAATTGAAAACAATTGAAAATAATTGATAATAATTGAAAACAATAGATAAATAATTGAAAACAATTGAAAATAATTGGAAATAATTGGAAATAATTGAAAATAATTGAAAACAATTGAAAATAATTGAAAATAATTGAAAACAATTGATAAATAATTGAAAACAATTGAAAATAATTGAAAACAATTGAAAATAATTGAAAACAATTGAAAATAAGTGAAAATAAATGAAAATAATTGATAAATAATTGAAAACTATTGAAAATAATTGATAAATAATTGAAAACAATTGAAAATAATTGAAAATAATTGAAAACAATTGAAAATAATTGAAAATAATTGATAAATAATTGAAAATAATTCAAAATAATTGAAAATAATTAAAAACAATTGAAAATAATTGAAAATAATTGAAAATAATTGAAAATAATTGAAAATAATTGAAAACAATAGATAAATAATTGAAAACAATTGAAAATAATTGGAAATAATTGAAAATAATTGAAAACAATTGAAAATAATTGAAAATAATTGATAAATAATTGAAAATAATTCAAAACAATTGAAAATAATTAAAAACAATTGAAAATAATTGAAAATAATTGAAAATAATTGAAAACAATTGAAAATAATTGAAAATAATTGAAAACAATTGATAAATAATTGAAAACAATTGAAAATAATTGAAAATAATTGAAAATAATTGAAAATAATTGATAAATAATTGAAAACAATTGAAAATAATTGATAAATAATTGAAAACAATTGAAAATAATTGAAAATAATTGAAAACAATTGAAAATAATTGAAAATAATTGAAAATAATTGATAAATAATTGAAAACAATTGAAAATAATTGATAAATAATTGAAAACAATTGAAAATAATTGAAAATAATTGAAAACAATTGAAAATAATTGAAAATAATTGATAAATAATTGAAAACAATTGAAAATAATTGAAAATAATTGAAAACAATTGAAAACAATTGAAAACAATTGAAAATAATTGAAAATAATTGAAAACAATAGATAAATAATTGAAAACAATTGAAAATAATTGGAAATAATTGATAATAATTGAAAATAATTGAAAATAATTGAAAATAATTATAAATAATTGAAAACAATTGAAACAATTGAAAATAATCGAAAATAATTGAAAACAATTGAAAATAATTGAAAATAATTGAAAACAATTGATAAATAATTGATAACAATTGAAAATAATTGAAAAGAATTGAAAATAATTGAAAATAATTGAAAACAATTGAAAATAATAGAAAATAATTGATAAATAATTGAAAACAATTGAAAACAATTGAAAATAATTGAAAATAATTGAAAATAATTGATAAATAATTGAAAATAATTGATAAATAATTGAAAACAATTGAAAATAATTGAAAATTATTGAAAACAATTGAAAACAATTGAAAATAATTGAAAATAATTGATAAATAATTGAAAACAATTGAAAATAATTGAAAATAATTGAAAACAATTGAAAACAATTGAAAATAATTGATAATAATTGAAAACAATAGATAAATAATTGAAAACAATTGAAAATAATTGGAAATAATTGGAAATAATTGAAAATAATTGAAAACAATTGAAAATAATTGAAAATAATTGAAAACAATTGATAAATAATTGAAAACAATTGAAAATAATTGAAAATAATTGAAAATAATTGAAAACAATTGAAAATAATTGAAAATAATTGAAAATAATTGATAAATAATTGAAAACAATTGAAAATAATTGATAAATAATTGAAAACAATTGAAAATAATTGAAAATAATTGAAAACAATTGAAAATAATTGAAAATAATTGAAAATAATTGAAAATTATTGAAAATAATTGATAAATAATTGAAAACAATTGAAAATAATTGAAAATAATTGAAAATAATTGAAAATAATTGAAAATAATTGATAAATAATTGAAACCAATTGAAAACAATTGATAAATAATTGAAAACAATTGAAAATAATTGAAAATAATTGAAAATAATTGAAAATAATTGAAAACAATTGAAAATAATTGAAAATAATTGAAAATAATTGGAAATAATTGAAAATAATTGAAAATAATTGAAAATAATTGAAAATAATTGAAAACAATTGAAAATAATTGAAAATAATTGAAAATAATTGGAAATAATTGAAAATAATTGAAAATAATTGATAAATAATTGAAAATAATTCAAAATAATTGAAAATAATTAAAAACAATTGAAAATAATTGAAAATAATTGAAAACAATTGAAAATAATTGAAAATAATTGATAAATAATTGAAAACAATTGAAAACAATTGAAAATAATTGAAAACAATTGATAAATAATTGAAAACAATTGAAAATAATTGAAAATAATTGAAAATAATTGAAAATTATTGAAAATAATTGATAAATAATTGAAAACAATTGAAAATAATTGAAAATAATTGAAAACAATTGAAAACAATTGAAAACAATTGAAAATAATTGAAAATAATTGAAAACAATAGATAAATAATTGAAATCAATTGAAAATAATTGGAAATAATTGAAAATAATTGAAAATAATTGAAAATAATTAAAAACAATTGAAAATAATTGAAAATAATTGAAAATAATTGAAAATAATTGAAAACAATTGAAAATAATTGATAAATAATTGAAACCAATTGAAAATAATTGAAAATAATTGAAAATAATTGATAAATAATTGAAAACAATTGAAAACAATTGAAAATAATTGAAAATAATTGAAAACAATTGATAAATAATTGAAAACAATTGAAAATAATTGAAAATAATTGAAAATAATTGAAAATTATTGAAAATAATTGATAAATAATTGAAAACAATTGAAAATAATTGAAAATAATTGAAAACAATTGAAAACAATTGAAAACAATTGAAAATAATTGAAAATAATTGAAAACAATAGATAAATAATTGAAATCAATTGAAAATAATTGGAAATAATTGAAAATAATTGAAAATAATTGAAAATAATTAAAAACAATTGAAAATAATTGAAAATAATTGAAAATAATTGAAAATAATTGAAAACAATTGAAAATAATTGATAAATAATTGAAACCAATTGAAAACAATTGAAAATACTTAATAAATAATTGAAAACATTTGAAAATAATTGAAAATAATTAAAACAATTGAAAATAATTAAAAATAATTGATAAATAATTGAAAACAATTAAAAATAATTGATAAATAATTTAAAACAATTGAAAATAATTGAAAATAATTTAAAACAATTGATAAATAATTGAAAACAATTGAAAATAATTGAAAATAATTGAAAATAATTGAAAATAATTGAAAACAATTGAAAACAATTGAAAACAATTGAAAATAATTATAAATTATTAAAAATAATTGAAAATAATTGATAAATAATTGATAAATAATTAATAAATAATTGATAAATAATTGAAAACAATTGAAAATAATTGAAAATAATTGAAAACAATTGAAAACAATTGAAAATAATTGAAAATAATTGATAAATAATTGAAAACAATTGAAAATAATTGAAAATAATTGAAAACAATTGAAAACAATTGAAAATAATTGAAAACAATAGATAAATAATTGAAAACAATTGAAAATAATTGGAAATAATTGGAAATAATTGAAAATAATTGAAAACAATTGAAAATAATTGAAAATAATTGAAAACAATTGATAAATAATTGAAAACAATTGAAAATAATTGAAAATAATTGGAAATAACTGAAAATAATTGAAAACAATTGAAAATAATTGAAAATAATTGAAAATAATTGATAAATAATTGAAAACAATTGAAAATAATTGAAAATAATTGAAAACAATTGAAAACAATTGAAAACAATTGAAAATAATTGAAAATAATTGATAAATAATTGAAAACAATTGAAAATAATTGATAAATAATTGAAAACAATTGAAAATAATTGAAAATAATTGAAAACAATTGAAAATAATTGAAAATAATTGATAAATAATTGAAAACAATTGAAAATAATTGAAAATAATTGAAAACAATTGAAAACAATTGAAAACAATTGAAAATAATTGAAAATAATTGAAAATAATTGAAAACAATAGATAAATAATTGAAAACAATTGAAAATAATTGAAAATAATTGAAAATAATTGAAAATAATTGATAAATAATTGAAAACAATTGAAAATAATTGAAAATAATTGAAAACAATTGAAAACAATTGAAAACAATTGAAAATAATTGAAAATAATTGAAAACAATAGATAAATAATTGAAAACAATTGAAAATAATTGGAAATAATTGAAAATAATTGAAAATAATTGAAAATAATTAAAAACAATTGAAAATAATTGAAAATAATTGAAAATAATTGAAAATAATTGAAAACAATTGAAAATAATTGATAAATAATTGAAACCAATTGAAAACAATTGAAAAAACTTGATAAATAATTGAAAACAATTGAAAATAATTGAAAATAATTAAAACAATTGAAAATAATTAAAAATAATTGATAAATAATTGAAAACAATTAAAAATAATTGATAAATAATTTAAAACAATTGAAAATAATTGAAAATAATTTAAAACAATTGATAAATAATTGAAAACAATTGAAAATAATTGAAAATAATTGAAAATAATTGAAAATAATTGAAAACAATTGAAAACAATTGAAAACAATTGAAAACAATTGGAAATAATTGAAAATAATTATAAATTTTTGAAAATAATTGAAAATAATTGATAAATAATTGATAAATAATTAATAAATAATTGATAAATAATTGAAAACAATTGAAAATAATTGAAAATAATTGAAAACAATTGAAAACAATTGAAAATAATTGATAAATAATTGAAAACAATTGAAAATAATTGAAAATAATTGAAAACAATTGAAAACAATTGAAAATAATTGAAAATAATTGAAAACAATAGATAAATAATTGAAAACAATTGAAAATAATTGGAAATAATTGGAAATAATTGAAAATAATTGAAAACAATTGAAAATAATTGAAAATAATTGAAAACAATTGATAAATAATTGAAAACAATTGAAAATAATTGAAAATAATTGAAAATAACTGAAAATAATTGAAAACAATTGAAAATAATTGAAAATAATTGAAAATAATTGATAAATAATTGAAAACAATTGAAAATAATTGATAAATAATTGAAAACAATTGAAAATAATTTAAAATAATTGAAAACAATTGAAAATAATTGAAAATAATTGATAAATAATTGAAAACAATTGAAAATAATTGAAAATAATTGAAAACAATTGAAAACAATTGAAAACAATTGAAAATAATTGAAAATAATTGAATACAATAGATAAATAATTGAAAACAATTGAAAATAATTGGAAATAATTGATAATAATTGAAAATAATTGAAAATAATTGAAAATAATTATAAATAATTGAAAACAATTGAAACAATTGAAAATAATTGAAAATAATTGAAAACAATTGAAAATAATTGAAAATAATTGAAAACAATTGATAAATAATTGATAACAATTGAAAATAATTGAAAAGAATTGAAAATAATTGAAAATAATTGAAAACAGTTGAAAATAATAGAAAATAATTGATAAATAATTGAAAACAATTGAAAACAATTGAAAATAATTGAAAATAATTGAAAATAATTGATAAATAATTGAAAATAATTGATAAATAATTGAAAACAATTGAAAATAATTGAAAATAATTGAAAACAATTGAAAACAATTGAAAATAATTGAAAATAATTGATAAATAATTGAAAACAATTGAAAATAATTGAAAATAATTGAAAACAATTGAAAACAATTGAAAATAATTGATAATAATTGAAAACAATAGATAAATAATTGAAAACAATTGAAAATAATTGGA
This sequence comes from Andrena bucephala, assembly GCA_947577245.1. NCBI lineage: Eukaryota > Metazoa > Arthropoda > Insecta > Hymenoptera > Andrenidae > Andrena > Andrena bucephala. The sequence goes on from OX387717.1 coordinate 61,818,249, forward strand.
AATAATTGGAAATAATTGAAAATAATTGAAAACAATTGAAAATAATTGAAAATAATTGAAAACAATTGATAAATAATTGAAAACAATTGAAAATAATTGAAAACAATTGAAAATAATTGAAAACAATTGAAAATAAGTGAAAATAAATGAAAATAATTGATAAATAATTGAAAACTATTGAAAATAATTGATAAATAATTGAAAACAATTGAAAATAATTGAAAATAATTGAAAACAATTGAAAATAATTGAAAATAATTGATAAATAATTGAAAATAGTTCAAAATAATTGAAAATAATTAAAAACAATTGAAAATAATTGAAAATAATTGAAAATAATTGAAAATAATTGAAAATAATTGAAAACAATAGATAAATAATTGAAAACAATTGAAAATAATTGGAAATAATTGAAAATAATTGAAAACAATTGAAAATAATTGAAAATAATTGATAAATAATTGAAAATAATTCAAAACAATTGAAAATAATTAAAAACAATTGAAAATAATTGAAAATAATTGAAAATAATTGAAAACAATTGAAAATAATTGAAAATAATTGAAAACAATTGATAAATAATTGAAAACAATTGAAAATAATTGAAAATAATTGAAAATAATTGAAAATAATTGATAAATAATTGAAAACAATTGAAAATAATTGATAAATAATTGAAAACAATTGAAAATAATTGAAAATAATTGAAAACAATTGAAAATAATTGAAAATAATTGAAAATAATTGATAAATAATTGAAAACAATTGAAAATAATTGATAAATAATTGAAAACAATTGAAAATAATTGAAAATAATTGAAAACAATTGAAAATAATTGAAAATAATTGATAAATAATTGAATACAATTGAAAATAATTGAAAATAATTGAAAACAATTGAAAACAATTGAAAACAATTGAAAATAATTGAAAATAATTGAAAACAATAGATAAATAATTGAAAACAATTGAAAATAATTGGAAATAATTGATAATAATTGAAAATAATTGAAAATAATTGAAAATAATTATAAATAATTGAAAACAATTGAAACAATTGAAAATAATCGAAAATAATTGAAAACAATTGAAAATAATTGAAAATAATTGAAAACAATTGATAAATAATTGATAACAATTGAAAATAATTGAAAAGAATTGAAAATAATTGAAAATAATTGAAAACAGTTGAAAATAATAGAAAATAATTGATAAATAATTGAAAACAATTGAAAACAATTGAAAATAATTGAAAATAATTGAAAATAATTGATAAATAATTGAAAATAATTGATAAATAATTGAAAACAATTGAAAATAATTGAAAATAATTGAAAACAATTGAAAACAATTGAAAATAATTGAAAATAATTGATAAATAATTGAAAACAATTGAAAATAATTGAAAATAATTGAAAACAATTGAAAACAATTGAAAATAATTGATAATAATTGAAAACAATAGATAAATAATTGAAAACAATTGAAAATAATTGGAAATAATTGGAAATAATTGAAAATAATTGAAAACAATTGAAAATAATTGAAAATAATTGAAAACAATTGATAAATAATTGAAAACAATTGAAAATAATTGAAAACAATTGAAAATAATTGAAAACAATTGAAAATAAGTGAAAATAAATGAAAATAATTGATAAATAATTGAAAACTATTGAAAATAATTGATAAATAATTGAAAACAATTGAAAATAATTGAAAATAATTGAAAACAATTGAAAATAATTGAAAATAATTGATAAATAATTGAAAATAATTCAAAATAATTGAAAATAATTAAAAACAATTGAAAATAATTGAAAATAATTGAAAATAATTGAAAATAATTGAAAATAATTGAAAACAATAGATAAATAATTGAAAACAATTGAAAATAATTGGAAATAATTGAAAATAATTGAAAACAATTGAAAATAATTGAAAATAATTGATAAATAATTGAAAATAATTCAAAACAATTGAAAATAATTAAAAACAATTGAAAATAATTGAAAATAATTGAAAATAATTGAAAACAATTGAAAATAATTGAAAATAATTGAAAACAATTGATAAATAATTGAAAACAATTGAAAATAATTGAAAATAATTGAAAATAATTGAAAATAATTGATAAATAATTGAAAACAATTGAAAATAATTGATAAATAATTGAAAACAATTGAAAATAATTGAAAATAATTGAAAACAATTGAAAATAATTGAAAATAATTGAAAATAATTGATAAATAATTGAAAACAATTGAAAATAATTGATAAATAATTGAAAACAATTGAAAATAATTGAAAATAATTGAAAACAATTGAAAATAATTGAAAATAATTGATAAATAATTGAAAACAATTGAAAATAATTGAAAATAATTGAAAACAATTGAAAACAATTGAAAACAATTGAAAATAATTGAAAATAATTGAAAACAATAGATAAATAATTGAAAACAATTGAAAATAATTGGAAATAATTGATAATAATTGAAAATAATTGAAAATAATTGAAAATAATTATAAATAATTGAAAACAATTGAAACAATTGAAAATAATCGAAAATAATTGAAAACAATTGAAAATAATTGAAAATAATTGAAAACAATTGATAAATAATTGATAACAATTGAAAATAATTGAAAAGAATTGAAAATAATTGAAAATAATTGAAAACAATTGAAAATAATAGAAAATAATTGATAAATAATTGAAAACAATTGAAAACAATTGAAAATAATTGAAAATAATTGAAAATAATTGATAAATAATTGAAAATAATTGATAAATAATTGAAAACAATTGAAAATAATTGAAAATTATTGAAAACAATTGAAAACAATTGAAAATAATTGAAAATAATTGATAAATAATTGAAAACAATTGAAAATAATTGAAAATAATTGAAAACAATTGAAAACAATTGAAAATAATTGATAATAATTGAAAACAATAGATAAATAATTGAAAACAATTGAAAATAATTGGAAATAATTGGAAATAATTGAAAATAATTGAAAACAATTGAAAATAATTGAAAATAATTGAAAACAATTGATAAATAATTGAAAACAATTGAAAATAATTGAAAATAATTGAAAATAATTGAAAACAATTGAAAATAATTGAAAATAATTGAAAATAATTGATAAATAATTGAAAACAATTGAAAATAATTGATAAATAATTGAAAACAATTGAAAATAATTGAAAATAATTGAAAACAATTGAAAATAATTGAAAATAATTGAAAATAATTGAAAATTATTGAAAATAATTGATAAATAATTGAAAACAATTGAAAATAATTGAAAATAATTGAAAATAATTGAAAATAATTGAAAATAATTGATAAATAATTGAAACCAATTGAAAACAATTGATAAATAATTGAAAACAATTGAAAATAATTGAAAATAATTGAAAATAATTGAAAATAATTGAAAACAATTGAAAATAATTGAAAATAATTGAAAATAATTGGAAATAATTGAAAATAATTGAAAATAATTGATAAATAATTGAAAATAATTCAAAATAATTGAAAATAATTAAAAACAATTGAAAATAATTGAAAATAATTGAAAATAATTGAAAATAATTGAAAATAATTGATAAATAATTGAAAACAATTGAAAACAATTGAAAATAATTGAAAACAATTGATAAATAATTGAAAACAATTGAAAATAATTGAAAATAATTGAAAATAATTGAAAATTATTGAAAATAATTGATAAATAATTGAAAACAATTGAAAATAATTGAAAATAATTGAAAATAATTGAAAATAATTGATAAATAATTGAAACCAATTGAAAACAATTGATAAATAATTGAAAACAATTGAAAATAATTGAAAATAATTGAAAATAATTGAAAATAATTGAAAACAATTGAAAATAATTGAAAATAATTGAAAATAATTGATAAATAATTGAAAACAATTGAAAATAATTGATAAATAATTGAAAACAATTGAAAATAATTGAAAATAATTGAAAACAATTGAAAATAATTGAAAATAATTGATAAATAATTGAAAACAATTGAAAATAATTGAAAATAATTGAAAACAATTGAAAACAATTGAAAACAATTGAAAATAATTGAAAATAATTGAAAATAATTGAAAACAATAGATAAATAATTGAAAACAATTGAAAATAATTGGAAATAATTGAAAATAATTGAAAATAATTGATAAATAATTGAAAATAATTCAAAATAATTGAAAATAATTAAAAACAATTGAAAATAATTGAAAATAATTGAAAATAATTGAAAATAATTGAAAATAATTGATAAATAATTGAAAACAATTGAAAACAATTGAAAATAATTGAAAACAATTGATAAATAATTGAAAACAATTGAAAATAATTGAAAATAATTGAAAATAATTGAAAATTATTGAAAATAATTGATAAATAATTGAAAACAATTGAAAATAATTGAAAATAATTGAAAACAATTGAAAACAATTGAAAACAATTGAAAATAATTGAAAATAATTGAAAACAATAGATAAATAATTGAAATCAATTGAAAATAATTGGAAATAATTGAAAATAATTGAAAATAATTGAAAATAATTAAAAACAATTGAAAATAATTGAAAATAATTGAAAATAATTGAAAATAATTGAAAACAATTGAAAATAATTGATAAATAATTGAAACCAATTGAAAATAATTGAAAATAATTGAAAATAATTGATAAATAATTGAAAACAATTGAAAACAATTGAAAATAATTGAAAATAATTGAAAACAATTGATAAATAATTGAAAACAATTGAAAATAATTGAAAATAATTGAAAATAATTGAAAATTATTGAAAATAATTGATAAATAATTGAAAACAATTGAAAATAATTGAAAATAATTGAAAACAATTGAAAACAATTGAAAACAATTGAAAATAATTGAAAATAATTGAAAACAATAGATAAATAATTGAAATCAATTGAAAATAATTGGAAATAATTGAAAATAATTGAAAATAATTGAAAATAATTAAAAACAATTGAAAATAATTGAAAATAATTGAAAATAATTGAAAATAATTGAAAACAATTGAAAATAATTGATAAATAATTGAAACCAATTGAAAACAATTGAAAATACTTAATAAATAATTGAAAACATTTGAAAATAATTGAAAATAATTAAAACAATTGAAAATAATTAAAAATAATTGATAAATAATTGAAAACAATTAAAAATAATTGATAAATAATTTAAAACAATTGAAAATAATTGAAAATAATTTAAAACAATTGATAAATAATTGAAAACAATTGAAAATAATTGAAAATAATTGAAAATAATTGAAAATAATTGAAAACAATTGAAAACAATTGAAAACAATTGAAAATAATTATAAATTATTAAAAATAATTGAAAATAATTGATAAATAATTGATAAATAATTAATAAATAATTGATAAATAATTGAAAACAATTGAAAATAATTGAAAATAATTGAAAACAATTGAAAACAATTGAAAATAATTGAAAATAATTGATAAATAATTGAAAACAATTGAAAATAATTGAAAATAATTGAAAACAATTGAAAACAATTGAAAATAATTGAAAACAATAGATAAATAATTGAAAACAATTGAAAATAATTGGAAATAATTGGAAATAATTGAAAATAATTGAAAACAATTGAAAATAATTGAAAATAATTGAAAACAATTGATAAATAATTGAAAACAATTGAAAATAATTGAAAATAATTGGAAATAACTGAAAATAATTGAAAACAATTGAAAATAATTGAAAATAATTGAAAATAATTGATAAATAATTGAAAACAATTGAAAATAATTGATAAATAATTGAAAACAATTGAAAATAATTGAAAATAATTGAAAACAATTGAAAATAATTGAAAATAATTTATAAATAATTGAAAACAATTGAAAATAATTGAAAATAATTGAAAACAATTGAAAACAATTGAAAACAATTGAAAATAATTGAAAATAATTGAAAACAATAGATAAATAATTGAAAACAATTGAAAATAATTGGAAATAATTGATAATAATTGAAAATAATTGAAAATAATTGAAAATAATTATACATAATTGAAAACAATTGAAACAATTGAAAATAATTGAAAATAATTGAAAACAATTGAAAATAATTGAAAATAATTGAAAACAATTGATAAATAATTGAAAACAATTGAAAATAATTGAAAAGAATTGAAAATAATTGAAAATAATTGAAAACAATTGAAAATAATAGAAAATAATTGATAAATAATTGAAAACAATTGAAAATAATTGAAAATAATTGAAAATAATTGATAAATAATTGAAAACAATTGAAAATAATTGATAAATAATTGAAAACAATTGAAAATAATTGAAAATAATTGAAAACAATTGAAAACAATTGAAAATAATTGAAAATAATTGAAAATAATTGAAAATAATTGATAAATAATTGAAACCAATTGAAAACAATTGATAAATAATTGAAAACAATTGAAAATAATTGAAAATAATTGAAAACAATTGAAAATAATTGAAAATAATTGAAAATAATTGAAAAATAATTGAAAACAATTGAAAATAATTGATAAATAATTGAAAACAATTGAAAATAATTGAAAATAATTGAAAACAATTGAAAATAATTGAAAATAATTGATAAATAATTGAAAACAATTGAAAATAATTGAAAATAATTGAAAACAATTGAAAACAATTGAAAACAATTGAAAATAATTGAAAATAATTGAAAATAATTGAAAACAATAGATAAATAATTGAAAACAATTGAAAATAATTGAAAATAATTGAAAATAATTGAAAATAATTGATAAATAATTGAAAACAATTGAAAATAATTGAAAATAATTGAAAACAATTGAAAACAATTGAAAACAATTGAAAATAATTGAAAATAATTGAAAACAATAGATAAATAATTGAAAACAATTGAAAATAATTGGAAATAATTGAAAATAATTGAAAATAATTGAAAATAATTAAAAACAATTGAAAATAATTGAAAATAATTGAAAATAATTGAAAATAATTGAAAACAATTGAAAATAATTGATAAATAATTGAAACCAATTGAAAACAATTGAAAAAACTTGATAAATAATTGAAAACAATTGAAAATAATTGAAAATAATTAAAACAATTGAAAATAATTAAAAATAATTGATAAATAATTGAAAACAATTAAAAATAATTGATAAATAATTTAAAACAATTGAAAATAATTGAAAATAATTTAAAACAATTGATAAATAATTGAAAACAATTGAAAATAATTGAAAATAATTGAAAATAATTGAAAATAATTGAAAACAATTGAAAACAATTGAAAACAATTGAAAACAATTGGAAATAATTGAAAATAATTATAAATTTTTGAAAATAATTGAAAATAATTGATAAATAATTGATAAATAATTAATAAATAATTGATAAATAATTGAAAACAATTGAAAATAATTGAAAATAATTGAAAACAATTGAAAACAATTGAAAATAATTGATAAATAATTGAAAACAATTGAAAATAATTGAAAATAATTGAAAACAATTGAAAACAATTGAAAATAATTGAAAATAATTGAAAACAATAGATAAATAATTGAAAACAATTGAAAATAATTGGAAATAATTGGAAATAATTGAAAATAATTGAAAACAATTGAAAATAATTGAAAATAATTGAAAACAATTGATAAATAATTGAAAACAATTGAAAATAATTGAAAATAATTGAAAATAACTGAAAATAATTGAAAACAATTGAAAATAATTGAAAATAATTGAAAATAATTGATAAATAATTGAAAACAATTGAAAATAATTGATAAATAATTGAAAACAATTGAAAATAATTTAAAATAATTGAAAACAATTGAAAATAATTGAAAATAATTGATAAATAATTGAAAACAATTGAAAATAATTGAAAATAATTGAAAACAATTGAAAACAATTGAAAACAATTGAAAATAATTGAAAATAATTGAATACAATAGATAAATAATTGAAAACAATTGAAAATAATTGGAAATAATTGATAATAATTGAAAATAATTGAAAATAATTGAAAATAATTATAAATAATTGAAAACAATTGAAACAATTGAAAATAATTGAAAATAATTGAAAACAATTGAAAATAATTGAAAATAATTGAAAACAATTGATAAATAATTGATAACAATTGAAAATAATTGAAAAGAATTGAAAATAATTGAAAATAATTGAAAACAGTTGAAAATAATAGAAAATAATTGATAAATAATTGAAAACAATTGAAAACAATTGAAAATAATTGAAAATAATTGAAAATAATTGATAAATAATTGAAAATAATTGATAAATAATTGAAAACAATTGAAAATAATTGAAAATAATTGAAAACAATTGAAAACAATTGAAAATAATTGAAAATAATTGATAAATAATTGAAAACAATTGAAAATAATTGAAAATAATTGAAAACAATTGAAAACAATTGAAAATAATTGATAATAATTGAAAACAATAGATAAATAATTGAAAACAATTGAAAATAATTGGAAATAATTGGAAATAATTGAAAATAATTGAAAACAATTGAAAATAATTGAAAATAATTGAAAACAATTGATAAATAATTGAAAACAATTGAAAATAATTGAAAACAATTGAAAATAATTGAAAACAATTGAAAATAAGTGAAAATAAATGAAAATAATTGATAAATAATTGAAAACTATTGAAAATAATTGATAAATAATTGAAAACAATTGAAAATAATTGAAAATAATTGAAAACAATTGAAAATAATTGAAAATAATTGATAAATAATTGAAAATAATTCAAAATAATTGAAAATAATTAAAAACAATTGAAAATAATTGAAAATAATTGAAAATAATTGAAAATAATTGAAAATAATTGAAAACAATAGATAAATAATTGAAAACAATTGAAAATAATTGGAAATAATTGAAAATAATTGAAAACAATTGAAAATAATTGAAAATAATTGATAAATAATTGAAAATAATTCAAAACAATTGAAAATAATTAAAAACAATTGAAAATAATTGAAAATAATTGAAAATAATTGAAAACAATTGAAAATAATTGAAAATAATTGAAAACAATTGATAAATAATTGAAAACAATTGAAAATAATTGAAAATAATTGAAAATAATTGAAAATAATTGATAAATAATTGAAAACAATTGAAAATAATTGATAAATAATTGAAAACAATTGAAAATAATTGAAAATAATTGAAAACAATTGAAAATAATTGAAAATAATTGAAAATAATTGATAAATAATTGAAAACAATTGAAAATAATTGATAAATAATTGAAAACAATTGAAAATAATTGAATATAATTGAAAACAATTGAAAATAATTGAAAATAATTGATAAATAATTGAAAACAATTGAAAATAATTGAAAATAATTGAAAACAATTGAAAACAATTGAAAACAATTGAAAATAATTGAAAATAATTGAAAACAATAGATAAATAATTGAAAACAATTGAAAATAATTGGAAATAATTGATAATAATTGAAAATAATTGAAAATAATTGAAAATAATTATAAATAATTGAAAACAATTGAAACAATTGAAAATAATCGAAAATAATTGAAAACAATTGAAAATAATTGAAAATAATTGAAAACAATTGATAAATAATTGATAACAATTGAAAATAATTGAAAAGAATTGAAAATAATTGAAAATAATTGAAAACAATTGAAAATAATAGAAAATAATTGATAAATAATTGAAAACAATTGAAAACAATTGAAAATAATTGAAAATAATTGAAAATAATTGATAAATAATTGAAAATAATTGATAAATAATTGAAAACAATTGAAAATAATTGAAAATTATTGAAAACAATTGAAAACAATTGAAAATAATTGAAAATAATTGATAAATAATTGAAAACAATTGAAAATAATTGAAAATAATTGAAAACAATTGAAAACAATTGAAAATAATTGATAATAATTGAAAACAATAGATAAATAATTGAAAACAATTGAAAATAATTGGAAATAATTGGAAATAATTGAAAATAATTGAAAACAATTGAAAATAATTGAAAATAATTGAAAACAATTGATAAATAATTGAAAACAATTGAAAATAATTGAAAATAATTGAAAATAATTGAAAACAATTGAAAATAATTGAAAATAATTGAAAATAATTGATAAATAATTGAAAACAATTGAAAATAATTGATAAATAATTGAAAACAATTGAAAATAATTGAAAATAATTGAAAACAATTGAAAATAATTGAAAATAATTGATAAATAATTGAAAATAATTCAAAATAATTGAAAATAATTAAAAACAATTGAAAATAATTGAAAATAATTGAAAATAATTGAAAATAATTGAAAATAATTGATAAATAATTGAAACCAATTGAAAACAATTGATAAATAATTGAAAACAATTGAAAATAATTGAAAATAATTGAAAATAATTGAAAATAATTGAAAACAATTGAAAATAATTGAAAATAATTGAAAATTATTGATAAATAATTGAAAACAATTGAAAATAATTGATAAATAATTGAAAACAATTGAAAATAATTGAAAATAATTGAAAACAATTGAAAATAATTGAAAATAATTGATAAATAATTGAAAACAATTGAAAATAATTGAAAATAATTGAAAACAATTGAAAACAATTGAAAACAATTGAAAATAATTGAAAATAATTGAAAATAATTGAAAACAATAGATAAATAATTGAAAACAATTGAAAATAATTGGAAATAATTGAAAATAATTGAAAATAATTGATAAATAATTGAAAATAATTCAAAATAATTGAAAATAATTAAAAACAATTGAAAATAATTGAAAATAATTGAAAATAATTGAAAATAATTGAAAATAATTGATAAATAATTGAAAACAATTGAAAACAATTGAAAATAATTGAAAACAATTGATAAATAATTGAAAACAATTGAAAATAATTGAAAATAATTGAAAATAATTGAAAATTATTGAAAATAATTGATAAATAATTGAAAACAATTGAAAATAATTGAAAATAATTGAAAATAATTGAAAATAATTGAAAATAATTGATAAATAATTGAAACCAATTGAAAACAATTGATAAATAATTGAAAACAATTGAAAATAATTGAAAATAATTGAAAATAATTGAAAATAATTGAAAACAATTGAAAATAATTGAAAATAATTGAAAATAATTGATAAATAATTGAAAACAATTGAAAATAATTGATAAATAATTGAAAACAATTGAAAATAATTGAAAATAATTGAAAACAATTGAAAATAATTGAAAATAATTGATAAATAATTGAAAACAATTGAAAATAATTGAAAATAATTGAAAACAATTGAAAACAATTGAAAACAATTGAAAATAATTGAAAATAATTGAAAATAATTGAAAACAATAGATAAATAATTGAAAACAATTGAAAATAATTGGAAATAATTGAAAATAATTGAAAATAATTGATAAATAATTGAAAATAATTCAAAATAATTGAAAATAATTAAAAACAATTGAAAATAATTGAAAATAATTGAAAATAATTGAAAATAATTGAAAATAATTGATAAATAATTGAAAACAATTGAAAACAATTGAAAATAATTGAAAACAATTGATAAATAATTGAAAACAATTGAAAATAATTGAAAATAATTGAAAATAATTGAAAATTATTGAAAATAATTGATAAATAATTGAAAACAATTGAAAATAATTGAAAATAATTGAAAACAATTGAAAACAATTGAAAACAATTGAAAATAATTGAAAATAATTGAAAACAATAGATAAATAATTGAAATCAATTGAAAATAATTGGAAATAATTGAAAATAATTGAAAATAATTGAAAATAATTAAAAACAATTGAAAATAATTGAAAATAATTGAAAATAATTGAAAATAATTGAAAACAATTGAAAATAATTGATAAATAATTGAAACCAATTGAAAATAATTGAAAATAATTGAAAATAATTGATAAATAATTGAAAACAATTGAAAACAATTGAAAATAATTGAAAATAATTGAAAACAATTGATAAATAATTGAAAACAATTGAAAATAATTGAAAATAATTGAAAATAATTGAAAATTATTGAAAATAATTGATAAATAATTGAAAACAATTGAAAATAATTGAAAATAATTGAAAACAATTGAAAACAATTGAAAACAATTGAAAATAATTGAAAATAATTGAAAACAATAGATAAATAATTGAAATCAATTGAAAATAATTGGAAATAATTGAAAATAATTGAAAATAATTGAAAATAATTAAAAACAATTGAAAATAATTGAAAATAATTGAAAATAATTGAAAATAATTGAAAACAATTGAAAATAATTGATAAATAATTGAAACCAATTGAAAACAATTGAAAATACTTAATAAATAATTGAAAACATTTGAAAATAATTGAAAATAATTAAAACAATTGAAAATAATTAAAAATAATTGATAAATAATTGAAAACAATTAAAAATAATTGATAAATAATTTAAAACAATTGAAAATAATTGAAAATAATTTAAAACAATTGATAAATAATTGAAAACAATTGAAAATAATTGAAAATAATTGAAAATAATTGAAAATAATTGAAAACAATTGAAAACAATTGAAAACAATTGAAAATAATTATAAATTATTAAAAATAATTGAAAATAATTGATAAATAATTGATAAATAATTAATAAATAATTGATAAATAATTGAAAACAATTGAAAATAATTGAAAATAATTGAAAACAATTGAAAACAATTGAAAATAATTGATAAATAATTGATAAATAATTGAAAACAATTGAAAATAATTGAAAATAATTGAAAACAATTGAAAACAATTGAAAATAATTGAAAACAATAGATAAATAATTGAAAACAATTGAAAATAATTGGAAATAATTGAAAATAATTGAAAATAATTGATAAATAATTGAAAACAATTGAAAATAATTGATAAATAATTGAAAACAATTGAAAATAATTGAAAATAATTGAAAACAATTGAAAACAATTGAAAATAATTGAAAATAATTGAAAATAATTGAAAATAATTGATAAATAATTGAAACCAATTGAAAACAATTGATAAATAATTGAAAACAATTGAAAATAATTGAAAATAATTGAAAACAATTGAAAATAATTGAAAATAATTGAAAATAATTGATAAATAATTGAAAACAATTGAAAATAATTGATAAATAATTGAAAACAATTGAAAATAATTGAAAATAATTGAAAACAATTGAAAATAATTGAAAATAATTGATAAATAATTGAAAACAATTGAAAATAATTGAAAATAATTGAAAACAATTGAAAACAATTGAAAACAATTGAAAATAATTGAAAATAATTGAAAATAATTGAAAACAATAGATAAATAATTGAAAACAATTGAAAATAATTGAAAATAATTGAAAATAATTGAAAATAATTGATAAATAATTGAAAACAATTGAAAATAATTGAAAATAATTGAAAACAATTGAAAACAATTGAAAACAATTGAAAATAATTGAAAATAATTGAAAACAATAGATAAATAATTGAAAACAATTGAAAATAATTGGAAATAATTGAAAATAATTGAAAATAATTGAAAATAATTAAAAACAATTGAAAATAATTGAAAATAATTGAAAATAATTGAAAATAATTGAAAACAATTGAAAATAATTGATAAATAATTGAAACCAATTGAAAACAATTGAAAAAACTTGATAAATAATTGAAAACAATTGAAAATAATTGAAAATAATTAAAACAATTGAAAATAATTAAAAATAATTGATAAATAATTGAAAACAATTAAAAATAATTGATAAATAATTTAAAACAATTGAAAATAATTGAAAATAATTTAAAACAATTGATAAATAATTGAAAACAATTGAAAATAATTGAAAATAATTGAAAATAATTGAAAATAATTGAAAACAATTGAAAACAATTGAAAACAATTGAAAACAATTGGAAATAATTGAAAATAATTATAAATTTTTGAAAATAATTGAAAATAATTGATAAATAATTGATAAATAATTAATAAATAATTGATAAATAATTGAAAACAATTGAAAATAATTGAAAATAATTGAAAACAATTGAAAACAATTGAAAATAATTGATAAATAATTGAAAACAATTGAAAATAATTGAAAATAATTGAAATCAATTGAAAACAATTGAAAATAATTGAAAATAATTGAAAACAATAGATAAATAATTGAAAACAATTGAAAATAATTGGAAATAATTGGAAATAATTGAAAATAATTGAAAACAATTGAAAATAATTGAAAATAATTGAAAACAATTGATAAATAATTGAAAACAATTGAAAATAATTGAAAATAATTGAAAATAACTGAAAATAATTGAAAACAATTGAAAATAATTGAAAATAATTGAAAATAATTGATAAATAATTGAAAACAATTGAAAATAATTGATAAATAATTGAAAACAATTGAAAATAATTTAAAATAATTGAAAACAATTGAAAATAATTGAAAATAATTGATAAATAATTGAAAACAATTGAAAATAATTGAAAATAATTGAAAACAATTGAAAACAATTGAAAACAATTGAAAATAATTGAAAATAATTGAATACAATAGATAAATAATTGAAAACAATTGAAAATAATTGGAAATAATTGATAATAATTGAAAATAATTGAAAATAATTGAAAATAATTATAAATAATTGAAAACAATTGAAACAATTGAAAATAATTGAAAATAATTGAAAACAAATGAAAATAATTGAAAATAATTGAAAACAATTGATAAATAATTGATAACAATTGAAAATAATTGAAAAGAATTGAAAATAATTGAAAATAATTGAAAACAGTTGAAAATAATAGAAAATAATTGATAAATAATTGAAAACAATTGAAAACAATTGAAAATAATTGAAAATAATTGAAAATAATTGATAAATAATTGAAAATAATTGATAAATAATTGAAAACAATTGAAAATAATTGAAAATAATTGAAAACAATTGAAAACAATTGAAAATAATTGAAAATAATTGATAAATAATTGAAAACAATTGAAAATAATTGAAAATAATTGAAAACAATTGAAAACAATTGAAAATAATTGATAATAATTGAAAACAGTAGATAAATAATTGAAAACAATTGAAAATAATTGGAAATAATTGGAAATAATTGAAAATAATTGAAAACAATTGAAAATAATTGAAAATAATTGAAAACAATTGATAAATAATTGAAAACAATTGAAAATAATTGAAAACAATTGAAAATAATTGAAAACAATTGAAAATAAGTGAAAATAATTGAAAATAATTGATAAATAATTGAAAACTATTGAAAATAATTGATAAATAATTGAAAACAATTGAAAATAATTGAAAATAATTGAAAACAATTGAAAATAATTGAAAATAATTGATAAATAATTGAAAATAATTCAAAATAATTGAAAATAATTAAAAACAATTGAAAATAATTGAAAATAATTGAAAATAATTGAAAATAATTGAAAATAATTGAAAACAATAGATAAATAATTGAAAACAATTGAAAATAATTGGAAATAATTGAAAATAATTGAAAACAATTGAAAATAATTGAAAATAATTGATAAATAATTGAAAATAATTCAAAACAATTGAAAATAATTAAAAACAATTGAAAATAATTGAAAATAATTGAAAATAATTGAAAACAATTGAAAATAATTGAAAATAATTGAAAACAATTGATAAATAATTGAAAACAATTGAAAATAATTGAAAATAATTGAAAATAATTGAAAATAATTGATAAATAATTGAAAACAATTGAAAATAATTGATAAATAATTGAAAACAATTGAAAATAATTGAAAATAATTGAAAACAATTGAAAATAATTGAAAATAATTGAAAATAATTGATAAATAATTGAAAACAATTGAAAATAATTGATAAATAATTGAAAACAATTGAAAATAATTGAAAATAATTGAAAACAATTGAAAATAATTGAAAATAATTGATAAATAATTGAAAACAATTGAAAATAATTGAAAATAATTGAAAACAATTGAAAACAATTGAAAACAATTGAAAATAATTGAAAATAATTGAAAACAATAGATAAATAATTGAAAACAATTGAAAATAATTGGAAATAATTGATAATAATTGAAAATAATTGAAAATAATTGAAAATAATTATAAATAATTGAAAACAATTGAAACAATTGAAAATAATCGAAAATAATTGAAAACAATTGAAAATAATTGAAAATAATTGAAAACAATTGATAAATAATTGATAACAATTGAAAATAATAGAAAAGAATTGAAAATAATTGAAAATAATTGAAAACAATTGAAAATAATAGAAAATAATTGATAAATAATTGAAAACAATTGAAAACAATTGAAAATAATTGAAAATAATTGAAAATAATTGATAAATAATTGAAAATAATTGATAAATAATTGAAAACAATTGAAAATAATTGAAAATTATTGAAAACAATTGAAAACAATTGAAAATAATTGAAAATAATTGATAAATAATTGAAAACAATTGAAAATAATTGAAAATAATTGAAAACAATTGAAAACAATTGAAAATAATTGATAATAATTGAAAACAATAGATAAATAATTGAAAACAATTGAAAATAATTGGAAATAATTGGAAATAATTGAAAATAATTGAAAACAATTGAAAATAATTGAAAATAATTGAAAATAATTGAAAACAATTGATAAATAATTGAAAACAATTGAAAATAATTGAAAACAATTGAAAATAATTGAAAACAATTGAAAATAAGTGAAAATAATTGAAAATAATTGATAAATAATTGAAAACTATTGAAAATAATTGATAAATAATTGAAAACAATTGAAAATAATTGAAAATAATTGAAAACAATTGAAAATAATTGAAAATAATTGATAAATAATTGAAAATAATTCAAAATAATTGAAAATAATTAAAAACAATTGAAAATAATTGAAAATAATTGAAAATAATTGAAAATAATTGAAAATAATTGAAAACAATAGATAAATAATTGAAAACAATTGAAAATAATTGGAAATAATTGAAAATAATTGAAAACAATTGAAAATAATTGAAAATAATTGATAAATAATTGAAAATAATTCAAAATAATTGAAAATAATTAAAAACAATTGAAAATAATTGAAAATAATTGAAAATAATTGAAAACAATTGAAAATAATTGAAAATAATTGAAAACAATTGATAAATAATTGAAAACAATTGAAAATAATTGAAAATAATTGAAAATAATTGAAAATAATTGATAAATAATTGAAAACAATTGAAAATAATTGATAAATAATTGAAAACAATTGAAAATAATTGAAAATAATTGAAAACAATTGAAAATAATTGAAAATAATTGAAAACAATTGATAAATAATTGAAAACAATTGAAAATAATTGAAAAGAATTGAAAATAATTGAAAATAATTGAAAACAATTGAAAATAATAGAAAATAATTGATAAATAATTGAAAACAATTGAAAATAATTGAAAATAATTGAAAATAATTGATAAATAATTGAAAACAATTGAAAATAATTGATAAATAATTGAAAACAATTGAAAATAATTGAAAATAATTGAAAACAATTGAAAACAATTGAAAATAATTGAAAATAATTGAAAATAATTGAAAATAATTGAAAATAATTGAAAATAATTGAAACCAATTGAAAACAATTGATAAATAATTGAAAACAATTGAAAATAATTGAAAATAATTGAAAATAATTGAAAATAATTGAAAACAATTGAAAATAATTGAAAATAATTGAAAATAATTGATAAATAATTGAAAACAATTGAAAATAATTGATAAATAATTGAAAACAATTGAAAATAATTGAAAATAATTGAAAACAATTGAAAATAATTGAAAATAATTGATAAATAATTGAAAACAATTGAAAATAATTGAAAATAATTGAAAACAATTGAAAACAATTGAAAACAATTGAAAATAATTGAAAATAATTGAAAATAATTGAAAACAATAGATAAATAATTGAAAACAATTGAAAATAATTGAAAATAATTGAAAATAATTGAAAATAATTGATAAATAATTGAAAACAATTGAAAATAATTGAAAATAATTGAAAATAATTGAAAACAATTGAAAACAATTGAAAACAATTGAAAATAATTGAAAATAATTGAAAACAATAGATAAATAATTGAAAACAATTGAAAATAATTGAAAATAATTGAAAATAATTGAAAATAATTAAAAACAATTGAAAATAATTGAAAATAATTGAAAATAATTGAAAATAATTGAAAACAATTGAAAATAATTGATAAATAATTGAAACCAATTGAAAACAATTGAAAAAACTTGATAAATAATTGAAAACAATTGAAAATAATTGAAAATAATTAAAACAATTGAAAATAATTAAAAATAATTGATAAATAATTGAAAACAATTAAAAATAATTGATAAATAATTTAAAACAATTGAAAATAATTGAAAATAATTTAAAACAATTGATAAATAATTGAAAACAATTGAAAATAATTGAAAATAATTGAAAATAATTGAAAATAATTGAAAACAATTGAAAACAATTGAAAACAATTGAAAACAATTGGAAATAATTGAAAATAATTATAAATTTTTGAAAATAATTGAAAATAATTGATAAATAATTGATAAATAATTAATAAATAATTGATAAATAATTGAAAACAATTGAAAATAATTGAAAACAATTGAAAACAATTGAAAATAATTGAAAATAATTGAAAACAATAGATAAATAATTGAAAACAATTGAAAATAATTGGAAATAATTGGAAATAATTGAAAATAATTGAAAACAATTGAAAATAATTGAAAATAATTGAAAACAATTGATAAATAATTGAAAACAATTGAAAATAATTGAAAATAATTGAAAATAACTGAAAATAATTGAAAACAATTGAAAATAATTGAAAATAATTGAAAATAATTGATAAATAATTGAAAACAATTGAAAATAATTGATAAATAATTGAAAACAATTGAAAATAATTTAAAATAATTGAAAACAATTGAAAATAATTGAAAATAATTGATAAATAATTGAAAACAATTGAAAATAATTGAAAATAATTGAAAACAATTGAAAACAATTGAAAACAATTGAAAATAATTGAAAATAATTGAATACAATAGATAAATAATAGAAAACAATTGAAAATAATTGGAAATAATTGATAATAATTGAAAATAATTGAAAATAATTGAAAATAATTATAAATAATTGAAAACAATTGAAACAATTGAAAATAATTGAAAATAATAGAAAATAATTGATAAATAATTGAAAACAATTGAAAACAATTGAAAATAATTGAAAATAATTGAAAATAATTGATAAATAATTGAAAATAATTGATAAATAATTGAAAACAATTGAAAATAATTGAAAACAATTGAAAACAATTGAAAATAATTGAAAATAATTGATAAATAATTGAAAACAATTGAAAATAATTGAAAATAATTGAAAACAATTGAAAACAATTGAAAATAATTGATAATAATTGAAAACAATAGATAAATAATTGAAAACAATTGAAAATAATTGGAAATAATTGGAAATAATTGAAAATAATTGAAAACAATTGATAAATAATTGATAACAATTGAAAATAATTGAAAAGAATTGAAAATAATTGAAAATAATTGAAAACAATTGAAAATAATAGAAAATAATTGATAAATAATTGAAAACAATTGAAAACAATTGAAAATAATTGAAAATAATTGAAAATAATTGATAAATAATTGAAAATAATTGATAAATAATTGAAAACAATTGAAAATAATTGAAAACAATTGAAAACAATTGAAAATAATTGAAAATAATTGATAAATAATTGAAAACAATTGAAAATAATTGAAAATAATTGAAAACAATTGAAAACAATTGAAAATAATTGATAATAATTGAAAACAATAGATAAATAATTGAAAACAATTGAAAATAATTGGAAATAATTGGAAATAATTGAAAATAATTGAAAACAATTGAAAATAATTGAAAATAATTGAAAACAATTGAAAACAATTGAAAATAATTGATAATAATTGAAAACAATAGATAAATAATTGAAAACAATTGAAAATAATTGGAAATAATTGGAAATAATTGAAAATAATTGAAAACAATTGAAAATAATTGAAAATAATTGAAAACAATTGATAAATAATTGAAAACAATTGAAAATAATTGAAAACAATTGAAAATAATTGAAAACAATTGAAAATAAGTGAAAATAATTGAAAATAATTGATAAATAATTGAAAACTATTGAAAATAATTGATAAATAATTGAAAACAATTGAAAATAATTAAAAATAATTGAAAACAATTGAAAATAATTGAAAATAATTGATAAATAATTGAAAATAATTCAAAATAATTGAAAATAATTAAAAACAACTGAAAATAATTGAAAATAATTGAAAATAATTGAAAATAATTGAAAATAATTGAAAATAATTGAAAACAATAGATAAATAATTGAAAACAATTGAAAATAATTGGAAATAATTGAAAATAATTGAAAACAATTGAAAATAATTGAAAATAATTGATAAATAATTGAAAATAATTCAAAATAATTGAAAATAATTAAAAACAATTGAAAATAATTGAAAATAATTGAAAATAATTGAAAACAATTGAAAATAATTGAAAATAATTGAAAACAATTGATAAATAATTGAAAACAATTGAAAATAATTGAAAATAATTGAAAATAATTGAAAATAATTGATAAATAATTGAAAACAATTGAAAATAATTGATAAATAATTGAAAACAATTGAAAATAATTGAAAATAATTGAAAACAATTGAAAATAATTGAAAATAATTGAAAATAATTGATAAATAATTGAAAACAATTGAAAATAATTGATAAATAATTGAAAACAATTGAAAATAATTGAAAATAATTGAAAACAATTGAAAATAATTGAAAATAATTGATAAATAATTGAAAACAATTGAAAATAATTGAAAATAATTGAAAACAATTGAAAACAATTGAAAACAATTGAAAATAATTGAAAATAATTGAAAACAATAGATAAATAATTGAAAACAATTGAAAATAATTGGAAATAATTGATAATAATTGAAAATAATTGAAAATAATTGAAAATAATTATAAATAATTGAAAACAATTGAAACAATTGAAAATAATTGAAAATAATTGAAAACAATTGAAAATAATTGAAAATAATTGAAAACAATTGATAAATAATTGATAACAATTGAAAATAATTGAAAAGAATTGAAAATAATTGAAAATAATTGAAAACAATTGAAAATAATAGAAAATAATTGATAAATAATTGAAAACAATTGAAAACAATTGAAAATAATTGAAAATAATTGAAAATAATTGATAAATAATTGAAAATAATTGATAAATAATTGAAAACAATTGAAAATAATTGAAAATAATTGAAAACAATTGAAAACAATTGAAAATAATTGAAAATAATTGATAAATAATTGAAAACAATTGAAAATAATTGAAAATAATTGAAAACAATTGAAAACAATTGAAAATAATTGATAATAATTGAAAACAATAGATAAATAATTGAAAACAATTGAAAATAATTGGAAATAATTGGAAATAATTGAAAATAATTGAAAACAATTGAAAATAATTGAAAATAATTGAAAACAATTGATGAATAATTGAAAACAATTGAAAATAATTGAAAACAATTGAAAATAATTGAAAACAATTGAAAATAAGTGAAAATAATTGAAAATAATTGATAAATAATTGAAAACTATTGAAAATAATTGATAAATAATTGAAAACAATTGAAAATAATTGAAAATAATTGAAAACAATTGAAAATAATTGAAAATAATTGATAAATAATTGAAAATAATTCAAAATAATTGAAAATAATTAAAAACAATTGAAAATAATTGAAAATAATTGAAAATAATTGAAAATAATTGAAAATAATTGAAAACAATAGATAAATAATTGAAAACAATTGAAAATAATTGGAAATAATTGAAAATAATTGAAAACAATTGAAAATAATTGAAAATAATTGATAAATAATTGAAAATAATTCAAAATAATTGAAAATAATTAAAAACAATTGAAAATAATTGAAAATAATTGAAAATAATTGAAAACAATTGAAAATAATTGAAAATAATTGAAAACAATTGATAAATAATTGAAAACAATTGAAAATAATTGAAAATAATTGAAAATAATTGAAAATAATTGATAAATAATTGAAAACAATTGAAAATAATTGATAAATAATTGAAAACAATTGAAAATAATTGAAAATAATTGAAAACAATTGAAAATAATTGAAAATAATTGATAAATAATTGAAAACAATTGAAAATAATTGAAAATAATTGAAAACAATTGAAACCAATTGAAAACAATTGAAAATAATTGAAAATAATTGAAAATAATTGAAAATAATTGAAAATAATTGAAAATAATTGAAAACAATAGATAAATAATTGAAAACAATTGAAAATAATTGAAAATAATTGAAAATAATTGAAAACAATTGAAAATAATTGAAAATAATTGAAAACAATTGATAAATAATTGAAAACAATTGAAAATAATTGAAAATAATTGAAAATAATTGAAAATAATTGAAAACAATTGATAAATAATTGAAAACAATTGAAAATAATTGATAAATAATTGAAAACAATTGAAAATAATTGAAAATAATTGAAAACAATTGAAAATAATTGAAAATAATTGATAAATAATTGAAAATAATTCAAAATAATTGAAAATAATTAAAAACAATTGAAAATAATTGAAAATAATTGAAAATAATTGAAAATAATTGAAAATAATTGATAAATAATTGAAAACAATTGAAAACAATTGAAAACAATTGAAAATAATTGAAAATAATTGAATACAATAGATAAATAATAGAAAACAATTGAAAATAATTGGAAATAATTGATAATAATTGAAAATAATTGAAAATAATTGAAAATAATTATAAATAATTGAAAACAATTGAAACAATTGAAAATAATTGAAAATAATAGAAAATAATTGATAAATAATTGAAAACAATTGAAAACAATTGAAAATAATTGAAAATAATTGAAAATAATTGATAAATAATTGAAAATAATTGATAAATAATTGAAAACAATTGAAAATAATTGAAAACAATTGAAAACAATTGAAAATAATTGAAAATAATTGATAAATAATTGAAAACAATTGAAAATAATTGAAAATAATTGAAAACAATTGAAAACAATTGAAAATAATTGATAATAATTGAAAACAATAGATAAATAATTGAAAACAATTGAAAATAATTGGAAATAATTGGAAATAATTGAAAATAATTGAAAACAATTGATAAATAATTGATAACAATTGAAAATAATTGAAAAGAATTGAAAATAATTGAAAATAATTGAAAACAATTGAAAATAATAGAAAATAATTGATAAATAATTGAAAACAATTGAAAACAATTGAAAATAATTGAAAATAGTTGAAAATAATTGATAAATAATTGAAAATAATTTATAAATAATTGAAAACAATTGAAAATAATTGAAAACAATTGAAAACAATTGAAAATAATTGAAAATAATTGATAAATAATTGAAAACAATTGAAAATAATTGAAAATAATTGAAAACAATTGAAAACAATTGAAAATAATTGATAATAATTGAAAACAATAGATAAATAATTGAAAACAATTGAAAATAATTGGAAATAATTGGAAATAATTGAAAATAATTGAAAACAATTGAAAATAATTGAAAATAATTGAAAACAATTGAAAACAATTGAAAATAATTGATAATAATTGAAAACAATAGATAAATAATTGAAAACAATTGAAAATAATTGGAAATAATTGGAAATAATTGAAAATAATTGAAAACAATTGAAAATAATTGAAAATAATTGAAAACAATTGATAAATAATTGAAAACAATTGAAAATAATTGAAAACAATTGAAAATAATTGAAAACAATTGAAAATAAGTGAAAATAATTGAAAATAATTGATAAATAATTGAAAACTATTGAAAATAATTGATAAATAATTGAAAACAATTGAAAATAATTAAAAATAATTGAAAACAATTGAAAATAATTGAAAATAATTGATAAATAATTGAAAATAATTCAAAATAATTGAAAATAATTAAAAACAATTGAAAATAATTGAAAATAATTGAAAATAATTGAAAATAATTGAAAATAATTGAAAATAATTGAAAACAATAGATAAATAATTGAAAACAATTGAAAATAATTGGAAATAATTGAAAATAATTGAAAACAATTGAAAATAATTGAAAATAATTGATAAATAATTGAAAATAATTCAAAATAATTGAAAATAATTAAAAACAATTGAAAATAATTGAAAATAATTGAAAATAATTGAAAACAATTGAAAATAATTGAAAATAATTGAAAACAATTGATAAATAATTGAAAACAATTGAAAATAATTGAAAATAATTGAAAATAATTGAAAATAATTGATAAATAATTGAAAACAATTGAAAATAATTGATAAATAATTGAAAACAATTGAAAATAATTGAAAATAATTGAAAACAATTGAAAATAATTGAAAATAATTGAAAATAATTGATAAATAATTGAAAACAATTGAAAATAATTGATAAATAATTGAAAACAATTGAAAATAATTGAAAATAATTGAAAACAATTGAAAATAATTGAAAATAATTGATAAATAATTGAAAACAATTGAAAATAATTGAAAATAATTGAAAACAATTGAAAACAATTGAAAACAATTGAAAATAATTGAAAATAATTGAAAACAATAGATAAATAATTGAAAACAATTGAAAATAATTGGAAATAATTGATAATAATTGAAAATAATTGAAAATAATTGAAAATAATTATAAATAATTGAAAACAATTGAAACAATTGAAAATAATTGAAAATAATTGAAAACAATTGAAAATAATTGAAAATAATTGAAAACAATTGATAAATAATTGATAACAATTGAAAATAATTGAAAAGAATTGAAAATAATTGAAAATAATTGAAAACAATTGAAAATAATAGAAAATAATTGATAAATAATTGAAAACAATTGAAAACAATTGAAAATAATTGAAAATAATTGAAAATAATTGATAAATAATTGAAAATAATTGATAAATAATTGAAAACAATTGAAAATAATTGAAAATAATTGAAAACAATTGAAAACAATTGAAAATAATTGAAAATAATTGATAAATAATTGAAAACAATTGAAAATAATTGAAAATAATTGAAAACAATTGAAAACAATTGAAAATAATTGATAATAATTGAAAACAATAGATAAATAATTGAAAACAATTGAAAATAATTGGAAATAATTGGAAATAATTGAAAATAATTGAAAACAATTGAAAATAATTGAAAATAATTGAAAACAATTGATAAATAATTGAAAACAATTGAAAATAATTGAAAACAATTGAAAATAATTGAAAACAATTGAAAATAAGTGAAAATAATTGAAAATAATTGATAAATAATTGAAAACTATTGAAAATAATTGATAAATAATTGAAAACAATTGAAAATAATTGAAAATAATTGAAAACAATTGAAAATAATTGAAAATAATTGATAAATAATTGAAAATAATTCAAAATAATTGAAAATAATTAAAAACAATTGAAAATAATTGAAAATAATTGAAAATAATTGAAAATAATTGAAAATAATTGAAAACAATAGATAAATAATTGAAAACAATTGAAAATAATTGGAAATAATTGAAAATAATTGAAAACAATTGAAAATAATTGAAAATAATTGATAAATAATTGAAAATAATTCAAAATAATTGAAAATAATTAAAAACAATTGAAAATAATTGAAAATAATTGAAAATAATTGAAAACAATTGAAAATAATTGAAAATAATTGAAAACAATTGATAAATAATTGAAAACAATTGAAAATAATTGAAAATAATTGAAAATAATTGAAAATAATTGATAAATAATTGAAAACAATTGAAAATAATTGATAAATAATTGAAAACAATTGAAAATAATTGAAAATAATTGAAAACAATTGAAAGTAATTGAAAATAATTGATAAATAATTGAAAACAATTGAAAATAATTGAAAATAATTGAAAACAATTGAAACCAATTGAAAACAATTGAAAATAATTGAAAATAATTGAAAATAATTGAAAATAATTGAAAACTATTGAAAATAATTGATAAATAATTGAAAATAATTGAAAACAATTGAAAATAATTGAAAACAATTGAAAATAATTGAAAATAATTGATAAATAATTGAAAATAATTCAAAATAATTGAAAATAATTAAAAACAATTGAAAATAATTGGAAATAATTGGAAATAATTGAAAATAATTGAAAACAATTGAAAATAATTGAAAATAATTGAAAACAATTGATAAATAATTGAAAACAATTGAAAATAATTGAAAACAATTGAAAATAATTGAAAACAATTGAAAATATGTGAAAATAATTGAAAATAATTGATAAATAATTGAAAACTATTGAAAATAATTGATAAATAATTGAAAACAATTGAAAATAATTAAAAATAATTGAAAACAATTGAAAATAATTGAAAATAATTGATAAATAATTGAAAATAATTCAAAATAATTGAAAATAATTAAAAACAATTGAAAATAATTGAAAATAATTGAAAATAATTGAAAATAATTGAAAATAATTGAAAATAATTGAAAACAATAGATAAATAATTGAAAACAATTGAAAATAATTGGAAATAATTGAAAATAATTGAAAACAATTGAAAATAATTGAAAATAATTGATAAATAATTGAAAATAATTCAAAATAATTGAAAATAATTAAAAACAATTGAAAATAATTGAAAATAATTGAAAATAATTGAAAACAATTGAAAATAATTGAAAATAATTGAAAACAATTGATAAATAATTGAAAACAATTGAAAATAATTGAAAATAATTGAAAATAATTGAAAATAATTGATAAATAATTGAAAACAATTGAAAATAATTGATAAATAATTGAAAACAATTGAAAATAATTGAAAATAATTGAAAACAATTGAAAATAATTGAAAATAATTGAAAATAATTGATAAATAATTGAAAACAATTGAAAATAATTGATAAATAATTGAAAACAATTGAAAATAATTGAAAATAATTGAAAACAATTGAAAATAATTGAAAATAATTGATAAATAATTGAAAACAATTGAAAATAATTGAAAATAATTGAAAACAATTGAAAACAATTGAAAACAATTGAAAATAATTGAAAATAATTGAAAACAATAGATAAATAATTGAAAACAATTGAAAATAATTGGAAATAATTGATAATAATTGAAAATAATTGAAAATAATTGAAAATAATTATAAATAATTGAAAACAATTGAAACAATTGAAAATAATTGAAAATAATTGAAAACAATTGAAAATAATTGAAAATAATTGAAAACAATTGATAAATAATTGATAACAATTGAAAATAATTGAAAAGAATTGAAAATAATTGAAAATAATTGAAAACAATTGAAAATAATAGAAAATAATTGATAAATAATTGAAAACAATTGAAAACAATTGAAAATAATTGAAAATAATTGAAAATAATTGATAAATAATTGAAAATAATTGATAAATAATTGAAAACAATTGAAAATAATTGAAAATAATTGAAAACAATTGAAAACAATTGAAAATAATTGAAAATAATTGATAAATAATTGAAAACAATTGAAAATAATTGAAAATAATTGAAAACAATTGAAAACAATTGAAAATAATTGATAATAATTGAAAACAATAGATAAATAATTGAAAACAATTGAAAATAATTGGAAATAATTGGAAATAATTGAAAATAATTGAAAACAATTGAAAATAATTGAAAATAATTGAAAACAATTGATAAATAATTGAAAACAATTGAAAATAATTGAAAACAATTGAAAATAATTGAAAACAATTGAAAATAAGTGAAAATAATTGAAAATAATTGATAAATAATTGAAAACTATTGAAAATAATTGATAAATAATTGAAAACAATTGAAAATAATTGAAAATAATTGAAAACAATTGAAAATAATTGAAAATAATTGATAAATAATTGAAAATAATTCAAAATAATTGAAAATAATTAAAAACAATTGAAAATAATTGAAAATAATTGAAAATAATTGAAAATAATTGAAAATAATTGAAAACAATAGATAAATAATTGAAAACAATTGAAAATAATTGGAAATAATTGAAAATAATTGAAAACAATTGAAAATAATTGAAAATAATTGATAAATAATTGAAAATAATTCAAAATAATTGAAAATAATTAAAAACAATTGAAAATAATTGAAAATAATTGAAAATAATTGAAAACAATTGAAAATAATTGAAAATAATTGAAAACAATTGATAAATAATTGAAAACAATTGAAAATAATTGAAAATAATTGAAAATAATTGAAAATAATTGATAAATAATTGAAAACAATTGAAAATAATTGATAAATAATTGAAAACAATTGAAAATAATTGAAAATAATTGAAAACAATTGAAAATAATTGAAAATAATTGATAAATAATTGAAAACAATTGAAAATAATTGAAAATAATTGAAAACAATTGAAACCAATTGAAAACAATTGAAAATAATTGAAAATAATTGAAAATAATTGAAAA
Source organism: Andrena bucephala (assembly GCA_947577245.1). NCBI lineage: Eukaryota > Metazoa > Arthropoda > Insecta > Hymenoptera > Andrenidae > Andrena > Andrena bucephala. The sequence goes on from OX387717.1 coordinate 61,847,185, forward strand.
TAATTGAAAATAATTGAAAATAATTGAAAACAATAGATAAATAATTGAAAACAATTGAAAATAATTGAAAATAATTGAAAATAATTGAAAACAATTGAAAATAATTGAAAATAATTGAAAACAATTGATAAATAATTGAAAACAATTGAAAATAATTGAAAATAATTGAAAATAATTGAAAATAATTGAAAACAATTGATAAATAATTGAAAACAATTGAAAATAATTGATAAATAATTGAAAACAATTGAAAATAATTGAAAATAATTGAAAACAATTGAAAATAATTGAAAATAATTGATAAATAATTGAAAATAATTCAAAATAATTGAAAATAATTAAAAACAATTGAAAATAATTGAAAATAATTGAAAATAATTGAAAATAATTGAAAATAATTGAAAATAATTGATAAATAATTGAAACCAATTGAAAACAATTGATAAATAATTGAAAACAATTGAAAATAATTGAAAATAATTGAAAATAATTGAAAATAATTGAAAACAATTGAAAATAATTGAAAATAATTGAAAATAATTGATAAATAATTGAAAACAATTGAAAATAATTGATAAATAATTGAAAACAATTGAAAATAATTGAAGATAATTGAAAACAATTGAAAATAATTGAAAATGATTGATAAATAATTGAAAACAATTGAAAATAATTGAAAATAATTGAACACAATTGAAAACAATTGAAAATAATTGAAAATAATTGAAAACAATAGATAAATAATTGAAATCAATTGAAAATAATTGGAAATAATTGAAAATAATTGAAAATAATTGAAAATAATTAAAAACAATTGAAAATAATTGAAAATAATTGAAAATAATTGAAAATAATTGAAAACAATTGAAAATAATTGAAAATAATTGATAAATAATTGAAAACAATTGAAAATAATTGAAAATAATTGAAAACAATTGAAAACAATTGAAAATAATTGAAAATAATTGAAAACAATTGATAAATAATTGAAAACAATTGAAAATAATTGAAAATAATTGAAAATAATTGAAAATAATTGATAAATAATTGAAAACAATTGAAAATAATTGAAAATAATTGAAAACAATTGAAAACAATTGAAAACAATTGAAAATAATTGAAAACAATAGATAAATAATTGAAATCAATTGAAAATAATTGGAAATAATTGAAAATAATTGAAAATAATTGAAAATAATTAAAAACAATTGAAAATAATTGAAAATAATTGAAAATAATTGAAAATAATTGAAAACAATTGAAAATAATTGATAAATAATTGAAACCAATTGAAAACAATTGAAAATACTTAATAAATAATTGAAAACATTTGAAAATAATTGAAAATAATTAAAACAATTGAAAATAATTAAAAATAATTGATAAATAATTGAAAACAATTAAAAATAATTGATAAATAATTTAAAACAATTGAAAATAATTGAAAATAATTTAAAACAATTGATAAATAATTGAAAACAATTGAAAATAATTGAAAATAATTGAAAATAATTGAAAATAATTGAAAACAATTGAAAACAATTAAAAACAATTGAAAATAATTATAAATTATTGAAAATAATTGAAAATAATTGATAAATAATTGATAAATAATTAATAAATAATTGATAAATAATTGAAAACAATTGAAAATAATTGAAAATAATTGAAAACAATTGAAAACAATTGAAAATAATTGAAAATAATTGATAAATAATTGAATACAATTGAAAATAATTGAAAATAATTGATAAATAATTTAAAACAATTGAAAATAATTGAAAATAATTGATAAATAATTGAAATCAATTGAAAATAATTGAAAATAATTGAAAACAATTGAAAACAATTGAAAACAATTGAAAATAATTGAAAATAATTGAAAATAATTGAAAACAATAGATAAATAATTGAAAACAATTGAAAATAATTGGAAATAATTGAAAATAATTGAAAACAATTGAAAATAATTGAAAACAATTGATAAATAATTGAAAACAATTGAAAATAATAGAAAATAATTGATAAATAATTGAAAACAATTGAAAACAATTGAAAATAATTGAAAATAATTGAAAATAATTGATAAATAATTGAAAACAATTGAAAATAATTGATAAATAATTGAAAACAATTGAAAATAATTGAAAATAATTGAAAACAATTGAAAACAATTGAAAATAATTGAAAATAATTGATAAATAATTGAAAACAATTGAAAATAATTGAAAATAATTGAAAACAATTGAAAACAATTGAAAATAATTGAAAATAATTGAAAATAATTGAAAATAATTGATAAATAATTGAAAACAATTGAAAACAATTGAAAATAATTGAAAATAATTGAAAACAATTGATAAATAATTGAAAACAATTGAAAATAATTGAAAATAATTGAAAATAATTGAAAATAATTGATAAATAATTGAAAACAATTGAAAATAATTGAAAATAATTGAAAACAATTGAAAACAATTGAAAACAATTGAAAATAATTGAAAATAATTGAAAACAATAGATAAATAATTGAAATCAATTGAAAATAATTGGAAATAATTGAAAATAATTGAAAATAATTGAAAATAATTAAAAACAATTGAAAATAATTGAAAATAATTGAAAATAATTGAAAATAATTGAAAACAATTGAAAATAATTGATAAATAATTGAAACCAATTGAAAACAATTGAAAATACTTAATAAATAATTGAAAACATTTGAAAATAATTGAAAATAATTAAAACAATTGAAAATAATTAAAAATAATTGATAAATAATTGAAAACAATTAAAAATAATTGATAAATAATTTAAAACAATTGAAAATAATTGAAAATAATTTAAAACAATTGATAAATAATTGAAAACAATTGAAAATAATTGAAAATAATTGAAAATAATTGAAAATAATTGAAAACAATTGAAAACAATTGAAAACAATTGAAAATAATTATAAATTATTGAAAATAATTGAAAATAATTGATAAATAATTAATAAATAATTGATAAATAATTGAAAACAATTGAAAATAATTGAAAATAATTGAAAATAATTGATAAATAATTGAAAACAATTGAAAATAATTGATAAATAATTGAAAACAATTGAAAATAATTGAAAATAATTGATAAATAATTTAAAACAATTGAAAATAATTGAAAATAATTGATAAATAATTGAAATCAATTGAAAATAATTGAAAATAATTGAAAACAATTGAAAACAATTGAAAACAATTGAAAATAATTGAAAATAATTGAAAATAATTGAAAACAATAGATAAATAATTGAAAACAATTGAAAATAATTGGAAATAATTGAAAATAATTGAAAACAATTGAAAATAATTGAAAACAATTGATAAATAATTGAAAACAATTGAAAATAATAGAAAATAATTGATAAATAATTGAAAACAATTGAAAACAATTGAAAATAATTGAAAATAATTGAAAATAATTGATAAATAATTGAAAACAATTGAAAATAATTGATAAATAATTGAAAACAATTGAAAATAATTGAAAATAATTGAAAATAATTGAAAATAATTGAAAACAATTGAAAACAATTGAAAACAATTGAAAACAATTGGAAATAATTGAAAATAATTATAAATTTTTGAAAATAATTGAAAATAATTGATAAATAATTGATAAATAATTAATAAATAATTGATAAATAATTGAAAACAATTGAAAATAATTGAAAATAATTGAAAACAATTGAAAACAATTGAAAATAATTGATAAATAATTGAAAACAATTGAAAATAATTGAAAATAATTGAAAACAATTGAAAATAATTGAAAATAATTGAAAACAATAGATAAATAATTGAAAACAATTGAAAATAATTGGAAATAATTGGAAATAATTGAAAATAATTGAAAACAATTGAAAATAATTGAAAATAATTGAAAACAATTGATAAATAATTGAAAACAATTGAAAATAATTGAAAATAATTGAAAATAATTGAAAATAACTGAAAATAATTGAAAACAATTGAAAATAATTGAAAATAATTGAAAATAATTGATAAATAATTGAAAACAATTGAAAATAATTGATAAATAATTGAAAACAATTGAAAATAATTGAAAATAATTGAAAACAATTGAAAATAATTGAAAATAATTGATAAATAATTGAAAACAATTGAAAATAATTGAAAATAATTGAAAACAATTGAAAACAATTGAAAACAATTGAAAATAATTGAAAATAATTGAAAACAATAGATAAATAATTGAAAACAATTGAAAATAATTGGAAATAATTGATAATAATTGAAAATAATTGAAAATAATTGAAAATAATTATAAATAATTGAAAACAATTGAAACAATTGAAAATAATTGAAAATAATTGAAAACAATTGAAAATAATTGAAAATAATTGAAAACAATTGATAAATAATTGATAACAATTGAAAATAATTGAAAAGAATTGAAAATAATTGAAAATAATTGAAAACAATTGAAAATAATAGAAAATAATTGATAAATAATTGAAAACAATTGAAAACAATTGAAAATAATTGAAAATAATTGAAAATAATTGATAAATAATTGAAAATAATTGATAAATAATTGAAAATAATTCAAAATAATTGAAAATAATTAAAAACAATTGAAAACAATTGAAAATAATTGAAAATAATTGAAAATAATTGAAAACAATTGAAAATAATAGAAAATAATTGATAAATAATTGAAAACAATTGAAAACAATTGAAAATAATTGAAAATAATTGAAAATAATTGATAAATAATTGAAAATAATTGATAAATAATTGAAAACAATTGAAAATAATTGAAAATAATTGAAAACAATTGAAAACAATTGAAAATAATTGAAAATAATTGATAAATAATTGAAAACAATTGAAAATAATTGAAAATAATTTAAAACAATTGAAAACAATTGAAAACAATTGAAAATAATTGAAAATAATTGAAAACAATAGATAAATAATTGAAATCAATTGAAAATAATTGGAAATAATTGAAAATAATTGAAAATAATTGAAAATAATTAAAAACAATTGAAAATAATTGAAAATAATTGAAAATAATTGAAAATAATTGAAAACAATTGAAAATAATTGATAAATAATTGAAACCAATTGAAAACAATTGAAAATACTTAATAAATAATTGAAAACATTTGAAAATAATTGAAAATAATTAAAACAATTGAAAATAATTAAAAATAATTGATAAATAATTGAAAACAATTAAAAATAATTGATAAATAATTTAAAACAATTGAAAATAATTGAAAATAATTTAAAACAATTGATAAATAATTGAAAACAATTGAAAATAATTGAAAATAATTGAAAATAATTGAAAATAATTGAAAACAATTGAAAACAATTGAAAACAATTGAAAATAATTATAAATTATTGAAAATAATTGAAAATAATTGATAAATAATTGATAAATAATTAATAAATAATTGATAAATAATTGAAAACAATTGAAAATAATTGAAAATAATTGAAAACAATTGAAAACAATTGAAAATAATTGAAAATAATTGATAAATAATTGAAAACAATTGAAAATAATTGAAAATAATTGATAAATAATTTAAAACAATTGAAAATAATTGAAAATAATTGATAAATAATTGAAATCAATTGAAAATAATTGAAAATAATTGAAAACAATTGAAAACAATTGAAAACAATTGAAAATAATTGAAAATAATTGAAAATAATTGAAAACAATAGATAAATAATTGAAAACAATTGAAAATAATTGGAAATAATTGAAAATAATTGAAAACAATTGAAAATAATTGAAAACAATTGATAAATAATTGAAAACAATTGAAAATAATAGAAAATAATTGATAAATAATTGAAAACAATTGAAAACAATTGAAAATAATTGAAAATAATTGAAAATAATTGATAAATAATTGAAAACAATTGAAAATAATTGATAAATAATTGAAAACAATTGAAAATAATTGAAAATAATTGAAAACAATTGAAAACAATTGAAAATAATTGAAAATAATTGATAAATAATTGAAAACAATTGAAAATAATTGAAAATAATTGAAAACAATTGAAAACAATTGAAAATAATTGAAAATAATTGAAAATAATTGAAAATAATTGATAAATAATTGAAAACAATTGAAAACAATTGAAAATAATTGAAAATAATTGAAAACAATTGATAAATAATTGAAAATAATTGAAAATAATTGAAAATAATTGAAAATAATTGATAAATAATTGAAAACAATTGAAAATAATTGAAAATAATTGAAAACAATTGAAAACAATTGAAAACAATTGAAAATAATTGAAAATAATTGAAAACAATAGATAAATAATTGAAATCAATTGAAAATAATTGGAAATAATTGAAAATAATTGAAAATAATTGAAAATAATTAAAAACAATTGAAAATAATTGAAAATAATTGAAAATAATTGAAAATAATTGAAAACAATTGAAAATAATTGATAAATAATTGAAACCAATTGAAAACAATTGAAAATACTTAATAAATAATTGAAAACATTTGAAAATAATTGAAAATAATTAAAACAATTGAAAATAATTAAAAATAATTGATAAATAATTGAAAACAATTAAAAATAATTGATAAATAATTTAAAACAATTGAAAATAATTGAAAATAATTTAAAACAATTGATAAATAATTGAAAACAATTGAAAATAATTGAAAATAATTGAAAATAATTGAAAATAATTGAAAACAATTGAAAACAATTGAAAACAATTGAAAATAATTATAAATTATTGAAAATAATTGAAAATAATTGATAAATAATTGATAAATAATTAATAAATAATTGATAAATAATTGAAAACAATTGAAAATAATTGAAAATAATTGAAAATAATTGATAAATAATTGAAAACAATTGAAAATAATTGATAAATAATTGAAAACAATTGAAAATAATTGAAAATAATTGATAAATAATTTAAAACAATTGAAAATAATTGAAAATAATTGATAAATAATTGAAATCAATTGAAAATAATTGAAAATAATTGAAAACAATTGAAAACAATTGAAAACAATTGAAAATAATTGAAAATAATTGAAAATAATTGAAAACAATAGATAAATAATTGAAAACAATTGAAAATAATTGGAAATAATTGAAAATAATTGAAAACAATTGAAAATAATTGAAAACAATTGATAAATAATTGAAAACAATTGAAAATAATAGAAAATAATTGATAAATAATTGAAAACAATTGAAAACAATTGAAAATAATTGAAAATAATTGAAAATAATTGATAAATAATTGAAAACAATTGAAAATAATTGATAAATAATTGAAAACAATTGAAAATAATTGAAAATAATTGAAAATAATTGAAAATAATTGAAAACAATTGAAAACAATTGAAAACAATTGAAAACAATTGGAAATAATTGAAAATAATTATAAATTTTTGAAAATAATTGAAAATAATTGATAAATAATTGATAAATAATTAATAAATAATTGATAAATAATTGAAAACAATTGAAAATAATTGAAAATAATTGAAAACAATTGAAAACAATTGAAAATAATTGATAAATAATTGAAAACAATTGAAAATAATTGAAAATAATTGAAAACAATTGAAAACAATTGAAAATAATTGAAAATAATTGAAAACAATAGATAAATAATTGAAAACAATTGAAAATAATTGGAAATAATTGGAAATAATTGAAAATAATTGAAAACAATTGAAAATAATTGAAAATAATTGAAAACAATTGATAAATAATTGAAAACAATTGAAAATAATTGAAAATAATTGAAAATAACTGAAAATAATTGAAAACAATTGAAAATAATTGAAAATAATTGAAAATAATTGATAAATAATTGAAAACAATTGAAAATAATTGATAAATAATTGAAAACAATTGAAAATAATTGAAAATAATTGAAAACAATTGAAAATAATTGAAAATAATTGATAAATAATTGAAAACAATTGAAAATAATTGAAAATAATTGAAAACAATTGAAAACAATTGAAAACAATTGAAAATAATTGAAAATAATTGAAAACAATAGATAAATAATTGAAAACAATTGAAAATAATTGGAAATAATTGATAATAATTGAAAATAATTGAAAATAATTGAAAATATTTATAAATAATTGAAAACAATTGAAACAATTGAAAATAATTGAAAATAATTGAAAACAATTGAAAATAATTGAAAATAATTGAAAACAATTGATAAATAATTGATAACAATTGAAAATAATTGAAAAGAATTGAAAATAATTGAAAATAATTGAAAACAATTGAAAATAATAGAAAATAATTGATAAATAATTGAAAACAATTGAAAACAATTGAAAATAATTGAAAATAATTGAAAATAATTGATAAATAATTGAAAATAATTGATAAATAATTGAAAACAATTGAAAATAAATGAAAATAATTGAAAACAATTGAAAACAATTGAAAATAATTGAAAATAATTGATAAATAATTGAAAACAATTGAAAATAATTGAAAATAATTGAAAACAATTGAAAACAATTGAAAATAATTGATAATAATTGAAAACAATAGATAAATAATTGAAAACAATTGAAAATAATTGGAAATAATTGGAAATAATTGAAAATAATTGAAAACAATTGAAAATAATTGAAAATAATTGAAAACAATTGATAAATAATTGAAAACAATTGAAAATAATTGAAAACAATTGAAAATAATTGAAAACAATTGAAAATAAGTGAAAATAATTGAAAATAATTGATAAATAATTGAAAACTATTGAAAATAATTGATAAATAATTGAAAACAATTGAAAATAATTGAAAATAATTGAAAACAATTGAAAATAATTGAAAATAATTGATAAATAATTGAAAATAATTCAAAATAATTGAAAATAATTAAAAACAATTGAAAATAATTGAAAATAATTGAAAATAATTGAAAATAATTGAAAATAATTGATAACAATAGATAAATAATTGAAAACAATTGAAAATAATTGGAAATAATTGAAAATAATTGAAAACAATTGAAAATAATTGAAAATAATTGATAAATAATTGAAAATAATTCAAAATAATTGAAAATAATTAAAAACAATTGAAAATAATTGAAAATAATTGAAAATAATTGAAAACAATTGAAAATAATTGAAAATAATTGAAAACAATTGATAAATAATTGAAAACAATTGAAAATAATTGAAAATAATTGAAAATAATTGAAAATAATTGATAAATAATTGAAAACAATTGAAAATAATTGATAAATAATTGAAAACAATTGAAAATAATTGAAAATAATTGAAAACAATTGAAAATAATTGATAAATAATTGAAAACAATTGAAAATAATTGAAAATAATTGAAAACAATTGAAAACAATTGAAAACAATTGAAAATAATTGAAAATAATTGAAAATAATTGAAAATAATTGAAAATAATTGAAAATAATTGAAAACAATAGATAAATAATTGAAAACAATTGAAAATAATTGAAAATAATTGAAAATAATTGAAAACAATTGAAAATAATTGAAAATAATTGAAAACAATTGATAAATAATTGAAAACAATTGAAAATAATTGAAAATAATTGAAAATAATTGAAAATAATTGAAAACAATTGATAAATAATTGAAAACAATTGAAAATAATTGATAAATAATTGAAAACAATTGAAAATAATTGAAAATAATTGAAAACAATTGAAAATAATTGAAAATAATTGATAAATAATTGAAAATAATTCAAAATAATTGAAAATAATTAAAAACAATTGAAAATAATTGAAAATAATTGAAAATAATTGAAAATAATTGAAAATAATTGATAAATAATTGAAACCAATTGAAAACAATTGATAAATAATTGAAAACAATTGAAAATAATTGATAATAATTGAAAATAATTGAAAATAATTGAAAACAATTGAAAATAATTGAAAATAATTGAAAATAATTGATAAATAATTGAAAACAATTGAAAATAATTGAAAATAATTGAAAATAATTGAAAATAATTGATAAATAATTGAAAACAATTGAAAATAATTGATAAATAATTGAAAACAATTGAAAATAATTGAAAATAATTGAAAACAATTGAAAATAATTGAAAATAATTGATAAATAATTGAAAACAATTGAAAATAATTGAAAATAATTGAAAACAATTGAAAACAATTGAAAACAATTGAAAATAATTGAAAATAATTGAAAATAATTGAAAATAATTGAAAATAATTGAAAATAATTGAAAACAATAGATAAATAATTGAAAACAATTGAAAATAATTGAAAATAATTGAAAATAATTGAAAACAATTGAAAATAATTGAAAATAATTGAAAACAATTGATAAATAATTGAAAACAATTGAAAATAATTGAAAATAATTGAAAATAATTGAAAATAATTGAAAACAATTGATAAATAATTGAAAACAATTGAAAATAATTGATAAATAATTGAAAACAATTGAAAATAATTGAAAATAATTGAAAACAATTGAAAATAATTGAAAATAATTGATAAATAATTGAAAATAATTCAAAATAATTGAAAATAATTAAAAACAATTGAAAATAATTGAAAATAATTGAAAATAATTGAAAATAATTGAAAATAATTGATAAATAATTGAAACCAATTGAAAACAATTGATAAATAATTGAAAACAATTGAAAATAATTGAAAATAATTGAAAATAATTGAAAATAATTGAAAACAATTGAAAATAATTGAAAATAATTGAAAATAATTGATAAATAATTGAAAACAATTGAAAATAATTGATAAATAATTGAAAACAATTGAAAATAATTGAAGATAATTGAAAACAATTGAAAATAATTGAAAATGATTGATAAATAATTGAAAACAATTGAAAATAATTGAAAATAATTGAAAACAATTGAAAACAATTGAAAATAATTGAAAATAATTGAAAACAATAGATAAATAATTGAAATCAATTGAAAATAATTGGAAATAATTGAAAATAATTGAAAATAATTGAAAATAATTAAAAACAATTGAAAATAATTGAAAATAATTGAAAATAATTGAAAATAATTGAAAACAATTGAAAATAATTGAAAATAATTGATAAATAATTGAAAACAATTGAAAATAATTGAAAACAATTGAAAACAATTGAAAATAATTGAAAATAATTGAAAACAATTGATAAATAATTGAAAACAATTGAAAATAATTGAAAATAATTGAAAATAATTGAAAATAATTGATAAATAATTGAAAACAATTGAAAATAATTGAAAATAATTGAAAACAATTGAAAACAATTGAAAACAATTGAAAATAATTGAAAATAATTGAAAACAATAGATAAATAATTGAAATCAATTGAAAATAATTGGAAATAATTGAAAATAATTGAAAATAATTGAAAATAATTAAAAACAATTGAAAATAATTGAAAATAATTGAAAATAATTGAAAATAATTGAAAACAATTGAAAATAATTGATAAATAATTGAAACCAATTGAAAACAATTGAAAATACTTAATAAATAATTGAAAACATTTGAAAATAATTGAAAATAATTAAAACAATTGAAAATAATTAAAAATAATTGATAAATAATTGAAAACAATTAAAAATAATTGATAAATAATTTAAAACAATTGAAAATTATTTGAAAATAATTTAAAACAATTGATAAATAATTGAAAACAATTGAAAATAATTGAAAATAATTGAAAATAATTGAAAATAATTGAAAACAATTGAAAACAATTGAAAACAATTGAAAATAATTATAAATTATTGAAAATAATTGAAAATAATTGATAAATAATTGATAAATAATTAATAAATAATTGATAAATAATTGAAAACAATTGAAAATAATTGAAAATAATTGAAAATAATTGAAAATAATTGAAAATAATTGAAAACAATTGAAAACAATTGAAAACAATTGAAAATAATTATAAATTATTGAAAATAATTGAAAATAATTGATAAATAATTGATAAATAATTAATAAATAATTGATAAATAATTGAAAACAATTGAAAATAATTGAAAATAATTGAAAACAATTGAAAACAATTGAAAATAATTGAAAATAATTGATAAATAATTGAAAACAATTGAAAATAATTGAAAATAATTGATAAATAATTTAAAACAATTGAAAATAATTGAAAATAATTGATAAATAATTGAAATCAATTGAAAATAATTGAAAATAATTGAAAACAATTGAAAACAATTGAAAACAATTGAAAATAATTGAAAATAATTGAAAATAATTGAAAACAATAGATAAATAATTGAAAACAATTGAAAATAATTGGAAATAATTGAAAATAATTGAAAACAATTGAAAATAATTGAAAACAATTGATAAATAATTGAAAACAATTGAAAATAATAGAAAATAATTGATAAATAATTGAAAACAATTGAAAACAATTGAAAATAATTGAAAATAATTGAAAATAATTGATAAATAATTGAAAACAATTGAAAATAATTGATAAATAATTGAAAACAATTGAAAATAATTGAAAATAATTGAAAACAATTGAAAACAATTGAAAATAATTGAAAATAATTGATAAATAATTGAAAACAATTGAAAATAATTGAAAATAATTGAAAACAATTGAAAACAATTGAAAATAATTGAAAATAATTGAAAATAATTGAAAATAATTGATAAATAATTGAAAACAATTGAAAACAATTGAAAATAATTGAAAATAATTGAAAACAATTGATAAATAATTGAAAACAATTGAAAATAATTGAAAATAATTGAAAATAATTGAAAATAATTGATAAATAATTGAAAACAATTGAAAATAATTGAAAATAATTGAAAACAATTGAAAACAATTGAAAACAATTGAAAATAATTGAAAATAATTGAAAACAATAGATAAATAATTGAAATCAATTGAAAATAGTTGGAAATAATTGAAAATAATTGAAAATAATTGAAAATAATTAAAAACAATTGAAAATAATTGAAAATAATTGAAAATAATTGAAAATAATTGAAAACAATTGAAAATAATTGATAAATAATTGAAACCAATTGAAAATACTTAATAAATAATTGAAAACATTTGAAAATAATTGAAAATAATTAAAACAATTGAAAATAATTAAAAATAATTGATAAATAATTGAAAACAATTAAAAATAATTGATAAATAATTTAAAACAATTGAAAATAATTGAAAATAATTTAAAACAATTGATAAATAATTGAAAACAATTGAAAATAATTGAAAATAATTGAAAATAATTGAAAATAATTGAAAACAATTGAAAACAATTGAAAACAATTGAAAATAATTATAAATTATTGAAAATAATTGAAAATAATTGATAAATAATTGATAAATAATTAATAAATAATTGATAAATAATTGAAAACAATTGAAAATAATTGAAAATAATTGAAAATAATTGATAAATAATTGAAAACAATTGAAAATAATTGATAAATAATTGAAAACAATTGAAAATAATTGAAAATAATTGATAAATAATTTAAAACAATTGAAAATAATTGAAAATAATTGATAAATAATTGAAATCAATTGAAAATAATTGAAAATAATTGAAAACAATTGAAAACAATTGAAAACAATTGAAAATAATTGAAAATAATTGAAAATAATTGAAAACAATAGATAAATAATTGAAAACAATTGAAAATAATTGGAAATAATTGAAAATAATTGAAAACAATTGAAAATAATTGAAAACAATTGATAAATAATTGAAAACAATTGAAAATAATAGAAAATAATTGATAAATAATTGAAAACAATTGAAAACAATTGAAAATAATTGAAAATAATTGAAAATAATTGATAAATAATTGAAAACAATTGAAAATAATTGATAAATAATTGAAAACAATTGAAAATAATTGAAAATAATTGAAAACAATTGAAAACAATTGAAAATAATTGAAAATAATTGATAAATAATTGAAAACAATTGAAAATAATTGAAAATAATTGAAAACAATTGAAAACAATTGAAAATAATTGAAAATAATTGAAAACAATAGATAAATAATTGAAAACAATTGAAAATAATTGGAAATAATTGGAAATAATTGAAAATAATTGAAAACAATTGAAAATAATTGAAAATAATTGAAAACAATTGATAAATAATTGAAAACAATTGAAAATAATTGAAAATAATTGAAAATAATTGAAAACAATTGAAAATAATTGAAAATAATTGAAAATAATTGATAAATAATTGAAAACAATTGAAAATAATTGATAAATAATTGAAAACAATTGAAAATAATTGAAAATAATTGAAAACAATTGAAAATAATTGAAAATAATTGATAAATAATTGAAAATAATTCAAAATAATTGAAAATAATTAAAAACAATTGAAAATAATTGAAAATAATTGAAAATAATTGAAAATAATTGAAAATAATTGATAAATAATTGAAACCAATTGAAAACAATTGATAAATAATTGAAAACAATTGAAAATAATTGAAAATAATTGAAAATAATTGAAAACAATTGAAAATAATTGAAAATAATTGAAAATAATTGATAAATAATTGAAAACAATTGAAAATAATTGATAAATAATTGAAAACAATTGAAAATAATTGAAAATAATTGAAAACAATTGAAAATAATTGAAAATAATTGATAAATAATTGAAAACAATTGAAAATAATTGAAAATAATTGAAAACAATTGAAAACAATTGAAAACAATTGAAAATAATTGAAAATAATTGAAAATAATTGAAAACAATAGATAAATAATTGAAAACAATTGAAAATAATTGGAAATAATTGAAAATAATTGAAAATAATTGATAAATAATTGAAAATAATTCAAAATAATTGAAAATAATTAAAAACAATTGAAAATAATTGAAAATAATTGAAAATAATTGAAAATAATTGAAAATAATTGATAAATAATTGAAAACAATTGAAAACAATTGAAAATAATTGAAAATAATTGAAAACAATTGATAAATAATTGAAAACAATTGAAAATAATTGAAAATAATTGAAAATAATTGAAAATTATTGAAAATAATTGATAAATAATTGAAAACAATTGAAAATAATTGAAAATAATTGAAAACAATTGAAAACAATTGAAAACAATTGAAAATAATTGAAAATAATTGAAAACAATAGATAAATAATTGAAATCAATTGAAAATAATTGGAAATAATTGAAAATAATTGAAAATAATTGAAAATAATTAAAAACAATTGAAAATAATTGAAAATAATTGAAAACAATTGAAAATAATTGATAAATAATTGGAACCAATTGAAAACAATTGAAAATACTTAATAAATAATTGAAAACATTTGAAAATAATTGAAAATAATTAAAACAATTGAAAATAATTAAAAATAATTGATAAATAATTGAAAACAATTAAAAATAATTGATAAATAATTTAAAACAATTGAAAATAATTTAAAATAATTTAAAACAATTGATAAATAATTGAAAACAATTGAAAATAATTGGAAATAATTGAAAATAATTGAAAACAATTGAAAATAATTGAAAACAATTGATAAATAATTGAAAACAATTGAAAATAATAGAAAATAATTGATAAATAATTGAAAACAATTGAAAACAATTGAAAATAATTGAAAATAATTGAAAATAATTGATAAATAATTGAAAACAATTGAAAATAATTGATAAATAATTGAAAACAATTGAAAATAATTGAAAATAATTGAAAACAATTGAAAACAATTGAAAATAATTGAAAATAATTGATAAATAATTGAAAACAATTGAAAATAATTGAAAATAATTGAAAACAATTGAAAACAATTGAAAATAATTGAAAATAATTGAAAACAATAGATAAATAATTGAAAACAATTGAAAATAATTGGAAATAATTGGAAATAATTGAAAATAATTGAAAACAATTGAAAATAATTGAAAATAATTGAAAACAATTGATAAATAATTGAAAACAATTGAAAATAATTGAAAATAATTGAAAATAATTGAAAACAATTGAAAATAATTGAAAATAATTGAAAATAATTGATAAATAATTGAAAACAATTGAAAATAATTGATAAATAATTGAAAACAATTGAAAATAATTGAAAATAATTGAAAACAATTGAAAATAATTGAAAATAATTGATAAATAATTGAAAATAATTCAAAATAATTGAAAATAATTAAAAACAATTGAAAATAATTGAAAATAATTGAAAATAATTGAAAATAATTGAAAATAATTGATAAATAATTGAAACCAATTGAAAACAATTGATAAATAATTGAAAACAATTGAAAATAATTGAAAATAATTGAAAATAATTGAAAACAATTGAAAATAATTGAAAATAATTGAAAATAATTGATAAATAATTGAAAACAATTGAAAATAATTGATAAATAATTGAAAACAATTGAAAATAATTGAAAATAATTGAAAACAATTGAAAATAATTGAAAATAATTGATAAATAATTGAAAACAATTGAAAATAATTGAAAATAATTGAAAACAATTGAAAACAATTGAAAACAATTGAAAATAATTGAAAATAATTGAAAATAATTGAAAACAATAGATAAATAATTGAAAACAATTGAAAATAATTGGAAATAATTGAAAATAATTGAAAATAATTGATAAATAATTGAAAATAATTCAAAATAATTGAAAATAATTAAAAACAATTGAAAATAATTGAAAATAATTGAAAATAATTGAAAATAATTGAAAATAATTGATAAATAATTGAAAACAATTGAAAACAATTGAAAATAATTGAAAATAATTGAAAACAATTGATAAATAATTGAAAACAATTGAAAATAATTGAAAATAATTGAAAATAATTGAAAATTATTGAAAATAATTGATAAATAATTGAAAACAATTGAAAATAATTGAAAATAATTGAAAACAATTGAAAACAATTGAAAACAATTGAAAATAATTGAAAATAATTGAAAACAATAGATAAATAATTGAAATCAATTGAAAATAATTGGAAATAATTGAAAATAATTGAAAATAATTGAAAATAATTAAAAACAATTGAAAATAATTGAAAATAATTGAAAACAATTGAAAATAATTGATAAATAATTGGAACCAATTGAAAACAATTGAAAATACTTAATAAATAATTGAAAACATTTGAAAATAATTGAAAATAATTAAAACAATTGAAAATAATTAAAAATAATTGATAAATAATTGAAAACAATTAAAAATAATTGATAAATAATTTAAAACAATTGAAAATAATTTAAAATAATTTAAAACAATTGATAAATAATTGAAAACAATTGAAAATAATTGAAAATAATTGAAAATAATTGAAAATAATTGAAAACAATTGAAAACAATTGAAAACAATTGAAAATAATTATAAATTATTGAAAATAATTGAAAATAATTGATAAATAATTGATAAATAATTAATAAATAATTGATAAATAATTGAAAACAATTGAAAATAATTGAAAATAATTGAAAACAATTGAAAACAATTGAAAATAATTGAAAATAATTGAAAATAATTGATAAATAATTGAAAACAATTGAAAATAATTGAAAATAATTGAAAACAATTGAAAACAATTGAAAATAATTGAAAATAATTGAAAACAATAGATAAATAATTGAAAACAATTGAAAATAATTGGAAATAATTGGAAATAATTGAAAATAATTGAAAACAATTGAAAATAATTGAAAATAATTGAAAACAATTGATAAATAATTGAAAACAATTGAAAATAATTGAAAATAATTGGAAATAACTGAAAATAATTTAAAACAATTGAAAATAATTGAAAATAATTGAAAATAATTGATAAATAATTGAAAACAATTGAAAATAATTGATAAATAATTGAAAACAATTGAAAATAATTGAAAATAATTGAAAACAATTGAAAATAATTGAAAATAATTTATAAATAATTGAAAACAATTGAAAATAATTGAAAATAATTGAAAACAATTGAAAACAATTGAAAACAATTGAAAATAATTGAAAATAATTGAAAACAATAGATAAATAATTGAAAACAATTGAAAATAATTGGAAATAATTGATAATAATTGAAAATAATTGAAAATAATTGAAAATAATTATACATAATTGAAAACAATTGAAACAATTGAAAATAATTGAAAATAATTGAAAACAATTGAAAATAATTGAAAATAATTGAAAACAATTGATAAATAATTGAAAACAATTGAAAATAATTGAAAAGAATTGAAAATAATTGAAAATAATTGAAAACAATTGAAAATAATAGAAAATAATTGATAAATAATTGAAAACAATTGAAAATAATTGAAAATAATTGAAAATAATTGATAAATAATTGAAAACAATTGAAAATAATTGATAAATAATTGAAAACAATTGAAAATAATTGAAAATAATTGAAAACAATTGAAAACAATTGAAAATAATTGAAAATAATTGAAAATAATTGAAAATAATTGAAAATAATTGAAAATAATTGATAAATAATTGAAACCAATTGAAAACAATTGATAAATAATTGAAAACAATTGAAAATAATTGAAAATAATTGAAAATAATTGAAAATAATTGAAAACAATTGAAAATAATTGAAAATAATTGAAAATAATTGATAAATAATTGAAAACAATTGAAAATAATTGATAAATAATTGAAAACAATTGAAAATAATTGAAAATAATTAAAACAATTGAAAATAATTAAAAATAATTGATAAATAATTGAAAACAATTAAAAATAATTGATAAATAATTTAAAACAATTGAAAATAATTGAAAATAATTTAAAACAATTGATAAATAATTGAAAACAATTGAAAATAATTGAAAATAATTGAAAATAATTGAAAACAATTGAAAACAATTGAAAACAATTGAAAACAATTGGAAATAATTGAAAATAATTATAAATTATTGAAAATAATTGAAAATAATTGATAAATAATTGATAAATAATTAATAAATAATTGATAAATAATTGAAAACAATTGAAAATAATTGAAAATAATTGAAAACAATTGAAAACAATTGAAAATAATTGAAAATAATTGATAAATAATTGAAAACAATTGAAAATAATTGAAAATAATTGACAACAATTGAAAATAATTGAAAATAATTGACAACAATAGATAAATAATTGAAAACAATTGAAAATAATAGGAAATAATTGGAAATAATTGAAAATAATTGAAAACAATTGAAAATAATTGAAAATAATTGAAAACAATTGATAAATAATTGAAAACAATTGAAAATAATTGAAAATAATTGAAAATAACTGAAAATAATTGAAAACAATTGAAAATAATTGAAAATAATTGAAAATAATTGATAAATAATTGAAAACAATTGAAAATAATTGATAAATAATTGAAAACAATTGAAAATAATTGACAATAATTGAAAACAATTGAAAATAATTGAAAATAATTGATAAATAATTGAAAACAATTGAAAATAATTGAAAATAATTGAAAACAATTGAAAACAATTGAAAACAATTGAAAATAATTGAAAATAATTGAAAACAATAGATAAATAATTGAAAACAATTGAAAATAATTGGAAATAATTGATAATAATTGAAAATAATTGAAAATAATTGAAAATAATTATAAATAATTGAAAACAATTGAAACAATTGAAAATAATTGAAAATAATTGAAAACAATTGAAAATAATTGAAAATAATTGAAAACAATTGATAAATAATTGAAAACAATTGAAAATAATTGAAAAGAATTGAAAATAATTGAAAATAATTGAAAACAATTGAAAATAATAGAAAATAATTGATAAATAATTGAAAACAATTGAAAACAATTGAAAATAATTGAAAATAATTGAAAATAATTGATAAATAATTGAAAATAATTGATAAATAATTGAAAACAATTGAAAATAATTGAAAATAATTGAAAACAATTGAAAACAATTGAAAATAATTGAAAATAATTGATAAATAATTGAAAACAATTGAAAATAATTGAAAATAATTGAAAACAATTGAAAACAATTGAAAATAATTGATAATAATTGAAAACAATAGATAAATAATTGAAAACAATTGAAAATAATTGGAAATAATTGGAAATAATTGAAAATAATTGAAAACAATTGAAAATAATTGAAAATAATTGAAAACAATTGATAAATAATTGAAAACAATTGAAAATAATTGAAAACAATTGAAAATAATTGAAAACAATTGAAAATAAGTGAAAATAATTGAAAATAATTGATAAATAATTGAAAACTATTGAAAATAATTGATAAATAATTGAAAACAATTGAAAATAATTGAAAATAATTGAAAACAATTGAAAATAATTGAAAATAATTGATAAATAATTGAAAATAATTCAAAATAATTGAAAATAATTAAAAACAATTGAAAATAATTGAAAATAATTGAAAATAATTGAAAATAATTGAAAATAATTGAAAACAATAGATAAATAATTGAAAACAATTGAAAATAATTGGAAATAATTGAAAATAATTGAAAACAATTGAAAATAATTGAAAATAATTGATAAATAATTGAAAATAATTCAAAATAATTGAAAATAATTAAAAACAATTGAAAATAATTGAAAATAATTGAAAATAATTGAAAACAATTGAAAATAATTGAAAATAATTGAAAACAATTGATAAATAATTGAAAACAATTGAAAATAATTGAAAATAATTGAAAATAATTGAAAATAATTGATAAATAATTGAAAACAATTGAAAATAATTGATAAATAATTGAAAACAATTGAAAATAATTGAAAATAATTGAAAACAATTGAAAATAATTGAAAATAATTGATAAATAATTGAAAACAATTGAAAATAATTGAAAATAATTGAAAACAATTGAAAACAATTGAAAACAATTGAAAATAATTGAAAATAATTGAAAATAATTGAAAATAATTGAAAATAATTGAAAATAATTGAAAACAATAGATAAATAATTGAAAACAATTGAAAATAATTGAAAATAATTGAAAATAATTGAAAACAATTGAAAATAATTGAAAATAATTGAAAACAATTGATAAATAATTGAAAACAATTGAAAATAATTGAAAATAATTGAAAATAATTGAAAATAATTGAAAACAATTGATAAATAATTGAAAACAATTGAAAATAATTGATAAATAATTGAAAACAATTGAAAATAATTGAAAATAATTGAAAACAATTGAAAATAATTGAAAATAATTGATAAATAATTGAAAATAATTCAAAATAATTGAAAATAATTAAAAACAATTGAAAATAATTGAAAATAATTGAAAATAATTGAAAATAATTGAAAATAATTGATAAATAATTGAAACCAATTGAAAACAATTGATAAATAATTGAAAACAATTGAAAATAATTGAAAATAATTGAAAATAATTGAAAATAATTGAAAACAATTGAAAATAATTGAAAATAATTGAAAATAATTGATAAATAATTGAAAACAATTGAAAATAATTGATAAATAATTGAAAACAATTGAAAATAATTGAAGATAATTGAAAACAATTGAAAATAATTGAAAATAATTGATAAATAATTGAAAACAATTGAAAATAATTGAAAATAATTGAAAACAATTGAAAACAATTGAAAACAATTGAAAATAATTGAAAATAATTGAAAATAATTGAAAATAATAGATAAATAATTGAAAACAATTGAAAATAATTGGAAATAATTGAAAATAATTGAAAACAATTGAAAATAATTGAAAATAATTGAAAACAATTGATAAATAATTGAAAACAATTGAAAATAATTGAAAATAATTGAAAATAATTGATAAATAATTGAAAACAATTGAAAATAATTGATAAATAATTGAAAACAATTGAAAATAATTGAAAATAATTGAAAACAATTGAAAATAATTGAAAATAATTGATAAATAATTGAAAATAATTCAAAATAATTGAAAATAATTAAAAACAATTGAAAATAATTGAAAATAATTGAAAATAATTGAAAATAATTGAAAATAATTGATAAATAATTGAAACCAATTGAAAACAATTGATAAATAATTGAAAACAATTGAAAATAATTGAAAATAATTGAAAATAATTGAAAACAATTGAAAATAATTGAAAATAATTGAAAATAATTGATAAATAATTGAAAACAATTGAATATAATTGATAAATAATTGAAAACAATTGAAAATAATTGAAAATAATTGAAAACAATTGAAAATAATTGAAAATAATGGATAAATAATTGAAAACAATTGAAAATAATTGAAAATAATTGAAAACAATTGAAAACAATTGAAAACAATTGAAAACAATTGAAAATAATTGAAAATAATTGAAAACAATAGATAAATAATTGAAAACAATTGAAAATAATTGGAAATAATTGAAAATAATTGAAAACAATTGAAAATAATTGAAAATAATTGATAAATAATTGAAAATAATTCAAAATAATTGAAAATAATTAAAAACAATTGAAAATAATTGAAAATAATTGAAAATAATTGAAAATAATTGAAAATAATTGATAAATAATTGAAACCAATTGAAAACAATTGATAAATAATTGAAAACAATTGAAAATAATTGAAAATAATTGAAAATAATTGAAAACAATTGAAAATAATTGAAAATAATTGAAAATAATTGATAAATAATTGAAAACAATTGAAAATAATTGATAAATAATTGAAAACAATTGAAAATAATTGAAAATAATTGAAAACAATTGAAAATAATTGAAAATAATTGATAAATAATTGAAAACAATTGAAAATAATTGAAAATAATTGAAAACAATTGAAAACAATTGAAAATAATTGAAAATAATTGAAAACAATAGATAAATAATTGAAAACAATTGAAAATAATTGGAAATAATTGAAAATAATTGAAAATAATTGATAAATAATTGAAAATAATTCAAAATAATTGAAAATAATTAAAAACAATTGAAAATAATTGAAAATAATTGAAAATAATTGAAAATAATTGAAAATAATTGATAAATAATTGAAAACAATTGATAAATAATTGAAAACAATTGAAAACAATTGAAAATAATTGAAAATAATTGAAAACAATTGATAAATAATTGAAAACAATTGAAAATAATTGAAAATAATTGAAAATAATTGAAAATTATTGAAAATAATTGATAAATAATTGAAAACAATTGAAAATAATTGAAAATAATTGAAAACAATTGAAAACAATTGAAAACAATTGAAAACAATTGAAAATAATTGAAAATAATTGAAAACAATAGATAAATAATTGAAATCAATTGAAAATAATTGGAAATAATTGAAAATAATTGAAAATAATTGAAAATAATTGAAAATAATTGAAAACAATTGAAAACAATTGAAAATAATTATAAATTATTGAAAATAATTGAAAATAATTGATAAATAATTGATAAATAATTAATAAATAATTGATAAATAATTGAAAACAATTGAAAATAATTGAAAATAATTGAAAACAATTGAAAACAATTGAAAATAATTGAAAATAATTGATAAATAATTGAAAACAATTGAAAATAATTGAAAATAATTGAAAACAATTGAAAACAATTGAAAATAATTGAAAATAATTGAAAACAATAGATAAATAATTGAAAACAATTGAAAATAATTGGAAATAATTGGAAATAATTGAAAATAATTGAAAACAATTGAAAATAATTGAAAATAATTGAAAACAATTGATAAATAATTGAAAACAATTGAAAATAATTGAAAATAATTGGAAATAACTGAAAATAATTTAAAACAATTGAAAATAATTGAAAATAATTGAAAATAATTGATAAATAATTGAAAACAATTGAAAATAATTAATAAATAATTGAAAACAATTGAAAATAATTGAAAATAATTGAAAACAATTGAAAATAATTGAAAATAATTTATAAATAATTGAAAACAATTGAAAATAATTGAAAATAATTGAAAACAATTGAAAACAATTGAAAACAATTGAAAATAATTGAAAATAATTGAAAACAATAGATAAATAATTGAAAACAATTGAAAATAATTGGAAATAATTGATAATAATTGAAAATAATTGAAAATAATTGAAAATAATTATACATAATTGAAAACAATTGAAACAATTGAAAATAATTGAAAATAATTGAAAACAATTGAAAATAATTGAAAATAATTGAAAACAATTGATAAATAATTGAAAACAATTGAAAATAATTGAAAAGAATTGAAAATAATTGAAAATAATTGAAAACAATTGAAAATAATAGAAAATAATTGATAAATAATTGAAAACAATTGAAAATAATTGAAAATAATTGATAATAATTGATAAATAATTGAAAACAATTGAAAATAATTGATAAATAATTGAAAACAATTGAAAATAATTGAAAATAATTGAAAACAATTGAAAACAATTGAAAATAATTGAAAATAATTGAAAATAATTGAAAATAATTGAAAATAATTGAAAATAATTGATAAATAATTGAAACCAATTGAAAACAATTGATAAATAATTGAAAACAATTGAAAATAATTGAAAATAATTGAAAATAATTGAAAATAATTGAAAACAATTGAAAATAATTGAAAATAATTGAAAATAATTGATAAATAATTGAAAACAATTGAAAATAATTGATAAATAATTGAAAACAATTGAAAATAATTGAAAATAATTAAAACAATTGAAAATAATTAAAAATAATTGATAAATAATTGAAAACAATTAAAAATAATTGATAAATAATTTAAAACAATTGAAAATAATTGAAAATAATTTAAAACAATTGATAAATAATTGAAAACAATTGAAAATAATTGAAAATAATTGAAAATAATTGAAAATAATTGAAAACAATTGAAAACAATTGAAAACAATTGAAAACAATTGGAAATAATTGAAAATAATTATAAATTATTGAAAATAATTGAAAATAATTGATAAATAATTGATAAATAATTAATAAATAATTGATAAATAATTGAAAACAATTGAAAATAATTGAAAATAATTGAAAACAATTGAAAACAATTGAAAATAATTGAAAATAATTGATAAATAATTGAAAACAATTGAAAATAATTGAAAATAATTGAAAACAATTGAAAATAATTGAAAATAATTGAAAACAATAGATAAATAATTGAAAACAATTGAAAATAATTGGAAATAATTGGAAATAATTGAAAATAATTGAAAACAATTGAAAATAATTGAAAATAATTGAAAACAATTGATAAATAATTGAAAACAATTGAAAATAATTGAAAATAATTGAAAATAACTGAAAATAATTGAAAACAATTGAAAATAATTGAAAATAATTGAAAATAATTGATAAATAATTGAAAACAATTGAAAATAATTGATAAATAATTGAAAACAATTGAAAATAATTGAAAATAATTGAAAACAATTGAAAATAATTGAAAATAATTGATAAATAATTGAAAACAATTGAAAATAATTGAAAATAATTGAAAACAATTGAAAACAATTGAAAACAATTGAAAATAATTGAAAATAATTGAAAACAATAGATAAATAATTGAAAACAATTGAAAATAATTGGAAATAATTGATAATAATTGAAAATAATTGAAAATAATTGAAAATAATTATAAATAATTGAAAACAATTGAAACAATTGAAAATAATTGAAAATAATTGAAAACAATTGAAAATAATTGAAAATAATTGAAAACTATTGATAAATAATTGAAAACAATTGAAAATAATTGAAAAGAATTGAAAATAATTGAAAATAATTGAAAACAATTGAAAATAATAGAAAATAATTGATAAATAATTGAAAACAATTGAAAACAATTGAAAATAATTGAAAATAATTGAAAATAATTGATAAATAATTGAAAATAATTGATAAATAATTGAAAACAATTGAAAATAATTGAAAATAATTGAAAACAATTGAAAACAATTGAAAATAATTGAAAATAATTGATAAATAATTGAAAACAATTGAAAATAATTGAAAATAATTGAAAACAATTGAAAACAATTGAAAATAATTGATAATAATTGAAAACAATAGATAAATAATTGAAAACAATTGAAAATAATTGGAAATAATTGGAAATAATTGAAAATAATTGAAAACAATTGAAAATAATTGAAAATAATTGAAAACAATAGATAAATAATTGAAATCAATTGAAAATAATTGGAAATAATTGAAAATAATTGAAAATAATTGAAAATAATTAAAAACAATTGAAAATAATTGAAAATAATTGAAAATAATTGAAAACAATTGAAAATAATTGATAAATAATTGGAACCAATTGAAAACAATTGAAAATACTTAATAAATAATTGAAAACATTTGAAAATAATTGAAAATAATTAAAACAATTGAAAATAATTAAAAATAATTGATAAATAATTGAAAACAATTAAAAATAATTGATAAATAATTTAAAACAATTGAAAATAATTTAAAATAATTTAAAACAATTGATAAATAATTGAAAACAATTGAAAATAATTGAAAATAATTGAAAATAATTGAAAATAATTGAAAACAATTGAAAACAATTGAAAACAATTGAAAATAATTATAAATTATTGAAAATAATTGAAAATAATTGATAAATAATTGATAAATAATTAATAAATAATTGATAAATAATTGAAAACAATTGAAAATAATTGAAAATAATTGAAAACAATTGAAAACAATTGAAAATAATTGAAAATAATTGAAAATAATTGATAAATAATTGAAAACAATTGAAAATAATTGAAAATAATTGAAAACAATTGAAAACAATTGAAAATAATTGAAAATAATTGAAAACAATAGATAAATAATTGAAAACAATTGAAAATAATTGGAAATAATTGGAAATAATTGAAAATAATTGAAAACAATTGAAAATAATTGAAAATAATTGAAAACAATTGATAAATAATTGAAAACAATTGAAAATAATTGAAAATAATTGGAAATAACTGAAAATAATTTAAAACAATTGAAAATAATTGAAAATAATTGAAAATAATTGATAAATAATTGAAAACAATTGAAAATAATTGATAAATAATTGAAAACAATTGAAAATAATTGAAAATAATTGAAAACAATTGAAAATAATTGAAAATAATTTATAAATAATTGAAAACAATTGAAAATAATTGAAAATAATTGAAAACAATTGAAAACAATTGAAAACAATTGAAAATAATTGAAAATAATTGAAAACAATAGATAAATAATTGAAAACAATTGAAAATAATTGGAAATAATTGAAAATAATTGAAAATAATTGAAAATAATTGAAAATAATTATACATAATTGAAAACAATTGAAACAATTGAAAATAATTGAAAATAATTGAAAACAATTGAAAATAATTGAAAATAATTGAAAACAATTGATAAATAATTGAAAACAATTGAAAATAATTGAAAAGAATTGAAAATAATTGAAAATAATTGAAAACAATTGAAAATAATAGAAAATAATTGATAAATAATTGAAAACAATTGAAAATAATTGAAAATAATTGAAAATAATTGATAAATAATTGAAAACAATTGAAAATAATTGATAAATAATTGAAAACAATTGAAAATAATTGAAAATAATTGAAAACAATTGAAAACAATTGAAAATAATTGAAAATAATTGAAAATAATTGAAAATAATTGAAAATAATTGAAAATAATTGATAAATAATTGAAACCAATTGAAAACAATTGATAAATAATTGAAAACAATTGAAAATAATTGAAAATAATTGAAAATAATTGAAAACAATTGAAAATAATTGAAAATAATTGAAAATAATTGATAAATAATTGAAAACAATTGAAAATAATTGATAAATAATTGAAAACAATTGAAAATAATTGAAAATAATTAAAACAATTGAAAATAATTAAAAATAATTGATAAATAATTGAAAACAATTAAAAATAATTGATAAATAATTTAAAACAATTGAAAATAATTGAAAATAATTTAAAACAATTGATAAATAATTGAAAACAATTGAAAATAATTGAAAATAATTGAAAATAATTGAAAATAATTGAAAATAATTGAAAACAATTGAAAACAATTGGAAATAATTGAAAATAATTATAAATTATTGAAAATAATTGAAAATAATTGATAAATAATTGATAAATAATTAATAAATAATTGATAAATAATTGAAAACAATTGAAAATAATTGAAAATAATTGAAAACAATTGAAAACAATTGAAAATAATTGAAAATAATTGATAAATAATTGAAAACAATTGAAAATAATTGAAAATAATTGAAAACAATTGAAAATAATTGAAAATAATTGACAACAATAGATAAATAATTGAAAACAATTGAAAATAATTGGAAATAATTGGAAATAATTGAAAATAATTGAAAACAATTGAAAATAATTGAAAACAATTGATAAATAATTGAAAACAATTGAAAATAATTGAAAATAATTGAAAATAACTGAAAATAATTGAAAACAATTGAAAATAATTGAAAATAATTGAAAATAATTGATAAATAATTGAAAACAATTGAAAATAATTGATAAATAATTGAAAACAATTGAAAATAATTGATAATAATTGAAAACAGTTGAAAATAATTGAAAATAATTGATAAATAATTGAAAACAATTGAAAATAATTGAAAATAATTGAAAACAATTGAAAACAATTGAAAACAATTGAAAATAATTGAAAATAATTGAAAACAATAGATAAATAATTGAAAACAATTGAAAATAATTGGAAATAATTGATAATAATTGAAAATAATTGAAAATAATTGAAAATAATTATAAATAATTGAAAACAATTGAAACAATTGAAAATAATTGAAAATAATTGAAAACAATTGAAAATAATTGAAAATAATTGAAAACAATTGATAAATAATTGAAAACAATTGAAAATAATTGAAAAGAATTGAAAATAATTGAAAATAATTGAAAACAATTGAAAATAATAGAAAATAATTGATAAATAATTGAAAACAATTGAAAACAATTGAAAATAATTGAAAATAATTGAAAATAATTGATAAATAATTGAAAATAATTGATAAATAATTGAAAACAATTGAAAATAATTGAAAATAATTGAAAACAATTGAAAACAATTGAAAATAATTGAAAATAATTGATAAATAATTGAAAACAATTGAAAATAATTGAAAATAATTGAAAACAATTGAAAACAATTGAAAATAATTGATAATAATTGAAAACAATAGATAAATAATTGAAAACAATTGAAAATAATTGGAAATAATTGGAAATAATTGAAAATAATTGAAAACAATTGAAAATAATTGAAAATAATTGAAAACAATTGATAAATAATTGAAAACAATTGAAAATAATTGAAAACAATTGAAAATAATTGAAAACAATTGAAAATAAGTGAAAATAATTGAAAATAATTGATAAATAATTGAAAACTATTGAAAATAATTGATAAATAATTGAAAACAATTGAAAATAATTGAAAATAATTGAAAACAATTGAAAATAATTGAAAATAATTGATAAATAATTAAAAATAATTCAAAATAATTGAAAATAATTAAAAACAATTGAAAATAATTGAAAATAATTGAAAATAATTGAAAATAATTGAAAATAATTGAAAACAATAGATAAATAATTGAAAACAATTGAAAATAATTGGAAATAATTGAAAATAATTGAAAACAATTGAAAATAATTGAAAATAATTGATAAATAATTGAAAATAATTCAAAATAATTGAAAATAATTAAAAACAATTGAAAATAATTGAAAATAATTGAAAATAATTGAAAACAATTGAAAATAATTGAAAATAATTGAAAACAATTGATAAATAATTGAAAACAATTGAAAATAATTGAAAATAATTGAAAATAATTGAAAATAATTGATAAATAATTGAAAACAATTGAAAATAATTGATAAATAATTGAAAACAATTGAAAATAATTGAAAATAATTGAAAACAATTGAAAATAATTGAAAATAATTGATAAATAATTGAAAACAATTGAAAATAATTGAAAATAATTGAAAACAATTGAAAACAATTGAAAACAATTGAAAATAATTGAAAATAATTGAAAATAATTGAAAATAATTGAAAATAATT
This sequence comes from Andrena bucephala, assembly GCA_947577245.1. NCBI lineage: Eukaryota > Metazoa > Arthropoda > Insecta > Hymenoptera > Andrenidae > Andrena > Andrena bucephala. The sequence goes on from OX387717.1 coordinate 61,877,447, forward strand.
GAAAATAATTGAAAACAATAGATAAATAATTGAAAACAATTGAAAATAATTGAAAATAATTGAAAATAATTGAAAACAATTGAAAATAATTGAAAATAATTGAAAACAATTGATAAATAATTGAAAACAATTGAAAATAATTGATAATAATTGAAAATAATTGAAAATAATTGAAAACAATTGATAAATAATTGAAAACAATTGAAAATAATTGATAAATAATTGAAAACAATTGAAAATAATTGAAAATAATTGAAAACAATTGAAAATAATTGAAAATAATTGATAAATAATTGAAAATAATTCAAAATAATTGAAAATAATTAAAAACAATTGAAAATAATTGAAAATAATTGAAAATAATTGAAAATAATTGAAAATAATTGATAAATAATTGGAACCAATTGAAAACAATTGATAAATAATTGAAAACAATTGAAAATAATTGAAAATAATTGAAAATAATTGAAAATAATTGAAAACAATTGAAAATAATTGAAAATAATTGAAAATAATTGATAAATAATTGAAAACAATTGAAAATAATTGATAAATAATTGAAAACAATTGAAAATAATTGAAGATAATTGAAAACAATTGAAAATAATTGAAAATAATTGATAAATAATTGAAAACAATTGAAAATAATTGAAAATAATTGAAAACAATTGAAAACAATTGAAAACAATTGAAAATAATTGAAAATAATTGAAAATAATTGAAAATAATTGAAAATAATAGATAAATAATTGAAAACAATTGAAAATAATTGAAAATAATTGAAAACAATTGAAAATAATTGAAAATAATTGAAAACAATTGATAAATAATTGAAAACAATTGAAAATAATTGAAAATAATTGAAAATAATTGATAAATAATTGAAAACAATTGAAAATAATTGATAAATAATTGAAAACAATTGAAAATAATTGAAAATAATTGAAAACAATTGAAAATAATTGAAAATAATTGATAAATAATTGAAAATAATTCAAAATAATTGAAAATAATTAAAAACAATTGAAAATAATTGAAAATAATTGAAAATAATTGAAAATAATTGAAAATAATTGATAAATAATTGAAACCAATTGAAAACAATTGATAAATAATTGAAAACAATTGAAAATAATTGAAAATAATTGAAAATAATTGAAAACAATTGAAAATAATTGAAAATAATTGAAAATAATTGATAAATAATTGAAAACAATTGAATATAATTGATAAATAATTGAAAACAATTGAAAATAATTGAAAATAATTGAAAACAATTGAAAATAATTGAAAATAATGGATAAATAATTGAAAACAATTGAAAATAATTGAAAATAATTGAAAACAATTGAAAACAATTGAAAACAATTGAAAATAATTGAAAATAATTGAAAACAATAGATAAATAATTGAAAACAATTGAAAATAATTGGAAATAATTGAAAATAATTGAAAACAATTGAAAATAATTGAAAATAATTGATAAATAATTGAAAATAATTCAAAATAATTGAAAATAATTAAAAACAATTGAAAATAATTGAAAATAATTGAAAATAATTGAAAATAATTGATAAATAATTGAAACCAATTGAAAACAATTGATAAATAATTGAAAACAATTGAAAATAATTGAAAATAATTGAAAATAATTGAAAACAATTGAAAATAATTGAAAATAATTGAAAATAATTGATAAATAATTGAAAACAATTGAAAATAATTGATAAATAATTGAAAACAATTGAAAATAATTGAAAATAATTGAAAACAATTGAAAATAATTGAAAATAATTGATAAATAATTGAAAACAATTGAAAATAATTGAAAATAATTGAAAACAATTGAAAACAATTGAAAATAATTGAAAATAATTGAAAATAATTGAAAACAATAGATAAATAATTGAAAACAATTGAAAATAATTGGAAATAATTGAAAATAATTGAAAATAATTGATAAATAATTGAAAATAATTCAAAATAATTGAAAATAATTAAAAACAATTGAAAATAATTGAAAATAATTGAAAATAATTGAAAATAATTGAAAATAATTGAAAATAATTGATAAATAATTGAAAACAATTGATAAATAATTGAAAACAATTGAAAACAATTGAAAACAATTGAAAATAATTGAAAATAATTGAAAACAATTGATAAATAATTGAAAACAATTGAAAATAATTGAAAATAATTGAAAATAATTGAAAATTATTGAAAATAATTGATAAATAATTGAAAACAATTGAAAATAATTGAAAATAATTGAAAACAATTGAAAACAATTGAAAACAATTGAAAACAATTGAAAATAATTGAAAATAATTGAAAACAATAGATAAATAATTGAAATCAATTGAAAATAATTGGAAATAATTGAAAATAATTGAAAATAATTGAAAATAATTAAAAACAATTGAAAATAATTGAAAATAATTGAAAATAATTGAAAATAATTGAAAACAATTGAAAATAATTGATAAATAATTGAAACCAATTGAAAACAATTGAAAATACTTAATAAATAATTGAAAACATTTGAAAATAATTGAAAATAATTAAAACAATTGAAAATAATTAAAAATAATTGATAAATAATTGAAAACAATTAAAAATAATTGATAAATAATTTAAAACAATTGAAAATAATTGAAAATAATTTAAAACAATTGATAAATAATTGAAAACAATTGAAAATAATTGAAAATAATTGAAAATAATTGAAAATAATTGAAAACAATTGAAAACAATTGAAAACAATTGAAAATAATTATAAATTATTGAAAATAATTGAAAATAATTGATAAATAATTGATAAATAATTAATAAATAATTGATAAATAATTGAAAACAATTGAAAATAATTGAAAATAATTGAAAACAATTGAAAACAATTGAAAATAATTGAAAATAATTGATAAATAATTGAAAACAATTGAAAATAATTGAAAATAATTGAAAACAATTGAAAACAATTGAAAATAATTGAAAATAATTGAAAACAATAGATAAATAATTGAAAACAATTGAAAATAATTGGAAATAATTGGAAATAATTGAAAATAATTGAAAACAATTGAAAATAATTGAAAATAATTGAAAACAATTGATAAATAATTGAAAACAATTGAAAATAATTGAAAATAATTGGAAATAACTGAAAATAATTTAAAACAATTGAAAATAATTGAAAATAATTGAAAATAATTGATAAATAATTGAAAACAATTGAAAATAATTGATAAATAATTGAAAACAATTGAAAATAATTTAAAATAATTGAAAACAATTGAAAATAATTGAAAATAATTTATAAATAATTGAAAACAATTGAAAATAATTGAAAATAATTGAAAACAATTGAAAACAATTGAAAACAATTGAAAATAATTGAAAATAATTGAAAACAATAGATAAATAATTGAAAATAATTGGAAATAATTGATAATAATTGAAAATAATTGAAAATAATTGAAAATAATTATACATAATTGAAAACAATTGAAACAATTGAAAATAATTGAAAACAATTGAAAATAATTGAAAATAATTGAAAACAATTGATAAATAATTGAAAACAATTGAAAATAATTGAAAAGAATTGAAAATAATTGAAAAGAATTGAAAATAATTGAAAATAATTGAAAACAATTGAAAATAATAGAAAATAATTGATAAATAATTGAAAACAATTGAAAATAATTGAAAATAATTGATAATAATTGATAAATAATTGAAAACAATTGAAAATAATTGATAAATAATTGAAAACAATTGAAAATAATTGAAAATAATTGAAAACAATTGAAAACAATTGAAAATAATTGAAAATAATTGAAAATAATTGAAAATAATTGAAAATAATTGAAAATAATTGATAAATAATTGAAACCAATTGAAAACAATTGATAAATAATTGAAAACAATTGAAAATAATTGAAAATAATTGAAAATAATTGAAAATAATTGAAAACAATTGAAAATAATTGAAAATAATTGAAAATAATTGATAAATAATTGAAAACAATTGAAAATAATTGATAAATAATTGAAAACAATTGAAAATAATTGAAAATAATTAAAACAATTGAAAATAATTAAAAATAATTGATAAATAATTGAAAACAATTAAAAATAATTGATAAATAATTTAAAACAATTGAAAATAATTGAAAATAATTTAAAACAATTGATAAATAATTGAAAACAATTGAAAATAATTGAAAATAATTGAAAATAATTGAAAATAATTGAAAACAATTGAAAACAATTGAAAACAATTGAAAACAATTGGAAATAATTGAAAATAATTATAAATTATTGAAAATAATTGAAAATAATTGATAAATAATTGATAAATAATTAATAAATAATTGATAAATAATTGAAAACAATTGAAAATAATTGAAAATAATTGAAAACAATTGAAAACAATTGAAAATAATTGAAAATAATTGATAAATAATTGAAAACAATTGAAAATAATTGAAAATAATTGAAAACAATTGAAAATAATTGAAAATAATTGAAAACAATAGATAAATAATTGAAAACAATTGAAAATAATTGGAAATAATTGGAAATAATTGAAAATAATTGAAAACAATTGAAAATAATTGAAAATAATTGAAAACAATTGATAAATAATTGAAAACAATTGAAAATAATTGAAAATAATTGAAAATAACTGAAAATAATTGAAAACAATTGAAAATAATTGAAAATAATTGAAAATAATTGATAAATAATTGAAAACAATTGAAAATAATTGATAAATAATTGAAAACAATTGAAAATAATTGAAAATAATTGAAAACAATTGAAAATAATTGAAAATAATTGATAAATAATTGAAAACAATTGAAAATAATTGAAAATAATTGAAAACAATTGAAAACAATTGAAAACAATTGAAAATAATTGAAAATAATTGAAAACAATAGATAAATAATTGAAAACAATTGAAAATAATTGGAAATAATTGATAATAATTGAAAATAATTGAAAATAATTGAAAATAATTATAAATAATTGAAAACAATTGAAACAATTGAAAATAATTGAAAATAATTGAAAACAATTGAAAACAATTGAAAACAATTGAAAACAATTGGAAATAATTGAAAATAATTATAAATTATTGAAAATAATTGAAAATAATTGATAAATAATTGATAAATAATTAATAAATAATTGATAAATAATTGAAAACAATTGAAAATAATTGAAAATAATTGAAAACAATTGAAAACAATTGAAAATAATTGAAAATAATTGATAAATAATTGAAAACAATTGAAAATAATTGAAAATAATTGAAAACAATTGAAAATAATTGAAAATAATTGAAAACAATAGATAAATAATTGAAAACAATTGAAAATAATTGGAAATAATTGGAAATAATTGAAAATAATTGAAAACAATTGAAAATAATTGAAAATAATTGAAAACAATTGATAAATAATTGAAAACAATTGAAAATAATTGAAAATAATTGAAAATAACTGAAAATAATTGAAAACAATTGAAAATAATTGAAAATAATTGAAAATAATTGATAAATAATTGAAAACAATTGAAAATAATTGATAAATAATTGAAAACAATTGAAAATAATTGAAAATAATTGAAAACAATTGAAAATAATTGAAAATAATTGATAAATAATTGAAAACAATTGAAAATAATTGAAAATAATTGAAAACAATTGAAAACAATTGAAAACAATTGAAAATAATTGAAAATAATTGAAAACAATAGATAAATAATTGAAAACAATTGAAAATAATTGGAAATAATTGATAATAATTGAAAATAATTGAAAATAATTGAAAATAATTATAAATAATTGAAAACAATTGAAACAATTGAAAATAATTGAAAATAATTGAAAACAATTGAAAATAATTGAAAATAATTGAAAACTATTGATAAATAATTGAAAACAATTGAAAATAATTGAAAAGAATTGAAAATAATTGAAAATAATTGAAAACAATTGAAAATAATAGAAAATAATTGATAAATAATTGAAAACAATTGAAAACAATTGAAAATAATTGAAAATAATTGAAAATAATTGATAAATAATTGAAAATAATTGATAAATAATTGAAAACAATTGAAAATAATTGAAAATAATTGAAAACAATTGAAAACAATTGAAAATAATTGAAAATAATTGATAAATAATTGAAAACAATTGAAAATAATTGAAAATAATTGAAAACAATTGAAAACAATTGAAAATAATTGATAATAATTGAAAACAATAGATAAATAATTGAAAACAATTGAAAATAATTGGAAATAATTGGAAATAATTGAAAATAATTGAAAACAATTGAAAATAATTGAAAATAATTGAAAACAATAGATAAATAATTGAAATCAATTGAAAATAATTGGAAATAATTGAAAATAATTGAAAATAATTGAAAATAATTAAAAACAATTGAAAATAATTGAAAATAATTGAAAATAATTGAAAACAATTGAAAATAATTGATAAATAATTGGAACCAATTGAAAACAATTGAAAATACTTAATAAATAATTGAAAACATTTGAAAATAATTGAAAATAATTAAAACAATTGAAAATAATTAAAAATAATTGATAAATAATTGAAAACAATTAAAAATAATTGATAAATAATTTAAAACAATTGAAAATAATTTAAAATAATTTAAAACAATTGATAAATAATTGAAAACAATTGAAAATAATTGAAAATAATTGAAAATAATTGAAAATAATTGAAAACAATTGAAAACAATTGAAAACAATTGAAAATAATTATAAATTATTGAAAATAATTGAAAATAATTGATAAATAATTGATAAATAATTAATAAATAATTGATAAATAATTGAAAACAATTGAAAATAATTGAAAATAATTGAAAACAATTGAAAACAATTGAAAATAATTGAAAATAATTGAAAATAATTGATAAATAATTGAAAACAATTGAAAATAATTGAAAATAATTGAAAACAATTGAAAACAATTGAAAATAATTGAAAATAATTGAAAACAATAGATAAATAATTGAAAACAATTGAAAATAATTGGAAATAATTGGAAATAATTGAAAATAATTGAAAACAATTGAAAATAATTGAAAATAATTGAAAACAATTGATAAATAATTGAAAACAATTGAAAATAATTGAAAATAATTGGAAATAACTGAAAATAATTTAAAACAATTGAAAATAATTGAAAATAATTGAAAATAATTGATAAATAATTGAAAACAATTGAAAATAATTGATAAATAATTGAAAACAATTGAAAATAATTGAAAATAATTGAAAACAATTGAAAATAATTGAAAATAATTTATAAATAATTGAAAACAATTGAAAATAATTGAAAATAATTGAAAACAATTGAAAACAATTGAAAACAATTGAAAATAATTGAAAATAATTGAAAACAATAGATAAATAATTGAAAACAATTGAAAATAATTGGAAATAATTGAAAATAATTGAAAATAATTGAAAATAATTGAAAATAATTATACATAATTGAAAACAATTGAAACAATTGAAAATAATTGAAAATAATTGAAAACAATTGAAAATAATTGAAAATAATTGAAAACAATTGATAAATAATTGAAAACAATTGAAAATAATTGAAAAGAATTGAAAATAATTGAAAATAATTGAAAACAATTGAAAATAATAGAAAATAATTGATAAATAATTGAAAACAATTGAAAATAATTGAAAATAATTGAAAATAATTGATAAATAATTGAAAACAATTGAAAATAATTGATAAATAATTGAAAACAATTGAAAATAATTGAAAATAATTGAAAACAATTGAAAACAATTGAAAATAATTGAAAATAATTGAAAATAATTGAAAATAATTGAAAATAATTGAAAATAATTGATAAATAATTGAAACCAATTGAAAACAATTGATAAATAATTGAAAACAATTGAAAATAATTGAAAATAATTGAAAATAATTGAAAACAATTGAAAATAATTGAAAATAATTGAAAATAATTGATAAATAATTGAAAACAATTGAAAATAATTGATAAATAATTGAAAACAATTGAAAATAATTGAAAATAATTAAAACAATTGAAAATAATTAAAAATAATTGATAAATAATTGAAAACAATTAAAAATAATTGATAAATAATTTAAAACAATTGAAAATAATTGAAAATAATTTAAAACAATTGATAAATAATTGAAAACAATTGAAAATAATTGAAAATAATTGAAAATAATTGAAAATAATTGAAAATAATTGAAAACAATTGAAAACAATTGGAAATAATTGAAAATAATTATAAATTATTGAAAATAATTGAAAATAATTGATAAATAATTGATAAATAATTAATAAATAATTGATAAATAATTGAAAACAATTGAAAATAATTGAAAATAATTGAAAACAATTGAAAACAATTGAAAATAATTGAAAATAATTGATAAATAATTGAAAACAATTGAAAATAATTGAAAATAATTGAAAACAATTGAAAATAATTGAAAATAATTGACAACAATAGATAAATAATTGAAAACAATTGAAAATAATTGGAAATAATTGGAAATAATTGAAAATAATTGAAAACAATTGAAAATAATTGAAAACAATTGATAAATAATTGAAAACAATTGAAAATAATTGAAAATAATTGAAAATAACTGAAAATAATTGAAAACAATTGAAAATAATTGAAAATAATTGAAAATAATTGATAAATAATTGAAAACAATTGAAAATAATTGATAAATAATTGAAAACAATTGAAAATAATTGATAATAATTGAAAACAGTTGAAAATAATTGAAAATAATTGATAAATAATTGAAAACAATTGAAAATAATTGAAAATAATTGAAAACAATTGAAAACAATTGAAAACAATTGAAAATAATTGAAAATAATTGAAAACAATAGATAAATAATTGAAAACAATTGAAAATAATTGGAAATAATTGATAATAATTGAAAATAATTGAAAATAATTGAAAATAATTATAAATAATTGAAAACAATTGAAACAATTGAAAATAATTGAAAATAATTGAAAACAATTGAAAATAATTGAAAATAATTGAAAACAATTGATAAATAATTGAAAACAATTGAAAATAATTGAAAAGAATTGAAAATAATTGAAAATAATTGAAAACAATTGAAAATAATAGAAAATAATTGATAAATAATTGAAAACAATTGAAAACAATTGAAAATAATTGAAAATAATTGAAAATAATTGATAAATAATTGAAAATAATTGATAAATAATTGAAAACAATTGAAAATAATTGAAAATAATTGAAAACAATTGAAAACAATTGAAAATAATTGAAAATAATTGATAAATAATTGAAAACAATTGAAAATAATTGAAAATAATTGAAAACAATTGAAAACAATTGAAAATAATTGATAATAATTGAAAACAATAGATAAATAATTGAAAACAATTGAAAATAATTGGAAATAATTGGAAATAATTGAAAATAATTGAAAACAATTGAAAATAATTGAAAATAATTGAAAACAATTGATAAATAATTGAAAACAATTGAAAATAATTGAAAACAATTGAAAATAATTGAAAACAATTGAAAATAAGTGAAAATAATTGAAAATAATTGATAAATAATTGAAAACTATTGAAAATAATTGATAAATAATTGAAAACAATTGAAAATAATTGAAAATAATTGAAAACAATTGAAAATAATTGAAAATAATTGATAAATAATTAAAAATAATTCAAAATAATTGAAAATAATTAAAAACAATTGAAAATAATTGAAAATAATTGAAAATAATTGAAAATAATTGAAAATAATTGAAAACAATAGATAAATAATTGAAAACAATTGAAAATAATTGGAAATAATTGAAAATAATTGAAAACAATTGAAAATAATTGAAAATAATTGATAAATAATTGAAAATAATTCAAAATAATTGAAAATAATTAAAAACAATTGAAAATAATTGAAAATAATTGAAAATAATTGAAAACAATTGAAAATAATTGAAAATAATTGAAAACAATTGATAAATAATTGAAAACAATTGAAAATAATTGAAAATAATTGAAAATAATTGAAAATAATTGATAAATAATTGAAAACAATTGAAAATAATTGATAAATAATTGAAAACAATTGAAAATAATTGAAAATAATTGAAAACAATTGAAAATAATTGAAAATAATTGATAAATAATTGAAAACAATTGAAAATAATTGAAAATAATTGAAAACAATTGATAAATAATTGAAACCAATTGAAAACAATTGATAAATAATTGAAAACAATTGAAAATAATTGAAAATAATTGAAAATAATTGAAAATAATTGAAAACAATTGAAAAGAATTGAAAATAATTGAAAATAATTGAAAACAATTGAAAATAATAGAAAATAATTGATAAATAATTGAAAACAATTGAAAATAATTGAAAATAATTGATAATAATTGATAAATAATTGAAAACAATTGAAAATAATTGATAAATAATTGAAAACAATTGAAAATAATTGAAAATAATTGAAAACAATTGAAAACAATTGAAAATAATTGAAAATAATTGAAAACAATTGAAAACAATTGAAAACAATTGAAAACAATTGAAAATAATTGAAAATAATTGAAAACAATAGATAAATAATTGAAATCAATTGAAAATAATTGGAAATAATTGAAAATAATTGAAAATAATTGAAAATAATTAAAAACAATTGAAAATAATTGAAAATAATTGAAAATAATTGAAAATAATTGAAAACAATTGAAAATAATTGATAAATAATTGAAACCAATTGAAAACAATTGAAAATACTTAATAAATAATTGAAAACATTTGAAAATAATTGAAAATAATTAAAACAATTGAAAATAATTAAAAATAATTGATAAATAATTGAAAACAATTAAAAATAATTGATAAATAATTTAAAACAATTGAAAATAATTGAAAATAATTTAAAACAATTGATAAATAATTGAAAACAATTGAAAATAATTGAAAATAATTGAAAATAATTGAAAATAATTGAAAACAATTGAAAACAATTGAAAACAATTGAAAATAATTATAAATTATTGAAAATAATTGAAAATAATTGATAAATAATTGATAAATAATTAATAAATAATTGATAAATAATTGAAAACAATTGAAAATAATTGAAAATAATTGAAAACAATTGAAAACAATTGAAAATAATTGAAAATAATTGATAAATAATTGAAAACAATTGAAAATAATTGAAAATAATTGAAAACAATTGAAAACAATTGAAAATAATTGAAAATAATTGAAAACAATAGATAAATAATTGAAAACAATTGAAAATAATTGGAAATAATTGGAAATAATTGAAAATAATTGAAAACAATTGAAAATAATTGAAAATAATTGAAAACAATTGATAAATAATTGAAAACAATTGAAAATAATTGAAAATAATTGGAAATAACTGAAAATAATTTAAAACAATTGAAAATAATTGAAAATAATTGAAAATAATTGATAAATAATTGAAAACAATTGAAAATAATTGATAAATAATTGAAAACAATTGAAAATAATTTAAAATAATTGAAAACAATTGAAAATAATTGAAAATAATTTATAAATAATTGAAAACAATTGAAAATAATTGAAAATAATTGAAAACAATTGAAAACAATTGAAAACAATTGAAAATAATTGAAAATAATTGAAAACAATAGATAAATAATTGAAAATAATTGGAAATAATTGATAATAATTGAAAATAATTGAAAATAATTGAAAATAATTATACATAATTGAAAACAATTGAAACAATTGAAAATAATTGAAAACAATTGAAAATAATTGAAAATAATTGAAAACAATTGATAAATAATTGAAAACAATTGAAAATAATTGAAAAGAATTGAAAATAATTGAAAAGAATTGAAAATAATTGAAAATAATTGAAAACAATTGAAAATAATAGAAAATAATTGATAAATAATTGAAAACAATTGAAAATAATTGAAAATAATTGATAATAATTGATAAATAATTGAAAACAATTGAAAATAATTGATAAATAATTGAAAACAATTGAAAATAATTGAAAATAATTGAAAACAATTGAAAACAATTGAAAATAATTGAAAATAATTGAAAATAATTGAAAATAATTGAAAATAATTGAAAATAATTGATAAATAATTGAAACCAATTGAAAACAATTGATAAATAATTGAAAACAATTGAAAATAATTGAAAATAATTGAAAATAATTGAAAATAATTGAAAACAATTGAAAATAATTGAAAATAATTGAAAATAATTGATAAATAATTGAAAACAATTGAAAATAATTGATAAATAATTGAAAACAATTGAAAATAATTGAAAATAATTAAAACAATTGAAAATAATTAAAAATAATTGATAAATAATTGAAAACAATTAAAAATAATTGATAAATAATTTAAAACAATTGAAAATAATTGAAAATAATTTAAAACAATTGATAAATAATTGAAAACAATTGAAAATAATTGAAAATAATTGAAAATAATTGAAAATAATTGAAAACAATTGAAAACAATTGAAAACAATTGAAAACAATTGGAAATAATTGAAAATAATTATAAATTATTGAAAATAATTGAAAATAATTGATAAATAATTGATAAATAATTAATAAATAATTGATAAATAATTGAAAACAATTGAAAATAATTGAAAATAATTGAAAACAATTGAAAACAATTGAAAATAATTGAAAATAATTGATAAATAATTGAAAACAATTGAAAATAATTGAAAATAATTGAAAACAATTGAAAATAATTGAAAATAATTGAAAACAATAGATAAATAATTGAAAACAATTGAAAATAATTGGAAATAATTGGAAATAATTGAAAATAATTGAAAACAATTGAAAATAATTGAAAATAATTGAAAACAATTGATAAATAATTGAAAACAATTGAAAATAATTGAAAATAATTGAAAATAACTGAAAATAATTGAAAACAATTGAAAATAATTGAAAATAATTGAAAATAATTGATAAATAATTGAAAACAATTGAAAATAATTGATAAATAATTGAAAACAATTGAAAATAATTGAAAATAATTGAAAACAATTGAAAATAATTGAAAATAATTGATAAATAATTGAAAACAATTGAAAATAATTGAAAATAATTGAAAACAATTGAAAACAATTGAAAACAATTGAAAATAATTGAAAATAATTGAAAACAATAGATAAATAATTGAAAACAATTGAAAATAATTGGAAATAATTGATAATAATTGAAAATAATTGAAAATAATTGAAAATAATTATAAATAATTGAAAACAATTGAAACAATTGAAAATAATTGAAAATAATTGAAAACAATTGAAAACAATTGAAAACAATTGAAAACAATTGGAAATAATTGAAAATAATTATAAATTATTGAAAATAATTGAAAATAATTGATAAATAATTGATAAATAATTAATAAATAATTGATAAATAATTGAAAACAATTGAAAATAATTGAAAATAATTGAAAACAATTGAAAACAATTGAAAATAATTGAAAATAATTGATAAATAATTGAAAACAATTGAAAATAATTGAAAATAATTGAAAACAATTGAAAATAATTGAAAATAATTGAAAACAATAGATAAATAATTGAAAACAATTGAAAATAATTGGAAATAATTGGAAATAATTGAAAATAATTGAAAACAATTGAAAATAATTGAAAATAATTGAAAACAATTGATAAATAATTGAAAACAATTGAAAATAATTGAAAATAATTGAAAATAACTGAAAATAATTGAAAACAATTGAAAATAATTGAAAATAATTGAAAATAATTGATAAATAATTGAAAACAATTGAAAATAATTGATAAATAATTGAAAACAATTGAAAATAATTGAAAATAATTGAAAACAATTGAAAATAATTGAAAATAATTGATAAATAATTGAAAACAATTGAAAATAATTGAAAATAATTGAAAACAATTGAAAACAATTGAAAACAATTGAAAATAATTGAAAATAATTGAAAACAATAGATAAATAATTGAAAACAATTGAAAATAATTGGAAATAATTGATAATAATTGAAAATAATTGAAAATAATTGAAAATAATTATAAATAATTGAAAACAATTGAAACAATTGAAAATAATTGAAAATAATTGAAAACAATTGAAAATAATTGAAAATAATTGAAAACTATTGATAAATAATTGAAAACAATTGAAAATAATTGAAAAGAATTGAAAATAATTGAAAATAATTGAAAACAATTGAAAATAATAGAAAATAATTGATAAATAATTGAAAACAATTGAAAACAATTGAAAATAATTGAAAATAATTGAAAATAATTGATAAATAATTGAAAATAATTGATAAATAATTGAAAACAATTGAAAATAATTGAAAATAATTGAAAACAATTGAAAACAATTGAAAATAATTGAAAATAATTGATAAATAATTGAAAACAATTGAAAATAATTGAAAATAATTGAAAACAATTGAAAACAATTGAAAATAATTGATAATAATTGAAAACAATAGATAAATAATTGAAAACAATTGAAAATAATTGGAAATAATTGGAAATAATTGAAAATAATTGAAAACAATTGAAAATAATTGAAAATAATTGAAAACAATAGATAAATAATTGAAATCAATTGAAAATAATTGGAAATAATTGAAAATAATTGAAAATAATTGAAAATAATTAAAAACAATTGAAAATAATTGAAAATAATTGAAAATAATTGAAAACAATTGAAAATAATTGATAAATAATTGGAACCAATTGAAAACAATTGAAAATACTTAATAAATAATTGAAAACATTTGAAAATAATTGAAAATAATTAAAACAATTGAAAATAATTAAAAATAATTGATAAATAATTGAAAACAATTAAAAATAATTGATAAATAATTTAAAACAATTGAAAATAATTTAAAATAATTTAAAACAATTGATAAATAATTGAAAACAATTGAAAATAATTGAAAATAATTGAAAATAATTGAAAATAATTGAAAACAATTGAAAACAATTGAAAACAATTGAAAATAATTATAAATTATTGAAAATAATTGAAAATAATTGATAAATAATTGATAAATAATTAATAAATAATTGATAAATAATTGAAAACAATTGAAAATAATTGAAAATAATTGAAAACAATTGAAAACAATTGAAAATAATTGAAAATAATTGAAAATAATTGATAAATAATTGAAAACAATTGAAAATAATTGAAAATAATTGAAAACAATTGAAAACAATTGAAAATAATTGAAAATAATTGAAAACAATAGATAAATAATTGAAAACAATTGAAAATAATTGGAAATAATTGGAAATAATTGAAAATAATTGAAAACAATTGAAAATAATTGAAAATAATTGAAAACAATTGATAAATAATTGAAAACAATTGAAAATAATTGAAAATAATTGGAAATAACTGAAAATAATTTAAAACAATTGAAAATAATTGAAAATAATTGAAAATAATTGATAAATAATTGAAAACAATTGAAAATAATTGATAAATAATTGAAAACAATTGAAAATAATTGAAAATAATTGAAAACAATTGAAAATAATTGAAAATAATTTATAAATAATTGAAAACAATTGAAAATAATTGAAAATAATTGAAAACAATTGAAAACAATTGAAAACAATTGAAAATAATTGAAAATAATTGAAAACAATAGATAAATAATTGAAAACAATTGAAAATAATTGGAAATAATTGAAAATAATTGAAAATAATTGAAAATAATTGAAAATAATTATACATAATTGAAAACAATTGAAACAATTGAAAATAATTGAAAATAATTGAAAACAATTGAAAATAATTGAAAATAATTGAAAACAATTGATAAATAATTGAAAACAATTGAAAATAATTGAAAAGAATTGAAAATAATTGAAAATAATTGAAAACAATTGAAAATAATAGAAAATAATTGATAAATAATTGAAAACAATTGAAAATAATTGAAAATAATTGAAAATAATTGATAAATAATTGAAAACAATTGAAAATAATTGATAAATAATTGAAAACAATTGAAAATAATTGAAAATAATTGAAAACAATTGAAAACAATTGAAAATAATTGAAAATAATTGAAAATAATTGAAAATAATTGAAAATAATTGAAAATAATTGATAAATAATTGAAACCAATTGAAAACAATTGATAAATAATTGAAAACAATTGAAAATAATTGAAAATAATTGAAAATAATTGAAAACAATTGAAAATAATTGAAAATAATTGAAAATAATTGATAAATAATTGAAAACAATTGAAAATAATTGATAAATAATTGAAAACAATTGAAAATAATTGAAAATAATTAAAACAATTGAAAATAATTAAAAATAATTGATAAATAATTGAAAACAATTAAAAATAATTGATAAATAATTTAAAACAATTGAAAATAATTGAAAATAATTTAAAACAATTGATAAATAATTGAAAACAATTGAAAATAATTGAAAATAATTGAAAATAATTGAAAATAATTGAAAATAATTGAAAACAATTGAAAACAATTGGAAATAATTGAAAATAATTATAAATTATTGAAAATAATTGAAAATAATTGATAAATAATTGATAAATAATTAATAAATAATTGATAAATAATTGAAAACAATTGAAAATAATTGAAAATAATTGAAAACAATTGAAAACAATTGAAAATAATTGAAAATAATTGATAAATAATTGAAAACAATTGAAAATAATTGAAAATAATTGAAAACAATTGAAAATAATTGAAAATAATTGACAACAATAGATAAATAATTGAAAACAATTGAAAATAATTGGAAATAATTGGAAATAATTGAAAATAATTGAAAACAATTGAAAATAATTGAAAACAATTGATAAATAATTGAAAACAATTGAAAATAATTGAAAATAATTGAAAATAACTGAAAATAATTGAAAACAATTGAAAATAATTGAAAATAATTGAAAATAATTGATAAATAATTGAAAACAATTGAAAATAATTGATAAATAATTGAAAACAATTGAAAATAATTGATAATAATTGAAAACAGTTGAAAATAATTGAAAATAATTGATAAATAATTGAAAACAATTGAAAATAATTGAAAATAATTGAAAACAATTGAAAACAATTGAAAACAATTGAAAATAATTGAAAATAATTGAAAACAATAGATAAATAATTGAAAACAATTGAAAATAATTGGAAATAATTGATAATAATTGAAAATAATTGAAAATAATTGAAAATAATTATAAATAATTGAAAACAATTGAAACAATTGAAAATAATTGAAAATAATTGAAAACAATTGAAAATAATTGAAAATAATTGAAAACAATTGATAAATAATTGAAAACAATTGAAAATAATTGAAAAGAATTGAAAATAATTGAAAATAATTGAAAACAATTGAAAATAATAGAAAATAATTGATAAATAATTGAAAACAATTGAAAACAATTGAAAATAATTGAAAATAATTGAAAATAATTGATAAATAATTGAAAATAATTGATAAATAATTGAAAACAATTGAAAATAATTGAAAATAATTGAAAACAATTGAAAACAATTGAAAATAATTGAAAATAATTGATAAATAATTGAAAACAATTGAAAATAATTGAAAATAATTGAAAACAATTGAAAACAATTGAAAATAATTGATAATAATTGAAAACAATAGATAAATAATTGAAAACAATTGAAAATAATTGGAAATAATTGGAAATAATTGAAAATAATTGAAAACAATTGAAAATAATTGAAAATAATTGAAAACAATTGATAAATAATTGAAAACAATTGAAAATAATTGAAAACAATTGAAAATAATTGAAAACAATTGAAAATAAGTGAAAATAATTGAAAATAATTGATAAATAATTGAAAACTATTGAAAATAATTGATAAATAATTGAAAACAATTGAAAATAATTGAAAATAATTGAAAACAATTGAAAATAATTGAAAATAATTGATAAATAATTAAAAATAATTCAAAATAATTGAAAATAATTAAAAACAATTGAAAATAATTGAAAATAATTGAAAATAATTGAAAATAATTGAAAATAATTGAAAACAATAGATAAATAATTGAAAACAATTGAAAATAATTGGAAATAATTGAAAATAATTGAAAACAATTGAAAATAATTGAAAATAATTGATAAATAATTGAAAATAATTCAAAATAATTGAAAATAATTAAAAACAATTGAAAATAATTGAAAATAATTGAAAATAATTGAAAACAATTGAAAATAATTGAAAATAATTGAAAACAATTGATAAATAATTGAAAACAATTGAAAATAATTGAAAATAATTGAAAATAATTGAAAATAATTGATAAATAATTGAAAACAATTGAAAATAATTGATAAATAATTGAAAACAATTGAAAATAATTGAAAATAATTGAAAACAATTGAAAATAATTGAAAATAATTGATAAATAATTGAAAACAATTGAAAATAATTGAAAATAATTGAAAACAATTGAAAACAATTGAAAACAATTGAAAATAATTGAAAATAATTGAAAATAATTGAAAATAATTGAAAATAATTGAAAATAATTGAAAACAATAGATAAATAATTGAAAACAATTGAAAATAATTGAAAATAATTGAAAATAATTGAAAACAATTGAAAATAATTGAAAATAATTGAAAACAATTGATAAATAATTGAAAACAATTGAAAATAATTGATAATAATTGAAAATAATTGAAAATAATTGAAAACAATTGATAAATAATTGAAAACAATTGAAAATAATTGATAAATAATTGAAAACAATTGAAAATAATTGAAAATAATTGAAAACAATTGAAAATAATTGAAAATAATTGATAAATAATTGAAAATAATTCAAAATAATTGAAAATAATTAAAAACAATTGAAAATAATTGAAAATAATTGAAAATAATTGAAAATAATTGAAAATAATTGATAAATAATTGGAACCAATTGAAAACAATTGATAAATAATTGAAAACAATTGAAAATAATTGAAAATAATTGAAAATAATTGAAAATAATTGAAAACAATTGAAAATAATTGAAAATAATTGAAAATAATTGATAAATAATTGAAAACAATTGAAAATAATTGATAAATAATTGAAAACAATTGAAAATAATTGAAGATAATTGAAAACAATTGAAAATAATTGAAAATAATTGATAAATAATTGAAAACAATTGAAAATAATTGAAAATAATTGAAAACAATTGAAAACAATTGAAAACAATTGAAAATAATTGAAAATAATTGAAAATAATTGAAAATAATTGAAAATAATAGATAAATAATTGAAAACAATTGAAAATAATTGAAAATAATTGAAAACAATTGAAAATAATTGAAAATAATTGAAAACAATTGATAAATAATTGAAAACAATTGAAAATAATTGAAAATAATTGAAAATAATTGATAAATAATTGAAAACAATTGAAAATAATTGATAAATAATTGAAAACAATTGAAAATAATTGAAAATAATTGAAAACAATTGAAAATAATTGAAAATAATTGATAAATAATTGAAAATAATTCAAAATAATTGAAAATAATTAAAAACAATTGAAAATAATTGAAAATAATTGAAAATAATTGAAAATAATTGAAAATAATTGATAAATAATTGAAACCAATTGAAAACAATTGATAAATAATTGAAAACAATTGAAAATAATTGAAAATAATTGAAAATAATTGAAAACAATTGAAAATAATTGAAAATAATTGAAAATAATTGATAAATAATTGAAAACAATTGAATATAATTGATAAATAATTGAAAACAATTGAAAATAATTGAAAATAATTGAAAACAATTGAAAATAATTGAAAATAATGGATAAATAATTGAAAACAATTGAAAATAATTGAAAATAATTGAAAACAATTGAAAACAATTGAAAACAATTGAAAATAATTGAAAATAATTGAAAACAATAGATAAATAATTGAAAACAATTGAAAATAATTGGAAATAATTGAAAATAATTGAAAACAATTGAAAATAATTGAAAATAATTGATAAATAATTGAAAATAATTCAAAATAATTGAAAATAATTAAAAACAATTGAAAATAATTGAAAATAATTGAAAATAATTGAAAATAATTGATAAATAATTGAAACCAATTGAAAACAATTGATAAATAATTGAAAACAATTGAAAATAATTGAAAATAATTGAAAATAATTGAAAACAATTGAAAATAATTGAAAATAATTGAAAATAATTGATAAATAATTGAAAACAATTGAAAATAATTGATAAATAATTGAAAACAATTGAAAATAATTGAAAATAATTGAAAACAATTGAAAATAATTGAAAATAATTGATAAATAATTGAAAACAATTGAAAATAATTGAAAATAATTGAAAACAATTGAAAACAATTGAAAATAATTGAAAATAATTGAAAATAATTGAAAACAATAGATAAATAATTGAAAACAATTGAAAATAATTGGAAATAATTGAAAATAATTGAAAATAATTGATAAATAATTGAAAATAATTCAAAATAATTGAAAATAATTAAAAACAATTGAAAATAATTGAAAATAATTGAAAATAATTGAAAATAATTGAAAATAATTGAAAATAATTGATAAATAATTGAAAACAATTGATAAATAATTGAAAACAATTGAAAACAATTGAAAACAATTGAAAATAATTGAAAATAATTGAAAACAATTGATAAATAATTGAAAACAATTGAAAATAATTGAAAATAATTGAAAATAATTGAAAATTATTGAAAATAATTGATAAATAATTGAAAACAATTGAAAATAATTGAAAATAATTGAAAACAATTGAAAACAATTGAAAACAATTGAAAACAATTGAAAATAATTGAAAATAATTGAAAACAATAGATAAATAATTGAAATCAATTGAAAATAATTGGAAATAATTGAAAATAATTGAAAATAATTGAAAATAATTAAAAACAATTGAAAATAATTGAAAATAATTGAAAATAATTGAAAATAATTGAAAACAATTGAAAATAATTGATAAATAATTGAAACCAATTGAAAACAATTGAAAATACTTAATAAATAATTGAAAACATTTGAAAATAATTGAAAATAATTAAAACAATTGAAAATAATTAAAAATAATTGATAAATAATTGAAAACAATTAAAAATAATTGATAAATAATTTAAAACAATTGAAAATAATTGAAAATAATTTAAAACAATTGATAAATAATTGAAAACAATTGAAAATAATTGAAAATAATTGAAAATAATTGAAAATAATTGAAAACAATTGAAAACAATTGAAAACAATTGAAAATAATTATAAATTATTGAAAATAATTGAAAATAATTGATAAATAATTGATAAATAATTAATAAATAATTGATAAATAATTGAAAACAATTGAAAATAATTGAAAATAATTGAAAACAATTGAAAACAATTGAAAATAATTGAAAATAATTGATAAATAATTGAAAACAATTGAAAATAATTGAAAATAATTGAAAACAATTGAAAACAATTGAAAATAATTGAAAATAATTGAAAACAATAGATAAATAATTGAAAACAATTGAAAATAATTGGAAATAATTGGAAATAATTGAAAATAATTGAAAACAATTGAAAATAATTGAAAATAATTGAAAACAATTGATAAATAATTGAAAACAATTGAAAATAATT
Source organism: Andrena bucephala (assembly GCA_947577245.1). NCBI lineage: Eukaryota > Metazoa > Arthropoda > Insecta > Hymenoptera > Andrenidae > Andrena > Andrena bucephala. Next base: position 61,899,304 of record OX387717.1, read on the forward strand.
GAAAATAATTGGAAATAACTGAAAATAATTTAAAACAATTGAAAATAATTGAAAATAATTGAAAATAATTGATAAATAATTGAAAACAATTGAAAATAATTGATAAATAATTGAAAACAATTGAAAATAATTGAAAATAATTGAAAACAATTGAAAATAATTGAAAATAATTTATAAATAATTGAAAACAATTGAAAATAATTGAAAATAATTGAAAACAATTGAAAACAATTGAAAACAATTGAAAATAATTGAAAATAATTGAAAACAATAGATAAATAATTGAAAATAATTGGAAATAATTGATAATAATTGAAAATAATTGAAAATAATTGAAAATAATTATACATAATTGAAAACAATTGAAACAATTGAAAATAATTGAAAACAATTGAAAATAATTGAAAATAATTGAAAACAATTGATAAATAATTGAAAACAATTGAAAATAATTGAAAAGAATTGAAAATAATTGAAAAGAATTGAAAATAATTGAAAATAATTGAAAACAATTGAAAATAATAGAAAATAATTGATAAATAATTGAAAACAATTGAAAATAATTGAAAATAATTGATAATAATTGATAAATAATTGAAAACAATTGAAAATAATTGATAAATAATTGAAAACAATTGAAAATAATTGAAAATAATTGAAAACAATTGAAAACAATTGAAAATAATTGAAAATAATTGAAAATAATTGAAAATAATTGAAAATAATTGAAAATAATTGATAAATAATTGAAACCAATTGAAAACAATTGATAAATAATTGAAAACAATTGAAAATAATTGAAAATAATTGAAAATAATTGAAAATAATTGAAAACAATTGAAAATAATTGAAAATAATTGAAAATAATTGATAAATAATTGAAAACAATTGAAAATAATTGATAAATAATTGAAAACAATTGAAAATAATTGAAAATAATTAAAACAATTGAAAATAATTAAAAATAATTGATAAATAATTGAAAACAATTAAAAATAATTGATAAATAATTTAAAACAATTGAAAATAATTGAAAATAATTTAAAACAATTGATAAATAATTGAAAACAATTGAAAATAATTGAAAATAATTGAAAATAATTGAAAATAATTGAAAACAATTGAAAACAATTGAAAACAATTGAAAACAATTGGAAATAATTGAAAATAATTATAAATTATTGAAAATAATTGAAAATAATTGATAAATAATTGATAAATAATTAATAAATAATTGATAAATAATTGAAAACAATTGAAAATAATTGAAAATAATTGAAAACAATTGAAAACAATTGAAAATAATTGAAAATAATTGATAAATAATTGAAAACAATTGAAAATAATTGAAAATAATTGAAAACAATTGAAAATAATTGAAAATAATTGAAAACAATAGATAAATAATTGAAAACAATTGAAAATAATTGGAAATAATTGGAAATAATTGAAAATAATTGAAAACAATTGAAAATAATTGAAAATAATTGAAAACAATTGATAAATAATTGAAAACAATTGAAAATAATTGAAAATAATTGAAAATAACTGAAAATAATTGAAAACAATTGAAAATAATTGAAAATAATTGAAAATAATTGATAAATAATTGAAAACAATTGAAAATAATTGATAAATAATTGAAAACAATTGAAAATAATTGAAAATAATTGAAAACAATTGAAAATAATTGAAAATAATTGATAAATAATTGAAAACAATTGAAAATAATTGAAAATAATTGAAAACAATTGAAAACAATTGAAAACAATTGAAAATAATTGAAAATAATTGAAAACAATAGATAAATAATTGAAAACAATTGAAAATAATTGGAAATAATTGATAATAATTGAAAATAATTGAAAATAATTGAAAATAATTATAAATAATTGAAAACAATTGAAACAATTGAAAATAATTGAAAATAATTGAAAACAATTGAAAATAATTGAAAATAATTGAAAACAATTGATAAATAATTGAAAAGAATTGAAAATAATTGAAAAGAATTGAAAATAATTGAAAATAATTGAAAACAATTGAAAATAATAGAAAATAATTGATAAATAATTGAAAACAATTGAAAACAATAGAAAATAATTGAAAATAATTGAAAATAATTGATAAATAATTGAAAATAATTGATAAATAATTGAAAACAATTGAAAATAATTGAAAATAATTGAAAACAATTGAAAACAATTGAAAATAATTGAAAATAATTGATAAATAATTGAAAACAATTGAAAATAATTGAAAATAATTGAAAACAATTGAAAACAATTGAAAATAATTGATAATAATTGAAAACAATAGATAAATAATTGAAAACAATTGAAAATAATTGGAAATAATTGGAAATAATTGAAAATAATTGAAAACAATTGAAAATAATTGAAAATAATTGAAAACAATTGATAAATAATTGAAAACAATTGAAAATAATTGAAAACAATTGAAAATAATTGAAAACAATTGAAAATAAGTGAAAATAATTGAAAATAATTGATAAATAATTGAAAACTATTGAAAATAATTGATAAATAATTGAAAACAATTGAAAACAATTGAAAATAATTGAAAACAATTGAAAATAATTGAAAATAATTGAAAATAATTGAAAATAATTGATAAATAATTGAAAACAATTGAAAATAATTGATAAATAATTGAAAACAATTGAAAATAATTGAAAATAATTGAAAACAATTGAAAATAATTGAAAATAATTGATAAATAATTGAAAACAATTGAAAACAATTGAAAATAATTGAAAATAATTGAAAATAATTGATAAATAATTGAAAACAATTGAATATAATTGATAAATAATTGAAAACAATTGAAAATAATTGAAAATAATTGAAAACAATTGAAAATAATTGAAAATAATGGATAAATAATTGAAAACAATTGAAAATAATTGAAAATAATTGAAAACAATTGAAAACAATTGAAAACAATTGAAAATAATTGAAAATAATTGAAAACAATAGATAAATAATTGAAAACAATTGAAAATAATTGGAAATAATTGAAAATAATTGAAAACAATTGAAAATAATTGAAAATAATTGATAAATAATTGAAAATAATTCAAAATAATTGAAAATAATTAAAAACAATTGAAAATAATTGAAAATAATTGAAAATAATTGAAAATAATTGAAAATAATTGATAAATAATTGAAACCAATTGAAAACAATTGATAAATAATTGAAAACAATTGAAAATAATTGAAAATAATTGAAAATAATTGAAAACAATTGAAAATAATTGAAAATAATTGAAAATAATTGATAAATAATTGAAAACAATTGAAAATAATTGATAAATAATTGAAAACAATTGAAAATAATTGAAAATAATTGAAAACAATTGAAAATAATTGAAAATAATTGATAAATAATTGAAAACAATTGAAAATAATTGAAAAAAATTAAAACAATTGAAAATAATTAAAAATAATTGTTAAACAATTGAAAACAATTGAAAACAATTGAAAACAATTGAAAACAATTGAAAATAATTGAAAACAATTGAAAATAATTGATAAATAATTGAAAACAATTGAAAATAATTGAAAATAATTGAAAACAATTGAAAATAATTGATAAATAATTGAAAACAATTGAAAATAATTGAAAATAATTGAAAACAATTGAAAACAATTGAAAACAATTGAAAATAATTGAAAATAATTGAAAACAATAGATAAATAATTGAAAACAATTGAAAATAATTGAAATCAATTGAAAATAATTGAAAATAATTGAAAATAATTGAAAATAATTGAAAATAATTGAAAATAATTGAAAACAATTGAAAATAATTGATAAATAATTGAAACCAATTGAAAACAATTGAAATTAATTGATAAATAATTGAAAACAATTGAAAATAATTGAAAATAATTAAAACAATTGAAAATAATTGAAAATAATTGAAAATAATTGAAAATAATTGAAAACAATTGAAAATAATTGAAAATAATTGAAAACAATAGATAAATAATTGAAAACAATTGAAAATAATTGGAAATAATTGGAAATAATTGAAAATAATTGAAAACAATTGAAAATAATTGAAAATAATTGAAAACAATTGATAAATAATTGAAAACAATTGAAAATAATTGAAAATAATTGAAAATAACTGAAAATAATTGAAAACAATTGAAAATAATTGAAAATAATTGAAAATAATTGATAAATAATTGAAAACAATTGAAAATAATTGATAAATAATTGAAAACAATTGAAAATAATTGAAAATAATTGAAAACAATTGAAAATAATTGAAAATAATTGATAAATAATTGAAAACAATTGAAAATAATTGAAAATAATTGAAAACAATTGAAAACAATTGAAAACAATTGAAAATAATTGAAAACAATAGATAAATAATTGAAAACAATTGAAAATAATTGGAAATAATTGATAATAATTGAAAATAATTGAAAATAATTGAAAATAATTATAAATAATTGAAAACAATTGAAACAATTGAAAATAATTGAAAATAATTGAAAACAATTGAAAATAATTGAAAATAATTGAAAACAATTGATAAATAATTGAAAACAATTGAAAATAATTGAAAAGAATTGAAAATAATTGAAAATAATTGAAAACAATTGAAAATAATAGAAAATAATTGATAAATAATTGAAAACAATTGAAAACAATTGAAAATAATTGAAAATAATTGAAAATAATTGATAAATAATTGAAAATAATTGATAAATAATTGAAAACAATTGAAAATAATTGAAAATAATTGAAAACAATTGAAAACAATTGAAAATAATTGAAAATAATTGATAAATAATTGAAAACAATTGAAAATAATTGAAAATAATTGAAAACAATTGAAAACAATTGAAAATAATTGATAATAATTGAAAACAATAGATAAATAATTGAAAACAATTGAAAATAATTGGAAATAATTGGAAATAATTGAAAATAATTGAAAACAATTGAAAATAATTGAAAATAATTGAAAACAATTGATAAATAATTGAAAACAATTGAAAATAATTGAAAACAATTGAAAATAATTGAAAACAATTGAAAATAATTGAAAATAATTGATAAATAATTGAAAATAATTCAAAATAATTGAAAATAATTGAAAATAATTGAAAACAATTGATAAATAATTGAAAACAATTGAAAATAATTGAAAATAATTGAAAATAATTGAAAATAATTGAAAATAATTGAAAACAATAGATAAATAATTGAAAACAATTGAAAATAATTGGAAATAATTGAAAATAATTGAAAACAATTGAAAATAATTGAAAATAATTGATAAATAATTGAAAATAATTCAAAATAATTGAAAATAATTAAAAACAATTGAAAATAATTGAAAATAATTGAAAATAATTGAAAACAATTGAAAATAATTGAAAATAATTGAAAATAATTGAAAATAATTGAAAATAATTGAAAATAATTGAAAATAATTGAAAACAATAGATAAATAATTGAAAACAATTGAAAATAATTGGAAATAATTGAAAATAATTGAAAACAATTGAAAATAATTGAAAATAATTGATAAATAATTGAAAATAATTCAAAATAATTGAAAATAATTAAAAACAATTGAAAATAATTGAAAATAATTGAAAATAATTGAAAACAATTGAAAATAATTGAAAATAATTGAAAACAATTGATAAATAATTGAAAACAATTGAAAATAATTGAAAATAATTGAAAATAATTGAAAATAATTGATAAATAATTGAAAACAATTGAAAATAATTGATAAATAATTGAAAACAATTGAAAATAATTGAAAATAATTGAAAACAATTGAAAATAATTGAAAATAATTGATAAATAATTGAAAACAATTGAAAATAATTGAAAATAATTGAAAACAATTGAAAACAATTGAAAACAATTGAAAATAATTGAAAATAATTGAAAATAATTGAAAATAATTGAAAATAATTGAAAATAATTGAAAACAATAGATAAATAATTGAAAACAATTGAAAATAATTGAAAATAATTGAAAATAATTGAAAACAATTGAAAATAATTGAAAATAATTGAAAACAATTGATAAATAATTGAAAACAATTGAAAATAATTGAAAATAATTGAAAATAATTGAAAATAATTGAAAACAATTGAAAATAATTGAAAATAATTGAAAACAATTGAAAATAATTGAAAATAATTGATAAATAATTGAAAATAATTCAAAATAATTGAAAATAATTAAAAACAATTGAAAATAATTGAAAATAATTGAAAATAATTGAAAATAATTGAAAATAATTGATAAATAATTGAAACCAATTGAAAACAATTGATAAATAATTGAAAACAATTGAAAATAATTGGAAATAATTGAAAATAATTGAAAACAATTGAAAATAATTGAAAACAATTGAAAATAATTGGAAATAATTGGAAATAATTGAAAATAATTGAAAACAATTGAAAATAATTGAAAATAATTGAAAACAATTGATAAATAATTGAAAACAATTGAAAATAATTGAAAATAATTGAAAATAACTTAAAATAATTGAAAACAATTGAAAATAATTGAAAATAATTGAAAATAATTGATAAATAATTGAAAACAATTGAAAATAATTGATAAATAATTGAAAACAATTGAAAATAATTGAAAATAATTGAAAACAATTGAAAATAATTGAAAATAATTGATAAATAATTGAAAACAATTGAAAATAATTGAAAATAATTGAAAACAATTGAAAACAATTGAAAACAATTGAAAATAATTGAAAATAATTGAAAACAATAGATAAATAATTGAAAACAATTGAAAATAATTGGAAATAATTGATAATAATTGAAAATAATTGAAAATAATTGAAAATAATTATAAATAATTGAAAACAATTGAAACAATTGAAAATAATTGAAAATAATTGAAAACAATTGAAAATAATTGAAAATAATTGAAAACAATTGATAAATAATTGAAAACAATTGAAAATAATTGAAAAGAATTGAAAATAATTGAAAATAATTGAAAACAATTGAAAATAATAGAAAATAATTGATAAATAATTGAAAACAATTGAAAACAATTGAAAATAATTGAAAATAATTGAAAATAATTGATAAATAATTGAAAATAATTGATAAATAATTGAAAACAATTGAAAATAATTGAAAATAATTGAAAACAATTGAAAACAATTGAAAATAATTGAAAATAATTGATAAATAATTGAAAACAATTGAAAATAATTGAAAATAATTGAAAACAATTGAAAACAATTGAAAATAATTGATAATAATTGAAAACAATAGATAAATAATTGAAAACAATTGAAAATAATTGGAAATAATTGGAAATAATTGAAAATAATTGAAAACAATTGAAAATAATTGAAAATAATTGAAAACAATTGATAAATAATTGAAAACAATTGAAAATAATTGAAAACAATTGAAAATAATTGAAAACAATTGAAAATAAGTGAAAATAATTGAAAATAATTGATAAATAATTGAAAACTATTGAAAATAATTGATAAATAATTGAAAACAATTGAAAATAATTGAAAATAATTGAAAACAATTGAAAATAATTGAAAATAATTGATAAATAATTGAAAATAATTCAAAATAATTGAAAATAATTAAAAACAATTGAAAATAATTGAAAATAATTGAAAATAATTGAAAATAATTGAAAATAATTGAAAACAATAGATAAATAATTGAAAACAATTGAAAATAATTGGAAATAATTGAAAATAATTGAAAACAATTGAAAATAATTGAAAATAATTGATAAATAATTGAAAATAATTCAAAATAATTGAAAATAATTAAAAACAATTGAAAATAATTGAAAATAATTGAAAATAATTGAAAACAATTGAAAATAATTGAAAATAATTGAAAACAATTGATAAATAATTGAAAACAATTGAAAATAATTGAAAATAATTGAAAATAATTGAAAATAATTGATAAATAATTGAAAACAATTGAAAATAATTGATAAATAATTGAAAACAATTGAAAATAATTGAAAATAATTGAAAACAATTGAAAATAATTGAAAATAATTGATAAATAATTGAAAACAATTGAAAATAATTGAAAATAATTGAAAACAATTGAAAACAATTGAAAACAATTGAAAATAATTGAAAATAATTGAAAATAATTGAAAATAATTGAAAATAATTGAAAATAATTGAAAATAATTGAAAACAATAGATAAATAATTGAAAACAATTGAAAATAATTGAAAATAATTGAAAATAATTGAAAACAATTGAAAATAATTGAAAATAATTGAAAACAATTGATAAATAATTGAAAACAATTGAAAATAATTGAAAATAATTGAAAATAATTGAAAATAATTGAAAACAATTGAAAATAATTGAAAATAATTGAAAACAATTGAAAATAATTGAAAATAATTGATAAATAATTGAAAATAATTCAAAATAATTGAAAATAATTAAAAACAATTGAAAATAATTGAAAATAATTGAAAATAATTGAAAATAATTGAAAATAATTGATAAATAATTGAAACCAATTGAAAACAATTGATAAATAATTGAAAACAATTGAAAATAATTGAAAATAATTGAAAATAATTGAAAATAATTGAAAACAATTGAAAATAATTGAAAATAATTGAAAATAATTGATAAATAATTGAAAACAATTGAAAATAATTGATAAATAATTGAAAACAATTGAAAATAATTGAAGATAATTGAAAACAATTGAAAATAATTGAAAATAATTGATAAATAATTGAAAACAATTGAAAATAATTGAAAATAATTGAAAACAATTGAAAACAATTGAAAACAATTGAAAATAATTGAAAATAATTGAAAATAATTGAAAATAATTGAAAACAATTGAAAATAATTGGAAATAATTGAAAATAATTGAAAACAATTGAAAATAATTGAAAATAATTGAAAACAATTGATAAATAATTGAAAACAATTGAAAATAATTGAAAATAATTGAAAATAATTGATAAATAATTGAAAACAATTGAAAATAATTGATAAATAATTGAAAACAATTGAAAATAATTGAAAATAATTGAAAACAATTGAAAATAATTCAAAATAATTGATAAATAATTGAAAATAATTCAAAATAATTGAAAATAATTAAAAACAATTGAAAATAATTGAAAATAATTGAAAATAATTGAAAATAATTGAAAATAATTGATAAATAATTGAAACCAATTGAAAACAATTGATAAATAATTGAAAACAATTGAAAATAATTGAAAATAATTGAAAATAATTGAAAATAATTGAAAACAATTGAAAATAATTGAAAATAATTGAAAATAATTGATAAATAATTGAAAACAATTGAATATAATTGATAAATAATTGAAAACAATTGAAAATAATTGAAAATAATTGAAAACAATTGAAAATAATTGAAAATAATGGATAAATAATTGAAAACAATTGAAAATAATTGAAAATAATTGAAAACAATTGAAAACAATTGAAAACAATTGAAAATAATTGAAAATAATTGAAAACAATAGATAAATAATTGAAAACAATTGAAAATAATTGGAAATAATTGAAAATAATTGAAAACAATTGAAAATAATTGAAAATAATTGATAAATAATTGAAAATAATTCAAAATAATTGAAAATAATTAAAAACAATTGAAAATAATTGCAAATAATTGAAAATAATTGAAAATAATTGAAAATAATTGAAAACAATTGAAAATAATTGAAAATAATGGATAAATAATTGAAAACAATTGAAAATAATTGAAAATAATTGAAAACAATTGAAAACAATTGAAAACAATTGAAAATAATTGAAAATAATTGAAAACAATAGATAAATAATTGAAAACAATTGAAAATAATTGGAAATAATTGAAAATAATTGAAAACAATTGAAAATAATTGAAAATAATTAAAACAATTGAAAATAATTAAAAATAATTGATAAATAATTGAAAACAATTAAAAATAATTGATAAATAATTTAAAACAATTGAAAATAATTGAAAATAATTTAAAACAATTGATAAATAATTGAAAACAATTGAAAATAATTGAAAATAATTGAAAATAATTGAAAATAATTGAAAACAATTGAAAACAATTGAAAACAATTGAAAACAATTGGAAATAATTGAAAATAATTATAAATTATTGAAAATAATTGAAAATAATTGATAAATAATTGATAAATAATTAATAAATAATTGATAAATAATTGAAAACAATTGAAAATAATTGAAAATAATTGAAAACAATTGAAAACAATTGAAAATAATTGAAAATAATTGATAAATAATTGAAAACAATTGAAAATAATTGAAAATAATTGAAAACAATTGAAAACAATTGAAAATAATTGAAAATAATTGAAAACAATAGATAAATAATTGAAAACAATTGAAAATAATTGGAAATAATTGGAAATAATTGAAAATAATTGAAAACAATTGAAAATAATTGAAAATAATTGAAAACAATTGATAAATAATTGAAAACAATTGAAAATAATTGAAAATAATTGAAAATAACTGAAAATAATTGAAAACAATTGAAAATAATTGAAAATAATTGAAAATAATTGATAAATAATTGAAAACAATTGAAAATAATTGATAAATAATTGAAAACAATTGAAAATAATTGAAAATAATTGAAAACAATTGAAAATAATTGAAAATAATGGATAAATAATTGAAAACAATTGAAAATAATTGAAAATAATTGAAAACAATTGAAAACAATTGAAAACAATTGAAAACAATTGAAAATAATTGAAAATAATTGAAAACAATAGATAAATAATTGAAAACAATTGAAAATAATTGGAAATAATTGAAAATAATTGAAAACAATTGAAAATAATTGAAAATAATTGATAAATAATTGAAAATAATTCAAAATAATTGAAAATAATTAAAAACAATTGAAAATAATTGAAAATAATTGAAAATAATTGAAAATAATTGAAAATAATTGATAAATAATTGAAACCAATTGAAAACAATTGATAAATAATTGAAAACAATTGAAAATAATTGAAAATAATTGAAAATAATTGAAAACAATTGAAAATAATTGAAAATAATTGAAAATAATTGATAAATAATTGAAAACAATTGAAAATAATTGATAAATAATTGAAAACAATTGAAAATAATTGAAAATAATTGAAAACAATTGAAAATAATTGAAAATAATTGATAAATAATTGAAAACAATTGAAAATAATTGAAAATAATTAAAACAATTGAAAATAATTAAAAATAATTGATAAACAATTGAAAACAATTGAAAACAATTGAAAACAATTGAAAACAATTGAAAATAATTGAAAACAATTGAAAATAATTGATAAATAATTGAAAACAATAGAAAATAATTGAAAATAATTGAAAACAATTGAAAATGATTGATAAATAATTGAAAACAATTGAAAATAATTGAAAATAATTGAAAACAATTGAAAACAATTGAAAACAATTGAAAATAATTGAAAATAATTGAAAACAATAGATAAATAATTGAAAACAATTGAAAATAACTGAAAATAATTAAAACAATTGAAAATAATTGAAAATAATTGAAAATAATTGATAAATAATTGAAAACAATTGAAAATAATTGATAAATAATTGAAAACAATTGAAAATAATTGAAAATAATTGAAAACAATTGAAAATAATTGAAAATAATTGATAAATAATTGAAAACAATTGAAAATAATTGAAAATAATTGAAAACAATTGAAAACAATTGAAAACAATTGAAAATAATTGAAAATAATTGAAAATAATTGAAAACAATAGATAAATAATTGAAAACAATTGAAAATAATTGGAAATAATTGGAAATAATTGAAAATAATTGAAAACAATTGAAAATAATTGAAAATAATTGAAAACAATTGATAAATAATTGAAAACAATTGAAAATAATTGAAAATAATTGAAAATAATTGAAAACAATAGATAAATAATTGAAAACAATTGGAAATAATTGAAAATAATTGAAAATAATTGAAAATAATTAAAAACAATTGAAAATAATTGAAAATAATTGAAAATAATTGAAAACAATTGAAAATAATTGATAAATAATTGAAACCAATTGAAAACAATTGAAAAAACTTGATAAATAATTGAAAACAATTGAAAATAATTGAAAATAATTAAAACAATTGAAAATAATTAAAAATAATTGATAAATAATTGAAAACAATTAAAAATAATTGATAAATAATTTAAAACAATTGAAAATAATTGAAAATAATTTAAAACAATTGATAAATAATTGAAAACAATTGAAAATAATTGAAAATAATTGAAAATAATTGAAAATAATTGAAAACAATTGAAAATAATTGAAAATAATTAAAACAATTGAAAATAATTAAAAATAATTGATAAATAATTGAAAACAATTGAAAATAATTGAAAATAATTGAAAATAATTGATAAATAATTGAAAACAATTGAAAATAATTGATAAATAATTGAAAACAATTGAAAATAATTGAAAATAATTGAAAACAATTGAAAATAATTGAAAATAATTGATAAATAATTGAAAATAATTCAAAATAATTGAAAACAATTGAAAATAATTGAAAATAATTGAAAACAATTGATAAATAATTGAAAACAATTGAAAATAATTGAAAATAATTGAAAATAATTGAAAATAATTGAAAACAATTGAAAATAATTGAAAATAATTGAAAACAATTGAAAATAATTGAAAATAATTGATAAATAATTGAAAATAATTCAAAATAATTGAAAATAATTAAAAACAATTGAAAATAATTGAAAATAATTGAAAATAATTGAAAATAATTGAAAATAATTGATAAATAATTGAAACCAATTGAAAACAATTGATAAATAATTGAAAACAATTGAAAATAATTGAAAATAATTGAAAATAATTGAAAATAATTGAAAACAATTGAAAATAATTGAAAATAATTGAAAATAATTGATAAATAATTGAAAACAATTGAAAATAATTGATAAATAATTGAAAACAATTGAAAATAATTGAAAATAATTGATAAATAATTGAAAACAATTGAAAATAATTGAAAATAATTGAAAATAATTGATAAATAATTGAAAACAATTGAAAATAATTGATAAATAATTGAAAACAATTGAAAATAATTGAAAATAATTGAAAACAATTGAAAATAATTGAAAATAATTGATAAATAATTGAAAATAATTCAAAATAATTGAAAACAATTGAAAATAATTGAAAATAATTGAAAACAATTGATAAATAATTGAAAACAATTGAAAATAATTGAAAATAATTGAAAATAATTGAAAATAATTGAAAACAATTGAAAATAATTGAAAATAATTGAAAACAATTGAAAATAATTGAAAATAATTGATAAATAATTGAAAATAATTCAAAATAATTGAAAATAATTAAAAACAATTGAAAATAATTGAAAATAATTGAAAATAATTGAAAATAATTGAAAATAATTGATAAATAATTGAAACCAATTGAAAACAATTGATAAATAATTGAAAACAATTGAAAATAATTGAAAATAATTGAAAATAATTGAAAATAATTGAAAACAATTGAAAATAATTGAAAATAATTGAAAATAATTGATAAATAATTGAAAACAATTGAAAATAATTGATAAATAATTGAAAACAATTGAAAATAATTGAAGATAATTGAAAACAATTGAAAATAATTGAAAATAATTGATAAATAATTGAAAACAATTGAAAATAATTGAAAATAATTGAAAACAATTGAAAACAATTGAAAACAATTGAAAATAATTGAAAATAATTGAAAATAATTGAAAATAATAGATAAATAATTGAAAACAATTGAAAATAATTGGAAATAATTGAAAATAATTGAAAACAATTGAAAATAATTGAAAATAATTGAAAACAATTGATAAATAATTGAAAACAATTGAAAATAATTGAAAATAATTGAAAATAATTGATAAATAATTGAAAACAATTGAAAATAATTGATAAATAATTGAAAACAATTGAAAATAATTGAAAATAATTGAAAACAATTGAAAATAATTCAAAATAATTGATAAATAATTGAAAATAATTCAAAATAATTGAAAATAATTAAAAACAATTGAAAATAATTGAAAATAATTGAAAATAATTGAAAATAATTGAAAATAATTGATAAATAATTGAAACCAATTGAAAACAATTGATAAATAATTGAAAACAATTGAAAATAATTGAAAATAATTGAAAATAATTGAAAATAATTGAAAACAATTGAAAATAATTGAAAATAATTGAAAATAATTGATAAATAATTGAAAACAATTGAATATAATTGATAAATAATTGAAAACAATTGAAAATAATTGAAAATAATTGAAAACAATTGAAAATAATTGAAAATAATGGATAAATAATTGAAAACAATTGAAAATAATTGAAAATAATTGAAAACAATTGAAAACAATTGAAAACAATTGAAAATAATTGAAAATAATTGAAAACAATAGATAAATAATTGAAAACAATTGAAAATAATTGGAAATAATTGAAAATAATTGAAAACAATTGAAAATAATTGAAAATAATTGATAAATAATTGAAAATAATTCAAAATAATTGAAAATAATTAAAAACAATTGAAAATAATTGAAAATAATTGAAAATAATTGAAAATAATTGAAAATAATTGATAAATAATTGAAACCAATTGAAAACAATTGATAAATAATTGAAAACAATTGAAAATAATTGAAAATAATTGAAAATAATTGAAAACAATTGAAAATAATTGAAAATAATTGAAAATAATTGATAAATAATTGAAAACAATTGAAAATAATTGATAAATAATTGAAAACAATTGAAAATAATTGAAAATAATTGAAAACAATTGAAAATAATTGAAAATAATTGATAAATAATTGAAAACAATTGAAAATAATTGAAAATAATTAAAACAATTGAAAATAATTAAAAATAATTGATAAACAATTGAAAACAATTGAAAACAATTGAAAACAATTGAAAACAATTGAAAATAATTGAAAACAATTGAAAATAATTGATAAATAATTGAAAACAATTGAAAATAATTGAAAATAATTGAAAACAATTGAAAATAATTGATAAATAATTGAAAACAATTGAAAATAATTGAAAATAATTGAAAACAATTGAAAACAATTGAAAACAATTGAAAATAATTGAAAATAATTGAAAACAATAGATAAATAATTGAAAACAATTGAAAATAATTGAAATCAATTGAAAATAATTGAAAATAATTGAAAATAATTGAAAATAATTGAAAATAATTGAAAACAATTGAAAATAATTGATAAATAATTGAAACCAATTGAAAACAATTGAAATTAATTGATAAATAATTGAAAACAATTGAAAATAATTGAAAATAATTAAAACAATTGAAAATAATTGAAAATAATTGAAAATAATTGATAAATAATTGAAAACAATTGAAAATAATTGATAAATAATTGAAAACAATTGAAAATAATTGAAAATAATTGAAAACAATTGAAAATAATTGAAAATAATTGATAAATAATTGAAAACAATTGAAAATAATTGAAAATAATTGAAAACAATTGAAAACAATTGAAAACAATTGAAAATAATTGAAAATAATTGAAAACAATAGATAAATAATTGAAAACAATTGAAAATAATTGGAAATAATTGGAAATAATTGAAAATAATTGAAAACAATTGAAAATAATTGAAAATAATTGAAAATAATTGAAAACAATTGATAAATAATTGAAAACAATTGAAAATAATTGAAAATAATTGAAAATAATTGAAAACAATAGATAAATAATTGAAAACAATTGGAAATAATTGAAAATAATTGAAAATAATTGAAAATAATTAAAAACAATTGAAAATAATTGAAAATAATTGAAAATAATTGAAAACAATTGAAAATAATTGATAAATAATTGAAACCAATTGAAAACAATTGAAAAAACTTGATAAATAATTGAAAACAATTGAAAATAATTGAAAATAATTAAAACAATTGAAAATAATTAAAAATAATTGATAAATAATTGAAAACAATTAAAAATAATTGATAAATAATTTAAAACAATTGAAAATAATTGAAAATAATTTAAAACAATTGATAAATAATTGAAAACAATTGAAAATAATTGAAAATAATTGAAAATAATTGAAAATAATTGAAAACAATTGAAAACAATTGAAAACAATTGAAAACAATTGGAAATAATTGAAAATAATTATAAATTATTGAAAATAATTGAAAATAATTGATAAATAATTGATAAATAATTAATAAATAATTGATAAATAATTGAAAACAATTGAAAATAATTGAAAATAATTGAAAACAATTGAAAACAATTGAAAATAATTGAAAATAATTGATAAATAATTGAAAACAATTGAAAATAATTGAAAATAATTGAAAACAATTGAAAACAATTGAAAATAATTGAAAATAATTGAAAACAATAGATAAATAATTGAAAACAATTGAAAATAATTGGAAATAATTGGAAATAATTGAAAATAATTGAAAACAATTGAAAATAATTGAAAATAATTGAAAACAATTGATAAATAATTGAAAACAATTGAAAATAATTGAAAATAATTGAAAATAACTGAAAATAATTGAAAACAATTGAAAATAATTGAAAATAATTGAAAATAATTGATAAATAATTGAAAACAATTGAAAATAATTGATAAATAATTGAAAACAATTGAAAATAATTGAAAATAATTGAAAACAATTGAAAATAATTGAAAATAATGGATAAATAATTGAAAACAATTGAAAATAATTGAAAATAATTGAAAACAATTGAAAACAATTGAAAACAATTGAAAACAATTGAAAATAATTGAAAATAATTGAAAACAATAGATAAATAATTGAAAACAATTGAAAATAATTGGAAATAATTGAAAATAATTGAAAACAATTGAAAATAATTGAAAATAATTGATAAATAATTGAAAATAATTCAAAATAATTGAAAATAATTAAAAACAATTGAAAATAATTGAAAATAATTGAAAATAATTGAAAATAATTGAAAATAATTGATAAATAATTGAAACCAATTGAAAACAATTGATAAATAATTGAAAACAATTGAAAATAATTGAAAATAATTGAAAATAATTGAAAACAATTGAAAATAATTGAAAATAATTGAAAATAATTGATAAATAATTGAAAACAATTGAAAATAATTGATAAATAATTGAAAACAATTGAAAATAATTGAAAATAATTGAAAACAATTGAAAATAATTGAAAATAATTGATAAATAATTGAAAACAATTGAAAATAATTGAAAATAATTAAAACAATTGAAAATAATTAAAAATAATTGATAAACAATTGAAAACAATTGAAAACAATTGAAAACAATTGAAAACAATTGAAAATAATTGAAAACAATTGAAAATAATTGATAAATAATTGAAAACAATAGAAAATAATTGAAAATAATTGAAAACAATTGAAAATGATTGATAAATAATTGAAAACAATTGAAAATAATTGAAAATAATTGAAAACAATTGAAAACAATTGAAAACAATTGAAAATAATTGAAAACAATAGATAAATAATTGAAAACAATTGAAAATAACTGAAAATAATTAAAACAATTGAAAATAATTGAAAATAATTGAAAATAATTGATAAATAATTGAAAACAATTGAAAATAATTGATAAATAATTGAAAACAATTGAAAATAATTGAAAATAATTGAAAACAATTGAAAATAATTGAAAATAATTGATAAATAATTGAAAACAATTGAAAATAATTGAAAATAATTGAAAACAATTGAAAACAATTGAAAACAATTGAAAATAATTGAAAATAATTGAAAATAATTGAAAACAATAGATAAATAATTGAAAACAATTGAAAATAATTGGAAATAATTGGAAATAATTGAAAATAATTGAAAACAATTGAAAATAATTGAAAATAATTGAAAACAATTGATAAATAATTGAAAACAATTGAAAATAATTGAAAATAATTGAAAATAATTGAAAACAATAGATAAATAATTGAAAACAATTGGAAATAATTGAAAATAATTGAAAATAATTGAAAATAATTAAAAACAATTGAAAATAATTGAAAATAATTGAAAATAATTGAAAACAATTGAAAATAATTGATAAATAATTGAAACCAATTGAAAACAATTGAAAAAACTTGATAAATAATTGAAAACAATTGAAAATAATTGAAAATAATTAAAACAATTGAAAATAATTAAAAATAATTGATAAATAATTGAAAACAATTAAAAATAATTGATAAATAATTTAAAACAATTGAAAATAATTGAAAATAATTTAAAACAATTGATAAATAATTGAAAACAATTGAAAATAATTGAAAATAATTGAAAATAATTGAAAATAATTGAAAACAATTGAAAATAATTGAAAATAATTAAAACAATTGAAAATAATTAAAAATAATTGATAAATAATTGAAAACAATTGAAAATAATTGAAAATAATTGAAAATAATTGATAAATAATTGAAAACAATTGAAAATAATTGATAAATAATTGAAAACAATTGAAAATAATTGAAAATAATTGAAAACAATTGAAAATAATTGAAAATAATTGATAAATAATTGAAAATAATTCAAAATAATTGAAAACAATTGAAAATAATTGAAAATAATTGAAAACAATTGATAAATAATTGAAAACAATTGAAAATAATTGAAAATAATTGAAAATAATTGAAAATAATTGAAAACAATTGAAAATAATTGAAAATAATTGAAAACAATTGAAAATAATTGAAAATAATTGATAAATAATTGAAAATAATTCAAAATAATTGAAAATAATTAAAAACAATTGAAAATAATTGAAAATAATTGAAAATAATTGAAAATAATTGAAAATAATTGATAAATAATTGAAACCAATTGAAAACAATTGATAAATAATTGAAAACAATTGAAAATAATTGAAAATAATTGAAAATAATTGAAAATAATTGAAAACAATTGAAAATAATTGAAAATAATTGAAAATAATTGATAAATAATTGAAAACAATTGAAAATAATTGATAAATAATTGAAAACAATTGAAAATAATTGAAGATAATTGAAAACAATTGAAAATAATTGAAAATAATTGATAAATAATTGAAAACAATTGAAAATAATTGAAAATAATTGAAAACAATTGAAAACAATTGAAAACAATTGAAAATAATTGAAAATAATTGAAAATAATTGAAAATAATAGATAAATAATTGAAAACAATTGAAAATAATTGGAAATAATTGAAAATAATTGAAAACAATTGAAAATAATTGAAAATAATTGAAAACAATTGATAAATAATTGAAAACAATTGAAAATAATTGAAAATAATTGAAAATAATTGATAAATAATTGAAAACAATTGAAAATAATTGATAAATAATTGAAAACAATTGAAAATAATTGAAAATAATTGAAAACAATTGAAAATAATTCAAAATAATTGATAAATAATTGAAAATAATTCAAAATAATTGAAAATAATTAAAAACAATTGAAAATAATTGAAAATAATTGAAAATAATTGAAAATAATTGAAAATAATTGATAAATAATTGAAACCAATTGAAAACAATTGATAAATAATTGAAAACAATTGAAAATAATTGAAAATAATTGAAAATAATTGAAAATAATTGAAAACAATTGAAAATAATTGAAAATAATTGAAAATAATTGATAAATAATTGAAAACTATTGAATATAATTGATAAATAATTGAAAACAATTGAAAATAATTGAAAATAATTGAAAACAATTGAAAATAATTGAAAATAATGGATAAATAATTGAAAACAATTGAAAATAATTGAAAATAATTGAAAACAATTGAAAACAATTGAAAACAATTGAAAATAATTGAAAATAATTGAAAACAATAGATAAATAATTGAAAACAATTGAAAATAATTGGAAATAATTGAAAATAATTGAAAACAATTGAAAATAATTGAAAATAATTGATAAATAATTGAAAATAATTCAAAATAATTGAAAATAATTAAAAACAATTGAAAATAATTGAAAATAATTGAAAATAATTGAAAATAATTGAAAATAATTGATAAATAATTGAAACCAATTGAAAACAATTGATAAATAATTGAAAACAATTGAAAATAATTGAAAATAATTGAAAATAATTGAAAACAATTGAAAATAATTGAAAATAATTGAAAATAATTGATAAATAATTGAAAACAATTGAAAATAATTGATAAATAATTGAAAACAATTGAAAATAATTGAAAATAATTGAAAACAATTGAAAATAATTGAAAATAATTGATAAATAATTGAAAACAATTGAAAATAATTGAAAATAATTAAAACAATTGAAAATAATTAAAAATAATTGATAAACAATTGAAAACAATTGAAAACAATTGAAAACAATTGAAAACAATTGAAAATAATTGAAAACAATTGAAAATAATTGATAAATAATTGAAAACAATTGAAAATAATTGAAAATAATTGAAAACAATTGAAAATAATTGATAAATAATTGAAAACAATTGAAAATAATTGAAAATAATTGAAAACAATTGAAAACAATTGAAAACAATTGAAAATAATTGAAAATAATTGAAAACAATAGATAAATAATTGAAAACAATTGAAAATAATTGAAATCAATTGAAAATAATTGAAAATAATTGAAAATAATTGAAAATAATTGAAAATAATTGAAAACAATTGAAAATAATTGATAAATAATTGAAACCAATTGAAAACAATTGAAATTAATTGATAAATAATTGAAAACAATTGAAAATAATTGAAAATAATTAAAACAATTGAAAATAATTGAAAATAATTGAAAATAATTGATAAATAATTGAAAACAATTGAAAATAATTGATAAATAATTGAAAACAATTGAAAATAATTGAAAATAATTGAAAACAATTGAAAATAATTGAAAATAATTGATAAATAATTGAAAACAATTGAAAATAATTGAAAATAATTGAAAACAATTGAAAACAATTGAAAACAATTGAAAATAATTGAAAATAATTGAAAACAATAGATAAATAATTGAAAACAATTGAAAATAATTGGAAATAATTGGAAATAATTGAAAATAATTGAAAACAATTGAAAATAATTGAAAATAATTGAAAATAATTGAAAACAATTGATAAATAATTGAAAACAATTGAAAATAATTGAAAATAATTGAAAATAATTGAAAACAATAGATAAATAATTGAAAACAATTGGAAATAATTGAAAATAATTGAAAATAATTGAAAATAATTAAAAACAATTGAAAATAATTGAAAATAATTGAAAATAATTGAAAACAATTGAAAATAATTGATAAATAATTGAAACCAATTGAAAACAATTGAAAAAACTTGATAAATAATTGAAAACAATTGAAAATAATTGAAAATAATTAAAACAATTGAAAATAATTAAAAATAATTGATAAATAATTGAAAACAATTAAAAATAATTGATAAATAATTTAAAACAATTGAAAATAATTGAAAATAATTTAAAACAATTGATAAATAATTGAAAACAATTGAAAATAATTGAAAATAATTGAAAATAATTGAAAATAATTGAAAACAATTGAAAACAATTGAAAACAATTGAAAACAATTGGAAATAATTGAAAATAATTATAAATTATTGAAAATAATTGAAAATAATTGATAAATAATTGATAAATAATTAATAAATAATTGATAAATAATTGAAAACAATTGAAAATAATTGAAAATAATTGAAAACAATTGAAAACAATTGAAAATAATTGAAAATAATTGATAAATAATTGAAAACAATTGAAAATAATTGAAAATAATTGAAAACAATTGAAAACAATTGAAAATAATTGAAAATAATTGAAAACAATAGATAAATAATTGAAAACAATTGAAAATAATTGGAAATAATTGGAAATAATTGAAAATAATTGAAAACAATTGAAAATAATTGAAAATAATTGAAAACAATTGATAAATAATTGAAAACAATTGAAAATAATTGAAAATAATTGAAAATAACTGAAAATAATTGAAAACAATTGAAAATAATTGAAAATAATTGAAAATAATTGATAAATAATTGAAAACAATTGAAAATAATTGATAAATAATTGAAAACAATTGAAAATAATTGAAAATAATTGAAAACAATTGAAAATAATTGAAAATAATGGATAAATAATTGAAAACAATTGAAAATAATTGAAAATAATTGAAAACAATTGAAAACAATTGAAAACAATTGAAAACAATTGAAAATAATTGAAAATAATTGAAAACAATAGATAAATAATTGAAAACAATTGAAAATAATTGGAAATAATTGAAAATAATTGAAAACAATTGAAAATAATTGAAAATAATTGATAAATAATTGAAAATAATTCAAAATAATTGAAAATAATTAAAAACAATTGAAAATAATTGAAAATAATTGAAAATAATTGAAAATAATTGAAAATAATTGATAAATAATTGAAACCAATTGAAAACAATTGATAAATAATTGAAAACAATTGAAAATAATTGAAAATAATTGAAAATAATTGAAAACAATTGAAAATAATTGAAAATAATTGAAAATAATTGATAAATAATTGAAAACAATTGAAAATAATTGATAAATAATTGAAAACAATTGAAAATAATTGAAAATAATTGAAAACAATTGAAAATAATTGAAAATAATTGATAAATAATTGAAAACAATTGAAAATAATTGAAAATAATTAAAACAATTGAAAATAATTAAAAATAATTGATAAACAATTGAAAACAATTGAAAACAATTGAAAACAATTGAAAACAATTGAAAATAATTGAAAACAATTGAAAATAATTGATAAATAATTGAAAACAATAGAAAATAATTGAAAATAATTGAAAACAATTGAAAATGATTGATAAATAATTGAAAACAATTGAAAATAATTGAAAATAATTGAAAACAATTGAAAACAATTGAAAACAATTGAAAATAATTGAAAATAATTGAAAACAATAGATAAATAATTGAAAACAATTGAAAATAACTGAAAATAATTAAAACAATTGAAAATAATTGAAAATAATTGAAAATAATTGATAAATAATTGAAAACAATTGAAAATAATTGATAAATAATTGAAAACAATTGAAAATAATTGAAAATAATTGAAAACAATTGAAAATAATTGAAAATAATTGATAAATAATTGAAAACAATTGAAAATAATTGAAAATAATTGAAAACAATTGAAAACAATTGAAAACAATTGAAAATAATTGAAAATAATTGAAAATAATTGAAAACAATAGATAAATAATTGAAAACAATTGAAAATAATTGGAAATAATTGGAAATAATTGAAAATAATTGAAAACAATTGAAAATAATTGAAAATAATTGAAAACAATTGATAAATAATTGAAAACAATTGAAAATAATTGAAAATAATTGAAAATAATTGAAAACAATAGATAAATAATTGAAAACAATTGGAAATAATTGAAAATAATTGAAAATAATTGAAAATAATTAAAAACAATTGAAAATAATTGAAAATAATTGAAAATAATTGAAAACAATTGAAAATAATTGATAAATAATTGAAACCAATTGAAAACAATTGAAAAAACTTGATAAATAATTGAAAACAATTGAAAATAATTGAAAATAATTAAAACAATTGAAAATAATTAAAAATAATTGATAAATAATTGAAAACAATTAAAAATAATTGATAAATAATTTAAAACAATTGAAAATAATTGAAAATAATTTAAAACAATTGATAAATAATTGAAAACAATTGAAAATAATTGAAAATAATTGAAAATAATTGAAAATAATTGAAAACAATTGAAAACAATTGAAAACAATTGAAAACAATTGGAAATAATTGAAAATAATTATAAATTATTGAAAATAATTGAAAATAATTGATAAATAATTGATAAATAATTAATAAATAATTGATAAATAATTGAAAACAATTGAAAATAATTGAAAATAATTGAAAACAATTGAAAACAATTGAAAATAATTGAAAATAATTGATAAATAATTGAAAACAATTGAAAATAATTGAAAATAATTGAAAACAATTGAAAACAATTGAAAATAATTGAAAATAATTGAAAACAATAGATAAATAATTGAAAACAATTGAAAATAATTGGAAATAATTGGAAATAATTGAAAATAATTGAAAACAATTGAAAATAATTGAAAATAATTGAAAACAATTGATAAATAATTGAAAACAATTGAAAATAATTGAAAATAATTGAAAATAACTGAAAATAATTGAAAACAATTGAAAATAATTGAAAATAATTGAAAATAATTGATAAATAATTGAAAACAATTGAAAATAATTGAAAATAATTGAAAACAATTGAAAACAATTGAAAACAATTGAAAATAATTGAAAATAATTGAAAATAATTGAAAATAATTGAAAATAATTGAAAATAATTGAAAACAATAGATAAATAATTGAAAACAATTGAAAATAATTGAAAATAATTGAAAATAATTGAAAACAATTAAAAATAATTGAAAATAATTGAAAACAATTGATAAATAATTGAAAACAATTGAAAATAATTGAAAATAATTGAAAATAATTGAAAATAATTGAAAATAATTGATAAATAATTGAAAACAATTGAAAATAATTGAAAATAATTGAAAATAATTGAAAACAATTGAAAACAATTGAAAACAATTGAAAATAATTGAAAATAATTGAAAATAATTGAAAATAATTGAAAATAATTGAAAATAATTGAAAACAATAGATAAATAATTGAAAACAATTGAAAATAATTGAAAATAATTGAAAATAATTGAAAACAATTAAAAATAATTGAAAATAATTGAAAACAATTGATAAATAATTGAAAACAATTGAAAATAATTGAAAATAATTGAAAATAATTGAAAATAATTGAAAATAATTGATAAATAATTGAAAACAATTGAAAATAATTGATAAATAATTGAAAACAATTGAAAATAATTGAAAATAATTGAAAACAATTGAAAATAATTGAAAATAATTCAAAATAATTGAAAATAATTAAAAACAATTGAAAATAATTGAAAATAATTGAAAATAATTGAAAATAATTGAAAATAATTGATAAATAATTGAAACCAATTGAAAACAATTGATAAATAATTGAAAACAATTGAAAATAATTGAAAATAATTGAAAATAATTGAAAATAATTGAAAACAATTGAAAATAATTGAAAATAATTGAAAATAATTGATAAATAATTGAAAACAATTGAAAATAATTGATAAATAATTGAAAACAATTGAAAATAATTGAAGATAATTGAAAACAATTGAAAATAATTGAAAATAATTGATAAATAATTGAAAACAATTGAAAATAATTGATAATAATTGAAAACAATTGAAAACAATTGAAAACAATTGAAAATAATTGAAAATAATTGAAAATAATTGAAAATAATAGATAAATAATTGAAAACAATTGAAAATAATTGGAAATAATTGAAAATAATTGAAAACAATTGAAAATAATTGAAAATAATTGAAAACAATTGATAAATAATTGAAAACAATTGAAAATAATTGAAAATAATTGAAAATAATTGATAAATAATTGAAAACAATTGAAAATAATTGATAAATAATTGAAAACAATTGAAAATAATTGAAAATAATTGAAAACAATTGAAAATAATTGAAAATAATTGATAAATAATTGAAAATAATTCAAAATAATTGAAAATAATTAAAAACAATTGAAAATAATTGAAAATAATTGAAAATAATTGAAAATAATTGAAAATAATTGATAAATAATTGAAACCAATTGAAAACAATTGATAAATAATTGAAAACAATTGAAAATAATTGAAAATAATTGAAAATAATTGAAAATAATTGAAAACAATTGAAAATAATTGAAAATAATTGAAAATAATTGATAAATAATTGAAAACAATTGAATATAATTGATAAATAATTGAAAACAATTGAAAATAATTGAAAATAATTGAAAACAATTGAAAATAATTGAAAATAATGGATAAATAATTGAAAACAATTGAAAATAATAGAAAATAATTGAAAACAATTGAAAACAATTGAAAACAATTGAAAATAATTGAAAATAATTGAAAACAATAGATAAATAATTGAAAACAATTGAAAATAATTGGAAATAATTGAAAATAATTGAAAACAATTGAAAATAATTGAAAATAATTGATAAATAATTGAAAATAATTCAAAATAATTGAAAATAATTAAAAACAATTGAAAATAATTGAAAATAATTGAAAATAATTGAAAATAATTGAAAATAATTGATAAATAATTGAAACCAATTGAAAACAATTGATAAATAATTGAAAACAATTGAAAATAATTGAAAATAATTGAAAATAATTGAAAACAATTGAAAATAATTGAAAATAATTGAAAATAATTGAAAATAATTGAAAACAATAGATAAATAATTGAAAACAATTGAAAATAATTGGAAATAATTGGAAATAATTGAAAATAATTGAAAACAATTGAAAATAATTGAAAATAATTGAAAACAATTGATAAATAATTGAAAACAATTGAAAATAATTGAAAATAATTGAAAATAATTGAAAACAATAGATAAATAATTGAAAACAATTGGAAATAATTGAAAATAATTGAAAATAATTGAAAATAATTAAAAACAATTGAAAATAATTGAAAATAATTGAAAATAATTGAAAACAATTGAAAATAATTGAAAACAATTGAAACCAATTGAAAACAATTGAAAAAACTTGATAAATAATTGAAAACAATTGAAAATAATTGAAAATAATTAAAACAATTGAAAATAATTAAAAATAATTGATAAATAATTGAAAACAATTAAAAATAATTGATAAATAATTTAAAACAATTGAAAATAATTGAAAATAATTTAAAACAATTGATAAATAATTGAAAACAATTGAAAATAATTGAAAATAATTGAAAATAATTGAAAATAATTGAAAACAATTGAAAACAATTGAAAACAATTTAAAACAATTGGAAATAATTGAAAATAATTATAAATTATTGAAAATAATTGAAAATAATTGATAAATAATTGATAAATAATTAATAAATAATTGATAAATAATTGAAAACAATTGAAAATAATTGAAAATAATTGAAAACAATTGAAAACAATTGAAAATAATTGAAAATAATTGATAAATAATTGAAAACAATTGAAAATAATTGAAAATAATTGAAAACAATTGAAAACAATTGAAAATAATTGAAAATAATTGAAAACAATAGATAAATAATTGAAAACAATTGAAAATAATTGGAAATAATTGGAAATAATTGAAAATAATTGAAAACAATTGAAAATAATTGAAAATAATTGAAAACAATTGATAAATAATTGAAAACAATTGAAAATAATTGAAAATAATTGAAAATAACTGAAAATAATTGAAAACAATTGAAAATAATTGAAAATAATTGAAAATAATTGATAAATAATTGAAAACAATTGAAAATAATTGATAAATAATTGAAAACAATTGAAAATAATTGAAAATAATTGAAAACAATTGAAAATAATTGAAAATAATTGATAAATAATTGAAAACAATTGAAAATAATTGAAAATAATTGAAAACAATTGAAAACAATTGAAAACAATTGAAAATAATTGAAAATAATTGAAAACAATAGATAAATAAATGAAAACAATTGAAAATAATTGGAAATAATTGATAATAATTGAAAATAATTGAAAATAATTGAAAATAATTATAAATAATTGAAAACAATTGAAACAATTGAAAATAATTGAAAATAATTGAAAACAATTGAAAATAATTGAAAATAATTGAAAACAATTGATAAATAATTGAAAACAATTGAAAATAATTGAAAAGAATTGAAAATAATTGAAAATAATTGAAAACAATTGAAAATAATAGAAAATAATTGATAAATAATTGAAAACAATTGAAAACAATTGAAAATAATTGAAAATAATTGAAAATAATTGATAAATAATTGAAAACAATTGAAAATAATTGATAAATAATTGAAAACAATTGAAAATAATTGAAAATAATTGAAAACAATTGAAAACAATTGAAAATAATTGAAAATAATTGATAAATAATTGAAAACAATTGAAAATAATTGAAAATAATTGAAAACAATTGAAAACAATTGAAAATAATTGAAAATAATTGAAAACAATAGATAAATAATTGAAAACAATTGAAAATAATTGGAAATAATTGGAAATAATTGAAAATAATTGAAAACAATTGAAAATAATTGAAAATAATTGAAAACAATTGATAAATAATTGAAAACAATTGAAAATAATTGAAAACAATTGAAAATAATTGAAAACAATTGAAAATAAGTGAAAATAATTGAAAATAATTGAAAATAATTGAAAATAATTGAAAATAATTGAAAATAATTGAAAACAATAGATAAATAATTGAAAACAATTGAAAATAATTGGAAATAATTGAAAATAATTGAAAACAATTGAAAATAATTGAAAATAATTGATAAATAATTGAAAATAATTCAAAATAATTGAAAATAATTAAAAACAATTGAAAATAATTGAAAATAATTGAAAATAATTGAAAACAATTGAAAATAATTGAAAATAATTGAAAACAATTGATAAATAATTGAAAACAATTGAAAATAATTGAAAATAATTGAAAATAATTGAAAATAATTGATAAATAATTGAAAACAATTGAAAATAATTGATAAATAATTGAAAACAATTGAAAATAATTGAAAATAATTGAAAACAATTGAAAATAATTGAAAATAATTGATAAATAATTGAAAACAATTGAAAATAATTGAAAATAATTGAAAACAATTGAAAACAATTGAAAACAATTGAAAATAATTGAAAATAATTGAAAATAATTGAAAATAATTGAAAATAATTGAAAATAATTGAAAACAATAGATAAATAATTGAAAACAATTGAAAATAATTGAAAATAATTGAAAATAATTGAAAACAATTGAAAATAATTGAAAATAATTGAAAACAATTGATAAATAATTGAAAACAATTGAAAATAATTGAAAATAATTGAAAATAATTGAAAATAATTGAAAACAATTGATAAATAATTGAAAACAATTGAAAATAATTGATAAATAATTGAAAACAATTGAAAATAATTGAAAATAATTGAAAACAATTGAAAATAATTGAAAATAATTCAAAATAATTGAAAATAATTAAAAACAATTGAAAATAATTGAAAATAATTGAAAATAATTGAAAATAATTGAAAATAATTGATAAATAATTGAAACCAATTGAAAACAATTGATAAATAATTGAAAACAATTGAAAATAATTGAAAATAATTGAAAATAATTGAAAATAATTGAAAACAATTGAAAATAATTGAAAATAATTGAAAATAATTGATAAATAATTGAAAACAATTGAAAATAATTGATAAATAATTGAAAACAATTGAAAATAATTGAAGATAATTGAAAACAATTGAAAATAATTGAAAATAATTGATAAATAATTGAAAACAATTGAAAATAATTGATAATAATTGAAAACAATTGAAAACAATTGAAAACAATTGAAAATAATTGAAAATAATTGAAAATAATTGAAAATAATAGATAAATAATTGAAAACAATTGAAAATAATTGGAAATAATTGAAAATAATTGAAAACAATTGAAAATAATTGAAAATAATTGAAAACCATTGATAAATAATTGAAAACAATTGAAAATAATTGAAAATAATTGAAAATAATTGATAAATAATTGAAAACAATTGAAAATAATTGATAAATAATTGAAAACAATTGAAAATAATTGAAAATAATTGAAAACAATTGAAAATAATTGAAAATAATTGATAAATAATTGAAAATAATTCAAAATAATTGAAAATAATTAAAAACAATTGAAAATAATTGAAAATAATTGAAAATAATTGAAAATAATTGAAAATAATTGATAAATAATTGAAACCAATTGAAAACAATTGATAAATAATTGAAAACAATTGAAAATAATTGAAAATAATTGAAAATAATTGAAAATAATTGAAAACAATTGAAAATAATTGAAAATAATTGAAAATAATTGATAAATAATTGAAAACAATTGAATATAATTGATAAATAATTGAAAACAATTGAAAATAATTGAAAATAATTGAAAACAATTGAAAATAATTGAAAATAATGGATAAATAATTGAAAACAATTGAAAATAATTGAAAATAATTGAAAACAATTGAAAACAATTGAAAACAATTGAAAATAATTGAAAATAATTGAAAACAATAGATAAATAATTGAAAACAATTGAAAATAATTGGAAATAATTGAAAATAATTGAAAACAATTGAAAATAATTGAAAATAATTGATAAATAATTGAAAATAATTCAAAATAATTGAAAATAATTAAAAACAATTGAAAATAATTGAAAATAATTGAAAATAATTGAAAATAATTGAAAATAATTGATAAATAATTGAAACCAATTGAAAACAATTGATAAATAATTGAAAACAATTGAAAATAATTGAAAATAATTGAAAATAATTGAAAACAATTGAAAATAATTGAAAATAATTGAAAATAATTGATAAATAATTGAAAACAATTGAAAATAATTGATAAATAATTGAAAACAATTGAAAATAATTGAAAATAATTGAAAACAATTGAAAATAATTGAAAATAATTGATAAATAATTGAAAACAATTGAAAATAATTGAAAATAATTGAAAACAATTGAAAACAATTGAAAACAATTGAAAATAATTGAAAATAATTGAAAATAATTGAAAACAATAGATAAATAATTGAAAACAATTGAAAATAATTGGAAATAATTGAAAATAATTGAAAATAATTGATAAATAATTGAAAATAATTCAAAATAATTGAAAATAATTAAAAACAATTGAAAATAATTGAAAATAATTGAAAATAATTGAAAATAATTGAAAATAATTGATAAATAATTGAAAACAATTGATAAATAATTGAAAACAATTGAAAACAATTGAAAATAATTGAAAATAATTGAAAACAATTGATAAATAATTGAAAACAATTGAAAATAATTGAAAATAATTGAAAATAATTGAAAATTATTGAAAATAATTGATAAATAATTGAAAACAATTGAAAATAATTGAAAATAATTGAAAACAATTGAAAACAATTGAAAACAATTGAAAACAATTGAAAATAATTGAAAATAATTGAAAACAATAGATAAATAATTGAAATCAATTGAAAATAATTGGAAATAATTGAAAATAATTGAAAATAATTGAAAATAATTAAAAACAATTGAAAATAATTGAAAATAATTGAAAATAATTGAAAATAATTGAAAACAATTGAAAATAATTGATAAATAATTGAAACCAATTGAAAACAATTGAAAATACTTAATAAATAATTGAAAACATTTGAAAATAATTGATAAATAATTGATAAATAATTAATAAATAATTGATAAATAATTGAAAACAATTGAAAATAATTGAAAATAATTGAAAACAATTGAAAACAATTGAAAATAATTGAAAATAATTGATAAATAATTGAAAACAATTGAAAATAATTGAAAATAATTGAAAACAATTGAAAACAATTGAAAATAATTGAAAATAATTGAAAACAATAGATAAATAATTGAAAACAATTGAAAATAATTGGAAATAATTGGAAATAATTGAAAATAATTTAAAACAATTGAAAATAATTGAAAATAATTGAAAACAATTGATAAATAATTGAAAACAATTGAAAATAATTGAAAATAATTGGAAATAACTGAAAATAATTTAAAACAATTGAAAATAATTGAAAATAATTGAAAATAATTGATAAATAATTGAAAACAATTGAAAATAATTGATAAATAATTGAAAACAATTGAAAATAATTGAAAATAATTGAAAACAATTGAAAATAATTGAAAATAATTTATAAATAATTGAAAACAATTGAAAATAATTGAAAATAATTGAAAACAATTGAAAACAATTGAAAACAATTGAAAATAATTGAAAATAATTGAAAACAATAGATAAATAATTGAAAACAATTGAAAATAATTGGAAATAATTGATAATAATTGAAAATAATTGAAAATAATTGAAAATAATTATACATAATTGAAAACAATTGAAACAATTGAAAATAATTGAAAATAATTGAAAACAATTGAAAATAATTGAAAATAATTGAAAACAATTGATAAATAATTGAAAACAATTGAAAATAATTGAAAAGAATTGAAAATAATTGAAAATAATTGAAAACAATTGAAAATAATAGAAAATAATTGATAAATAATTGAAAACAATTGAAAATAATTGAAAATAATTGAAAATAATTGATAAATAATTGAAAACAATTGAAAATAATTGATAAATAATTGAAAACAATTGAAAATAATTGAAAATAATTGAAAACAATTGAAAACAATTGAAAATAATTGAAAATAATTGAAAATAATTGAAAATAATTGAAAATAATTGAAAATAATTGATAAATAATTGAAACCAATTGAAAACAATTGATAAATAATTGAAAACAATTGAAAATAATTGAAAATAATTGAAAATAATTGAAAATAATTGAAAACAATTGAAAATAATTGAAAATAATTGAAAATAATTGATAAATAATTGAAAACAATTGAAAATAATTGATAAATAATTGAAAACAATTGAAAATAATTGAAAATAATTAAAACAATTGAAAATAATTAAAAATAATTGATAAATAATTGAAAACAATTAAAAATAATTGATAAATAATTTAAAACAATTGAAAATAATTGAAAATAATTTAAAACAATTGATAAATAATTGAAAACAATTGAAAATAATTGAAAATAATTGAAAATAATTGAAAATAATTGAAAACAATTGAAAACAATTGAAAACAATTGAAAACAATTGGAAATAATTGAAAATAATTATAAATTATTGAAAATAATTGAAAATAATTGATAAATAATTGATAAATAATTAATAAATAATTGATAAATAATCGAAAACAATTGAAAATAATTGAAAATAATTGAAAACAATTGAAAACAATTGAAAATAATTGAAAATAATTGATAAATAATTGAAAACAATTGAAAATAATTGAAAATAATTGAAAACAATTGAAAATAATTGAAAATAATTGAAAACAATAGATAAATAATTGAAAACAATTGAAAATAATTGGAAATAATTGGAAATAATTGAAAATAATTGAAAACAATTGAAAATAATTGGAAATAATTGAAAACAATTGATAAATAATTGAAAACAATTGAAAATAATTGAAAATAATTGAAAATAACTGAAAATAATTGAAAACAATTGAAAATAATTGAAAATAATTGAAAATAATTGATAAATAATTGAAAACAATTGAAAATAATTGATAAATAATTGAAAACAATTGAAAATAATTGAAAATAATTGAAAACAATTGAAAATAATTGAAAATAATTGATAAATAATTGAAAACAATTGAAAATAATTGAAAATAATTGAAAACAATTGAAAACAATTGAAAACAATTGAAAATAATTGAAAATAATTGAAAACAATAGATAAATAATTGAAAACAATTGAAAATAATTGGAAATAATTGATAATAATTGAAAATAATTGAAAATAATTGAAAATAATTATAAATAATTGAAAACAATTGAAACAATTGAAAATAATTGAAAATAATTGAAAACAATTGAAAATAATTGAAAATAATTGAAAACAATTGATAAATAATTGAAAACAATTGAAAATAATTGAAAAGAATTGAAAATAATTGAAAATAATTGAAAACAATTGAAAATAATAGAAAATAATTGATAAATAATTGAAAACAATTGAAAACAATTGAAAATAATTGAAAATAATTGAAAATAATTGATAAATAATTGAAAATAATTGATAAATAATTGAAAACAATTGAAAATAATTGAAAATAATTGAAAACAATTGAAAACAATTGAAAATAATTGAAAATAATTGATAAATAATTGAAAACAATTGAAAATAATTGAAAATAATTGAAAACAATTGAAAACAATTGAAAATAATTGATAATAATTGAAAACAATAGATAAATAATTGAAAACAATTGAAAATAATTGGAAATAATTGGAAATAATTGAAAATAATTGAAAATAATTGAAAACAATTGAAAATAATTGAAAATAATTGAAAACAATTGATAAATAATTGAAAACAATTGAAAATAATTGAAAACAATTGAAAATAATTGAAAACAATTGAAAATAAGTGAAAATAATTGAAAATAATTGATAAATAATTGAAAACTATTGAAAATAATTGATAAATAATTGAAAACAATTGAAAATAATTGAAAATAATTGAAAACAATTGAAAATAATTGAAAATAATTGATAAATAATTGAAAATAATTCAAAATAATTGAAAATAATTAAAAACAATTGAAAATAATTGAAAATAATTGAAAATAATTGAAAATAATTGAAAATAATTGAAAACAATAGATAAATAATTGAAAACA
Source organism: Andrena bucephala (assembly GCA_947577245.1). NCBI lineage: Eukaryota > Metazoa > Arthropoda > Insecta > Hymenoptera > Andrenidae > Andrena > Andrena bucephala. The sequence goes on from OX387717.1 coordinate 61,934,088, forward strand.
ATTGAAAATAATTGGAAATAATTGAAAATAATTGAAAACAATTGAAAATAATTGAAAATAATTGATAAATAATTGAAAATAATTCAAAATAATTGAAAATAATTAAAAACAATTGAAAATAATTGAAAACAATTGAAAATAATTGAAAATAATTGAAAACAATTGATAAATAATTGAAAACAATTGAAAATAATTGAAAATAATTGAAAATAAATTGAAAATAATTGATAAATAATTGAAAACAATTGAAAATAATTGATAAATAATTGAAAACAATTGAAAATAATTGAAAATAATTGAAAACAATTGAAAATAATTGAAAATAATTGATAAATAATTGAAAACAATTGAAAATAATTGAAAATAATTGAAAACAATTGAAAACAATTGAAAACAATTGAAAATAATTGAAAATAATTGAAAATAATTGAAAATAATTGAAAATAATTGAAAATAATTGAAAACAATAGATAAATAATTGAAAACAATTGAAAATAATTGAAAATAATTGAAAATAATTGAAAACAATTGAAAATAATTGAAAATAATTGAAAACAATTGATAAATAATTGAAAGCAATTGAAAATAATTGAAAATAATTGAAAATAATTGAAAATAATTGAAAACAATTGATAAATAATTGAAAACAATTGAAAATAATTGATAAATAATTGAAAACAATTGAAAATAATTGAAAATAATTGAAAACAATTGAAAATAATTGATAAATAATTGAAAATAATTCAAAATAATTGAAAATAATTAAAAACAATTGAAAATAATTGAAAATAATTGAAAATAATTGAAAATAATTGAAAATAATTGATAAATAATTGAAACCAATTGAAAACAATTGATAAATAATTGAAAACAATTGAAAATAATTGAAAATAATTGAAAATAATTGAAAATAATTGAAAACAATTGAAAATAATTGAAAATAATTGAAAATAATTGATAAATAATTGAAAACAATTGAAAATAATTGATAAATAATTGAAAACAATTGAAAATAATTGAAGATAATTGAAAACAATTGAAAATAATTGAAAATAATTGATAAATAATTGAAAACAATTGAAAATAATTGAAAATAATTGAAAACAATTGAAAACAATTGAAAACAATTGAAAATAATTGAAAATAATTGAAAATAATTGAAAATAATAGATAAATAATTGAAAACAATTGAAAATAATTGGAAATAATTGAAAATAATTGAAAACAATTGAAAATAATTGAAAATAATTGAAAACAATTGATAAATAATTGAAAACAATTGAAAATAATTGAAAATAATTGATAAATAATTGAAAACAATTGAAAATAATTGATAAATAATTGAAAACAATTGAAAATAATTGAAAATAATTGAAAACAATTGAAAATAATTGAAAATAATTGATAAATAATTGAAAATAATTCAAAATAATTGAAAATAATTAAAAACAATTGAAAATAATTGAAAATAATTGAAAATAATTGAAAATAATTGAAAATAATTGATAAATAATTGAAACCAATTGAAAACAATTGATAAATAATTGAAAACAATTGAAAATAATTGAAAATAATTGGAAATAATTGAAAATAATTGAAAACAATTGAAAATAATTGAAAATAATTGAAAATAATTGATAAATAATTGAAAACAATTGAATATAATTGATAAATAATTGAAAACAATTGAAAATAATTGAAAATAATTGAAAACAATTGAAAATAATTGAAAATAATGGATAAATAATTGAAAACAATTGAAAATAATTGAAAATAATTGAAAACAATTGAAAACAATTGAAAACAATTGAAAATAATTGAAAATAATTGAAAACAATAGATAAAAAATTGAAAACAATTGAAAATAATTGGAAATAATTGAAAATAATTGAAAACAATTGAAAATAATTGAAAATAATTGATAAATAATTGAAAATAATTCAAAATAATTGAAAATAATTAAAAACAATTGAAAATAATTGAAAATAATTGAAAATAATTGAAAATAATTGAAAATAATTGATAAATAATTGAAACCAATTGAAAACAATTGATAAATAATTGAAAACAATTGAAAATAATTGAAAATAATTGAAAATAATTGAAAACAATTGAAAATAATTGAAAATAATTGAAAATAATTGATAAATAATTGAAAACAATTGAAAATAATTGATAAATAATTGAAAATAATTAAAACAATTGAAAATAATTAAAAATAATTGATAAACAATTGAAAACAATTGAAAACAATTGAAAACAATTGAAAACAATTGAAAATAATTGAAAACAATTGAAAATAATTGATAAATAATTGAAAACAATTGAAAATAATTGAAAATAATTGAAAACAATTGAAAATAATTGATAAATAATTGAAAACAATTGAAAATAATTGAAAATAATTGAAAACAATTGAAAACAATTGAAAACAATTGAAAATAATTGAAAATAATTGAAAACAATAGATAAATAATTGAAAACAATTGAAAATAATTGGAAATAATTGGAAATAATTGAAAATAATTGAAAACAATTGAAAATAATTGAAAATAATTGAAAACAATTGATAAATAATTGAAAACAATTGAAAATAATTGAAAATAATTGAAAATAACTGAAAATAATTGAAAACAATTGAAAATAATTGAAAATAATTGAAAATAATTGATAAATAATTGAAAACAATTGAAAATAATTGATAAATAATTGAAAACAATTGAAAATAATTGAAAATAATTGAAAACAATTGAAAATAATTGAAAATAATTGATAAATAATTGAAAACAATTGAAAATAATTGAAAATAATTGAAAACAATTGAAAACAATTGAAAACAATTGAAAATAATTGAAAATAATTGAAAACAATAGATAAATAATTGAAAACAATTGAAAATAATTGGAAATAATTGATAATAATTGAAAATAATTGAAAATAATTGAAAATAATTGAAAATAATTATAAATAATTGAAAACAATTGAAACAATTGAAAATAATTGAAAATAATTGAAAACAATTGAAAATAATTGAAAATAATTGAAAACAATTGATAAATAATTGAAAACAATTGAAAATAATTGAAAAGAATTGAAAATAATTGAAAATAATTGAAAACAATTGAAAATAATAGAAAATAATTGATAAATAATTGAAAACAATTGAAAACAATTGAAAATAATTGAAAATAATTGAAAATAATTGATAAATAATTGAAAATAATTGATAAATAATTGAAAACAATTGAAAATAATTGAAAATAATTGAAAACAATTGAAAACAATTGAAAATAATTGAAAATAATTGATAAATAATTGAAAACAATTGAAAATAATTGAAAATAATTGAAAACAATTGAAAACAATTGAAAATAATTGATAATAATTGAAAACAATAGATAAATAATTGAAAACAATTGAAAATAATTGGAAATAATTGGAAATAATTGAAAATAATTGAAAACAATTGAAAATAATTGAAAATAATTGAAAACAATTGATAAATAATTGAAAACAATTGAAAATAATTGAAAACAATTGAAAATAATTGAAAACAATTGAAAATAAGTGAAAATAATTGAAAATAATTGATAAATAATTGAAAACTATTGAAAATAATTGATAAATAATTGAAAACAATTGAAAATAATTGAAAATAATTGAAAACAATTGAAAATAATTGAAAATAATTGATAAATAATTGAAAATAATTCAAAATAATTGAAAATAATTAAAAACAATTGAAAATAATTGAAAATAATTGAAAATAATTGAAAATAATTGAAAATAATTGAAAACAATAGATAAATGATTGAAAACAATTGAAAATAATTGGAAATAATTGAAAATAATTGAAAACAATTGAAAATAATTGAAAATAATTGATAAATAATTGAAAATAATTCAAAATAATTGAAAATAATTAAAAACAATTGAAAATAATTGAAAATAATTGAAAATAATTGAAAACAATTGAAAATAATTGAAAATAATTGAAAACAATTGATAAATAATTGAAAACAATTGAAAATAATTGAAAATAATTGAAAATAATTGAAAATAATTGATAAATAATTGAAAACAATTGAAAATAATTGATAAATAATTGAAAACAATTGAAAATAATTGAAAATAATTGAAAACAATTGAAAATAATTGAAAATAATTGATAAATAATTGAAAACAATTGAAAATAATTGAAAATAATTGAAAACAATTGAAAACAATTGAAAACAATTGAAAATAATTGAAAATAATTGAAAATAATTGAAAATAATTGAAAATAATTGAAAATAATTGAAAACAATAGATAAATAATTGAAAACAATTGAAAATAATTGAAAATAATTGAAAATAATTGAAAACAATTGAAAATAATTGAAAATAATTGAAAACAATTGATAAATAATTGAAAACAATTGAAAATAATTGAAAATAATTGAAAGTAATTGAAAATAATTGAAAACAATTGATAAATAATTGAAAACAATTGAAAATAATTGATAAATAATTGAAAACAATTGAAAATAATTGAAAATAATTGAAAACAATTGAAAATAATTGAAAATAATTGATAAATAATTGAAAATAATTCAAAATAATTGAAAATAATTAAAAACAATTGAAAATAATTGAAAATAATTGAAAATAATTGAAAATAATTGAAAATAATTGATAAATAATTGAAACCAATTGAAAACAATTGATAAATAATTGAAAACAATTGAAAATAATTGAAAATAATTGAAAATAATTGAAAATAATTGAAAACAATTGAAAATAATTGAAAATAATTGAAAATAATTGATAAATAATTGAAAACAATTGAAAATAATTGATAAATAATTGAAAACAATTGAAAATAATTGAAGATAATTGAAAACAATTGAAAATAATTGAAAATAATTGATAAATAATTGAAAACAATTGAAAATAATTGAAAATAATTGAAAACAATTGAAAACAATTGAAAACAATTGAAAATAATTGAAAATAATTGAAAATAATTGAAAATAATTGAAAATAATTGAAAATAATAGATAAATAATTGAAAACAATTGAAAATAATTGGAAATAATTGAAAATAATTGAAAACAATTGAAAATAATTGAAAATAATTGAAAACAATTGATAAATAATTGAAAACAATTGAAAATAATTGAAAATAATTGAAAATAATTGATAAATAATTGAAAACAATTGAAAATAATTGATAAATAATTGAAAACAATTGAAAATAATTGAAAATAATTGAAAACAATTGAAAATAATTGAAAATAATTGATAAATAATTGAAAATAATTCAAAATAATTGAAAATAATTAAAAACAATTGAAAATAATTGAAAATAATTGAAAATAATTGAAAATAATTGATAAATAATTGAAACCAATTGAAACCAATTGAAAACAATTGATAAATAATTGAAAACAATTGAAAATAATTGAAAATAATTGAAAATAATTGAAAATAATTGAAAACAATTGAAAATAATTGAAAATAATTGAAAATAATTGATAAATAATTGAAAACAATTGAATATAATTGATAAATAATTGAAAACAATTGAAAATAATTGAAAATAATTGAAAACAATTGAAAATAATTGAAAATAATGGATAAATAATTGAAAACAATTGAAAATAATTGAAAATAATTGAAAACAATTGAAAACAATTGAAAACAATTGAAAATAATTGAAAATAATTGAAAACAATAGATAAATAATTGAAAACAATTGAAAATAATTGGAAATAATTGAAAATAATTGAAAACAATTGAAAATAATTGAAAATAATTGATAAATAATTGAAAATAATTCAAAATAATTGAAAATAATTAAAAACAATTGAAAATAATTGAAAATAATTGAAAATAATTGAAAATAATTGAAAATAATTGATAAATAATTGAAACCAATTGAAAACAATTGATAAATAATTGAAAACAATTGAAAATAATTGAAAATAATTGAAAATAATTGAAAACAATTGAAAATAATTGAAAATAATTGAAAATAATTGATAAATAATTGAAAACAATTGAAAATAATTGATAAATAATTGAAAACAATTGAAAATAATTGAAAATAATTGAAAACAATTGAAAATAATTGAAAATAATTGATAAATAATTGAAAACAATTGAAAATAATTGAAAATAATTAAAACAATTGAAAATAATTAAAAATAATTGATAAACAATTGAAAACAATTGAAAACAATTGAAAACAATTGAAAACAATTGAAAATAATTGAAAACAATTGAAAATAATTGATAAATAATTGAAAACAATTGAAAATAATTGAAAATAATTGAAAACAATTGAAAATAATTGATAAATAATTGAAAACAATTGAAAATAATTGAAAATAATTGAAAACAATTGAAAACAATTGAAAACAATTGAAAATAATTGAAAATAATTGAAAACAATAGATAAATAATTGAAAACAATTGAAAATAATTGAAATCAATTGAAAATAATTGAAAATAATTGAAAATAATTGAAAATAATTGAAAATAATTGAAAATAATTGAAAATAATTGAAAACAATTGAAAATAATTGATAAATAATTGAAACCAATTGAAAACAATTGAAATTAATTGATAAATAATTGAAAACAATTGAAAATAATTGAAAATAATTAAAACAATTGAAAATAATTGAAAATAATTGAAAATAATTGATAAATAATTGAAAACAATTGAAAATAATTGATAAATAATTGAAAACAATTGAAAATAATTGAAAATAATTGAAAACAATTGAAAATAATTGAAAATAATTGATAAATAATTGAAAACAATTGAAAATAATTGAAAATAATTGAAAACAATTGAAAACAATTGAAAACAATTGAAAATAATTGAAAATAATTGAAAATAATTGAAAACAATAGATAAATAATTGAAAACAATTGAAAATAATTGGAAATAATTGAAAATAATTGAAAATAATTGAAAACAATTGAAAATAATTGAAAATAATTGAAAACAATTGATAAATAATTGAAAACAATTGAAAATAATTGAAAATAATTGAAAATAATTGAAAACAATAGATAAATAATTGAAAACAATTGGAAATAATTGAAAATAATTGAAAATAATTGAAAATAATTAAAAACAATTGAAAATAATTGAAAATAATTGAAAATAATTGAAAACAATTGAAAATAATTGATAAATAATTGAAACCAATTGAAAACAATTGAAAAAACTTGATAAATAATTGAAAACAATTGAAAATAATTGAAAATAATTAAAACAATTGAAAATAATTAAAAATAATTGATAAATAATTGAAAACAATTAAAAATAATTGATAAATAATTTAAAACAATTGAAAATAATTGAAAATAATTTAAAACAATTGATAAATAATTGAAAACAATTGAAAATAATTGAAAATAATTGAAAATAATTGAAAATAATTGAAAACAATTGAAAACAATTGAAAACAATTGAAAACAATTGGAAATAATTGAAAATAATTATAAATTATTGAAAATAATTGAAAATAATTGATAAATAATTGATAAATAATTAATAAATAATTGATAAATAATTGAAAACAATTGAAAATAATTGAAAATAATGGAAAACAATTGAAAACAATTGAAAATAATTGAAAATAATTGATAAATAATTGAAAACAATTGAAAATAATTGAAAATAATTGAAAACAATTGAAAACAATTGAAAATAATTGAAAATAATTGAAAACAATAGATAAATAATTGAAAACAATTGAAAATAATTGGAAATAATTGGAAATAATTGAAAATAATTGAAAACAATTGAAAATAATTGAAAATAATTGAAAACAATTGATAAATAATTGAAAACAATTGAAAATAATTGAAAATAATTGAAAATAATTGAAAATAACTGAAAATAATTGAAAACAATTGAAAATAATTGAAAATAATTGAAAATAATTGATAAATAATTGAAAACAATTGAAAATAATTGATAAATAATTGAAAACAATTGAAAATAATTGAAAATAATTGAAAACAATTGAAAATAATTGAAAATAATGGATAAATAATTGAAAACAATTGAAAATAATTGAAAATAATTGAAAACAATTGAAAACAATTGAAAACAATTGAAAATAATTGAAAATAATTGAAAACAATAGATAAATAATTGAAAACAATTGAAAATAATTGGAAATAATTGAAAATAATTGAAAACAATTGAAAATAATTGAAAATAATTGATAAATAATTGAAAATAATTCAAAATAATTGAAAATAATTAAAAACAATTGAAAATAATTGAAAATAATTGAAAATAATTGAAAATAATTGAAAATAATTGATAAATAATTGAAACCAATTGAAAACAATTGAAACCAATTGAAAACAATTGATAAATAATTGAAAACAATTGAAAATAATTGAAAATAATTGAAAACAATTGAAAACAATTGAAAACAATTGAAAATAATTGAAAATAATTGAAAACAATAGATAAATAATTGAAAACAATTGAAAATAATTGAAATCAATTGAAAATAATTGAAAATAATTGAAAATAATTGAAAATAATTGAAAATAATTGAAAATAATTGAAAATAATTGAAAACAATTGAAAATAATTGATAAATAATTGAAACCAATTGAAAACAATTGAAATTAATTGATAAATAATTGAAAACAATTGAAAATAATTGAAAATAATTAAAACAATTGAAAATAATTGAAAATAATTGAAAATAATTGATAAATAATTGAAAACAATTGAAAATAATTGATAAATAATTGAAAACAATTGAAAATAATTGAAAATAATTGAAAACAATTGAAAATAATTGAAAATAATTGATAAATAATTGAAAACAATTGAAAATAATTGAAAATAATTGAAAACAATTGAAAACAATTGAAAACAATTGAAAATAATTGAAAATAATTGAAAATAATTGAAAACAATAGATAAATAATTGAAAACAATTGAAAATAATTGGAAATAATTGGAAATAATTGAAAATAATTGAAAACAATTGAAAATAATTGAAAATAATTGAAAACAATTGATAAATAATTGAAAACAATTGAAAATAATTGAAAATAATTGAAAATAATTGAAAATAACTGAAAATAATTGAAAACAATTGAAAATAATTGAAAATAATTGAAAATAATTGATAAATAATTGAAAACAATTGAAAATAATTGATAAATAATTGAAAACAATTGAAAATAATTGAAAATAATTGAAAACAATTGAAAATAATTGAAAATAATGGATAAATAATTGAAAACAATTGAAAATAATTGAAAATAATTGAAAACAATTGAAAACAATTGAAAACAATTGAAAATAATTGAAAATAATTGAAAACAATAGATAAATAATTGAAAACAATTGAAAATAATTGGAAATAATTGAAAATAATTGAAAACAATTGAAAATAATTGAAAATAATTGATAAATAATTGAAAATAATTCAAAATAATTGAAAATAATTAAAAACAATTGAAAATAATTGAAAATAATTGAAAATAATTGAAAATAATTGAAAATAATTGATAAATAATTGAAACCAATTGAAAACAATTGATAAATAATTGAAAACAATTGAAAATAATTGAAAATAATTGAAAATAATTGAAAACAATTGAAAATAATTGAAAATAATTGAAAATAATTGATAAATAATTGAAAACAATTGAAAATAATTGATAAATAATTGAAAACAATTGAAAATAATTGAAAATAATTGAAAACAATTGAAAATAATTGAAAATAATTGATAAATAATTGAAAACAATTGAAAATAATTGAAAATAATTAAAACAATTGAAAATAATTAAAAATAATTGATAAACAATTGAAAACAATTGAAAACAATTGAAAACAATTGAAAACAATTGAAAATAATTGAAAACAATTGAAAATAATTGATAAATAATTGAAAACAATTGAAAATAATTGAAAATAATTGAAAACAATTGAAAATAATTGATAAATAATTGAAAACAATTGAAAATAATTGAAAATAATTGAAAACAATTGAAAACAATTGAAAACAATTGAAAACAATTGAAAATAATTGAAAACAATAGATAAATAATTGAAAACAATTGAAAATAATTGAAATCAATTGAAAATAATTGAAAATAATTGAAAATAATTGAAAATAATTGAAAATAATTGAAAATAATTGAAAATAATTGAAAACAATTGAAAATAATTGATAAATAATTGAAACCAATTGAAAACAATTGAAATTAATTGATAAATAATTGAAAACAATTGAAAATAATTGAAAATAATTAAAACAATTGAAAATAATTGAAAATAATTGAAAATAATTGATAAATAATTGAAAACAATTGAAAATAATTGATAAATAATTGAAAACAATTGAAAATAATTGAAAATAATTGAAAACAATTGAAAATAATTGAAAATAATTGATAAATAATTGAAAACAATTGAAAATAATTGAAAATAATTGAAAACAATTGAAAACAATTGAAAACAATTGAAAATAATTGAAAATAATTGAAAATAATTGAAAACAATAGATAAATAATTGAAAACAATTGAAAATAATTGGAAATAATTGGAAATAATTGAAAATAATTGAAAACAATTGAAAATAATTGAAAATAATTGAAAACAATTGATAAATAATTGAAAACAATTGAAAATAATTGAAAATAATTGAAAATAATTGAAAACAATAGATAAATAATTGAAAACAATTGGAAATAATTGAAAATAATTGAAAATAATTGAAAATAATTAAAAACAATTGAAAATAATTGAAAATAATTGAAAATAATTGAAAACAATTGAAAATAATTGATAAATAATTGAAACCAATTGAAAACAATTGAAAAAACTTGATAAATAATTGAAAACAATTGAAAATAATTGAAAATAATTAAAACAATTGAAAATAATTAAAAATAATTGATAAATAATTGAAAACAATTAAAAATAATTGATAAATAAATTAAAACAATTGAAAATAATTGAAAATAATTTAAAACAATTGATAAATAATTGAAAACAATTGAAAATAATTGAAAATAATTGAAAATAATTGAAAATAATTGAAAACAATTGAAAACAATTGAAAACAATTGAAAACAATTGGAAATAATTGAAAATAATTATAAATTATTGAAAATAATTGAAAATAATTGATAAATAATTGATAAATAATTAATAAATAATTGATAAATAATTGAAAACAATTGAAAATAATTGAAAATAATTGAAAACAATTGAAAACAATTGAAAATAATTGAAAATAATTGATAAATAATTGAAAACAATTGAAAATAATTGAAAATAATTGAAAACAATTGAAAACAATTGAAAATAATTGAAAATAATTGAAAACAATAGATAAATAATTGAAAACAATTGAAAATAATTGGAAATAATTGGAAATAATTGAAAATAATTGAAAACAATTGAAAATAATTGAAAATAATTGAAAACAATTGATAAATAATTGAAAACAATTGAAAATAATTGAAAATAATTGAAAATAACTGAAAATAATTGAAAACAATTGAAAATAATTGAAAATAATTGAAAATAATTGATAAATAATTGAAAACAATTGAAAATAATTGATAAATAATTGAAAACAATTGAAAATAATTGAAAATAATTGAAAACAATTGAAAACAATTGAAAATAATTGAAAATAATTGATAAATAATTGAAAACAATTGAAAATAATTGAAAATAATTGAAAACAATTGAAAACAATTGAAAACAATTGAAAATAATTGAAAATAATTGAAAACAATAGATAAATAATTGAAAACAATTGAAAATAATTGGAAATAATTGATAATAATTGAAAATAATTGAAAATAATTGAAAATAATTATAAATAATTGAAAACAATTGAAACAATTGAAAATAATTGAAAATAATTGAAAACAATTGAAAATAATTGAAAATAATTGAAAACAATTGATAAATAATTGAAAACAATTGAAAATAATTGAAAAGAATTGAAAATAATTGAAAATAATTGAAAACAATTGAAAATAATAGAAAATAATTGATAAATAATTGAAAACAATTGAAAACAATTGAAAATAATTGAAAATAATTGAAAATAATTGATAAATAATTGAAAACAATTGAAAACAATAGATAAATAATTGAAAACAATTGAAAATAATTGGAAATAATTGGAAATAATTGAAAATAATTGAAAACAATTGAAAATAATTGAAAATAATTGAAAACAATTGATAAATAATTGAAAACAATTGAAAATAATTGAAAACAATTGAAAATAATTGAAAACAATTGAAAATAAGTGAAAATAATTGAAAATAATTGATAAATAATTGAAAACTATTGAAAATAATTGATAAATAATTGAAAACAATTGAAAATAATTGAAAATAATTGAAAACAATTGAAAATAATTGAAAATAATTGATAAATAATTGAAAATAATTCAAAATAATTGAAAATAATTAAAAACAATTGAAAATAATTGAAAATAATTGAAAATAATTGAAAATAATTGAAAATAATTGAAAACAATAGATAAATAATTGAAAACAATTGAAAATAATTGGAAATAATTGAAAATAATTGAAAACAATTGAAAATAATTGAAAATAATTGATAAATAATTGAAAATAATTCAAAATAATTGAAAATAATTAAAAACAATTAAAAATAATTGAAAATAATTGAAAATAATTGAAAACAATTGAAAATAATTGAAAATAATTGAAAACAATTGATAAATAATTGAAAACAATTGAAAATAATTGAAAATAATTGAAAATAATTGAAAATAATTGATAAATAATTGAAAACAATTGAAAATAATTGATAAATAATTGAAAACAATTGAAAATAATTGAAAATAATTGAAAACAATTGAAAATAATTGAAAATAATTGATAAATAATTGAAAACAATTGAAAATAATTGAAAATAATTGAAAACAATTGAAAACAATTGAAAACAATTGAAAATAATTGAAAATAATTGAAAATAATTGAAAATAATTGAAAATAATTGAAAATAATTGAAAACAATAGATAAATAATTGAAAACAATTGAAAATAATTGAAAATAATTGAAAATAATTGAAAACAATTGAAAATAATTGAAAATAATTGAAAACAATTGATAAATAATTGAAAACAATTGAAAATAATTGAAAATAATTGAAAATAATTGAAAATAATTGAAAACAATTGATAAATAATTGAAAACAATTGAAAATAATTGATAAATAATTGAAAACAATTGAAAATAATTGAAAATAATTGAAAACAATTGAAAACAATTGAAAACAATTGAAAACAATTGAAAATAATTGAAAACAATTGAAAATAATTGATAAATAATTGAAAACAATTGAAAATAATTGAAAATAATTGAAAACAATTGAAAATAATTGAAAATAATTGATAAATAATTGAAAACAATTGAAAATAATTGAAAATAATTGAAAACAATTGAAAACAATTGAAAACAATTGAAAATAATTGAAAATAATTGAAAATAATTGAAAATAATTGAAAATAATTGAAAATAATTGAAAACAATAGATAAATAATTGAAAACAATTGAAAATAATTGAAAATAATTGAAAATAATTGAAAACAATTGAAAATAATTGAAAATAATTGAAAACAATTGATAAATAATTGAAAACAATTGAAAATAATTGAAAATAATTGAAAATAATTGAAAATAACTGAAAATAATTGAAAACAATTGAAAATAATTGAAAATAATTGAAAATAATTGATAAATAATTGAAAACAATTGAAAATAATTGATAAATAATTGAAAACAATTGAAAATAATTGAAAATAATTGAAAACAATTGAAAATAATTGAAAATAATTGATAATTAATTGAAAACAATTGAAAATAATTGAAAATAATTGAAAACAATTGAAAACAATTGAAAACAATTGAAAATAATTGAAAATAATTGAAAATAATTGAAAACAATAGATAAATAATTGAAAACAATTGAAAATAATTGGAAATAATTGAAAATAATTGAAAATAATTGAAAACAATTGAAAATAATTGAAAATAATTGAAAACAATTGATAAATAATTGAAAACAATTGAAAATAATTGAAAATAATTGAAAATAATTGAAAACAATAGATAAATAATTGAAAACAATTGGAAATAATTGAAAATAATTGAAAATAATTGAAAATAATTAAAAACAATTGAAAATAATTGAAAATAATTGAAAATAATTGAAAACAATTGAAAATAATTGATAAATAATTGAAACCAATTGAAAACAATTGAAAAAACTTGATAAATAATTGAAAACAATTGAAAATAATTGAAAATAATTAAAACAATTGAAAATAATTAAAAATAATTGATAAATAATTGAAAACAATTAAAAATAATTGATAAATAATTTAAAACAATTGAAAATAATTGAAAATAATTTAAAACAATTGATAAATAATTGAAAACAATTGAAAATAATTGAAAATAATTGAAAATAATTGAAAATAATTGAAAACAATTGAAAACAATTGAAAACAATTGAAAACAATTGGAAATAATTGAAAATAATTATAAATTATTGAAAATAATTGAAAATAATTGATAAATAATTGATAAATAATTAATAAATAATTGATAAATAATTGAAAACAATTGAAAATAATTGAAAATAATTGAAAACAATTGAAAACAATTGAAAATAATTGAAAATAATTGATAAATAATTGAAAACAATTGAAAATAATTGAAAATAATTGAAAACAATTGAAAACAATTGAAAATAATTGAAAATAATTGAAAACAATAGATAAATAATTGAAAACAATTGAAAATAATTGGAAATAATTGGAAATAATTGAAAATAATTGAAAACAATTGAAAATAATTGAAAATAATTGAAAACAATTGATAAATAATTGAAAACAATTGAAAATAATTGAAAATAATTGAAAATAATTGAAAATAACTGAAAATAATTGAAAACAATTGAAAATAATTGAAAATAATTGAAAATAATTGATAAATAATTGAAAACAATTGAAAATAATTGATAAATAATTGAAAACAATTGAAAATAATTGAAAATAATTGAAAACAATTGAAAATAATTGAAAATAATGGATAAATAATTGAAAACAATTGAAAATAATTGAAAATAATTGAAAACAATTGAAAACAATTGAAAACAATTGAAAATAATTGAAAATAATTGAAAACAATAGATAAATAATTGAAAACAATTGAAAATAATTGGAAATAATTGAAAATAATTGAAAACAATTGAAAATAATTGAAAATAATTGATAAATAATTGAAAATAATTCAAAATAATTGAAAATAATTAAAAACAATTGAAAATAATTGAAAATAATTGAAAATAATTGAAAATAATTGAAAATAATTGATAAATAATTGAAACCAATTGAAAACAATTGATAAATAATTGAAAACAATTGAAAATAATTGAAAATAATTGAAAACAATTGAAAACAATTGAAAACAATTGAAAATAATTGAAAATAATTGAAAACAATAGATAAATAATTGAAAACAATTGAAAATAATTGAAATCAATTGAAAATAATTGAAAATAATTGAAAATAATTGAAAATAATTGAAAATAATTGAAAATAATTGAAAATAATTGAAAACAATTGAAAATAATTGATAAATAATTGAAACCAATTGAAAACAATTGAAATTAATTGATAAATAATTGAAAACAATTGAAAATAATTGAAAATAATTAAAACAATTGAAAATAATTGAAAATAATTGAAAATAATTGATAAATAATTGAAAACAATTGAAAATAATTGATAAATAATTGAAAACAATTGAAAATAATTGAAAATAATTGAAAACAATTGAAAATAATTGAAAATAATTGATAAATAATTGAAAACAATTGAAAATAATTGAAAATAATTGAAAACAATTGAAAACAATTGAAAACAATTGAAAATAATTGAAAATAATTGAAAATAATTGAAAACAATAGATAAATAATTGAAAACAATTGAAAATAATTGGAAATAATTGGAAATAATTGAAAATAATTGAAAACAATTGAAAATAATTGAAAATAATTGAAAACAATTGATAAATAATTGAAAACAATTGAAAATAATTGAAAATAATTGAAAATAATTGAAAATAACTGAAAATAATTGAAAACAATTGAAAATAATTGAAAATAATTGAAAATAATTGATAAATAATTGAAAACAATTGAAAATAATTGATAAATAATTGAAAACAATTGAAAATAATTGAAAATAATTGAAAACAATTGAAAATAATTGAAAATAATGGATAAATAATTGAAAACAATTGAAAATAATTGAAAATAATTGAAAACAATTGAAAACAATTGAAAACAATTGAAAATAATTGAAAATAATTGAAAACAATAGATAAATAATTGAAAACAATTGAAAATAATTGGAAATAATTGAAAATAATTGAAAACAATTGAAAATAATTGAAAATAATTGATAAATAATTGAAAATAATTCAAAATAATTGAAAATAATTAAAAACAATTGAAAATAATTGAAAATAATTGAAAATAATTGAAAATAATTGAAAATAATTGATAAATAATTGAAACCAATTGAAAACAATTGATAAATAATTGAAAACAATTGAAAATAATTGAAAATAATTGAAAATAATTGAAAACAATTGAAAATAATTGAAAATAATTGAAAATAATTGATAAATAATTGAAAACAATTGAAAATAATTGATAAATAATTGAAAACAATTGAAAATAATTGAAAATAATTGAAAACAATTGAAAATAATTGAAAATAATTGATAAATAATTGAAAACAATTGAAAATAATTGAAAATAATTAAAACAATTGAAAATAATTAAAAATAATTGATAAACAATTGAAAACAATTGAAAACAATTGAAAACAATTGAAAACAATTGAAAATAATTGAAAACAATTGAAAATAATTGATAAATAATTGAAAACAATTGAAAATAATTGAAAATAATTGAAAACAATTGAAAATAATTGATAAATAATTGAAAACAATTGAAAATAATTGAAAATAATTGAAAACAATTGAAAACAATTGAAAACAATTGAAAACAATTGAAAATAATTGAAAACAATAGATAAATAATTGAAAACAATTGAAAATAATTGAAATCAATTGAAAATAATTGAAAATAATTGAAAATAATTGAAAATAATTGAAAATAATTGAAAATAATTGAAAATAATTGAAAACAATTGAAAATAATTGATAAATAATTGAAACCAATTGAAAACAATTGAAATTAATTGATAAATAATAGAAAACAATTGAAAATAATTGAAAATAATTAAAACAATTGAAAATAATTGAAAATAATTGAAAATAATTGATAAATAATTGAAAACAATTGAAAATAATTGATAAATAATTGAAAACAATTGAAAATAATTGAAAATAATTGAAAACAATTGAAAATAATTGAAAATAATTGATAAATAATTGAAAACAATTGAAAATAATTGAAAATAATTGAAAACAATTGAAAACAATTGAAAACAATTGAAAATAATTGAAAATAATTGAAAATAATTGAAAACAATAGATAAATAATTGAAAACAATTGAAAATAATTGGAAATAATTGGAAATAATTGAAAATAATTGAAAACAATTGAAAATAATTGAAAATAATTGAAAACAATTGATAAATAATTGAAAACAATTGAAAATAATTGAAAATAATTGAAAATAATTGAAAACAATAGATAAATAATTGAAAACAATTGGAAATAATTGAAAATAATTGAAAATAATTGAAAATAATTAAAAACAATTGAAAATAATTGAAAATAATTGAAAATAATTGAAAACAATTGAAAATAATTGATAAATAATTGAAACCAATTGAAAACAATTGAAAAAACTTGATAAATAATTGAAAACAATTGAAAATAATTGAAAATAATTAAAACAATTGAAAATAATTAAAAATAATTGATAAATAATTGAAAACAATTAAAAATAATTGATAAATAAATTAAAACAATTGAAAATAATTGAAAATAATTTAAAACAACTGATAAATAATTGAAAACAATTGAAAATAATTGAAAATAATTGAAAATAATTGAAAATAATTGAAAACAATTGAAAACAATTGAAAACAATTGAAAACAATTGGAAATAATTGAAAATAATTATAAATTATTGAAAATAATTGAAAATAATTGATAAATAATTGATAAATAATTAATAAATAATTGATAAATAATTGAAAACAATTGAAAATAATTGAAAATAATTGAAAACAATTGAAAACAATTGAAAATAATTGAAAATAATTGATAAATAATTGAAAACAATTGAAAATAATTGAAAATAATTGAAAACAATTGAAAACAATTGAAAATAATTGAAAATAATTGAAAACAATAGATAAATAATTGAAAACAATTGAAAATAATTGGAAATAATTGGAAATAATTGAAAATAATTGAAAACAATTGAAAATAATTGAAAATAATTGAAAACAATTGATAAATAATTGAAAACAATTGAAAATAATTGAAAATAATTGAAAATAACTGAAAATAATTGAAAACAATTGAAAATAATTGAAAATAATTGAAAATAATTGATAAATAATTGAAAACAATTGAAAATAATTGATAAATAATTGAAAACAATTGAAAATAATTGAAAATAATTGAAAACAATTGAAAACAATTGAAAATAATTGAAAATAATTGATAAATAATTGAAAACAATTGAAAATAATTGAAAATAATTGAAAACAATTGAAAACAATTGAAAACAATTGAAAATAATTGAAAATAATTGAAAACAATAGATAAATAATTGAAAACAATTGAAAATAATTGGAAATAATTGATAATAATTGAAAATAATTGAAAATAATTGAAAATAATTATAAATAATTGAAAACAATTGAAACAATTGAAAATAATTGAAAATAATTGAAAACAATTGAAAATAATTGAAAATAATTGAAAACAATTGATAAATAATTGAAAACAATTGAAAATAATTGAAAAGAATTGAAAATAATTGAAAATAATTGAAAACAATTGAAAATAATAGAAAATAATTGATAAATAATTGAAAACAATTGAAAACAATTGAAAATAATTGAAAATAATTGAAAATAATTGATAAATAATTGAAAACAATTGAAAACAATAGATAAATAATTGAAAACAATTGAAAATAATTGGAAATAATTGGAAATAATTGAAAATAATTGAAAACAATTGAAAATAATTGAAAATAATTGAAAACAATTGATAAATAATTGAAAACAATTGAAAATAATTGAAAACAATTGAAAATAATTGAAAACAATTGAAAATAAGTGAAAATAATTGAAAATAATTGATAAATAATTGAAAACTATTGAAAATAATTGATAAATAATTGAAAACAATTGAAAATAATTGAAAATAATTGAAAACAATTGAAAATAATTGAAAATAATTGATAAATAATTGAAAATAATTCAAAATAATTGAAAATAATTAAAAACAATTGAAAATAATTGAAAATAATTGAAAATAATTGAAAATAATTGAAAATAATTGAAAACAATAGATAAATAATTGAAAACAATTGAAAATAATTGGAAATAATTGAAAATAATTGAAAACAATTGAAAATAATTGAAAATAATTGATAAATAATTGAAAATAATTCAAAATAATTGAAAATAATTAAAAACAATTAAAAATAATTGAAAATAATTGAAAATAATTGAAAACAATTGAAAATAATTGAAAATAATTGAAAACAATTGATAAATAATTGAAAACAATTGAAAATAATTGAAAATAATTGAAAATAATTGAAAATAATTGATAAATAATTGAAAACAATTGAAAATAATTGATAAATAATTGAAAACAATTGAAAATAATTGAAAATAATTGAAAACAATTGAAAATAATTGAAAATAATTGATAAATAATTGAAAACAATTGAAAATAATTGAAAATAATTGAAAACAATTGAAAACAATTGAAAACAATTGAAAATAATTGAAAATAATTGAAAATAATTGAAAATAATTGAAAATAATTGAAAATAATTGAAAACAATAGATAAATAATTGAAAACAATTGAAAATAATTGAAAATAATTGAAAATAATTGAAAACAATTGAAAATAATTGAAAATAATTGAAAACAATTGATAAATAATTGAAAACAATTGAAAATAATTGAAAATAATTGAAAATAATTGAAAATAATTGAAAACAATTGATAAATAATTGAAAACAATTGAAAATAATTGATAAATAATTGAAAACAATTGAAAATAATTGAAAATAATTGAAAACAATTGAAAACAATTGAAAACAATTGAAAACAATTGAAAATAATTGAAAACAATTGAAAATAATTGATAAATAATTGAAAACAATTGAAAATAATTGAAAATAATTGAAAACAATTGAAAATAATTGAAAATAATTGATAAATAATTGAAAACAATTGAAAATAATTGAAAATAATTGAAAACAATTGAAAACAATTGAAAACAATTGAAAATAATTGAAAATAATTGAAAATAATTGAAAATAATTGAAAATAATTGAAAATAATTGAAAACAATAGATAAATAATTGAAAACAATTGAAAATAATTGAAAATAATTGAAAATAATTGAAAACAATTGAAAATAATTGAAAATAATTGAAAACAATTGATAAATAATTGAAAACAATTGAAAATAATTGAAAATAATTGAAAATAATTGAAAATAACTGAAAATAATTGAAAACAATTGAAAATAATTGAAAATAATTGAAAATAATTGATAAATAATTGAAAACAATTGAAAATAATTGATAAATAATTGAAAACAATTGAAAATAATTGAAAATAATTGAAAACAATTGAAAATAATTGAAAATAATGGATAAATAATTGAAAACAATTGAAAATAATTGAAAATAATTGAAAACAATTGAAAACAATTGAAAACAATTGAAAATAATTGAAAATAATTGAAAACAATAGATAAATAATTGAAAACAATTGAAAATAATTGGAAATAATTGAAAATAATTGAAAACAATTGAAAATAATTGAAAATAATTGATAAATAATTGAAAATAATTCAAAATAATTGAAAATAATTAAAAACAATTGAAAATAATTGAAAATAATTGAAAATAATTGAAAATAATTGAAAATAATTGATAAATAATTGAAACCAATTGAAAACAATTGATAAATAATTGAAAACAATTGAAAATAATTGAAAATAATTGAAAATAATTGAAAACAATTGAAAATAATTGAAAATAATTGAAAATAATTGATAAATAATTGAAAACAATTGAAAATAATTGATAAATAATTGAAAACAATTGAAAATAATTGAAAATAATTGAAAACAATTGAAAATAATTGAAAATAATTGATAAATAATTGAAAACAATTGAAAATAATTGAAAATAATTAAAACAATTGAAAATAATTAAAAATAATTGATAAACAATTGAAAACAATTGAAAACAATTGAAAACAATTGAAAACAATTGAAAATAATTGAAAACAATTGAAAATAATTGATAAATAATTGAAAACAATTGAAAATAATTGAAAATAATTGAAAACAATTGAAAATAATTGATAAATAATTGAAAACAATTGAAAATAATTGAAAATAATTGAAAACAATTGAAAACAATTGAAAACAATTGAAAACAATTGAAAATAATTGAAAACAATAGATAAATAATTGAAAACAATTGAAAATAATTGAAATCAATTGAAAATAATTGAAAATAATTGAAAATAATTGAAAATAATTGAAAATAATTGAAAATAATTGAAAATAATTGAAAACAATTGAAAATAATTGATAAATAATTGAAACCAATTGAAAACAATTGAAATTAATTGATAAATAATTGAAAACAATTGAAAATAATTGAAAATAATTAAAACAATTGAAAATAATTGAAAATAATTGAAAATAATTGATAAATAATTGAAAACAATTGAAAATAATTGATAAATAATTGAAAACAATTGAAAATAATTGAAAATAATTGAAAACAATTGAAAATAATTGAAAATAATTGATAAATAATTGAAAACAATTGAAAATAATTGAAAATAATTGAAAACAATTGAAAACAATTGAAAACAATTGAAAATAATTGAAAATAATTGAAAATAATTGAAAACAATAGATAAATAATTGAAAACAATTGAAAATAATTGGAAATAATTGGAAATAATTGAAAATAATTGAAAACAATTGAAAATAATTGAAAATAATTGAAAACAATTGATAAATAATTGAAAACAATTGAAAATAATTGAAAATAATTGAAAATAATTGAAAACAATAGATAAATAATTGAAAACAATTGGAAATAATTGAAAATAATTGAAAATAATTGAAAATAATTAAAAACAATTGAAAATAATTGAAAATAATTGAAAATAATTGAAAACAATTGAAAATAATTGATAAATAATTGAAACCAATTGAAAACAATTGAAAAAACTTGATAAATAATTGAAAACAATTGAAAATAATTGAAAATAATTAAAACAATTGAAAATAATTAAAAATAATTGATAAATAATTGAAAACAATTAAAAATAATTGATAAATAAATTAAAACAATTGAAAATAATTGAAAATAATTTAAAACAATTGATAAATAATTGAAAACAATTGAAAATAATTGAAAATAATTGAAAATAATTGAAAATAATTGAAAACAATTGAAAACAATTGAAAACAATTGAAAACAATTGGAAATAATTGAAAATAATTATAAATTATTGAAAATAATTGAAAATAATTGATAAATAATTGATAAATAATTAATAAATAATTGATAAATAATTGAAAACAATTGAAAATAATTGAAAATAATTGAAAACAATTGAAAACAATTGAAAATAATTGAAAATAATTGATAAATAATTGAAAACAATTGAAAATAATTGAAAATAATTGAAAACAATTGAAAACAATTGAAAATAATTGAAAATAATTGAAAACAATAGATAAATAATTGAAAACAATTGAAAATAATTGGAAATAATTGGAAATAATTGAAAATAATTGAAAACAATTGAAAATAATTGAAAATAATTGAAAACAATTGATAAATAATTGAAAACAATTGAAAATAATTGAAAATAATTGAAAATAACTGAAAATAATTGAAAACAATTGAAAATAATTGAAAATAATTGAAAATAATTGATAAATAATTGAAAACAATTGAAAATAATTGATAAATAATTGAAAACAATTGAAAATAATTGAAAATAATTGAAAACAATTGAAAACAATTGAAAATAATTGAAAATAATTGATAAATAATTGAAAACAATTGAAAATAATTGAAAATAATTGAAAACAATTGAAAACAATTGAAAACAATTGAAAATAATTGAAAATAATTGAAAACAATAGATAAATAATTGAAAACAATTGAAAATAATTGGAAATAATTGATAATAATTGAAAATAATTGAAAATAATTGAAAATAATTATAAATAATTGAAAACAATTGAAACAATTGAAAATAATTGAAAATAATTGAAAACAATTGAAAATAATTGAAAATAATTGAAAACAATTGATAAATAATTGAAAACAATTGAAAATAATTGAAAAGAATTGAAAATAATTGAAAATAATTGAAAACAATTGAAAATAATAGAAAATAATTGATAAATAATTGAAAACAATTGAAAACAATTGAAAATAATTGAAAATAATTGAAAATAATTGATAAATAATTGAAAACAATTGAAAACAATAGATAAATAATTGAAAACAATTGAAAATAATTGGAAATAATTGGAAATAATTGAAAATAATTGAAAACAATTGAAAATAATTGAAAATAATTGAAAACAATTGATAAATAACTGAAAACAATTGAAAATAATTGAAAACAATTGAAAATAATTGAAAACAATTGAAAATAAGTGAAAATAATTGAAAATAATTGATAAATAATTGAAAACTATTGAAAATAATTGATAAATAATTGAAAACAATTGAAAATAATTGAAAATAATTGAAAACAATTGAAAATAATTGAAAATAATTGATAAATAATTGAAAATAATTCAAAATAATTGAAAATAATTAAAAACAATTGAAAATAATTGAAAATAATTGAAAATAATTGAAAATAATTGAAAATAATTGAAAACAATAGATAAATAATTGAAAACAATTGAAAATAATTGGAAATAATTGAAAATAATTGAAAACAATTGAAAATAATTGAAAATAATTGATAAATAATTGAAAATAATTCAAAATAATTGAAAATAATTAAAAACAATTAAAAATAATTGAAAATAATTGAAAATAATTGAAAACAATTGAAAATAATTGAAAATAATTGAAAACAATTGATAAATAATTGAAAACAATTGAAAATAATTGAAAATAATTGAAAATAATTGAAAATAATTGATAAATAATTGAAAACAATTGAAAATAATTGATAAATAATTGAAAACAATTGAAAATAATTGAAAATAATTGAAAACAATTGAAAATAATTGAAAATAATTCATAAATAATTGAAAACAATTGAAAATAATTGAAAATAATTGAAAACAATTGAAAACAATTGAAAACAATTGAAAATAATTGAAAATAATTGAAAATAATTGAAAATAATTGAAAATAATTGAAAATAATTGAAAACAATAGATAAATAATTGAAAACAATTGAAAATAATTGAAAATAATTGAAAATAATTGAAAACAATTGAAAATAATTGAAAATAATTGAAAACAATTGATAAATAATTGAAAACAATTGAAAATAATTGAAAATA
Source organism: Andrena bucephala (assembly GCA_947577245.1). NCBI lineage: Eukaryota > Metazoa > Arthropoda > Insecta > Hymenoptera > Andrenidae > Andrena > Andrena bucephala. The sequence goes on from OX387717.1 coordinate 61,958,958, forward strand.
ATTGAAAATAATTGAAAATAATTGAAAACAATTGATAAATAATTGAAAACAATTGAAAATAATTGATAAATAATTGAAAACAATTGAAAATAATTGAAAATAATTGAAAACAATTGAAAACAATTGAAAACAATTGAAAACAATTGAAAATAATTGAAAACAATTGAAAATAATTGATAAATAATTGAAAACAATTGAAAATAATTGAAAATAATTGAAAACAATTGAAAATAATTGATAAATAATTGAAAACAATTGAAAATAATTGAAAATAATTGAAAACAATTGAAAACAATTGAAAACAATTGAAAACAATTGAAAATAATTGAAAACAATAGATAAATAATTGAAAACAATTGAAAATAATTGAAATCAATTGAAAATAATTGAAAATAATTGAAAATAATTGAAAATAATTGAAAATAATTGAAAATAATTGAAAATAATTGAAAACAATTGAAAATAATTGATAAATAATTGAAACCAATTGAAAACAATTGAAATTAATTGATAAATAATTGAAAACAATTGAAAATAATTGAAAATAATTAAAACAATTGAAAATAATTGAAAATAATTGATAAATAATTGAAAACAATTGAAAATAATTGATAAATAATTGAAAACAATTGAAAATAATTGAAAATAATTGAAAACAATTGAAAATAATTGAAAATAATTGATAAATAATTGAAAACAATTGAAAATAATTGAAAATAATTGAAAACAATTGAAAACAATTGAAAACAATTGAAAATAATTGAAAATAATTGAAAATAATTGAAAACAATAGATAAATAATTGATAACAATTGAAAATAATTGGAAATAATTGGAAATAATTGAAAATAATTGAAAACAATTGAAAATAATTGAAAATAATTGAAAACAATTGATAAATAATTGAAAACAATTGAAAATAATTGAAAATAATTGAAAATAATTGAAAACAATAGATAAATAATTGAAAACAATTGGAAATAATTGAAAATAATTGAAAATAATTGAAAATAATTAAAAACAATTGAAAATAATTGAAAATAATTGAAAATAATTGAAAACAATTGAAAATAATTGATAAATAATTGAAACCAATTGAAAACAATTGAAAAAACTTGATAAATAATTGAAAACAATTGAAAATAATTGAAAATAATTAAAACAATTGAAAATAATTAAAAATAATTGATAAATAATTGAAAACAATTAAAAATAATTGATAAATAAATTAAAACAATTGAAAATAATTGAAAATAATTTAAAACAATTGATAAATAATTGAAAACAATTGAAAATAATTGAAAATAATTGAAAATAATTGAAAATAATTGAAAACAATTGAAAACAATTGAAAACAATTGAAAACAATTGGAAATAATTGAAAATAATTATAAATTATTGAAAATAATTGAAAATAATTGATAAATAATTGATAAATAATTAACAAATAATTGATAAATACTTGAAAACAATTGAAAATAATTGAAAATAATTGAAAACAATTGAAAACAATTGAAAATAATTGAAAATAATTGATAAATAATTGAAAACAATTGAAAATAATTGAAAATAATTGAAAACAATTGAAAACAATTGAAAATAATTGAAAATAATTGAAAACAATAGATAAATAATTGAAAACAATTGAAAATAATTGGAAATAATTGGAAATAATTGAAAATAATTGAAAACAATTGAAAATAATTGAAAATAATTGAAAACAATTGATAAATAATTGAAAACAATTGAAAATAATTGAAAATAATTGAAAATAACTGAAAATAATTGAAAACAATTGAAAATAATTGAAAATAATTGAAAATAATTGATAAATAATTGAAAACAATTGAAAATAATTGATAAATAATTGAAAACAATTGAAAATAATTGAAAATAATTGAAAACAATTGAAAATAATTGAAAATAATTGATAAATAATTGAAAACAATTGAAAATAATTGAAAATAATTGAAAACAATTGAAAACAAATGAAAACAATTGAAAATAATTGAAAATAATTGAAAACAATAGATAAATAATTGAAAACAATTGAAAATAATTGGAAATAATTGATAATAATTGAAAATAATTGAAAATAATTGAAAATAATTATAAATAATTGAAAACAATTGAAACAATTGAAAATAATTGAAAATAATTGAAAACAATTGAAAATAATTGAAAATAATTGAAAACAATTGATAAATAATTGAAAACAATTGAAAATAATTGAAAAGAATTGAAAATAATTGAAAATAATTGAAAACAATTGAAAATAATAGAAAATAATTGATAAATAATTGAAAACAATTGAAAACAATTGAAAATAATTGAAAATAATTGAAAATAATTGATAAATAATTGAAAACAATTGAAAACAATAGATAAATAATTGAAAACAATTGAAAATAATTGGAAATAATTGGAAATAATTGAAAATAATTGAAAACAATTGAAAATAATTGAAAATAATTGAAAACAATTGATAAATAATTGAAAACAATTGAAAATAATTGAAAACAATTGAAAATAATTGAAAACAATTGAAAATAAGTGAAAATAATTGAAAATAATTGATAAATAATTGAAAACTATTGAAAATAATTGATAAATAATTGAAAACAATTGAAAATAATTGAAAATAATTGAAAACAATTGAAAATAATTGAAAATAATTGATAAATAATTGAAAATAATTCAAAATAATTGAAAATAATTAAAAACAATTGAAAATAATTGAAAATAATTGAAAATAATTGAAAATAATTGAAAATAATTGAAAACAATAGATAAATAATTGAAAACAATTGAAAATAATTGGAAATAATTGAAAATAATTGAAAACAATTGAAAATAATTGAAAATAATTGATAAATAATTGAAAATAATTCAAAATAATTGAAAATAATTAAAAACAATTAAAAATAATTGAAAATAATTGAAAATAATTGAAAACAATTGAAAATAATTGAAAATAATTGAAAACAATTGATAAATAATTGAAAACAATTGAAAATAATTGAAAATAATTGAAAATAATTGAAAATAATTGATAAATAATTGAAAACAATTGAAAATAATTGATAAATAATTGAAAACAATTGAAAATAATTGAAAATAATTGATAAATAATTGAAAACAATTGAAAATAATTGAAAATAATTGAAAACAATTGAAAACAATTGAAAACAATTGAAAATAATTGAAAATAATTGAAAACAATAGATAAATAATTGAAAACAATTGAAAATAATTGGAAATAATTGATAATAATTGAAAATAATTGAAAATAATTGAAAATAATTATAAATAATTGAAAACAATTGAAACAATTGAAAATAATTGAAAATAATTGAAAACAATTGAAAATAATTGAAAATAATTGAAAACAATTGATAAATAATTGAAAACAATTGAAAATAATTGAAAAGAATTGAAAATAATTGAAAATAATTGAAAACAATTGAAAATAATAGAAAATAATTGATAAATAATTGAAAACAATTGAAAACAATTGAAAATAATTGAAAATAATTGAAAATAATTGATAAATAATTGAAAACAATTGAAAACAATAGATAAATAATTGAAAACAATTGAAAATAATTGGAAATAATTGGAAATAATTGAAAATAATTGAAAACAATTGAAAATAATTGAAAATAATTGAAAACAATTGATAAATAACTGAAAACAATTGAAAATAATTGAAAACAATTGAAAATAATTGAAAACAATTGAAAATAAGTGAAAATAATTGAAAATAATTGATAAATAATTGAAAACTATTGAAAATAATTGATAAATAATTGAAAACAATTGAAAATAATTGAAAATAATTGAAAACAATTGAAAATAATTGAAAATAATTGATAAATAATTGAAAATAATTCAAAATAATTGAAAATAATTAAAAACAATTGAAAATAATTGAAAATAATTGAAAATAATTGAAAATAATTGAAAATAATTGAAAACAATAGATAAATAATTGAAAACAATTGAAAATAATTGGAAATAATTGAAAATAATTGAAAACAATTGAAAATAATTGAAAATAATTGATAAATAATTGAAAATAATTCAAAATAATTGAAAATAATTAAAAACAATTAAAAATAATTGAAAATAATTGAAAATAATTGAAAACAATTGAAAATAATTGAAAATAATTGAAAACAATTGATAAATAATTGAAAACAATTGAAAATAATTGAAAATAATTGAAAATAATTGAAAATAATTGATAAATAATTGAAAACAATTGAAAATAATTGATAAATAATTGAAAACAATTGAAAATAATTGAAAATAATTGAAAACAATTGAAAATAATTGAAAATAATTCATAAATAATTGAAAACAATTGAAAATAATTGAAAATAATTGAAAACAATTGAAAACAATTGAAAACAATTGAAAATAATTGAAAATAATTGAAAATAATTGAAAATAATTGAAAATAATTGAAAATAATTGAAAACAATAGATAAATAATTGAAAACAATTGAAAATAATTGAAAATAATTGAAAATAATTGAAAACAATTGAAAATAATTGAAAATAATTGAAAACAATTGATAAATAATTGAAAACAATTGAAAATAATTGAAAATAATTGAAAATAATTGAAAATAATTGAAAACAATTGATAAATAATTGAAAACAATTGAAAATAATTGATAAATAATTGAAAACAATTGAAAATAATTGAAAATAATTGAAAACAATTGAAAACAATTGAAAACAATTGAAAACAATTGAAAATAATTGAAAACAATTGAAAATAATTGATAAATAATTGAAAACAATTGAAAATAATTGAAAATAATTGAAAACAATTGAAAATAATTGATAAATAATTGAAAACAATTGAAAATAATTGAAAATAATTGAAAACAATTGAAAACAATTGAAAACAATTGAAAACAATTGAAAATAATTGAAAACAATAGATAAATAATTGAAAACAATTGAAAATAATTGAAATCAATTGAAAATAATTGAAAATAATTGAAAATAATTGAAAATAATTGAAAATAATTGAAAATAATTGAAAATAATTGAAAACAATTGAAAATAATTGATAAATAATTGAAACCAATTGAAAACAATTGAAATTAATTGATAAATAATTGAAAACAATTGAAAATAATTGAAAATAATTAAAACAATTGAAAATAATTGAAAATAATTGATAAATAATTGAAAACAATTGAAAATAATTGATAAATAATTGAAAACAATTGAAAATAATTGAAAATAATTGAAAACAATTGAAAATAATTGAAAATAATTGATAAATAATTGAAAACAATTGAAAATAATTGAAAATAATTGAAAACAATTGAAAACAATTGAAAACAATTGAAAATAATTGAAAATAATTGAAAATAATTGAAAACAATAGATAAATAATTGATAACAATTGAAAATAATTGGAAATAATTGGAAATAATTGAAAATAATTGAAAACAATTGAAAATAATTGAAAATAATTGAAAACAATTGATAAATAATTGAAAACAATTGAAAATAATTGAAAATAATTGAAAATAATTGAAAACAATAGATAAATAATTGAAAACAATTGGAAATAATTGAAAATAATTGAAAATAATTGAAAATAATTAAAAACAATTGAAAATAATTGAAAATAATTGAAAATAATTGAAAACAATTGAAAATAATTGATAAATAATTGAAACCAATTGAAAACAATTGAAAAAACTTGATAAATAATTGAAAACAATTGAAAATAATTGAAAATAATTAAAACAATTGAAAATAATTAAAAATAATTGATAAATAATTGAAAACAATTAAAAATAATTGATAAATAAATTAAAACAATTGAAAATAATTGAAAATAATTTAAAACAATTGATAAATAATTGAAAACAATTGAAAATAATTGAAAATAATTGAAAATAATTGAAAATAATTGAAAACAATTGAAAACAATTGAAAACAATTGAAAACAATTGGAAATAATTGAAAATAATTATAAATTATTGAAAATAATTGAAAATAATTGATAAATAATTGATAAATAATTAACAAATAATTGATAAATACTTGAAAACAATTGAAAATAATTGAAAATAATTGAAAACAATTGAAAACAATTGAAAATAATTGAAAATAATTGATAAATAATTGAAAACAATTGAAAATAATTGAAAATAATTGAAAACAATTGAAAACAATTGAAAATAATTGAAAATAATTGAAAACAATAGATAAATAATTGAAAACAATTGAAAATAATTGGAAATAATTGGAAATAATTGAAAATAATTGAAAACAATTGAAAATAATTGAAAATAATTGAAAACAATTGATAAATAATTGAAAACAATTGAAAATAATTGAAAATAATTGAAAATAACTGAAAATAATTGAAAACAATTGAAAATAATTGAAAATAATTGAAAATAATTGATAAATAATTGAAAACAATTGAAAATAATTGATAAATAATTGAAAACAATTGAAAATAATTGAAAATAATTGAAAACAATTGAAAATAATTGAAAATAATTGATAAATAATTGAAAACAATTGAAAATAATTGAAAATAATTGAAAACAATTGAAAACAAATGAAAACAATTGAAAATAATTGAAAATAATTGAAAACAATAGATAAATAATTGAAAACAATTGAAAATAATTGGAAATAATTGATAATAATTGAAAATAATTGAAAATAATTGAAAATAATTATAAATAATTGAAAACAATTGAAACAATTGAAAATAATTGAAAATAATTGAAAACAATTGAAAATAATTGAAAATAATTGAAAACAATTGATAAATAATTGAAAACAATTGAAAATAATTGAAAAGAATTGAAAATAATTGAAAATAATTGAAAACAATTGAAAATAATAGAAAATAATTGATAAATAATTGAAAACAATTGAAAACAATTGAAAATAATTGAAAATAATTGAAAATAATTGATAAATAATTGAAAACAATTGAAAACAATAGATAAATAATTGAAAACAATTGAAAATAATTGGAAATAATTGGAAATAATTGAAAATAATTGAAAACAATTGAAAATAATTGAAAATAATTGAAAACAATTGATAAATAATTGAAAACAATTGAAAATAATTGAAAACAATTGAAAATAATTGAAAACAATTGAAAATAAGTGAAAATAATTGAAAATAATTGATAAATAATTGAAAACTATTGAAAATAATTGATAAATAATTGAAAACAATTGAAAATAATTGAAAATAATTGAAAACAATTGAAAATAATTGAAAATAATTGATAAATAATTGAAAATAATTCAAAATAATTGAAAATAATTAAAAACAATTGAAAATAATTGAAAATAATTGAAAATAATTGAAAATAATTGAAAATAATTGAAAACAATAGATAAATAATTGAAAACAATTGAAAATAATTGGAAATAATTGAAAATAATTGAAAACAATTGAAAATAATTGAAAATAATTGATAAATAATTGAAAATAATTCAAAATAATTGAAAATAATTAAAAACAATTAAAAATAATTGAAAATAATTGAAAATAATTGAAAACAATTGAAAATAATTGAAAATAATTGAAAACAATTGATAAATAATTGAAAACAATTGAAAATAATTGAAAATAATTGAAAATAATTGAAAATAATTGATAAATAATTGAAAACAATTGAAAATAATTGATAAATAATTGAAAACAATTGAAAATAATTGAAAATAATTGAAAACAATTGAAAATAATTGAAAATAATTGATAAATAATTGAAAACAATTGAAAATAATTGAAAATAATTGAAAACAATTGAAAACAATTGAAAACAATTGAAAATAATTGAAAATAATTGAAAATAATTGAAAATAATTGAAAATAATTGAAAATAATTGAAAACAATAGATAAATAATTGAAAACAATTGAAAATAATTGAAAATAATTGAAAATAATTGAAAACAATTGAAAATAATTGAAAATAATTGAAAACAATTGATAAATAATTGAAAACAATTGAAAATAATTGAAAATAATTGAAAATAATTGAAAATAATTGAAAACAATTGATAAATAATTGAAAACAATTGAAAATAATTGATAAATAATTGAAAACAATTGAAAATAATTGAAAATAATTGAAAACAATTGAAAATAATTGAAAATAATTGATAAATAATTGAAAATAATTCAAAATAATTGAAAATAATTAAAAACAATTGAAAATAATTGAAAATAATTGAAAATAATTGAAAATAATTGAAAATAATTGATAAATAATTGAAACCAATTGAAAACAATTGATAAATAATTGAAAACAATTGAAAATAATTGAAAATAATTGAAAATAATTGAAAATAATTGAAAACAATTGAAAATAATTGAAAATAATTGAAAATAATTGATAAATAATTGAAAACAATTGAAAATAATTGATAAATAATTGAAAACAATTGAAAATAATTGAAGATAATTGAAAACAATTGAAAATAATTGAAAATAATTGATAAATAATTGAAAACAATTGAAAATAATTGAAAATAATTGAAAACAATTGAAAACAATTGAAAACAATTGAAAATAATTGAAAATAATTGAAAATAATTGAAAATAATTGAAAATATTTGAAAATAATAGATAAATAATTGAAAACAATTGAAAATAATTGGAAATAATTGAAAATAATTGAAAACAATTGAAAATAATTGAAAATAATTGAAAACAATTGATAAATAATTGAAAACAATTGAAAATAATTGAAAATAATTGAAAATAATTGATAAATAATTGAAAACAATTGAAAATAATTGATAAATAATTGAAAACAATTGAAAATAATTGAAAATAATTGAAAACAATTGAAAATAATTGAAAATAATTGATAAATAATTGAAAATAATTCAAAATAATTGAAAATAATTAAAAACAATTGAAAATAATTGAAAATAATTGAAAATAATTGAAAATAATTGAAAATAATTGATAAATAATTGAAACCAATTGAAAACAATTGATAAATAATTGAAAACAATTGAAAATAATTGAAAATAATTGAAAATAATTGAAAATAATTGAAAACAATTGAAAATAATTGAAAATAATTGAAAATAATTGATAAATAATTGAAAACAATTGAATATAATTGATAAATAATTGAAAACAATTGAAAATAATTGAAAATAATTGAAAACAATTGAAAATAATTGAAAATAATGGATAAATAATTGAAAACAATTGAAAATAATTGAAAATAATTGAAAACAATTGAAAACAATTGAAAACAATTGAAAATAATTGAAAATAATTGAAAACAATAGATAAATAATTGAAAACAATTGAAAATAATTGGAAATAATTGAAAATAATTGAAAACAATTGAAAATAATTGAAAATAATTGATAAATAATTGAAAATAATTCAAAATAATTGAAAATAATTAAAAACAATTGAAAATAATTGAAAATAATTGAAAATAATTGAAAATAATTGAAAATAATTGATAAATAATTGAAACCAATTGAAAACAATTGATAAATAATTGAAAACAATTGAAAATAATTGAAAATAATTGAAAATAATTGAAAACAATTGAAAATAATTGAAAATAATTGAAAATAATTGATAAATAATTGAAAACAATTGAAAATAATTGATAAATAATTGAAAACAATTGAAAATAATTGAAAATAATTGAAAACAATTGAAAATAATTGAAAATAATTGATAAATAATTGAAAACAATTGAAAATAATTGAAAATAATTAAAACAATTGAAAATAATTAAAAATAATTGATAAACAATTGAAAACAATTGAAAACAATTGAAAACAATTGAAAACAATTGAAAATAATTGAAAACAATTGAAAATAATTGATAAATAATTGAAAACAATTGAAAATAATTGAAAACAATTGAAAATAATTGATAAATATTTGAAAACAATTGAAAATAATTGATAAATAATTGAAAACAATTGAAAATAATTGAAAATAATTGAAAACAATTGAAAATAATTGAAAATAATTGATAAATAATTGAAAATAATTCAAAATAATTGAAAATAATTAAAAACAATTGAAAATAATTGAAAATAATTGAAAATAATTGAAAATAATTGAAAATAATTGATAAATAATTGAAACCAATTGAAAACAATTGATAAATAATTGAAAACAATTGAAAATAATTGAAAATAATTGAAAATAATTGAAAATAATTGAAAACAATTGAAAATAATTGAAAATAATTGAAAATAATTGATAAATAATTGAAAACAATTGAATATAATTGATAAATAATTGAAAACAATTGAAAATAATTGAAAATAATTGAAAACAATTGAAAATAATTGAAAATAATGGATAAATAATTGAAAACAATTGAAAATAATTGAAAATAATTGAAAACAATTGAAAACAATTGAAAACAATTGAAAATAATTGAAAATAATTGAAAACAATAGATAAATAATTGAAAACAATTGAAAATAATTGGAAATAATTGAAAATAATTGAAAACAATTGAAAATAATTGAAAATAATTGATAAATAATTGAAAATAATTCAAAATAATTGAAAATAATTAAAAACAATTGAAAATAATTGAAAATAATTGAAAATAATTGAAAATAATTGAAAATAATTGATAAATAATTGAAACCAATTGAAAACAATTGATAAATAATTGAAAACAATTGAAAATAATTGAAAATAATTGAAAATAATTGAAAACAATTGAAAATAATTGAAAATAATTGAAAATAATTGATAAATAATTGAAAACAATTGAAAATAATTGATAAATAATTGAAAACAATTGAAAATAATTGAAAATAATTGAAAACAATTGAAAATAATTGAAAATAATTGATAAATAATTGAAAACAATTGAAAATAATTGAAAATAATTAAAACAATTGAAAATAATTAAAAATAATTGATAAACAATTGAAAACAATTGAAAACAATTGAAAACAATTGAAAACAATTGAAAATAATTGAAAACAATTGAAAATAATTGATAAATAATTGAAAACAATTGAAAATAATTGAAAATAATTGAAAACAATTGAAAATAATTGATAAATAATTGAAAACAATTGAAAATAATTGAAAATAATTGAAAACAATTGAAAACAATTGAAAACAATTGAAAATAATTGAAAATAATTGAAAACAATAGATAAATAATTGAAAACAATTGAAAATAATTGAAATCAATTGAAAATAATTGAAAATAATTGAAAATAATTGAAAATAATTGAAAATAATTGAAAATAATTGAAAATAATTGAAAACAATTGAAAATAATTGATAAATAATTGAAACCAATTGAAAACAATTGAAATTAATTGATAAATAATTGAAAACAATTGAAAATAATTGAAAATAATTAAAACAATTGAAAATAATTGAATATAATTGAAAATAATTGATAAATAATTGAAAACAATTGAAAATAATTGATAAATAATTGAAAACAATTGAAAATAATTGAAAATAATTGAAAACAATTGAAAATAATTGAAAATAATTGAAAACAATTGAAAACAATTGAAAACAATTGAAAATAATTGAAAATAATTGAAAATAATTGAAAACAATAGATAAATAATTGAAAACAATTGAAAATAATTGGAAATAATTGGAAATAATTGAAAATAATTGAAAATAATTGAAAACAATTGAAAATAATTGATAAATAATTGAAACCAATTGAAAACAATTGAAAATAATTATAAATTATTGAAAATAATTGAAAATAATTGATAAATAATTGATAAATAATTAATAAATAATTGATAAATAATTGAAAACAATTGAAAATAATTGAAAATAATTGAAAACAATTGAAAACAATTGAAAATAATTGAAAATAATTGATAAATAATTGAAAACAATTGAAAATAATTGAAAATAATTGAAAACAATTGAAAACAATTGAAAATAATTGAAAATAATTGAAAACAATAGATAAATAATTGAAAACAATTGAAAATAATTGGAAATAATTGGAAATAATTGAAAATAATTGAAAACAATTGAAAATAATTGAAAATAATTGAAAACAATTGATAAATAATTGAAAACAATTGAAAATAATTGAAAATAATTGAAAATAACTGAAAATAATTGAAAACAATTGAAAATAATTGAAAATAATTGAAAATAATTGATAAATAATTGAAAACAATTGAAAATAATTGATAAATAATTGAAAACAATTGAAAATAATTGAAAATAATTGAAAACAATTGAAAATAATTGAAAATAATGGATAAATAATTGAAAACAATTGAAAATAATTGAAAATAATTGAAAACAATTGAAAACAATTGAAAACAATTGAAAATAATTGAAAATAATTGAAAACAATAGATAAATAATTGAAAACAATTGAAAATAATTGGAAATAATTGAAAATATTTGAAAACAATTGAAAATAATTGAAAATAATTGATAAATAATTGAAAATAATTCAAAATAATTGAAAATAATTAAAAACAATTGAAAATAATTGAAAATAATTGAAAATAATTGAAAATAATTGAAAATAATTGATAAATAATTGAAACCAATTGAAAACAATTGATAAATAATTGAAAACAATTGAAAATAATTGAAAATAATTGAAAATAATTGAAAACAATTGAAAATAATTGAAAATAATTGAAAATAATTGATAAATAATTGAAAACAATTGAAAATAATTGATAAATAATTGAAAACAATTGAAAATAATTGAAAATAATTGAAAACAATTGAAAATAATTGAAAATAATTGATAAATAATTGAAAACAATTGAAAATAATTGAAAATAATTAAAACAATTGAAAATAATTAAAAATAATTGATAAACAATTGAAAACAATTGAAAACAATTGAAAACAATTGAAAACAATTGAAAATAATTGAAAACAATTGAAAATAATTGATAAATAATTGAAAACAATTGAAAATAATTGAAAATAATTGAAAACAATTGAAAATAATTGATAAATAATTGAAAACAATTGAAAATAATTGAAAATAATTGAAAACAATTGAAAACAATTGAAAACAATTGAAAATAATTGAAAATAATTGAAAACAATAGATAAATAATTGAAAACAATTGAAAATAATTGAAATCAATTGAAAATAATTGAAAATAATTGAAAATAATTGAAAATAATTGAAAATAATTGAAAATAATTGAAAATAATTGAAAACAATTGAAAATAATTGATAAATAATTGAAACCAATTGAAAACAATTGAAATTAATTGATAAATAATTGAAAACTATTGAAAATAATTGAAAATAATTAAAACAATTGAAAATAATTGAAAATAATTGAAAATAATTGATAAATAATTGAAAACAATTGAAAATAATTGATAAATAATTGAAAACAATTGAAAATAATTGAAAATAATTGAAAACAATTGAAAATAATTGAAAATAATTGATAAATAATTGAAAACAATTGAAAATAATTGAAAATAATTGAAAACAATTGAAAACAATTGAAAACAATTGAAAATAATTGAAAATAATTGAAAATAATTGAAAACAATAGATAAATAATTGAAAACAATTGAAAATAATTGGAAATAATTGGAAATAATTGAAAATAATTGAAAACAATTGAAAATAATTGAAAATAATTGAAAACAATTGATAAATAATTGAAAACAATTGAAAATAATTGAAAATAATTGAAAATAATTGAAAACAATAGATAAATAATTGAAAACAATTGGAAATAATTGAAAATAATTGAAAATAATTGAAAATAATTAAAAACAATTGAAAATAATTGAAAATAATTGAAAATAATTGAAAACAATTGAAAATAATTGATAAATAATTGAAACCAATTGAAAACAATTGAAAAAACTTGATAAATAATTGAAAACAATTGAAAATAATTGAAAATAATTAAAACAATTGAAAATAATTAAAAATAATTGATAAATAATTGAAAACAATTAAAAATAATTGATAAATAATTTAAAACAATTGAAAATAATTGAAAATAATTTAAAACAATTGATAAATAATTGAAAACAATTGAAAATAATTGAAAATAATTGAAAATAATTGAAAATAATTGAAAACAATTGAAAACAATTGAAAACAATTGAAAACAATTGGAAATAATTGAAAATAATTATAAATTATTGAAAATAATTGAAAATAATTGATAAATAATTGATAAATAATTAATAAATAATTGATAAATAATTGAAAACAATTGAAAATAATTGAAAATAATTGAAAACAATTGAAAACAATTGAAAATAATTGAAAATAATTGATAAATAATTGAAAACAATTGAAAATAATTGAAAATAATTGAAAACAATTGAAAACAATTGAAAATAATTGAAAATAATTGAAAACAATAGATAAATAATTGAAAACAATTGAAAATAATTGGAAATAATTGGAAATAATTGAAAATAATTGAAAACAATTGAAAATAATTGAAAATAATTGAAAACAATTGATAAATAATTGAAAACAATTGAAAATAATTGAAAATAATTGAAAACAATTGAAAATAATTGAAAATAATTGAAAATAATTGATAAATAATTGAAAACAATTGAAAATAATTGATAAATAATTGAAAACAATTGAAAATAATTGAAAATAATTGAAAACAATTGAAAATAATTGAAAATAATTGATAAATAATTGAAAACAATTGAAAATAATTGAAAATAATTGAAAACAATTGAAAATAATTGAAAACAATTGAAAATAATTGAAAATAATTGAAAATAATTGAAAATAATTGAAAACAATTGATAAATAATTGAAAACAATTGAAAATAATTGATAAATAATTGAAAACAATTGAAAATAATTGAAAATAATTGAAAACAATTGAAAATAATTGAAAATAATTGATAAATAATTGAAAATAATTCAAAATAATTGAAAATAATTAAAAACAATTGAAAATAATTGAAAATAATTGAAAATAATTGAAAATAATTGAAAATAATTGATAAATAATTGAAACCAATTGAAAACAATTGATAAATAATTGAAAACAATTGAAAATAATTGAAAATAATTGAAAATAATTGAAAATAATTGAAAACAATTGAAAATAATTGAAAATAATTGAAAATAATTGATAAATAATTGAAAACAATTGAAAATAATTGATAAATAATTGAAAACAATTGAAAATAATTGAAGATAATTGAAAACAATTGAAAATAATTGAAAATAATTGATAAATAATTGAAAACAATTGAAAATAATTGAAAACAATTGAAAACAATTGAAAACAATTGAAAATAATTGAAAATAATTGAAAATAATTGAAAATAATAGATAAATAATTGAAAACAATTGAAAATAATTGGAAATAATTGAAAATAATTGAAAACAATTGAAAATAATTGAAAATAATTGAAAACAATTGATAAATAATTGAAAACAATTGAAAATAATTGAAAATAATTGAAAATAATTGATAAATAATTGAAAACAATTGAAAATAATTGATAAATAATTGAAAACAATTGAAAATAATTGAAAATAATTGAAAACAATTGAAAATAATTGAAAATAATTGATAAATAATTGAAAATAATTCAAAATAATTGAAAATAATTAAAAACAATTGAAAATAATTGAAAATAATTGAAAATAATTGAAAATAATTGAAAATAATTGATAAATAATTGAAACCAATTGAAAACAATTGATAAATAATTGAAAACAATTGAAAATAATTGAAAATAATTGAAAATAATTGAAAATAATTGAAAACAATTGAAAATAATTGAAAATAATTGAAAATAATTGATAAATAATTGAAAACAATTGAAAATAATTGATAAATAATTGAAAACAATTGAAAATAATTGAAAATAATTGAAAACAATTGAAAATAATTGATAATAATGGATAAATAATTGAAAACAATTGAAAATAATTGAAAATAATTGAAAACAATTGAAAACAATTGAAAATAATTGAAAATAATTGAAAACAATAGATAAATAATTGAAAACAATTGAAAATAATTAGAAATAATTGAAAATAATTGAAAACAATTGAAAATAATTGAAAATAATAGATAAATAATTGAAAATAATTCAAACTAATTGAAAATAATTAAAAACAATTGAAAATAATTGAAAATAATTGAAAATAATTGAAAATAATTGAAAATAATTGATAAATAATTGAAACCAATTGAAAACAATTGATAAATAATTGAAAACAATTGAAAATAATTGAAAATAATTGAAAATAATTGAAAATAATTGAAAACAATTGAAAATAATTGAAAATAATTGAAAATAATTGATAAATAATTGAAAACAATTGAAAATAATTGATAAATAATTGAAAACAATTGAAAATAATTGAAAATAATTGAAAACAATTGAAAATAATTGAAAATAATTGATAAATAATTGAAAACAATTGAAAATAATTGAAAATAATTGAAAACAATTGAAAACAATTGAAAACAATTGAAAATAATTGAAAATAATTGAAAATAATTGAAAACAATAGATAAATAATTGAAAACAATTGAAAATAATTGGAAATAATTGAAAATAATTGAAAACAATTGAAAATAATTGAAAATAATTGAAAACAATTGATAAATAATTGAAAACAATTGAAAATAATTGAAAACAATTGAAAATAATTGAAAATAATTGAAAACAATTGATAAATAATTGAAAACAATTGAAAATAATTGGAAATAATTGAAAATAATTGAAAATAATTGAAAATAATTAAAAACAATTGAAAATAATTGAAAATAATTGAAAATAATTGAAAATAATTGAAAACAATTGAAAATAATTGATAAATAATTGAAACCAATTGAAAACAATTGAAAATACTTGATAAATAATTGAAAACAATTGAAAATAATTGAAAATAATTAAAACAATTGAAAATAATTAAAAATAATTGATAAATAATTGAAAACAATTAAAAATAATTGATAAATAATTTAAAACAATTGAAAATAATTGAAAATAATTTAAAACAATTGATAAATAATTGAAAACAATTGAAAATAATTGAAAATAATTGAAAACAATTGAAAATAATTGAAAACAATTGAAAACAATTGAAAACAATTGAAAACAATTGAAAACAATTGAAAATAATTGAAAACAATTGAAAATAATTGATAAATAATTGAAAACAATTGAAAATAATTGAAAATAATTGAAAACAATTGAAAATAATTGATAAATAATTGAAAACAATTGAAAATAATTGAAAATAATTGAAAACAATTGAAAACAATTGAAAACAATTGAAAATAATTGAAAATAATTGAAAACAATACATAAATAATTGAAAACAATTGAAAACAATTGAAAATAATTGATAAATAATTGAAAACAATTGAAAATAATTGAAAATAATTAAAACAGTTGAAAATAATTAAAAATAATTGATAAATAATTGAAAACAATTAAAAATAATTAATAAATAATTGAAAACAATTGAAAATAATTGAAAATAACTGATAAATAATTGTAAACAATTGAAAATAATTGAAAATAAATGAAACAATTGAAAATAATTAAAAATAATTGATAAATAATTGAAAACAATTAAAAATAATTGATAAATAATTGAAAACAATTGAAAATAATTGAAAATAATTGATAACAATTTATAAATAATTGAAAATGATTGAAAACAATTGAAAATAATTGAAATCAATTGAAAATAATTGAAAATAATTGAAAATAATTGAAAATAATTGAAAATAATTGAAAATAATTGAAAATAATTGAAAACAATTGAAAATAATTGATAAATAATTGAAACCAATTGAAAACAATTGAAATTAATTGATAAATAATTGAAAACAATTGAAAATAATTGAAAATAATTAAAACAATTGAAAATAATTAAAAATAATTGATAAATAATTGAAAGCAATTAAAAATAATTGATAAATAATTGAAAACAATTGAAAACAATTGAAAACAATTGAAAATAATTGAAAACAATTGATAAATAATTGAAAACAATTGAAAACAATTGAAAATAATTGAAAATAATTTAAAACATTTGAAAATAATTGAAAATAATTAAAAACAATTGAAAATATTTGAAAATAATTGAAAATAATTGAAAACAATAGATAAATAATTGAAAACAATTGAAAATAATTGGAAATAATTGGAAATAATTGGAAATAATTGAAAACAATTGAAAATAATTGAAAATAATTGAAAACAATTGATAAATAATTGAAAACAATTGAAAATAATTGAAAATAATTGAAAATAATTGAAAACAATTGAAAATAATTGAAAATAATTGAAAATAATTGATAAATAATTGAAAACAATTGAAAATAATTGATAAATAATTGAAAACAATTGAAAATAATTGAAAATAATTGATAAATAATTTAAAACAATTGAAAATAATTGAAAATAATTGATAAATAATTGAAATCAATTGAAAATAATTGAAAATAATTGAAAACAATTGAAAACAATTGAAAACAATTGAAAATAATTGAAAATAATTGAAAATAATTGAAAACAATAGATAAATAATTGAAAACAATTGAAAATAATTGGAAATAATTGAAAATAATTGAAAACAATTGAAAATAATTGAAAACAATTGATAAATAATTGAAAACAATTGAAAATAATAGAAAATAATTGATAAATAATTGAAAACAATTGAAAACAATTGAAAATAATTGAAAATAATTGAAAATAATTGATAAATAATTGAAAACAATTGAAAATAATTGATAAATAATTGAAAACAATTGAAAATAATTGAAAATAATTGAAAACAATTGAAAACAATTGAAAATAATTGAAAATAATTGATAAATAATTGAAAACAATTGAAAATAATTGAAAATAATTGAAAACAATTGAAAACAATTGAAAATAATTGAAAATAATTGAAAACAATAGATAAATAATTGAAAACAATTGAAAATAATTGGAAATAATTGGAAATAATTGAAAATAATTGAAAACAATTGAAAATAATTGAAAATAATTGAAAACAATTGATAAATAATTGAAAACAATTGAAAATAATTGAAAATAATTGAAAATAATTGAAAACAATTGAAAATAATTGAAAATAATTGAAAATAATTGATAAATAATTGAAAACAATTGAAAATAATTGATAAATAATTGGAAACAATTGAAAATAATTGAAAATAATTGAAAACAATTGAAAATAATTGAAAATAATTGATAAATAATGGAAAATAATTCAAAATAATTGAAAATAATTAAAAACAATTGAAAATAATTGAAAATAATTGAAAATAATTGAAAATAATTGAAAATAATTTATAAATAATTGAAACCAATTGAAAACAATTGATAAATAATTGAAAACAATTGAAAATAATTGAAAATAATTGAAAATAATTGAAAATAATTGAAAACAATTGAAAATAATTGAAAATAATTGAAAATAATTGATAAATAATTGAAAACAATTGAAAATAATTGATAAATAATTGAAAACAATTGAAAATAATTGAAAATAATTGAA
Organism: Andrena bucephala; assembly: GCA_947577245.1. NCBI lineage: Eukaryota > Metazoa > Arthropoda > Insecta > Hymenoptera > Andrenidae > Andrena > Andrena bucephala. The sequence continues at coordinate 61,978,507 of OX387717.1, forward strand.
AACAATTGAAAATAATTGAAAATAATTGATAAATAATTGAAAACAATTGAAAATAATTGAAAATAATTGAAAACAATTGAAAACAATTGAAAACAATTGAAAATAATTGAAAATAATTTAAAATAATTGAAAACAATAGATAAATAATTGAAAACAATTGAAAATAATTGGAAATAATTGAAAATAATTGAAAATAATTGATAAATAATTGAAAATAATTCAAAATAATTGAAAATAATTAAAAACAATTGAAAATAATTGAAAATAATTGAAAATAATTGAAAATAATTGATAAATAATTGAAATCAATTGAAAATAATTGAAAATAATTGAAAACAATTGAAAACAATTGAAAACAATTGAAAATAATTGAAAATAATTGAAAATAATTGAAAACAATAGATAAATAATTGAAAACAATTGAAAATAATTGGAAATAATTGAAAATAATTGAAAACAATTGAAAATAATTGAAAACAATTGATAAATAATTGAAAACAATTGAAAATAATAGAAAATAATTGATAAATAATTGAAAACAATTGAAAACAATTGAAAATAATTGAAAATAATTGAAAATAATTGATAAATAATTGAAAACAATTGAAAATAATTGATAAATAATTGAAAACAATTGAAAATAATTGAAAATAATTGAAAACAATTGAAAACAATTGAAAATAATTGAAAATAATTGATAAATAATTGAAAACAATTGAAAATAATTGAAAATAATTGAAAACAATTGAAAACAATTGAAAATAATTGAAAATAATTGAAAACAATAGATAAATAATTGAAAACAATTGAAAATAATTGGAAATAATTGGAAATAATTGAAAATAATTGAAAACAATTGAAAATAATTGAAAATAATTGAAAACAATTGATAAATAATTGAAAACAATTGAAAATAATTGAAAATAATTGAAAATAATTGAAAACAATTGAAAATAATTGAAAATAATTGAAAATAATTGATAAATAATTGAAAACAATTGAAAATAATTGATAAATAATTGAAAACAATTGAAAATAATTGAAAATAATTGAAAACAATTGAAAATAATTGAAAATAATTGATAAATAATTGAAAATAATTCAAAATAATTGAAAATAATTAAAAACAATTGAAAATAATTGAAAATAATTGAAAATAATTGAAAATAATTGAAAATAATTTATAAATAATTGAAACCAATTGAAAACAATTGATAAATAATTGAAAACAATTGAAAATAATTGAAAATAATTGAAAATAATTGAAAATAATTGAAAACAATTGAAAATAATTGAAAATAATTGAAAATAATTGATAAATAATTGAAAACAATTGAAAATAATTGATAAATAATTGAAAACAATTGAAAATAATTGAAAATAATTGAAAACAATTGAAAATAATTGAAAATAATTGATAAATAATTGAAAACAATTGAAAATAATTGAAAATAATTGAAAACAATTGAAAACAATTGAAAACAATTGAAAACAATTGAAAATAATTGAAAATAATTTAAAATAATTGAAAACAATAGATAAATAATTGAAAACAATTGAAAATAATTGGAAATAATTGAAAATAATTCAAAATAATTGAAAATAATTAAAAACAATTGAAAATAATTGAAAATAATTGAAAATAATTGAAAATAATTGAAAATAATTGATAAATAATTGAAAATAATTGAAAACAATCGAAAATAATTGAAAATAATTGAAAACAATTGATAAATAATTGAAAACAATTGAAAATAATTGAAAATAATTGAAAATAATTGAAAATAATTGATAAATAATTGAAAACAATTGAAAATAATTGAAAATAATTGAAAACAATTGAAAACAATTGAAAACAATTGAAAATAATTGAAAATAATTGAAAACAATTGAAAATAATTGATAAATAATTGAAACCAATTGAAAACAATTGAAAATACTTAATAAATAATTGAAAACATTTGAAAATAATTGAAAATAATTAAAACAATTGAAAATAATTAAAAATAATTGATAAATAATTGAAAACAATTAAAAATAATTGATAAATAATTTAAAACAATTGAAAATAATTGAAAATAATTTAAAACAATTGATAAATAATTGAAAACAATTGAAAATAATTGAAAATAATTGAAAATAATTGAAAATAATTGAAAACAATTGAAAACAATTGAAAACAATTGAAAATAATTATAAATTATTGAAAATAACTGAAAATAATTGAAAACAATTGAAAATAATTGAAAATAATTGATAAATAATTGAAAACAATTGAAAATAATTGATAAATAATTGAAAACAATTGAAAATAATTGAAAATAATTGAAAACAATTGAAAATAATTGAAAATAATTGAAAATAATTGAAAATAATTGAAAATAATTGAAAACAATTGAAAACAATTGAAAACAATTGAAAATAATTATAAATTATTGAAAATAATTGAAAATAACTGATAAATAATTGATAAATAATTAATAAATAATTGATAAATAATTGAAAACAATTGAAAATAATTGAAAATAATTGAAAACAATTGAAAACAATTGAAAATAATTGAAAATAATTGATAAATAATTGAAAACAATTGAAAATAATTGAAAATAATTGAAAACAATTGAAAACAATTGAAAATAATTGAAAATAATTGAAAACAATAGATAAATAATTGAAAACAATTGAAAATAATTGGAAATAATTGGAAATAATTGAAAATAATTGAAAACAATTGAAAATAATTGAAAATAATTGAAAACAATTGATAAATAATTGAAAACAATTGAAAATAATTGAAAATAATTGAAAATAACTGAAAATAATTGAAAACAATTGAAAATAATTGAAAATAATTGAAAATAATTGATAAATAATTGAAAACAATTGAAAATAATTGATAAATAATTGAAAACAATTGAAAATAATTGAAAATAATTGAAAACAATTGAAAATAATTGAAAATAATTGATAAATAATTGAAAACAATTGAAAATAATTGAAAATAATTGAAAACAATTGAAAACAATTGAAAACAATTGAAAATAATTGAAAATAATTGAAAACAATAGATAAATAATTGAAAACAATTGAAAATAATTGGAAATAATTGATAATAATTGAAAATAATTGAAAATAATTGAAAATAATTATAAATAATTGAAAACAATTGAAACAATTGAAAATAATTGAAAATAATTGAAAACAATTGAAAATAATTGAAAATAATTGAAAACAATTGATAAATAATTGATAAATAATTGAAAACAATTGAAAATAATTGAAAATAATTGAAAACAATTGAAAACAATTGAAAATAATTGAAAATAATTGAAAATAATTGAAAATAATTGAAAATAATTGAAAATAATTGATAAATAATTGAAACCAATTGAAAACAATTAATAAATAATTGAAAACAATTGAAAATAATTGAAAATAATTGAAAATAATTGAAAATAATTGATAAATAATTGAAACCAATTGAAAACAATTAATAAATAATTGAAAACAATTGAAAATAATTGAAAATAATTGAAAATAATTGAAAATAATTGAAAACAATTGAAAATAATTGAGAATAATTGAAAATAATTGATAAATAATTGAAAACAATTGAAAATAATTGATAAATAATTGAAAACAATTGAAAATAATTGAAAATAATTGAAAACAATTGAAAATAATTGAAAATAATTGATAAATAATTGAAAACAATTGAAAATAATTGAAAATAATTGAAAACAATTGAAAACAATTGAAAACAATTGAAAATAATTGAAAATAATTGAAAATAATTGAAAACAATAGATAAATAATTGAAAACAATTGAAAATAATTGGAAATAATTGAAAATAATTGAAAATAATTGATAAATAATTGAAAATAATTCAAAATAATTGAAAATAATTAAAAACAATTGAAAATAATTGAAAATAATTGAAAATAATTGAAAATAATTGAAAATAATTGATAAATAATTGAAAACAATTGAAAACAATTGAAAATAATTGAAAATAATTGAAAACAATTGATAAATAATTGAAAACAATTGAAAATAATTGAAAATAATTGAAAATAATTGAAAATAATTGATAAATAATTGAAAACAATTGAAAATAATTGAAAATAATTGAAAACAATTGAAAACAATTGAAAACAATTGAAAATAATTGAAAATAATTGAAAACAATAGATAAATAATTGAAAACAATTGAAAATAATTGGAAATAATTGAAAATAATTGAAAATAACTGAAAATAATTAAAAACAATTGAAAATAATTGAAAATAATTGAAAATAATTGAAAATAATTGAAAATAATTGAAAATAATTGAAAACAATTGAAAATAATTGATAAATAATTGAAACCAATTGAAAACAATTGAAAAAACTTGATAAATAATTGAAAACAATTGAAAATAATTGAAAACAATAGATAAATAATTGAAAACAATTGAAAATAATTGGAAATAATTGAAAATAATTGAAAATAATTGATAAATAATTGAAAATAATTCAAAATAATTGAAAATAATTAAAAACAATTGAAAATAATTGAAAATAATTGAAAATAATTGAAAATAATTGAAAATAATTGATAAATAATTGAAAACAATTGAAAACAATTGAAAATAATTGAAAATAATTGAAAACAATTGATAAATAATTGAAAACAATTGAAAATAATTGAAAATAATTGAAAATAATTGAAAATAATTGATAAATAATTGAAAACAATTGAAAATAATTGAAAATAATTGAAAACAATTGAAAACAATTGAAAACAATTGAAAATAATTGAAAATAATTGAAAACAATAGATAAATAATTGAAAACAATTGAAAATAATTGGAAATAATTGAAAATAATTGAAAATAACTGAAAATAATTAAAAACAATTGAAAATAATTGAAAATAATTGAAAATAATTGAAAATAATTGAAAATAATTGAAAATAATTGAAAACAATTGAAAATAATTGATAAATAATTGAAACCAATTGAAAACAATTGAAAAAACTTGATAAATAATTGAAAACAATTGAAAATAATTGAAAATAATTAAAACAATTGAAAATAATTAAAAATAATTGATAAATAATTGAAAACAATTAAAAATAATTGATAAATAATTTAAAACAATTGAAAATAATTGAAAATAATTTAAAACAATTGATAAATAATTGAAAACAATTGAAAATAATTGAAAATAATTGAAAATAATTGAAAATAATTGAAAACAATTGAAAACAATTGAAAACAATTGAAAACAATTGGAAATAATTGAAAATAATTATAAATTATTGAAAATAATTGAAAATAATTGATAAATAATTGAAAACAATTGAAAATAATTGAAAATAATTGATAAATAATTGAAAACAATTGAAAATAATTGAAAATAATTGAAAACAATTGAAAACAATTGAAAACAATTGAAAATAATTGAAAATAATTGAAAATAATTGAAAACAATAGATAAATAATTGAAAACAATTGAAAATAATTGGAAATAATTGAAAATAATTGAAAATAATTGATAAATAATTGAAAATAATTCAAAATAATTGAAAATAATTAAAAACAATTGAAAATAATTGAAAATAATTGAAAATAATTGAAAATAATTGAAAATAATTGATAAATAATTGAAAACAATTGAAAACAATTGAAAATAATTGAAAATAATTGAAAACAATTGATAAATAATTGAAAACAATTGAAAATAATTGAAAATAATTGAAAATAATTGAAAATAATTGATAAATAATTGAAACCAATTGAAAACAATTAATAAATAATTGAAAACAATTGAAAATAATTGAAAATAATTGAAAATAATTGAAAATAATTGAAAACAATTGAAAATAATTTAAAATAATTGAAAATAATTGATAAATAATTGAAAACAATTGAAAATAATTGATAAATAATTGAAAACAATTGAAAATAATTGAAAATAATTGAAAACAATTGAAAACAATTGAAAATAATTGAAAATAATTGAAAATAATTGAAAATAATTGAAAATAATTGAAAATAATTGATAAATAATTGAAACCAATTGAAAACAATTAATAAATAATTGAAAACAATTGAAAATAATTGAAAATAATTGAAAATAATTGAAAATAATTGAAAACAATTGAAAATAATTGAAAATAATTGAAAATAATTGATAAATAATTGAAAACAATTGAAAATAATTGATAAATAATTGAAAACAATTGAAAATAATTGAAAATAATTGAAAACAATTGAAAATAATTGAAAATAATTGATAAATAATTGAAAACAATTGAAAATAATTGAAAATAATTGAAAACAATTGAAAACAATTGAAAACAATTGAAAATAATTGAAAATAATTGAAAATAATTGAAAACAATAGATAAATAATTGAAAACAATTGAAAATAATTGGAAATAATTGAAAATAATTGAAAATAATTGATAAATAATTGAAAATAATTCAAAATAATTGAAAATAATTAAAAACAATTGAAAATAATTGAAAATAATTGAAAATAATTGAAAATAATTGAAAATAATTGATAAATAATTGAAAACAATTGAAAACAATTGAAAATAATTGAAAATAATTGAAAACAATTGATAAATAATTGAAAACAATTGAAAATAATTGAAAATAATTGAAAATAATTGAAAATAATTGATAAATAATTGAAAACAATTGAAAATAATTGAAAATAATTGAAAACAATTGAAAACAATTGAAAACAATTGAAAATAATTGAAAATAATTGAAAACAATAGATAAATAATTGAAAACAATTGAAAATAATTGGAAATAATTGAAAATAATTGAAAATAATTGAAAATAATTAAAAACAATTGAAAATAATTGAAAATAATTGAAAATAATTGAAAATAATTGAAAACAATTGAAAACAATTGAAAACAATTGAAAATAATTGAAAATAATTGAAAACAATTAAAAATAATTGATAAATAATTTAAAACAATTGAAAATAATTGAAAATAATTTAAAACAATTGATAAATAATTGAAAACAATTGAAAATAATTGAAAATAATTGAAAATAATTGAAAATAATTGAAAACAATTGAAAACAATTGAAAACAATTGAAAACAATTGGAAATAATTGAAAATAATTATAAATTATTGAAAATAATTGAAAATAATTGATAAATAATTGAAAACAATTGAAAATAATTGAAAATAATTGATAAATAATTGAAAACAATTGAAAATAATTGAAAATAATTGAAAACAATTGAAAACAATTGAAAACAATTGAAAATAATTGAAAATAATTGAAAATAATTGAAAACAATAGATAAATAATTGAAAACAATTGAAAATAATTGGAAATAATTGAAAATAATTGAAAATAATTGATAAATAATTGAAAATAATTCAAAATAATTGAAAATAATTAAAAACAATTGAAAATAATTGAAAATAATTGAAAATAATTGAAAATAATTGAAAATAATTGATAAATAATTGAAAACAATTGAAAACAATTGAAAATAATTGAAAATAATTGAAAATAATTGAAAACAATTGATAAATAATTGAAAACAATTGAAAATAATTGAAAATAATTGAAAATAATTGAAAATAATTGATAAATAATTGAAACCAATTGAAAACAATTAATAAATAATTGAAAACAATTGAAAATAATTGAAAATAATTGAAAATAATTGAAAATAATTGAAAACAATTGAAAATAATTGAAAATAATTGAAAATAATTGATAAATAATTGAAAACAATTGAAAATAATTGATAAATAATTGAAAACAATTGAAAATAATTGAAAATAATTGAAAACAATTGAAAATAATTGAAAATAATTGATAAATAATTGAAAACAATTGAAAATAATTGAAAATAATTGAAAACAATTGAAAACAATTGAAAACAATTGAAAATAATTGAAAATAATTGAAAATAATTGAAAACAATAGATAAATAATTGAAAACAATTGAAAATAATTGGAAATAATTGAAAATAATTGAAAATAATTGATAAATAATTGAAAATAATTCAAAATAATTGAAAATAATTAAAAACAATTGAAAATAATTGAAAATAATTGAAAATAATTGAAAATAATTGAAAATAATTGATAAATAATTGAAAACAATTGAAAACAATTGAAAATAATTGAAAATAATTGAAAACAATTGATAAATAATTGAAAACAATTGAAAATAATTGAAAATAATTGAAAATAATTGAAAATAATTGAAAACAATTGAAAATAATTGAAAATAATTGAAAATAATTGATAAATAATTGAAAACAATTGAAAATAATTGATAAATAATTGAAAACAATTGAAAATAATTGAAAATAATTGAAAACAATTGAAAATAATTGAAAATAATTGATAAATAATTGAAAACAATTGAAAATAATTGAAAATAATTGAAAACAATTGAAAACAATTGAAAACAATTGAAAATAATTGAAAATAATTGAAAATAATTGAAAACAATAGATAAATAATTGAAAACAATTGAAAATAATTGGAAATAATTGAAAATAATTGAAAATAATTGATAAATAATTGAAAATAATTCAAAATAATTGAAAATAATTAAAAACAATTGAAAATAATTGAAAATAATTGAAAATAATTGAAAATAATTGAAAATAATTGATAAATAATTGAAAACAATTGAAAACAATTGAAAATAATTGAAAATAATTGAAAACAATTGATAAATAATTGAAAACAATTGAAAATAATTGAAAATAATTGAAAATAATTGAAAATAATTGATAAATAATTGAAAACAATTGAAAATAATTGAAAATAATTGAAAACAATTGAAAACAATTGAAAATAATTGAAAACAATAGATAAATAATTGAAAACAATTGAAAATAATTGGAAATAATTGAAAATAATTGAAAATAATTGAAAATAATTGAAAACAATTGAAAATAATTGATAAATAATTGAAACCAATTGAAAACAATTGAAAAAACTTGATAAATAATTGAAAACAATTGAAAATAATTGAAAATAATTAAAACAATTGAAAATAATTAAAAATAATTGATAAATAATTGAAAACAATTAAAAATAATTGATAAATAATTTAAAACAATTGAAAATAATTGAAAATAATTTAAAACAATTGATAAATAATTGAAAACAATTGAAAATAATTGAAAATAATTGAAAATAATTGAAAATAATTGAAAACAATTGAAAACAATTGAAAACAATTGAAAACAATTGGAAATAATTGAAAATAATTATAAATTATTGAAAATAATTGAAAATAATTGATAAATAATTGATAAATAATTAATAAATAATTGATAAATAATTGAAAACAATTGAAAATAATTGAAAATAATAGAAAACAATTGAAAACAATTGAAAATAATTGAAAATAATTGATAAATAATTGAAAACAATTGAAAATAATTGAAAATAATTGAAAACAATTGAAAACAATTGAAAATAATTGAAAATAATTGAAAACAATAGATAAATAATTGAAAACAATTGAAAATAATTGGAAATAATTGGAAATAATTGAAAATAATTGAAAACAATTGAAAATAATTGAAAATAATTGAAAACAATTGATAAATAATTGAAAACAATTGAAAATAATTGAAAATAATTGAAAATAACTGAAAATAATTGAAAACAATTGAAAATAATTGAAAATAATTGAAAATAATTGATAAATAATTGAAAACAATTGAAAATAATTGATAAATAATTGAAAACAATTGAAAATAATTGAAAATAATTGAAAACAATTGAAAATAATTGAAAATAATTGATAAATAATTGAAAACAATTGAAAATAATTGAAAATAATTGAAAATAATTGAAAACAATTGAAAATAATAGAAAATAATTGATAAATAATTGAAAACAATTGAAAACAATTGAAAATAATTGAAAATAATTGAAAATAATTGATAAATAATTGAAAACAATTGAAAATAATTGATAAATAATTGAAAACAATTGAAAATAATTGAAAATAATTGAAAACAATTGAAAACAATTGAAAATAATTGAAAATAATTGAAAATAATTGAAAATAATTGAAAATAATTGAAAATAATTGATAAATAATTGAAACCAATTGAAAACAATTAATAAATAATTGAAAACAATTGAAAATAATTGAAAATAATTGAAAATAATTGAAAATAATTGAAAACAATTGAAAATAATTGAAAATAATTGAAAATAATTGATAACTATTTGAAAACAATTGAAAATAATTGATAAATAATTGAAAACAATTGAAAATAATTGAAAATAATTGAAAACAATTGAAAATAATTGAAAATAATTGATAAATAATTGAAAACAATTGAAAATAATTGAAAATAATTGAAAACAATTGAAAACAATTGAAAACAATTGAAAATAATTGAAAATAATTGAAAATAATTGAAAACAATAGATAAATAATTGAAAACAATTGAAAATAATTGGAAATAATTGAAAATAATTGAAAATAATTGATAAATAATTGAAAATAATTCAAAATAATTGAAAACAATTGAAAACAATTGAAAATAATTGAAAATAATTGAAAATAATTGAAAATAATTGAAAATAATTGAAAACAATTAATAAATAATTGAAAACAATTGAAAATAATTGAAAATAATTGAAAATAATTGAAAATAATTGAAAACAATTGAAAATAATTGAAAATAATTGAAAATAATTGATAAATAATTGAAAACAATTGAAAATAATTGGAAATAATTGAAAACAATAGATAAATAATTGAAAACAATTGAAAATAATTGGAAATAATTGAAAATAATTGAAAATAATTGAAAATAATTAAAAACAATTGAAAATAATTGAAAATAATTGAAAATAATTGAAAATAATTGATAAATAGTTGAAAACAATTGAAAATAATTGAAAATAATTGAAAACAATTGAAAACAATTGAAAATAATTGAAAATAATTGAAAACAATAGATAAATAATTGAAAACAATTGAAAATAATTGGAAATAATTGAAAATAATTGAAAATAATTGAAAATAATTAAAAACAATTGAAAATAATTGAAAATAATTGAAAATAATTGAAAATAATTGAAAACAATTGAAAATAATTGATAAATAATTGAAACCAATTGAAAACAATTGAAAAAACTTGATAAATAATTGAAAACAATTGAAAATAATTGAAAATAATTAAAACAATTGAAAATAATTAAAAATAATTGATAAATAATTGAAAACAATTAAAAATAATTGATAAATAATTTAAAACAATTGAAAATAATTGAAAATAATTTAAAACAATTGATAAATAATTGAAAACAATTGAAAATAATTGAAAATAATTGAAAATAATTGAAAATAATTGAAAATAATTGAAAATAATTGATAAATAATTGAAAACAATTGAAAACAATTGAAAATAATTGAAAATAATTGAAAACAATTGATAAATAATTGAAAACAATTGAAAATAATTGAAAATAATTGAAAATAATTGAAAATAATTGATAAATAATTGAAAACAATTGAAAATAATTGAAAATAATTGAAAACAATTGAAAACAATTGAAAACAATTGAAAATAATTGAAAATAATTGAAAACAATAGATAAATAATTGAAAACAATTGAAAATAATTGGAAATAATTGAAAATAATTGAAAATAATTGAAAATAATTAAAAACAATTGAAAATAATTGAAAATAATTGAAAATAATTGAAAATAATTGAAAACAATTGAAAACAATTGAAAACAATTGAAAATAATTGAAAATAATTGAAAACAATTAAAAATAATTGATAAATAATTTAAAACAATTGAAAATAATTGAAAATAATTTAAAACAATTGATAAATAATTGAAAACAATTGAAAATAATTGAAAATAATTGAAAATAATTGAAAATAATTGAAAACAATTGAAAACAATTGAAAACAATTGAAAACAATTGGAAATAATTGAAAATAATTATAAATTATTGAAAATAATTGAAAATAATTGATAAATAATTGAAAACAATTGAAAATAATTGAAAATAATTGATAAATAATTGAAAACAATTGAAAATAATTGAAAATAATTGAAAACAATTGAAAACAATTGAAAACAATTGAAAATAATTGAAAATAATTGAAAATAATTGAAAACAATAGATAAATAATTGAAAACAATTGAAAATAATTGGAAATAATTGAAAATAATTGAAAATAATTGATAAATAATTGAAAATAATTCAAAATAATTGAAAATAATTAAAAACAATTGAAAATAATTGAAAATAATTGAAAATAATTGAAAATAATTGAAAATAATTGATAAATAATTGAAAACAATTGAAAACAATTGAAAATAATTGAAAATAATTGAAAACAATTGATAAATAATTGAAAACAATTGAAAATAATTGAAAATAATTGAAAATAATTGAAAATAATTGATAAATAATTGAAACCAATTGAAAACAATTAATAAATAATTGAAAACAATTGAAAATAATTGAAAATAATTGAAAATAATTGAAAATAATTGAAAACAATTGAAAATAATTGAAAATAATTGAAAATAATTGATAAATAATTGAAAACAATTGAAAATAATTGATAAATAATTGAAAACAATTGAAAATAATTGAAAATAATTGAAAACAATTGAAAATAATTGAAAATAATTGATAAATAATTGAAAACAATTGAAAATAATTGAAAATAATTGAAAACAATTGAAAACAATTGAAAACAATTGAAAATAATTGAAAATAATTGAAAATAATTGAAAACAATAGATAAATAATTGAAAACAATTGAAAATAATTGGAAATAATTGAAAATAATTGAAAATAATTGATAAAGAATTGAAAATAATTCAAAATAATTGAAAATAATTAAAAACAATTGAAAATAATTGAAAATAATTGAAAATAATTGAAAATAATTGAAAATAATTGATAAATAATTGAAAACAATTGAAAACAATTGAAAATAATTGAAAATAATTGAAAACAATTGATAAATAATTGAAAACAATTGAAAATAATTGAAAATAATTGAAAATAATTGAAAATAATTGATAAATAATTGAAAACAATTGAAAATAATTGAAAATAATTGAAAACAATTGAAAACAATTGAAAACAATTGAAAATAATTGAAAATAATTGAAAACAATAGATAAATAATTGAAAACAATTGAAAATAATTGGAAATAATTGAAAATAATTGAAAATAATTGAAAATAATTAAAAACAATTGAAAATAATTGGAAATAATTGAAAATAATTGAAAATAATTGATAAATAATTGAAAATAATTCAAAATAATTGAAAATAATTAAAAACAATTGAAAATAATTGAAAATAATTGAAAATAATTGAAAATAATTGAAAACAATTGAAAATAATTGATAAATAATTGAAACCAATTGAAAACAATTGAAAATACTTAATAAATAATTGAAAACATTTGAAAATAATTGAAAATAATTAAAACAATTGAAAATAATTAAAAATAATTGATAAATAATTGAAAACAATTAAAAATAATTGATAAATAATTTAAAACAATTGAAAATAATTGAAAATAATTTAAAACAATTGATAAATAATTGAAAACAATTGAAAATAATTGAAAATAATTGAAAATAATTGAAAATAATTGAAAACAATTGAAAACAATTGAAAACAATTGAAAATAATTATAAATTATTGAAAATAATTGAAAATAATTGATAAATAATTGATAAATAATTAATAAATAATTGATAAATAATTGAAAACAATTGAAAATAATTGAAAATAATTGAAAACAATTGAAAACAATTGAAAATAATTGAAAATAATTGATAAATAATTGAAAACAATTGAAAATAATTGAAAATAATTGAAAACAATTGAAAACAATTGAAAATAATTGAAAATAATTGAAAACAATAGATAAATAATTGAAAACAATTGAAAATAATTGGAAATAATTGGAAATAATTGAAAATAATTGAAAACAATTGAAAATAATTGAAAATAATTGAAAACAATTGATAAATAATTGAAAACAATTGAAAATAATTGAAAATAATTGAAAATAACTGAAAATAATTGAAAACAATTGAAAATAATTGAAAATAATTGAAAATAATTGATAAATAATTGAAAACAATTGAAAATAATTGATAAATAATTGAAAACAATTGAAAATAATTGAAAATAATTGAAAACAATTGAAAATAATTGAAAATAATTGAAAATAATTGAAAATAATTGAAAATAATTGAAAACAATTGAAAACAATTGAAAACAATTGAAAATAATTATAAATTATTGAAAATAATTGAAAATAATTGATAAATAATTGATAAATAATTAATAAATAATTGATAAATAATTGAAAACAATTGATAAATAATTGAAAACAATTGAAAATAATTGAAAATAATTGAAAATAACTGAAAATAATTGAAAACAATTGAAAATAATTGAAAATAATTGAAAATAATTGATAAATAATTGAAAACAATTGAAAATAATTGATAAATAATTGAAAACAATTGAAAATAATTGAAAATAATTGAAAACAATTGAAAATAATTGAAAATAATTGATAAATAATTGAAAACAATTGAAAATAATTGAAAATAATTGAAAACAATTGAAAACAATTGAAAACAATTGAAAATAATTGAAAATAATTGAAAACAATAGATAAATAATTGGAAACAATTGAAAATAATTGGAAATAATTGATAATAATTGAAAATAATTGAAAATAATTGAAAATAATTATAAATAATTGAAAACAATTGAAACAATTGAAAATAATTGAAAATAATTGAAAACAATTGAAAATAATTGAAAATAATTGAAAACAATTGATAAATAATTGAAAACAATTGAAAATAATTGAAAAGAATTGAAAATAATTGAAAATAATTGAAAACAATTGAAAATAATAGAAAATAATTGATAAATAATTGAAAACAATTGAAAACAATTGAAAATAATTTAAAATAATTGAAAATAATTGATAAATAATTGAAAACAATTGAAAATAATTGATAAATAATTGAAAACAATTGAAAATAATTGAAAATAATTGAAAACAATTGAAAACAATTGAAAATAATTGAAAATAATTGAAAATAATTGAAAATAATTGAAAATAATTGAAAATAATTGATAAATAATTGAAACCAATTGAAAACAATTAATAAATAATTGAAAACAATTGAAAATAATTGAAAATAATTGAAAATAATTGAAAATAATTGAAAACAATTGAAAATAATTGAAAATAATTGAAAATAATTGATAAATAATTGAAAACAATTGAAAATAATTGATAAATAATTGAAAACAATTGAAAATAATTGAAAATAATTGAAAACAATTGAAAATAATTGAAAATAATTGATAAATAATTGAAAACAATTGAAAATAATTGAAAATAATTGAAAACAATTGAAAACAATTGAAAACAATTGAAAATAATTGAAAATAATTGAAAATAATTGAAAACAATAGATAAATAATTGAAAACAATTGAAAATAATTGGAAATAATTGAAAATAATTGAAAATAATTGATAAATAATTGAAAATAATTCAAAATAATTGAAAATAATTAAAAACAATTGAAAATAATTGAAAATAATTGAAAATAATTGAAAATAATTGAAAATAATTGATAAATAATTGAAAACAATTGAAAACAATTGAAAATAATTGAAAATAATTGAAAACAATTGATAAATAATTGAAAACAATTGAAAATAATTGAAAATAATTGAAAATAATTGAAAATAATTGATAAATAATTGAAAACAATTGAAAATAATTGAAAATAATTGAAAACAATTGAAAACAATTGAAAACAATTGAAAATAATTGAAAATAAATGAAAACAATAGATAAATAATTGAAAACAATTGAAAATAATTGGAAATAATTGAAAATAATTGAAAATAATTGAAAATAATTAAAAACAATTGAAAATAATTGAAAATAATTGAAAATAATTGAAAATAATTGAAAATAATTGAAAATAATTGAAAACAATTGAAAATAATTGATAAATAATTGAAACCAATTGAAAACAATTGAAAAAACTTGATAAATAATTGAAAACAATTGAAAATAATTGAAAATAATTAAAACAATTGAAAATAATTAAAAATAATTGATAAATAATTGAAAACAATTAAAAATAATTGATAAATAATTTAAAACAATTGAAAATAATTGAAAATAATTTAAAACAATTGATAAATAATTGAAAACAATTGAAAATAATTGAAAATAATTGAAAATAATTGAAAATAATTGAAAACAATTGAAAACAATTGAAAACAATTGAAAACAATTGGAAATAATTGAAAATAATTATAAATTATTGAAAATAATTGAAAATAATTGATAAATAATTGAAAACAATTGAAAATAATTGAAAATAATTGATAAATAATTGAAAACAATTGAAAATAATTGAAAATAATTGAAAACAATTGAAAACAATTGAAAACAATTGAAAATAATTGAAAATAATTGAAAATAATTGAAAACAATAGATAAATAATTGAAAACAATTGAAAATAATTGGAAATAATTGAAAATAATTGAAAATAATTGATAAATAATTGAAAATAATTCAAAATAATTGAAAATAATTAAAAACAATTGAAAACAATTGAAAATAATTGAAAATAATTGATAAATAATTGAAAACAATTGAAAATAATTGAAAATAATTGAAAACAATTGAAAACAATTGAAAACAATTGAAAATAATTGAAAATAATTGAAAATAATTGAAAACAATAGATAAATAATTGAAAACAATTGAAAATAATTGGAAATAATTGAAAATAATTGAAAATAATTGATAGATAATTGAAAATAATTCAAAATAATTGAAAATAATTAAAAACAATTGAAAATAATTGAAAATAATTGAAAATAATTGAAAATAATTGAAAATAATTGATAAATAATTGAAAACAATTGAAAACAATTGAAAATAATTGAAAATAATTGAAAACAATTGATAAATAATTGAAAACAATTGAAAATAATTGAAAATAATTGAAAATAATTGAAAATAATTGATAAATAATTGAAACCAATTGAAAACAATTAATAAATAATTGAAAACAATTGAAAATAATTGAAAATAATTGAAAATAATTGAAAATAATTGAAAACAATTGAAAATAATTGAAAATAATTGAAAATAATTGATAAATAATTGAAAACAATTGAAAATAATTGATAAATAATTGAAAACAATTGAAAATAATTGAAAATAATTGAAAACAATTGAAAATAATTGAAAATAATTGATAAATAATTGAAAACAATTGAAAATAATTGAAAATAATTGAAAACAATTGAAAACAATTGAAAACAATTGAAAATAATTGAAAATAATTGAAAATAATTGAAAACAATAGATAAATAATTGAAAACAATTGAAAATAATTGAAAATAATTGAAAATAATTGAAAATAATTGAAAATAATTGATAAATAATTGAAAACAATTGAAAACAATTGAAAATAATTGAAAATAATTGAAAACAATTGATAAATAATTGAAAACAATTGAAAATAATTGAAAATAATTGAAAATAATTGAAAATAATTGATAAATAATTGAAAACAATTGAAAATAATTGAAAATAATTGAAAACAATTGAAAACAATTGAAAACAATTGAAAATAATTGAAAATAATTGAAAACAATAGATAAATAATTGAAAACAATTGAAAATAATTGGAAATAATTGAAAATAATTGAAAATAATTGAAAATAATTAAAAACAATTGAAAATAATTGGAAATAATTGAAAATAATTGAAAATAATTGATAAATAATTGAAAATAATTCAAAATAATTGAAAATAATTAAAAACAATTGAAAATAATTGAAAATAATTGAAAATAATTGAAAATAATTGAAAACAATTGAAAATAATTGATAAATAATTGAAACCAATTGAAAACAATTGAAAATACTTAATAAATAATTGAAAACATTTGAAAATAATTGAAAATAATTAAAACAATTGAAAATAATTAAAAATAATTGATAAATAATTGAAAACAATTAAAAATAATTGATAAATAATTTAAAACAATTGAAAATAATTGAAAATAATTTAAAACAATTGATAAATAATTGAAAACAATTGAAAATAATTGAAAATAATTGAAAATAATTGAAAATAATTGAAAACAATTGAAAACAATTGAAAACAATTGAAAATAATTATAAATTATTGAAAATAATTGAAAATAATTGATAAATAATTGATAAATAATTAATAAATAATTGATAAATAATTGAAAACAATTGAAAATAATTGAAAATAATTGAAAACAATTGAAAACAATTGAAAATAATTGAAAATAATTGATAAATAATTGAAAACAATTGAAAATAATTGAAAATAATTGAAAACAATTGAAAACAATTGAAAATAATTGAAAATAATTGAAAACAATAGATAAATAATTGAAAACAATTGAAAATAATTGGAAATAATTGGAAATAATTGAAAATAATTGAAAACAATTGAAAATAATTGAAAATAATTGAAAACAATTGATAAATAATTGAAAACAATTGAAAATAATTGAAAATAATTGAAAATAACTGAAAATAATTGAAAACAATTGAAAATAATTGAAAATAATTGAAAATAATTGATAAATAATTGAAAACAATTGAAAATAATTGATAAATAATTGAAAACAATTGAAAATAATTGAAAATAATTGAAAACAATTGAAAATAATTGAAAATAATTGAAAATAATTGAAAATAATTGAAAATAATTGAAAATAATTGAAAATAATTGAAAACAATTGAAAACAATTGAAAACAATTGAAAATAATTATAAATTATTGAAAATAATTGAAAATAATTGATAAATAATTGATAAATAATTAATAAATAATTGATAAATAATTGAAAACAATTGAAAATAATTGAAAATAATTGAAAACAATTGAAAACAATTGAAAATAATTGAAAATAATTGATAAATAATTGAAAACAATTGAAAATAATTGAAAATAATTGAAAACAATTGAAAACAATTGAAAATAATTGAAAATAATTGAAAACAATAGATAAATAATTGAAAACAATTGAAAATAATTGGAAATAATTGGAAATAATTGAAAATAATTGAAAACAATTGAAAATAATTGAAAATAATTGAAAACAATTGATAAATAATTGAAAACAATTGAAAATAATTGAAAATAATTGAAAATAACTGAAAATAATTGAAAACAATTGAAAATAATTGAAAATAATTGAAAATAATTGATAAATAATTGAAAACAATTGAAAATAATTGATAAATAATTGAAAACAATTGAAAATAATTGAAAATAATTGAAAACAATTGAAAATAATTGAAAATAATTGATAAATAATTGAAAACAATTGAAAATAATTGAAAATAATTGAAAACAATTGAAAACAATTGAAAACAATTGAAAATAATTGAAAATAATTGAAAACAATAGATAAATAATTGAAAACAATTGAAAATAATTGGAAATAATTGATAATAATTGAAAATAATTGAAAATAATTGAAAATAATTATAAATAATTGAAAACAATTGAAACAATTGAAAATAATTGAAAATAATTGAAAACAATTGAAAATAATTGAAAATAATTGAAAACAATTGATAAATAATTGAAAACAATTGAAAATAATTGAAAAGAATTGAAAATAATTGAAAATAATTGAAAACAATTGAAAATAATAGAAAATAATTGATAAATAATTGAAAACAATTGAAAACAATTGAAAATAATTTAAAATAATTGAAAATAATTGATAAATAATTGAAAACAATTGAAAATAATTGATAAATAATTGAAAACAATTGAAAATAATTGAAAATAATTGAAAACAATTGAAAACAATTGAAAATAATTGAAAATAATTGAAAATAATTGAAAATAATTGAAAATAATTGAAAATAATTGATAAATAATTGAAACCAATTGAAAACAATTAATAAATAATTGAAAACAATTGAAAATAATTGAAAATAATTGAAAATAATTGAAAATAATTGAACACAATTGAAAATAATTGAAAATAATTGAAAATAATTGATAAATAATTGAAAACAATTGAAAATAATTGATAAATAATTGAAAACAATTGAAAATAATTGAAAATAATTGAAAACAATTGAAAATAATTGAAAATAATTGATAAATAATTGAAAACAATTGAAAATAATTGAAAATAATTGAAAACAATTGAAAACAATTGAAAACAATTGAAAATAATTGAAAATAATTGAAAATAATTGAAAACAATAGATAAATAATTGAAAACAATTGAAAATAATTGGAAATAATTGAAAATAATTGAAAATAATTGATAAATAATTGAAAATAATTCAAAATAATTGAAAATAATTAAAAACAATTGAAAATAATTGAAAATAATTGAAAATAATTGAAAATAATTGAAAATAATTGATAAATAATTGAAAACAATTGAAAACAATTGAAAATAATTGAAAATAATTGAAAACAATTGATAAATAATTGAAAACAATTGAAAATAATTGAAAATAATTGAAAATAATTGAAAATAATTGATAAATAATTGAAAACAATTGAAAATAATTGAAAATAATTGAAAACAATTGAAAACAATTGAAAACAATTGAAAATAATTGAAAATAATTGAAAACAATAGATAAATAATTGAAAACAATTGAAAATAATTGGAAATAATTGAAAATAATTGAAAATAATTGAAAATAATTAAAAACAATTGAAAATAATTGAAAATAATTGAAAATAATTGAAAATAATTGAAAATAATTGAAAATAATTGAAAACAATTGAAAATAATTGATTAATAATTGAAACCAATTGAAAACAATTGAAAAAACTTGATAAATAATTGAAAACAATTGAAAATTATTGAAAATAATTAAAACAATTGAAAATAATTAAAAATAATTGATAAATAATTGAAAACAATTAAAAATAATTGATAAATAATTTAAAACAATTGAAAATAATTGAAAATAATTTAAAACAATTGATAAATAATTGAAAACAATTGAAAATAATTGAAAATAATTGAAAATAATTGAAAATAATTGAAAACAATTGAAAACAATTGAAAACAATTGAAAACAATTGGAAATAATTGAAAATAATTATAAATTATTGAAAATAATTGAAAATAATTGATAAATAATTGAAAACAATTGAAAATAATTGAAAATAATTGATAAATAATTGAAAACAATTGAAAATAATTGAAAATAATTGAAAACAATTGAAAACAATTGAAAACAATTGAAAATAATTGAAAATAATTGAAAATAATTGAAAACAATAGATAAATAATTGAAAACAATTGAAAATAATTGGAAATAATTGAAAATAATTGAAAATAATTGATAAATAATTGAAAATAATTCAAAATAATTGAAAATAATTAAAAACAATTGAAAATAATTGAAAATAATTGAAAATAATTGAAAATAATTGAAAATAATTGATAAATAATTGAAAACAATTGAAAACAATTGAAAATAATTGAAAATAATTGAAAACAATTGATAAATAATTGAAAACAATTGAAAATAATTGAAAATAATTGAAAATAATTGAAAATAATTGATAAATAATTGAAACCAATTGAAAACAATTAATAAATAATTGAAAACAATTGAAAATAATTGAAAATAATTGAAAATAATTGAAAATAATTGAAAACAATTGAAAATAATTTAAAATAATTGAAAATAATTGATAAATAATTGAAAACAATTGAAAATAATTGATAAATAATTGAAAACAATTGAAAATAATTGAAAATAATTGAAAACAATTGAAAACAATTGAAAATAATTGAAAATAATTGAAAATAATTGAAAATAATTGAAAATAATTGAAAATAATTGATAAATAATTGAAACCAATTGAAAACAATTAATAAATAATTGAAAACAATTGAAAATAATTGAAAATAATTGAAAATAATTGAAAATAATTGAAAACAATTGAAAATAATTGAAAATAATTGAAAATAATTGATAAATAATTGAAAACAATTGAAAATAATTGATAAATAATTGAAAACAATTGAAAATAATTGAAAATAATTGAAAACAATTGAAAATAATTGAAAATAATTGATAAATAATTGAAAACAATTGAAAATAATTGAAAATAATTGAAAACAATTGAAAACAATTGAAAACAATTGAAAATAATTGAAAATAATTGAAAATAATTGAAAACAATAGATAAATAATTGAAAACAATTGAAAATAATTGGAAATAATTGAAAATAATTGAAAATAATTGATAAATAATTGAAAATAATTCAAAATAATTGAAAATAATTAAAAACAATTGAAAATAATTGAAAATAATTGAAAATAATTGAAAATAATTGAAAATAATTGATAAATAATTGAAAACAATTGAAAACAATTGAAAATAATTGAAAATAATTGAAAACAATTGATAAATAATTGAAAACAATTGAAAATAATTGAAAATAATTGAAAATAATTGAAAATAATTGATAAATAATTGAAAACAATTGAAAATAATTGAAAATAATTGAAAACAATTGAAAACAATTGAAAACAATTGAAAATAATTGGAAATAATTGAAAACAATAGATAAATAATTGAAAACAATTGAAAATAATTGGAAATAATTGAAAATAATTGAAAATAATTGAAAATAATTAAAAACAATTGAAAATAATTGAAAATAATTGAAAATAATTGAAAATAATTGAAAACAATTGAAAACAATTGAAAACAATTGAAAATAATTGAAAATAATTGAAAACAATTAAAAATAATTGATAAATAATTTAAAACAATTGAAAATAATTGAAAATAATTTAAAACAATTGATAAATAATTGAAAACAATTGAAAATAATTGAAAATAATTGAAAATAATTGAAAATAATTGAAAACAATTGAAAACAATTGAAAACAATTGAAAACAATTGGAAATAATTATAAATTATTGAAAATAATTGAAAATAATTGATAAATAATTGAAAACAATTGAAAATAATTGAAAATAATTGATAAATAATTGAAAACAATTGAAAATAATTGAAAATAATTGAAAACAATTGAAAACAATTGAAAACAATTGAAAATAATTGAAAATAATTGAAAATAATTGAAAACAATAGATAAATAATTGAAAACAATTGAAAATAATTGGAAATAATTGAAAATAATTGAAAATAATTGATAAATAATTGAAAATAATTCAAAATAATTGAAAATAATTAAAAACAATTGAAAATAATTGAAAATAATTGAAAATAATTGAAAATAATTGAAAATAATTGATAAATAATTGAAAACAATTGAAAACAATTGAAAATAATTGAAAATAATTGAAAACAATTGATAAATAATTGAAAACAATTGAAAATAATTGAAAATAATTGAAAATAATTGAAAATAATTGATAAATAATTGAAACCAATTGAAAACAATTAATAAATAATTGAAAACAATTGAAAATAATTGAAAATAATTGAAAATAATTGAAAATAATTGAAAACAATTGAAAATAATTGAAAATAATTGAAAATAATTGATAAATAATTGAAAACAATTGAAAATAATTGATAAATAATTGAAAACAATTGAAAATAATTGAAAATAATTGAAAACAATTGAAAATAATTGAAAATAATTGATAAATAATTGAAAACAATTGAAAATAATTGAAAATAATTGAAAACAATTGAAAACAATTGAAAACAATTGAAAATAATTGAAAATAATTGAAAATAATTGAAAACAATAGATAAATAATTGAAAACAATTGAAAATAATTGGAAATAATTGAAAATAATTGAAAATAATTGATAAATAATTGAAAATAATTCAAAATAATTGAAAATAATTAAAAACAATTGAAAATAATTGAAAATAATTGAAAATAATTGAAAATAATTGAAAATAATTGATAAATAATTGAAAACAATTGAAAACAATTGAAAATAATTGAAAATAATTGAAAACAATTGATAAATAATTGAAAACAATTGAAAATAATTGAAAATAATTGAAAATAATTGAAAATAATTGATAAATAATTGAAAACAATTGAAAATAATTGAAAATAATTGAAAACAATTGAAAACAATTGAAAACAATTGAAAATAATTGAAAATAATTGAAAACAATAGATAAATAATTGAAAACAATTGAAAATAATTGGAAATAATTGAAAATAATTGAAAATAATTGAAAATAATTAAAAACAATTGAAAATAATTGAAAATAATTGAAAATAATTGAAAATAATTGAAAATAATTGAAAATAATTGAAAACAATTGAAAATAATTGATAAATAATTGAAACCAATTGAAAACAATTGAAAAAACTTGATAAATAATTGAAAACAATTGAAAATAATTGAAAATAATTAAAACAATTGAAAATAATTAAAAATAATTGATAAATAATTGAAAACAATTAAAAATAATTGATAAATAATTTAAAACAATTGAAAATAATTGAAAATAATTTAAAACAATTGATAAATAATTGAAAACAATTGAAAATAATTGAAAATAATTGAAAATAATTGAAAATAATTGAAAACAATTGAAAACAATTGAAAACAATTGAAAACAATTGGAAATAATTGAAAATAATTATAAATTATTGAAAATAATTGAAAATAATTGATAAATAATTGATAAATAATTAATAAATAATTGATAAATAATTGAAAACAATTGAAAATAATTGAAAATAATTGAAAACAATTGAAAACAATTGAAAATAATTGAAAATAATTGATAAATAATTGAAAACAATTGAAAATAATTGAAAATAATTGAAAACAATTGAAAACAATTGAAAATAATTGAAAATAATTGAAAACAATAGATAAATAATTGAAAACAATTGAAAATAATTGGAAATAATTGGAAATAATTGAAAATAATTGAAAACAATTGAAAATAATTGAAAATAATTGAAAACAATTGATAAATAATTGAAAACAATTGAAAATAATTGAAAATAATTGAAAATAACTGAAAATAATTGAAAACAATTGAAAATAATTGAAAATAATTGAAAATAATTGATAAATAATTGAAAACAATTGAAAATAATTGATAAATAATTGAAAACAATTGAAAATAATTGAAAATAATTGAAAACAATTGAAAATAATTGAAAATAATTGATAAATAATTGAAAACAATTGAAAATAATTGAAAATAATTGAAAATAATTGAAAACAATTGAAAATAATAGAAAATAATTGATAAATAATTGAAAACAATTGAAAACAATTGAAAAT
The DNA here is from genome assembly GCA_947577245.1 of Andrena bucephala. NCBI lineage: Eukaryota > Metazoa > Arthropoda > Insecta > Hymenoptera > Andrenidae > Andrena > Andrena bucephala. Next base: position 62,003,878 of record OX387717.1, read on the forward strand.
AATTGAAAATAATTGAAAATAATTGATAAATAATTGAAAACAATTGAAAATAATTGATAAATAATTGAAAACAATTGAAAATAATTGAAAATAATTGAAAACAATTGAAAACAATTGAAAATAATTGAAAATAATTGAAAATAATTGAAAATAATTGAAAATAATTGAAAATAATTGATAAATAATTGAAACCAATTGAAAACAATTAATAAATAATTGAAAACAATTGAAAATAATTGAAAATAATTGAAAATAATTGAAAATAATTGAAAATAATTGAAAACAATTGAAAATAATTGAAAATAATTGAAAATAATTGATAACTATTTGAAAACAATTGAAAATAATTGATAAATAATTGAAAACAATTGAAAATAATTGAAAATAATTGAAAACAATTGAAAATAATTGAAAATAATTGATAAATAATTGAAAACAATTGAAAATAATTGAAAATAATTGAAAACAATTGAAAACAATTGAAAACAATTGAAAATAATTGAAAATAATTGAAAATAATTGAAAACAATAGATAAATAATTGAAAACAATTGAAAATAATTGGAAATAATTGAAAATAATTGAAAATAATTGATAAATAATTGAAAATAATTCAAAATAATTGAAAACAATTGAAAACAATTGAAAATAATTGAAAATAATTGAAAATAATTGAAAATAATTGAAAATAATTGATAAATAATTGAAACCAATTGAAAACAATTAATAAATAATTGAAAACAATTGAAAATAATTGAAAATAATTGAAAATAATTGAAAATAATTGAAAACAATTGAAAATAATTGAAAATAATTGAAAATAATTGATAAATAATTGAAAGCAATTGAAAATAATTGGAAATAATTGAAAACAATAGATAAATAATTGAAAACAATTGAAAATAATTGGAAATAATTGAAAACAATTGAAAATAATTGGAAATAATTGAAAATAATTGAAAATAATTGAAAATAATTAAAAACAATTGAAAATAATTGAAAATAATTGAAAATAATTGAAAATAATTGATAAATAGTTGAAAACAATTGAAAATAATTGAAAATAATTGAAAACAATTGAAAACAATTGAAAATAATTGAAAATAATTGAAAACAATAGATAAATAATTGAAAACAATTGAAAATAATTGGAAATAATTGAAAATAATTGAAAATAATTGAAAATAATTAAAAACAATTGAAAATAATTGAAAATAATTGAAAATAATTGAAAATAATTGAAAACAATTGAAAATAATTGATAAATAATTGAAACCAATTGAAAACAATTGAAAAAACTTGATAAATAATTGAAAACAATTGAAAATAATTGAAAATAATTAAAACAATTGAAAATAATTAAAAATAATTGATAAATAATTGAAAACAATTAAAAATAATTGATAAATAATTTAAAACAATTGAAAATAATTGAAAATAATTTAAAACAATTGATAAATAATTGAAAACAATTGAAAATAATTGAAAATAATTGAAAATAATTGAAAATAATTGAAAACAATTGAAAACAATTGAAAATAATTGAAAATAATTGAAAATAATTGAAAATAATTGAAAATAATTGAAAATAATTGATAAATAATTGAAACCAATTGAAAACAATTAATAAATAATTGAAAACAATTGAAAATAATTGAAAATAATTGAAAATAATTGAAAATAATTGAAAACAATTGAAAATAATTGAAAATAATTGAAAATAATTGATAAATAATTGAAAACAATTGAAAATAATTGATAACAATAGATAAATAATTGAAAACAATTGAAAATAATTGGAAATAATTGAAAATAATTGAAAATAATTGAAAATAATTAAAAACAATTGAAAATAATTGAAAATAATTGAAAATAATTGAAAATAATTGATAAATAGTTGAAAACAATTGAAAATAATTGAAAATAATTGAAAACAATTGAAAACAATTGAAAATAATTGAAAATAATTGAAAACAATAGATAAATAATTGAAAACAATTGAAAATAATTGGAAATAATTGGAAATAATTGAAAATAATTGAAAACAATTGAAAATAATTGAAAATAATTGAAAACAATTGATAAATAATTTAAAACAATTGAAAATAATTGAAAATAATTGAAAATAATTGAAAACAATTGAAAATAATTGAAAATAATTGAAAATAATTGATAAATAAATGAAAACAATTGAAAATAATTGATAAATAATTGAAAACAATTGAAAATAATTGAAAATAATTGATAAATAATTTAAAACAATTGAAAATAATTGAAAATAATTGATAAATAATTGAAAACAATTGAAAATAATTGAAAATAATTGAAAACAATTGAAAACAATTGAAAACAATTGAAAATAATTGAAAATAATTGAAAATAATTGAAAACAATTGAAAATAATTGGAAATAATTGAAAATAATTGAAAACAATTGAAAATAATTGAAAACAATTGATAAATAATTGAAAACAATTGAAAATAATAGAAAATAATTGATAAATAATTGAAAACAATTGAAAACAATTGAAAATAATTGAAAATAATTGAAAATAATTGATAAATAATTGAAAACAATTGAAAATAATTGATAAATAATTGAAATCAATTGAAAATAATTGAAAATAATTGAAAACAATTGAAAACAATTGAAAATAATTGAAAATAATTGATAAATAATTGAAAACAATTGAAAATAATTGAAAATAATTGAAAACAATTGAAAACAATTGAAAATAATTGAAAATAATTGAAAACAATAGATAAATAATTGAAAACAATTGAAAATAATTGGAAATAATTGGAAATAATTGAAAATAATTGAAAACAATTGAAAATAATTGAAACCAATTGAAAACAATTAATAAATAATTGAAAACAATTGAAAATAATTGAAAATAATTGAAAATAATTGAAAATAATTGAAAACAATTGAAAATAATTGAAAATAATTGAAAATAATTGATAAATAATTGAAAACAATTGAAAATAATTGATAAATAATTGAAAACAATTGAAAATAATTGAAAATAATTGAAAACAATTGAAAATAATTGAAAATAATTGATAAATAATTGAAAACAATTGAAAATAATTGAAAATAATTGAAAACAATTGAAAACAATTGAAAACAATTGAAAATAATTGAAAATAATTGAAAACAATAGATAAATAATTGAAAACAATTGAAAATAATTGGAAATAATTGAAAATAATTGAAAATAATTGATAAATAATTGAAAATAATTCAAAATAATTGAAAATAATTAAAAACAATTGAAAATAATTGAAAATAATTGAAAATAATTGAAAATAATTGAAAATAATTGATAAATAATTGAAAACAATTGAAAACAATTGAAAATAATTGAAAATAATTGAAAACAATTGATAAATAATTGAAAACAATTGAAAATAATTGAAAATAATTGAAAATAATTGAAAATAATTGATAAATAATTGAAAACAATTGAAAATAATTGAAAATAATTGAAAACAATTGAAAACAATTGAAAACAATTGAAAATAATTGAAAATAATTGAAAACAATAGATAAATAATTGAAAACAATTGAAAATAATTGGAAATAATTGAAAATAATTGAAAATAATTGAAAATAATTAAAAACAATTGAAAATAATTGAAAATAATTGAAAATAATTGAAAATAATTGAAAACAATTGAAAACAATTGAAAACAATTGAAAATAATTGAAAATAATTGAAAACAATTAAAAATAATTGATAAATAATTTAAAACAATTGAAAATAATTGAAAATAATTGAAAATAATTGAAAATAATTGATAAATAATTGAAACCAATTGAAAACAATTAATAAATAATTGAAAACAATTGAAAATAATTGAAAATAATTGAAAATAATTGAAAATAATTGAAAACAATTGAAAATAATTGAAAATAATTGAAAATAATTGATAAATAATTGAAAACAATTGAAAATAATTGATAAATAATTGAAAACAATTGAAAATAATTGAAAATAATTGAAAACAATTGAAAATAATTGAAAATAATTGATAAATAATTGAAAACAATTGAAAATAATTGATAAATAATTGAAAACAATTGAAAATAATTGAAAATAATTGAAAACAATTGAAAATAATTGAAAATAATTGATAAATAATTGAAAACAATTGAAAATAATTGAAAATAATTGAAAATAATTGAAAACAATTGAAAATAATAGAAAATAATTGATAAATAATTGAAAACAATTGAAAACAATTGAAAATAATTGAAAATAATTGAAAATAATTGATAAATAATTGAAAACAATTGAAAATAATTGATAAATAATTGAAAACAATTGAAAATAATTGAAAATAATTGAAAACAATTGAAAACAATTGAAAATAATTGAAAATAATTGAAAATAATTGAAAATAATTGAAAATAATTGAAAATAATTGATAAATAATTGAAACCAATTGAAAACAATTAATAAATAATTGAAAACAATTGAAAATAATTGAAAATAATTGAAAATAATTGAAAATAATTGAAAATAATTGAAAACAATTGAAAATAATTGAAAATAATTGAAAATAATTGATAACTATTTGAAAACAATTGAAAATAATTGATAAATAATTGAAAACAATTGAAAATAATTGAAAATAATTGAAAACAATTGAAAATAATTGAAAATAATTGATAAATAATTGAAAACAATTGAAAATAATTGAAAATAATTGAAAACAATTGAAAACAATTGAAAACAATTGAAAATAATTGAAAATAATTGAAAATAATTGAAAACAATAGATAAATAATTGAAAACAATTGAAAATAATTGGAAATAATTGAAAATAATTGAAAATAATTGATAAATAATTGAAAATAATTCAAAATAATTGAAAACAATTGAAAACAATTGAAAATAATTGAAAATAATTGAAAATAATTGAAAATAATTGAAAATAATTGATAAATAATTGAAACCAATTGAAAACAATTAATAAATAATTGAAAACAATTGAAAATAATTGAAAATAATTGAAAATAATTGAAAATAATTGAAAACAATTGAAAATAATTGAAAATAATTGAAAATAATTGATAAATAATTGAAAGCAATTGAAAATAATTGGAAATAATTGAAAACAATAGATAAATAATTGAAAACAATTGAAAATAATTGGAAATAATTGAAAATAATTGAAAATAATTGAAAATAATTAAAAACAATTGAAAATAATTGAAAATAATTGAAAATAATTGAAAATAATTGATAAATAGTTGAAAACAATTGAAAATAATTGAAAATAATTGAAAACAATTGAAAACAATTGAAAATAATTGAAAATAATTGAAAACAATAGATAAATAATTGAAAACAATTGAAAATAATTGGAAATAATTGAAAATAATTGAAAATAATTGAAAATAATTAAAAACAATTGAAAATAATTGAAAATAATTGAAAATAATTGAAAATAATTGAAAACAATTGAAAATAATTGATAAATAATTGAAACCAATTGAAAACAATTGAAAAAACTTGATAAATAATTGAAAACAATTGAAAATAATTGAAAATAATTAAAACAATTGAAAATAATTAAAAATAATTGATAAATAATTGAAAACAATTAAAAATAATTGATAAATAATTTAAAACAATTGAAAATAATTGAAAATAATTTAAAACAATTGATAAATAATTGAAAACAATTGAAAATAATTGAAAATAATTGAAAATAATTGAAAATAATTGAAAACAATTGAAAACAATTGAAAATAATTGAAAATAATTGAAAATAATTGAAAATAATTGAAAATAATTGAAAATAATTGATAAATAATTGAAACCAATTGAAAACAATTAATAAATAATTGAAAACAATTGAAAATAATTGAAAATAATTGAAAATAATTGAAAATAATTGAAAACAATTGAAAATAATTGAAAATAATTGAAAATAATTGATAAATAATTGAAAACAATTGAAAATAATTGATAACAATAGATAAATAATTGAAAACAATTGAAAATAATTGGAAATAATTGAAAATAATTGAAAATAATTGAAAATAATTAAAAACAATTGAAAATAATTGAAAATAATTGAAAATAATTGAAAATAATTGATAAATAGTTGAAAACAATTGAAAATAATTGAAAATAATTGAAAACAATTGAAAACAATTGAAAATAATTGAAAATAATTGAAAACAATAGATAAATAATTGAAAACAATTGAAAATAATTGGAAATAATTGGAAATAATTGAAAATAATTGAAAACAATTGAAAATAATTGAAAATAATTGAAAACAATTGATAAATAATTTAAAACAATTGAAAATAATTGAAAATAATTGAAAATAATTGAAAACAATTGAAAATAATTGAAAATAATTGAAAATAATTGATAAATAAATGAAAACAATTGAAAATAATTGATAAATAATTGAAAACAATTGAAAATAATTGAAAATAATTGATAAATAATTTAAAACAATTGAAAATAATTGAAAATAATTGATAAATAATTGAAAACAATTGAAAATAATTGAAAATAATTGAAAACAATTGAAAACAATTGAAAACAATTGAAAATAATTGAAAATAATTGAAAATAATTGAAAACAATTGAAAATAATTGGAAATAATTGAAAATAATTGAAAACAATTGAAAATAATTGAAAACAATTGATAAATAATTGAAAACAATTGAAAATAATAGAAAATAATTGATAAATAATTGAAAACAATTGAAAACAATTGAAAATAATTGAAAATAATTGAAAATAATTGATAAATAATTGAAAACAATTGAAAATAATTGATAAATAATTGAAATCAATTGAAAATAATTGAAAATAATTGAAAACAATTGAAAACAATTGAAAATAATTGAAAATAATTGATAAATAATTGAAAACAATTGAAAATAATTGAAAATAATTGAAAACAATTGAAAACAATTGAAAATAATTGAAAATAATTGAAAACAATAGATAAATAATTGAAAACAATTGAAAATAATTGGAAATAATTGGAAATAATTGAAAATAATTGAAAACAATTGAAAATAATTGAAACCAATTGAAAACAATTAATAAATAATTGAAAACAATTGAAAATAATTGAAAATAATTGAAAATAATTGAAAATAATTGAAAACAATTGAAAATAATTGAAAATAATTGAAAATAATTGATAAATAATTGAAAACAATTGAAAATAATTGATAAATAATTGAAAACAATTGAAAATAATTGAAAATAATTGAAAACAATTGAAAATAATTGAAAATAATTGATAAATAATTGAAAACAATTGAAAATAATTGAAAATAATTGAAAACAATTGAAAACAATTGAAAACAATTGAAAATAATTGAAAATAATTGAAAACAATAGATAAATAATTGAAAACAATTGAAAATAATTGGAAATAATTGAAAATAATTGAAAATAATTGATAAATAATTGAAAATAATTCAAAATAATTGAAAATAATTAAAAACAATTGAAAATAATTGAAAATAATTGAAAATAATTGAAAATAATTGAAAATAATTGATAAATAATTGAAAACAATTGAAAACAATTGAAAATAATTGAAAATAATTGAAAACAATTGATAAATAATTGAAAACAATTGAAAATAATTGAAAATAATTGAAAATAATTGAAAATAATTGATAAATAATTGAAAACAATTGAAAATAATTGAAAATAATTGAAAACAATTGAAAACAATTGAAAACAATTGAAAATAATTGAAAATAATTGAAAACAATAGATAAATAATTGAAAACAATTGAAAATAATTGGAAATAATTGAAAATAATTGAAAATAATTGAAAATAATTAAAAACAATTGAAAATAATTGAAAATAATTGAAAATAATTGAAAATAATTGAAAACAATTGAAAACAATTGAAAACAATTGAAAATAATTGAAAATAATTGAAAACAATTAAAAATAATTGATAAATAATTTAAAACAATTGAAAATAATTGAAAATAATTGAAAATAATTGAAAATAATTGATAAATAATTGAAACCAATTGAAAACAATTAATAAATAATTGAAAACAATTGAAAATAATTGAAAATAATTGAAAATAATTGAAAATAATTGAAAACAATTGAAAATAATTGAAAATAATTGAAAATAATTGATAAATAATTGAAAACAATTGAAAATAATTGATAAATAATTGAAAACAATTGAAAATAATTGAAAATAATTGAAAACAATTGAAAATAATTGAAAATAATTGATAAATAATTGAAAACAATTGAAAATAATTGAAAATAATTGAAAACAATTGAAAACAATTGAAAACAATTGAAAATAATTGAAAATAATTGAAAATAATTGAAAACAATAGATAAATAATTGAAAACAATTGAAAATAATTGGAAATAATTGAAAATAATTCAAAATAATTGATAAATAATTGAAAATAATTCAAAATAATTGAAAATAATTAAAAACAATTGAAAATAATTGAAAATAATTGAAAATAATTGAAAATAATTGATAAATAATTGAAAACAATTGAAAACAATTGAAAATAATTGAAAATAATTGAAAACAATTGATAAATAATTGAAAACAATTGAAAATAATTGAAAATAATTGAAAATAATTGAAAATAATTGATAAATAATTGAAAACAATTGAAAATAATTGAAAATAATTGAAAACAATTGAAAACAATTGAAAACAATTGAAAATAATTGAAAATAATTGAAAACAATAGATAAATAATTGAAAACAATTGAAAATAATTGGAAATAATTGAAAATAATTGAAAATAATTGAAAATAATTAAAAACAATTGAAAATAATTGAAAATAATTGAAAATAATTGAAAATAATTGAAAATAATTGAAAATAATTGAAAACAATTGAAAATAATTGATAAATAATTGAAACCAATTGAAAACAATTGAAAAAACTTGATAAATAATTGAAAACAATTGAAAATAATTGAAAATAATTAAAACAATTGAAAATAATTAAAAATAATTGATAAATAATTGAAAACAATTAAAAATAATTGATAAATAATTTAAAACAATTGAAAATAATTGAAAATAATTTAAAACAATTGATAAATAATTGAAAACAATTGAAAATAATTGAAAATAATTGAAAATAATTGAAAATAATTGAAAACAATTGAAAACAATTGAAAACAATTGAAAACAATTGGAAATAATTGAAAATAATTATAAATTATTGAAAATAATTGAAAATAATTGATAAATAATTGATAAATAATTAATAAATAATTGATAAATAATTGAAAACAATTGAAAATAATTGAAAATAATTGAAAACAATTGAAAACAATTGAAAATAATTGAAAATAATTGATAAATAATTGAAAACAATTGAAAATAATTGAAAATAATTGAAAACAATTGAAAACAATTGAAAATAATTGAAAATAATTGAAAACAATAGATAAATAATTGAAAACAATTGAAAATAATTGGAAATAATTGGAAATAATTGAAAATAATTGAAAACAATTGAAAATAATTGAAAATAATTGAAAACAATTGATAAATAATTGAAAACAATTGAAAATAATTGAAAATAATTGAAAATAACTGAAAATAATTGAAAACAATTGAAAATAATTGAAAATAATTGAAAATAATTGATAAATAATTGAAAACAATTGAAAATAATTGATAAATAATTGAAAACAATTGAAAATAATTGAAAATAATTGAAAACAATTGAAAATAATTGAAAATAATTGATAAATAATTGAAAACAATTGAAAATAATTGAAAATAATTGAAAATAATTGAAAACAATTGAAAATAATAGAAAATAATTGATAAATAATTGAAAACAATTGAAAACAATTGAAAATAATTGAAAATAATTGAAAATAATTGATAAATAATTGAAAACAATTGAAAATAATTGATAAATAATTGAAAACAATTGAAAATAATTGAAAATAATTGAAAACAATTGAAAACAATTGAAAATAATTGAAAATAATTGAAAATAATTGAAAATAATTGAAAATAATTGAAAATAATTGATAAATAATTGAAACCAATTGAAAACAATTAATAAATAATTGAAAACAATTGAAAATAATTGAAAATAATTGAAAATAATTGAAAATAATTGAAAACAATTGAAAATAATTGAAAATAATTGAAAATAATTGATAAATATTTGAAAACAATTGAAAATAATTGATAAATAATTGAAAACAATTGAAAATAATTGAAAATAATTGAAAACAATTGAAAATAATTGAAAATAATTGATAAATAATTGAAAACAATTGAAAATAATTGAAAATAATTGAAAACAATTGAAAACAATTGAAAACAATTGAAAATAATTGAAAATAATTGAAAATAATTGAAAACAATAGATAAATAATTGAAAACAATTGAAAATAATTGGAAATAATTGAAAATAATTGAAAATAATTGATAAATAATTGAAAATAATTCAAAATAATTGAAAACAATTGAAAACAATTGAAAATAATTGAAAATAATTGAAAATAATTGAAAATAATTGATAAATAATTGAAACCAATTGAAAACAATTAATAAATAATTGAAAACAATTGAAAATAATTGAAAATAATTGAAAATAATTGAAAATAATTGAAAACAATTGAAAATAATTGAAAATAATTGAAAATAATTGATAAATAATTGAAAACAATTGAAAATAATTGGAAATAATTGAAAACAATAGATAAATAATTGAAAACAATTGAAAATAATTGGAAATAATTGAAAATAATTGAAAATAATTGAAAATAATTAAAAACAATTGAAAATAATTGAAAATAATTGAAAATAATTGAAAATAATTGATAAATAGTTGAAAACAATTGAAAATAATTGAAAATAATTGAAAACAATTGAAAACAATTGAAAATAATTGAAAATAATTGAAAACAATAGATAAATAATTGAAAACAATTGAAAATAATTGGAAATAATTGAAAATAATTGAAAATAATTGAAAATAATTAAAAACAATTGAAAATAATTGAAAATAATTGAAAATAATTGAAAATAATTGAAAACAATTGAAAATAATTGATAAATAATTGAAACCAATTGAAAACAATTGAAAAAACTTGATAAATAATTGAAAACAATTGAAAATAATTGAAAATAATTAAAACAATTGAAAATAATTAAAAATAATTGATAAATAATTGAAAACAATTAAAAATAATTGATAAATAATTTAAAACAATTGAAAATAATTGAAAATAATTTAAAACAATTGATAAATAATTGAAAACAATTGAAAATAATTGAAAATAATTGAAAATAATTGAAAATAATTGAAAACAATTGAAAACAATTGAAAATAATTGAAAATAATTGAAAATAATTGAAAATAATTGAAAATAATTGAAAATAATTGATAAATAATTGAAACCAATTGAAAACAATTAATAAATAATTGAAAACAATTGAAAATAATTGAAAATAATTGAAAATAATTGAAAATAATTGAAAACAATTGAAAATAATTGAAAATAATTGAAAATAATTGATAAATAATTGAAAACAATTGAAAATAATTGAAAACAATAGATAAATAATTGAAAACAATTGAAAATAATTGGAAATAATTGAAAATAATTGAAAATAATTGAAAATAATTAAAAACAATTGAAAATAATTGAAAATAATTGAAAATAATTGAAAATAATTGATAAATAGTTGAAAACAATTGAAAATAATTGAAAATAATTGAAAACAATTGAAAACAATTGAAAATAATTGAAAATAATTGAAAACAATAGATAAATAATTGAAAACAATTGAAAATAATTGGAAATAATTGGAAATAATTGAAAATAATTGAAAACAATTGAAAATAATTGAAAATAATTGAAAACAATTGATAAATAATTTAAAACAATTGAAAATAATTGAAAATAATTGAAAATAATTGAAAACAATTGAAAATAATTGAAAATAATTGAAAATAATTGATAAATAAATGAAAACAATTGAAAATAATTGATAAATAATTGAAAACAATTGAAAATAATTGAAAATAATTGATAAATAATTTAAAACAATTGAAAATAATTGAAAATAATTGATAAATAATTGAAAACAATTGAAAATAATTGAAAATAATTGAAAACAATTGAAAACAATTGAAAACAATTGAAAATAATTGAAAATAATTGAAAATAATTGAAAACAATTGAAAATAATTGGAAATAATTGAAAATAATTGAAAACAATTGAAAATAATTGAAAACAATTGATAAATAATTGAAAACAATTGAAAATAATAGAAAATAATTGATAAATAATTGAAAACAATTGAAAACAATTGAAAATAATTGAAAATAATTGAAAATAATTGATAAATAATTGAAAACAATTGAAAATAATTGATAAATAATTGAAAACAATTGAAAATAATTGAAAATAATTGAAAACAATTGAAAACAATTGAAAATAATTGAAAATAATTGATAAATAATTGAAAACAATTGAAAATAATTGAAAATAATTGAAAACAATTGAAAACAATTGAAAATAATTGAAAATAATTGAAAACAATAGATAAATAATTGAAAACAATTGAAAATAATTGGAAATAATTGGAAATAATTGAAAATAATTGAAAACAATTGAAAATAATTGAAAATAATTGAAAACAATTGATAAATAATTGAAAACAATTGAAAATAATTGAAAATAATTGAAAACAATTGAAAACAATTGAAAACAATTGAAAATAATTGAAAATAATTGAAAATAATTGAAAACAATAGATAAATAATTGAAAACAATTGAAAATAATTGGAAATAATTGAAAATAATTGAAAATAATTGATAAATAATTGAAAATAATTCAAAATAATTGAAAATAATTAAAAACAAATGAAAATAATTGAAAATAATTGAAAATAATTGAAAATAATTGAAAATAATTGATAAATAATTGAAAACAATTGAAAACTATTGAAAACAATTGAAAATAATTGAAAACAATTGAAAATAATTGAAAATAATTGAAAACAATAGATAAATAATTGAAAACAATTGAAAATAATTGGAAATAATTGGAAATAATTGAAAATAATTGAAAACAATTGAAAATAATTGAAAATAATTGAAAACAATTGATAAATAATTGAAAACAATTGAAAATAATTGAAAACAATTGAAAATAATTGAAAACAATTGAAAATAATTGAAAATAATTGAAAATAATTGATAAATAATTGAAAACAATTGAAAATAATTGATAAATAATTGAAAACAATTGAAAATAATTGAAAATAATTGAAAACAATTGAAAATAATTGAAAATAATTGATAAATAATTGAAAATAATTCAAAATAATTGAAAATAATTAAAAACAATTGAAAATAATTGAAAATAATTGAAAATAATTGAAAATAATTGAAAATAATTGATAAATAATTGAAACCAATTGAAAACAATTGATAAATAATTGAAAACAATTGAAAATAATTGAAAATAATTGAAAATAATTGAAAATAATTGAAAACAATTGAAAATAATTGAAAATAATTGAAAATAATTGAAAATAATTGAAAATAATTGATAAATAATTGAAAACAATTGAAAATAATTGATAAATAATTGAAAACAATTGAAAATAATTGAAAATAATCGATAAATAATTGAAAACAATTGAAAATAATTGAAAATAATTGAAAACAATTGAAAACAATTGAAAACAATTGAAAATAATTGAAATTAATTGAAAATAATTGAAAACAGTAGATAAATAATTGAAAACAATTGAAAATAATTGGAAATAATTGAAAATAATTGAAAATAATTGATAAATAATTGAAAATAATTCAAAATAATTGAAAATAATTAAAAACAATTGAAAATAATTGAAAATAATTGAAAATAATTGAAAATAATTGAAAATAATTGATAAATAATTGAAAACAATTGAAAACAATTGAAAACAATTGAAAATAATTGAAAACAATTGAAAATAATTGAAAACAATTGATAAATAATTGAAAACAATTGAAAATAATAGAAAATAATTGATAAATAATTGAAAACAATTGAAAACAATTGAAAATAATTGAAAATAATTGAAAATAATTGATAAATAATTGAAAACAATTGAAAATAATTGATAAATAATTGAAAACAATTGAAAATAATTGAAAATAATTGAAAACAATTGAAAACAATTGAATATAATTGAAAATAATTGATAAATAATTGAAAACAATTGAAAATAATTGAAAATAATTGAAAATAATTGAAAACAATTGAAAACAATTGAAAATAATTGAAAATAATTGAAAACAATAGATAAATAATTGAAAACAATTGAAAATAATTGGAAATAATTGGAAATAATTGAAAATAATTGAAAACAATTGAAAATAATTGAAAATAATTGAAAACAATTGATAAATAATTGAAAACAATTGAAAATAATTGAAAACAATTGAAAATAATTGAAAACAATTGAAAATAAGTGAAAATAATTGAAAATAATTGATAAATAATTGAAAACAATTGAAAATAATTGATAAATAATTGAAAACAATTGAAAATAATTGAAAATAATTGAAAACAATTGAAAATAATTGAAAATAATTGATAAATAATTGAAAATAATTCAAAATAATTGAAAATAATTAAAAACAATTGAAAATAATTGAAAATAATTGAAAATAATTGAAAATAATTGAAAATAATTGATAAATAATTGAAACCAATTGAAAACAATTGATAAATAATTGAAAACAATTGAAAATAATTGAAAATAATTGAAAATAATTGAAAATAATTGAAAATAATTGAAAATAATTGAAAATAATTGAAAATAATTGATAAATAATTGAAACCAATTGAAAATAATTGAAAATAATTGAAAATAATTGAAAATAATTCAAAATAATTGAAAATAATTAAAAACAATTGAAAATAATTGAAAATAATTGAAAATAATTGAAAATAATTGAAAATAATTGATAAATAATTGAAACCAATTGAAAACAATTGATAAATAATTGAAAACAATTGAAAATAATTGAAAATAATTGAAAATAATTGAAAATAATTGAAAACAATTGAAAATAATTGAAAATAATTGAAAATAATTGATAAATAATTGAAAACAATTGAAAATAATTGTTAAATAATTGAAAACAATTGAAAATAATTGAAGATAATTGAAAACAATTGAAAATAATTGATAAATAATTGAAAACAATTGAAAATAATTGAAAATAATTGAAAACAATTGAAAACAATTGAAAACAATTGAAAATAATTGAAAATAATTGAAAATAATTGAAAATAATAGATAAATAATTGAAAACAATTGAAAATAATTGGAAATAATTGAAAATAATTGAAAACAATTGAAAATAATTGAAAATAATTGAAAACAATTGATAAATAATTGAAAACAATTGAAAATAATTGAAAATAATTGAAAATAATTGATAAATAATTGAAAACAATTGAAAATAATTGATAAATAATTGAAAACAATTGAAAATAATTGAAAATAATTGAAAACAATTGATAAATAATTGAAAACAATTGAAAATAATTGAAAATAATTGAAAATAATTGATAAATAATTGAAAACAATTGAAAATAATTGGAAATAATTGAAAATAATTGAAAACAATTGAAAATAATTGAAAATAATTGAAAATAATTGATAAATAATTGAAAACAATTGAAAATAATTGATAAATAATTGAAAACAATTGAAAATAATTGAAAATAATTGAAAACAATTGAAAACAATTGAATATAATTGAAAATAATTGATAAATAATTGAAAACAATTGAAAATAATTGAAAATAATTGAAAATAATTGAAAACAATTGAAAACAATTGAAAATAATTGAAAATAATTGAAAACAATAGATAAATAATTGAAAACAATTGAAAATAATTGGAAATAATTGGAAATAATTGAAAATAATTGAAAACAATTGAAAATAATTGAAAATAATTGAAAACAATTGATAAATAATTGAAAACAATTGAAAATAATTGAAAACAATTGAAAATAATTGAAAACAATTGAAAATAAGTGAAAATAATTGAAAATAATTGATAAATAATTGAAAACAATTGAAAATAATTGATAAATAATTGAAAACAATTGAAAATAATTGAAAATAATTGAAAACAATTGAAAATAATTGAAAATAATTGATAAATAATTGAAAATAATTCAAAATAATTGAAAATAATTAAAAACAATTGAAAATAATTGAAAATAATTGAAAATAATTGAAAATAATTGAAAATAATTGATAAATAATTGAAACCAATTGAAAACAATTGATAAATAATTGAAAACAATTGAAAATAATTGAAAATAATTGAAAATAATTGAAAATAATTGAAAATAATTGAAAATAATTGAAAATAATTGAAAATAATTGATAAATAATTGAAACCAATTGAAAATAATTGAAAATAATTGAAAATAATTGAAAATAATTCAAAATAATTGAAAATAATTAAAAACAATTGAAAATAATTGAAAATAATTGAAAATAATTGAAAATAATTGAAAATAATTGATAAATAATTGAAACCAATTGAAAACAATTGATAAATAATTGAAAACAATTGAAAATAATTGAAAATAATTGAAAATAATTGAAAATAATTGAAAACAATTGAAAATAATTGAAAATAATTGAAAATAATTGATAAATAATTGAAAACAATTGAAAATAATTGTTAAATAATTGAAAACAATTGAAAATAATTGAAGATAATTGAAAACAATTGAAAATAATTGATAAATAATTGAAAACAATTGAAAATAATTGAAAATAATTGAAAACAATTGAAAACAATTGAAAACAATTGAAAATAATTGAAAATAATTGAAAATAATTGAAAATAATAGATAAATAATTGAAAACAATTGAAAATAATTGGAAATAATTGAAAATAATTGAAAACAATTGAAAATAATTGAAAATAATTGAAAACAATTGATAAATAATTGAAAACAATTGAAAATAATTGAAAATAATTGAAAATAATTGATAAATAATTGAAAACAATTGAAAATAATTGATAAATAATTGAAAACAATTGAAAATAATTGAAAATAATTGAAAACAATTGAAAATAATTGAAAATAATTGATAAATAATTGAAAATAATTCAAAATAATTGAAAATAATTAAAAACAATTGAAAATAATTGAAAATAATTGAAAATAATTGAAAATAATTGAAAATAATTGATAAATAATTGAAACCAATTGAAAACAATTGATAAATAATTGAAAACAATTGAAAATAATTGAAAATAATTGAAAATAATTGAAAATAATTGAAAACAATTGAAAATAATTGAAAATAATTGAAAATAATTGATAAATAATTGAAAACAATTGAAAATAATTGATAAATAATTGAAAACAATTGAAAATAATTGAAAATAATTGAAAACAATTGAAAATAATTGAAAATAATGGATAAATAATTGAAAACAATTGAAAACAATTGAAAATAATTGAAAATAATTGAAAATAATTGAAAACAATAGATAAATAATTGAAAACAATTGAAAATAATTGGAAATAATTGAAAATAATTGAAAACAATTGAAAATAATTGAAAATAATTGATAAATAATTGAAAATAATTCAAAATAATTGAAAATAATTAAAAACAATTGAAAATAATTGAAAATAATTGAAAATAATTGAAAATAATTGAAAATAATTGATAAATAATTGAAACCAATTGAAAACAATTGATAAATAATTGAAAACAATTGAAAATAATTGAAAATAATTGAAAATAATTGAAAATAATTGAAAACAATTGAAAATAATTGAAAATAATTGAAAATAATTGATAAATAATTGAAAACAATTGAAAATAATTGATAAATAATTGAAAACAATTGAAAATAATTGAAAATAATTGAAAATAATTGAAAATAATTGATAAATAATTGAAAACAATTGAAAATAATTGAAAATAATTGAAAACAATTGAAAACAATTGAAAACAATTGAAAATAATTGAAAATAATTGAAAATAATTGAAAACAATAGATAAATAATTGAAAACAATTGAAAATAATTGGAAATAATTGAAAACAATTGAAAATAATTGAAAATAATTGAAAACAATTGATAAATAATTGAAATCAATTGAAAATAATTGAAAACAATTGAAAATAATTGAAAATAATTGAAAACAATTGATAAATAATTGAAAACCATTGAAAATAATTGAAAATAATTGAAAATAATTGAAAATAATTGATAAATAATTGAAAACAATTGAAAATAATTGAAAATAATTGAAAACAATTGAAAACAATTGAAAACAATTGAAAATAATTGAAAATAATTGAAAACAATAGATAAATAATTGAAAACAATTGAAAATAATTGGAAATAATTGAAAATAATTGAAAATAATTGAAAATAATTAAAAACAATTGAAAATAATTGAAAATAATTGAAAATAATTGAAAATAATTGAAAACAATTGAAAATAATTGATAAATAATTGAAACCAATTGAAAACAATTGAAAATACTTGATAAATAATTGAAAACAATTGAAAATAATTGAAAATAATTAAAACAATTGAAAATAATTAAAAATAATTGATAAATAATTGAAAACAATTAAAAATAATTGAAAATAATTGAAAACAATTGAAAATAATTGAAAATAATTGAAAACAATTGATAAATAATTGAAAACAATTGAAAATAATTGAAAACAATTGATAAATAATTGAAAACAATTGAAAATAATAGAAAATAATTGATAAATAATTGAAAACAATTGAAAACAATTGAAAATAATTGAAAATAATTGAAAATAATAGATAAATAATTGAAAACAATTGAAAATAATTGATAAATAATTGAAAATAATTGAAAATAACTGAAAATAATTGAAAACAATTGAAAATAATTGAAAATAATTGAAAATAATTGATAAATAATTGAAAACAATTGAAAATAATTGATAAATAATTGAAAACAATTGAAAATAATTGAAAATAATTGAAAACAATTGAAAATAATTGAAAATAATTGATAAATAATTGAAAACAATTGAAAATAATTGAAAATAATTGAAAACAATTGAAAACAATTGAAAACAATTGAAAATAATTGAAAATAATTGAAAACAATAGATAAATAATTGAAAACAATTGAAAATAATTGGAAATAATTGATAATAATTGAAAATAATTGAAAATAATTGAAAATAATTATAAATAATTGAAAACAATTGAAACAATTGAAAATAATTGAAAATAATTGAAAACAATTGAAAATAATTGAAAATAATTGAAAACAATTGATAAATAATTGAAAACAATTGAAAATAATTGAAAAGAATTGAAAATAATTGAAAATAATTGAAAACAATTGAAAATAATAGAAAATAATTGATAAATAATTGAAAACAATTGAAAACAATTGAAAATAATTGAAAATAATTGAAAACAATAGATAAATAATTGAAAACAATTGAAAATAATTGGAAATAATTGGAAATAATTGAAAATAATTGAAAACAATTGAAAATAATTGAAAATAATTGAAAACAATTGATAAATAATTGAAAACAATTGAAAATAATTGAAAATAATTGAAAATAATTGAAAACAATTGAAAATAATTGATAAATAATTGAAAACAATTGAAAATAATTGAAAATAATTGAAAACAATTGAAAACAATTGAAAACAATTGAAAATAATTGAAAATAATTGAAAATAATTGAAAACAATAGATAAATAATTGAAAACAATTGAAAATAATTGGAAATAGTTGAAAATAATTGAAAATAATTGATAAATAATTGAAAATAATTCAAAATAATTGAAAATAATTAAAAACAATTGAAAATAATTGAAAATAATTGAAAATAATTGAAAATAATTGAAAATAATTGATAAATAATTGAAAACAATTGAAAACAATTGAAAATAATTGAAAATAATTGAAAACAATTGATAAATAATTGAAAACAATTGAAAATAATTGAAAATAATTGAAAATAATTGAAAATAATTGATAAATAATTGAAAACAATTGAAAATAATTGAAAATAATTGAAAACAATTGAAAACAATTGAAAACAATTGAAAATAATTGAAAATAATTGAAAACAATAGATAAATAATTGAAAACAATTGAAAATAATTGGAAATAATTGAAAATAATTGAAAATAATTGAAAATAATTAAAAACAATTGAAAATAATTGAAAATAATTGAAAATAATTGAAAATAATTGAAAACAATTGAAAATAATTGATAAATAATTGAAACCAATTGAAAACAATTGAAAAAACTTGATAAATAATTGAAAACAATTGAAAATAATTGAAAACAATTGAAAACAATTGAAAATAATTGAAAATAATTGATAAATAATTGAAAACAATTGAAAATAATTGAAAATAATTGAAAACAATTGAAAACAATTGAAAATAATTGAAAATAATTGAAAACAATAGATAAATAATTGAAAACAATTGAAAATAATTGGAAATAATTGGAAATAATTGAAAATAATTGAAAACAATTGAAAATAATTGAAAATAATTGAAAACAATTGATAAATAATTGAAAACAATTGAAAATAATTGAAAATAATTGAAAACAATTGAAAACAATTGAAAACAATTGAAAATAATTGAAAATAATTGAAAATAATTGAAAACAATAGATAAATAATTGAAAACAATTGAAAATAATTGGAAATAATTGAAAATAATTGAAAATAATTGATAAATAATTGAAAATAATTCAAAATAATTGAAAATAATTAAAAACAAATGAAAATAATTGAAAATAATTGAAAATAATTGAAAATAATTGAAAATAATTGATAAATAATTGAAAACAATTGAAAACTATTGAAAACAATTGAAAATAATTGAAAACAATTGAAAATAATTGAAAATAATTGAAAACAATAGATAAATAATTGAAAACAATTGAAAATAATTGGAAATAATTGGAAATAATTGAAAATAATTGAAAACAATTGAAAATAATTGAAAATAATTGAAAACAATTGATAAATAATTGAAAACAATTGAAAATAATTGAAAACAATTGAAAATAATTGAAAACAATTGAAAATAATTGAAAATAATTGAAAATAATTGATAAATAATTGAAAACAATTGAAAATAATTGATAAATAATTGAAAACAATTGAAAATAATTGAAAATAATTGAAAACAATTGAAAATAATTGAAAATAATTGATAAATAATTGAAAATAATTCAAAATAATTGAAAATAATTAAAAACAATTGAAAATAATTGAAAATAATTGAAAATAATTGAAAATAATTGAAAATAATTGATAAATAATTGAAACCAATTGAAAACAATTGATAAATAATTGAAAACAATTGAAAATAATTGAAAATAATTGAAAATAATTGAAAATAATTGAAAACAATTGAAAATAATTGAAAATAATTGAAAATAATTGAAAATAATTGAAAATAATTGATAAATAATTGAAAACAATTGAAAATAATTGATAAATAATTGAAAACAATTGAAAATAATTGAAAATAATCGATAAATAATTGAAAACAATTGAAAATAATTGAAAATAATTGAAAACAATTGAAAACAATTGAAAACAATTGAAAATAATTGAAATTAATTGAAAATAATTGAAAACAGTAGATAAATAATTGAAAACAATTGAAAATAATTGGAAATAATTGAAAATAATTGAAAATAATTGATAAATAATTGAAAATAATTCAAAATAATTGAAAATAATTAAAAACAATTGAAAATAATTGAAAATAATTGAAAATAATTGAAAATAATTGAAAATAATTGATAAATAATTGAAAACAATTGAAAACAATTGAAAACAATTGAAAATAATTGAAAACAATTGAAAATAATTGAAAACAATTGATAAATAATTGAAAACAATTGAAAATAATAGAAAATAATTGATAAATAATTGAAAACAATTGAAAACAATTGAAAATAATTGAAAATAATTGAAAATAATTGATAAATAATTGAAAACAATTGAAAATAATTGATAAATAATTGAAAACAATTGAAAATAATTGAAAATAATTGAAAACAATTGAAAACAATTGAATATAATTGAAAATAATTGATAAATAATTGAAAACAATTGAAAATAATTGAAAATAATTGAAAATAATTGAAAACAATTGAAAACAATTGAAAATAATTGAAAATAATTGAAAACAATAGATAAATAATTGAAAACAATTGAAAATAATTGGAAATAATTGGAAATAATTGAAAATAATTGAAAACAATTGAAAATAATTGAAAATAATTGAAAACAATTGATAAATAATTGAAAACAATTGAAAATAATTGAAAACAATTGAAAATAATTGAAAACAATTGAAAATAAGTGAAAATAATTGAAAATAATTGATAAATAATTGAAAACAATTGAAAATAATTGATAAATAATTGAAAACAATTGAAAATAATTGAAAATAATTGAAAACAATTGAAAATAATTGAAAATAATTGATAAATAATTGAAAATAATTCAAAATAATTGAAAATAATTAAAAACAATTGAAAATAATTGAAAATAATTGAAAATAATTGAAAATAATTGAAAATAATTGATAAATAATTGAAACCAATTGAAAACAATTGATAAATAATTGAAAACAATTGAAAATAATTGAAAATAATTGAAAATAATTGAAAATAATTGAAAATAATTGAAAATAATTGAAAATAATTGAAAATAATTGATAAATAATTGAAACCAATTGAAAATAATTGAAAATAATTGAAAATAATTGAAAATAATTCAAAATAATTGAAAATAATTAAAAACAATTGAAAATAATTGAAAATAATTGAAAATAATTGAAAATAATTGAAAATAATTGATAAATAATTGAAACCAATTGAAAACAATTGATAAATAATTGAAAACAATTGAAAATAATTGAAAATAATTGAAAATAATTGAAAATAATTGAAAACAATTGAAAATAATTGAAAATAATTGAAAATAATTGATAAATAATTGAAAACAATTGAAAATAATTGTTAAATAATTGAAAACAATTGAAAATAATTGAAGATAATTGAAAACAATTGAAAATAATTGAAAATAATTGATAAATAATTGAAAACAATTGAAAATAATTGAAAACAATTGAAAACAATTGAAAACAATTGAAAATAATTGAAAATAATTGAAAATAATTGAAAATAATAGATAAATAATTGAAAACAATTGAAAATAATTGGAAATAATTGAAAATAATTGAAAACAATTGAAAATAATT
This sequence comes from Andrena bucephala, assembly GCA_947577245.1. Lineage (NCBI taxonomy): Eukaryota > Metazoa > Arthropoda > Insecta > Hymenoptera > Andrenidae > Andrena > Andrena bucephala. The sequence goes on from OX387717.1 coordinate 62,027,236, forward strand.
GAAAATAATTGAAAACAATTGATAAATAATTGAAAACAATTGAAAATAATTGAAAATAATTGAAAATAATTGATAAATAATTGAAAACAATTGAAAATAATTGATAAATAATTGAAAACAATTGAAAATAATTGAAAATAATTGAAAACAATTGAAAATAATTGAAAATAATTGATAAATAATTGAAAATAATTCAAAATAATTGAAAATAATTAAAAACAATTGAAAATAATTGAAAATAATTGAAAATAATTGAAAATAATTGAAAATAATTGATAAATAATTGAAACCAATTGAAAACAATTGATAAATAATTGAAAACAATTGAAAATAATTGAAAATAATTGAAAATAATTGAAAATAATTGAAAACAATTGAAAATAATTGAAAATAATTGAAAATAATTGATAAATAATTGAAAACAATTGAAAATAATTGATAAATAATTGAAAACAATTGAAAATAATTGAAAATAATTGAAAACAATTGAAAATAATTGAAAATAATGGATAAATAATTGAAAACAATTGAAAACAATTGAAAATAATTGAAAATAATTGAAAATAATTGAAAACAATAGATAAATAATTGAAAACAATTGAAAATAATTGGAAATAATTGAAAATAATTGAAAACAATTGAAAATAATTGAAAATAATTGATAAATAATTGAAAATAATTCAAAATAATTGAAAATAATTAAAAACAATTGAAAATAATTGAAAATAATTGAAAATAATTGAAAATAATTGAAAATAATTGATAAATAATTGAAACCAATTGAAAACAATTGATAAATAATTGAAAACAATTGAAAATAATTGAAAATAATTGAAAATAATTGAAAATAATTGAAAACAATTGAAAATAATTGAAAATAATTGAAAATAATTGATAAATAATTGAAAACAATTGAAAATAATTGATAAATAATTGAAAACAATTGAAAATAATTGAAAATAATTGAAAATAATTGAAAATAATTGATAAATAATTGAAAACAATTGAAAATAATTGAAAATAATTGAAAACAATTGAAAACAATTGAAAACAATTGAAAATAATTGAAAATAATTGAAAATAATTGAAAACAATAGATAAATAATTGAAAACAATTGAAAATAATTGGAAATAATTGAAAACAATTGAAAATAATTGAAAATAATTGAAAACAATTGATAAATAATTGAAATCAATTGAAAATAATTGAAAACAATTGAAAATAATTGAAAATAATTGAAAACAATTGATAAATAATTGAAAACCATTGAAAATAATTGAAAATAATTGAAAATAATTGAAAATAATTGATAAATAATTGAAAACAATTGAAAATAATTGAAAATAATTGAAAACAATTGAAAACAATTGAAAACAATTGAAAATAATTGAAAATAATTGAAAACAATAGATAAATAATTGAAAACAATTGAAAATAATTGGAAATAATTGAAAATAATTGAAAATAATTGAAAATAATTAAAAACAATTGAAAATAATTGAAAATAATTGAAAATAATTGAAAATAATTGAAAACAATTGAAAATAATTGATAAATAATTGAAACCAATTGAAAACAATTGAAAATACTTGATAAATAATTGAAAACAATTGAAAATAATTGAAAATAATTAAAACAATTGAAAATAATTAAAAATAATTGATAAATAATTGAAAACAATTAAAAATAATTGAAAATAATTGAAAACAATTGAAAATAATTGAAAATAATTGAAAACAATTGATAAATAATTGAAAACAATTGAAAATAATTGAAAACAATTGATAAATAATTGAAAACAATTGAAAATAATAGAAAATAATTGATAAATAATTGAAAACAATTGAAAACAATTGAAAATAATTGAAAATAATTGAAAATAATAGATAAATAATTGAAAACAATTGAAAATAATTGATAAATAATTGAAAATAATTGAAAATAACTGAAAATAATTGAAAACAATTGAAAATAATTGAAAATAATTGAAAATAATTGATAAATAATTGAAAACAATTGAAAATAATTGATAAATAATTGAAAACAATTGAAAATAATTGAAAATAATTGAAAACAATTGAAAATAATTGAAAATAATTGATAAATAATTGAAAACAATTGAAAATAATTGAAAATAATTGAAAACAATTGAAAACAATTGAAAACAATTGAAAATAATTGAAAATAATTGAAAACAATAGATAAATAATTGAAAACAATTGAAAATAATTGGAAATAATTGATAATAATTGAAAATAATTGAAAATAATTGAAAATAATTATAAATAATTGAAAACAATTGAAACAATTGAAAATAATTGAAAATAATTGAAAACAATTGAAAATAATTGAAAATAATTGAAAACAATTGATAAATAATTGAAAACAATTGAAAATAATTGAAAAGAATTGAAAATAATTGAAAATAATTGAAAACAATTGAAAATAATAGAAAATAATTGATAAATAATTGAAAACAATTGAAAACAATTGAAAATAATTGAAAATAATTGAAAACAATAGATAAATAATTGAAAACAATTGAAAATAATTGGAAATAATTGGAAATAATTGAAAATAATTGAAAACAATTGAAAATAATTGAAAATAATTGAAAACAATTGATAAATAATTGAAAACAATTGAAAATAATTGAAAATAATTGAAAATAATTGAAAACAATTGAAAATAATTGATAAATAATTGAAAACAATTGAAAATAATTGAAAATAATTGAAAACAATTGAAAACAATTGAAAACAATTGAAAATAATTGAAAATAATTGAAAATAATTGAAAACAATAGATAAATAATTGAAAACAATTGAAAATAATTGGAAATAATTGAAAATAATTGAAAATAATTGATAAATAATTGAAAATAATTCAAAATAATTGAAAATAATTAAAAACAATTGAAAATAATTGAAAATAATTGAAAATAATTGAAAATAATTGAAAATAATTGATAAATAATTGAAAACAATTGAAAACAATTGAAAATAATTGAAAATAATTGAAAACAATTGATAAATAATTGAAAACAATTGAAAATAATTGAAAATAATTGAAAATAATTGAAAATAATTGATAAATAATTGAAAACAATTGAAAATAATTGAAAATAATTGAAAACAATTGAAAACAATTGAAAACAATTGAAAATAATTGAAAATAATTGAAAACAATAGATAAATAATTGAAAACAATTGAAAATAATTGGAAATAATTGAAAATAATTGAAAATAATTGAAAATAATTAAAAACAATTGAAAATAATTGAAAATAATTGAAAATAATTGAAAATAATTGAAAACAATTGAAAATAATTGATAAATAATTGAAACCAATTGAAAACAATTGAAAAAACTTGATAAATAATTGAAAACAATTGAAAATAATTGAAAATAATTAAAACAATTGAAAATAATTAAAAATAATTGATAAATAATTGAAAACAATTAAAAATAATTGATAAATAATTTAAAACAATTGAAAATAATTGAAAATAATTTAAAACAATTGATAAATAATTGAAAACAATTGAAAATAATTGAAAATAATTGAAAATAATTGAAAATAATTGAAAACAATTGAAAACAATTGAAAACAATTGAAAACAATTGGAAATAATTGAAAATAATTATAAATTATTGAAAATAATTGAAAATAATTGATAAATAATTGATAAATAATTAATAAATAATTGATAAATAATTGAAAACAATTGAAAATAATTGAAAATAATTGAAAACAATTGAAAACAATTGAAAATAATTGAAAATAATTGATAAATAATTTAAAACAATTGAAAATAATTGGAAATAATTGAAAACAATTGAAAACAATTGAAAATAATTGAAAATAATTGAAAACAATAGATAAATAATTGAAAACAATTGAAAATAATTGGAAATAATTGGAAATAATTGAAAATAATTGAAAACAATTGAAAATAATTGAAAATAATTGAAAACAATTGATAAATAATTGAAAACAATTGAAAATAATTGAAAATAATTGAAAATAACTGAAAATAATTGAAAACAATTGAAAATAATTGAAAATAATTGAAAATAATTGATAAATAATTGAAAACAATTGAAAATAATTGATAAATAATTGAAAACAATTGAAAATAATTGAAAATAATTGAAAACAATTGAAAATAATTGAAAATAATTGATAAATAATTGAAAACAATTGAAAATAATTGAAAATAATTGAAAACAATTGAAAACAATTGAAAACAATTGAAAATAATTGAAAATAATTGAAAACAATAGATAAATAATTGAAAACAATTGAAAATAATTGGAAATAATTGATAATAATTGAAAATAATTGAAAATAATTGAAAATAATTATAAATAATTGAAAACAATTGAAACAATTGAAAATAATTGAAAATAATTGAAAACAATTGAAAATAATTGAAAATAATTGAAAACAATTGATAAATAATTGAAAACAATTGAAAATAATTGAAAAGAATTGAAAATAATTGAAAATAATTGAAAACAATTGAAAATAATAGAAAATAATTGATAAATAATTGAAAACAATTGAAAACAATTGAAAATAATTGAAAATAATTGAAAATAATTGATAAATAATTGAAAACAATTGAAAATAATTGATAAATAATTGAAAACAATTGAAAATAATTGAAAATAATTGAAAACAATTGAAAACAATTGAAAATAATTGAAAATAATTGATAAATAGTTGAAAACAATTGAAAATAATTGAAAATAATTGAAAACAATTGAAAACAATTGAAAATAATTGAAAATAATTGAAAACAATAGATAAATAATTGAAAACAATTGAAAATAATTGGAAATAATTGGAAATAATTGAAAATAATTGAAAATAATAGAAAATAATTGATAAATAATTGAAAACAATTGAAAACAATTGAAAATAATTGAAAATAATTGAAAATAATAGATAAATAATTGAAAACAATTGAAAATAATTGATAAATAATTGAAAACAATTGAAAATAATTGAAAATAATTGAAAACAATTGAAAACAATTGAAAATAATTGAAAATAATTGATAAATAATTGAAAATAATTGAAAATAATTGAAAACAATTGAAAACAATTGAAAATAATTGAAAATAATTGAAAACAATAGATAAATAATTGAAAACAATTGAAAATAATTGGAAATAATTGGAAATAATTGAAAATAATTGAAAACAATTGAAAATAATTGAAAATAATTGAAAACAATTGATAAATAATTGAAAACAATTGAAAATAATTGAAAATAATTGAAAACAATTGAAAACAATTGAAAACAATTGAAAATAATTGAAAATAATTGAAAATAATTGAAAACAATAGATAAATAATTGAAAACAATTGAAAATAATTGGAAATAATTGAAAATAATTGAAAATAATTGATAAATAATTGAAAATAATTCAAAATAATTGAAAATAATTAAAAACAATTGAAAATAATTGAAAATAATTGAAAATAATTGAAAATAATTGAAAATAATTGATAAATAATTGAAAACAATTGAAAACTATTGAAAACAATTGAAAATAATTGAAAACAATTGAAAATAATTGAAAATAATTGAAAACAATAGATAAATAATTCAAAACAATTGAAAATAATTGGAAATAATTGGAAATAATTGAAAATAATTGAAAACAATTGAAAATAATTGAAAATAATTGAAAACAATTGATAAATAATTGAAAACAATTGAAAATAATTGAAAACAATTGAAAATAATTGAAAACAATTGAAAATAATTGAAAATAATTGAAAATAATTGATAAATAATTGAAAACAATTGAAAATAATTGATAAATAATTGAAAACAATTGAAAATAATTGAAAATAATTGAAAACAATTGAAAATAATTGAAAATAATTGATAAATAATTGAAAATAATTCAAAATAATTGAAAATAATTAAAAACAATTGAAAATAATTGAAAATAATTGAAAATAATTGAAAATAATTGAAAATAATTGATAAATAATTGAAACCAATTGAAAACAATTGATAAATAATTGAAAACAATTGAAAATAATTGAAAATAATTGAAAATAATTGAAAATAATTGAAAACAATTGAAAATAATTGAAAATAATTGAAAATAATTGAAAATAATTGAAAATAATTGATAAATAATTGAAAACAATTGAAAATAATTGATAAATAATTGAAAACAATTGAAAATAATTGAAAATAATCGATAAATAATTGAAAACAATTGAAAATAATTGAAAACAATTGAAAACAATTGAAAACAATTGAAAACAATTGAAAATAATTGAAATTAATTGAAAATAATTGAAAACAGTAGATAAATAATTGAAAACAATTGAAAATAATTGGAAATAATTGAAAATAATTGAAAATAATTGATAAATAATTGAAAATAATTCAAAATAATTGAAAATAATTAAAAACAATTGAAAATAATTGAAAATAATTGAAAATAATTGAAAATAATTGAAAACAATTGAAAATAATTGGAAATAATTGGAAATAATTGAAAATAATTGAAAACAATTGAAAATAATTGAAAATAATTGAAAACAATTGATAAATAATTGAAAACAATTGAAAATAATTGAAAACAATTGAAAATAATTGAAAACAATTGAAAATAAGTGAAAATAATTGAAAATAATTGATAAATAATTGAAAACAATTGAAAATAATTGATAAATAATTGAAAACAATTGAAAATAATTGAAAATAATTGAAAACAATTGAAAATAATTGAAAATAATTGATAAATAATTGAAAATAATTCAAAATAATTGAAAATAATTAAAAACAATTGAAAATAATTGAAAATAATTGAAAATAATTGAAAATAATTGAAAATAATTGATAAATAATTGAAACCAATTGAAAACAATTGATAAATAATTGAAAACAATTGAAAATAATTGAAAATAATTGAAAATAATTGAAAATAATTGAAAACAATTGAAAATAATTGAAAATAATTGAAAATAATTGATAAATAATTGAAAACAATTGAAAATAATTGATAAATAATTGAAAACAATTGAAAATAATTGAAAATAATTGAAAACAATTGAAAATAATTGAAAATAATTGATAAATAATTGAAAACAATTGAAAATAATTGAAAATAATTGAAAACAATTGAAAACAATTGAAAACAATTGAAAATAATTGAAAATAATTGAAAATAATTGAAAACAATAGATAAATAATTGAAAACAATTGAAAATAATTGAAAATAATTGAAAATAATTGAAAACAATTGAAAATAATTGAAAATAATTGAAAACAATTGATAAATAATTGAAAACAATTGAAAATAATTGAAAATAATTGAAAATAATTGAAAATAATTGAAAACAATTGATAAATAATTGAAAACAATTGAAAATAATTGATAAATAATTGAAAACAATGAAAATAATTGAAAATAATTGAAAACAATTGAAAATAATTGAAAATAATTGATAAATAATTGAAAATAATTCAAAATAATTGAAAATAATTAAAAACAATTGAAAATAATTGAAAATAATTGAAAATAATTGAAAATAATTGAAAATAATTGATAAATAATTTAAACCAATTGAAAACAATTGATAAATAATTGAAAACAATTGAAAATAATTGAAAATAATTGAAAATAATTGAAAATAATTGAAAACAATTGAAAATAATTGAAAATAATTGAAAATAATTGATAAATAATTGAAAACAATTGAAAATAATTGATAAATAATTGAAAACAATTGAAAATAATTGAAGATAATTGAAAACAATTGAAAATAATTGAAAATAATTGATAAATAATTGAAAACAATTGAAAATAATTGATAAATAATTGAAAACAATTGAAAATAATTGAAAATAATTGAAAACAATTGAAAATAATTGATAAATAATTGAAAACAATTGAAAATAATTGAAAATAATTGAAAACAATTGAAAATAATTGAAAATAATTGAAAACAATTGAAAATAATTGAAAATAATTGAAAACAATTGATAAATAATTGAAAACAATTGAAAATAATTGAAAATAATTGAAAATAATTGAAAATAATTGAAAACAATTGATAAATAATTGAAAACAATTGAAAATAATTGATAAATAATTGAAAACAATGAAAATAATTGAAAATAATTGAAAACAATTGAAAATAATTGAAAATAATTGATAAATAATTGAAAATAATTCAAAATAATTGAAAATAATTAAAAACAATTGAAAATAATTGAAAATAATTGAAAATAATTGAAAATAATTGAAAATAATTGATAAATAATTTAAACCAATTGAAAACAATTGATAAATAATTGAAAACAATTGAAAATAATTGAAAATAATTGAAAATAATTGAAAATAATTGAAAACAATTGAAAATAATTGAAAATAATTGAAAATAATTGATAAATAATTGAAAACAATTGAAAATAATTGATAAATAATTGAAAACAATTGAAAATAATTGAAGATAATTGAAAACAATTGAAAATAATTGAAAATAATTGATAAATAATTGAAAACAATTGAAAATAATTGATAAATAATTGAAAACAATTGAAAATAATTGAAAATAATTGAAAACAATTGAAAATAATTGATAAATAATTGAAAACAATTGAAAATAATTGAAAATAATTGAAAACAATTGAAAATAATTGAAAATAATGGATAAATAATTGAAAACAATTGAAAATAATTGAAAATAATTGAAAACAATTGAAAACAATTGAAAACAATTGAAAATAATTGAAAATAATTGAAAATAATTGAAAACAATTGAAAATAATTGAAAATAATTGAAAATAATTGATAAATAATTGAAAACAATTGAAAATAATTGATAAATAATTGAAAACAATTGAAAATAATTGAAAATAATTGAAAACAATTGAAAATAATTGAAAATAATTGATAAATAATTGAAAATAATTCAAAATAATTGAAAATAATTAAAAACAATTGAAAATAATTGAAAATAATTGAAAATAATTGAAAATAATTGAAAATAATTGATAAATAATTGAAACCAATTGAAAACAATTGATAAATAATTGAAAACAATTGAAAATAATTGAAAATAATTGAAAATAATTGAAAATAATTGAAAACAATTGAAAATAATTGAAAATAATTGAAAATAATTGAAAATAATTGAAAATAATTGATAAATAATTGAAAACAATTGAAAATAATTGATAAATAATTGAAAACAATTGAAAATAATTGAAAATAATCGATAAATAATTGAAAACAATTGAAAATAATTGAAAACAATTGAAAACAATTGAAAACAATTGAAAACAATTGAAAATAATTGAAATTAATTGAAAATAATTGAAAACAGTAGATAAATAATTGAAAACAATTGAAAATAATTGGAAATAATTGAAAATAATTGAAAATAATTGATAAATAATTGAAAATAATTCAAAATAATTGAAAATAATTAAAAACAATTGAAAATAATTGAAAATAATTGAAAATAATTGAAAATAATTGAAAACAATTGAAAATAATTGGAAATAATTGGAAATAATTGAAAATAATTGAAAACAATTGAAAATAATTGAAAATAATTGAAAACAATTGATAAATAATTGAAAACAATTGAAAATAATTGAAAACAATTGAAAATAATTGAAAACAATTGAAAATAAGTGAAAATAATTGAAAATAATTGATAAATAATTGAAAACAATTGAAAATAATTGATAAATAATTGAAAACAATTGAAAATAATTGAAAATAATTGAAAACAATTGAAAATAATTGAAAATAATTGATAAATAATTGAAAATAATTCAAAATAATTGAAAATAATTAAAAACAATTGAAAATAATTGAAAATAATTGAAAATAATTGAAAATAATTGAAAATAATTGAAAACAGTAGATAAATAATTGAAAACAATTGAAAATAATTGGAAATAATTGAAAATAATCGATAAATAATTGAAAACAATTGAAAATAATTGAAAACAATTGAAAACAATTGAAAACAATTGAAAACAATTGAAAATAATTGAAATTAATTGAAAATAATTGAAAACAGTAGATAAATAATTGAAAACAATTGAAAATAATTGGAAATAATTGAAAATAATTGAAAATAATTGATAAATAATTGAAAATAATTCAAAATAATTGAAAATAATTAAAAACAATTGAAAATAATTGAAAATAATTGAAAATAATTGAAAATAATTGAAAACAATTGAAAATAATTGGAAATAATTGAAAACAATTGAAAATAATTGAAAATAATTGAAAATAATTGAAAATAATTGAAAATAATTGATAAATAATTGAAAATAATTCAAAATAATTGAAAATAATTAAAAACAATTGAAAATAATTGAAAATAATTGAAAATAATTGAAAATAATTGAAAATAATTGATAAATAATTGAAAACAATTGAAAACTATTGAAAACAATTGAAAATAATTGAAAACAATTGAAAATAATTGAAAATAATTGAAAACAATAGATAAATAATTCAAAACAATTGAAAATAATTGGAAATAATTGGAAATAATTGAAAATAATTGAAAACAATTGAAAATAATTGAAAATAATTGAAAACAATTGATAAATAATTGAAAACAATTGAAAATAATTGAAAACAATTGAAAATAATTGAAAACAATTGAAAATAATTGAAAATAATTGAAAATAATTGATAAATAATTGAAAACAATTGAAAATAATTGATAAATAATTGAAAACAATTGAAAATAATTGAAAATAATTGAAAACAATTGAAAATAATTGAAAATAATTGATAAATAATTGAAAATAATTCAAAATAATTGAAAATAATTAAAAACAATTGAAAATAATTGAAAATAATTGAAAATAATTGAAAATAATTGAAAATAATTGATAAATAATTGAAACCAATTGAAAACAATTGATAAATAATTGAAAACAATTGAAAATAATTGAAAATAATTGAAAATAATTGAAAATAATTGAAAACAATTGAAAATAATTGAAAATAATTGAAAATAATTGAAAATAATTGAAAATAATTGATAAATAATTGAAAACAATTGAAAATAATTGATAAATAATTGAAAACAATTGAAAATAATTGAAAATAATCGATAAATAATTGAAAACAATTGAAAATAATTGAAAACAATTGAAAACAATTGAAAACAATTGAAAACAATTGAAAATAATTGAAATTAATTGAAAATAATTGAAAACAGTAGATAAATAATTGAAAACAATTGAAAATAATTGGAAATAATTGAAAATAATTGAAAATAATTGATAAATAATTGAAAATAATTCAAAATAATTGAAAATAATTAAAAACAATTGAAAATAATTGAAAATAATTGAAAATAATTGAAAATAATTGAAAACAATTGAAAATAATTGGAAATAATTGGAAATAATTGAAAATAATTGAAAACAATTGAAAATAATTGAAAATAATTGAAAACAATTGATAAATAATTGAAAACAATTGAAAATAATTGAAAACAATTGAAAATAATTGAAAACAATTGAAAATAAGTGAAAATAATTGAAAATAATTGATAAATAATTGAAAACAATTGAAAATAATTGATAAATAATTGAAAACAATTGAAAATAATTGAAAATAATTGAAAACAATTGAAAATAATTGAAAATAATTGATAAATAATTGAAAATAATTCAAAATAATTGAAAATAATTAAAAACAATTGAAAATAATTGAAAATAATTGAAAATAATTGAAAATAATTGAAAATAATTGATAAATAATTGAAACCAATTGAAAACAATTGATAAATAATTGAAAACAATTGAAAATAATTGAAAATAATTGAAAATAATTGAAAATAATTGAAAACAATTGAAAATAATTGAAAATAATTGAAAATAATTGATAAATAATTGAAAACAATTGAAAATAATTGATAAATAATTGAAAACAATTGAAAATAATTGAAAATAATTGAAAACAATTGAAAATAATTGAAAATAATTGATAAATAATTGAAAACAATTGAAAATAATTGAAAATAATTGAAAACAATTGAAAACAATTGAAAACAATTGAAAATAATTGAAAATAATTGAAAATAATTGAAAACAATAGATAAATAATTGAAAACAATTGAAAATAATTGAAAATAATTGAAAATAATTGAAAACAATTGAAAATAATTGAAAATAATTGAAAACAATTGATAAATAATTGAAAACAATTGAAAATAATTGAAAATAATTGAAAATAATTGAAAATAATTGAAAACAATTGATAAATAATTGAAAACAATTGAAAATAATTGATAAATAATTGAAAACAATGAAAATAATTGAAAATAATTGAAAACAATTGAAAATAATTGAAAATAATTGATAAATAATTGAAAATAATTCAAAATAATTGAAAATAATTAAAAACAATTGAAAATAATTGAAAATAATTGAAAATAATTGAAAATAATTGAAAATAATTGATAAATAATTTAAACCAATTGAAAACAATTGATAAATAATTGAAAACAATTGAAAATAATTGAAAATAATTGAAAATAATTGAAAATAATTGAAAACAATTGAAAATAATTGAAAATAATTGAAAATAATTGATAAATAATTGAAAACAATTGAAAATAATTGATAAATAATTGAAAACAATTGAAAATAATTGAAGATAATTGAAAACAATTGAAAATAATTGAAAATAATTGATAAATAATTGAAAACAATTGAAAATAATTGATAAATAATTGAAAACAATTGAAAATAATTGAAAATAATTGAAAACAATTGAAAATAATTGATAAATAATTGAAAACAATTGAAAATAATTGAAAATAATTGAAAACAATTGAAAATAATTGAAAATAATGGATAAATAATTGAAAACAATTGAAAATAATTGAAAATAATTGAAAACAATTGAAAACAATTGAAAACAATTGAAAATAATTGAAAATAATTGAAAATAATTGAAAACAATAGATAAATAATTGAAAACAATTGAAAATAATTGGAAATAATTGAAAATAATTGAAAACAATTGAAAATAATTGAAAATAATTGATAAATAATTGAAAATAATTCAAAATAATTGAAAATAATTAAAAACAATTGAAAATAATTGAAAATAATTGAAAATAATTGAAAATAATTGAAAATAATTGATAAATAATTGAAACCAATTGAAAACAATTGATAAATAATTGAAAACAATTGAAAATAATTGAAAATAATTGAAAATAATTGAAAATAATTGAAAACAATTGAAAATAATTGAAAATAATTGAAAATAATTGATAAATAATTGAAAACAATTGAAAATAATTGATAAATAATTGAAAACAATTGAAAATAATTGAAAATAATTGAAAATAATTGAAAATAATTGATAAATAATTGAAAACAATTGAAAATAATTGAAAATAATTGAAAACAATTGAAAACAATTGAAAACAATTGAAAATAATTGAAAATAATTGAAAATAATTGAAAACAATAGATAAATAATTGAAAACAATTGAAAATAATTGGAAATAATTGAAAATAATTGAAAACAATTGAAAATAATTGAAAATAATTGAAAACAATTGATAAATAATTGAAATCAATTGAAAATAATTGAAAACAATTGAAAATAATTGAAAATAATTGAAAACAATTGATAAATAATTGAAAACCATTGAAAATAATTGAAAATAATTGAAAATAATTGAAAATAATTGATAAATAATTGAAAACAATTGAAAATAATTGAAAATAATTGAAAACAATTGAAAACAATTGAAAACAATTGAAAATAATTGAAAATAATTGAAAACAATAGATAAATAATTGAAAACAATTGAAAATAATTGGAAATAATTGAAAATAATTGAAAATAATTGAAAATAATTAAAAACAATTGAAAATAATTGAAAATAATTGAAAATAATTGAAAATAATTGAAAACAATTGAAAATAATTGATAAATAATTGAAACCAATTGAAAACAATTGAAAATACTTGATAAATAATTGAAAACAATTGAAAATAATTGAAAATAATTAAAACAATTGAAAATAATTAAAAATAATTGATAAATAATTGAAAACAATTAAAAATAATTGATAAATAATTTAAAACAATTGAAAATAATTGAAAATAATTTAAAACAATTGATAAATAATTGAAAACAATTGAAAATAATTGAAAATAATTGAAAATAATTGAAAATAATTGAAAATAATTGAAAATAATTGAAAACAATTGAAAACAATTGAAAACAATTGAAAACAATTGAAAACAATTGAAAATAATTGAAAACAATTGAAAATAATTGATAAATAATTGAAAACAATTGAAAATAATTGAAAATAATTGAAAACAATTGAAAATAATTGATAAATAATTGAAAACAATTGAAAATAATTGAAAATAATTGAAAACAATTGAAAACAATTGAAAACAATTGAAAATAATTGAAAATAATTGAAAACAATAGATAAATAATTGAAAACAATTGAAAACAATTGAAAATAATTGATAAATAATTGAAAACAATTGAAAATAATTGAAAATAATTAAAACAGTTGAAAATAATTAAAAATAATTGATAAATAATTGAAAACAATTAATAATAATTAATAAATAATTGAAAACAATTGAAAATAATTGAAAATAACTGATAAATAATTGAAAACAATTGAAAATAATTGAAAATAAATGAAACAATTGAAAATAATTAAAAATAATTGATAAATAATTTAAAACAATTAAAAATAATTGATAAATAATTGAAAACAATTGAAAATAATTGAAAATAATTGATAACAATTTATAAATAATTGAAAATGATTGAAAACAATTGAAAATAATTGAAATCAATTGAAAATAATTGAAAATAATTGAAAATAATTGAAAATAATTGAAAATAATTGAAAACAATTGAAAATAATTGATAAATAATTGAAACCAATTGAAAACAATTGAAATTAATTGATAAATAATTGAAAACAATTGAAAATAATTGAAAATAATTAAAACAATTGAAAATAATTAAAAATAATTGATAAATAATTGAAAGCAATTAAAAATAATTGATAAATAATTGAAAACAATTGAAAACAATTGAAAACAATTGAAAATAATGGAAAACAATTGATAAATAATTGAAAACAATTGAAAACAATTGAAAATAATTGAAAATAATTGAAAACATTTGAAAATAATTGAAAATAATTAAAAACAATTGAAAATATTTGAAAATAATTGAAAATAATTGAAAATAATTGAAAACAATTGAAAATAATTGATAAATAATTGAAACCAATTGAAAACAATTGAAAATAATTGATAAATAATTGAAAACAATTGAAAATAATTGAAAATATTTCAAACAATTGAAAATAATTAAAAATAATTGATAAATAATTGAAAACAATTGAAAATAATTGAAAATAAATAAAACAATTGAAAATAATTAAAAATAATTGATAAATAAATGAAAACAATTGAAAACAATTGAAAACAATTGAAAACAATTGGAAATAATTGAAAATAATTGAAAACAATTTAAAATAATTGAAAATAATTAAAAACAATTGAAAATAATTGAAAATAATTGAAAATAATTGAAAACAATTGAAAATAATAGAAAACAATTGAAAATAATTTAAAATAATTTAAAACAATTGAAAATAATTGAAAATAATTGAAAATAATTGAAAACAATTGATAAGTAATTGAAAACAATTGAAAATAATTGAAAATAATTGAAAAAAATTGAAAATAATTGAAAATAATTGAAAATAATTGAAAACAATTGAAAACAATTGAAAATAATTGAAAATAATTGATAAATAATTGAAAACAATTGAAAATAATTGAAAATAATTGAAAATAATTGATAAATAATTGAAAACAATTGAAAATAGTTGATAAATAATTGAAAACAATTGAAAAAATTGAAAATAATTGAAAATAATTTAAAACAATTGAAAATAATTGAAAATAACTGAAAATAATTGAAAATAATTGAAAACAATTGAAAATAATTGATATATTATTGAAAACAATTGAAAATAATTGAAAATAATTGAAAACAATTGAAAATAATTGATAAATAATTGAAAACAATTGAAAATAATTTAAAATAATTGAAAACAATTGAAAATAATTGAAAACAATTGAAAATAATTGAAAACAATTGAAAATAATTGATAAATAATTGAAAACAATTGAAAATAATTGAAAATAATTGATAAATAATTGAAAACAATTGAAAAAAATTGAAAATAATTTAAAATAATTGAAAACAATTGAAAATAATTGAAAATAACTGAAAATAATTGAAAATAATTGAAAACAATTGAAAGTAATTGATATATTATTGAAAACAATTGAAAATAATTGAAAACAATTGAAAATAAGTGATAAATAATTGAAAACAATTGATAAATAATTGAAAACAATTGAAAATAATTTAAAATAATTGAAAACAATTGAAAATAATTGATAAATAATTGAAACCAATTGAAAACAATTGAAAACAACTGAAAATAATTGAAAGCAATTGATAAATAATTGAAAACAATTGAAAACAATTGAAAATAATTGAAAATAATTGAAAACATTTGAAAATAATTGAAAATAATTAAAAACAATTGAAAATAATTGAAAATAATTGAAAATAATTGAAAACAATTGAAAACAATTGAAAACAATTGAAAACAATTGGAAATAATTGAAAATAATTATAAATTATTGAAAATAATTGAAAATAATTGATAAATAATTGATAAATAATTAATAAATAATTGAAAAAAATTGTAAATAATAATAAATAATTGAAAATAATTGATAAATAATTGAAAATAATTGAAAATAATTATAAATAATTGAAAATAATTGAAAATAATTGAAAATAATTGATTAATAATTGAAAATAATTATAAATAATTGAAAATAATTGAAAATAATTGAAAATAATTGAAACAAATTGAAAATAATTATAAATAATTGAAAACAATTGAAAATAATTGAAAATAATTAAAACAGTTGAAAATAATTAAAAATAATTGATAAATAATTGAAAACAATTAAAAATAATTAATAAATAATTGAAAACAATTGAAAATAATTGAAAATAACTGATAAATAATTGAAAACAATTGAAAATAATTGAAAATAAATGAAACAATTGAAAATAATTAAAAATAATTGATAAATAATTGAAAACAATTAAAAATAATTGATAAATAATTGAAAACAATTGAAAATAATTGAAAATAATTGATAACAATTTATAAATAATTGAAAATGATTGAAAAAAATTGAAAATAATTGAAATCAATTGAAAATAATTGAAAATAATTGAAAATAATTGAAAATAATTGAAAATAATTGAAAATAATTGAAAACAATTGAAAATAATTGATAAATAATTGAAACCAATTGATAACAATTGAAATTAATTGATAAATAATTGAAAACAATTGAAAATAATTGAAAATAATTAAAACAATTGAAAATAATTAAAAATAATTGATGAATAATTGAAAGCAATTAAAAATAATTGATAAATAATTGAAAACAATTGAAAACAATTGCAAACAATTGAAAATAATTGAAAACAATTGATAAATAATTGAAAACAATTGAAAACAATTGAAAATAATTGAAAATAATTGAAAACATTTGAAAATAATTGAAAATAATTAAAAACAATTGAAAATATTTGAAAATAATTGAAAATAATTGAAAATAATTGAAAACAATTGAAAATAATTGATAAATAATTGAAACCAATTGAAAACAATTGAAAATAATTGATAAATAATTTAAAACAATTGAAAATAATTGAAAATAATTCAAACAATTGAAAATAATTAAAAATAATTGATAAATAATTGAAAACAATTGAAAATAATTGAAAATAAATAAAACAATTGAAAATAATTAAAAATAATTGATAAATAAATGAAAACAATTGAAAACAATTGAAAACAATTGAAAACAATTGGAAATAATTGAAAATAATTGAAAACAATTTAAAATAATTGAAAATAATTAAAAACAATTGAAAATAATTGAAAATAATTGAAAATAATTGAAAACAATTGAAAATAATTGATAAATAATAGAAAACAATTGAAAATAATTGAAAATAATTTAAAACAATTGAAAATAATTGAAAATAATTGATAATAATTGAAAACAATTGATAAGTAATTGAAAACAATTGAAAATAATTGAAAATAATTGAAAAAAATTGAAAATAATTGAAAATAATTGAAAATAATTGAAAACAATTAAAAATAATTGATAAATAATTGAAAACAATTGAAAATAATTGAAAATAATTGATAACAATTTATAAATAATTGAAAATGATTGAAAAAAATTGAAAATAATTGAAATCAATTGAAAATAATTGAAAATAATTGAAAATAATTGAAAATAATTGAAAATAATTGAAAATAATTGAAAACAATTGAAAATAATTGATAAATAATTGAAACCAATTGATAACAATTGAAATTAATTGATAAATAATTGAAAACAATTGAAAATAATTGAAAATAATTAAAACAATTGAAAATAATTAAAAATAATTGATGAATAATTGAAAGCAATTAAAAATAATTGATAAATAATTGAAAACAATTGAAAACAATTGCAAACAATTGAAAATAATTGAAAACAATTGATAAATAATTGAAAACAATTGAAAACAATTGAAAATAATTGAAAATAATTGAAAACATTTGAAAATAATTGAAAATAATTAAAAACAATTGAAAATATTTGAAAATAATTGAAAATAATTGAAAATAATTGAAAACAATTGAAAATAATTGATAAATAATTGAAACCAATTGAAAACAATTGAAAATAATTGATAAATAATTTAAAACAATTGAAAATAATTGAAAATAATTCAAACAATTGAAAATAATTAAAAATAATTGATAAATAATTGAAAACAATTGAAAATAATTGAAAATAAATAAAACAATTGAAAATAATTAAAAATAATTGATAAATAAATGAAAACAATTGAAAACAATTGAAAACAATTGAAAACAATTGGAAATAATTGAAAATAATTGAAAACAATTTAAAATAATTGAAAATAATTAAAAACAATTGAAAATAATTGAAAATAATTGAAAATAATTGAAAACAATTGAAAATAATTGATAAATAATAGAAAACAATTGAAAATAATTGAAAATAATTTAAAACAATTGAAAATAATTGAAAATAATTGATAATAATTGAAAACAATTGATAAGTAATTGAAAACAATTGAAAATAATTGAAAATAATTGAAAAAAATTGAAAATAATTGAAAATAATTGAAAATAATTGAAAACAATTGAAAATAATTGAAAATAATTGATAAATAATTGAAAACAATTGAAAATAATTGAAAATAATTGAAAATAATTGATAAATAATTGAAAACAATTGAAAATAATTGATAAATAATTGAAAACAATTGAAAAAAATTGAAAATAATTGAAAATAATTTAAAACAATTGAAAATAATTGAAAATAACTGAAAATAATTGAAAATAATTGAAAACAATTGAAAATAATTGATATATTATTGAAAACAATTGAAAATAATTGAAAATAATTGAAAACAATTGAAAATAATTGATAAATAATTGAAAACAATTGAAAATAATTTAAAATAATTGAAAACAATTGAAAATAATTGAAAACAATTGAAAATAATTGAAACAATTGAAAATAATTGATAAATAATTGAAAACAATTGAAAATAATTGAAAATAATTGATAAATAATTGAAAACAATTGAAAAAAATTGAAAATAATTGAAAATAATTGAAAACAATTGAAAATAATTGAAAATAACTGAAAATAATTGAAAATAATTGAAAACAATTGAAAGTAATTGATATATTATTGAAAACAATTGAAAATAATTGAAAATAATTGAAAACAATTGAAAATAATTGATAAATAATTGAAAACAATTGATAAATAATTGAAAACAATTGAAAATAATTTAAAATAATTGAAAACAATTGAAAATAATTGAAAATAATTGATAAATAATTGAAAACAATGGAAAATAATTGATAAATAATTGAAAACAATTGAAAATAATTGAAAATAATTGAAAACAATTGAAAATAATTGATAAATAATTGAAACCAATTGAAAACAATTGAAAACAATTGAAAATAATTGAAAACAATTGATAAATAATTGAAAACAATTGAAAACAATTGAAAATAATTGAAAATAATTGAAAATAATTGAAAATAATTAAAACAATTGAAAATAATTAAAAATAATTGATAAATAATTGAAAGCAATTAAAAATAATTGATAAATAATTGAAAACAATTGAAAACAATTGCAAACAATTGAAAATAATTGAAAACAATTGATAAATAATTGAAAACAATTGAAAACAATTGAAAATAATTGAAAATAATTGAAAACATTTGAAAATAATTGAAAATAATTAAAAACAATTGAAAATATTTGAAAATAATTGAAAATAATTGAAAATAATTGAAAACAATTGAAAATAATTGATAAATAATTGAAACCAATTGAAAACAATTGAAAATAATTGATAAATAATTGAAAACAATTGAAAATAATTGAAAATAATTCAAACAATTGAAAATAATTAAAAATAATTGATAAATAATTGAAAACAATTGAAAATAATTGAAAATAAATAAAACAATTGAAAATAATTAAAAATAATTGATAAATAAATGAAAACAATTGAAAACAATTGAAAACAATTGAAAACAATTGAAAACAATTGAAAACAATTGGAAATAATTGAAAATAATTGAAAACAATTTAAAATAATTGAAAATAATTAAAAACAATTGAAAATAATTGAAAATAATTGAAAATAATTGAAAATAATTGAAAATAATTGAAAACAATTGAAAATAATTGAAAATAATTGATAAATAATTGAAAACAATTGAAAATAATTGAAAATAATTCAAACAATTGAAAATAATTAAAAATAATTGATAAATAATTGAAAACAATTGAAAATAATTGAAAATAAATAAAACAATTGAAAATAATTAAAAAGATTGATAAATAAATGAAAACAATTGAAAACAATTGAAAACAATTGAAAACAATTGGAAATAATTGAAAATAATTGAAAACAATTTAAAATAATTGAAAATAATTAAAAACAATTGAAAATAATTGAAAATAATTGAAAATAATTGAAAACAATTGAAAATAATTGATAAATAATAGAAAACAATTGAAAATAATTGAAAATAATTTAAAACAATTGAAAATAATTGAAAATAATTGATAATAATTGAAAACAATTGATAAGTAATTGAAAACAATTGAAAATAATTGAAAATAATTGAAAAAAATTGAAAATAATTGAAAATAATTGAAAATAATTGAAAACAATTGAAAATAATTGAAAATAATTGATAAATAATTGAAAACAATTGAAAATAATTGAAAATAATTGAAAATAATTGATAAATAATTGAAAACAATTGAAAATAATAGATAAATAATTGAAAACAATAGAAAAAAATTGAAAATAATTGAAAATAATTTAAAACAATTGAAAATAATTGAAAATAACTGAAAATAATTGAAAATAATTGAAAACAATTGAAAATAATTGATATATTATTGAAAACAATTGAAAATAATTGAAAATAATTGAAAACAATTGAAAATAATTGATAAATAATTGAAAACAATTGAAAATAATTTAAAATAATTGAAAACAATTGAAAATAATTGAAAACAATTGAAAATAATTGAAACAATTGAAAATAATTGATAAATAATTGAAAACAATTGAAAATAATTGAAAATAATTGATAAATAATTGAAAACAATTGAAAAAAATTGAAAATAATTGAAAATAATTGAAAACAATTGAAAATAATTGAAAATAACTGAAAATAATTGAAAATAATTGAAAACAATTGAAAGTAATTGATATATTATTGAAAACAATTGAAAATAATTGAATATAATTGAAAACAATTGAAAATAATTGATAAATAATTGAAAACAATTGATAAATAATTGAAAACAATTGAAAATAATTTAAAATAATTGAAAACAATTGAAAATAATTGAAAATAATTGATAAATAATTGAAAACAATGGAAAATAATTGATAAATAATTGAAAACAATTGAAAATAATTGAAAATAATTGAAAACAATTGAAAATAATTGATAAATAATTGAAACCAATTGAAAACAATTGAAAACAATTGAAAATAATTGAAAACAATTGATAAATAATTGAAAACAATTGAAAACAATTGAAAATAATTGAAAATAATTGAAAATAATTGAAAATAATTAAAACAATTGAAAATAATTAAAAATAATTGATAAATAAATGAAAACAATTGAAAACAATTGAAAACAATTGAAAACAATTGAAAACAATTGAAAACAATTGGAAATAATTGAAAATAATTGAAAACAATTTAAAATAATTGAAAATAATTAAAAACAATTGAAAATAATTGAAAATAATTGAAAATAATTGAAAATAATTGAAAATAATTGAAAACAATTGAAAATAATTGAAAATAATTGAAAATAATTGATAAATAATTGAAAATAATTGATAAATAATTGAAAACAATGGAAAATAATTGATAAATAATTGAAAACAATTGAAAATAATTGAAAATAATTGAAAACAATTGAAAATAATTGATAAATAATTGAAACCAATTGAAAACAATTGAAAATAATTGATAAATAATTGAAAACAATTGAAAATAATTGAAAATAATTCAAACAATTGAAAATAATTAAAAATAATTGATAAATAATTGAAAACAATTGACAATAATTGAAAATAAATAAAACAATTGAAAATAATTAAAAAGATTGATAAATAAATGAAAACAATTGAAAACAATTGAAAACAATTGAAAACAATTGGAAATAATTGAAAATAATTGAAAACAATTTAAAATAATTGAAAATAATTAAAAACAATTGAAAATAATTGAAAATAATTGAAAATAATTGAAAACAATTGAAAATAATTGATAAATAATAGAAAACAATTGAAAATAATTGAAAATAATTTAAAACAATTGAAAATAATTGAAAATAATTGATAATAATTGAAAACAATTGATAAGTAATTGAAAACAATTGAAAATAATTGAAAATAATTGAAAAAAATTGAAAATAATTGAAAATAATTGAAAACAATTGAAAACAATTGAAAATAATTGAAAATAATTGATAAATAATTGAAAACGATTGAAAATAATTGAAAATAATTGAAAATAATTGATAAATAATTGAAAACAATTGAAAATAATTGATAAATAATTGAAAACAATTGAAAAAAATTGAAAATAATTGAAAATAATTTAAAACAATTGAAAATAATTGAAAATAACTGAAAATAATTGAAAACAATTGAAAATAATTGATATATTATTGAAAACAATTGAAAATAATTGAAAATAATTGAAAACAATTGAAAATAATTGATAAATAATTGAAAACAATTGAAAATAATTTAAAATAATTGAAAACAATTGAAAATAATTGAAAACAATTGAAAATAATTGAAACAATTGAAAATAATTGATAAATAATTGAAAACAATTGAAAATAATTGAAAATAATTGATAAATAATTGAAAACAATTGAAAAAAATTGAAAATAATTGAAAATAATTGAAAACAATTGAAAATAATTGAAAATAACTGAAAATAATTGAAAATAATTGAAAACAATTGAAAGTAATTGATATATTATTGAAAACAATTGAAAATAATTGAAAATAATTGAAAACAATTGAAAATAATTGATAAATAATTGAAAACAATTGATAAATAATTGAAAACAATTGAAAATAATTTAAAATAATTGAAAACAATTGAAAATAATTGAAAATAATTGATAAATAATTGAAAACAATGGAAAATAATTGATAAATAATTGAAAACAATTGAAAATAATTGAAAATAATTGAAAACAATTGAAAATAATTGATAAATAATTGAAACCAATTGAAAACAATTGAAAACAATTGAAAATAATTGAAAACAATTGATAAATAATTGAAAACAATTGAAAACAATTGAAAATAATTGAAAATAATTGAAAATAATTGAAAATAATTAAAACAATTGAAAATAATTAAAAATAATTGATAAATAATTGAAAGCAATTAAAAATAATTGATAAATAATTGTAAACAATTGAAAACAATTGCAAACAATTGAAAATAATTGAAAACAATTGATAAATAATTGAAAACAATTGAAAACAATTGAAAATAATTGAAAATAATTGAAAACATTTGAAAATAATTGAAAATAATTAAAAACAATTGAAAATATTTGAAAATAATTGAAAATAATTGAAAATAATTGAAAACAATTGAAAATAATTGATAAATAATTGAAACCAATTGAAAACAATTGAAAATAATTGATAAATAATTGAAAACAATTGAAAATAATTGAAAATAATTCAAACAATTGAAAATAATTAAAAATAATTGATAAATAATTGAAAACAATTGAAAATAATTGAAAATAATTGAAAATAATTGAAAACAATTGAAAATAATTGAAAATAATTGATAAATAATTGAAAACAATTGAAAATAATTGAAAATAATTGAAAATAATTGATAAATAATTGAAAACAATTGAAAATAATTGATAAATAATTGAAAACAATTGAAAAAAATTGAAAATAATTGAAAATAATTTAAAACAATTGAAAATAATTGAAAATAACTGAAAATAATTGAAAATAATTGAAAACAATTGAAAATAATTGATATATTAATTGAAAACAATTGAAAATAATTGAAAATAATTGAAAACAATTGAAAATAATTGATAAATAATTGAAAACAATTGAAAATAATTGAAAATAATTGATAAATAATTGAAAACAATTGAAAAAAATTGAAAATAATTGAAAATAATTGAAAACAATTGATAAATAATTGAAAACAATTGAAAATAATTGAAAATAATTGAAAATAATTGATAAATAATTGAAAACAATTGAAAATAATTGATAAATAATTGAAAACAATTGAAAAAAATTGAAAATAATTGAAAATAATTTAAAACAATTGAAAATAATTGAAAATAACTGAAAATAATTGAAAATAATTGAAAACAATTGAAAATAATTGATATATTATTGAAAACAATTGAAAATAATTGAAAATAATTGAAAACAATTGAAAATAATTGATAAATAATTGAAAACAATTGAAAATAATTTAAAATAATTGAAAACAATTGAAAATAATTGAAAACAATTGAAAATAATTGAAAACAATTGAAAATAATTGATAAATAATTGAAAACAATTGAAAATAATTGAAAATAATTGATAAATAATTGAAAACAATTGAAAAAAATTGAAAATAATTGAAAATAATTGAAAACAATTGAAAATAATTGAAAATAACTGAAAATAATTGATAATAATTGAAAACAATTGAAAGTAATTGATATATTATTGAAAACAATTGAAAATAATTGAAAATAATTGAAAACAATTGAAAATAATTGATAAATAATTGAAAACAATTGATAAATAATTGAAAACAATTGAAAATAATTTAAAATAATTGAAAACAATTGAAAATAATTGAAAATAATTGATAAATAATTGAAAACAATGGAAAATAATTGATAAATAATTGAAAACAATTGAAAATAATTGAAAATAATTGAAAACAATTGAAAATAATTGATAAATAATTGAAACCAATTGAAAACAATTGAAAACAATTGAAAATAATTGAAAACAATTGATAAATAATTGAAAACAATTGAAAACAATTGAAAATAATTGAAAATAATTGAAAACATTTGAAAATAATTGAAAATAATTAAAAACAATTGAAAATAATTGAAAATAATTGAAAATAATTGAAAACAATTGAAAACAATTGAAAACAATTGAAAACAATTGGAAATAATTGAAAATAATTATAAATTATTGAAAATAATTGAAAATAATTGATAAATAATTGATAAATAATTAATAAATAATTGAAAAAAATTGTAAATAATAATAAATAATTGAAAATAATTGATAAATAATTGGATATAATTGTAAAATAATTATAAATAATTGAAAATAATTGAAAATAATTGAAAATAATTGATAAATGATTGAAACCAATTGAAAACAATTGAAAATAATTGATAAATAATTGAAAACAATTGAAAATAATTTAAAATAATTAAAACAATTGAATATAATTAAAAATAATTGATAAATAATTGAAAACAATTAAAAATAATTGATAAATAATTGAAAACAATTGAAAATAATTGAAAATAACTGATAACAATTAACAAATAATAAAAAATGATTGAAAACAATTGAAAATAATTCATAAATAATTGAAAATAATAGAAAACAATTGAAAGCAATTGAAAATAATTAAAAACAATTGAAAATAATTGAAAATAATTGAAAATAATTGAAAATAATTGAAAATAAATGAAAACAATTGAAAATAATTGATAAATAATTTAAACCAATTGAAAACAATTGAAAATAATTGATAAATAATTGAAAACAATTGAAAATAATTGAAAATAATTAAAACAATTGAAAATAATTAAAAATAATTGATAAATAATAGAAAACAATTAAAAATAATTGATAAATATATGAAAACAATTGAAAATAATTGAAAATAATTGAAAATAATTGAAAACAATTGAAAATAATTGATAAATAATAGAAAACAATTGAAAATAATTGAAAATAATTTAAAACAATTGAAAATAATTGAAAATAATTGATAATAATTGAAAACAATTGATAAGTAATTGAAAACAATTGAAAATAATTGAAAATAATTGAAAAAAATTGAAAATAATTGAAAATAATTGAAAATAATTGAAAACAATTGAAAATAATTGAAAATAATTGATAAATAATTGAAAACAATTGAAAATAATTGAAAATAATTGAAAATAATTGATAAATAATTGAAAACAATTGAAAATAATTGATAAATAATTGAAAACAATTGAAAAAAATTGAAAATAATTGAAAATAATTTAAAACAATTGAAAATAATTGAAAATAACTGAAAATAATTGAAAACAATTGAAAATAATTGATATATTATTGAAAACAATTGAAAATAATTGAAAATAATTGAAAACAATTGAAAATAATTGATAAATAATTGAAAACAATTGAAAATAATTTAAAATAATTGAAAACAATTGAAAATAATTGAAAACAATTGAAAATAATTGAAACAATTGAAAATAATTGATAAATAATTGAAAACAATTGAAAATAATTGAAAATAATTGATAAATAATTGAAAACAATTGAAAAAAATTGAAAATAATTGAAAATAATTGAAAACAATTGAAAATAATTGAAAATAACTGAAAATAATTGAAAATAATTGAAAACAATTGAAAGTAATTGATATATTATTGAAAACAATTGAAAATAATTGAAAATAATTGAAAACAATTGAAAATAATTGATAAATAATTGAAAACAATTGATAAATAATTGAAAACAATTGAAAATAATTTAAAATAATTGAAAACAATTGAAAATAATTGAAAATAATTGATAAATAATTGAAAACAATGGAAAATAATTGATAAATAATTGAAAACAATTGAAAATAATTGAAAATAATTGAAAACAATTGAAAATAATTGATAAATAATTGAAACCAATTGAAAACAATTGAAAACAATTGAAAATAATTGAAAACAATTGATAAATAATTGAAAACAATTGAAAACAATTGAAAATAATTGAAAATAATTGAAAATAATTGAAAATAATTAAAACAATTGAAAATAATTAAAAATAATTGATAAATAATTGAAAGCAATTAAAAATAATTGATAAATAATTGTAAACAATTGAAAACAATTGCAAACAATTGAAAATAATTGAAAACAATTGATAAATAATTGAAAACAATTGAAAACAATTGAAAATAATTGAAAATAATTGAAAACATTTGAAAATAATTGAAAATAATTAAAAACAATTGAAAATATTTGAAAATAATTGAAAATAATTTAAAATAATTGAAAACAATTGAAAATAATTGATAAATAATTGAAACCAATTGAAAACAATTGAAAATAATTGATAAATAATTGAAAACAATTGAAAATAATTGAAAATAATTCAAACAATTGAAAATAATTAAAAATAATTGATAAATAATTGAAAACAATTGAAAATAATTGAAAATAATTGAAAATAATTGAAAACAATTGAAAATAATTGAAAATAATTGATAAATAATTGAAAACAATTGAAAATAATTGAAAATAATTGAAAATAATTGATAAATAATTGAAAACAATTGAAAATAATTGATAAATAATTGAAAACAATTGAAAAAAATTGAAAATAATTGAAAATAATTTAAAACAATTGAAAATAATTGAAAATAACTGAAAATAATTGAAAATAATTGAAAACAATTGAAAATAATTGATATATTAATTGAAAACAATTGAAAATAATTGAAAATAATTGAAAACAATTGAAAATAATTGATAAATAATTGAAAACAATTGAAAATAATTGAAAATAATTGATAAATAATTGAAAACAATTGAAAAAAATTGAAAATAATTGAAAATAATTGAAAACAATTGATAAATAATTGAAAACAATTGAAAATAATTGAAAATAATTGAAAATAATTGATAAATAATTGAAAACAATTGAAAATAATTGATAAATAATTGAAAACAATTGAAAAAAATTGAAAATAATTGAAAATAATTTAAAACAATTGAAAATAATTGAAAATAACTGAAAATAATTGAAAATAATTGAAAACAATTGAAAATAATTGATATATTATTGAAAACAATTAAAAATAATTGAAAATAATTGAAAACAATTGAAAATAATTGATAAATAATTGAAAACAATTGAAAATAATTTAAAATAATTGAAAACAATTGAAAATAATTGAAAACAATTGAAAATAATTGAAAACAATTGAAAATAATTGATAAATAATTGAAAACAATTGAAAATAATTGAAAATAATTGATAAATAATTGAAAACAATTGAAAAAAATTGAAAATAATTGAAAATAATTGAAAACAATTGAAAATAATTGAAAATAACTGAAAATAATTGAAAATAATTGAAAACAATTGAAAGTAATTGATATATTATTGAAAACAATTGAAAATAATTGAAAATAATTGAAAACAATTGAAAATAATTGATAAATAATTGAAAACAATTGATAAATAATTGAAAACAATTGAAAATAATTTAAAATAATTGAAAACAATTGAAAATAATTGAAAATAATTGATAAATAATTGAAAACAATGGAAAATAATTGATAAATAATTGAAAACAATTGAAAATAATTGAAAATAATTGAAAACAATTGAAAATAATTGATAAATAATTGAAACCAATTGAAAACAATTGAAAACAATTGAAAATAATTGAAAACAATTGATAAATAATTGAAAACAATTGAAAACAATTGAAAATAATTGAAAATAATTGAAAACATTTGAAAATAATTGAAAATAATTAAAAACAATTGAAAATAATTGAAAATAATTGAAAATAATTGAAAACAATTGAAAACAATTGAAAACAATTGAAAACAATTGGAAATAATTGAAAATAATTATAAATTATTGAAAATAATTGAAAATAATTGATAAATAATTGATAAATAATTAATAAATAATTGAAAAAAATTGTAAATAATAATAAATAATTGAAAATAATTGATAAATAATTGGATATAATTGTAAAATAATTATAAATAATTGAAAATAATTGAAAATAATTGAAAATAATTGATAAATGATTGAAACCAATTGAAAACAATTGAAAATAATTGATAAATAATTGAAAACAATTGAAAATAATTTAAAATAATTAAAACAATTGAATATAATTAAAAATAATTGATAAATAATTGAAAACAATTAAAAATAATTGATAAATAATCGAAAACAATTGAAAATAATTGAAAATAACTGATAACAATTAACAAATAATAAAAAATGATTGAAAACAATTGAAAATAATTCATAAATAATTGAAAATAATAGAAAACAATTGAAAGCAATTGAAAATAATTAAAAACAATTGAAAATAATTGAAAATAATTGAAAATAATTGAAAATAAATGAAAACAATTGAAAATAATTGATAAATAATTTAAACCAATTGAAAACAATTGAAAATAATTGATAAATAATTGAAAACAATTGAAAATAATTGAAAATAATTAAAACAATTGAAAATAATTAAAAATAATTGATAAATAATAGAAAACAATTAAAAATAATTGATAAATATATGAAAACAATTGAAAATAATTGAAAATAATTGATAAATAATTGAAAATGATTGAAAACAATTGAAAATAATTGATAAATAATTGAAAATAACTGAAAACAATTGAAAACAATTGAAAACAATTGAAAACAATTGGAAATAATTGAAAATAATTATAAATTATTGAAAATAATTGAAAATCATTGACAAATAATTTATAAATAATTAATAAATAATTGAAAAAAATTGTAAATAATATTAAATAATTGAAAATAATTGATAAATAATTGAAAATAATTCAAAATAATTATAAATAATTGAAAACAATTGAAAACAATTGAAAACAATTGAAAACAATTGGAAATAATTGAAAATAATTATAAATTATTGAAAATAATTGAAAATAAATGATAAATAATTAATAAATAATTGAAAAAAATTGTAAATATATATTAAATAATTGAAAATAATTGATAAATAATTGAAAATAATTGAAAATAATTATAAATAATTGAAAACAATTGAAAACAATTGAAAATAATTGAAAATATTTGAAAACAATTGAAAAAAATTGAAAATAATTGAAAACAATTGATAAATAATTGAAAACAATTGAAAATAATTGAAAATAATTGAAAATAATTGAAAATAATTGAAAACAATTGAAAAATAATTGAAAATAATTGATAACAAGTGATAAATAATTGAAAATGATTGAAAACAATTGAAAATAATTGATAAATAATTGAAAATAACTGAAAACAATTGAAAACAATTGAAAACAATTGGAAATAATTGAAAATAATTATAAATTATTGAAAATAATTGAAAATAATTGATAAATACTTAATAAATAATTGAAAAAAATTGTAAATAATATTAAATAATTGAATATAATTGATAAATAATTGAAAATAATTGAAAATAATTATAAATAATTGAAAACAATTGAAAACAATTGAAAACAATTGAAAATAATTGAAAATAATTGAAAATAATTGAAAATAATTGATAAATAATTGAAAACAATTGAAAATAATTGATAAATAATTGAAAACAATTGAAAATAAATGAAAACAATTGAAAATAATTGATAAATAATTGAAACCAATTGAAAATAATTGAAAATAATTGAAAACAATTGAAAATAATTGAAAATATCTGAAAATAATTGAAAATAATTGAAAATAATTGATATATTATTGAAAACAATTGAAAATAATTTAAAATAATGGAAAACAATTGAAAATAATTGATAAAGAATTGATAAATAATTGAAAACAATTGAAAATAATTTAAAATAATTTAAAACAATTGAAAATAATTGATAAATAATTGAAAACAATTGAAAATAATTGATAAATAATTGAAAACAATTGAAAATAATTGAAAATAATTGAAAACAATTGAAAATAATTGATAAATAAATGAAACCAATTGAAAACAATTGAAAAATATGGAAAATAATTGAAAATAATTATAAATTATTGAAAATAATTGAAAATAATTGATAAATAATTGATAAATAATTAATAAATAATTGAAAAAAATTGTAAATAATAATAAATAATTGAAAATAATTGATAAATAATTGAAAATAATTGAAAATAATTGAAAATAATTGAAAATAATTGAAAATAATTGATAAATAATTGAAAATAAGTATAAAAAATTGAAAATAATTGAAAATAATTGAAAACAATTGAAAATAATTGAAAATAATTATAAATAATTGAAAACAATTGAAAACAATTGAAAATAATTGAAAATATCTGAAAACAATTGATAAATAATTGAAAACAATTAAAAATAATTGAAAATAATTGAAAATAATTGAAAATAATTGAGAACACTTGAAAATAATTAAAATAATTGATAAATAATTGAAAACAATTGAAAATAATTGATAAATAATTGAAAACAAATGAAAATAATTGAAAATAATAGAAAACAATTGAAAATAATTGATAAATAATTGAAAATAATTATAAAAAATTGAAAATAATTGAAAATAATTGAAAACAATTGAAAATAATTGAAAATAATTGAAAATAATTGAAAATAATTGATAAATAATTAATAAATAATTGAAAAAAATTGTAAATAATAATAAATAATTGAAAATAATTGATAAATAATTGAAAATAATTGAAAATAATTGAAAATAATTGAAAATAATTGAAAATAATTGATAAATAATTGAAAATAATTATAAAAAAT
This sequence comes from Andrena bucephala, assembly GCA_947577245.1. Taxonomy (NCBI): domain Eukaryota; kingdom Metazoa; phylum Arthropoda; class Insecta; order Hymenoptera; family Andrenidae; genus Andrena; species Andrena bucephala. The sequence continues at coordinate 62,059,821 of OX387717.1, forward strand.
TGAAAATAATTGAAAATAATTGAAAACAATTGAAAATAATTGAAAATAATTTATAAATAATTGAAAACAATTGAAAATAATTGAAAATAATTGAAAACAATTGAAAACAATTGAAAACAAATGAAAATAATTGAAAATAATTGAAAACAATTGATAAGTAATTGAAAACAATTGAAAATAATTGAAAATAACTGAAAATAATTGAAAATAATTGAAAACAATTGAAAATAGTTGATATATTATTGAAAACAATTGAAAATAATTGAAAATAATTGAAAACAATTGAAAATAATTGATAAATAATTGAAAACAATTGAAAATAATTCAAATTAATTGAAAACAATTGAAAATAATTGAAAATAATTGATAAATTATTGAAAACAATTGAAAATAATTGATAAATAATTGAAAACAATTGAAAATAATTGAAAATAATTGAAAACAATTGAAAATAATTGATAAATAATTGAAACCAATTGAAAACAATTGAAAACAATTGAAAATAATTGAAAACAATTGATAAATAATTGAAAACAATTGAAAACAATTGAAAATAATTGAAAATAATTGAAAACATTTGAAAATAATTGAAAATAATTAAAAACAATTGAAAATAATTGAAAATAATTGAAAATAATTGAAAACAATTGAAAACAATTGAAAACAATTGAAAACAATTGGAAATAATTGAAAATATTTATAAATTATTGAAAATAATTGAAAATAATTGATAAATAATTCATAAATAATTAATAAATAATTGAAAAAAATTGTAAAAAATAATAAATAATTGAAAATAATTGAAAATAATTGAAAATAATTGAAAATAATTGAAAATAATTGAAAACAATTGAAAATAATTGAAAATAATTAAAACAATTGAAAATAATTAAAAATAATTGATAAATAATTGAAAACAATTAAAAATAATTGATAAATAATTGAAAACAATTGAAAATAATTGAAAATAATTGATAACAAGTGATAAATAATTGAAAATGATTGAAAACAATTGAAAATAATTGATAAATGATTGAAAATAACTGAAAACAATTGAAAACAATTGAAAACAATTGAAAACAATTGGAAATAATTGAAAATAATTATAAATTATTGAAAACAATTGAAAATAATTGATAAATAATTGAAAATAACTGAAAACAATTGAAAATAATTGAAAACAATTGAAAATAATTGATAAATAATTGAAACCAATTGAAAACATTTGAAAATAATTGATAAATAATTTAAAACAATTGAAAACAATTGAAAATAATTGATAAATAATTGAAACCAATTGAAAACAATTGAAAATAATTGAAAATAATTGAAAACAATTGAAAACAATTGATAGATAATTGAAAACAATTGAAAACAATTGGAAATAATTGAAAATAATTATAAATTATTGAAAACAATTGAAAATAATTGAAAATAATTGAAAACAATTGAAAATAATTGATAAATAATTGAAAACAATTGAAAATAATTGAAAATAATTGATAAATAATTGAAAACAATTGAAAAAAATTGAAAATAATTGAAAATAATTGAAAACAATTGATAAATAATTGAAAACAATTGAAAATAATTGAAAATAATTGAAAATAATTGATAAATAATTGAAAACAATTGAAAATAATTGATAAATAATTGAAAACAATTGAAAAAAATTGAAAATAATTGAAAATAATTTAAAACAATTGAAAATAATTGAAAATAACTGAAAATAATTGAAAATAATTGAAAACAATTGAAAATAATTGATATATTATTGAAAACAATTGAAAATAATTGAAAATAATTGAAAACAATTGAAAATAATTGATAAATAATTGAAAACAATTGAAAATAATTTAAAATAATTGAAAACAATTGAAAATAATTGAAAACAATTGAAAATAATTGAAAACAATTGAAAATAATTGATAAATAATTGAAAACAATTGAAAATAATTGAAAATAATTGATAAATAATTGAAAACAATTGAAAAAAATTGAAAATAATTGAAAATAATTGAAAACAATTGAAAATAATTGAAAATAACTGAAAATAATTGAAAATAATTGAAAACAATTGAAAGTAATTGATATATTATTGAAAACAATTGAAAATAATTGAAAATAAATGAAAACAATTGAAAATAATTGATAAATAATTGAAAACAATTGATAAATAATTGAAAACAATTGAAAATAATTTAAAATAATTGAAAACAATTGAAAATAATTGAAAATAATTGATAAATAATTGAAAACAATGGAAAATAATTGATAAATAATTGAAAACAATTGAAAATAATTGAAAATAATTGAAAACAATTGAAAATAATTGATAAATAATTGAAACCAATTGAAAACAATTGAAAACAATTGAAAATAATTGAAAACAATTGATAAATAATTGAAAACAATTGAAAACAATTGAAAATAATTGAAAATAATTGAAAACATTTGAAAATAATTGAAAATAATTAAAAACAATTGAAAATAATTGAAAATAATTGAAAATAATTGAAAACAATTGAAAACAATTGAAAACAATTGAAAACAATTGGAAATAATTGAAAATAATTATAAATTATTGAAAATAATTGAAAATAATTGATAAATAATTGATAAATAATTAATAAATAATTGAAAAAAATTGTAAATAATAATAAATAATTGAAAATAATTGATAAATAATTGGATATAATTGTAAAATAATTATAAATAATTGAAAATAATTGAAAATAATTGAAAATAATTGATAAATGATTGAAACCAATTGAAAACAATTGAAAATAATTGATAAATAATTGAAAACAATTGAAAATAATTTAAAATAATTAAAACAATTGAATATAATTAAAAATAATTGATAAATAATTGAAAACAATTAAAAATAATTGATAAATAATCGAAAACAATTGAAAATAATTGAAAATAACTGATAACAATTAACAAATAATAAAAAATGATTGAAAACAATTGAAAATAATTCATAAATAATTGAAAATAATAGAAAACAATTGAAAGCAATTGAAAATAATTAAAAACAATTGAAAATAATTGAAAATAATTGAAAATAATTGAAAATAAATGAAAACAATTGAAAATAATTGATAAATAATTTAAACCAATTGAAAACAATTGAAAATAATTGATAAATAATTGAAAACAATTGAAAATAATTGAAAATAATTAAAACAATTGAAAATAATTAAAAATAATTGATAAATAATAGAAAACAATTAAAAATAATTGATAAATATATGAAAACAATTGAAAATAATTGAAAATAATTGATAAATAATTGAAAATGATTGAAAACAATTGAAAATAATTGATAAATAATTGAAAATAACTGAAAACAATTGAAAACAATTGAAAACAATTGAAAACAATTGGAAATAATTGAAAATAATTATAAATTATTGAAAATAATTGAAAATCATTGACAAATAATTGATAAATAATTAATAAATAATTGAAAAAAATTGTAAATAATATTAAATAATTGAAAATAATTGATAAATAATTGAAAATAATTCAAAATAATTATAAATAATTGAAAACAATTGAAAACAATTGAAAACAATTGAAAACAATTGGAAATAATTGAAAATAATTATAAATTATTGAAAATAATTGAAAATAAATGATAAATAATTAATAAATAATTGAAAAAAATTGTAAATATATATTAAATAATTGAAAATAATTGATAAATAATTGAAAATAATTGAAAATAATTATAAATAATTGAAAACAATTGAAAACAATTGAAAATAATTGAAAATATTTGAAAACAATTGAAAAAAATTGAAAATAATTGAAAACAATTGATAAATAATTGAAAACAATTGAAAATAATTGATAAATAATTGAAAATAACTGAAAACAATTGAAAACAATTGAAAACAATTGGAAATAATTGAAAATAATTATAAATTATTGAAAATAATTGAAAATAATTGATAAATACTTAATAAATAATTGAAAAAAATTGTAAATAATATTAAATAATTGAATATAATTGATAAATAATTGAAAATAATTGAAAATAATTATAAATAATTGAAAACAATTGAAAACAATTGAAAACAATTGAAAATAATTGAAAATAATTGAAAATAATTGAAAATAATTGATAAATAATTGAAAACAATTGAAAATAATTGATAAATAATTGAAAACAATTGAAAATAAATGAAAACAATTGAAAATAATTGATAAATAATTGAAACCAATTGAAAATAATTGAAAATAATTGAAAACAATTGAAAATAATTGAAAATATCTGAAAATAATTGAAAATAATTGAAAATAATTGATATATTATTGAAAACAATTGAAAATAATTTAAAATAATGGAAAACAATTGAAAATAATTGAAAATAATTGATAAAGAATTGATAAATAATTGAAAACAATTGAAAATAATTTAAAATAATTTAAAACAATTGAAAATAATTGATAAATAATTGAAAACAATTGAAAATAATTGATAAATAATTGAAAACAATTGAAAATAATTGAAAATAATTGAAAACAATTGAAAATAATTGATAAATAAATGAAACCAATTGAAAACAATTGAAAAATATGGAAAATAATTGAAAATAATTATAAATTATTGAAAATAATTGAAAATAATTGATAAATAATTGATAAATAATTAATAAATAATTGAAAAAAATTGTAAATAATAATAAATAATTGAAAATAATTGATAAATAATTGAAAATAATTGAAAATAATTGAAAATAATTGAAAATAATTGAAAATAATTGATAAATAATTGAAAATAATTATAAAAAATTGAAAATAATTGAAAATAATTGAAAACAATTGAAAATAATTGAAAATAATTATAAATAATTGAAAACAATTGAAAACAATTGAAAATAATTGAAAATATCTGAAAACAATTGATAAATAATTGAAAACAATTAAAAATAATTGATAAATAATTGAAAACAATTGAAAATAATTGATAAATAATTGAAAACAAATGAAAATAATTGAAAATAATAGAAAACAATTGAAAATAATTGATAAATAATTGAAAATAATTATAAAAAATTGAAAATAATTGAAAATAATTGAAAACAATTGAAAATAATTGAAAATAATTGAAAATAATTGAAAATAATTGATAAATAATTAATAAATAATTGAAAAAAATTGTAAATAATAATAAATAATTGAAAATAATTGATAAATAATTGAAAATAATTGAAAATAATTGAAAATAATTGAAAATAATTGAAAATAATTGATAAATAATTGAAAATAATTATAAAAAATTGAAAATAATTGAAAATAATTGAAAACAATTGAAAATAATTGAAAATAATTTATAAATAATTGAAAACAATTGAAAATAATTGAAAATAATTGAAAACAATTGAAAACAATTGAAAACAAATGAAAATAATTGAAAACAATTGATAAGTAATTGAAAACAATTGAAAATAATTGAAAATAATTGAAAAAATTGAAAATAATTGAAAATAATTGAAAATAATTGAAAACAATTGAAAATAATTGAAAATAATTGATAAATAATTGAAAACAATTGAAAATAATTGAAAATAATTGAAAATAATTGATAAATAATTGAAAACAATTGAAAATAATTGATAAATAATTGAAAACAATTGAAAAAATTGAAAATAATTGAAAATAATTGAAAACAATTGAAAATAATTGAAAATAACTGAAAATAATTGAAAATAATTGAAAACAATTGAAAATAGTTGATATATTATTGAAAACAATTGAAAATAATTGAAAATAATTGAAAACAATTGAAAATAATTGATAAATAATTGAAAACAATTGAAAATAATTCAAATTAATTGAAAACAATTGAAAATAATTGAAAATAATTGATAAATTATTGAAAACAATTGAAAATAATTGATAAATAATTGAAAACAATTGAAAATAATTGAAAATAATTGAAAACAATTGAAAATAATTGATAAATAATTGAAACCAATTGAAAACAATTGAAAACAATTGAAAATAATTGAAAACAATTGATAAATAATTGAAAACAATTGAAAACAATTGAAAATAATTGAAAATAATTGAAAACATTTGAAAATAATTGAAAATAATTAAAAACAATTGAAAATAATTGAAAATAATTGAAAATAATTGAAAACAATTGAAAACAATTGAAAACAATTGGAAATAATTGAAAATATTTATAAATTATTGAAAATAATTGAAAATAATTGATAAATAATTCATAAATAATTAATAAATAATTGAAAAAAATTGTAAAAAATAATAAATAATTGAAAATAATTGAAAATAATTGAAAATAATTGAAAATAATTGAAAATAATTGAAAACAATTGAAAATAATTGAAAATAATTAAAACAATTGAAAATAATTAAAAATAATTGATAAATAATTGAAAACAATTAAAAATAATTGATAAATAATTGAAAACAATTGAAAATAATTGAAAATAATTGATAACAAGTGATAAATAATTGAAAATGATTGAAAACAATTGAAAATAATTGATAAATGATTGAAAATAACTGAAAACAATTGAAAACAATTGAAAACAATTGAAAACAATTGGAAATAATTGAAAATAATTATAAATTATTGAAAACAATTGAAAATAATTGATAAATAATTGAAAATAACTGAAAACAATTGAAAATAATTGAAAACAATTGAAAATAATTGATAAATAATTGAAACCAATTGAAAACAATTGAAAATAATTGATAAATAATTTAAAACAATTGAAAACAATTGAAAATAATTGATAAATAATTGAAACCAATTGAAAACAATTGAAAATAATTGAAAATAATTGAAAACAATTGAAAACAATTGATAGATAATTGAAAACAATTGAAAACAATTGAAAATAATTGAAAATAATTGAAAACGTTAGAAAATAATTGAAAATAATTAAAAATAATTGAAAATAATTGAAAATAATTGAAAATAATTGAAAACAATTGAAAACAATTGAAAACAATTGAAAACAATTGAAAACAATTGAAAACAATTGGAAATAATTGAAAATAACTGAAAATTATTGAAAATAATTGAAAATAATTAAAACAATTGAAAATAATTAAAAATAATTGATAAATAATTGAAAACAATTAAAAATAATTGATAAATAATTGAAAACAATTGAAAATAATTGAAAATAATTGATAACAATTAATAAATAATTGAAAATGATTGAAAACAATTGAAAATAATTGATAAATAATTGAAACCAATTGAAAACAATTGAAAATAATTGAAAATAATTGAAAACAATTGAAAACAATTGAAAATAATTGATAAATAATTGAAACCAAATGAAAACAATTGAAAATAATTGAAAATAATTGAAAACAATTGAAAACAATTGATAAATAATTGAAAACAATTGAAAACAATTGAAAATAATTGAAAATAATTGAAAACATTAGAAAATAATTGAAAATAATTAAAAATAATTGAAAATAATTGAAAATAATTGAAAATAATTGAAAACAATTGAAAACAATTGAAAACAATTGAAAACAATTGGAAATAATTGAAAATAATTGAAAATTATTGAAAATAATTGAAAATAATTATAAGTAATTGAAAACAATTGAAAACAATTGAAAATAATTGAAAATAAATAAAACAGTTGAAAATAATTAAAAATAATTGATAAATAATTGAAAACAATTAAAAATAATTGATATATAATTGAAAACAAATGAAAATAATTGAAAATAATTGATAACAATTTATAAATAATTGAAAATGATTGAAAACAATTGAAAATAATTGAAATCATTTGAAAATAATTGAAAATAATTGAAAATAATTGAAAATAATTGAAAATAAATATAAATAATTGAAAACAATTGAAAACAATTCAAAATAATTGAAAATAATTCCAAACAATTGAAAATAATTGATAAATGATTGAAACCAATTGAAAACAATTGAAAATAATTGATAAATAATTGAAAACAATTGAAAATAATTAAAACAGTTGAAAATAATTAAAAATAATTGATAAATAATTGAAAACAATTAAAAATAATTGATAAATAATTGAAAACAATTGAAAATAATTGAAAATAACTGATAAATAATTGAAAACAATTGAAAATAATTGAAAATAAATAAAACAATTGAAAATAATTAAAAATAATTGATAAATAATTGAAAACAATTAAAAATAATTTATATATAATTGAAAACAAATGAAAATAATTGATAAATAATTGAAAACAATTGAAAATAATTGAAAATAACTCAAACAATTGAAAATAATTAAAAATAATTGATAAATAATTGAAAACAATTGAAAATAATTGAAAATAAATAAAACAATTGAAAATAATTAAAAATAATTGATAAATAAATGAAAACAATTGAAAACACTTGAAAACATTTGAAATCAATTGGAAATAATTGAAAATAATTATAAATTAATGAAAATAATTGAAAATAATTGATACATAATTGATAAATAATTAATAAATAATTGAAAAAAATTGTAAATAATAATAAATAATTGAAAATAATTGATAAATAATTGAAAATAATTGAAAATAATTATAAATAATTGAAAATAATTGAAAATAGTTGAAAATAATTGATAAATAATTGAAAACAATTGAAAACAATTGAAAATAATTGATTAATAATTGAAAACAATTGAAAATAATTGAAAACAATTGAGAATAACTGATTAATAATTGAAAACAATTGAAAATAATTTAAAACAATTGAAAATAATTGATAAATAATTCAAACCAATTGAAAATAATTGAAAATAATTGAAAACAATTGCAAATAATTGAAAATAATTGAAAATAATTAAAACAATTGAAAATAATTAAAAATAATTGATAAATAATTGAAAACAATTAAAAATAATTCATAAATAATTGAAAACAATTGAAAATAATTGAAAATAATTGATAAATAATTGAAAATGATTGAAAACAATTGAAAATAATTGATAAATAATTGAAAATAACTGAAAACAATTAAAAACAATTGAAAACAATTGAAAACAATTGGAAATAATTGAAAATAATTATAAATTATTGAAAACAATTGAAAATAATTGAAAATAATTAAAACAATTGAAAATAATTAAAAATAATTGATAAATAATTGAAAACAATTGAAAGCAATTGAAAATAATTAAAAACAATTGAAAATAATTGAAAATAATTGAAAATAATTGAAAATAATTGAAAATAATTCATAAATAATTGAAAATAATTGAAAATAACTGATAACAATTGACAAATAATAAAAAATGATTGAAAACAATTGAAAATAATTCATAAATAATTGAAAATAATAGAAAACAATTGAAAGCAATTGAAAATAATTGAAAATAATTGAAAATAATTGAAAATAATTGATAAATAATTGAAAACAATTGAAAATAATTGATAAATAATTGAAAACAATTGAAAATAAATGAAAACAATTGAAAATAATTGATAAATAATTGAAACCAATTGAAAATAATTGAAAATAATTGAAAACAATTGAAAATAATTGAAAATAACTGAAAATAATTGAAAATAATTGAAAATAATTGATATATTATTGAAAACAATTGAAAATAATTTAAAATAATGGAAAACAATTGAAAATAATTGAAAATAATTGATAAAGAATTGATAAATAATTGAAAACAATTGAAAATAATTTAAAATAATTTAAAACAATTGAAAATAATTGATAAATAATTGAAAACAATTGAAAATAATTGATAAATAATTGAAAACAATTGAAAATAATTGAAAATAATTGAAAACAATTGAAAATAATTGATAAATAATTGAAACCAATTGAAAACAATTGAAAAATATGGAAAATAATTGAAAATAATTATAAATTATTGAAAATAATTGAAAATAATTGATAAATAATTGATAAATAATTAATAAATAATTGAAAAAAATTGTAAATAATAATAAATAATTGAAAATAATTGATAAATAATTGAAAATAATTGAAAATAATTGAAAATAATTGAAAATAATTGAAAATAATTGATAAATAATTGAAAATAATTATAAAAAATTGAAAATAATTGAAAATAATTGAAAACAATTGAAAATAATTGAAAATAATTATAAATAATTGAAAACAATTGAAAACAATTGAAAATAATTGAAAATATCTGAAAACAATTGATAAATAATTGAAAATAATTAAAAATAATTGAAAATAATTGAGAATAATTGAAAATAATTGAGAACACTTGAAAATAATTAAAATAATTGATAAATAATTGAAAACAATTGAAAATAATTGATAAATAATTGAAAACAAATGAAAATAATTGAAAATAATAGAAAACAATTGAAAATAATTGATAAATTATTTAAACCAATTGAAAACAATTGAAAATAATTGAAAATAATTGAAAACAATTGATAAATAATTGAAAATAATTGAAAATAATTATAAATAATTGAAAATAATTGAAAATAATTGAAAATAATTGATAAATAATTGAAAATAATTGAAAACAATTGAAAACAATTGAAAACAATTGAAAATAATTGAAAATAATTGAAAACAATAGATAAATAATTGAAAACAATTGAAAATAATTGGAAATAATTGAAAATAATTGAAAACAATTGAAACTAATTGAAAATAATTGAAAATAATTATAAATAATTGAAAATAATTGAAAATAATTGAAAATAATTGATAAATAATTGAAAATAATTGAAAACAATTAAAAACAATTGAAAACAATTGAAAATAATTGAAAATAATTGAAAACAATAGATAAATAATTGAAAACAATTGAAAATAATTGGAAATAATTGAAAATAATTGAAAACAATTGAAAATAATTGAAAATAATTTAAAACAATTGATAAATAATTGAAAACAATTGAAAATAATTGAAAATAATTGAAAATAATTGAAAATAATTGAAAACAATTGAAAATAATTGAAAATAATTGAAAACAATTGATAAATAATTGAAAATAATTGAAAATAATTATAAACAATTGAAAATAATTGAAAATAATTGAAAACAATAGATAAATAATTGAAAACAATTGAAAATAATTGGAAATAATTGAAAATAATTGAAAACAATTGAAAATAATTGAAAATAATTGAAAACAATTGATAAATAATTGAAAACAATTGAAAATAATTGAAAATAATTGAAAATAATTGAAAATAATTGAAAACAATTGAAAATAATTGAAAATAATTGAAAATAATTGATAAATAATTGAAAACAATTGAAAATAATTGATAAATAATTGAAAACAATTGAAAATAATTGAAAATAATTGAAAACAATTGAAAATAATTGAAAATAATTTATAAATAATTGAAAACAATTGAAAATAATTGAAAATAATTGAAAACAATTGAAAACAAATGAAAATAATTGAAAATAATTGAAAACAATTGATAAGTAATTGAAAACAATTGAAAATAATTGAAAATAATTGCAAAAATTGAAAATAATTGAAAATAATTGAAAATAATTGAAAACAATCGAAAATAATTGAAAATAATTGATAAATAATTGAAAACAATTGAAAAAAATTGAAAATAATTGAAAATAATTGAAAACAATGGAAAATAATTGAAAATAACTGAAAATAATTGAAAATAATTGAAAACTATTGAAAATAGTTGATATATTATTGAAAACAATTGAAAATAATTGAAAATAATTGAAAACAATTGAAAATAATTGATAAATAATTGAAAACAATTGAAAATAATTCAAAATAATTGAAAACAATTGAAAATAATTGAAAATAATTGATAAATTATTGAAAACAATTGAAAATAATTGATAAATAATTGAAAACAATTGAAAATAATTGAAAATAATTGAAAACAATTGAAAATAATTGATAAATAATTGAAACCAATTGAAAACAATTGAAAACAATTGAAAATAATTGAAAACAATTGATAAATAATTGAAAACAATTGAAAACAATTGAAAATAATTGAAAATAATTGAAAACATTTGAAAATAATTGAAAATAATTAAAAACAATTGAAAATAAATGAAAATAATTGAAAATAATTGAAAACAATTGAAAACAATTGAAAACAATTGAAAACAATTGAAAATAATTCATAAATAATTGAAAATAATAGAAAACAATTGAAAGCAATTGAAAATAATTAAAAACAATTGAAAATAATTGAAAATAATTGAAAATAATTGAAAATAATTGAAAACAATTGAAAATAATTGAAAATAATTAAAACAATTGAAAATAATTAAAAATAATTGATAAATAATTGAAAACAATTAAAAATAATTGATAAATAATTGAAAACAATTGAAAATAATTGAAAATAATTGATAACAAGTGATAAATAATTGAAAATGATTGAAAACAATTGAAAATAATTTATAAATAATTGAAAATAACTGAAAACAATTGAAAACAATTGAAAACAATTGAAAACAATTGGAAATAATTGAAAATAATTATAAATTATTGAAAACAATTGAAAATAATTGATAAATAATTGAAAATAACTGAAAACAATTGAAAATAATTGAAAACAATTGAAAATAATTGATAAATAATTGAAACCAATTGAAAACAATTGAAAATAATTGATAAATAATTTAAAACAATTGAAAACAATTGAAAATAATTGATAAATAATTGAAACCAATTGAAAACAATTGAAAATAATTGAAAATAATTGAAAACAATTGAAAACAATTGATAAATAATTGAAAACAATTGAAAACAATTGAAAATAATTGAAAATAATTGAAACGTTAGAAAATAATTGAAAATAATTAAAAATAATTGAAAATAATTGAAAATAATTGAAAATAATTGAAAACAATTGAAAACAATTGAAAACAATTGAAAACAATTGAAAACAATTGAAAACAATTGGAAATAATTGAAAATAACTGAAAATTATTGAAAATAATTGAAAATAATTAAAACAATTGAAAATAATTAAAAATAATTGATAAATAATTGAAAACAATTAAAAATAATTGATAAATAATTGAAAACAATTGAAAATAATTGAAAATAATTGATAACAATTGATAAATAATTGAAAATGATTGAAAACAATTGAAAATAATTGATAAATAATTGAAACCAATTGAAAACAATTGAAAATAATTGAAAACAATTGAAAACAATTGAAAATAATTCATAAATAATTGAAAATAATAGAAAACAATTGAAAGCAATTGAAAATAATTAAAAACAATTGAAAATAATTGAAAATAATTGAAAATAATTGAAAATAATTGAAAACAATTGAAAATAATTGAAAATAATTAAAACAATTGAAAATAATAAAAAATAATTGATAAATAATTGAAAACAATTAAAAATAATTGATAGATAATTGAAAACAATTGAAAATAATTGAAAATAATTGATAACAAGTGATAAATAATTGAAAATGATTGAAAACAATTGAAAATAATTTATAAATAATTGAAAATAACTGAAAACAATTGAAAACAATTGAAAACAATTGAAAACAATTGGAAATAATTGAAAATAATTATAAATTATTGAAAACAATTGAAAATAATTGATAAATAATTGAAAATAACTGAAAACAATTGAAAATAATTGAAAACAATTGAAAATAATTGATAAATAATTGAAACCAATTGAAAACAATTGAAAATAATTGATAAATAATTTAAAACAATTGAAAACAATTGAAAATAATTGATAAATAATTGAAACCAATTGAAAACAATTGAAAATAATTGAAAATAATTGAAAACAATTGAAAACAATTGATAAATAATTGAAAACAATTGAAAACAATTGAAAATAATTGAAAATAATTGAAAACGTTAGAAAATAATTGAAAATAATTAAAAATAATTGAAAATAATTGAAAATAATTGAAAATAATTGAAAACAATTGAAAACAATTGAAAACAATTGAAAACAATTGAAAACAATTGAAAACAATTGGAAATAATTGAAAATAACTGAAAATTATTGAAAATAATTGAAAATAATTAAAACAATTGAAAATAATTAAAAATAATTGATAAATAATTGAAAACAATTAAAAATAATTGATAAATAATTGAAAACAATTGAAAATAATTGAAAATAATTGATAACAATTGATAAATAATTGAAAATGATTGAAAACAATTGAAAATAATTGATAAATAATTGAAACCAATTGAAAACAATTGAAAATAATTGAAAATAATTGAAAACAATTGAAAACAATTGAAAATAATTGATAAATAATTGAAACCAAATGAAAACAATTGAAAATAATTGAAAATAATTGAAAACAATTGAAAACAATTGATAAATAATTGAAAACAATTGAAAACAATTGAAAATAATTGAAAATAATTGAAAATAATTGAAAACAATTGAAAATAATTGATAAATAATTGAAACCAATTGAAAACAATTGAAAACAATTGAAAATAATTGAAAACAATTGATAAATAATTGAAAACAATTGAAAACAATTGAAAATAATTGAAAATAATTGAAAACATTTGAAAATAATTGAAAATAATTAAAAACAATTGAAAATAAATGAAAATAATTGAAAATAATTGAAAACAATTGAAAACAATTGAAAACAATTGAAAACAATTGAAAATAATTCATAAATAATTGAAAATAATAGAAAACAATTGAAAGCAATTGAAAATAATTAAAAACAATTGAAAATAATTGAAAATAATTGAAAATAATTGAAAATAATTGAAAACAATTGAAAATAATTGAAAATAATTAAAACAATTGAAAATAATTAAAAATAATTGATAAATAATTGAAAACAATTAAAAATAATTGATAAATAATTGAAAACAATTGAAAATAATTGAAAATAATTGATAACAAGTGATAAATAATTGAAAATGATTGAAAACAATTGAAAATAATTTATAAATAATTGAAAATAACTGAAAACAATTGAAAACAATTGAAAACAATTGAAAACAATTGGAAATAATTGAAAATAATTATAAATTATTGAAAACAATTGAAAATAATTGATAAATAATTGAAAATAACTGAAAACAATTGAAAATAATTGAAAACAATTGAAAATAATTGATAAATAATTGAAACCAATTGAAAACAATTGAAAATAATTGATAAATAATTTAAAACAATTGAAAACAATTGAAAATAATTGATAAATAATTGAAACCAATTGAAAACAATTGAAAATAATTGAAAATAATTGAAAACAATTGAAAACAATTGATAAATAATTGAAAACAATTGAAAACAATTGAAAATAATTGAAAATAATTGAAAACGTTAGAAAATAATTGAAAATAATTAAAAATAATTGAAAATAATTGAAAATAATTGAAAATAATTGAAAACAATTGAAAACAATTGAAAACAATTGAAAACAATTGAAAACAATTGAAACCAATTGGAAATAATTGAAAATAACTGAAAATTATTGAAAATAATTGAAAATAATTAAAACAATTGAAAATAATTAAAAATAATTGATAAATAATTGAAAACAATTAAAAATAATTGATAAATAATTGAAAACAATTGAAAATAATTGAAAATAATTGATAACAATTGATAAATAATTGAAAATGATTGAAAACAATTGAAAATAATTGATAAATAATTGAAACCAATTGAAAACAATTGAAAATAATTGAAAACAATTGAAAACAATTGAAAACAATTGAAAATAATTGATAAATAATTGAAACCAAATGAAAACAATTGAAAATAATTGAAAATAATTGAAAACAATTGAAAACAATTGATAAATAATTGAAAACAATTGAAAACAATTGAAAATAATTGAAAATAATTGAAAACATTAGAAAATAATTGAAAATAATTAAAAATAATTGAAAATAATTGAAAATAATTGAAAATAATTGAAAACAATTGAAAACAATTGAAAACAATTGAAAACAATTGGAAATAATTGAAAATAATTGAAAATTATTGAAAATAATTGAAAATAATTATAAATAATTGAAAACAATTGAAAACAATTGAAAATAATTGAAAATAAATAAAACAGTTGAAAATAATTAAAAATAATTGATAAATAATTGAAAACAATTAAAAATAATTGATATATAATTGAAAACAAATGAAAATAATTGAAAATAATTGATAACAATTTATAAATAATTGAAAATGATTGAAAACAATTGAAAATAATTGAAATCATTTGAAAATAATTGAAAATAATTGAAAATAATTGAAAATAATTGAAAATAAATATAAATAATTGAAAACAATTGAAAACAATTCAAAATAATTGAAAATAATTCCAAACAGTTGAAAATAATTGATAAATGATTGAAACCAATTGAAAACAATTGAAAATAATTGAAAAATAATTGAAAACAATTGAAAATAATTAAAACAGTTGAAAATAATTAAAAATAATTGATAAATAATTGAAAACAATTAAAAATAATTGATAAATAATTGAAAACAATTGAAAATAATTGAAAATAACTGATGAATAATTGAAAACAATTGAAAATTATTGAAAATAAATAAAACAATTGAAAATAATTAAAAATAATTGATAAATAATTGAAAACAATTAAAAATAATTTATATATAATTGAAAACAAATGAAAATAATTGATAAATAATTGAAAACAATTGAAAATAATTGAAAATAACTCAAACAATTGAAAATAATTAAAAATAATTGATAAATAATTGAAAACAATTGAAAATAATTGAAAATAAATAAAACAATTGAAAATAATTAAAAATAATTGATAAATAAATGAAAACAATTGAAAACACTTGAAAACATTTGAAAACAATTGGAAATAATTGAAAATAATTGAAAACAATTGAAAATAATTGAAAATAATTTATAAATAATTGAAAACAATTGAAAATAATTGAAAATAATTGAAAACAATTGAAAACAATTGAAAACAAATGAAAATAATTGAAAATAATTGAAAACAATTGATAAGTAATTGAAAACAATTGAAAATAATTGAAAATAATTGCAAAAATTGAAAATAATTGAAAATAATTGAAAATAATTGAAAACAATCGAAAATAATTGAAAATAATTGATAAATAATTGAAAACAATTGAAAAAAATTGAAAATAATTGAAAATAATTGAAAACAATGGAAAATAATTGAAAATAACTGAAAATAATTGAAAATAATTGAAAACAATTGAAAATAGTTGATATATTATTGAAAACAATTGAAAATAATTGAAAATAATTGAAAACAATTGAAAATAATTGATAAATAATTGAAAACAATTGAAAATAATTCAAAATAATTGAAAACAATTGAAAATAATTGAAAATAATTGATAAATTATTGAAAACAATTGAAAATAATTGATAAATAATTGAAAACAATTGAAAATAATTGAAAATAATTGAAAACAATTGAAAATAATTGATAAATAATTGAAACCAATTGAAAACAATTGAAAACAATTGAAAATAATTGAAAACAATTGATAAATAATTGAAAACAATTGAAAACAATTGAAAATAATTGAAAATAATTGAAAACATTTGAAAATAATTGAAAATAATTAAAAACAATTGAAAATAAATGAAAATAATTGAAAATAATTGAAAACAATTGAAAACAATTGAAAACAATTGAAAACAATTGAAAATAATTCATAAATAATTGAAAATAATAGAAAACAATTGAAAGCAATTGAAAATAATTAAAAACAATTGAAAATAATTGAAAATAATTGAAAATAATTGAAAATAATTGAAAACAATTGAAAATAATTGAAAATAATTAAAACAATTGAAAATAATTAAAAATAATTGATAAATAATTGAAAACAATTAAAAATAATTGATAAATAATTGAAAACAATTGAAAATAATTGAAAATAATTGATAACAAGTGATAAATAATTGAAAATGATTGAAAACAATTGAAAATAATTTATAAATAATTGAAAATAACTGAAAACAATTGAAAACAATTGAAAACAATTGAAAACAATTGGAAATAATTGAAAATAATTATAAATTATTGAAAACAATTGAAAATAATTGATAAATAATTGAAAATAACTGAAAACAATTGAAAATAATTGAAAACAATTGAAAATAATTGATAAATAATTGAAACCAATTGAAAACAATTGAAAATAATTGATAAATAATTTAAAACAATTGAAAACAATTGAAAATAATTGATAAATAATTGAAACCAATTGAAAACAATTGAAAATAATTGAAAATAATTGAAAACAATTGAAAACAATTGATAAATAATTGAAAACAATTGAAAACAATTGAAAATAATTGAAAATAATTGAAAACGTTAGAAAATAATTGAAAATAATTTAAAATAATTGAAAATAATTGAAAATAATTGAAAATAATTGAAAACAATTGAAAACAATTGAAAACAATTGAAAACAATTGAAAACAATTGAAAACAATTGGAAATAATTGAAAATAACTGAAAATTATTGAAAATAATTGAAAATAATTAAAACAATTGAAAATAATTAAAAATAATTGATAAATAATTGAAAACAATTAAAAATAATTGATAAATAATTGAAAACAATTGAAAATAATTGAAAATAATTGATAACAATTGATAAATAATTGAAAATGATTGAAAACAATTGAAAATAATTGATAAATAATTGAAACCAATTGAAAACAATTGAAAATAATTGAAAACAATTGAAAACAATTGAAAATAATTCATAAATAATTGAAAATAATAGAAAACAATTGAAAGCAATTGAAAATAATTAAAAACAATTGAAAATAATTGAAAATAATTGAAAATAATTGAAAATAATTGAAAACAATTGAAAATAATTGAAAATAATTAAAACAATTGAAAATAATTAAAAATAATTGATAAATAATTGAAAACAATTAAAAATAATTGATAAATAATTGAAAACAATTGAAAATAATTGAAAATAATTGATAACAAGTGATAAATAATTGAAAATGATTGAAAACAATTGAAAATAATTTATAAATAATTGAAAATAACTGAAAACAATTGAAAACAATTGAAAACAATTGAAAACAATTGGAAATAATTGAAAATAATTATAAATTATTGAAAACAATTGAAAATAATTGATAAATAATTGAAAATAACTGAAAACAATTGAAAATAATTGAAAACAATTGAAAATAATTGATAAATAATTGAAACCAATTGAAAACAATTGAAAATAATTGATAAATAATTTAAAACAATTGAAAACAATTGAAAATAATTGATAAATAATTGAAACCAATTGAAAACAATTGAAAATAATTGAAAATAATTGAAAACAATTGAAAACAATTGATAAATAATTGAAAACAATTGAAAACAATTGAAAATAATTGAAAATAATTGAAAACGTTAGAAAATAATTGAAAATAATTAAAAATAATTGAAAATAATTGAAAATAATTGAAAATAATTGAAAACAATTGAAAACAATTGAAAACAATTGAAAACAATTGAAAACAATTGAAAACAATTGGAAATAATTGAAAATAACTGAAAATTATTGAAAATAATTGAAAATAATTAAAACAATTGAAAATAATTAAAAATAATTGATAAATAATTGAAAACAATTAAAAATAATTGATAAATAATTGAAAACAATTGAAAATAATTGAAAATAATTGATAACAATTGATAAATAATTGAAAATGATTGAAAACAATTGAAAATAATGTATAAATAATTGAAACCAATTGAAAACAATTGAAAATAATTGAAAATAATTGAAAACAATTGAAAACAATTGAAAATAATTGATAAATAATTGAAACCAAATGAAAACAATTGAAAATAATTGAAAATAATTGAAAACAATTGAAAACAATTGATAAATAATTGAAAACAATTGAAAACAATTGAAAATAATTGAAAATAATTGAAAATAATTGAAAACAATTGAAAATAATTGATAAATAATTGAAACCAATTGAAAACAATTGAAAACAATTGAAAATAATTGAAAACAATTGATAAATAATTGAAAACAATTGAAAACAATTGAAAATAATTGAAAATAATTGAAAACATTTGAAAATAATTGAAAATAATTAAAAACAATTGAAAATAAATGAAAATAATTGAAAATAATTGAAAACAATTGAAAACAATTGAAAACAATTGAAAACAATTGAAAATAATTCATAAATAATTGAAAATAATAGAAAACAATTGAAAGCAATTGAAAATAATTAAAAACAATTGAAAATAATTGAAAATAATTGAAAATAATTGAAAATAATTGAAAACAATTGAAAATAATTGAAAATAATTAAAACAATTGAAAATAATTAAAAATAATTGATAAATAATTGAAAACAATTAAAAATAATTGATAAATAATTGAAAACAATTGAAAATAATTGAAAATAATTGATAACAAGTGATAAATAATTGAAAATGATTGAAAACAATTGAAAATAATTTATAAATAATTGAAAATAACTGAAAACAATTGAAAACAATTGAAAACAATTGAAAACAATTGGAAATAATTGAAAATAATTATAAATTATTGAAAACAATTGAAAATAATTGATAAATAATTGAAAATAACTGAAAACAATTGAAAATAATTGAAAACAATTGAAAATAATTGATAAATAATTGAAACCAATTGAAAACAATTGAAAATAATTGATAAATAATTTAAAACAATTGAAAACAATTGAAAATAATTGATAAATAATTGAAACCAATTGAAAACAATTGAAAATAATTGAAAATAATTGAAAACAATTGAAAACAATTGATAAATAATTGAAAACAATTGAAAACAATTGAAAATAATTGAAAATAATTGAAAACGTTAGAAAATAATTGAAAATAATTAAAAATAATTGAAAATAATTGAAAATAATTGAAAATAATTGAAAACAATTGAAAACAATTGAAAACAATTGAAAACAATTGAAAACAATTGAAAACAATTGGAAATAATTGAAAATAACTGAAAATTATTGAAAATAATTGAAAATAATTAAAACAATTGAAAATAATTAAAAATAATTGATAAATAATTGAAAACAATTAAAAATAATTGATAAATAATTGAAAACAATTGAAAATAATTGAAAATAACTGATGAATAATTGAAAACAATTGAAAATTATTGAAAATAAATAAAACAATTGAAAATAATTAAAAATAATTGATAAATAATTGAAAACAATTAAAAATAATTTATATATAATTGAAAACAAATGAAAATAATTGATAAATAATTGAAAACAATTGAAAATAATTGAAAATAACTGAAACAATTGAAAATAATTAAAAATAATTGATAAATAATTGAAAACAATTGAAAATAATTGAAAATAAATAAAACAATTGAAAATAATTAAAAATAATTGATAAATAAATGAAAACAATTGAAAACACTTGAAAACATTTGAAAACAATTGGAAATAATTGAAAATAATTGAAAACAATTGAAAATAATTGAAAATAATTTATAAATAATTGAAAACAATTGAAAATAATTGAAAATAATTGAAAACAATTGAAAACAATTGAAAACAAATGAAAATAATTGAAAATAATTGAAAACAATTGATAAGTAATTGAAAACAATTGAAAATAATTGAAAATAATTGCAAAAATTGAAAATAATTGAAAATAATTGAAAATAATTGAAAACAATCGAAAATAATTGAAAATAATTGATAAATAATTGAAAACAATTGAAAAAAATTGAAAATAATTGAAAATAATTGAAAACAATGGAAAATAATTGAAAATAACTGAAAATAATTGAAAATAATTGAAAACAATTGAAAATAGTTGATATATTATTGAAAACAATTGAAAATAATTGAAAATAATTGAAAACAATTGAAAATAATTGATAAATAATTGAAAACAATTGAAAATAATTCAAAATAATTGAAAACAATTGAAAATAATTGAAAATAATTGATAAATTATTGAAAACAATTGAAAATAATTGATAAATAATTGAAAACAATTGAAAATAATTGAAAATAATTGAAAACAATTGAAAATAATTGATAAATAATTGAAACCAATTGAAAACAATTGAAAACAATTGAAAATAATTGAAAACAATTGATAAATAATTGAAAACAATTGAAAACAATTGAAAATAATTGAAAATAATTGAAAACATTTGAAAATAATTGAAAATAATTAAAAACAATTGAAAATAAATGAAAATAATTGAAAATAATTGAAAACAATTGAAAACAATTGAAAACAATTGAAAACAATTGAAAATAATTCATAAATAATTGAAAATAATAGAAAACAATTGAAAGCAATTGAAAATAATTAAAAACAATTGAAAATAATTGAAAATAATTGAAAATAATTGAAAATAATTGAAAACAATTGAAAATAATTGAAAATAATTAAAACAATTGAAAATAATTAAAAATAATTGATAAATAATTGAAAACAATTAAAAATAATTGATAAATAATTGAAAACAATTGAAAATAATTGAAAATAATTGATAACAAGTGATAAATAATTGAAAATGATTGAAAACAATTGAAAATAATTTATAAATAATTGAAAATAACTGAAAACAATTGAAAACAATTGAAAACAATTGAAAACAATTGGAAATAATTGAAAATAATTATAAATTATTGAAAACAATTGAAAATAATTGATAAATAATTGAAAATAACTGAAAACAATTGAAAATAATTGAAAACAATTGAAAATAATTGATAAATAATTGAAACCAATTGAAAACAATTGAAAATAATTGATAAATAATTTAAAACAATTGAAAACAATTGAAAATAATTGATAAATAATTGAAACCAATTGAAAACAATTGAAAATAATTGAAAATAATTGAAAACAATTGAAAACAATTGATAAATAATTGAAAACAATTGAAAACAATTGAAAATAATTGAAAATAATTGAAAACGTTAGAAAATAATTGAAAATAATTTAAAATAATTGAAAATAATTGAAAATAATTGAAAATAATTGAAAACAATTGAAAACAATTGAAAACAATTGAAAACAATTGAAAACAATTGAAAACAATTGGAAATAATTGAAAATAACTGAAAATTATTGAAAATAATTGAAAATAATTAAAACAATTGAAAATAATTAAAAATAATTGATAAATAATTGAAAACAATTAAAAATAATTGATAAATAATTGAAAACAATTGAAAATAATTGAAAATAATTGATAACAATTGATAAATAATTGAAAATGATTGAAAACAATTGAAAATAATTGATAAATAATTGAAACCAATTGAAAACAATTGAAAATAATTGAAAACAATTGAAAACAATTGAAAATAATTCATAAATAATTGAAAATAATAGAAAACAATTGAAAGCAATTGAAAATAATTAAAAACAATTGAAAATAATTGAAAATAATTGAAAATAATTGAAAATAATTGAAAACAATTGAAAATAATTGAAAATAATTAAAACAATTGAAAATAATTAAAAATAATTGATAAATAATTGAAAACAATTAAAAATAATTGATAAATAATTGAAAACAATTGAAAATAATTGAAAATAATTGATAACAAGTGATAAATAATTGAAAATGATTGAAAACAATTGAAAATAATTTATAAATAATTGAAAATAACTGAAAACAATTGAAAACAATTGAAAACAATTGAAAACAATTGGAAATAATTGAAAATAATTATAAATTATTGAAAACAATTGAAAATAATTGATAAATAATTGAAAATAACTGAAAACAATTGAAAATAATTGAAAACAATTGAAAATAATTGATAAATAATTGAAACCAATTGAAAACAATTGAAAATAATTGATAAATAATTTAAAACAATTGAAAACAATTGAAAATAATTGATAAATAATTGAAACCAATTGAAAACAATTGAAAATAATTGAAAATAATTGAAAACAATTGAAAACAATTGATAAATAATTGAAAACAATTGAAAACAATTGAAAATAATTGAAAATAATTGAAAACGTTAGAAAATAATTGAAAATAATTAAAAATAATTGAAAATAATTGAAAATAATTGAAAATAATTGAAAACAATTGAAAACAATTGAAAACAATTGAAAACAATTGAAAACAATTGAAAACAATTGGAAATAATTGAAAATAACTGAAAATTATTGAAAATAATTGAAAATAATTAAAACAATTGAAAATAATTAAAAATAATTGATAAATAATTGAAAACAATTAAAAATAATTGATAAATAATTGAAAACAATTGAAAATAATTGAAAATAATTGATAACAATTGATAAATAATTGAAAATGATTGAAAACAATTGAAAATAATGTATAAATAATTGAAACCAATTGAAAACAATTGAAAATAATTGAAAATAATTGAAAACAATTGAAAACAATTGAAAATAATTGATAAATAATTGAAACCAAATGAAAACAATTGAAAATAATTGAAAATAATTGAAAACAATTGAAAACAATTGATAAATAATTGAAAACAATTGAAAACAATTGAAAATAATTGAAAATAATTGAAAATAATTGAAAACAATTGAAAATAATTGATAAATAATTGAAACCAATTGAAAACAATTGAAAACAATTGAAAATAATTGAAAACAATTGATAAATAATTGAAAACAATTGAAAACAATTGAAAATAATTGAAAATAATTGAAAACATTTGAAAATAATTGAAAATAATTAAAAACAATTGAAAATAAATGAAAATAATTGAAAATAATTGAAAACAATTGAAAACAATTGAAAACAATTGAAAACAATTGAAAATAATTCATAAATAATTGAAAATAATAGAAAACAATTGAAAGCAATTGAAAATAATTAAAAACAATTGAAAATAATTGAAAATAATTGAAAATAATTGAAAATAATTGAAAACAATTGAAAATAATTGAAAATAATTAAAACAATTGAAAATAATTAAAAATAATTGATAAATAATTGAAAACAATTAAAAATAATTGATAAATAATTGAAAACAATTGAAAATAATTGAAAATAATTGATAACAAGTGATAAATAATTGAAAATGATTGAAAACAATTGAAAATAATTTATAAATAATTGAAAATAACTGAAAACAATTGAAAACAATTGAAAACAATTGAAAACAATTGGAAATAATTGAAAATAATTATAAATTATTGAAAACAATTGAAAATAATTGATAAATAATTGAAAATAACTGAAAACAATTGAAAATAATTGAAAACAATTGAAAATAATTGATAAATAATTGAAACCAATTGAAAACAATTGAAAATAATTGATAAATAATTTAAAACAATTGAAAACAATTGAAAATAATTGATAAATAATTGAAACCAATTGAAAACAATTGAAAATAATTGAAAATAATTGAAAACAATTGAAAACAATTGATAAATAATTGAAAACAATTGAAAACAATTGAAAATAATTGAAAATAATTGAAAACGTTAGAAAATAATTGAAAATAATTAAAAATAATTGAAAATAATTGAAAATAATTGAAAATAATTGAAAACAATTGAAAACAATTGAAAACAATTGAAAACAATTGAAAACAATTGAAAACAATTGGAAATAATTGAAAATAACTGAAAATTATTGAAAATAATTGAAAATAATTAAAACAATTGAAAATAATTAAAAATAATTGATAAATAATTGAAAACAATTAAAAATAATTGATAAATAATTGAAAACAATTGAAAATAATTGAAAATAATTGATAACAATTGATAAATAATTGAAAATGATTGAAAACAATTGAAAATAATTGATAAATAATTGAAACCAATTGAAAACAATTGAAAATAATTGAAAACAATTGAAAACAATTGAAAACAATTGAAAATAATTGATAAATAATTGAAACCAAATGAAAACAATTGAAAATAATTGAAAATAATTGAAAACAATTGAAAACAATTGATAAATAATTGAAAACAATTGAAAACAATTGAAAATAATTGAAAATAATTGAAAACATTAGAAAATAATTGAAAATAATTAAAAATAATTGAAAATAATTGAAAATAATTGAAAATAATTGAAAACAATTGAAAACAATTGAAAACAATTGAAAACAATTGGAAATAATTGAAAATAATTGAAAATTATTGAAAATAATTGAAAATAATTATAAATAATTGAAAACAATTGAAAACAATTGAAAATAATTGAAAATAAATAAAACAGTTGAAAATAATTAAAAATAATTGATAAATAATTGAAAACAATTAAAAATAATTGATATATAATTGAAAACAAATGAAAATAATTGAAAATAATTGATAACAATTTATAAATAATTGAAAATGATTGAAAACAATTGAAAATAATTGAAATCATTTGAAAATAATTGAAAATAATTGAAAATAATTGAAAATAATTGAAAATAAATATAAATAATTGAAAACAATTGAAAACAATTCAAAATAATTGAAAATAATTCCAAACAGTTGAAAATAATTGATAAATGATTGAAACCAATTGAAAACAATTGAAAATAATTGAAAAATAATTGAAAACAATTGAAAATAATTAAAACAGTTGAAAATAATTAAAAATAGTTGATAAATAATTGAAAACAATTAAAAATAATTGATAAATAATTGAAAACAATTGAAAATAATTGAAAATAACTGATGAATAATTGAAAACAATTGAAAATTATTGAAAATAAATAAAACAATTGAAAATAATTAAAAATAATTGATAAATAATTGAAAACAATTAAAAATAATTTATATATAATTGAAAACAAATGAAAATAATTGATAAATAATTGAAAACAATTGAAAATAATTGAAAATAACTCAAACAATTGAAAATAATTAAAAATAATTGATAAATAATTGAAAACAATTGAAAATAATTGAAAATAAATAAAACAATTGAAAATAATTAAAAATAATTGATAAATAAATGAAAACAATTGAAAACACTTGAAAACATTTGAAAACAATTGGAAATAATTGAAAATAATTATAAATTAATGAAAATAATTGAAAATAATTGATACATAATTGATAAATAATTAATAAATAATTGAAAAAAATTGTAAATAATAATAAATAATGGAAAATAATTGATAAATAATTGAAAATAATTGAAAATAATTATAAATAATTGAAAATAATTGAAAATAGTTGAAAATAATTGATAAATAATTGAAAACAATTGAAAACAATTGACAATAATTGATTAATAATTGAAAACAATTGAAAATAATTGAAAACAATTGAGAATAACTGATTAATAATTGAAAACAATTGAAAATAATTTAAAACAATTGAAAATAATTGATAAATAATTCAAACCAATTGAAAATAATTGAAAATAATTGAAAACAATTGCAAATAATTGAAAATAACTGAAAATAATTGAAAATAATTGAAAACAATTGAAAATAATTGATATATTATTGAAAACAATTGAAAATAATTGAAAATAATTGAAAACAATTGAAAATAATTGAAAATAATTGAAAATAATTAAAACAATTGAAAATAATTAAAAATAATTGATAAATAATTGAAAACAATTAAAAATAATTGATAAATAATTGAAAACAATTGAAAATAATTGAAAATAATTGATAAATAATTGAAAATGATTGAAAACAATTGAAAATAATTGATAAATAATTGAAAATAACTGAAAACAATTGAAAACAATTGAAAACAATTGAAAACAATTGGAAATAATTGAAAATAATTATAAATTATTGAAAATAATTGAAAATAATTGATAAATAATTGATAAATAATTAATAAATAATTGAAAAAATTGTAAATAATAATGAATAATTGAAAATAATTGATAAATAATTGAAAATAATTGTAAAATAATTATAAATAATTGAAAATAATTGAAAATAATTGAAAATAATTGATAAATGATTGAAACCAATTGAAAACAATTGAAAATAAATGATAAATAATTGAAAACAATTGAAAATAATTTAAAATAATTAAAACAATTGAAAATAATTAAAAATAATTGATAAATAATTGAAAACAATTAAAAATAATTGATAAATAATTGAATACAATTGAAAATAATTGAAAACAATTGAAAACAATTGGAAATAATTGAAAATAATTATAAATTAATGAAAATAATTGAAAATAATTGATACATAATTGATAAATAATTAATAAATAATTGAAAAAAATTGTAAATAATAATAAATAATTGAAAATAATTGATAAATAATTGAAAATAATTGAAAATAATTATAAATAATTGAAAATAATTGAAAATAGTTGAAAATAATTGATAAATAATTGAAAACAATTGAAAACAATTGAAAATAATTGATTAATAATTGAAAATAATTGAAAATAATTGAAAACAATTGAAAATAATTGATATATTATTGAAAACAATTGAAAATAATTGAAAATAATTGAAAACAATTGAAAATAATTGAAAATAATTGAAAATAATTAAAACAATTGAAAATAATTAAAAATAATTGATAAATAATTGAAAACAATTAAAAATAATTGATAAATAATTGAAAACAATTGAAAATAATTGAAAATAACTGATAACAATTGACAAATAATAAAAAATGATTGAAAACAATTGAAAATAATTCATAAATAATTGAAAATAATAGAAAACAATTGAAAATAATTGAAAATAACTGATAACAATTGACAAATAATAAAAAATGATTGAAAACAATTGAAAATAATTCATAAATAATTGAAAATAATAGAAAACAATTGAAAGCAATTGAAAATAATTAAAAACAATTGAAAATAATTGAAAATAATTGAAAATAATTGAAAATAATTGAAAACAATTGAAAATAATAGAAAATAATTAAAACAATTGAAAATAATTAAAAATAATTGATAAATAATTGAAAACAATTGAAAGCAATTGAAAATAATTAAAAACAATTGAAAATAATTGAAAATAATTGAAAATAATTGAAAATAATTCATAAATAATTGAAAATAATAGAAAACAATTGAAAATAATTGAAAATAACTGATAACAATTGACAAATAATAAAAAATGATTGAAAACAATTGAAAATAATTCATAAATAATTGAAAATAATAGAAAACAATTGAAAGCAATTGAAAATAATTAAAAACAATTGATAATAATTGAAAAATAATTGAAAATAATTGAAAATAATTGAAAACAATTGAAAATAATTGAAAATAATTAAAACAATTGAAAATAATTAAAAATAATTGATAAATAATTGAAAACAATTGAAAGCAATTGAAAATAATTGATAAATAATTGAAACCAATTGAAAACAATTGAAAATAATTGATAAATAATTGAAAACAATTGAAAACAATTGAAAATAATTGATAAATAATTGAAACCAATTGAAAACAATTGAAAATAATTGAAAATAATTGAAAACAATTGAAAACAATTGATAAATAATTGAAAACAATTGAAAACAATTGAAAATAATTGAAAATAATTGAAAACGTTAGAAAATAATTGAAAATAATTGAAAATAATTGAAAACAATTGAAAACAATTGAAAACAATTGAAAACAATTGGAAATAATTGAAAATAACTGAAAATTATTGAAAATAATTGAAAATAATTAAAACAATTGAAAATAATTAAAAATAATTGATAAATAATTGAAAACAATTAAAAATAATTGATAAATAATTGAAAACAATTGAAAATAATTGAAAATAATTGATAACAATTGATAAATAATTGAAAATGATTGAAAACAATTGAAAATAATTGATAAATAATTGAAACCAATTGAAAACAATTGAAAATAATTGAAAATAATTGAAAACAATTGAAAACAATTGAAAATAATTGATAAATAATTGAAAACATTAGAAAATAATTGAAAATAATTAAAAATAATTACAAATAATTGATAAATAATTGAAAACAATTAAAAATAATTGATAAATAATTGAAAACAATTGAAAATAATTGAAAATAACTGATAAATAATTGAAAACAATTGAAAATTATTGAAAATAAATAAAACAATTGAAAATAATTAAAAATAATTGATAAATAATTGAAAACAATTAAAAATAATTTATATATAATTGAAAACAAATGAAAATAATTGATAAATAATTGAAAACAATTGAAAATAATTGAAAATAACTCAAACAATTGAAAATAATTAAAAATAATTGATAAATAATTGAAAACAATTGAAAATAATTGAAAATAAATAAAACAATTGAAAATAATTAAAAATAATTGATAAATAAATGAAAACAATTGAAAACACTTGAAAACATTTGAAAACAATTGGAAATAATTGAAAATAATTATAAATTAATGAAAATAATTGAAAATAATTGATACATAATTGATAAATAATTATTAAATAATTGAAAAAAATTGTAAATAATAATAAATAATTGAAAATAATTGATAAATAATTGAAAATAATTGAAAATAATTATAAATAATTGAAAATAATTGAAAATAGTTGAAAATAATTGATAAATAATTGAAAACAATTGAAAACAATTGAAAATAATTGATTAATAATTGAAAACAATTGAAAATAATTGAAAACAATTGAGAATAACTGATTAATAATTGAAAACAATTGAAAATAATTTAAAACAATTGAAAATAATTGATAAATAATTCAAACCAATTGAAAATAATTGAAAATAATTGAAAACAATTGCAAATAAATGAAAATAACTGAAAATAATTGAAAATAATTGAAAACAATTGAAAATAATTGATATATTATTGAAAACAATTGAAAATAATTGAAAATAATTGAAAACAATTGAAAATAATTGAAAATAATTGAAAATAATTAAAACAATTGAAAATAATTAAAAATAATTGATAAATAATTGAAAACAATTAAAAATAATTGATAAATAATTGAAAACAATTGAAAATAATTGAAAATAATTGATAAATAATTGAAAATGATTGAAAACAATTGAAAATAATTGATAAATAATTGAAAATAACTGAAAACAATTGAAAACAATTGAAAACAATTGAAAA
This sequence comes from Andrena bucephala, assembly GCA_947577245.1. Lineage (NCBI taxonomy): Eukaryota > Metazoa > Arthropoda > Insecta > Hymenoptera > Andrenidae > Andrena > Andrena bucephala. The sequence goes on from OX387717.1 coordinate 62,090,851, forward strand.
CAATTGGAAATAATTGAAAATAATTATAAATTATTGAAAATAATTGAAAATAATTGATAAATAATTGATAAATAATTAATAAATAATTGAAAAAATTGTAAATAATAATAAATAATTGAAAATAATTGATAAATAATTGAAAATAATTGTAAAATAATTATAAATAATTGAAAATAATTGAAAATAATTGAAAATAATTGATAAATGATTGAAACCAATTGAAAACAATTGAAAATAAATGATAAATAATTGAAAACAATTGAAAATAATTTAAAATAATTAAAACAATTGAAAATAATTAAAAATAATTGATAAATAATTGAAAACAATTAAAAATAATTGATAAATAATTGAAAACAATTGAAAATAATTGAAAACAATTGAAAACAATTGGAAATAATTGAAAATAATTATAAATTAATGAAAATAATTGAAAATAATTGATACATAATTGATAAATAATTAATAAATAATTGAAAAAAATTGTAAATAATAATAAATAATTGAAAATAATTGATAAATAATTGAAAATAATTGAAAATAATTATAAATAATTGAAAATAATTGAAAATAGTTGAAAATAATTGATAAATAATTGAAAACAATTGAAAACAATTGAAAATAATTGATTAATAATTGAAAATAATTGAAAATAATTGAAAACAATTGAAAATAATTGATATATTATTGAAAACAATTGAAAATAATTGAAAATAATTGAAAATAAATATAAATAATTGAAAACAATTGAAAACAATTCAAAATAATTGAAAATAATTCCAAACAGTTGAAAATAATTGATAAATGATTGAAACCAATTGAAAACAATTGAAAATAATTGAAAAATAATTGAAAACAATTGAAAATAATTAAAACAGTTGAAAATAATTAAAAATAATTGATAAATAATTGAAAACAATTAAAAATAATTGATAAATAATTGAAAACAATTGAAAATAATTGAAAATAACTGATAAATAATTGAAAACAATTGAAAATTATTGAAAATAAATAAAACAATTGAAAATAATTAAAAATAATTGATAAATAATTGAAAACAATTAAAAATAATTTATATATAATTGAAAACAAATGAAAATAATTGATAAATAATTGAAAACAATTGAAAATAATTGAAAATAACTCAAACAATTGAAAATAATTAAAAATAATTGATAAATAATTGAAAACAATTGAAAATAATTGAAAATAAATAAAACAATTGAAAATAATTAAAAATAATTGATAAATAAATGAAAACAATTGAAAACACTTGAAAACATTTGAAAACAATTGGAAATAATTGAAAATAATTATAAATTAATGAAAATAATTGAAAATAATTGATACATAATTGATAAATAATTAATAAATAATTGAAAAAAATTGTAAATAATAATAAATAATTGAAAATAATTGATAAATAATTGAAAATAATTGAAAATAATTATAAATAATTGAAAATAATTGAAAATAGTTGAAAATAATTGATAAATAATTGAAAACAATTGAAAACAATTGAAAATAATTGATTAATAATTGAAAACAATTGAAAATAATTGAAAACAATTGAGAATAACTGATTAATAATTGAAAACAATTGAAAATAATTTAAAACAATTGAAAATAATTGATAAATAATTCAAACCAATTGAAAATAATTGAAAATAATTGAAAACAATTGCAAATAATTGAAAATAACTGAAAATAATTGAAAATAATTGAAAACAATTGAAAATAATTGATATATTATTGAAAACAATTGAAAATAATTGAAAATAATTGAAAACAATTGAAAATAATTGAAAATAATTGAAAATAATTAAAACAATTGAAAATAATTAAAAATAATTGATAAATAATTGAAAACAATTAAAAATAATTGATAAATAATTGAAAACAATTGAAAATAATTGAAAATAATTGATAAATAATTGAAAATGATTGAAAACAATTGAAAATAATTGATAAATAATTGAAAATAACTGAAAACAATTGAAAACAATTGAAAACAATTGAAAACAATTGGAAATAATTGAAAATAATTATAAATTATTGAAAATAATTGAAAATAATTGATAAATAATTGATAAATAATTAATAAATAATTGAAAAAATTGTAAATAATAATAAATAATTGAAAATAATTGATAAATAATTGAAAATAATTGTAAAATAATTATAAATAATTGAAAATAATTGAAAATAATTGAAAATAATTGATAAATGATTGAAACCAATTGAAAACAATTGAAAATAAATGATAAATAATTGAAAACAATTGAAAATAATTTAAAATAATTAAAACAATTGAAAATAATTAAAAATAATTGATAAATAATTGAAAACAATTAAAAATAATTGATAAATAATTGAAAACAATTGAAAATAATTGAAAACAATTGAAAACAATTGGAAATAATTGAAAATAATTATAAATTAATGAAAATAATTGAAAATAATTGATACATAATTGATAAATAATTAATAAATAATTGAAAAAAATTGTAAATAATAATAAATAATTGAAAATAATTGATAAATAATTGAAAATAATTGAAAATAATTATAAATAATTGAAAATAATTGAAAATAGTTGAAAATAATTGATAAATAATTGAAAACAATTGAAAACAATTGAAAATAATTGATTAATAATTGAAAACAATTGAAAATAATTGAAAACAATTGAGAATAACTGATTAATAATTGAAAACAATTGAAAATAATTTAAAACAATTGAAAATAATTGATAAATAATTCAAACCAATTGAAAATAATTGAAAATAATTGAAAACAATTGCAAATAATTGAAAATAACTGAAAATAATTGAAAATAATTGAAAACAATTGAAAATAATTGATATATTATTGAAAACAATTGAAAATAATTGAAAATAATTGAAAACAATTGAAAATAATTGAAAATAATTGAAAATAATTAAAACAATTGAAAATAATTAAAAATAATTGATAAATAATTGAAAACAATTAAAAATAATTGATAAATAATTGAAAACAATTGAAAATAATTGAAAATAATTGATAAATAATTGAAAATGATTGAAAACAATTGAAAATAATTGATAAATAATTGAAAATAACTGAAAACAATTGAAAACAATTGAAAACAATTGAAAACAATTGGAAATAATTGAAAATAATTATAAATTATTGAAAATAATTGAAAATAATTGATAAATAATTGATAAATAATTAATAAATAATTGAAAAAATTGTAAATAATAATAAATAATTGAAAATAATTGATAAATAATTGAAAATAATTGTAAAATAATTATAAATAATTGAAAATAATTGAAAATAATTGAAAATAATTGATAAATGATTGAAACCAATTGAAAACAATTGAAAATAAATGATAAATAATTGAAAACAATTGAAAATAATTTAAAATAATTAAAACAATTGAAAATAATTAAAAATAATTGATAAATAATTGAAAACAATTAAAAATAATTGATAAATAATTGAAAACAATTGAAAATAATTGAAAACAATTGAAAACAATTGGAAATAATTGAAAATAATTATAAATTAATGAAAATAATTGAAAATAATTGATACATAATTGATAAATAATTAATAAATAATTGAAAAAAATTGTAAATAATAATAAATAATTGAAAATAATTGATAAATAATTGAAAATAATTGAAAATAATTATAAATAATTGAAAATAATTGAAAATAGTTGAAAATAATTGAAAACAATTGAAAACAATTGAAAACAATTGAAAACAATTGAAAACAATTGAAAACAATTGGAAATAATTGAAAATAACTGAAAATTATTGAAAATAATTGAAAATAATTAAAACAATTGAAAATAATTAAAAATAATTGATAAATAATTGAAAACAATTAAAAATAATTGATAAATAATTGAAAACAATTGAAAATAATTGAAAATAATTGATAACAAGTGATAAATAATTGAAAATGATTGAAAACAATTGAAAATAATTTATAAATAATTGAAAATAACTGAAAACAATTGAAAACAATTGAAAACAATTGGAAATAATTGAAAATAATTATAAATTATTGAAAATAATTGAAAATAATTGATAAATAATTGATAAATAATTAATAAATAATTGAAAAAATTGTAAATAATAATAAATAATTGAAAATAATTGATAAATAATTGAAAATAATTGTAAAATAATTATAAATAATTGAAAATAATTGAAAATAATTAAAAATAATTGAAAATAATTGAAAATAATTGAAAATAATTGAAAACAATTGAAAACAATTGAAAACAATTGAAAACAATTGAAAACAATTGAAAACAATTGGAAATAATTGAAAATAACTGAAAATTATTGAAAATAATTGAAAATAATTAAAACAATTGAAAATAATTAAAAATAATTGATAAATAATTGAAAACAATTAAAAATAATTGATAAATAATTGAAAACAATTGAAAATAATTGAAAATAATTGATAACAATTGATAAATAATTGAAAATGATTGAAAACAATTGAAAATAATTGATAAATAATTGAAACCAATTGAAAACAATTGAAAATAATTGAAAACAATTGAAAACAATTGAAAATAATTCATAAATAATTGAAAATAATAGAAAACAATTGAAAGCAATTGAAAATAATTAAAAACAATTGAAAATAATTGAAAATAATTGAAAATAATTGAAAATAATTGAAAACAATTGAAAATAATTGAAAATAATTAAAACAATTGAAAATAATTAAAAATAATTGATAAATAATTGAAAACAATTAAAAATAATTGATAAATAATTGAAAACAATTGAAAATAATTGAAAATAATTGATAACAAGTGATAAATAATTGAAAATGATTGAAAACAATTGAAAATAATTTATAAATAATTGAAAATAACTGAAAACAATTGAAAACAATTGAAAACAATTGAAAACAATTGGAAATAATTGAAAATAATTATAAATTATTGAAAACAATTGAAAATAATTGATAAATAATTGAAAATAACTGAAAACAATTGAAAATAATTGAAAACAATTGAAAATAATTGATAAATAATTGAAACCAATTGAAAACAATTGAAAATAATTGAAAATAATTGAAAACAATTGAAAACAATTGATAAATAATTGAAAACAATTGAAAACAATTGAAAATAATTGAAAATAATTGAAAACGATAGAAAATAATTGAAAATAATTAAAAATAATTGAAAATAATTGAAAATAATTGAAAATAATTGAAAACAATTGAAAACAATTGAAAACAATTGAAAACAATTGAAAACAATTGAAAACAATTGGAAATAATTGAAAATAACTGAAAATTATTGAAAATAATTGAAAATAATTAAAACAATTGAAAATAATTAAAAATAATTGATAAATAATTGAAAACAATTAAAAATAATTGATAAATAATTGAAAACAATTGAAAATAATTGAAAATAATTGATAACAATTGATAAATAATTGAAAATGATTGAAAACAATTGAAAATAATTGATAAATAATTGAAACCAATTGAAAACAATTGAAAATAATTGAAAATAATTGAAAACAATTGAAAACAATTGAAAATAATTGATAAATAATTGAAACCAAATGAAAACAATTGAAAATAATTGAAAATAATTGAAAACAATTGAAAACAATTGATAAATAATTGAAAACAATTGAAAACAATTGAAAATAATTGAAAATAATTGAAAATAATTGAAAACAATTGAAAATAATTGATAAATAATTGAAACCAATTGAAAACAATTGAAAATAATTGAAAACAATTGATAAATAATTGAAAACAATTGAAAACAATTGAAAATAATTGAAAATAATTGAAAACATTTGAAAATAATTGAAAATAATTAAAAACAATTGAAAATAAATGAAAATAATTGAAAATAATTGAAAACAATTGAAAACAATTGAAAACAATTGTAAACAATTGAAAATAATTCATAAATAATTGAAAATAATAGAAAACAATTGAAAGCAATTGAAAATAATTAAAAACAATTGAAAATAATTGAAAATAATTGAAAATAATTGAAAATAATTGAAAACAATTGAAAATAATTGAAAATAATTAAAACAATTGAAAATAATTAAAAATAAGTGATAAATAATTGAAAACAATTAAAAATAATTGATAAATAATTGAAAACAATTGAAAATAATTGAAAATAATTGATAACAAGTGATAAATAATTGAAAATGATTGAAAACAATTGAAAATAATTTATAAATAATTGAAAATAACTGAAAACAATTGAAAACAATTGAAAACAATTGAAAACAATTGGAAATAATTGAAAATAATTATAAATTATTGAAAACAATTGAAAATAATTGATAAATAATTGAAAATAACTGAAAACAATTGAAAATAATTGAAAACAATTGAAAATAATTGATAAATAATTGAAACCAATTGAAAACAATTGAAAATAATTGATAAATAATTTAAAACAATTGAAAACAATTGAAAATAATTGATAAATAATTGAAACCAATTGAAAACAATTGAAAATAATTGAAAATAATTTAAAACAATTGAAAACAATTGATAAATAATTGAAAACAATTGAAAGCAATTGAAAATAATTGAAAATAATTGAAAACGTTAGAAAATAATTGAAAATAATTAAAAATAATTGAAAATAATTGAAAATAATTGAAAATAATTGAAAACAATTGAAAACAATTGAAAACAATTGAAAACAATTGAAAACAATTGAAAACAATTGGAAATAATTGAAAATAACTGAAAATTATTGAAAATAATTGAAAATAATTAAAACAATTGAAAATAATTAAAAATAATTGATAAATAATTGAAAACAATTAAAAATAATTGATAAATAATTGAAAACAATTGAAAATAATTGAAAATAATTGATAACAATTGATAAATAATTGAAAATGATTGAAAACAATTGGAAATAATTGAAAATAATTATAAATTATTGAAAACAATTGAAAATAATTGATAAATAATTGAAAATAACTGAAAACAATTGAAAATAATTGAAAACAATTGAAAATAATTGATAAATAATTGAAACCAATTGAAAACAATTGAAAATAATTGATAAATAATTTAAAACAATTGAAAACAATTGAAAATAATTGATAAATAATTGAAACCAATTGAAAACAATTGAAAATAATTGAAAATAATTGAAAACAATTGAAAACAATTGATAAATAATTGAAAACAATTGAAAACAATTGAAAATAATTGAAAATAATTGAAAACGTTAGAAAATAATTGAAAATAATTAAAAATAATTGAAAATAATTGAAAATAATTGAAAATAATTGAAAACAATTGAAAACAATTGAAAACAATTGAAAACAATTGAAAACAATTGAAAACAATTGAAAACAATTGGAAATAATTGAAAATAACTGAAAATTATTGAAAATAATTGAAAATAATTAAAACAATTGAAAATAATTAAAAATAATTGATAAATAATTGAAAACAATTAAAAATAATTGATAAATAATTGAAAACAATTGAAAATAATTGAAAATAATTGATAACAATTGATAAATAATTGAAAATGATTGAAAACAATTGAAAATAATTGATAAATAATTGAAACCAATTGAAAACAATTGAAAATAATTGAAAATAATTGAAAACAATTGAAAACAATTGAAAATAATTGATAAATAATTGAAACCAAATGAAAACAATTGAAAATAATTGAAAATAATTGAAAACAATTGAAAACAATTGATAAATAATTGAAAACAATTGAAAACAATTGAAAATAATTGAAAATAATTGAAAACATTAGAAAATAATTGAAAATAATTAAAAATAATTGAAAATAATTGAAAATAATTGAAAATAATTGAAAACAATTGAAAACAATTGAAAACAATTGAAAACAATTGGAAATAATTGAAAATAATTGAAAATTATTGAAAATAATTGAAAATAATTATAAATAATTGAAAACAATTGAAAACAATTGAAAATAATTGAAAATAAATAAAACAGTTGAAAATAATTAAAAATAATTGATAAATAATTGAAAACAATTAAAAATAATTGATATATAATTGAAAACAAATGAAAATAATTGAAAATAATTGATAACAATTTATAAATAATTGAAAATGATTGAAAACAATTGAAAATAATTGAAATCATTTGAAAATAATTGAAAATAATTGAAAATAATTGAAAATAATTGAAAATAAATATAAATAATTGAAAACAATTGAAAACAATTCAAAATAATTGAAAATAATTCCAAACAGTTGAAAATAATTGATAAATGATTGAAACCAATTGAAAACAATTGAAAATAATTGAAAAATAATTGAAAACAATTGAAAATAATTAAAACAGTTGAAAATAATTAAAAATAATTGATAAATAATTGAAAACAATTAAAAATAATTGATAAATAATTGAAAACAATTGAAAATAATTGAAAATAACTGATAAATAATTGAAAACAATTGAAAATTATTGAAAATAAATAAAACAATTGAAAATAATTAAAAATAATTGATAAATAATTGAAAACAATTAAAAATAATTTATATATAATTGAAAACAAATGAAAATAATTGATAAATAATTGAAAACAATTGAAAATAATTGAAAATAACTCAAACAATTGAAAATAATTAAAAATAATTGATAAATAATTGAAAACAATTGAAAATAATTGAAAATAAATAAAACAATTGAAAATAATTAAAAATAATTGATAAATAAATGAAAACAATTGAAAACACTTGAAAACATTTGAAAACAATTGGAAATAATTGAAAATAATTGTAAATTAATGAAAATAATTGAAAATAATTGATACATAATTGATAAATAATTAATAAATAATTGAAAAAAATTGTAAATAATAATAAATAATTGAAAATAATTGATAAATAATTGAAAATAATTGAAAATAATTATAAATAATTGAAAATAATTGAAAATAGTTGAAAATAATTGATAAATAATTGAAAACAATTGAAAACAATTGAAAATAATTGATTAATAATTGAAAACAATTGAAAATAATTGAAAACAATTGAGAATAACTGATTAATAATTGAAAACAATTGAAAATAATTTAAAACAATTGAAAATAATTGATAAATAATTCAAACCAATTGAAAATAATTGAAAATAATTGAAAACAATTGCAAATAATTGAAAATAACTGAAAATAATTGAAAATAATTGAAAACAATTGAAAATAATTGATATATTATTGAAAACAATTGAAAATAATTGAAAATAATTGAAAACAATTGAAAATAATTGAAAATAATTGAAAATAATTAAAACAATTGAAAATAATTAAAAATAATTGATAAATAATTGAAAACAATTAAAAATAATTGATAAATAATTGAAAACAATTGAAAATAATTGAAAATAATTGATAAATAATTGAAAATGATTGAAAACAATTGAAAATAATTGATAAATAATTGAAAATAACTGAAAACAATTGAAAACAATTGAAAACAATTGAAAACAATTGGAAATAATTGAAAATAATTATAAATTATTGAAAATAATTGAAAATAATTGATAAATAATTGATAAATAATTAATAAATAATTGAAAAAATTGTAAATAATAATAAATAATTGAAAATAATTGATAAATAATTGAAAATAATTGTAAAATAATTATAAATAATTGAAAATAATTGAAAATAATTGAAAATAATTGATAAATGATTGAAACCAATTGAAAACAATTGAAAATAAATGATAAATAATTGAAAACAATTGAAAATAATTTAAAATAATTAAAACAATTGAAAATAATTAAAAATAATTGATAAATAATTGAAAACAATTAAAAATAATTGATAAATAATTGAAAACAATTGAAAATAATTGAAAACAATTGAAAACAATTGGAAATAATTGAAAATAATTATAAATTAATGAAAATAATTGAAAATAATTGATACATAATTGATAAATAATTAATAAATAATTGAAAAAAATTGTAAATAATAATAAATAATTGAAAATAATTGATAAATAATTGAAAATAATTGAAAATAATTATAAATAATTGAAAATAATTGAAAATAGTTGAAAATAATTGATAAATAATTGAAAACAATTGAAAACAATTGAAAATAATTGATTAATAATTGAAAATAATTGAAAATAATTGAAAACAATTGAAAATAATTGATATATTATTGAAAACAATTGAAAATAATTGAAAATAATTGAAAACAATTGAAAATAATTGAAAATAATTGAAAATAATTAAAACAATTGAAAATAATTAAAAATAATTGATAAATAATTGAAAACAATTAAAAATAATTGATAAATAATTGAAAACAATTGAAAATAATTGAAAATAACTGATAACAATTGACAAATAATAAAAAATGATTGAAAACAATTGAAAATAATTCATAAATAATTGAAAATAATAGAAAACAATTGAAAATAATTGAAAATAACTGATAACAATTGACAAATAATAAAAAATGATTGAAAACAATTGAAAATAATTCATAAATAATTGAAAATAATAGAAAACAATTGAAAGCAATTGAAAATAATTAAAAACAATTGAAAATAATTGAAAATAATTGAAAATAATTGAAAATAATTGAAAACAATTGAAAATAATAGAAAATAATTAAAACAATTGAAAATAATTAAAAATAATTGATAAATAATTGAAAACAATTGAAAGCAATTGAAAATAATTAAAAACAATTGAAAATAATTGAAAATAATTGAAAATAATTGAAAATAATTGAAAATAATTCATAAATAATTGAAAATAATAGAAAACAATTGAAAATAATTGAAAATAACTGATAACAATTGACAAATAATAAAAAATGATTGAAAACAATTGAAAATAATTCATAAATAATTGAAAATAATAGAAAACAATTGAAAGCAATTGAAAATAATTAAAAACAATTGAAAATAATTGAAAATAATTGAAAATAATTGAAAATAATTGAAAACAATTGAAAATAATTGAAAATAATTAAAACAATTGAAAATAATTAAAAATAATTGATAAATAATTGAAAACAATTGAAAGCAATTGAAAATAATTGATAAATAATTGAAACCAATTGAAAACAATTGAAAATAATTGATAAATAATTGAAAACAATTGAAAATAATTGATAAATAATTGAAACCAATTGAAAACAATTGAAAATAATTGAAAATAATTGAAAATAATTGAAAACAATTGAAAACAATTGATAAATAATTGAAAACAATTGAAAACAATTGAAAATAATTGAAAATAATTGAAAACGTTAGAAAATAATTGAAAATAATTGAAAATAATTGAAAACAATTGAAAACAATTGAAAACAATTGAAAACAATTGAAAACAATTGAAAACAATTGGAAATAATTGAAAATAACTGAAAATTATTGAAAATAATTGAAAATAATTAAAACAATTGAAAATAATTAAAAATAATTGATAAATAATTGAAAACAATTAAAAATAATTGATAAATAATTGAAAACAATTGAAAATAATTGAAAATAATTGATAACAATTGATAAATAATTGAAAATGATTGAAAACAATTGAAAATAATTGATAAATAATTGAAACCAATTGAAAACAATTGAAAATAATTGAAAATAATTGAAAACAATTGAAAACAATTGAAAATAATTGATAAATAATTGAAAACATTAGAAAATAATTGAAAATAATTAAAAATAATTAAAAATAATTGATAAATAATTGAAAACAATTAAAAATAATTGATAAATAATTGAAAACAATTGAAAATAATTGAAAATAACTGATAAATAATTGAAAACAATTGAAAATTATTGAAAATAAATAAAACAATTGAAAATAATTAAAAATAATTGATAAATAATTGAAAACAATTAAAAATAATTTATATATAATTGAAAACAAATGAAAATAATTGATAAATAATTGAAAACAATTGAAAATAATTGAAAATAACTCAAACAATTGAAAATAATTAAAAATAATTGATAAATAATTGAAAACAATTGAAAATAATTGAAAATAAATAAAACAATTGAAAATAATTAAAAATAATTGATAAATAAATGAAAACAATTGAAAACACTTGAAAACATTTGAAAACAATTGGAAATAATTGAAAATAATTATAAATTAATGAAAATAATTGAAAATAATTGATACATAATTGATAAATAATTAATAAATAATTGAAAAAAATTGTAAATAATAATAAATAATTGAAAATAATTGATAAATAATTGAAAATAATTGAAAATAATTATAAATAATTGAAAATAATTGAAAATAGTTGAAAATAATTGATAAATAATTGAAAACAATTGAAAACAATTGAAAATAATTGATTAATAATTGAAAACAATTGAAAATAATTGAAAATAATTGAAAACAATTGAAAATAATTGATAAATAATTGAAACCAATTGAAAACAATTGAAAACAATTGAAAATAATTGAAAACAATTGATAAATAATTGATAAATAATTGAAAACAATTGAAAACAATTGAAAATAAATGATAAATAATTGAAAACAATTGAAAATAATTTAAAATAATTAAAACAATTGAAAATAATTAAAAATAATTGATAAATAATTGAAAACAATTAAAAATAATTGATAAATAATTGAAAACAATTGAAAATAATTGAAAACAATTGAAAACAATTGGAAATAATTGAAAATAATTGATAAATAATTGAAAACAATTGAAAATAATTGAAAATAATTGATAAATAATTGAAAATGATTGAAAACAATTGAAAATAATTGATAAATAATTGAAAATAACTGAAAACAATTGAAAACAATTGAAAACAATTGAAAACAATTGGAAATAATTGAAAATAATTATAAATTATTGAAAATAATTGAAAATAATTGATAAATAATTGATAAATAATTAATAAATAATTGAAAAAATTGTAAATAATAATAAATAATTGAAAATAATTGATAAATAATTGAAAATAATTGTAAAATAATTATAAATAATTGAAAATAATTGAAAATAATTGAAAATAATTGATAAATGATTGAAACCAATTGAAAACAATTGAAAATAAATGATAAATAATTGAAAACAATTGAAAATAATTTAAAATAATTAAAACAATTGAAAATAATTAAAAATAATTGATAAATAATTGAAAACAATTAAAAATAATTGATAAATAATTGAAAACAATTGAAAATAATTGAAAACAATTGAAAACAATTGGAAATAATTGAAAATAATTATAAATTAATGAAAATAATTGAAAATAATTGATACATAATTGATAAATAATTAATAAATAATTGAAAAAAATTGTAAATAATAATAAATAATTGAAAATAATTGATAAATAATTGAAAATAATTGAAAATAATTATAAATAATTGAAAATAATTGAAAATAGTTGAAAATAATTGATAAATAATTGAAAACAATTGAAAACAATTGAAAATAATTGATTAATAATTGAAAATAATTGAAAATAATTGAAAACAATTGAAAATAATTGATATATTATTGAAAACAATTGAAAATAATTGAAAATAATTGAAAACAATTGAAAACATTAGAAAATAATTGAAAATAATTAAAAATAATTGAAAATAATTGAAAATAATTGAAAATAATTGAAAACAATTGAAAACAATTGAAAACAATTGAAAACAATTGAAAATAATTGATAAATAATTCAAACCAATTGAAAATAATTGAAAATAATTGAAAACAATTGCAAATAATTGAAAATAACTGAAAATAATTGAAAATAATTGAAAACAATTGAAAATAATTGATATATTATTGAAAACAATTGAAAATAATTGAAAATAATTGAAAACAATTGAAAATAATTGAAAATAATTGAAAATAATTAAAACAATTGAAAATAATTAAAAATAATTGATAAATAATTGAAAACAATTAAAAATAATTGATAAATAATTGAAAACAATTGAAAATAATTGAAAATAATTGATAAATAATTGAAAATGATTGAAAACAATTGAAAATAATTGATAAATAATTGAAAATAACTGAAAACAATTGAAAACAATTGAAAACAATTGAAAACAATTGGAAATAATTGAAAATAATTATAAATTATTGAAAATAATTGAAAATAATTGATAAATAATTGATAAATAATTAATAAATAATTGAAAAAATTGTAAATAATAATAAATAATTGAAAATAATTGATAAATAATTGAAAATAATTGTAAAATAATTATAAATAATTGAAAATAATTGAAAATAATTGAAAATAATTGATAAATGATTGAAACCAATTGAAAACAATTGAAAATAAATGATAAATAATTGAAAACAATTGAAAATAATTTAAAATAATTAAAACAATTGAAAATAATTAAAAATAATTGATAAATAATTGAAAACAATTAAAAATAATTGATAAATAATTGAAAACAATTGAAAATAATTGAAAACAATTGAAAACAATTGGAAATAATTGAAAATAATTATAAATTAATGAAAATAATTGAAAATAATTGATACATAATTGATAAATAATTAATAAATAATTGAAAAAAATTGTAAATAATAATAAATAATTGAAAATAATTGATAAATAATTGAAAATAATTGAAAATAATTATAAATAATTGAAAATAATTGAAAATAGTTGAAAATAATTGATAAATAATTGAAAACAATTGAAAACAATTGAAAATAATTGATTAATAATTGAAAATAATTGAAAATAATTGAAAACAATTGAAAATAATTGATATATTATTGAAAACAATTGAAAATAATTGAAAATAATTGAAAACAATTGAAAATAATTGAAAATAATTGAAAATAATTAAAACAATTGAAAATAATTAAAAATAATTGATAAATAATTGAAAACAATTAAAAATAATTGATAAATAATTGAAAACAATTGAAAATAATTGAAAATAACTGATAACAATTGACAAATAATAAAAAATGATTGAAAACAATTGAAAATAATTCATAAATAATTGAAAATAATAGAAAACAATTGAAAATAATTGAAAATAACTGATAACAATTGACAAATAATAAAAAATGATTGAAAACAATTGAAAATAATTCATAAATAATTGAAAATAATAGAAAACAATTGAAAGCAATTGAAAATAATTAAAAACAATTGAAAATAATTGAAAATAATTGAAAATAATTGAAAATAATTGAAAACAATTGAAAATAATAGAAAATAATTAAAACAATTGAAAATAATTAAAAATAATTGATAAATAATTGAAAACAATTGAAAGCAATTGAAAATAATTAAAAACAATTGAAAATAATTGAAAATAATTGAAAATAATTGAAAATAATTGAAAATAATTCATAAATAATTGAAAATAATAGAAAACAATTGAAAATAATTGAAAATAACTGATAACAATTGACAAATAATAAAAAATGATTGAAAACAATTGAAAATAATTCATAAATAATTGAAAATAATAGAAAACAATTGAAAGCAATTGAAAATAATTAAAAACAATTGAAAATAATTGAAAATAATTGAAAATAATTGAAAATAATTGAAAACAATTGAAAATAATTGAAAATAATTAAAACAATTGAAAATAATTAAAAATAATTGATAAATAATTGAAAACAATTGAAAGCAATTGAAAATAATTAAAAACAATTGAAAATAATTGAAAATAATTGAAAATAATTGAAAATAATTGAAAACAATTGAAAATAATTGAAAATAATTAAAACAATTGAAAATAATTAAAAATAATTGATAAATAATTGAAAACAATTAAAAATAATTGATAAATAATTGAAAACAATTGAAAATAATTGAAAATAATTGATAACAAGTGATAAATAATTGAAAATGATTGAAAACAATTGAAAATAATGGATAAATAATTGAAAATAACTGAAAACAATTGAAAATAATTGAAAACAATTGAAAATAATTGATAAATAATTGAAACCAATTGAAAACAATTGAAAATAATTGATAAATAATTGAAAACAATTGAAAACAATTGAAAATAATTGATAAATAATTGAAACCAATTGAAAACAATTGAAAATAATTGAAAATAATTGAAAACAATTGAAAACAATTGATAAATAATTGAAAACAATTGAAAACAATTGAAAATAATTGAAAATAATTGAAAACGTTAGAAAATAATTGAAAATAATTGAAAATAATTGAAAATAATTAAAAACAACTGAAAATATTTGAAAATAATTGAAAATAATTGAAAATAATTGAAAACAATTGAAAATAATTGAAAACAATTGATAAATAATTGAAAACAATTGAAAACAATTGAAAATAATTGAAAATAATTGAAAATAATTGAAAATAATTAAAACAATTGAAAATAATTAAAAATAATTGATAAATAATTGAAAGCAATTAAAAATAATTGATAAATAATTGAAAACAATTGAAAACAATTGAAAACAATTGCAAACAATTGAAAATAATTGAAAACAATTGATAAATAATTGAAAACAATTGAAAACAATTGAAAATAATTGAAAATAATTGAAAACATTTGAAAATAATTGAAAATAATTAAAAACAACTGAAAATATTTGAAAATAATTGAAAATAATTGAAAATAATTGAAAACAATTGAAAATAATTGATAAATAATTGAAACCAATTGAAAACAATTGAAAATAATTGATAAATAATTGAAAACAATTGAAAATAATTGAAAATAATTCAAACAATTGAAAATAATTAAAAATAATTGATAAATAATTGAAAACAATTGAAAATAATTGAAAATAAATAAAACAATTGAAAATAATTAAAAATAATTGATAAATAAATGAAAACAATTGAAAACAATTGAAAACAATTGAAAACAATTGAAAACAATTGAAAACAATTGAAAACAATTGGAAATAATTGAAAATAATTGAAAACAATTTAAAATAATTGAAAATAATTAAAAACAATTGAAAATAATTGAAAATAATTGAAAATAATTGAAAATAATTGAAAATAATTGAAAACAATTGAAAATAATTGAAAATAATTGAAAATAATTGATAAATAATTGAAAATAATTGATAAATAATTGAAAACAATGGAAAATAATTGATAAATAATTGAAAACAATTGAAAATAATTGAAAATAATTGAAAACAATTGAAAATAATTGATAAATAATTGAAACCAATTGAAAACAATTGAAAATAATTGATAAATAATTGAAAACAATTGAAAATAATTGAAAATAATTCAAACAATTGAAAATAATTAAAAATAATTGATAAATAATTGAAAACAATTGAAAATAATTGAAAATAAATAAAACAATTGAAAATAATTAAAAAGATTGATAAATAAATGAAAACAATTGAAAACAATTGAAAACAATTGAAAACAATTGGAAATAATTGAAAATAATTGAAAACAATTTAAAATAATTGAAAATAATTAAAAACAATTGAAAATAATTGAAAATAATTGAAAATAATTGAAAACAATTGAAAATAATTGATAAATAATAGAAAACAATTGAAAATAATTGAAAATAATTTAAAACAATTGAAAATAATTGAAAATAATTGATAATAATTGAAAACAATTGAAAATAAGTGATAAATAATTGAAAACAATTGATAAATAATTGAAAACAATTGAAAATAATTTAAAATAATTGAAAACAATTGAAAATAATTGATAAATAATTGAAACCAATTGAAAACAATTGAAAACAACTGAAAATAATTGAAAGCAATTGATAAATAATTGAAAACAATTGAAAACAATTGAAAATAATTGAAAATAATTGAAAACATTTGAAAATAATTGAAAATAATTAAAAACAATTGAAAATAATTGAAAATAATTGAAAATAATTGAAAACAATTGAAAACAATTGAAAACAATTGAAAACAATTGGAAATAATTGAAAATAATTATAAATTATTGAAAATAATTGAAAATAATTGATAAATAATTGATAAATAATTAATAAATAATTGAAAAAAATTGTAAATAATAATAAATAATTGAAAATAATTGATAAATAATTGAAAATAATTGAAAATAATTATAAATAATTGAAAATAATTGAAAATAATTGAAAATAATTGATTAATAATTGAAAATAATTATAAATAATTGAAAATAATTGAAAATAATTGAAAATAATTGAAACAAATTGAAAATAATTATAAATAATTGAAAACAATTGAAAATAATTGAAAATAATTAAAACAGTTGAAAATAATTAAAAATAATTGATAAATAATTGAAAACAATTAAAAATAATTAATAAATAATTGAAAACAATTGAAAATAATTGAAAATAACTGATAAATAATTGAAAACAATTGAAAATAATTGAAAATAAATGAAACAATTGAAAATAATTAAAAATAATTGATAAATAATTGAAAACAATTAAAAATAATTGATAAATAATTGAAAACAATTGAAAATAATTGAAAATAATTGATAACAATTTATAAATAATTGAAAATGATTGAAAAAAATTGAAAATAATTGAAATCAATTGAAAATAATTGAAAATAATTGAAAATAATTGAAAATAATTGAAAATAATTGAAAATAATTGAAAACAATTGAAAATAATTGATAAATAATTGAAACCAATTGATAACAATTGAAATTAATTGATAAATAATTGAAAACAATTGAAAATAATTGAAAATAATTAAAACAATTGAAAATAATTAAAAATAATTGATGAATAATTGAAAGCAATTAAAAATAATTGATAAATAATTGAAAACAATTGAAAACAATTGCAAACAATTGAAAATAATTGAAAACAATTGATAAATAATTGAAAACAATTGAAAACAATTGAAAATAATTGAAAATAATTGAAAACATTTGAAAATAATTGAAAATAATTAAAAACAATTGAAAATATTTGAAAATAATTGAAAATAATTGAAAATAATTGAAAACAATTGAAAATAATTGATAAATAATTGAAACCAATTGAAAACAATTGAAAATAATTGATAAATAATTTAAAACAATTGAAAATAATTGAAAATAATTCAAACAATTGAAAATAATTAAAAATAATTGATAAATAATTGAAAACAATTGAAAATAATTGAAAATAAATAAAACAATTGAAAATAATTAAAAATAATTGATAAATAAATGAAAACAATTGAAAACAATTGAAAACAATTGAAAACAATTGGAAATAATTGAAAATAATTGAAAACAATTTAAAATAATTGAAAATAATTAAAAACAATTGAAAATAATTGAAAATAATTGAAAATAATTGAAAACAATTGAAAATAATTGATAAATAATAGAAAACAATTGAAAATAATTGAAAATAATTTAAAACAATTGAAAATAATTGAAAATAATTGATAATAATTGAAAACAATTGATAAGTAATTGAAAACAATTGAAAATAATTGAAAATAATTGAAAAAAATTGAAAATAATTGAAAATAATTGAAAATAATTGAAAACAATTGAAAATAATTGAAAATAATTGATAAATAATTGAAAACAATTGAAAATAATTGAAAATAATTGAAAATAATTGATAAATAATTGAAAACAATTGAAAATAATTGATAAATAATTGAAAACAATTGAAAAAAATTGAAAATAATTGAAAATAATTTAAAACAATTGAAAATAATTGAAAATAACTGAAAATAATTGAAAATAATTGAAAACAATTGAAAATAATTGATATATTATTGAAAACAATTGAAAATAATTGAAAATAATTGAAAACAATTGAAAATAATTGATAAATAATTGAAAACAATTGAAAATAATTTAAAATAATTGAAAACAATTGAAAATAATTGAAAACAATTGAAAATAATTGAAACAATTGAAAATAATTGATAAATAATTGAAAACAATTGAAAATAATTGAAAATAATTGATAAATAATTGAAAACAATTGAAAAAAATTGAAAATAATTGAAAATAATTGAAAACAATTGAAAATAATTGAAAATAACTGAAAATAATTGAAAATAATTGAAAACAATTGAAAGTAATTGATATATTATTGAAAACAATTGAAAATAATTGAAAATAATTGAAAACAATTGAAAATAATTGATAAATAATTGAAAACAATTGATAAATAATTGAAAACAATTGAAAATAATTTAAAATAATTGAAAACAATTGAAAATAATTGAAAATAATTGATAAATAATTGAAAACAATGGAAAATAATTGATAAATAATTGAAAACAATTGAAAATAATTGAAAATAATTGAAAACAATTGAAAATAATTGATAAATAATTGAAACCAATTGAAAACAATTGAAAACAATTGAAAATAATTGAAAACAATTGATAAATAATTGAAAACAATTGAAAACAATTGAAAATAATTGAAAATAATTGAAAATAATTGAAAATAATTAAAACAATTGAAAATAATTAAAAATAATTGATAAATAATTGAAAGCAATTAAAAATAATTGATAAATAATTGAAAACAATTGAAAACAATTGCAAACAATTGAAAATAATTGAAAACAATTGATAAATAATTGAAAACAATTGAAAACAATTGAAAATAATTGAAAATAATTGAAAACATTTGAAAATAATTGAAAATAATTAAAAACAATTGAAAATATTTGAAAATAATTGAAAATAATTGAAAATAATTGAAAACAATTGAAAATAATTGATAAATAATTGAAACCAATTGAAAACAATTGAAAATAATTGATAAATAATTGAAAACAATTGAAAATAATTGAAAATAATTCAAACAATTGAAAATAATTAAAAATAATTGATAAATAATTGAAAACAATTGAAAATAATTGAAAATAAATAAAACAATTGAAAATAATTAAAAATAATTGATAAATAAATGAAAACAATTGAAAACAATTGAAAACAATTGAAAACAATTGAAAACAATTGAAAACAATTGGAAATAATTGAAAATAATTGAAAACAATTTAAAATAATTGAAAATAATTAAAAACAATTGAAAATAATTGAAAATAATTGAAAATAATTGAAAATAATTGAAAATAATTGAAAACAATTGAAAATAATTGAAAATAATTGATAAATAATTGAAAACAATTGAAAATAATTGAAAATAATTCAAACAATTGAAAATAATTAAAAATAATTGATAAATAATTGAAAACAATTGAAAATAATTGAAAATAAATAAAACAATTGAAAATAATTAAAAAGATTGATAAATAAATGAAAACAATTGAAAACAATTGAAAACAATTGAAAACAATTGGAAATAATTGAAAATAATTGAAAACAATTTAAAATAATTGAAAATAATTAAAAACAATTGAAAATAATTGAAAATAATTGAAAATAATTGAAAACAATTGAAAATAATTGATAAATAATAGAAAACAATTGAAAATAATTGAAAATAATTTAAAACAATTGAAAATAATTGAAAATAATTGATAATAATTGAAAACAATTGATAAGTAATTGAAAACAATTGAAAATAATTGAAAATAATTGAAAAAAATTGAAAATAATTGAAAATAATTGAAAATAATTGAAAACAATTGAAAATAATTGAAAATAATTGATAAATAATTGAAAACAATTGAAAATAATTGAAAATAATTGAAAATAATTGATAAATAATTGAAAACAATTGAAAATAATTGATAAATAATTGAAAACAATAGAAAAAAATTGAAAATAATTGAAAATAATTTAAAACAATTGAAAATAATTGAAAATAACTGAAAATAATTGAAAATAATTGAAAACAATTGAAAATAATTGATATATTATTGAAAACAATTGAAAATAATTGAAAATAATTGAAAACAATTGAAAATAATTGATAAATAATTGAAAACAATTGAAAATAATTTAAAATAATTGAAAACAATTGAAAATAATTGAAAACAATTGAAAATAATTGAAACAATTGAAAATAATTGATAAATAATTGAAAACAATTGAAAATAATTGAAAATAATTGATAAATAATTGAAAACAATTGAAAAAAATTGAAAATAATTGAAAATAATTGAAAACAATTGAAAATAATTGAAAATAACTGAAAATAATTGAAAATAATTGAAAACAATTGAAAGTAATTGATATATTATTGAAAACAATTGAAAATAATTGAATATAATTGAAAACAATTGAAAATAATTGATAAATAATTGAAAACAATTGATAAATAATTGAAAACAATTGAAAATAATTTAAAATAATTGAAAACAATTGAAAATAATTGAAAATAATTGATAAATAATTGAAAACAATGGAAAATAATTGATAAATAATTGAAAACAATTGAAAATAATTGAAAATAATTGAAAACAATTGAAAATAATTGATAAATAATTGAAACCAATTGAAAACAATTGAAAACAATTGAAAATAATTGAAAACAATTGATAAATAATTGAAAACAATTGAAAACAATTGAAAATAATTGAAAATAATTGAAAATAATTGAAAATAATTAAAACAATTGAAAATAATTAAAAATAATTGATAAATAAATGAAAACAATTGAAAACAATTGAAAACAATTGAAAACAATTGAAAACAATTGAAAACAATTGGAAATAATTGAAAATAATTGAAAACAATTTAAAATAATTGAAAATAATTAAAAACAATTGAAAATAATTGAAAATAATTGAAAATAATTGAAAATAATTGAAAATAATTGAAAACAATTGAAAATAATTGAAAATAATTGAAAATAATTGATAAATAATTGAAAATAATTGATAAATAATTGAAAACAATGGAAAATAATTGATAAATAATTGAAAACAATTGAAAATAATTGAAAATAATTGAAAACAATTGAAAATAATTGATAAATAATTGAAACCAATTGAAAACAATTGAAAATAATTGATAAATAATTGAAAACAATTGAAAATAATTGAAAATAATTCAAACAATTGAAAATAATTAAAAATAATTGATAAATAATTGAAAACAATTGACAATAATTGAAAATAAATAAAACAATTGAAAATAATTAAAAAGATTGATAAATAAATGAAAACAATTGAAAACAATTGAAAACAATTGAAAACAATTGGAAATAATTGAAAATAATTGAAAACAATTTAAAATAATTGAAAATAATTAAAAACAATTGAAAATAATTGAAAATAATTGAAAATAATTGAAAACAATTGAAAATAATTGATAAATAATAGAAAACAATTGAAAATAATTGAAAATAATTTAAAACAATTGAAAATAATTGAAAATAATTGATAATAATTGAAAACAATTGATAAGTAATTGAAAACAATTGAAAATAATTGAAAATAATTGAAAAAAATTGAAAATAATTGAAAATAATTGAAAACAATTGAAAACAATTGAAAATAATTGAAAATAATTGATAAATAATTGAAAACGATTGAAAATAATTGAAAATAATTGAAAATAATTGATAAATAATTGAAAACAATTGAAAATAATTGATAAATAATTGAAAACAATTGAAAAAAATTGAAAATAATTGAAAATAATTTAAAACAATTGAAAATAATTGAAAATAACTGAAAATAATTGAAAACAATTGAAAATAATTGATATATTATTGAAAACAATTGAAAATAATTGAAAATAATTGAAAACAATTGAAAATAATTGATAAATAATTGAAAACAATTGAAAATAATTTAAAATAATTGAAAACAATTGAAAATAATTGAAAACAATTGAAAATAATTGAAACAATTGAAAATAATTGATAAATAATTGAAAACAATTGAAAATAATTGAAAATAATTGATAAATAATTGAAAACAATTGAAAAAAATTGAAAATAATTGAAAATAATTGAAAACAATTGAAAATAATTGAAAATAACTGAAAATAATTGAAAATAATTGAAAACAATTGAAAGTAATTGATATATTATTGAAAACAATTGAAAATAATTGAAAATAATTGAAAACAATTGAAAATAATTGATAAATAATTGAAAACAATTGATAAATAATTGAAAACAATTGAAAATAATTTAAAATAATTGAAAACAATTGAAAATAATTGAAAATAATTGATAAATAATTGAAAACAATGGAAAATAATTGATAAATAATTGAAAACAATTGAAAATAATTGAAAATAATTGAAAACAATTGAAAATAATTGATAAATAATTGAAACCAATTGAAAACAATTGAAAACAATTGAAAATAATTGAAAACAATTGATAAATAATTGAAAACAATTGAAAACAATTGAAAATAATTGAAAATAATTGAAAATAATTGAAAATAATTAAAACAATTGAAAATAATTAAAAATAATTGATAAATAATTGAAAGCAATTAAAAATAATTGATAAATAATTGTAAACAATTGAAAACAATTGCAAACAATTGAAAATAATTGAAAACAATTGATAAATAATTGAAAACAATTGAAAACAATTGAAAATAATTGAAAATAATTGAAAACATTTGAAAATAATTGAAAATAATTAAAAACAATTGAAAATATTTGAAAATAATTGAAAATAATTGAAAATAATTGAAAACAATTGAAAATAATTGATAAATAATTGAAACCAATTGAAAACAATTGAAAATAATTGATAAATAATTGAAAACAATTGAAAATAATTGAAAATAATTCAAACAATTGAAAATAATTAAAAATAATTGATAAATAATTGAAAACAATTGAAAATAATTGAAAATAATTGAAAATAATTGAAAACAATTGAAAATAATTGAAAATAATTGATAAATAATTGAAAACAATTGAAAATAATTGAAAATAATTGAAAATAATTGATAAATAATTGAAAACAATTGAAAATAATTGATAAATAATTGAAAACAATTGAAAAAAATTGAAAATAATTGAAAATAATTTAAAACAATTGAAAATAATTGAAAATAACTGAAAATAATTGAAAATAATTGAAAACAATTGAAAATAATTGATATATTAATTGAAAACAATTGAAAATAATTGAAAATAATTGAAAACAATTGAAAATAATTGATAAATAATTGAAAACAATTGAAAATAATTGAAAATAATTGATAAATAATTGAAAACAATTGAAAAAAATTGAAAATAATTGAAAATAATTGAAAACAATTGATAAATAATTGAAAACAATTGAAAATAATTGAAAATAATTGAAAATAATTGATAAATAATTGAAAACAATTGAAAATAATTGATAAATAATTGAAAACAATTGAAAAAAATTGAAAATAATTGAAAATAATTTAAAACAATTGAAAATAATTGAAAATAACTGAAAATAATTGAAAATAATTGAAAACAATTGAAAATAATTGATATATTATTGAAAACAATTGAAAATAATTGAAAATAATTGAAAACAATTGAAAATAATTGATAAATAATTGAAAACAATTGAAAATAATTTAAAATAATTGAAAACAATTGAAAATAATTGAAAACAATTGAAAATAATTGAAA
Source organism: Andrena bucephala (assembly GCA_947577245.1). Classification (NCBI taxonomy): domain Eukaryota; kingdom Metazoa; phylum Arthropoda; class Insecta; order Hymenoptera; family Andrenidae; genus Andrena; species Andrena bucephala. Next base: position 62,116,322 of record OX387717.1, read on the forward strand.
ACAATTGAAAATAATTGATAAATAATTGAAAACAATTGAAAATAATTGAAAATAATTGATAAATAATTGAAAACAATTGAAAAAAATTGAAAATAATTGAAAATAATTGAAAACAATTGAAAATAATTGAAAATAACTGAAAATAATTGATAATAATTGAAAACAATTGAAAGTAATTGATATATTATTGAAAACAATTGAAAATAATTGAAAATAATTGAAAACAATTGAAAATAATTGATAAATAATTGAAAACAATTGATAAATAATTGAAAACAATTGAAAATAATTTAAAATAATTGAAAACAATTGAAAATAATTGAAAATAATTGATAAATAATTGAAAACAATGGAAAATAATTGATAAATAATTGAAAACAATTGAAAATAATTGAAAATAATTGAAAACAATTGAAAATAATTGATAAATAATTGAAACCAATTGAAAACAATTGAAAACAATTGAAAATAATTGAAAACAATTGATAAATAATTGAAAACAATTGAAAACAATTGAAAATAATTGAAAATAATTGAAAACATTTGAAAATAATTGAAAATAATTAAAAACAATTGAAAATAATTGAAAATAATTGAAAATAATTGAAAACAATTGAAAACAATTGAAAACAATTGAAAACAATTGGAAATAATTGAAAATAATTATAAATTATTGAAAATAATTGAAAATAATTGATAAATAATTGATAAATAATTAATAAATAATTGAAAAAAATTGTAAATAATAATAAATAATTGAAAATAATTGATAAATAATTGGATATAATTGTAAAATAATTATAAATAATTGAAAATAATTGAAAATAATTGAAAATAATTGATAAATGATTGAAACCAATTGAAAACAATTGAAAATAATTGATAAATAATTGAAAACAATTGAAAATAATTTAAAATAATTAAAACAATTGAATATAATTAAAAATAATTGATAAATAATTGAAAACAATTAAAAATAATTGATAAATAATTGAAAACAATTGAAAATAATTGAAAATAACTGATAACAATTAACAAATAATAAAAAATGATTGAAAACAATTGAAAATAATTCATAAATAATTGAAAATAATAGAAAACAATTGAAAGCAATTGAAAATAATTAAAAACAATTGAAAATAATTGAAAATAATTGAAAATAATTGAAAATAATTGAAAATAAATGAAAACAATTGAAAATAATTGATAAATAATTTAAACCAATTGAAAACAATTGAAAATAATTGATAAATAATTGAAAACAATTGAAAATAATTGAAAATAATTAAAACAATTGAAAATAATTAAAAATAATTGATAAATAATAGAAAACAATTAAAAATAATTGATAAATATATGAAAACAATTGAAAATAATTGAAAATAATTGAAAATAATTGAAAACAATTGAAAATAATTGATAAATAATAGAAAACAATTGAAAATAATTGAAAATAATTTAAAACAATTGAAAATAATTGAAAATAATTGATAATAATTGAAAACAATTGATAAGTAATTGAAAACAATTGAAAATAATTGAAAATAATTGAAAAAAATTGAAAATAATTGAAAATAATTGAAAATAATTGAAAACAATTGAAAATAATTGAAAATAATTGATAAATAATTGAAAACAATTGAAAATAATTGAAAATAATTGAAAATAATTGATAAATAATTGAAAACAATTGAAAATAATTGATAAATAATTGAAAACAATTGAAAAAAATTGAAAATAATTGAAAATAATTTAAAACAATTGAAAATAATTGAAAATAACTGAAAATAATTGAAAACAATTGAAAATAATTGATATATTATTGAAAACAATTGAAAATAATTGAAAATAATTGAAAACAATTGAAAATAATTGATAAATAATTGAAAACAATTGAAAATAATTTAAAATAATTGAAAACAATTGAAAATAATTGAAAACAATTGAAAATAATTGAAACAATTGAAAATAATTGATAAATAATTGAAAACAATTGAAAATAATTGAAAATAATTGATAAATAATTGAAAACAATTGAAAAAAATTGAAAATAATTGAAAATAATTGAAAACAATTGAAAATAATTGAAAATAACTGAAAATAATTGAAAATAATTGAAAACAATTGAAAGTAATTGATATATTATTGAAAACAATTGAAAATAATTGAAAATAATTGAAAACAATTGAAAATAATTGATAAATAATTGAAAACAATTGATAAATAATTGAAAACAATTGAAAATAATTTAAAATAATTGAAAACAATTGAAAATAATTGAAAATAATTGATAAATAATTGAAAACAATGGAAAATAATTGATAAATAATTGAAAACAATTGAAAATAATTGAAAATAATTGAAAACAATTGAAAATAATTGATAAATAATTGAAACCAATTGAAAACAATTGAAAACAATTGAAAATAATTGAAAACAATTGATAAATAATTGAAAACAATTGAAAACAATTGAAAATAATTGAAAATAATTGAAAATAATTGAAAATAATTAAAACAATTGAAAATAATTAAAAATAATTGATAAATAATTGAAAGCAATTAAAAATAATTGATAAATAATTGTAAACAATTGAAAACAATTGCAAACAATTGAAAATAATTGAAAACAATTGATAAATAATTGAAAACAATTGAAAACAATTGAAAATAATTGAAAATAATTGAAAACATTTGAAAATAATTGAAAATAATTAAAAACAATTGAAAATATTTGAAAATAATTGAAAATAATTTAAAATAATTGAAAACAATTGAAAATAATTGATAAATAATTGAAACCAATTGAAAACAATTGAAAATAATTGATAAATAATTGAAAACAATTGAAAATAATTGAAAATAATTCAAACAATTGAAAATAATTAAAAATAATTGATAAATAATTGAAAACAATTGAAAATAATTGAAAATAATTGAAAATAATTGAAAACAATTGAAAATAATTGAAAATAATTGATAAATAATTGAAAACAATTGAAAATAATTGAAAATAATTGAAAATAATTGATAAATAATTGAAAACAATTGAAAATAATTGATAAATAATTGAAAACAATTGAAAAAAATTGAAAATAATTGAAAATAATTTAAAACAATTGAAAATAATTGAAAATAACTGAAAATAATTGAAAATAATTGAAAACAATTGAAAATAATTGATATATTAATTGAAAACAATTGAAAATAATTGAAAATAATTGAAAACAATTGAAAATAATTGATAAATAATTGAAAACAATTGAAAATAATTGAAAATAATTGATAAATAATTGAAAACAATTGAAAAAAATTGAAAATAATTGAAAATAATTGAAAACAATTGATAAATAATTGAAAACAATTGAAAATAATTGAAAATAATTGAAAATAATTGATAAATAATTGAAAACAATTGAAAATAATTGATAAATAATTGAAAACAATTGAAAAAAATTGAAAATAATTGAAAATAATTTAAAACAATTGAAAATAATTGAAAATAACTGAAAATAATTGAAAATAATTGAAAACAATTGAAAATAATTGATATATTATTGAAAACAATTAAAAATAATTGAAAATAATTGAAAACAATTGAAAATAATTGATAAATAATTGAAAACAATTGAAAATAATTTAAAATAATTGAAAACAATTGAAAATAATTGAAAACAATTGAAAATAATTGAAAACAATTGAAAATAATTGATAAATAATTGAAAACAATTGAAAATAATTGAAAATAATTGATAAATAATTGAAAACAATTGAAAAAAATTGAAAATAATTGAAAATAATTGAAAACAATTGAAAATAATTGAAAATAACTGAAAATAATTGAAAATAATTGAAAACAATTGAAAGTAATTGATATATTATTGAAAACAATTGAAAATAATTGAAAATAATTGAAAACAATTGAAAATAATTGATAAATAATTGAAAACAATTGATAAATAATTGAAAACAATTGAAAATAATTTAAAATAATTGAAAACAATTGAAAATAATTGAAAATAATTGATAAATAATTGAAAACAATGGAAAATAATTGATAAATAATTGAAAACAATTGAAAATAATTGAAAATAATTGAAAACAATTGAAAATAATTGATAAATAATTGAAACCAATTGAAAACAATTGAAAACAATTGAAAATAATTGAAAACAATTGATAAATAATTGAAAACAATTGAAAACAATTGAAAATAATTGAAAATAATTGAAAACATTTGAAAATAATTGAAAATAATTAAAAACAATTGAAAATAATTGAAAATAATTGAAAATAATTGAAAACAATTGAAAACAATTGAAAACAATTGAAAACAATTGGAAATAATTGAAAATAATTATAAATTATTGAAAATAATTGAAAATAATTGATAAATAATTGATAAATAATTAATAAATAATTGAAAAAAATTGTAAATAATAATAAATAATTGAAAATAATTGATAAATAATTGGATATAATTGTAAAATAATTATAAATAATTGAAAATAATTGAAAATAATTGAAAATAATTGATAAATGATTGAAACCAATTGAAAACAATTGAAAATAATTGATAAATAATTGAAAACAATTGAAAATAATTTAAAATAATTAAAACAATTGAATATAATTAAAAATAATTGATAAATAATTGAAAACAATTAAAAATAATTGATAAATAATCGAAAACAATTGAAAATAATTGAAAATAACTGATAACAATTAACAAATAATAAAAAATGATTGAAAACAATTGAAAATAATTCATAAATAATTGAAAATAATAGAAAACAATTGAAAGCAATTGAAAATAATTAAAAACAATTGAAAATAATTGAAAATAATTGAAAATAATTGAAAATAAATGAAAACAATTGAAAATAATTGATAAATAATTTAAACCAATTGAAAACAATTGAAAATAATTGATAAATAATTGAAAACAATTGAAAATAATTGAAAATAATTAAAACAATTGAAAATAATTAAAAATAATTGATAAATAATAGAAAACAATTAAAAATAATTGATAAATATATGAAAACAATTGAAAATAATTGAAAATAATTGATAAATAATTGAAAATGATTGAAAACAATTGAAAATAATTGATAAATAATTGAAAATAACTGAAAACAATTGAAAACAATTGAAAACAATTGAAAACAATTGGAAATAATTGAAAATAATTATAAATTATTGAAAATAATTGAAAATCATTGACAAATAATTTATAAATAATTAATAAATAATTGAAAAAAATTGTAAATAATATTAAATAATTGAAAATAATTGATAAATAATTGAAAATAATTCAAAATAATTATAAATAATTGAAAACAATTGAAAACAATTGAAAACAATTGAAAACAATTGGAAATAATTGAAAATAATTATAAATTATTGAAAATAATTGAAAATAAATGATAAATAATTAATAAATAATTGAAAAAAATTGTAAATATATATTAAATAATTGAAAATAATTGATAAATAATTGAAAATAATTGAAAATAATTATAAATAATTGAAAACAATTGAAAACAATTGAAAATAATTGAAAATATTTGAAAACAATTGAAAAAAATTGAAAATAATTGAAAACAATTGATAAATAATTGAAAACAATTGAAAATAATTGAAAATAATTGAAAATAATTGAAAATAATTGAAAACAATTGAAAAATAATTGAAAATAATTGATAACAAGTGATAAATAATTGAAAATGATTGAAAACAATTGAAAATAATTGATAAATAATTGAAAATAACTGAAAACAATTGAAAACAATTGAAAACAATTGGAAATAATTGAAAATAATTATAAATTATTGAAAATAATTGAAAATAATTGATAAATACTTAATAAATAATTGAAAAAAATTGTAAATAATATTAAATAATTGAATATAATTGATAAATAATTGAAAATAATTGAAAATAATTATAAATAATTGAAAACAATTGAAAACAATTGAAAACAATTGAAAATAATTGAAAATAATTGAAAATAATTGAAAATAATTGATAAATAATTGAAAACAATTGAAAATAATTGATAAATAATTGAAAACAATTGAAAATAAATGAAAACAATTGAAAATAATTGATAAATAATTGAAACCAATTGAAAATAATTGAAAATAATTGAAAACAATTGAAAATAATTGAAAATATCTGAAAATAATTGAAAATAATTGAAAATAATTGATATATTATTGAAAACAATTGAAAATAATTTAAAATAATGGAAAACAATTGAAAATAATTGATAAAGAATTGATAAATAATTGAAAACAATTGAAAATAATTTAAAATAATTTAAAACAATTGAAAATAATTGATAAATAATTGAAAACAATTGAAAATAATTGATAAATAATTGAAAACAATTGAAAATAATTGAAAATAATTGAAAACAATTGAAAATAATTGATAAATAAATGAAACCAATTGAAAACAATTGAAAAATATGGAAAATAATTGAAAATAATTATAAATTATTGAAAATAATTGAAAATAATTGATAAATAATTGATAAATAATTAATAAATAATTGAAAAAAATTGTAAATAATAATAAATAATTGAAAATAATTGATAAATAATTGAAAATAATTGAAAATAATTGAAAATAATTGAAAATAATTGAAAATAATTGATAAATAATTGAAAATAAGTATAAAAAATTGAAAATAATTGAAAATAATTGAAAACAATTGAAAATAATTGAAAATAATTATAAATAATTGAAAACAATTGAAAACAATTGAAAATAATTGAAAATATCTGAAAACAATTGATAAATAATTGAAAACAATTAAAAATAATTGAAAATAATTGAAAATAATTGAAAATAATTGAGAACACTTGAAAATAATTAAAATAATTGATAAATAATTGAAAACAATTGAAAATAATTGATAAATAATTGAAAACAAATGAAAATAATTGAAAATAATAGAAAACAATTGAAAATAATTGATAAATAATTGAAAATAATTATAAAAAATTGAAAATAATTGAAAATAATTGAAAACAATTGAAAATAATTGAAAATAATTGAAAATAATTGAAAATAATTGATAAATAATTAATAAATAATTGAAAAAAATTGTAAATAATAATAAATAATTGAAAATAATTGATAAATAATTGAAAATAATTGAAAATAATTGAAAATAATTGAAAATAATTGAAAATAATTGATAAATAATTGAAAATAATTATAAAAAATTGAAAATAATTGAAAATAATTGAAAACAATTGAAAATAATTGAAAATAATTTATAAATAATTGAAAACAATTGAAAATAATTGAAAATAATTGAAAACAATTGAAAACAATTGAAAACAAATGAAAATAATTGAAAATAATTGAAAACAATTGATAAGTAATTGAAAACAATTGAAAATAATTGAAAATAACTGAAAATAATTGAAAATAATTGAAAACAATTGAAAATAGTTGATATATTATTGAAAACAATTGAAAATAATTGAAAATAATTGAAAACAATTGAAAATAATTGATAAATAATTGAAAACAATTGAAAATAATTCAAATTAATTGAAAACAATTGAAAATAATTGAAAATAATTGATAAATTATTGAAAACAATTGAAAATAATTGATAAATAATTGAAAACAATTGAAAATAATTGAAAATAATTGAAAACAATTGAAAATAATTGATAAATAATTGAAACCAATTGAAAACAATTGAAAACAATTGAAAATAATTGAAAACAATTGATAAATAATTGAAAACAATTGAAAACAATTGAAAATAATTGAAAATAATTGAAAACATTTGAAAATAATTGAAAATAATTAAAAACAATTGAAAATAATTGAAAATAATTGAAAATAATTGAAAACAATTGAAAACAATTGAAAACAATTGAAAACAATTGGAAATAATTGAAAATATTTATAAATTATTGAAAATAATTGAAAATAATTGATAAATAATTCATAAATAATTAATAAATAATTGAAAAAAATTGTAAAAAATAATAAATAATTGAAAATAATTGAAAATAATTGAAAATAATTGAAAATAATTGAAAATAATTGAAAACAATTGAAAATAATTGAAAATAATTAAAACAATTGAAAATAATTAAAAATAATTGATAAATAATTGAAAACAATTAAAAATAATTGATAAATAATTGAAAACAATTGAAAATAATTGAAAATAATTGATAACAAGTGATAAATAATTGAAAATGATTGAAAACAATTGAAAATAATTGATAAATGATTGAAAATAACTGAAAACAATTGAAAACAATTGAAAACAATTGAAAACAATTGGAAATAATTGAAAATAATTATAAATTATTGAAAACAATTGAAAATAATTGATAAATAATTGAAAATAACTGAAAACAATTGAAAATAATTGAAAACAATTGAAAATAATTGATAAATAATTGAAACCAATTGAAAACATTTGAAAATAATTGATAAATAATTTAAAACAATTGAAAACAATTGAAAATAATTGATAAATAATTGAAACCAATTGAAAACAATTGAAAATAATTGAAAATAATTGAAAACAATTGAAAACAATTGATAGATAATTGAAAACAATTGAAAACAATTGGAAATAATTGAAAATAATTATAAATTATTGAAAACAATTGAAAATAATTGAAAATAATTGAAAACAATTGAAAATAATTGATAAATAATTGAAAACAATTGAAAATAATTGAAAATAATTGATAAATAATTGAAAACAATTGAAAAAAATTGAAAATAATTGAAAATAATTGAAAACAATTGATAAATAATTGAAAACAATTGAAAATAATTGAAAATAATTGAAAATAATTGATAAATAATTGAAAACAATTGAAAATAATTGATAAATAATTGAAAACAATTGAAAAAAATTGAAAATAATTGAAAATAATTTAAAACAATTGAAAATAATTGAAAATAACTGAAAATAATTGAAAATAATTGAAAACAATTGAAAATAATTGATATATTATTGAAAACAATTGAAAATAATTGAAAATAATTGAAAACAATTGAAAATAATTGATAAATAATTGAAAACAATTGAAAATAATTTAAAATAATTGAAAACAATTGAAAATAATTGAAAACAATTGAAAATAATTGAAAACAATTGAAAATAATTGATAAATAATTGAAAACAATTGAAAATAATTGAAAATAATTGATAAATAATTGAAAACAATTGAAAAAAATTGAAAATAATTGAAAATAATTGAAAACAATTGAAAATAATTGAAAATAACTGAAAATAATTGAAAATAATTGAAAACAATTGAAAGTAATTGATATATTATTGAAAACAATTGAAAATAATTGAAAATAAATGAAAACAATTGAAAATAATTGATAAATAATTGAAAACAATTGATAAATAATTGAAAACAATTGAAAATAATTTAAAATAATTGAAAACAATTGAAAATAATTGAAAATAATTGATAAATAATTGAAAACAATGGAAAATAATTGATAAATAATTGAAAACAATTGAAAATAATTGAAAATAATTGAAAACAATTGAAAATAATTGATAAATAATTGAAACCAATTGAAAACAATTGAAAACAATTGAAAATAATTGAAAACAATTGATAAATAATTGAAAACAATTGAAAACAATTGAAAATAATTGAAAATAATTGAAAACATTTGAAAATAATTGAAAATAATTAAAAACAATTGAAAATAATTGAAAATAATTGAAAATAATTGAAAACAATTGAAAACAATTGAAAACAATTGAAAACAATTGGAAATAATTGAAAATAATTATAAATTATTGAAAATAATTGAAAATAATTGATAAATAATTGATAAATAATTAATAAATAATTGAAAAAAATTGTAAATAATAATAAATAATTGAAAATAATTGATAAATAATTGGATATAATTGTAAAATAATTATAAATAATTGAAAATAATTGAAAATAATTGAAAATAATTGATAAATGATTGAAACCAATTGAAAACAATTGAAAATAATTGATAAATAATTGAAAACAATTGAAAATAATTTAAAATAATTAAAACAATTGAATATAATTAAAAATAATTGATAAATAATTGAAAACAATTAAAAATAATTGATAAATAATCGAAAACAATTGAAAATAATTGAAAATAACTGATAACAATTAACAAATAATAAAAAATGATTGAAAACAATTGAAAATAATTCATAAATAATTGAAAATAATAGAAAACAATTGAAAGCAATTGAAAATAATTAAAAACAATTGAAAATAATTGAAAATAATTGAAAATAATTGAAAATAAATGAAAACAATTGAAAATAATTGATAAATAATTTAAACCAATTGAAAACAATTGAAAATAATTGATAAATAATTGAAAACAATTGAAAATAATTGAAAATAATTAAAACAATTGAAAATAATTAAAAATAATTGATAAATAATAGAAAACAATTAAAAATAATTGATAAATATATGAAAACAATTGAAAATAATTGAAAATAATTGATAAATAATTGAAAATGATTGAAAACAATTGAAAATAATTGATAAATAATTGAAAATAACTGAAAACAATTGAAAACAATTGAAAACAATTGAAAACAATTGGAAATAATTGAAAATAATTATAAATTATTGAAAATAATTGAAAATCATTGACAAATAATTGATAAATAATTAATAAATAATTGAAAAAAATTGTAAATAATATTAAATAATTGAAAATAATTGATAAATAATTGAAAATAATTCAAAATAATTATAAATAATTGAAAACAATTGAAAACAATTGAAAACAATTGAAAACAATTGGAAATAATTGAAAATAATTATAAATTATTGAAAATAATTGAAAATAAATGATAAATAATTAATAAATAATTGAAAAAAATTGTAAATATATATTAAATAATTGAAAATAATTGATAAATAATTGAAAATAATTGAAAATAATTATAAATAATTGAAAACAATTGAAAACAATTGAAAATAATTGAAAATATTTGAAAACAATTGAAAAAAATTGAAAATAATTGAAAACAATTGATAAATAATTGAAAACAATTGAAAATAATTGATAAATAATTGAAAATAACTGAAAACAATTGAAAACAATTGAAAACAATTGGAAATAATTGAAAATAATTATAAATTATTGAAAATAATTGAAAATAATTGATAAATACTTAATAAATAATTGAAAAAAATTGTAAATAATATTAAATAATTGAATATAATTGATAAATAATTGAAAATAATTGAAAATAATTATAAATAATTGAAAACAATTGAAAACAATTGAAAACAATTGAAAATAATTGAAAATAATTGAAAATAATTGAAAATAATTGATAAATAATTGAAAACAATTGAAAATAATTGATAAATAATTGAAAACAATTGAAAATAAATGAAAACAATTGAAAATAATTGATAAATAATTGAAACCAATTGAAAATAATTGAAAATAATTGAAAACAATTGAAAATAATTGAAAATATCTGAAAATAATTGAAAATAATTGAAAATAATTGATATATTATTGAAAACAATTGAAAATAATTTAAAATAATGGAAAACAATTGAAAATAATTGAAAATAATTGATAAAGAATTGATAAATAATTGAAAACAATTGAAAATAATTTAAAATAATTTAAAACAATTGAAAATAATTGATAAATAATTGAAAACAATTGAAAATAATTGATAAATAATTGAAAACAATTGAAAATAATTGAAAATAATTGAAAACAATTGAAAATAATTGATAAATAAATGAAACCAATTGAAAACAATTGAAAAATATGGAAAATAATTGAAAATAATTATAAATTATTGAAAATAATTGAAAATAATTGATAAATAATTGATAAATAATTAATAAATAATTGAAAAAAATTGTAAATAATAATAAATAATTGAAAATAATTGATAAATAATTGAAAATAATTGAAAATAATTGAAAATAATTGAAAATAATTGAAAATAATTGATAAATAATTGAAAATAATTATAAAAAATTGAAAATAATTGAAAATAATTGAAAACAATTGAAAATAATTGAAAATAATTATAAATAATTGAAAACAATTGAAAACAATTGAAAATAATTGAAAATATCTGAAAACAATTGATAAATAATTGAAAACAATTAAAAATAATTGATAAATAATTGAAAACAATTGAAAATAATTGATAAATAATTGAAAACAAATGAAAATAATTGAAAATAATAGAAAACAATTGAAAATAATTGATAAATAATTGAAAATAATTATAAAAAATTGAAAATAATTGAAAATAATTGAAAACAATTGAAAATAATTGAAAATAATTGAAAATAATTGAAAATAATTGATAAATAATTAATAAATAATTGAAAAAAATTGTAAATAATAATAAATAATTGAAAATAATTGATAAATAATTGAAAATAATTGAAAATAATTGAAAATAATTGAAAATAATTGAAAATAATTGATAAATAATTGAAAATAATTATAAAAAATTGAAAATAATTGAAAATAATTGAAAACAATTGAAAATAATTGAAAATAATTTATAAATAATTGAAAACAATTGAAAATAATTGAAAATAATTGAAAACAATTGAAAACAATTGAAAACAAATGAAAATAATTGAAAATAATTGAAAACAATTGATAAGTAATTGAAAACAATTGAAAATAATTGAAAATAATTGAAAAAATTGAAAATAATTGAAAATAATTGAAAATAATTGAAAACAATTGAAAATAATTGAAAATAATTGATAAATAATTGAAAACAATTGAAAATAATTGAAAATAATTGAAAATAATTGATAAATAATTGAAAACAATTGAAAATAATTGATAAATAATTGAAAACAATTGAAAAAATTGAAAATAATTGAAAATAATTGAAAACAATTGAAAATAATTGAAAATAACTGAAAATAATTGAAAATAATTGAAAACAATTGAAAATAGTTGATATATTATTGAAAACAATTGAAAATAATTGAAAATAATTGAAAACAATTGAAAATAATTGATAAATAATTGAAAACAATTGAAAATAATTCAAATTAATTGAAAACAATTGAAAATAATTGAAAATAATTGATAAATTATTGAAAACAATTGAAAATAATTGATAAATAATTGAAAACAATTGAAAATAATTGAAAATAATTGAAAACAATTGAAAATAATTGATAAATAATTGAAACCAATTGAAAACAATTGAAAACAATTGAAAATAATTGAAAACAATTGATAAATAATTGAAAACAATTGAAAACAATTGAAAATAATTGAAAATAATTGAAAACATTTGAAAATAATTGAAAATAATTAAAAACAATTGAAAATAATTGAAAATAATTGAAAATAATTGAAAACAATTGAAAACAATTGAAAACAATTGGAAATAATTGAAAATATTTATAAATTATTGAAAATAATTGAAAATAATTGATAAATAATTCATAAATAATTAATAAATAATTGAAAAAAATTGTAAAAAATAATAAATAATTGAAAATAATTGAAAATAATTGAAAATAATTGAAAATAATTGAAAATAATTGAAAACAATTGAAAATAATTGAAAATAATTAAAACAATTGAAAATAATTAAAAATAATTGATAAATAATTGAAAACAATTAAAAATAATTGATAAATAATTGAAAACAATTGAAAATAATTGAAAATAATTGATAACAAGTGATAAATAATTGAAAATGATTGAAAACAATTGAAAATAATTGATAAATGATTGAAAATAACTGAAAACAATTGAAAACAATTGAAAACAATTGAAAACAATTGGAAATAATTGAAAATAATTATAAATTATTGAAAACAATTGAAAATAATTGATAAATAATTGAAAATAACTGAAAACAATTGAAAATAATTGAAAACAATTGAAAATAATTGATAAATAATTGAAACCAATTGAAAACAATTGAAAATAATTGATAAATAATTTAAAACAATTGAAAACAATTGAAAATAATTGATAAATAATTGAAACCAATTGAAAACAATTGAAAATAATTGAAAATAATTGAAAACAATTGAAAACAATTGATAGATAATTGAAAACAATTGAAAACAATTGAAAATAATTGAAAATAATTGAAAACGTTAGAAAATAATTGAAAATAATTAAAAATAATTGAAAATAATTGAAAATAATTGAAAATAATTGAAAACAATTGAAAACAATTGAAAACAATTGAAAACAATTGAAAACAATTGAAAACAATTGGAAATAATTGAAAATAACTGAAAATTATTGAAAATAATTGAAAATAATTAAAACAATTGAAAATAATTAAAAATAATTGATAAATAATTGAAAACAATTAAAAATAATTGATAAATAATTGAAAACAATTGAAAATAATTGAAAATAATTGATAACAATTAATAAATAATTGAAAATGATTGAAAACAATTGAAAATAATTGATAAATAATTGAAACCAATTGAAAACAATTGAAAATAATTGAAAATAATTGAAAACAATTGAAAACAATTGAAAATAATTGATAAATAATTGAAACCAAATGAAAACAATTGAAAATAATTGAAAATAATTGAAAACAATTGAAAACAATTGATAAATAATTGAAAACAATTGAAAGCAATTGAAAATAATTGAAAATAATTGAAAACATTAGAAAATAATTGAAAATAATTAAAAATAATTGAAAATAATTGAAAATAATTGAAAATAATTGAAAACAATTGAAAACAATTGAAAACAATTGAAAACAATTGGAAATAATTGAAAATAATTGAAAATTATTGAAAATAATTGAAAATAATTATAAGTAATTGAAAACAATTGAAAACAATTGAAAATAATTGAAAATAAATAAAACAGTTGAAAATAATTAAAAATAATTGATAAATAATTGAAAACAATTAAAAATAATTGATATATAATTGAAAACAAATGAAAATAATTGAAAATAATTGATAACAATTTATAAATAATTGAAAATGATTGAAAACAATTGAAAATAATTGAAATCATTTGAAAATAATTGAAAATAATTGAAAATAATTGAAAATAATTGAAAATAAATATAAATAATTGAAAACAATTGAAAACAATTCAAAATAATTGAAAATAATTCCAAACAATTGAAAATAATTGATAAATGATTGAAACCAATTGAAAACAATTGAAAATAATTGATAAATAATTGAAAACAATTGAAAATAATTAAAACAGTTGAAAATAATTAAAAATAATTGATAAATAATTGAAAACAATTAAAAATAATTGATAAATAATTGAAAACAATTGAAAATAATTGAAAATAACTGATAAATAATTGAAAACAATTGAAAATAATTGAAAATAAATAAAACAATTGAAAATAATTAAAAATAATTGATAAATAATTGAAAACAATTAAAAATAATTTATATATAATTGAAAACAAATGAAAATAATTGATAAATAATTGAAAACAATTGAAAATAATTGAAAATAACTCAAACAATTGAAAATAATTAAAAATAATTGATAAATAATTGAAAACAATTGAAAATAATTGAAAATAAATAAAACAATTGAAAATAATTAAAAATAATTGATAAATAAATGAAAACAATTGAAAACACTTGAAAACATTTGAAATCAATTGGAAATAATTGAAAATAATTATAAATTAATGAAAATAATTGAAAATAATTGATACATAATTGATAAATAATTAATAAATAATTGAAAAAAATTGTAAATAATAATAAATAATTGAAAATAATTGATAAATAATTGAAAATAATTGAAAATAATTATAAATAATTGAAAATAATTGAAAATAGTTGAAAATAATTGATAAATAATTGAAAACAATTGAAAACAATTGAAAATAATTGATTAATAATTGAAAACAATTGAAAATAATTGAAAACAATTGAGAATAACTGATTAATAATTGAAAACAATTGAAAATAATTTAAAACAATTGAAAATAATTGATAAATAATTCAAACCAATTGAAAATAATTGAAAATAATTGAAAACAATTGCAAATAATTGAAAATAATTGAAAATAATTAAAACAATTGAAAATAATTAAAAATAATTGATAAATAATTGAAAACAATTAAAAATAATTCATAAATAATTGAAAACAATTGAAAATAATTGAAAATAATTGATAAATAATTGAAAATGATTGAAAACAATTGAAAATAATTGATAAATAATTGAAAATAACTGAAAACAATTAAAAACAATTGAAAACAATTGAAAACAATTGGAAATAATTGAAAATAATTATAAATTATTGAAAACAATTGAAAATAATTGAAAATAATTAAAACAATTGAAAATAATTAAAAATAATTGATAAATAATTGAAAACAATTGAAAGCAATTGAAAATAATTAAAAACAATTGAAAATAATTGAAAATAATTGAAAATAATTGAAAATAATTGAAAATAATTCATAAATAATTGAAAATAATTGAAAATAACTGATAACAATTGACAAATAATAAAAAATGATTGAAAACAATTGAAAATAATTCATAAATAATTGAAAATAATAGAAAACAATTGAAAGCAATTGAAAATAATTGAAAATAATTGAAAATAATTGAAAATAATTGATAAATAATTGAAAACAATTGAAAATAATTGATAAATAATTGAAAACAATTGAAAATAAATGAAAACAATTGAAAATAATTGATAAATAATTGAAACCAATTGAAAATAATTGAAAATAATTGAAAACAATTGAAAATAATTGAAAATAACTGAAAATAATTGAAAATAATTGAAAATAATTGATATATTATTGAAAACAATTGAAAATAATTTAAAATAATGGAAAACAATTGAAAATAATTGAAAATAATTGATAAAGAATTGATAAATAATTGAAAACAATTGAAAATAATTTAAAATAATTTAAAACAATTGAAAATAATTGATAAATAATTGAAAACAATTGAAAATAATTGATAAATAATTGAAAACAATTGAAAATAATTGAAAATAATTGAAAACAATTGAAAATAATTGATAAATAATTGAAACCAATTGAAAACAATTGAAAAATATGGAAAATAATTGAAAATAATTATAAATTATTGAAAATAATTGAAAATAATTGATAAATAATTGATAAATAATTAATAAATAATTGAAAAAAATTGTAAATAATAATAAATAATTGAAAATAATTGATAAATAATTGAAAATAATTGAAAATAATTGAAAATAATTGAAAATAATTGAAAATAATTGATAAATAATTGAAAATAATTATAAAAAATTGAAAATAATTGAAAATAATTGAAAACAATTGAAAATAATTGAAAATAATTATAAATAATTGAAAACAATTGAAAACAATTGAAAATAATTGAAAATATCTGAAAACAATTGATAAATAATTGAAAATAATTAAAAATAATTGAAAATAATTGAGAATAATTGAAAATAATTGAGAACACTTGAAAATAATTAAAATAATTGATAAATAATTGAAAACAATTGAAAATAATTGATAAATAATTGAAAACAAATGAAAATAATTGAAAATAATAGAAAACAATTGAAAATAATTGATAAATTATTTAAACCAATTGAAAACAATTGAAAATAATTGAAAATAATTGAAAACAATTGATAAATAATTGAAAATAATTGAAAATAATTATAAATAATTGAAAATAATTGAAAATAATTGAAAATAATTGATAAATAATTGAAAATAATTGAAAACAATTGAAAACAATTGAAAACAATTGAAAATAATTGAAAATAATTGAAAACAATAGATAAATAATTGAAAACAATTGAAAATAATTGGAAATAATTGAAAATAATTGAAAACAATTGAAACTAATTGAAAATAATTGAAAATAATTATAAATAATTGAAAATAATTGAAAATAATTGAAAATAATTGATAAATAATTGAAAATAATTGAAAACAATTAAAAACAATTGAAAACAATTGAAAATAATTGAAAATAATTGAAAACAATAGATAAATAATTGAAAACAATTGAAAATAATTGGAAATAATTGAAAATAATTGAAAACAATTGAAAATAATTGAAAATAATTTAAAACAATTGATAAATAATTGAAAACAATTGAAAATAATTGAAAATAATTGAAAATAATTGAAAATAATTGAAAACAATTGAAAATAATTGAAAATAATTGAAAACAATTGATAAATAATTGAAAATAATTGAAAATAATTATAAACAATTGAAAATAATTGAAAATAATTGAAAACAATAGATAAATAATTGAAAACAATTGAAAATAATTGGAAATAATTGAAAATAATTGAAAACAATTGAAAATAATTGAAAATAATTGAAAACAATTGATAAATAATTGAAAACAATTGAAAATAATTGAAAATAATTGAAAATAATTGAAAATAATTGAAAACAATTGAAAATAATTGAAAATAATTGAAAATAATTGATAAATAATTGAAAACAATTGAAAATAATTGATAAATAATTGAAAACAATTGAAAATAATTGAAAATAATTGAAAACAATTGAAAATAATTGAAAATAATTTATAAATAATTGAAAACAATTGAAAATAATTGAAAATAATTGAAAACAATTGAAAACAAATGAAAATAATTGAAAATAATTGAAAACAATTGATAAGTAATTGAAAACAATTGAAAATAATTGAAAATAATTGCAAAAATTGAAAATAATTGAAAATAATTGAAAATAATTGAAAACAATCGAAAATAATTGAAAATAATTGATAAATAATTGAAAACAATTGAAAAAAATTGAAAATAATTGAAAATAATTGAAAACAATGGAAAATAATTGAAAATAACTGAAAATAATTGAAAATAATTGAAAACTATTGAAAATAGTTGATATATTATTGAAAACAATTGAAAATAATTGAAAATAATTGAAAACAATTGAAAATAATTGATAAATAATTGAAAACAATTGAAAATAATTCAAAATAATTGAAAACAATTGAAAATAATTGAAAATAATTGATAAATTATTGAAAACAATTGAAAATAATTGATAAATAATTGAAAACAATTGAAAATAATTGAAAATAATTGAAAACAATTGAAAATAATTGATAAATAATTGAAACCAATTGAAAACAATTGAAAACAATTGAAAATAATTGAAAACAATTGATAAATAATTGAAAACAATTGAAAACAATTGAAAATAATTGAAAATAATTGAAAACATTTGAAAATAATTGAAAATAATTAAAAACAATTGAAAATAAATGAAAATAATTGAAAATAATTGAAAACAATTGAAAACAATTGAAAACAATTGAAAACAATTGAAAATAATTCATAAATAATTGAAAATAATAGAAAACAATTGAAAGCAATTGAAAATAATTAAAAACAATTGAAAATAATTGAAAATAATTGAAAATAATTGAAAATAATTGAAAACAATTGAAAATAATTGAAAATAATTAAAACAATTGAAAATAATTAAAAATAATTGATAAATAATTGAAAACAATTAAAAATAATTGATAAATAATTGAAAACAATTGAAAATAATTGAAAATAATTGATAACAAGTGATAAATAATTGAAAATGATTGAAAACAATTGAAAATAATTTATAAATAATTGAAAATAACTGAAAACAATTGAAAACAATTGAAAACAATTGAAAACAATTGGAAATAATTGAAAATAATTATAAATTATTGAAAACAATTGAAAATAATTGATAAATAATTGAAAATAACTGAAAACAATTGAAAATAATTGAAAACAATTGAAAATAATTGATAAATAATTGAAACCAATTGAAAACAATTGAAAATAATTGATAAATAATTTAAAACAATTGAAAACAATTGAAAATAATTGATAAATAATTGAAACCAATTGAAAACAATTGAAAATAATTGAAAATAATTGAAAACAATTGAAAACAATTGATAAATAATTGAAAACAATTGAAAACAATTGAAAATAATTGAAAATAATTGAAACGTTAGAAAATAATTGAAAATAATTAAAAATAATTGAAAATAATTGAAAATAATTGAAAATAATTGAAAACAATTGAAAACAATTGAAAACAATTGAAAACAATTGAAAACAATTGAAAACAATTGGAAATAATTGAAAATAACTGAAAATTATTGAAAATAATTGAAAATAATTAAAACAATTGAAAATAATTAAAAATAATTGATAAATAATTGAAAACAATTAAAAATAATTGATAAATAATTGAAAACAATTGAAAATAATTGAAAATAATTGATAACAATTGATAAATAATTGAAAATGATTGAAAACAATTGAAAATAATTGATAAATAATTGAAACCAATTGAAAACAATTGAAAATAATTGAAAACAATTGAAAACAATTGAAAATAATTCATAAATAATTGAAAATAATAGAAAACAATTGAAAGCAATTGAAAATAATTAAAAACAATTGAAAATAATTGAAAATAATTGAAAATAATTGAAAATAATTGAAAACAATTGAAAATAATTGAAAATAATTAAAACAATTGAAAATAATAAAAAATAATTGATAAATAATTGAAAACAATTAAAAATAATTGATAGATAATTGAAAACAATTGAAAATAATTGAAAATAATTGATAACAAGTGATAAATAATTGAAAATGATTGAAAACAATTGAAAATAATTTATAAATAATTGAAAATAACTGAAAACAATTGAAAACAATTGAAAACAATTGAAAACAATTGGAAATAATTGAAAATAATTATAAATTATTGAAAACAATTGAAAATAATTGATAAATAATTGAAAATAACTGAAAACAATTGAAAATAATTGAAAACAATTGAAAATAATTGATAAATAATTGAAACCAATTGAAAACAATTGAAAATAATTGATAAATAATTTAAAACAATTGAAAACAATTGAAAATAATTGATAAATAATTGAAACCAATTGAAAACAATTGAAAATAATTGAAAATAATTGAAAACAATTGAAAACAATTGATAAATAATTGAAAACAATTGAAAACAATTGAAAATAATTGAAAATAATTGAAAACGTTAGAAAATAATTGAAAATAATTAAAAATAATTGAAAATAATTGAAAATAATTGAAAATAATTGAAAACAATTGAAAACAATTGAAAACAATTGAAAACAATTGAAAACAATTGAAAACAATTGGAAATAATTGAAAATAACTGAAAATTATTGAAAATAATTGAAAATAATTAAAACAATTGAAAATAATTAAAAATAATTGATAAATAATTGAAAACAATTAAAAATAATTGATAAATAATTGAAAACAATTGAAAATAATTGAAAATAATTGATAACAATTGATAAATAATTGAAAATGATTGAAAACAATTGAAAATAATTGATAAATAATTGAAACCAATTGAAAACAATTGAAAATAATTGAAAATAATTGAAAACAATTGAAAACAATTGAAAATAATTGATAAAT
The DNA here is from genome assembly GCA_947577245.1 of Andrena bucephala. NCBI lineage: Eukaryota > Metazoa > Arthropoda > Insecta > Hymenoptera > Andrenidae > Andrena > Andrena bucephala. The sequence continues at coordinate 62,137,839 of OX387717.1, forward strand.
AATTGAAACCAAATGAAAACAATTGAAAATAATTGAAAATAATTGAAAACAATTGAAAACAATTGATAAATAATTGAAAACAATTGAAAACAATTGAAAATAATTGAAAATAATTGAAAATAATTGAAAACAATTGAAAATAATTGATAAATAATTGAAACCAATTGAAAACAATTGAAAACAATTGAAAATAATTGAAAACAATTGATAAATAATTGAAAACAATTGAAAACAATTGAAAATAATTGAAAATAATTGAAAACATTTGAAAATAATTGAAAATAATTAAAAACAATTGAAAATAAATGAAAATAATTGAAAATAATTGAAAACAATTGAAAACAATTGAAAACAATTGAAAACAATTGAAAATAATTCATAAATAATTGAAAATAATAGAAAACAATTGAAAGCAATTGAAAATAATTAAAAACAATTGAAAATAATTGAAAATAATTGAAAATAATTGAAAATAATTGAAAACAATTGAAAATAATTGAAAATAATTAAAACAATTGAAAATAATTAAAAATAATTGATAAATAATTGAAAACAATTAAAAATAATTGATAAATAATTGAAAACAATTGAAAATAATTGAAAATAATTGATAACAAGTGATAAATAATTGAAAATGATTGAAAACAATTGAAAATAATTTATAAATAATTGAAAATAACTGAAAACAATTGAAAACAATTGAAAACAATTGAAAACAATTGGAAATAATTGAAAATAATTATAAATTATTGAAAACAATTGAAAATAATTGATAAATAATTGAAAATAACTGAAAACAATTGAAAATAATTGAAAACAATTGAAAATAATTGATAAATAATTGAAACCAATTGAAAACAATTGAAAATAATTGATAAATAATTTAAAACAATTGAAAACAATTGAAAATAATTGATAAATAATTGAAACCAATTGAAAACAATTGAAAATAATTGAAAATAATTGAAAACAATTGAAAACAATTGATAAATAATTGAAAACAATTGAAAACAATTGAAAATAATTGAAAATAATTGAAAACGTTAGAAAATAATTGAAAATAATTAAAAATAATTGAAAATAATTGAAAATAATTGAAAATAATTGAAAACAATTGAAAACAATTGAAAACAATTGAAAACAATTGAAAACAATTGAAACCAATTGGAAATAATTGAAAATAACTGAAAATTATTGAAAATAATTGAAAATAATTAAAACAATTGAAAATAATTAAAAATAATTGATAAATAATTGAAAACAATTAAAAATAATTGATAAATAATTGAAAACAATTGAAAATAATTGAAAATAATTGATAACAATTGATAAATAATTGAAAATGATTGAAAACAATTGAAAATAATTGATAAATAATTGAAACCAATTGAAAACAATTGAAAATAATTGAAAACAATTGAAAACAATTGAAAACAATTGAAAATAATTGATAAATAATTGAAACCAAATGAAAACAATTGAAAATAATTGAAAATAATTGAAAACAATTGAAAACAATTGATAAATAATTGAAAACAATTGAAAACAATTGAAAATAATTGAAAATAATTGAAAACATTAGAAAATAATTGAAAATAATTAAAAATAATTGAAAATAATTGAAAATAATTGAAAATAATTGAAAACAATTGAAAACAATTGAAAACAATTGAAAACAATTGGAAATAATTGAAAATAATTGAAAATTATTGAAAATAATTGAAAATAATTATAAATAATTGAAAACAATTGAAAACAATTGAAAATAATTGAAAATAAATAAAACAGTTGAAAATAATTAAAAATAATTGATAAATAATTGAAAACAATTAAAAATAATTGATATATAATTGAAAACAAATGAAAATAATTGAAAATAATTGATAACAATTTATAAATAATTGAAAATGATTGAAAACAATTGAAAATAATTGAAATCATTTGAAAATAATTGAAAATAATTGAAAATAATTGAAAATAATTGAAAATAAATATAAATAATTGAAAACAATTGAAAACAATTCAAAATAATTGAAAATAATTCCAAACAGTTGAAAATAATTGATAAATGATTGAAACCAATTGAAAACAATTGAAAATAATTGAAAAATAATTGAAAACAATTGAAAATAATTAAAACAGTTGAAAATAATTAAAAATAATTGATAAATAATTGAAAACAATTAAAAATAATTGATAAATAATTGAAAACAATTGAAAATAATTGAAAATAACTGATGAATAATTGAAAACAATTGAAAATTATTGAAAATAAATAAAACAATTGAAAATAATTAAAAATAATTGATAAATAATTGAAAACAATTAAAAATAATTTATATATAATTGAAAACAAATGAAAATAATTGATAAATAATTGAAAACAATTGAAAATAATTGAAAATAACTCAAACAATTGAAAATAATTAAAAATAATTGATAAATAATTGAAAACAATTGAAAATAATTGAAAATAAATAAAACAATTGAAAATAATTAAAAATAATTGATAAATAAATGAAAACAATTGAAAACACTTGAAAACATTTGAAAACAATTGGAAATAATTGAAAATAATTGAAAACAATTGAAAATAATTGAAAATAATTTATAAATAATTGAAAACAATTGAAAATAATTGAAAATAATTGAAAACAATTGAAAACAATTGAAAACAAATGAAAATAATTGAAAATAATTGAAAACAATTGATAAGTAATTGAAAACAATTGAAAATAATTGAAAATAATTGCAAAAATTGAAAATAATTGAAAATAATTGAAAATAATTGAAAACAATCGAAAATAATTGAAAATAATTGATAAATAATTGAAAACAATTGAAAAAAATTGAAAATAATTGAAAATAATTGAAAACAATGGAAAATAATTGAAAATAACTGAAAATAATTGAAAATAATTGAAAACAATTGAAAATAGTTGATATATTATTGAAAACAATTGAAAATAATTGAAAATAATTGAAAACAATTGAAAATAATTGATAAATAATTGAAAACAATTGAAAATAATTCAAAATAATTGAAAACAATTGAAAATAATTGAAAATAATTGATAAATTATTGAAAACAATTGAAAATAATTGATAAATAATTGAAAACAATTGAAAATAATTGAAAATAATTGAAAACAATTGAAAATAATTGATAAATAATTGAAACCAATTGAAAACAATTGAAAACAATTGAAAATAATTGAAAACAATTGATAAATAATTGAAAACAATTGAAAACAATTGAAAATAATTGAAAATAATTGAAAACATTTGAAAATAATTGAAAATAATTAAAAACAATTGAAAATAAATGAAAATAATTGAAAATAATTGAAAACAATTGAAAACAATTGAAAACAATTGAAAACAATTGAAAATAATTCATAAATAATTGAAAATAATAGAAAACAATTGAAAGCAATTGAAAATAATTAAAAACAATTGAAAATAATTGAAAATAATTGAAAATAATTGAAAATAATTGAAAACAATTGAAAATAATTGAAAATAATTAAAACAATTGAAAATAATTAAAAATAATTGATAAATAATTGAAAACAATTAAAAATAATTGATAAATAATTGAAAACAATTGAAAATAATTGAAAATAATTGATAACAAGTGATAAATAATTGAAAATGATTGAAAACAATTGAAAATAATTTATAAATAATTGAAAATAACTGAAAACAATTGAAAACAATTGAAAACAATTGAAAACAATTGGAAATAATTGAAAATAATTATAAATTATTGAAAACAATTGAAAATAATTGATAAATAATTGAAAATAACTGAAAACAATTGAAAATAATTGAAAACAATTGAAAATAATTGATAAATAATTGAAACCAATTGAAAACAATTGAAAATAATTGATAAATAATTTAAAACAATTGAAAACAATTGAAAATAATTGATAAATAATTGAAACCAATTGAAAACAATTGAAAATAATTGAAAATAATTGAAAACAATTGAAAACAATTGATAAATAATTGAAAACAATTGAAAACAATTGAAAATAATTGAAAATAATTGAAAACGTTAGAAAATAATTGAAAATAATTTAAAATAATTGAAAATAATTGAAAATAATTGAAAATAATTGAAAACAATTGAAAACAATTGAAAACAATTGAAAACAATTGAAAACAATTGAAAACAATTGGAAATAATTGAAAATAACTGAAAATTATTGAAAATAATTGAAAATAATTAAAACAATTGAAAATAATTAAAAATAATTGATAAATAATTGAAAACAATTAAAAATAATTGATAAATAATTGAAAACAATTGAAAATAATTGAAAATAATTGATAACAATTGATAAATAATTGAAAATGATTGAAAACAATTGAAAATAATTGATAAATAATTGAAACCAATTGAAAACAATTGAAAATAATTGAAAACAATTGAAAACAATTGAAAATAATTGATAAATAATTTAAAACAATTGAAAACAATTGAAAATAATTGATAAATAATTGAAACCAATTGAAAACAATTGAAAATAATTGAAAATAATTGAAAACAATTGAAAACAATTGATAAATAATTGAAAACAATTGAAAACAATTGAAAATAATTGAAAATAATTGAAAACGTTAGAAAATAATTGAAAATAATTAAAAATAATTGAAAATAATTGAAAATAATTGAAAATAATTGAAAACAATTGAAAACAATTGAAAACAATTGAAAACAATTGAAAACAATTGAAAACAATTGGAAATAATTGAAAATAACTGAAAATTATTGAAAATAATTGAAAATAATTAAAACAATTGAAAATAATTAAAAATAATTGATAAATAATTGAAAACAATTAAAAATAATTGATAAATAATTGAAAACAATTGAAAATAATTGAAAATAATTGATAACAATTGATAAATAATTGAAAATGATTGAAAACAATTGAAAATAATTGATAAATAATTGAAACCAATTGAAAACAATTGAAAATAATTGAAAATAATTGAAAACAATTGAAAACAATTGAAAATAATTGATAAATAATTGAAACCAAATGAAAACAATTGAAAATAATTGAAAATAATTGAAAACAATTGAAAACAATTGATAAATAATTGAAAACAATTGAAAACAATTGAAAATAATTGAAAATAATTGAAAATAATTGAAAACAATTGAAAATAATTGATAAATAATTGAAACCAATTGAAAACAATTGAAAACAATTGAAAATAATTGAAAACAATTGATAAATAATTGAAAACAATTGAAAACAATTGAAAATAATTGAAAATAATTGAAAACATTTGAAAATAATTGAAAATAATTAAAAACAATTGAAAATAAATGAAAATAATTGAAAATAATTGAAAACAATTGAAAACAATTGAAAACAATTGAAAACAATTGAAAACAATTGAAAACAATTGAAAATAATTCATAAATAATTGAAAATAATAGAAAACAATTGAAAGCAATTGAAAATAATTAAAAACAATTGAAAATAATTGAAAATAATTGAAAATAATTGAAAATAATTGAAAACAATTGAAAATAATTGAAAATAATTAAAACAATTGAAAATAATTAAAAATAATTGATAAATAATTGAAAACAATTAAAAATAATTGATAAATAATTGAAAACAATTGAAAATAATTGAAAATAATTGATAACAAGTGATAAATAATTGAAAATGATTGAAAACAATTGAAAATAATTTATAAATAATTGAAAATAACTGAAAACAATTGAAAACAATTGAAAACAATTGAAAACAATTGGAAATAATTGAAAATAATTATAAATTATTGAAAACAATTGAAAATAATTGATAAATAATTGAAAATAACTGAAAACAATTGAAAATAATTGAAAACAATTGAAAATAATTGATAAATAATTGAAACCAATTGAAAACAATTGAAAATAATTGATAAATAATTTAAAACAATTGAAAACAATTGAAAATAATTGATAAATAATTGAAACCAATTGAAAACAATTGAAAATAATTGAAAATAATTGAAAACAATTGAAAACAATTGATAAATAATTGAAAACAATTGAAAACAATTGAAAATAATTGAAAATAATTGAAAACGTTAGAAAATAATTGAAAATAATTAAAAATAATTGAAAATAATTGAAAATAATTGAAAATAATTGAAAACAATTGAAAACAATTGAAAACAATTGAAAACAATTGAAAACAATTGAAAACAATTGGAAATAATTGAAAATAACTGAAAATTATTGAAAATAATTGAAAATAATTAAAACAATTGAAAATAATTAAAAATAATTGATAAATAATTGAAAACAATTAAAAATAATTGATAAATAATTGAAAACAATTGAAAATAATTGAAAATAATTGATAACAATTGATAAATAATTGAAAATGATTGAAAACAATTGAAAATAATTGATAAATAATTGAAACCAATTGAAAACAATTGAAAATAATTGAAAACAATTGAAAACAATTGAAAACAATTGAAAATAATTGATAAATAATTGAAACCAAATGAAAACAATTGAAAATAATTGAAAATAATTGAAAACAATTGAAAACAATTGATAAATAATTGAAAACAATTGAAAACAATTGAAAATAATTGAAAATAATTGAAAACATTAGAAAATAATTGAAAATAATTAAAAATAATTGAAAATAATTGAAAATAATTGAAAATAATTGAAAACAATTGAAAACAATTGAAAACAATTGAAAACAATTGGAAATAATTGAAAATAATTGAAAATTATTGAAAATAATTGAAAATAATTATAAATAATTGAAAACAATTGAAAACAATTGAAAATAATTGAAAATAAATAAAACAGTTGAAAATAATTAAAAATAATTGATAAATAATTGAAAACAATTAAAAATAATTGATATATAATTGAAAACAAATGAAAATAATTGAAAATAATTGATAACAATTTATAAATAATTGAAAATGATTGAAAACAATTGAAAATAATTGAAATCATTTGAAAATAATTGAAAATAATTGAAAATAATTGAAAATAATTGAAAATAAATATAAATAATTGAAAACAATTGAAAACAATTCAAAATAATTGAAAATAATTCCAAACAGTTGAAAATAATTGATAAATGATTGAAACCAATTGAAAACAATTGAAAATAATTGAAAAATAATTGAAAACAATTGAAAATAATTAAAACAGTTGAAAATAATTAAAAATAGTTGATAAATAATTGAAAACAATTAAAAATAATTGATAAATAATTGAAAACAATTGAAAATAATTGAAAATAACTGATGAATAATTGAAAACAATTGAAAATTATTGAAAATAAATAAAACAATTGAAAATAATTAAAAATAATTGATAAATAATTGAAAACAATTAAAAATAATTTATATATAATTGAAAACAAATGAAAATAATTGATAAATAATTGAAAACAATTGAAAATAATTGAAAATAACTCAAACAATTGAAAATAATTAAAAATAATTGATAAATAATTGAAAACAATTGAAAATAATTGAAAATAAATAAAACAATTGAAAATAATTAAAAATAATTGATAAATAAATGAAAACAATTGAAAACACTTGAAAACATTTGAAAACAATTGGAAATAATTGAAAATAATTATAAATTAATGAAAATAATTGAAAATAATTGATACATAATTGATAAATAATTAATAAATAATTGAAAAAAATTGTAAATAATAATAAATAATGGAAAATAATTGATAAATAATTGAAAATAATTGAAAATAATTATAAATAATTGAAAATAATTGAAAATAGTTGAAAATAATTGATAAATAATTGAAAACAATTGAAAACAATTGACAATAATTGATTAATAATTGAAAACAATTGAAAATAATTGAAAACAATTGAGAATAACTGATTAATAATTGAAAACAATTGAAAATAATTTAAAACAATTGAAAATAATTGATAAATAATTCAAACCAATTGAAAATAATTGAAAATAATTGAAAACAATTGCAAATAATTGAAAATAACTGAAAATAATTGAAAATAATTGAAAACAATTGAAAATAATTGATATATTATTGAAAACAATTGAAAATAATTGAAAATAATTGAAAACAATTGAAAATAATTGAAAATAATTGAAAATAATTAAAACAATTGAAAATAATTAAAAATAATTGATAAATAATTGAAAACAATTAAAAATAATTGATAAATAATTGAAAACAATTGAAAATAATTGAAAATAATTGATAAATAATTGAAAATGATTGAAAACAATTGAAAATAATTGATAAATAATTGAAAATAACTGAAAACAATTGAAAACAATTGAAAACAATTGAAAACAATTGGAAATAATTGAAAATAATTATAAATTATTGAAAATAATTGAAAATAATTGATAAATAATTGATAAATAATTAATAAATAATTGAAAAAATTGTAAATAATAATGAATAATTGAAAATAATTGATAAATAATTGAAAATAATTGTAAAATAATTATAAATAATTGAAAATAATTGAAAATAATTGAAAATAATTGATAAATGATTGAAACCAATTGAAAACAATTGAAAATAAATGATAAATAATTGAAAACAATTGAAAATAATTTAAAATAATTAAAACAATTGAAAATAATTAAAAATAATTGATAAATAATTGAAAACAATTAAAAATAATTGATAAATAATTGAATACAATTGAAAATAATTGAAAACAATTGAAAACAATTGGAAATAATTGAAAATAATTATAAATTAATGAAAATAATTGAAAATAATTGATACATAATTGATAAATAATTAATAAATAATTGAAAAAAATTGTAAATAATAATAAATAATTGAAAATAATTGATAAATAATTGAAAATAATTGAAAATAATTATAAATAATTGAAAATAATTGAAAATAGTTGAAAATAATTGATAAATAATTGAAAACAATTGAAAACAATTGAAAATAATTGATTAATAATTGAAAATAATTGAAAATAATTGAAAACAATTGAAAATAATTGATATATTATTGAAAACAATTGAAAATAATTGAAAATAATTGAAAACAATTGAAAATAATTGAAAATAATTGAAAATAATTAAAACAATTGAAAATAATTAAAAATAATTGATAAATAATTGAAAACAATTAAAAATAATTGATAAATAATTGAAAACAATTGAAAATAATTGAAAATAACTGATAACAATTGACAAATAATAAAAAATGATTGAAAACAATTGAAAATAATTCATAAATAATTGAAAATAATAGAAAACAATTGAAAATAATTGAAAATAACTGATAACAATTGACAAATAATAAAAAATGATTGAAAACAATTGAAAATAATTCATAAATAATTGAAAATAATAGAAAACAATTGAAAGCAATTGAAAATAATTAAAAACAATTGAAAATAATTGAAAATAATTGAAAATAATTGAAAATAATTGAAAACAATTGAAAATAATAGAAAATAATTAAAACAATTGAAAATAATTAAAAATAATTGATAAATAATTGAAAACAATTGAAAGCAATTGAAAATAATTAAAAACAATTGAAAATAATTGAAAATAATTGAAAATAATTGAAAATAATTCATAAATAATTGAAAATAATAGAAAACAATTGAAAATAATTGAAAATAACTGATAACAATTGACAAATAATAAAAAATGATTGAAAACAATTGAAAATAATTCATAAATAATTGAAAATAATAGAAAACAATTGAAAGCAATTGAAAATAATTAAAAACAATTGATAATAATTGAAAAATAATTGAAAATAATTGAAAATAATTGAAAACAATTGAAAATAATTGAAAATAATTAAAACAATTGAAAATAATTAAAAATAATTGATAAATAATTGAAAACAATTGAAAGCAATTGAAAATAATTGATAAATAATTGAAACCAATTGAAAACAATTGAAAATAATTGATAAATAATTGAAAACAATTGAAAACAATTGAAAATAATTGATAAATAATTGAAACCAATTGAAAACAATTGAAAATAATTGAAAATAATTGAAAACAATTGAAAACAATTGATAAATAATTGAAAACAATTGAAAACAATTGAAAATAATTGAAAATAATTGAAAACGTTAGAAAATAATTGAAAATAATTGAAAATAATTGAAAACAATTGAAAACAATTGAAAACAATTGAAAACAATTGGAAATAATTGAAAATAACTGAAAATTATTGAAAATAATTGAAAATAATTAAAACAATTGAAAATAATTAAAAATAATTGATAAATAATTGAAAACAATTAAAAATAATTGATAAATAATTGAAAACAATTGAAAATAATTGAAAATAATTGATAACAATTGATAAATAATTGAAAATGATTGAAAACAATTGAAAATAATTGATAAATAATTGAAACCAATTGAAAACAATTGAAAATAATTGAAAATAATTGAAAACAATTGAAAACAATTGAAAATAATTGATAAATAATTGAAAACATTAGAAAATAATTGAAAATAATTAAAAATAATTACAAATAATTGATAAATAATTGAAAACAATTAAAAATAATTGATAAATAATTGAAAACAATTGAAAATAATTGAAAATAACTGATAAATAATTGAAAACAATTGAAAATTATTGAAAATAAATAAAACAATTGAAAATAATTAAAAATAATTGATAAATAATTGAAAACAATTAAAAATAATTTATATATAATTGAAAACAAATGAAAATAATTGATAAATAATTGAAAACAATTGAAAATAATTGAAAATAACTCAAACAATTGAAAATAATTAAAAATAATTGATAAATAATTGAAAACAATTGAAAATAATTGAAAATAAATAAAACAATTGAAAATAATTAAAAATAATTGATAAATAAATGAAAACAATTGAAAACACTTGAAAACATTTGAAAACAATTGGAAATAATTGAAAATAATTATAAATTAATGAAAATAATTGAAAATAATTGATACATAATTGATAAATAATTATTAAATAATTGAAAAAAATTGTAAATAATAATAAATAATTGAAAATAATTGATAAATAATTGAAAATAATTGAAAATAATTATAAATAATTGAAAATAATTGAAAATAGTTGAAAATAATTGATAAATAATTGAAAACAATTGAAAACAATTGAAAATAATTGATTAATAATTGAAAACAATTGAAAATAATTGAAAACAATTGAGAATAACTGATTAATAATTGAAAACAATTGAAAATAATTTAAAACAATTGAAAATAATTGATAAATAATTCAAACCAATTGAAAATAATTGAAAATAATTGAAAACAATTGCAAATAAATGAAAATAACTGAAAATAATTGAAAATAATTGAAAACAATTGAAAATAATTGATATATTATTGAAAACAATTGAAAATAATTGAAAATAATTGAAAACAATTGAAAATAATTGAAAATAATTGAAAATAATTAAAACAATTGAAAATAATTAAAAATAATTGATAAATAATTGAAAACAATTAAAAATAATTGATAAATAATTGAAAACAATTGAAAATAATTGAAAATAATTGATAAATAATTGAAAATGATTGAAAACAATTGAAAATAATTGATAAATAATTGAAAATAACTGAAAACAATTGAAAACAATTGAAAACAATTGAAAACAATTGGAAATAATTGAAAATAATTATAAATTATTGAAAATAATTGAAAATAATTGATAAATAATTGATAAATGATTAATAAATAATTGAAAAAATTGTAAATAATAATAAATAATTGAAAATAATTGATAAATAATTGAAAATAATTGTAAAATAATTATAAATAATTGAAAATAATTGAAAATAATTGAAAATAATTGATAAATGATTGAAACCAATTGAAAACAATTGAAAATAAATGATAAATAATTGAAAACAATTGAAAATAATTTAAAATAATTAAAACAATTGAAAATAATTAAAAATAATTGATAAATAATTGAAAACAATTAAAAATAATTGATAAATAATTGAAAACAATTGAAAATAATTGAAAACAATTGAAAACAATTGGAAATAATTGAAAATAATTATAAATTAATGAAAATAATTGAAAATAATTGATACATAATTGATAAATAATTAATAAATAATTGAAAAAAATTGTAAATAATAATAAATAATTGAAAATAATTGATAAATAATTGAAAATAATTGAAAATAATTATAAATAATTGAAAATAATTGAAAATAGTTGAAAATAATTGATAAATAATTGAAAACAATTGAAAACAATTGAAAATAATTGATTAATAATTGAAAATAATTGAAAATAATTGAAAACAATTGAAAATAATTGATATATTATTGAAAACAATTGAAAATAATTGAAAATAATTGAAAATAAATATAAATAATTGAAAACAATTGAAAACAATTCAAAATAATTGAAAATAATTCCAAACAGTTGAAAATAATTGATAAATGATTGAAACCAATTGAAAACAATTGAAAATAATTGAAAAATAATTGAAAACAATTGAAAATAATTAAAACAGTTGAAAATAATTAAAAATAATTGATAAATAATTGAAAACAATTAAAAATAATTGATAAATAATTGAAAACAATTGAAAATAATTGAAAATAACTGATAAATAATTGAAAACAATTGAAAATTATTGAAAATAAATAAAACAATTGAAAATAATTAAAAATAATTGATAAATAATTGAAAACAATTAAAAATAATTTATATATAATTGAAAACAAATGAAAATAATTGATAAATAATTGAAAACAATTGAAAATAATTGAAAATAACTCAAACAATTGAAAATAATTAAAAATAATTGATAAATAATTGAAAACAATTGAAAATAATTGAAAATAAATAAAACAATTGAAAATAATTAAAAATAATTGATAAATAAATGAAAACAATTGAAAACACTTGAAAACATTTGAAAACAATTGGAAATAATTGAAAATAATTATAAATTAATGAAAATAATTGAAAATAATTGATACATAATTGATAAATAATTAATAAATAATTGAAAAAAATTGTAAATAATAATAAATAATTGAAAATAATTGATAAATAATTGAAAATAATTGAAAATAATTATAAATAATTGAAAATAATTGAAAATAGTTGAAAATAATTGATAAATAATTGAAAACAATTGAAAACAATTGAAAATAATTGATTAATAATTGAAAACAATTGAAAATAATTGAAAACAATTGAGAATAACTGATTAATAATTGAAAACAATTGAAAATAATTTAAAACAATTGAAAATAATTGATAAATAATTCAAACCAATTGAAAATAATTGAAAATAATTGAAAACAATTGCAAATAATTGAAAATAACTGAAAATAATTGAAAATAATTGAAAACAATTGAAAATAATTGATATATTATTGAAAACAATTGAAAATAATTGAAAATAATTGAAAACAATTGAAAATAATTGAAAATAATTGAAAATAATTAAAACAATTGAAAATAATTAAAAATAATTGATAAATAATTGAAAACAATTAAAAATAATTGATAAATAATTGAAAACAATTGAAAATAATTGAAAATAATTGATAAATAATTGAAAATGATTGAAAACAATTGAAAATAATTGATAAATAATTGAAAATAACTGAAAACAATTGAAAACAATTGAAAACAATTGAAAACAATTGGAAATAATTGAAAATAATTATAAATTATTGAAAATAATTGAAAATAATTGATAAATAATTGATAAATAATTAATAAATAATTGAAAAAATTGTAAATAATAATAAATAATTGAAAATAATTGATAAATAATTGAAAATAATTGTAAAATAATTATAAATAATTGAAAATAATTGAAAATAATTGAAAATAATTGATAAATGATTGAAACCAATTGAAAACAATTGAAAATAAATGATAAATAATTGAAAACAATTGAAAATAATTTAAAATAATTAAAACAATTGAAAATAATTAAAAATAATTGATAAATAATTGAAAACAATTAAAAATAATTGATAAATAATTGAAAACAATTGAAAATAATTGAAAACAATTGAAAACAATTGGAAATAATTGAAAATAATTATAAATTAATGAAAATAATTGAAAATAATTGATACATAATTGATAAATAATTAATAAATAATTGAAAAAAATTGTAAATAATAATAAATAATTGAAAATAATTGATAAATAATTGAAAATAATTGAAAATAATTATAAATAATTGAAAATAATTGAAAATAGTTGAAAATAATTGATAAATAATTGAAAACAATTGAAAACAATTGAAAATAATTGATTAATAATTGAAAACAATTGAAAATAATTGAAAACAATTGAGAATAACTGATTAATAATTGAAAACAATTGAAAATAATTTAAAACAATTGAAAATAATTGATAAATAATTCAAACCAATTGAAAATAATTGAAAATAATTGAAAACAATTGCAAATAATTGAAAATAACTGAAAATAATTGAAAATAATTGAAAACAATTGAAAATAATTGATATATTATTGAAAACAATTGAAAATAATTGAAAATAATTGAAAACAATTGAAAATAATTGAAAATAATTGAAAATAATTAAAACAATTGAAAATAATTAAAAATAATTGATAAATAATTGAAAACAATTAAAAATAATTGATAAATAATTGAAAACAATTGAAAATAATTGAAAATAATTGATAAATAATTGAAAATGATTGAAAACAATTGAAAATAATTGATAAATAATTGAAAATAACTGAAAACAATTGAAAACAATTGAAAACAATTGAAAACAATTGGAAATAATTGAAAATAATTATAAATTATTGAAAATAATTGAAAATAATTGATAAATAATTGATAAATAATTAATAAATAATTGAAAAAATTGTAAATAATAATAAATAATTGAAAATAATTGATAAATAATTGAAAATAATTGTAAAATAATTATAAATAATTGAAAATAATTGAAAATAATTGAAAATAATTGATAAATGATTGAAACCAATTGAAAACAATTGAAAATAAATGATAAATAATTGAAAACAATTGAAAATAATTTAAAATAATTAAAACAATTGAAAATAATTAAAAATAATTGATAAATAATTGAAAACAATTAAAAATAATTGATAAATAATTGAAAACAATTGAAAATAATTGAAAACAATTGAAAACAATTGGAAATAATTGAAAATAATTATAAATTAATGAAAATAATTGAAAATAATTGATACATAATTGATAAATAATTAATAAATAATTGAAAAAAATTGTAAATAATAATAAATAATTGAAAATAATTGATAAATAATTGAAAATAATTGAAAATAATTATAAATAATTGAAAATAATTGAAAATAGTTGAAAATAATTGAAAACAATTGAAAACAATTGAAAACAATTGAAAACAATTGAAAACAATTGAAAACAATTGGAAATAATTGAAAATAACTGAAAATTATTGAAAATAATTGAAAATAATTAAAACAATTGAAAATAATTAAAAATAATTGATAAATAATTGAAAACAATTAAAAATAATTGATAAATAATTGAAAACAATTGAAAATAATTGAAAATAATTGATAACAAGTGATAAATAATTGAAAATGATTGAAAACAATTGAAAATAATTTATAAATAATTGAAAATAACTGAAAACAATTGAAAACAATTGAAAACAATTGGAAATAATTGAAAATAATTATAAATTATTGAAAATAATTGAAAATAATTGATAAATAATTGATAAATAATTAATAAATAATTGAAAAAATTGTAAATAATAATAAATAATTGAAAATAATTGATAAATAATTGAAAATAATTGTAAAATAATTATAAATAATTGAAAATAATTGAAAATAATTAAAAATAATTGAAAATAATTGAAAATAATTGAAAATAATTGAAAACAATTGAAAACAATTGAAAACAATTGAAAACAATTGAAAACAATTGAAAACAATTGGAAATAATTGAAAATAACTGAAAATTATTGAAAATAATTGAAAATAATTAAAACAATTGAAAATAATTAAAAATAATTGATAAATAATTGAAAACAATTAAAAATAATTGATAAATAATTGAAAACAATTGAAAATAATTGAAAATAATTGATAACAATTGATAAATAATTGAAAATGATTGAAAACAATTGAAAATAATTGATAAATAATTGAAACCAATTGAAAACAATTGAAAATAATTGAAAACAATTGAAAACAATTGAAAATAATTCATAAATAATTGAAAATAATAGAAAACAATTGAAAGCAATTGAAAATAATTAAAAACAATTGAAAATAATTGAAAATAATTGAAAATAATTGAAAATAATTGAAAACAATTGAAAATAATTGAAAATAATTAAAACAATTGAAAATAATTAAAAATAATTGATAAATAATTGAAAACAATTAAAAATAATTGATAAATAATTGAAAACAATTGAAAATAATTGAAAATAATTGATAACAAGTGATAAATAATTGAAAATGATTGAAAACAATTGAAAATAATTTATAAATAATTGAAAATAACTGAAAACAATTGAAAACAATTGAAAACAATTGAAAACAATTGGAAATAATTGAAAATAATTATAAATTATTGAAAACAATTGAAAATAATTGATAAATAATTGAAAATAACTGAAAACAATTGAAAATAATTGAAAACAATTGAAAATAATTGATAAATAATTGAAACCAATTGAAAACAATTGAAAATAATTTATAAATAATTTAAAACAATTGAAAACAATTGAAAATAATTGATAAATAATTGAAACCAATTGAAAACAATTGAAAATAATTGAAAATAATTGAAAACAATTGAAAACAATTGATAAATAATTGAAAACAATTGAAAACAATTGAAAATAATTGAAAATAATTGAAAACGATAGAAAATAATTGAAAATAATTAAAAATAATTGAAAATAATTGAAAATAATTGAAAATAATTGAAAACAATTGAAAACAATTGAAAACAATTGAAAACAATTGAAAACAATTGAAAACAATTGGAAATAATTGAAAATAACTGAAAATTATTGAAAATAATTGAAAATAATTAAAACAATTGAAAATAATTAAAAATAATTGATAAATAATTGAAAACAATTAAAAATAATTGATAAATAATTGAAAACAATTGAAAATAATTGAAAATAATTGATAACAATTGATAAATAATTGAAAATGATTGAAAACAATTGAAAATAATTGATAAATAATTGAAACCAATTGAAAACAATTGAAAATAATTGAAAATAATTGAAAACAATTGAAAACAATTGAAAATAATTGATAAATAATTGAAACCAAATGAAAACAATTGAAAATAATTGAAAATAATTGAAAACAATTGAAAACAATTGATAAATAATTGAAAACAATTGAAAACAATTGAAAATAATTGAAAATAATTGAAAATAATTGAAAACAATTGAAAATAATTGATAAATAATTGAAACCAATTGAAAACAATTGAAAATAATTGAAAACAATTGATAAATAATTGAAAACAATTGAAAACAATTGAAAATAATTGAAAATAATTGAAAACATTTGAAAATAATTGAAAATAATTAAAAACAATTGAAAATAAATGAAAATAATTGAAAATAATTGAAAACAATTGAAAACAATTGAAAACAATTGTAAACAATTGAAAATAATTCATAAATAATTGAAAATAATAGAAAACAATTGAAAGCAATTGAAAATAATTAAAAACAATTGAAAATAATTGAAAATAATTGAAAATAATTGAAAATAATTGAAAACAATTGAAAATAATTGAAAATAATTAAAACAATTGAAAATAATTAAAAATAAGTGATAAATAATTGAAAACAATTAAAAATAATTGATAAATAATTGAAAACAATTGAAAATAATTGAAAATAATTGATAACAAGTGATAAATAATTGAAAATGATTGAAAACAATTGAAAATAATTTATAAATAATTGAAAATAACTGAAAACAATTGAAAACAATTGAAAACAATTGAAAACAATTGGAAATAATTGAAAATAATTATAAATTATTGAAAACAATTGAAAATAATTGATAAATAATTGAAAATAACTGAAAACAATTGAAAATAATTGAAAACAATTGAAAATAATTGATAAATAATTGAAACCAATTGAAAACAATTGAAAATAATTGATAAATAATTTAAAACAATTGAAAACAATTGAAAATAATTGATAAATAATTGAAACCAATTGAAAACAATTGAAAATAATTGAAAATAATTTAAAACAATTGAAAACAATTGATAAATAATTGAAAACAATTGAAAACAATTGAAAATAATTGAAAATAATTGAAAACGTTAGAAAATAATTGAAAATAATTAAAAATAATTGAAAATAATTGAAAATAATTGAAAATAATTGAAAACAATTGAAAACAATTGAAAACAATTGAAAACAATTGAAAACAATTGAAAACAATTGGAAATAATTGAAAATAACTGAAAATTATTGAAAATAATTGAAAATAATTAAAACAATTGAAAATAATTAAAAATAATTGATAAATAATTGAAAACAATTAAAAATAATTGATAAATAATTGAAAACAATTGAAAATAATTGAAAATAATTGATAACAATTGATAAATAATTGAAAATGATTGAAAACAATTGGAAATAATTGAAAATAATTATAAATTATTGAAAACAATTGAAAATAATTGATAAATAATTGAAAATAACTGAAAACAATTGAAAATAATTGAAAACAATTGAAAATAATTGATAAATAATTGAAACCAATTGAAAACAATTGAAAATAATTGATAAATAATTTAAAACAATTGAAAACAATTGAAAATAATTGATAAATAATTGAAACCAATTGAAAACAATTGAAAATAATTGAAAATAATTGAAAACAATTGAAGACAATTGATAAATAATTGAAAACAATTGAAAACAATTGAAAATAATTGAAAATAATTGAAAACGTTAGAAAATAATTGAAAATAATTAAAAATAATTGAAAATAATTGAAAATAATTGAAAATAATTGAAAACAATTGAAAACAATTGAAAACAATTGAAAACAATTGAAAACAATTGAAAACAATTGAAAACAATTGGAAATAATTGAAAATAACTGAAAATTATTGAAAATAATTGAAAATAATTAAAACAATTGAAAATAATTAAAAATAATTGATAAATAATTGAAAACAATTAAAAATAATTGATAAATAATTGAAAACAATTGAAAATAATTGAAAATAATTGATAACAATTGATAAATAATTGAAAATGATTGAAAACAATTGAAAATAATTGATAAATAATTGAAACCAATTGAAAACAATTGAAAATAATTGAAAATAATTGAAAACAATTGAAAACAATTGAAAATAATTGATAAATAATTGAAACCAAATGAAAACAATTGAAAATAATTGAAAATAATTGAAAACAATTGAAAACAATTGATAAATAATTGAAAACAATTGAAAACAATTGAAAATAATTGAAAATAATTGAAAACATTAGAAAATAATTGAAAATAATTAAAAATAATTGAAAATAATTGAAAATAATTGAAAATAATTGAAAACAATTGAAAACAATTGAAAACAATTGAAAACAATTGGAAATAATTGAAAATAATTGAAAATTATTGAAAATAATTGAAAATAATTATAAATAATTGAAAACAATTGAAAACAATTGAAAATAATTGAAAATAAATAAAACAGTTGAAAATAATTAAAAATAATTGATAAATAATTGAAAACAATTAAAAATAATTGATATATAATTGAAAACAAATGAAAATAATTGAAAATAATTGATAACAATTTATAAATAATTGAAAATGATTGAAAACAATTGAAAATAATTGAAATCATTTGAAAATAATTGAAAATAATTGAAAATAATTGAAAATAATTGAAAATAAATATAAATAATTGAAAACAATTGAAAACAATTCAAAATAATTGAAAATAATTCCAAACAGTTGAAAATAATTGATAAATGATTGAAACCAATTGAAAACAATTGAAAATAATTGAAAAATAATTGAAAACAATTGAAAATAATTAAAACAGTTGAAAATAATTAAAAATAATTGATAAATAATCGAAAACAATTAAAAATAATTGATAAATAATTGAAAACAATTGAAAATAATTGAAAATAACTGATAAATAATTGAAAACAATTGAAAATTATTGAAAATAAATAAAACAATTGAAAATAATTAAAAATAATTGATAAATAATTGAAAACAATTAAAAATAATTTATATATAATTGAAAACAAATGAAAATAATTGATAAATAATTGAAAACAATTGAAAATAATTGAAAATAACTCAAACAATTGAAAATAATTAAAAATAATTGATAAATAATTGAAAACAATTGAAAATAATTGAAAATAAATAAAACAATTGAAAATAATTAAAAATAATTGATAAATAAATGAAAACAATTGAAAACACTTGAAAACATTTGAAAACAATTGGAAATAATTGAAAATAATTGTAAATTAATGAAAATAATTGAAAATAATTGATACATAATTGATAAATAATTAATAAATAATTGAAAAAAATTGTAAATAATAATAAATAATTGAAAATAATTGATAAATAATTGAAAATAATTGAAAATAATTATAAATAATTGAAAATAATTGAAAATAGTTGAAAATAATTGATAAATAATTGAAAACAATTGAAAACAATTGAAAATAATTGATTAATAATTGAAAACAATTGAAAATAATTGAAAACAATTGAGAATAACTGATTAATAATTGAAAACAATTGAAAATAATTTAAAACAATTGAAAATAATTGATAAATAATTCAAACCAATTGAAAATAATTGAAAATAATTGAAAACAATTGCAAATAATTGAAAATAACTGAAAATAATTGAAAATAATTGAAAACAATTGAAAATAATTGATATATTATTGAAAACAATTGAAAATAATTGAAAATAATTGAAAACAATTGAAAATAATTGAAAATAATTGAAAATAATTAAAACAATTGAAAATAATTAAAAATAATTGATAAATAATTGAAAACAATTAAAAATAATTGATAAATAATTGAAAACAATTGAAAATAATTGAAAATAATTGATAAATAATTGAAAATGATTGAAAACAATTGAAAATAATTGATAAATAATTGAAAATAACTGAAAACAATTGAAAACAATTGAAAACAATTGAAAACAATTGGAAATAATTGAAAATAATTATAAATTATTGAAAATAATTGAAAATAATTGATAAATAATTGATAAATAATTAATAAATAATTGAAAAAATTGTAAATAATAATAAATAATTGAAAATAATTGATAAATAATTGAAAATAATTGTAAAATAATTATAAATAATTGAAAATAATTGAAAATAATTGAAAATAATTGATAAATGATTGAAACCAATTGAAAACAATTGAAAATAAATGATAAATAATTGAAAACAATTGAAAATAATTTAAAATAATTAAAACAATTGAAAATAATTAAAAATAATTGATAAATAATTGAAAACAATTAAAAATAATTGATAAATAATTGAAAACAATTGAAAATAATTGAAAACAATTGAAAACAATTGGAAATAATTGAAAATAATTATAAATTAATGAAAATAATTGAAAATAATTGATACATAATTGATAAATAATTAATAAATAATTGAAAAAAATTGTAAATAATAATAAATAATTGAAAATAATTGATAAATAATTGAAAATAATTGAAAATAATTATAAATAATTGAAAATAATTGAAAATAGTTGAAAATAATTGATAAATAATTGAAAACAATTGAAAACAATTGAAAATAATTGATTAATAATTGAAAATAATTGAAAATAATTGAAAACAATTGAAAATAATTGATATATTATTGAAAACAATTGAAAATAATTGAAAATAATTGAAAACAATTGAAAATAATTGAAAATAATTGAAAATAATTAAAACAATTGAAAATAATTAAAAATAATTGATAAATAATTGAAAACAATTAAAAATAATTGATAAATAATTGAAAACAATTGAAAATAATTGAAAATAACTGATAACAATTGACAAATAATAAAAAATGATTGAAAACAATTGAAAATAATTCATAAATAATTGAAAATAATAGAAAACAATTGAAAATAATTGAAAATAACTGATAACAATTGACAAATAATAAAAAATGATTGAAAACAATTGAAAATAATTCATAAATAATTGAAAATAATAGAAAACAATTGAAAGCAATTGAAAATAATTAAAAACAATTGAAAATAATTGAAAATAATTGAAAATAATTGAAAATAATTGAAAACAATTGAAAATAATAGAAAATAATTAAAACAATTGAAAATAATTAAAAATAATTGATAAATAATTGAAAACAATTGAAAGCAATTGAAAATAATTAAAAACAATTGAAAATAATTGAAAATAATTGAAAATAATTGAAAATAATTGAAAATAATTCATAAATAATTGAAAATAATAGAAAACAATTGAAAATAATTGAAAATAACTGATAACAATTGACAAATAATAAAAAATGATTGAAAACAATTGAAAATAATTCATAAATAATTGAAAATAATAGAAAACAATTGAAAGCAATTGAAAATAATTAAAAACAATTGAAAATAATTGAAAATAATTGAAAATAATTGAAAATAATTGAAAACAATTGAAAATAATTGAAAATAATTAAAACAATTGAAAATAATTAAAAATAATTGATAAATAATTGAAAACAATTGAAAGCAATTGAAAATAATTGATAAATAATTGAAACCAATTGAAAACAATTGAAAATAATTGATAAATAATTGAAAACAATTGAAAATAATTGATAAATAATTGAAACCAATTGAAAACAATTGAAAATAATTGAAAATAATTGAAAATAATTGAAAACAATTGAAAACAATTGATAAATAATTGAAAACAATTGAAAACAATTGAAAATAATTGAAAATAATTGAAAACGTTAGAAAATAATTGAAAATAATTGAAAATAATTGAAAACAATTGAAAACAATTGAAAACAATTGAAAACAATTGAAAACAATTGAAAACAATTGGAAATAATTGAAAATAACTGAAAATTATTGAAAATAATTGAAAATAATTAAAACAATTGAAAATAATTAAAAATAATTGATAAATAATTGAAAACAATTAAAAATAATTGATAAATAATTGAAAACAATTGAAAATAATTGAAAATAATTGATAACAATTGATAAATAATTGAAAATGATTGAAAACAATTGAAAATAATTGATAAATAATTGAAACCAATTGAAAACAATTGAAAATAATTGAAAATAATTGAAAACAATTGAAAACAATTGAAAATAATTGATAAATAATTGAAAACATTAGAAAATAATTGAAAATAATTAAAAATAATTAAAAATAATTGATAAATAATTGAAAACAATTAAAAATAATTGATAAATAATTGAAAACAATTGAAAATAATTGAAAATAACTGATAAATAATTGAAAACAATTGAAAATTATTGAAAATAAATAAAACAATTGAAAATAATTAAAAATAATTGATAAATAATTGAAAACAATTAAAAATAATTTATATATAATTGAAAACAAATGAAAATAATTGATAAATAATTGAAAACAATTGAAAATAATTGAAAATAACTCAAACAATTGAAAATAATTAAAAATAATTGATAAATAATTGAAAACAATTGAAAATAATTGAAAATAAATAAAACAATTGAAAATAATTAAAAATAATTGATAAATAAATGAAAACAATTGAAAACACTTGAAAACATTTGAAAACAATTGGAAATAATTGAAAATAATTATAAATTAATGAAAATAATTGAAAATAATTGATACATAATTGATAAATAATTAATAAATAATTGAAAAAAATTGTAAATAATAATAAATAATTGAAAATAATTGATAAATAATTGAAAATAATTGAAAATAATTATAAATAATTGAAAATAATTGAAAATAGTTGAAAATAATTGATAAATAATTGAAAACAATTGAAAACAATTGAAAATAATTGATTAATAATTGAAAACAATTGAAAATAATTGAAAACAATTGAGAATAACTGATTAATAATTGAAAACAATTGAAAATAATTTAAAACAATTGAAAATAATTGATAAATAATTCAAACCAATTGAAAATAATTGAAAACAATTGCAAATAATTGAAAATAACTGAAAATAATTGAAAATAATTGAAAACAATTGAAAATAATTGATATATTATTGAAAACAATTGAAAATAATTGAAAATAATTGAAAACAATTGAAAATAATTGAAAATAATTGAAAATAATTAAAACAATTGAAAATAATTAAAAATAATTGATAAATAATTGAAAACAATTAAAAATAATTGATAAATAATTGAAAACAATTGAAAATAATTGAAAATAATTGATAAATAATTGAAAATGATTGAAAACAATTGAAAATAATTGATAAATAATTGAAAATAACTGAAAACAATTGAAAACAATTGAAAACAATTGAAAACAATTGGAAATAATTGAAAATAATTATAAATTATTGAAAATAATTGAAAATAATTGATAAATAATTGATAAATAATTAATAAATAATTGAAAAAATTGTAAATAATAATAAATAATTGAAAATAATTGATAAATAATTGAAAATAATTGTAAAATAATTATAAATAATTGAAAATAATTGAAAATAATTGAAAATAATTGAAAATAATTGAAAATAATTGATAAATGATTGAAACCAATTGAAAACAATTGAAAATAAATGATAAATAATTGAAAACAATTGAAAATAATTTAAAATAATTAAAACAATTGAAAATAATTAAAAATAATTGATAAATAATTGAAAACAATTAAAAATAATTGATAAATAATTGAAAACAATTGAAAATAATTGAAAACAATTGAAAACAATTGGAAATAATTGAAAATAATTATAAATTAATGAAAATAATTGAAAATAATTGATACATAATTGATAAATAATTAATAAATAATTGAAAAAAATTGTAAATAATAATAAATAATTGAAAATAATTGATAAATAATTGAAAATAATTGAAAATAATTATAAATAATTGAAAATAATTGAAAATAGTTGAAAATAATTGATAAATAATTGAAAACAATTGAAAACAATTGAAAATAATTGATTAATAATTGAAAATAATTGAAAATAATTGAAAACAATTGAAAATAATTGATATATTATTGAAAACAATTGAAAATAATTGAAAATAATTGAAAACAATTGAAAACATTAGAAAATAATTGAAAATAATTAAAAATAATTGAAAATAATTGAAAATAATTGAAAATAATTGAAAACAATTGAAAACAATTGAAAACAATTGAAAACAATTGAAAATAATTGATAAATAATTCAAACCAATTGAAAATAATTGAAAATAATTGAAAACAATTGCAAATAATTGAAAATAACTGAAAATAATTGAAAATAATTGAAAACAATTGAAAATAATTGATATATTATTGAAAACAATTGAAAATAATTGAAAATAATTGAAAACAATTGAAAATAATTGAAAATAATTGAAAATAATTAAAACAATTGAAAATAATTAAAAATAATTGATAAATAATTGAAAACAATTAAAAATAATTGATAAATAATTGAAAACAATTGAAAATAATTGAAAATAATTGATAAATAATTGAAAATGATTGAAAACAATTGAAAATAATTGATAAATAATTGAAAATAACTGAAAACAATTGAAAACAATTGAAAACAATTGAAAACAATTGGAAATAATTGAAAATAATTATAAATTATTGAAAATAATTGAAAATAATTGATAAATAATTGATAAATAATTAATAAATAATTGAAAAAATTGTAAATAATAATAAATAATTGAAAATAATTGATAAATAATTGAAAATAATTGTAAAATAATTATAAATAATTGAAAATAATTGAAAATAATTGAAAATAATTGATAAATGATTGATACCAATTGAAAACAATTGAAAATAAATGATAAATAATTGAAAACAATTGAAAATAATTTAAAATAATTAAAACAATTGAAAATAATTAAAAATAATTGATAAATAATTGAAAACAATTAAAAATAATTGATAAATAATTGAAAACAATTGAAAATAATTGAAAACAATTGAAAACAATTGGAAATAATTGAAAATAATTATAAATTAATGAAAATAATTGAAAATAATTGATACATAATTGATAAATAATTAATAAATAATTGAAAAAAATTGTAAATAATAATAAATAATTGAAAATAATTGATAAATAATTGAAAATAATTGAAAATAATTATAAATAATTGAAAATAATTGAAAATAGTTGAAAATAATTGATAAATAATTGAAAACAATTGAAAACAATTGAAAATAATTGATTAATAATTGAAAATAATTGAAAATAATTGAAAACAATTGAAAATAATTGATATATTATTGAAAACAATTGAAAATAATTGAAAATAATTGAAAACAATTGAAAATAATTGAAAATAATTGAAAATAATTAAAACAATTGAAAATAATTAAAAATAATTGATAAATAATTGAAAACAATTAAAAATAATTGATAAATAATTGAAAACAATTGAAAATAATTGAAAATAACTGATAACAATTGACAAATAATAAAAAATGATTGAAAACAATTGAAAATAATTCATAAATAATTGAAAATAATAGAAAACAATTGAAAATAATTGAAAATAACTGATAACAATTGACAAATAATAAAAAATGATTGAAAACAATTGAAAATAATTCATAAATAATTGAAAATAATAGAAAACAATTGAAAGCAATTGAAAATAATTAAAAACAATTGAAAATAATTGAAAATAATTGAAAATAATTGAAAATAATTGAAAACAATTGAAAATAATAGAAAATAATTAAAACAATTGAAAATAATTAAAAATAATTGATAAATAATTGAAAACAATTGAAAGCAATTGAAAATAATTAAAAACAATTGAAAATAATTGAAAATAATTGAAAATAATTGAAAATAATTGAAAATAATTCATAAATAATTGAAAATAATAGAAAACAATTGAAAATAATTGAAAATAACTGATAACAATTGACAAATAATAAAAAATGATTGAAAACAATTGAAAATAATTCATAAATAATTGAAAATAATAGAAAACAATTGAAAGCAATTGAAAATAATTAAAAACAATTGAAAATAATTGAAAATAATTGAAAATAATTGAAAATAATTGAAAACAATTGAAAATAATTGAAAATAATTAAAACAATTGAAAATAATTAAAAATAATTGATAAATAATTGAAAACAATTGAAAGCAATTGAAAATAATTAAAAACAATTGAAAATAATTGAAAATAATTGAAAATAATTGAAAATAATTGAAAACAATTGAAAATAATTGAAAATAATTAAAACAATTGAAAATAATTAAAAATAATTGATAAATAATTGAAAACAATTAAAAATAATTGATAAATAATTGAAAACAATTGAAAATAATTGAAAATAATTGATAACAAGTGATAAATAATTGAAAATGATTGAAAACAATTGAAAATAATGGATAAATAATTGAAAATAACTGAAAACAATTGAAAATAATTGAAAACAATTGAAAATAATTGATAAATAATTGAAACCAATTGAAAACAATTGAAAATAATTGATAAATAATTGAAAACAATTGAAAACAATTGAAAATAATTGATAAATAATTGAAACCAATTGAAAACAATTGAAAATAATTGAAAATAATTGAAAACAATTGAAAACAATTGATAAATAATTGAAAACAATTGAAAACAATTGAAAATAATTGAAAATAATTGAAAACGTTAGAAAATAATTGAAAATAATTGAAAATAATTGAAAACAATTGAAAACAATTGAAAACAATTGAAAACAATTGAAAACAATTGAAAACAATTGGAAATAATTGAAAATAACTGAAAATTATTGAAAATAATTGAAAATAATTAAAACAATTGAAAATAATTAAAAATAATTGATAAATAATTGAAAACAATTAAAAATAATTGATAAATAATTGAAAACAATTGAAAATAATTGAAAATAATTGATAACAATTGATAAATAATTGAAAATGATTGAAAACAATTGAAAATAATTGATAAATAATTGAAACCAATTGAAAACAATTGAAAATAATTGAAAATAATTGAAAACAATTGAAAACAATTGAAAATAATTGATAAATAATTGAAAACATTAGAAAATAATTGAAAATAATTAAAAATAATTAAAAATAATTGATAAATAATTGAAAACAATTAAAAATAATTGATAAATAATTGAAAACAATTGAAAATAATTGAAAATAACTGATAAATAATTGAAAACAATTGAAAATTATTGAAAATAAATAAAACAATTGAAAATAATTAAAAATAATTGATAAATAATTGAAAACAATTAAAAATAATTTATATATAATTGAAAACAAATGAAAATAATTGATAAATAATTGAAAACAATTGAAAATAATTGAAAATAACTCAAACAATTGAAAATAATTAAAAATAATTGATAAATAATTGAAAACAATTGAAAATAATTGAAAATAAATAAAACAATTGAAAATAATTAAAAATAATTGATAAATAAATGAAAACAATTGAAAACACTTGAAAACATTTGAAAACAATTGGAAATAATTGAAAATAATTATAAATTAATGAAAATAATTGAAAATAATTGATACATAATTGATAAATAATTAATAAATAATTGAAAAAAATTGTAAATAATAATAAATAATTGAAAATAATTGATAAATAATTGAAAATAATTGAAAATAATTATAAATAATTGAAAATAATTGAAAATAGTTGAAAATAATTGATAAATAATTGAAAACAATTGAAAACAATTGAAAATAATTGATTAATAATTGAAAACAATTGAAAATAATTGAAAACAATTGAGAATAACTGATTAATAATTGAAAACAATTGAAAATAATTTAAAACAATTGAAAATAATTGATAAATAATTCAAACCAATTGAAAATAATTGAAAATAATTGAAAACAATTGCAAATAATTGAAAATAATTGATATATTATTGAAAACAATTGAAAATAATTGAAAATAATTGAAAACAATTGAAAATAATTGAAAATAATTAAAACAATTGAAAATAATTAAAAATAATTGATAAATAATTGAAAACAATTAAAAATAATTGATAAATAATTGAAAACAATTGAAAATAATTGAAAATAATTGATAAATAATTGAAAATGATTGAAAACAATTGAAAATAATTGATAAATAATTGAAAATAACTGAAAACAATTGAAAACAATTGAAAACAATTGAAAACAATTGGAAATAATTGAAAATAATTATAAATTATTGAAAATAATTGAAAATAATTGATAAATAATTGATAAATAATTAATAAATAATTGAAAAAATTGTAAATAATAATAAATAATTGAAAATAATTGATAAATAATTGAAAATAATTGTAAAATAATTATAAATAATTGAAAATAATTGAAAATAATTGAAAATAATTGATAAATGATTGAAACCAATTGAAAACAATTGAAAATAAATGATAAATAATTGAAAACAATTGAAAATAATTTAAAATAATTAAAACAATTGAAAATAATTAAAAATAATTGATAAATAATTGAAAACAATTAAAAATAATTGATAAATAATTGAAAACAATTGAAAATAATTGAAAACAATTGAAAACAATTGGAAATAATTGAAAATAATTATAAATTAATGAAAATAATTGAAAATAATTGATACATAATTGATAAATAATTAATAAATAATTGAAAAAAATTGTAAATAATAATAAATAATTGAAAATAATTGATAAATAATTGAAAATAATTGAAAATAATTATAAATAATTGAAAATAATTGAAAATAGTTGAAAATAATTGATAAATAATTGAAAACAATTGAAAACAATTGAAAATAATTGATTAATAATTGAAAATAATTGAAAATAATTGAAAACAATTGAAAATAATTGATATATTATTGAAAACAATTGAAAATAATTGAAAATAATTGAAAACAATTGAAAATAATTGAAAATAATTGAAAATGATTGAAAACAATTGAAAATAATGGATAAATAATTGAAAATAACTGAAAACAATTGAAAATAATTGAAAACAATTGAAAATAATTGATAAATAATTGAAACCAATTGAAAACAATTGAAAATAATTGATAAAT
Source organism: Andrena bucephala (assembly GCA_947577245.1). NCBI lineage: Eukaryota > Metazoa > Arthropoda > Insecta > Hymenoptera > Andrenidae > Andrena > Andrena bucephala. The sequence continues at coordinate 62,168,178 of OX387717.1, forward strand.
AATTGAAAACAATTGAAAACAATTGAAAATAATTGATAAATAATTGAAACCAATTGAAAACAATTGAAAATAATTGAAAATAATTGAAAACAATTGAAAACAATTGATAAATAATTGAAAACAATTGAAAACAATTGAAAATAATTGAAAATAATTGAAAACGTTAGAAAATAATTGAAAATAATTGAAAATAATTGAAAACAATTGAAAACAATTGAAAACAATTGAAAACAATTGAAAACAATTGAAAACAATTGGAAATAATTGAAAATAACTGAAAATTATTGAAAATAATTGAAAATAATTAAAACAATTGAAAATAATTAAAAATAATTGATAAATAATTGAAAACAATTAAAAATAATTGATAAATAATTGAAAACAATTGAAAATAATTGAAAATAATTGATAACAATTGATAAATAATTGAAAATGATTGAAAACAATTGAAAATAATTGATAAATAATTGAAACCAATTGAAAACAATTGAAAATAATTGAAAATAATTGAAAACAATTGAAAACAATTGAAAATAATTGATAAATAATAGAAAACATTAGAAAATAATTGAAAATAATTAAAAATAATTAAAAATAATTGATAAATAATTGAAAACAATTAAAAATAATTGATAAATAATTGAAAACAATTGAAAATAATTGAAAATAACTGATAAATAATTGAAAACAATTGAAAATTATTGAAAATAAATAAAACAATTGAAAATAATTAAAAATAATTGATAAATAATTGAAAACAATTAAAAATAATTTATATATAATTGAAAACAAATGAAAATAATTGATAAATAATTGAAAACAATTGAAAATAATTGAAAATAACTCAAACAATTGAAAATAACTCAAACAATTGAAAATAATTAAAAATAATTGATAAATAATTGAAAACAATTGAAAATAATTGAAAATAAATAAAACAATTGAAAATAATTAAAAATAATTGATAAATAAATGAAAACAATTGAAAACACGTGAAAACATTTGAAAACAATTGGAAATAATTGAAAATAATTATAAATTAATGAAAATAATTGAAAATAATTGATACATAATTGATAAATAATTAATAAATAATTGAAAAAAATTGTAAATAATAATAAATAATTGAAAATAATTGATAAATAATTGAAAATAATTGAAAATAATTATAAATAATTGAAAATAATTGAAAATAGTTGAAAATAATTGATAAATAATTGAAAACAATTGAAAACAATTGAAAATAATTGATTAATAATTGAAAACAATTGAAAATAATTGAAAACAATTGAGAATAACTGATTAATAATTGAAAACAATTGAAAATAATTTAAAACAATTGAAAATAATTGATAAATAATTCAAACCAATTGAAAATAATTGAAAATAATTGAAAACAATTGCAAATAATTGAAAATAATTGATATATTATTGAAAACAATTGAAAATAATTGAAAATAATTGAAAACAATTGAAAATAATTGAAAATAATTGAAAATAATTAAAACAATTGAAAATAATTAAAAATAATTGATAAATAATTGAAAACAATTAAAAATAATTGATAAATAATTGAAAACAATTGAAAATAATTGAAAATAATTGATAAATAATTGAAAATGATTGAAAACAATTGAAAATAATTGATAAATAATTGAAAATAACTGAAAACAATTGAAAACAATTGAAAACAATTGAAAACAATTGGAAATAATTGAAAATAATTATAAATTATTGAAAATAATTGAAAATAATTGATAAATAATTGATAAATAATTAATAAATAATTGAAAAAATTGTAAATAATAATAAATAATTGAAAATAATTGATAAATAATTGAAAATAATTGTAAAATAATTATAAATAATTGAAAATAATTGAAAATAATTGAAAATAATTGATAAATGATTGAAACCAATTGAAAACAATTGAAAATAAATGATAAATAATTGAAAACAATTGAAAATAATTTAAAATAATTAAAACAATTGAAAATAATTAAAAATAATTGATAAATAATTGAAAACAATTAAAAATAATTGATAAATAATTGAAAACAATTGAAAATAATTGAAAACAATTGAAAACAATTGGAAATAATTGAAAATAATTATAAATTAATGAAAATAATTGAAAATAATTGATACATAATTGATAAATAATTAATAAATAATTGAAAAAAATTGTAAATAATAATAAATAATTGAAAATAATTGATAAATAATTGAAAATAATTGAAAATAATTATAAATAATTGAAAATAATTGAAAATAGTTGAAAATAATTGATAAATAATTGAAAACAATTGAAAACAATTGAAAATAATTGATTAATAATTGAAAATAATTGAAAATAATTGAAAACAATTGAAAATAATTGATATATTATTGAAAACAATTGAAAATAATTGAAAATAATTGAAAACAATTGAAAATAATTGAAAATAATTGAAAATAATTAAAACAATTGAAAATAATTAAAAATAATTGATAAATAATTGAAAACAATTAAAAATAATTGATAAATAATTGAAAACAATTGAAAATAATTGAAAATAACTGATAACAATTGACAAATAATAAAAAATGATTGAAAACAATTGAAAATAATTCATAAATAATTGAAAATAATAGAAAACAATTGAAAATAATTGAAAATAACTGATAACAATTGACAAATAATAAAAAATGATTGAAAACAATTGAAAATAATTCATAAATAATTGAAAATAATAGAAAACAATTGAAAGCAATTGAAAATAATTAAAAACAATTGAAAATAATTGAAAATAATTGAAAATAATTGAAAATAATTGAAAACAATTGAAAATAATAGAAAATAATTAAAACAATTGAAAATAATTAAAAATAATTGATAAATAATTGAAAACAATTGAAAGCAATTGAAAATAATTAAAAACAATTGAAAATAATTGAAAATAATTGAAAATAATTGAAAATAATTGAAAATAATTCATAAATAATTGAAAATAATAGAAAACAATTGAAAATAATTGAAAATAACTGATAACAATTGACAAATAATAAAAAATGATTGAAAACAATTGAAAATAATTCATAAATAATTGAAAATAATAGAAAACAATTGAAAGCAATTGAAAATAATTAAAAACAATTGAAAATAATTGAAAATAATTGAAAATAATTGAAAATAATTGAAAACAATTGAAAATAATTGAAAATAATTAAAACAATTGAAAATAATTAAAAATAATTGATAAATAATTGAAAACAATTGAAAGCAATTGAAAATAATTAAAAACAATTGAAAATAATTGAAAATAATTGAAAATAATTGAAAATAATTGAAAACAATTGAAAATAATTGAAAATAATTAAAACAATTGAAAATAATTAAAAATAATTGATAAATAATTGAAAACAATTAAAAATAATTGATAAATAATTGAAAACAATTGAAAATAATTGAAAATAATTGATAACAAGTGATAAATAATTGAAAATGATTGAAAACAATTGAAAATAATTGATAAATAATTGAAAATAACTGAAAACAATTGAAAATAATTGAAAACAATTGAAAATAATTGATAAATAATTGAAACCAATTGAAAACAATTGAAAATAATTGATAAATAATTGAAAACAATTGAAAACAATTGAAAATAATTGATAAATAATTGAAACCAATTGAAAACAATTGAAAATAATTGAAAATAATTGAAAACAATTAAAAACAATTGATAAATAATTGAAAACAATTGAAAACAATTGAAAATAATTGAAAATAATTGAAAACGTTAGAAAATAATTGAAAATAATTGAAAATAATAGAAAACAATTGAAAACAATTGAAAACAATTGAAAACAATTGAAAACAATTGAAAACAATTGGAAATAATTGAAAATAACTGAAAATTATTGAAAATAATTGAAAATAATTAAAACAATTGAAAATAATTAAAAATAATTGATAAATAATTGAAAACAATTAAAAATAATTGATAAATAATTGAAAACAATTGAAAATAATTGAAAATAATTGATAACAATTGATAAATAATTGAAAATGATTGAAAACAATTGAAAATAATTGATAAATAATTGAAACCAATTGAAAACAATTGAAAATAATTGAAAATAATTGAAAACAATTGAAAACAATTGAAAATAATTGATAAATAATTGAAAACATTAGAAAATAATTGAAAATAATTAAAAATAATTGAAAATAATTGAAAATAATTGAAAACAATTGAAAACAATTGAAAACAATTGAAAACAATTGGAAATAATTGAAAATAATTATAAATTATTGAAAACAATTGAAAATAATTGATAAATAATTGAAAATAACTGAAAACAATTGAAAATAATTGAAAACAATTGAAAATAATTCATAAATAATTGAAACCAATTGAAAACAATTGAAAATAATTGATAAATAATTTAAAACAATTGAAAACAATTGAAAATAATTGATAAATAATTGAAACCAATTGAAAACAATTGAAAATAATTGAAAATAATTGAAAACAATTGAAAACAATTGATAAATAATTGAAAACAATTGAAAACAATTGAAAATAATTGAAAATAATTGAAAACGTTAGAAAATAATTGAAAATAATTAAAAATAATTGAAAATAATTGAAAATAATTGAAAATAATTGAAAACAATTGAAAACAATTGAAAACAATTGAAAACAATTGAAAACAATTGAAAACAATTGGAAATAATTGAAAATAACTGAAAATTATTGAAAATAATTGAAAATAATTAAAACAATTGAAAATAATTAAAAATAATTGATAAATAATTGAAAACAATTAAAAATAATTGATAAATAATTGAAAACAATTGAAAATAATTGAAAATAATTGATAACAATTGATAAATAATTGAAAATGATTGAAAACAATTGAAAATAATTGATAAATAATTGAAACCAATTGAAAACAATTGAAAATAATTGAAAATAATTGAAAACAATTGAAAACAATTGAAAATAATTGATAAATAATTGAAACCAAATGAAAACAATTGAAAATAATTGAAAATAATTGAAAACAATTGAAAACAATTGATAAATAATTGAAAACAATTGAAAGCAATTGAAAATAATTAAAAACAATTGAAAATAATTGAAAATAATTGAAAATAATTGAAAATAATTGAAAATAATTCATAAATAATTGAAAATAATAGAAAACAATTGAAAATAATTGAAAATAACTGATAACAATTGACAAATAATAAAAAATGATTGAAAACAATTGAAAATAATTCATAAATAATTGAAAATAATAGAAAACAATTGAAAGCAATTGAAAATAATTAAAAACAATTGAAAATAATTGAAAATAATTGAAAATAATTGAAAATAGTTGAAAATAATTGATAAATAATTGAAAACAATTGAAAACAATTGAAAATAATTGATTAATAATTGAAAATAATTGAAAATAATTGAAAACAATTGAAAATAATTGATATATTATTGAAAACAATTGAAAATAATTGAAAATAATTGAAAACAATTGAAAATAATTGAAAATAATTGAAAATGATTGAAAACAATTGAAAATAATGGATAAATAATTGAAAATAACTGAAAACAATTGAAAATAATTGAAAACAATTGAAAATAATTGATAAATAATTGAAACCAATTGAAAACAATTGAAAATAATTGATAAATAATTGAAAACAATTGAAAACAATTGAAAATAATTGATAAATAATTGAAACCAATTGAAAACAATTGAAAATAATTGAAAATAATTGAAAACAATTGAAAACAATTGATAAATAATTGAAAACAATTGAAAACAATTGAAAATAATTGAAAATAATTGAAAACGTTAGAAAATAATTGAAAATAATTGAAAATAATTGAAAACAATTGAAAACAATTGAAAACAATTGAAAACAATTGAAAACAATTGAAAACAATTGGAAATAATTGAAAATAACTGAAAATTATTGAAAATAATTGAAAATAATTAAAACAATTGAAAATAATTAAAAATAATTGATAAATAATTGAAAACAATTAAAAATAATTGATAAATAATTGAAAACAATTGAAAATAATTGAAAATAATTGATAACAATTGATAAATAATTGAAAATGATTGAAAACAATTGAAAATAATTGATAAATAATTGAAACCAATTGAAAACAATTGAAAATAATTGAAAATAATTGAAAACAATTGAAAACAATTGAAAATAATTGATAAATAATTGAAAACATTAGAAAATAATTGAAAATAATTAAAAATAATTAAAAATAATTGATAAATAATTGAAAACAATTAAAAATAATTGATAAATAATTGAAAACAATTGAAAATAATTGAAAATAACTGATAAATAATTGAAAACAATTGAAAATTATTGAAAATAAATAAAACAATTGAAAATAATTAAAAATAATTGATAAATAATTGAAAACAATTAAAAATAATTTATATATAATTGAAAACAAATGAAAATAATTGATAAATAATTGAAAACAATTGAAAATAATTGAAAATAACTCAAACAATTGAAAATAACTCAAACAATTGAAAATAATTAAAAATAATTGATAAATAATTGAAAACAATTGAAAATAATTGAAAATAAATAAAACAATTGAAAATAATTAAAAATAATTGATAAATAAATGAAAACAATTGAAAACACTTGAAAACATTTGAAAACAATTGGAAATAATTGAAAATAATTATAAATTAATGAAAATAATTGAAAATAATTGATACATAATTGATAAATAATTAATAAATAATTGAAAAAAATTGTAAATAATAATAAATAATTGAAAATAATTGATAAATAATTGAAAATAATTGAAAATAATTATAAATAATTGAAAATAATTGAAAATAGTTGAAAATAATTGATAAATAATTGAAAACAATTGAAAACAATTGAAAATAATTGATTAATAATTGAAAACAATTGAAAATAATTGAAAACAATTGAGAATAACTGATTAATAATTGAAAACAATTGAAAATAATTTAAAACAATTGAAAATAATTGATAAATAATTCAAACCAATTGAAAATAATTGAAAATAATTGAAAACAATTGCAAATAATTGAAAATAATTGATATATTATTGAAAACAATTGAAAATAATTGAAAATAATTGAAAACAATTGAAAATAATTGAAAATAATTGAAAATAATTAAAACAATTGAAAATAATTAAAAATAATTGATAAATAATTGAAAACAATTAAAAATAATTGATAAATAATTGAAAACAATTGAAAATAATTGAAAATAATTGATAAATAATTGAAAATGATTGAAAACAATTGAAAATAATTGATAAATAATTGAAAATAACTGAAAACAATTGAAAACAATTGAAAACAATTGAAAACAATTGGAAATAATTGAAAATAATTATAAATTATTGAAAATAATTGAAAATAATTGATAAATAATTGATAAATAATTAATAAATAATTGAAAAAATTGTAAATAATAATAAATAATTGAAAATAATTGATAAATAATTGAAAATAATTGTAAAATAATTATAAATAATTGAAAATAATTGAAAATAATTGAAAATAATTGATAAATGATTGAAACCAATTGAAAACAATTGAAAATAAATGATAAATAATTGAAAACAATTGAAAATAATTTAAAATAATTAAAACAATTGAAAATAATTAAAAATAATTGATAAATAATTGAAAACAATTAAAAATAATTGATAAATAATTGAAAACAATTGAAAATAATTGAAAACAATTGAAAACAATTGGAAATAATTGAAAATAATTATAAATTAATGAAAATAATTGAAAATAATTGATACATAATTGATAAATAATTAATAAATAATTGAAAAAAATTGTAAATAATAATAAATAATTGAAAATAATTGATAAATAATTGAAAATAATTGAAAATAATTATAAATAATTGAAAATAATTGAAAATAGTTGAAAATAATTGATAAATAATTGAAAACAATTGAAAACAATTGAAAATAATTGATTAATAATTGAAAATAATTGAAAATAATTGAAAACAATTGAAAATAATTGATATATTATTGAAAACAATTGAAAATAATTGAAAATAATTGAAAACAATTGAAAATAATTGAAAATAATTGAAAATAATTAAAACAATTGAAAATAATTAAAAATAATTGATAAATAATTGAAAACAATTAAAAATAATTGATAAATAATTGAAAACAATTGAAAATAATTGAAAATAACTGATAACAATTGACAAATAATAAAAAATGATTGAAAACAATTGAAAATAATTCATAAATAATTGAAAATAATAGAAAACAATTGAAAATAATTGAAAATAACTGATAACAATTGACAAATAATAAAAAATGATTGAAAACAATTGAAAATAATTCATAAATAATTGAAAATAATAGAAAACAATTGAAAGCAATTGAAAATAATTAAAAACAATTGAAAATAATTGAAAATAATTGAAAATAATTGAAAATAATTGAAAACAATTGAAAATAATAGAAAATAATTAAAACAATTGAAAATAATTAAAAATAATTGATAAATAATTGAAAACAATTGAAAGCAATTGAAAATAATTAAAAACAATTGAAAATAATTGAAAATAATTGAAAATAATTGAAAATAATTGAAAATAATTCATAAATAATTGAAAATAATAGAAAACAATTGAAAATAATTGAAAATAACTGATAACAATTGACAAATAATAAAAAATGATTGAAAACAATTGAAAATAATTCATAAATAATTGAAAATAATAGAAAACAATTGAAAGCAATTGAAAATAATTAAAAACAATTGAAAATAATTGAAAATAATTGAAAATAATTGAAAATAATTGAAAACAATTGAAAATAATTGAAAATAATTAAAACAATTGAAAATAATTAAAAATAATTGATAAATAATTGAAAACAATTGAAAGCAATTGAAAATAATTAAAAACAATTGAAAATAATTGAAAATAATTGAAAATAATTGAAAATAATTGAAAACAATTGAAAATAATTGAAAATAATTAAAACAATTGAAAATAATTAAAAATAATTGATAAATAATTGAAAACAATTAAAAATAATTGATAAATAATTGAAAACAATTGAAAATAATTGAAAATAATTGATAACAAGTGATAAATAATTGAAAATGATTGAAAACAATTGAAAATAATTGATAAATAATTGAAAATAACTGAAAACAATTGAAAATAATTGAAAACAATTGAAAATAATTGATAAATAATTGAAACCAATTGAAAACAATTGAAAATAATTGATAAATAATTGAAAACAATTGAAAACAATTGAAAATAATTGATAAATAATTGAAACCAATTGAAAACAATTGAAAATAATTGAAAATAATTGAAAACAATTAAAAACAATTGATAAATAATTGAAAACAATTGAAAACAATTGAAAATAATTGAAAATAATTGAAAACGTTAGAAAATAATTGAAAATAATTGAAAATAATTGAAAACAATTGAAAACAATTGAAAACAATTGAAAACAATTGAAAACAATTGAAAACAATTGGAAATAATTGAAAATAACTGAAAATTATTGAAAATAATTGAAAATAATTAAAACAATTGAAAATAATTAAAAATAATTGATAAATAATTGAAAACAATTAAAAATAATTGATAAATAATTGAAAACAATTGAAAATAATTGAAAATAATTGATAACAATTGATAAATAATTGAAAATGATTGAAAACAATTGAAAATAATTGATAAATAATTGAAACCAATTGAAAACAATTGAAAATAATTGAAAATAATTGAAAACAATTGAAAACAATTGAAAATAATTGATAAATAATTGAAAACATTAGAAAATAATTGAAAATAATTAAAAATAATTGAAAATAATTGAAAATAATTGAAAACAATTGAAAACAATTGAAAACAATTGAAAACAATTGGAAATAATTGAAAATAATTATAAATTATTGAAAACAATTGAAAATAATTGATAAATAATTGAAAATAACTGAAAACAATTGAAAATAATTGAAAACAATTGAAAATAATTCATAAATAATTGAAACCAATTGAAAACAATTGAAAATAATTGATAAATAATTTAAAACAATTGAAAACAATTGAAAATAATTGATAAATAATTGAAACCAATTGAAAACAATTGAAAATAATTGAAAATAATTGAAAACAATTGAAAACAATTGATAAATAATTGAAAACAATTGAAAACAATTGAAAATAATTGAAAATAATTGAAAACGTTAGAAAATAATTGAAAATAATTAAAAATAATTGAAAATAATTGAAAATAATTGAAAATAATTGAAAACAATTGAAAACAATTGAAAACAATTGAAAACAATTGAAAACAATTGAAAACAATTGGAAATAATTGAAAATAACTGAAAATTATTGAAAATAATTGAAAATAATTAAAACAATTGAAAATAATTAAAAATAATTGATAAATAATTGAAAACAATTAAAAATAATTGATAAATAATTGAAAACAATTGAAAATAATTGAAAATAATTGATAACAATTGATAAATAATTGAAAATGATTGAAAACAATTGAAAATAATTGATAAATAATTGAAACCAATTGAAAACAATTGAAAATAATTGAAAATAATTGAAAACAATTGAAAACAATTGAAAATAATTGATAAATAATTGAAACCAAATGAAAACAATTGAAAATAATTGAAAATAATTGAAAACAATTGAAAACAATTGATAAATAATTGAAAACAATTGAAAGCAATTGAAAATAATTAAAAACAATTGAAAATAATTGAAAATAATTGAAAATAATTGAAAATAATTGAAAATAATTCATAAATAATTGAAAATAATAGAAAACAATTGAAAATAATTGAAAATAACTGATAACAATTGACAAATAATAAAAAATGATTGAAAACAATTGAAAATAATTCATAAATAATTGAAAATAATAGAAAACAATTGAAAGCAATTGAAAATAATTAAAAACAATTGAAAATAATTGAAAATAATTGAAAATAATTGAAAATAATTGAAAACAATTGAAAATAATTGAAAATAATTAAAACAATTGAAAATAATTAAAAATAATTGATAAATAATTGAAAACAATTGAAAGCAATTGAAAATAATTAAAAACAATTGAAAATAATTGAAAATAATTGAAAATAATTGAAAATAATTGAAAACAATTGAAAATAATTGAAAATAATTAAAACAATTGAAAATAATTAAAAATAATTGATAAATAATTGAAAACAATTAAAAATAATTGATAAATAATTGAAAACAATTGAAAATAATTGAAAATAATTGATAACAAGTGATAAATAATTGAAAATGATTGAAAACAATTGAAAATAATTGATAAATAATTGAAAATAACTGAAAACAATTGAAAATAATTGAAAACAATTGAAAATAATTGATAAATAATTGAAACCAATTGAAAACAATTGAAAATAATTGATAAATAATTGAAAACAATTGAAAACAATTGAAAATAATTGATAAATAATTGAAACCAATTGAAAACAATTGAAAATAATTGAAAATAATTGAAAACAATTGAAAACAATTGATAAATAATTGAAAACAATTGAAAACAATTGAAAATAATTGAAAATAATTGAAAACGTTAGAAAATAATTGAAAATAATTGAAAATAATTGAAAACAATTGAAAACAATTGAAAACAATTGAAAACAATTGAAAACAATTGAAAACAATTGGAAATAATTGAAAATAACTGAAAATTATTGAAAATAATTGAAAATAATTAAAACAATTGAAAATAATTAAAAATAATTGATAAATAATTGAAAACAATTAAAAATAATTGATAAATAATTGAAAACAATTGAAAATAATTGAAAATAATTGATAACAATTGATAAATAATTGAAAATGATTGAAAACAATTGAAAATAATTGATAAATAATTGAAACCAATTGAAAACAATTGAAAATAATTGAAAATAATTGAAAACAATTGAAAACAATTGAAAATAATTGATAAATAATTGAAACCAAATGAAAACAATTGAAAATAATTGAAAATAATTGAAAACAATTGAAAACAATTGATAAATAATTGAAAACAATTGAAAGCAATTGAAAATAATTAAAAACAATTGAAAATAATTGAAAATAATTGAAAATAATTGAAAATAATTGAAAATAATTCATAAATAATTGAAAATAATAGAAAACAATTGAAAATAATTGAAAATAACTGATAACAATTGACAAATAATAAAAAATGATTGAAAACAATTGAAAATAATTCATAAATAATTGAAAATAATAGAAAACAATTGAAAGCAATTGAAAATAATTAAAAACAATTGAAAATAATTGAAAATAATTGAAAATAATTGAAAATAATTGAAAACAATTGAAAATAATTGAAAATAATTAAAACAATTGAAAATAATTAAAAATAATTGATAAATAATTGAAAACAATTGAAAGCAATTGAAAATAATTAAAAACAATTGAAAATAATTGAAAATAATTGAAAATAATTGAAAATAATTGAAAACAATTGAAAATAATTGAAAATAATTAAAACAATTGAAAATAATTAAAAATAATTGATAAATAATTGAAAACAATTAAAAATAATTGATAAATAATTGAAAACAATTGAAAATAATTGAAAATAATTGATAACAAGTGATAAATAATTGAAAATGATTGAAAACAATTGAAAATAATTGATAAATAATTGAAAATAACTGAAAACAATTGAAAATAATTGAAAACAATTGAAAATAATTGATAAATAATTGAAACCAATTGAAAACAATTGAAAATAATTGATAAATAATTGAAAACAATTGAAAACAATTGAAAATAATTGATAAATAATTGAAACCAATTGAAAACAATTGAAAATAATTGAAAATAATTGAAAACAATTGAAAACAATTGATAAATAATTGAAAACAATTGAAAACAATTGAAAATAATTGAAAATAATTGAAAACGTTAGAAAATAATTGAAAATAATTGAAAATAATTGAAAACAATTGAAAACAATTGAAAACAATTGAAAACAATTGAAAACAATTGAAAACAATTGGAAATAATTGAAAATAACTGAAAATTATTGAAAATAATTGAAAATAATTAAAACAATTGAAAATAATTAAAAATAATTGATAAATAATTGAAAACAATTAAAAATAATTGATAAATAATTGAAAACAATTGAAAATAATTGAAAATAATTGATAACAATTGATAAATAATTGAAAATGATTGAAAACAATTGAAAATAATTGATAAATAATTGAAACCAATTGAAAACAATTGAAAATAATTGAAAACAATTGAAAACAATTGAAAATAATTGATAAATAATTGAAAACATTAGAAAATAATTGAAAATAATTAAAAATAATTGAAAATAATTGAAAATAATTGAAAATAATTGAAAACAATTGAAAACAATTGAAAACAATTGAAAACAATTGGAAATAATTGAAAATAATTATAAATTATTGAAAACAATTGAAAATAATTGATAAATAATTGAAAATAACTGAAAACAATTGAAAATAATTGAAAACAATTGAAAATAATTGATAAATAATTGAACCAATTGAAAACAATTGAAAATAATTGATAAATAATTTAAAACAATTGAAAACAATTGAAAATAATTGATAAATAATTGAAACCAATTGAAAACAATTGAAAATAATTGAAAATAATTGAAAACAATTGAAAACAATTGATAAATAATTGAAAACAATTGAAAACAATTGAAAATAATTGAAAATAATTGAAAACGTTAGAAAATAATTGAAAATAATTAAAAATAATTGAAAATAATTGAAAATAATTGAAAATAATTGAAAACAATTGAAAACAATTGAAAACAATTGAAAACAATTGAAAACAATTGAAAACAATTGGAAATAATTGAAAATAACTGAAAATTATTGAAAATAATTGAAAATAATTAAAACAATTGAAAATAATTAAAAATAATTGATAAATAATTGAAAACAATTAAAAATAATTGATAAATAATTGAAAACAATTGAAAATAATTGAAAATAATTGATAACAATTGATAAATAATTGAAAATGATTGAAAACAATTGAAAATAATTGATAAATAATTGAAACCAATTGAAAACAATAGAAAATAATTGAAAATAATTGAAAACAATTGAAAACAATTGAAAATAATTGATAAATAATTGAAACCAAATGAAAACAATTGAAAATAATTGAAAATAATTGAAAACAATTGAAAACAATTGATAAATAATTGAAAACAATTGAAAACAATTGAAAATAATTGAAAATAATTGAAAACATTAGAAAATAATTGAAAATAATTAAAAATAATTGAAAATAATTGAAAATAATTGAAAATAATTGAAAACAATTGAAAACAATTGAAAACAATTGAAAACAATTGGAAATAATTGAAAATAATTGAAAATTATTGAAAATAATTGAAAATTATTGAAAATAATTGAAAATAATTATAAATAATTGAAAACAATTGAAAACAATTGAAAATAATTGAAAATAAATAAAACAGTTGAAAATAATTAAAAATAATTGATAAATAATTGAAAACAATTAAAAATAATTGATATATAATTGAAAACAAATGAAAATAATTGAAAATAATTGATAACAATTTATAAATAATTGAAAATGATTGAAAACTATTGAAAATAATTGAAATCATTTGAAAATAATTGAAAATAATTGAAAATAAATGAAAATAATTGAAAATAAATATAAATAATTGAAAACAATTGAAAACAATTCAAAATAATTGAAAATAATTCCAAACAATTGAAAATAATTGATAAATGATTGAAACCAGTTGAAAACAATTGAAAATAATTGATAAATAATTGAAAACAATTGCAAATAATTGAAAATAACTGAAAATAATTGAAAATAATTGAAAACAATTGAAAATAATTGATATATTATTGAAAACAATTGAAAATAATTGAAAATAATTGAAAACAATTGAAAATAATTGAAAATAATTGAAAATAATTAAAACAATTGAAAATAATTAAAAATAATTGATAAATAATTGAAAACAATTAAAAATAATTGATAAATAATTGAAAACAATTGAAAATAATTGAAAATAATTGATAAATAATTGAAAATGATTGAAAACAATTGAAAATAATTGATAAATAATTGAAAATAACTGAAAACAATTGAAAACAATTGAAAACAATTGAAAACAATTGGAAATAATTGAAAATAATTATAAATTATTGAAAATAATTGAAAATAATTGATAAATAATTGATAAATAATTAATAAATAATTGAAAAAATTGTAAATAATAATAAATAATTGAAAATAATTGATAAATAATTGAAAATAATTATAAAATAATTATAAATAATTGAAAATAATTGAAAATAATTGAAAATAATTGATAAATGATTGAAACCAATTGAAAACAATTGAAAATAAATGATAAATAATTGAAAACAATTGAAAATAATTTAAAATAATTAAAACAATTGAAAATAATTAAAAATAATTGATAAATAATTGAAAACAATTAAAAATAATTGATAAATAATTGAAAACAATTGAAAATAATTGAAAACAATTGAAAACAATTGGAAATAATTGAAAATAATTATAAATTAATGAAAATAATTTAAAATAATTGATACATAATTGATAAATAATTAATAAATAATTGAAAAAATTGTAAATAATAATAAATAATTGAAAATAATTGATAAATAATTGAAAATAATTGAAAATAATTATAAATAATTGAAAATAATTGAAAATAGTTGAAAATAATTGATAAATAATTGAAAACAATTGAAAACAATTGAAAATAATTGATTAATAATTGAAAATAATTGAAAATAATTGAAAACAATTGAAAATAATTGATATATTATTGAAAACAATTGAAAATAATTGAAAATAATTGAAAACAATTGAAAATAATTGAAAATAATTGAAAATAATTAAAACAATTGAAAATAATTAAAAATAATTGATAAATAATTGAAAACAATTAAAAATAATTGATAAATAATTGAAAACAATTGAAAATAATTGAAAATAACTGATAACAATTGACAAATAATAAAAAATCATTGAAAACAATTGAAAATAATTCATAAATAATTGAAAATAATAGAAAACAATTGAAAATAATTGAAAATAACTGATAACAATTGACAAATAATAAAAAATGATTGAAAACAATTGAAAATAATTCATAAATAATTGAAAATAATAGAAAACAATTGAAAGCAATTGAAAATAATTAAAAACAATTGAAAATAATTGAAAATAATTGAAAATAATTGAAAATAATTGAAAACAATTGAAAATAATAGAAAATAATTAAAACAATTGAAAATAATTAAAAATAATTGATAAATAATTGAAAACAATTGAAAGCAATTGAAAATAATTAAAAACAATTGAAAATAATTGAAAATAATTGAAAATAATTGAAAATAATTGAAAATAATTCATAAATAATTGAAAATAATAGAAAACAATTGAAAATAATTGAAAATAACTGATAACAATTGACAAATAATAAAAAATGATTGAAAACAATTGAAAATAATTCATAAATAATTGAAAATAATAGAAAACAATTGAAAGCAATTGAAAATAATTAAAAACAATTGAAAATAATTGAAAATAATTGAAAATAATTGAAAATAATTGAAAACAATTGAAAATAATTGAAAATAATTAAAACAATTGAAAATAATTAAAAATAATTGATAAATAATTGAAAACAATTGAAAGCAATTGAAAATAATTAAAAACAATTGAAAATAATCGAAAATAATTGAAAATAATTGAAAATAATTGAAAACAATTGAAAATAATTGAAAATAATTAAAACAATTGAAAATAATTAAAAATAATTGATAAATAATTGAAAACAATTAAAAATAATTGATAAATAATTGAAAACAATTGAAAATAATTGAAAATAATTGATAACAAGTGATAAATAATTGAAAATGATTGAAAACAATTGAAAATAATTGATAAATAATTGAAAATAACTGAAAACAATTGAAAATAATTGAAAACAATTGAAAATAATTGATAAATAATTGAAACCAATTGAAAACAATTGAAAATAATTGATAAATAATTGAAAACAATTGAAAACAATTGAAAATAATTGATAAATAATTGAAACCAATTGAAAACAATTGAAAATAATTGAAAATAATTGAAAACAATTGAAAACAATTGATAAATAATTGAAAACAATTGAAAATAATTGAAAATAATTGAAAACGTTAGAAAATAATTGAAAATAATTGAAAATAATTGAAAACAATTGAAAACAATTGAAAACAATTGAAAACAATTGAAAACAATTGAAAACAATTGGAAATAATTGAAAATAACTGAAAATTATTGAAAATAATTGAAAATAATTAAAACAATTGAAAATAATTAAAAATAATTGATAAATAATTGAAAACAATTAAAAATAATTGATAAATAATTGAAAACAATTGAAAATAATTGAAAATAATTGATAACATATGATAAATAATTGAAAATGATTGAAAACAATTGAAAATAATTGATAAATAATTGAAACCAATTGAAAACAATTGAAAATAATTGAAAATAATTGAAAACAATTGAAAACAATTGAAAATAATTGATAAATAATTGAAAACATTAGAAAATAATTGAAAATAATTAAAAATAATTGAAAATAATTGAAAATAATTGAAAATAATTGAAAACAATTGAAAACAATTGAAAACAATTGAAAACAATTGGAAATAATTGAAAATAATTTAAAATTATTGAAAATAATTGAAAATAATTATAAATAATTGAAAACAATTGAAAACAATTGAAAATAATTGAAAATAAATAAAACAGTTGAAAATAATTAAAAATAATTGATAAATAATTGAAAACAATTAAAAATAATTGATATATAATTGAAAACAAATGAAAATAATTGAAAATAATTGATAACAATTTATAAATAATTGAAAATGATTGAAAACAATTGAAAATAATTGATATCATTTGAAAATAATTGAAAATAATTGAAAATAATTGAAAATAATTGAAAATAAATATAAATAATTGAAAACAATTGAAAACAATTCAAAATAATTGAAAATAATTCCAAACAATTGAAAATAATTGATAAATGATTGAAACCAATTGAAAACAATTGAAAATAATTGATAAATAATTGAAAACAATTGAAAATAATTAAAACAGTTGAAAATAATTAAAAATAATTGATAAATAATTGAAAACAATTAAAAATAATTGATAAATAATTGAAAACAATTGAAAATAATTGAAAATAACTGATAAATAATTGAAAACAATTGAAAATAATTGAAAATAAATAAAACAATTGAAAATAATTAAAAATAATTGATAAATAATTGAAAACAATTAAAAATAATTGATATATAATTGAAAACAAATGAAAATAATTGATAACTAATTGAAAACAATTGAAAATAATTGAAAATAACTCAAACAATTGAAAATAATTAAAAATAATTGATAAATAATTGAAAACAATTGAAAATAATTGAAAATAAATAAAACAATTGAAAATAATTAAAAATAATTGATAAATAAATGAAAACAATTGAAAACACTTGAAAACAATTGAAAACAATTGGAAATAATTGAGAATAATTATAAATTAATGAAAATAATAGAAAATAATTGATACATAATTGATAAATAATTAATAAATAATTGAAAAAAATTGTAAATAATAATAAATAATTGAAAATAATTGATAAATAATTGAAAATAATTGAAAATAATTATAAATAATTGAAAATAATTGAAAATAGTTGAAAATAATTTATAAATAATTGAAAACAATTGAAAACAATTGAAAATAATTGATTAATAATTGAAAACAATTGAAAATAATTGAAAACAATTGAGAATAACTGATTAATAATTGAAAACAATTGAAAATAATTGAAAACAATTGAAAATAATTGATAAATAATTCAAACCAATTGAAAATAATTGAAAATAATTGAAAACAATTGCAAATAATTGAAAATAACTGAAAATAATTGAAAATAATTGAAAACAATTGAAAATAATTGATATATTATTGAAAACAATTGAAAATAATTGAAAATAATTGAAAACAATTGAAAATAATTGAAAATAATTGAAAATAATTAAAACAATTGAAAATATTTAAAAATAATTGATAAATAATTGAAAACAATTAAAAATAATTGATAAATAATTGAAAACAATTGAAAATAATTGAAAATAACTGATAACAATTGACAAATAATAAAAAATGATTGAAAACAATTGAAAATAATTCATAAATAATTGAAAATAATAGAAAACAATTGAAAGCAATTGAAAATAATTAAAAACAATTGAAAATAATTGAAAATAATTGAAAATAATTGAAAATAATTGATAAATAATTGAAAATGATTGAAAACAATTGAAAATAATTGATAAATAATTGAAAATAACTGAAAACAATTGAAAACAATTGAAAACAATTGAAAACAATTGGAAATAATTGAAAATAATTATAAATTATTGAAAATAATTGAAAATAATTGATAAATAATTGATAAATAATTAATAAATAATTGAAAAAAATTGTAAATAATAATAAATAATTGAAAATAATTGATAAATAATTGAAAATAATTGTAAAATAATTATAAATAATTGAAAATAATTGAAAATAATTGAAAATAATTGATAAATGATTGAAACCAATTGAAAACAATTGAAAATAAATGATAAATAATTGAAAACAATTGAAAATAATTAAAAATAATTGATAAATAATTGAAAACAATTAAAAATAATTGATAAATAATTGAAAACAATTGAAAATAATTGAAAATAACTGATAACAATTGACAAATAATAAAAAATGATTGAAAACAATTGAAAATAATTCATAAATAATTGAAAATAATAGAAAACAATTGAAAATAATTGAAAATAACTGATAACAATTGACAAATAATAAAAAATGATTGAAAACAATTGAAAATAATTCATAAATAATTGAAAATAATAGAAAACAATTGAAAGCAATTGAAAATAATTAAAAACAATTGAAAATAATTGAAAATAATTGAAAATAATTGAAAATAATTGAAAACAATTGAAAATAATAGAAAATAATTAAAACAATTGAAAATAATTAAAAATAATTGATAAATAATTGAAAACAATTGAAAGCAATTGAAAATAATTAAAAACAATTGAAAATAATTGAAAATAATTGAAAATAATTGAAAATAATTGAAAATAATTCATAAATAATTGAAAATAATAGAAAACAATTGAAAATAATTGAAAATAACTGATAACAATTGACAAATAATAAAAAATGATTGAAAACAATTGA
Organism: Andrena bucephala; assembly: GCA_947577245.1. NCBI lineage: Eukaryota > Metazoa > Arthropoda > Insecta > Hymenoptera > Andrenidae > Andrena > Andrena bucephala. The sequence goes on from OX387717.1 coordinate 62,188,628, forward strand.
AAATAATTCATAAATAATTGAAAATAATAGAAAACAATTGAAAGCAATTGAAAATAATTAAAAACAATTGAAAATAATTGAAAATAATTGAAAATAATTGAAAATAATTGAAAACAATTGAAAATAATTGAAAATAATTAAAACAATTGAAAATAATTAAAAATAATTGATAAATAATTGAAAACAATTGAAAGCAATTGAAAATAATTAAAAACAATTGAAAATAATTGAAAATAATTGAAAATAATTGAAAATAATTGAAAATAATTCATAAATAATTGAAAATAATAGAAAACAATTGAAAATAATTGAAAATAATTGATAACAAGTGATAAATAATTGAAAATGATTGAAAACAATTGAAAATAATTGATAAATAATTGAAAATAACTGAAAACAATTGAAAATAATTGAAAACAATTGAAAATAATTGATAAATAATTGAAACCAATTGAAAACAATTGAAAATAATTGATAAATAATTGAAAACAATTGAAAACAATTGAAAATAATTGATAAATAATTGAAACCAATTGAAAACAATTGAAAATAATTGAAAATAATTGAAAACAATTGAAAACAATTGATAAATAATTGAAAACAATTGAAAATAATTGAAAATAATTGAAAACGTTAGAAAATAATTGAAAATAATTGAAAATAATTGAAAACAATTGAAAACAATTGAAAACAATTGAAAACAATTGAAAACAATTGAAAACAATTGGAAATAATTGAAAATAACTGAAAATTATTGAAAATAATTGAAAATAATTAAAACAATTGAAAATAATTAAAAATAATTGATAAATAATTGAAAACAATTAAAAATAATTGATAAATAATTGAAAACAATTGAAAATAATTGAAAATAATTGATAACAATTGATAAATAATTGAAAATGATTGAAAACAATTGAAAATAATTGATAAATAATTGAAACCAATTGAAAACAATTGAAAATAATTGAAAATAATTGAAAACAATTGAAAACAATTGAAAATAATTGATAAATAATTGAAAACATTAGAAAATAATTGAAAATAATTAAAAATAATTGAAAATAATTGAAAATAATTGAAAATAATTGAAAACAATTGAAAACAATTGAAAACAATTGAAAACAATTGGAAATAATTGAAAATAATTGAAAATTATTGAAAATAATTGAAAATAATTATAAATAATTGAAAACAATTGAAAACAATTTAAAATAATTGAAAATAAATAAAACAGTTGAAAATAATTAAAAATAATTGATAAATAATTGAAAACAATTAAAAATAATTGATATATAATTGAAAACAAATGAAAATAATTGAAAATAATTGATAACAATTTATAAATAATTGAAGATGATTGAAAACAATTGAAAATAATTGATATCATTTGAAAATAATTGAAAATAATTGAAAATAATTGAAAATAAATATAAATAATTGAAAACAATTGAAAACAATTCAAAATAATTGAAAATAATTCCAAACAATTGAAAATAATTGATAAATGATTGAAACCAATTGAAAACAATTGAAAATAATTGATAAATAATTGAAAACAATTGAAAATAATTAAAACAGTTGAAAATAATTAAAAATAATTGATAAATAATTGAAAACAATTAAAAATAATTGATAAATAATTGAAAACAATTGAAAATAATTGAAAATAACTGATAAATAATTGAAAACAATTGAAAATAATTGAAAATAAATAAAACAATTGAAAATAATTAAAAATAATTGATAAATAATTGAAAACAATTAAAAATAATTGATATATAATTGAAAACAAATGAAAATAATTGATAAATAATTGAAAACAATTGAAAATAATTGAAAATAACTCAAACAATTGAAAATAATTAAAAATAATTGATAAATAATTGAAAACAATTGAAAATAATTGAAAATAAATAAAACAATTGAAAATAATTAAACATAATTGATAAATAAATGAAAACAATTGAAAACACTTGAAAACAATTGAAAACAATTGGAAATAATTGAGAATAATTATAAATTAATGAAAATAATTGAAAATAATTGATACATAATTGATAAATAATTAATAAATAATTGAAAAAAATTGTAAATAATAATAAATAATTGAAAATAATTGATAAATAATTGAAAATAATTGAAAATAATTATAAATAATTGAAAATAATTGAAAATAGTTGAAAATAATTTATAAATAATTGAAAACAATTGAAAACAATTAAAAATAATTGATAAATAATTGAAAACAATTGAAAATAATTGAAAATAACTGATAACAATTGACAAATAATAAAAAATGATTGAAAACAATTGAAAATAATTCATAAATAATTGAAAATAATAGAAAACAATTGAAAGCAATTGAAAATAATTAAAAACAATTGAAAATAATTGAAAATAATTGAAAATAATTGAAAATAATTGATAAATAATTGAAAATGATTGAAAACAATTGAAAATAATTGATAAATAATTGAAAATAACTGAAAACAATTGAAAACAATTGAAAACAATTGGAAATAATTGAAAATAATTATAAATTATTGAAAATAATTGAAAATAATTGATAAATAATTGATAAATAATTAATAAATAATTGAAAAAAATTGTAAATAATAATAAATAATTGAAAATAATTGATAAATAATTGAAAATAATTGTAAAATAATTATAAATAATTGAAAATAATTGAAAATAATTGAAAATAATTGATAAATGATTGAAACCAATTGAAAACAATTGAAAATAAATGATAAATAATTGAAAACAATTGAAAATAATTTAAAATAATTAAAACAATTGAAAATAATTAAAAATAATTGATAAATAATTGAAAACAATTAAAAATAATTGATAAATAATTGAAAACAATTGAAAATAATTGAAAACAATTGAAAACAATTGGAAATAATTGAAAATAATTATAAATTAATGAAAATAATTGAAAATAATTGATACATAATTGATAAATAATTAATAAATAATTGAAAAAAATTGTAAATAATAATAAATAATTGAAAATAATTGATAAATAATTGAAAATAATTGAAAATAATTATAAATAATTGAAAATAATTGAAAATAGTTTAAAATAATTGATAAATAATTGAAAACAATTGAAAACAATTGAAAATAATTGATTAATAATTGAAAATAATTGAAAATAATTGAAAACAATTGAAAATAATTGATATATTATTGAAAACAATTGAAAATAATTGAAAATAATTGAAAACAATTGAAAATAATTGAAAATAATTGAAAATAATTAAAACAATTGAAAATAATTAAAAATAATTGATAAATAATTGAAAACAATTAAAAATAATTGATAAATAATTGAAAACAATTGAAAATAATTGAAAATAACTGATAACAATTGACAAATAATAAAAAATGATTGAAAACAATTGAAAATAATTCATAAATAATTGAAAATAATAGAAAACAATTGAAAATAATTGAAAATAACTGATAACAATTGACAAATAATAAAAAATGATTGAAAACAATTGAAAATAATTCATAAATAATTGAAAATAATAGAAAACAATTGAAAGCAATTGAAAATAATTAAAAACAATTGAAAATAATTGAAAATAATTGAAAATAATTGAAAACAATTGAAAATAATTGAAAATAATTAAAACAATTGAAAATAATTAAAAATAATTGATAAATAATTGAAAACAATTGAAAGCAATTGAAAATAATTAAAAACAATTGAAAATAATTGAAAATAATTGAAAATAATTGAAAATAATTGAAAACAATTGAAAATAATTGGAAATTATTAAAACAATTGAAAATAATTAAAAATAATTGATAAATAATTGAAAACAATTAAAAATAATTGATAAATAATTGAAAATAATTGAAAACAATTGCAAATAATTGAAAATAACTGAAAATAATTGAAAATAATTGAAAACAATTGAAAATAATTGATATATTATTGAAAACAATTGAAAATAATTGAAAATAATTGAAAACAATTGAAAATAATTGAAAATAATTGAAAATAATTAAAACAATTGAAAATATTTAAAAATAATTGATAAATAATTGAAAACAATTAAAAGTAATTGATAAATAATTGAAAACAATTGAAAATAATTGAAAATAACAGATAACAATTGACAAATAATAAAAAATGATTGAAAACAATTGAAAATAATTCATAAATAATTGAAAATAATAGAAAACAATTGAAAGCAATTGAAAATAATTAAAAACAATTGAAAATAATTGAAAATAATTGAAAATAATTGAAAATAATTGATAAATAATTGAAAATGATTGAAAACAATTGAAAATAATTGATAAATAATTGAAAATAACTGAAAACAATTGAAAACAATTGAAAACAATTGAAAACAATTGGAAATAATTGAAAATAATTATAAATTATTGAAAATAATTGAAAATAATTGATAAATAATTGATAAATAATTAATAAATAATTGAAAAAAATTGTAAATAATAATAAATAATTGAAAATAATTGATAAATAATTGAAAATAATTGTAAAATAATTATAAATAATTGAAAATAATTGAAAATAATTGAAAATAATTGATAAATGATTGAAACCAATTGAAAACAATTGAAAATAAATGATAAATAATTGAAAACAATTGAAAATAATTTAAAATAATTAAAACAATTGAAAATAATTAAAAATAATTGATAAATAATTGAAAACAATTAAAAATAATTGATAAATAATTGAAAACAATTGAAAATAATTGAAAACAATTGAAAACAATTGGAAATAATTGAAAATAATTATAAATTAATGAAAATAATTGAAAATAATTGATACATAATTGATAAATAATTAATAAATAATTGAAAAAAATTGTAAATAATAATAAATAATTGAAAATAATTGATAAATAATTGAAAATAATTGAAAATAATTATAAATAATTGAAAATAATTGAAAATAGTTGAAAATAATTGATAAATAATTGAAAACAATTGAAAACAATTGAAAATAATTGATTAATAATTGAAAATAATTGAATATAATTGAAAACAATTGAAAATAATTGATATATTATTGAAAACAATTGAAAATAATTGAAAATAATTGAAAACAATTGAAAATAATTGAAAATAATTGAAAATAATTAAAACAATTGAAAATAATTAAAAATAATTGATAAATAATTGAAAACAATTAAAAATAATTGATAAATAATTGAAAACAATTGAAAATAATTGAAAATAACTGATAACAATTGACAAATAATAAAAAATGATTGAAAACAATTGAAAATAATTAATAAATAATTGAAAATAATAGAAAACAATTGAAAATAATTGAAAATAACTGATAACAATTGACAAATAATAAAAAATGATTGAAAACAATTGAAAATAATTCATAAATAATTGAAAATAATAGAAAACAATTGAAAGCAATTGAAAATAATTAAAAACAATTGAAAATAATTGAAAATAATTGAAAATAATTGAAAACAATTGAAAATAATTGAAAATAATTAAAACAATTGAAAATAATTAAAAATAATTGATAAATAATTGAAAACAATTGAAAGCAATTGAAAATAATTAAAAACAATTGAAAATAATTGAAAATAATTGAAAATAATTGAAAATAATTGAAAACAATTGAAAATAATTGGAAATTATTAAAACAATTGAAAATAATTAAAAATAATTGATAAATAATTGAAAACAATTAAAAATAATTGATAAATAATTGAAAACAATTGAAAATAATTGAAAATAATTGATAACAAGTGATAAATAATTGAAAATGATTGAAAACAATTGAAAATAATTGATAAATAATTGAAAATAACTGAAAACAATTGAAAATAATTGAAAACAATTGAAAATAATTGATAAATAATTGAAACCAATTGAAAACAATTGAAAATAATTGATAAATAATTGAAAACAATTGAAAACAATTGAAAATAATTGATAAATAATTGAAACCAATTGAAAACAATTGAAAATAATTGAAAACAATTGAAAACAATTGATAAATAATTGAAAACAATTGAAAACAATTGAAAATAATTGAAAATAATTGAAAACGTTAGAAAATAATTGAAAATAATTAAAAATAATTGAAAATAATTGAAAATAATTGAAAATAATTGAAAACAATTGAAAACAATTGAAAACAATTGAAAACAATTGAAAACAATTGAAAACAATTGGAAATAATTGAAAATAACTGAAAATTATTGAAAATAATTGAAAATAATTAAAACAATTGAAAATAATTAAAAATAATAGATAAATAATTGAAAACAATTAAAAATAATTGATAAATAATTGAAAACAATTGAAAATAATTGAAAATAATTGATAACAATTGATAAATAATTGAAAATGATTGAAAACAATTGAAAATAATTGATAAATAATTGAAACCAATTGAAAACAATTGAAAATAATTGAAAATAATTGAAAACAATTGAAAACAATTGAAAATAATTGATAAATAATTGAAAACATTAGAAAATAATTGAAAATAATTAAAAATAATTGAAAATAATTGAAAATAATTGAAAATAATTGAAAACAATTGAAAACAATTGAAAAACATTGAAAACAATTGGAAATAATTGAAAATAATTGAAAATTATTGAAAATAATTGAAAATAATTATAAATAATTGAAAACAATTGAAAACAATTGAAAATAATTGAAAATAAACAAAACAGTTGAAAATAATTAAAAATAATTGATAAATAATTGAAAACAATTAAAAATAATTGATATATAATTGAAAACAAATGAAAATAATTGAAAATAATTGATAACAATTTATAAATGATTGAAAATGATTGAAAACAATTCAAAATAATTGAAAATAATTCCAAACAATTGAAAATAATTGATAAATGATTGAAACCAATTGAAAACAATTGAAAATAATTGATAAATAATTGAAAACAATTGAAAATAATTAAAACAGTTGAAAATAATTAAAAATAATTGATAAATAATTGAAAACAATTAAAAATAATTGATAAATAATTGAAAACAATTGAAAATAATTGAAAATAACTGATAAATAATTGAAAACAATTGAAAATAATTGAAAATAAATAAAACAATTGAAAATAATTAAAAATAATTGATAAATAATTGAAAACAAATAAAAATAATTGATATATAATTGAAAACAAATGAAAATAATTGATAAATAATTGAAAACAATTGAAAATAATTGAAAATAACTCAAACAATTGAAAATAATTAAAAATAATTGATAAATAATTGAAAACAATTGAAAATAATTGAAAATAAATAAAACAATTGAAAATAATTAAAAATAATTGATAAATAAATGAAAACAATTGAAAACACTTGAAAACAATTGAAAACAATTGGAAATAATTGAAAATAATTATAAATTAATGAAAATAATTGAAAATAATTGATACATAATTGATAAATAATTAATAAATAATTGAAAAAAATTGTAAATAATAATAAATAATTGAAAATAATTGATAAATAATTGAAAATAATTGAAAATAATTATAAATAATTGAAAATAATTGAAAATAGTTGAAAATAATTGATAAATAATTGAAAACAATTGAAAACAATTGAAAATAATTGATTAATAATTGAAAACAATTGAAAATAATTGAAAACAATTGAGAATAACTGATTAATAATTGAAAACAATTGAAAATAATTGAAAACAATTGAAAATAATTGATAAATAATTCAAACCAATTGAAAATAATTGAAAATAATTGAAAACAATTGCAAATAATTGAAAATAACTGAAAATAATTGAAAATAATTGAAAACAATTGAAAATAATTGATATATTATTGAAAACAATTGAAAATAATTGAAAATAATTGAAAACAATTGAAAATAATTGAAAATAATTGAAAATAATTAAAACAATTGAAAATAATTAAAAATAATTGATAAATAATTGAAAACAATTAAAAATAATTGATAAATAATTGAAAACAATTGAAAATAATTGAAAATAACTGATAACAATTGACAAATAATAAAAAATGATTGAAAACAATTGAAAATAATTCATAAATAATTGAAAATAATAGAAAACAATTGAAAGCAATTGAAAATAATTAAAAACAATTGAAAATAATTGAAAATAATTGAAAATAATTGAAAATAATTGAAAACAATTGAAAATAATTGATAAATAATTGAAACCAATTGAAAACAATTGAAAATAATTGATAAATAATTGAAAACAATTGAAAATAATTGAAAATAATTAAAACAATTGAAAATAATTAAAAATAATTGATAAATAATTGAAAACAATTAAAAATAATTGATAAATAATTGAAAACAATTGAAAATAATTGAAAATAATTGATAAATAATTGAAAATGATTGAAAACAATTGAAAATAATTGATAAATAGTTGAAAATAACTGAAAACAATTGAAAACAATTGAAAACAATTGAAAACAATTGGAAATAATTGAAAATAATTATAAATTATTGAAAATAATTGAAAATAATTGATAAATAATTGATAAATAATTAATAAATAATTGAAAAAATTGTAAATAATAATAAATAATTGAAAATAATTGATAAATAATTGAAAATAATTGTAAAATAATTATAAATAATTGAAAATAATTGAAAATAATTGAAAATAATTGATAAATGATTGAAACCAATTGAAAACAATTGAAAATAAATGATAAATAATTGAAAACAATTGAAAATAATTTAAAATAATTAAAACAATTGAAAATAATTAAAAATAATTGATAAATAATTGAAAACAATTAAAAATTATTGATAAATAATTGAAAACAATTGAAAATAATTGAAAATAACTGATAACAATTGACAAATAATAAAAAATGATTGAAAACAATTGAAAATAATTCATAAATAATTGAAAATAATAGAAAACAATTAAAAGCAATTGAAAATAATTAAAAACAATTGAAAATAATTGAAAACAATTGAAAATAATGGAAAATAATTTAAAACAATTGAAAACAATTGAAAAAAATTGAAAATAATTGAAAATAATTGAAAATAATTGAAAACAATTGAAAATAATTGAAAATAATTGATAAATAATTGAAAACAATTGAAAATAATTGATAAATAATTGAAAACAATTGAAAATAATTGAAAATAATTGAAAATAATTTAAAACAATTGAAAATAATTGATAAATAATTGAAACCAATTGATAACAATTGAAAACAATTGAAAATAATTGAAAATAATTGAAAAAAATTGATAAATAATTGAAAACAATTGAAAACAATTGAAAACAATTGAAAATAATTTAAAATAATTGAAAATAATTAAAAACAATTGAAAAGAATTGAAAATATTTGATGATAATTGAAAACAATTGCAAACAATTGAAAACAATTGAAAACAATTGGAAATAATTGAAAATAATTATAAATTATTGAAAATAATCGATAATAATTGATAAATAATTGATAAATAATTAATAAATAATTGAAAAAAATTGTAAATAATAATAAATAATTGAAAATAATTGATAAATAATTGAAAATAATTGAAAATAATTATAAATAATTGAAAACAATTGAAAATAATGGAAAATAATTTAAAACAATTGAAAATAATTGAAAATAATTGAAAATAATTGAAAATAATTGAAAACAATTGATAAGTAATTGAAAACAATTGAAAAAAATTGAAAATAATTGAAAATAATTGAAAATAATTGAAAATAATTGAAAATAATTGAAAACAATTGATAAGTAATTGAAAACAATTGAAAAAAATTGAAAATAATTGAAAAAAATTGAAAATAATTGAAAATAATTGAAAATAATTGAAAACAATTGAAAATAATTGAAAACAATTGAAAATAATTGAAAATAATTGAAAATAATTGAAAATAATTGAAAATAATTATAAATAATTGAAAACAATTGAAAACAATTCAAAATAATTGAAAATAATTGAAAACAATTTATAAATAATTGAAAACAATTGAAAATAATTGAAAATAATTGAAAATAATTGATAAATAATTGAAAATAATTATAAATAATTGAAAATAATTGAAAATAATTGAAAATAATTGAAAATAATTGAAAATAATTATAAATAATTGAAAACAATTGAAAACAATTGATAAATAATTGAAAACAATTGAAAATAATTGAAAATAATTGAAAATAATTGAAAACAATTGAAAATAATTGATAAATAATTGAAACCAATTGAAAACAATTGAAAAGAATTGATAAATAATTGAAAATAATTGAAAATAATTGAAAATAATTGAAAACAATTGAAAATAATTGAAAACAATTGATAAATAATTGAAAACAATTGAAAATAATTGAAAAGAATTGAAAATAATTGAAAATAATTGAAAACAATTGAAAATAATTGAAAATAATTGATAAATAATTGAAAACAATTGAAAATAATTGATAAATAATTGAAAATAATTGAAAATAATTGAAAATAATTTAAAACAATTGAAAATAATTGAAAATAATTGAAAATAATTGAAAACAATTGATAAATAATTGAAAACAATTGAAAATAATTGAAAATAATTGAAAAAAATTGAAAATAATTGAAAATAATTGAAAACAATTGAAAATAATTGAAAATAATTGATAAATAATTGAAAACAATTGAAAATAATTGAAAATAATTGAAAATAATTGATAAATAATTGAAAACAATTGAAAATAATTGATAAATAATTGAAAACAATTGAAAACAATTGAAAATAATTGAAAATAATTGAAAACAATTGAAAACAATTGAAAATAATTGAAAATAATTGAAAATAATTGAAAACAATTGATAAATAATTGAAAACAATTCAATACAATTCAAAATTATTGAAAATAATTGAAAACATTTGAAAATAATTGAAAATAATTAAAAACAATTGAAAATAATTGAAAATAATTGAAAATAATTGAAAATAATTGAAAACAATTGAAAATAATTGATAAATGATTGAAACCAATTGAAAACAATTGAAAATAATTGATAAATAATTGAAAACAATTAAAAATAATTGAAAATAATTAAAACAATTGAAAATAATTAAAAATAATTGATAAATAATTGAAAACAATTAAAAATAATTGATAAATAATTGAAAACAATTGAAAATAATTGAAAATAACTGATAACAATTGACAAATAATTGAAAATGATTGAAAACAATTGAAAATAATTCATAAATAATTGAAAATAATAGAAAGCAATTGAAAACAATTGAAAACAATTGAAAATAATTAAAAACAATTGAAAATAATTAAAAATAATTGATAAATAATTGAAAACAATTAAAAATAATTGATAAATAATTGAAAACAATTGAAACTAATTGAAAATAACTGATAACAATTGACAAATAATTGAAAATGATTGAAAACAATTGAAAATAATTCATAAATAATTGAAAATAATTGATAAATAATTCAAACCAATTGAAAATAATTGAAAATAATTGAAAACAATTGCAAATAATTGAAAATAACTGAAAATAATTGAAAATAATTGAAAACAATTGAAAATAATTGATATATTATTGAAAACAATTGAAAATAATTGAAAATAATTGAAAACAATTGAAAATAATTGAAAATAATTGAAAATAATTAAAACAATTGAAAATAATTAAAAATAATTGATAAATAATTGAAAACAATTAAAAATAATTGATAAATAATTGAAAACAATTGAAAATAATTGAAAATAACTGATAACAATTGACAAATAATAAAAAATGATTGAAAACAATTGAAAATAATTCATAAATAATTGAAAATAATAGAAAACAATTGAAAGCAATTGAAAATAATTAAAAACAATTGAAAATAATTGAAAATAATTGAAAATAATTGAAAATAATTGAAAACAATTGAAAATAATTGATAAATAATTGAAACCAATTGAAAACAATTGAAAATAATTGATAAATAATTGAAAACAATTGAAAATAATTGAAAATAATTAAAACAATTGAAAATAATTAAAAATAATTGATAAATAATTGAAAACAATTAAAAATAATTGATAAATAATTGAAAACAATTGAAAATAATTGAAAATAATGGATAAATAATTGAAAATGATTGAAAACAATTGAAAATAATTGATAAATAATTGAAAATAACTGAAAACAATTGAAAACAATTGAAAACAATTGAAAACAATTGGAAATAATTGAAAATAATTATAAATTATTGAAAATAATTGAAAATAATTGATAAATAATTGATAAATAATTAATAAATAATTGAAAAAATTGTAAATAATAATAAATAATTGAAAATAATTGATAAATAATTGAAAATAATTGTAAAATAATTATAAATAATTGAAAATAATTGAAAATAATTGAAAATAATTGATAAATGATTGAAACCAATTGAAAACAATTGAAAATAAATGATAAATAATTGAAAACAATTGAAAATAATTTAAAATAATTAAAACAATTGAAAATAATTAAAAATAATTGATAAATAATTGAAAACAATTAAAAATTATTGATAAATAATTGAAAACAATTGAAAATAATTGAAAATAACTGATAACAATTGACAAATAATAAAAAATGATTGAAAACAATTGAAAATAATTCATAAATAATTGAAAATAATAGAAAACAATTAAAAGCAATTGAAAATAATTAAAAACAATTGAAAATAATTGAAAACAATTGAAAATAATGGAAAATAATTTAAAACAATTGAAAACAATTGAAAAAAATTGAAAATAATTGAAAATAATTGAAAACAATTGAAAATAATTGAAAATAATTGATAAATAATTGAAAACAATTGAAAATAATTGATAAATAATTGAAAACAATTGAAAATAATTGAAAATAATTGAAAATAATTTAAAACAATTGAAAATAATTGATAAATAATTGAAACCAATTGATAACAATTGAAAACAATTGAAAATAATTGAAAATAATTGAAAAAAATTGATAAATAATTGAAAACAATTGAAAACAATTAAAAACAATTGAAAAGAATTGAAAATAATTGATAATAATTGAAAACAATTGCAAACAATTGAAAACAATTGAAAATAATTGAAAATAATTGATAAATAATTGAAAACAATTGAAAATAATTGATAAATAATTGAAAATAATTGAAAATAATTGAAAATAATTTAAAACAATTGAAAATAATTGAAAATAATTGAAAATAATTGAAAACAATTGATAAATAATTGAAAACAATTGAAAATAATTGAAAATAATTGAAAATAATTGAAAATAATTGAAAACAATTGAAAATAATTGAAAATAATTGATAAATAATTGAAAACAATTGAAAATAATTGAAAATAATTGAAAATAATTGATAAATAATTGAAAACAATTGAAAATAATTGATAAATAATTGAAAACAATTGAAAACAATTGAAAATAATTGAAAATAATTGAAAACAATTGAAAACAATTGAAAATAATTGAAAATAATTGAAAATAATTGAAAACAATTGATAAATAATTGAAAACAATTCAATACAATTCAAAATTATTGAAAATAATTGAAAACATTTGAAAATAATTGAAAATAATTAAAAACAATTGAAAATAATTGAAAATAATTGAAAATAATTGAAAATAATTGAAAACAATTGAAAATAATTGATAAATGATTGAAACCAATTGAAAACAATTGAAAATAATTGATAAATAATTGAAAACAATTAAAAATAATTGAAAATAATTAAAACAATTGAAAATAATTAAAAATAATTGATAAATAATTGAAAACAATTAAAAATAATTGATAAATAATTGAAAACAATTGAAAATAATTGAAAATAACTGATAACAATTGACAAATAATTGAAAATGATTGAAAACAATTGAAAATAATTCATAAATAATTGAAAATAATAGAAAGCAATTGAAAACAATTGAAAACAATTGAAAATAATTAAAAACAATTGAAAATAATTAAAAATAATTGATAAATAATTGAAAACAATTAAAAATAATTGATAAATAATTGAAAACAATTGAAACTAATTGAAAATAACTGATAACAATTGACAAATAATTGAAAATTATTGAAAACAATTGAAAATAATTCATAAATAATTGAAAATAATAGAAAACAATTGAAAACAATTGAAAACAATTGAAAATAATTAAAAACAATTGAAAATAATTGAAAATAATTGAAAATAATTGAAAATAATTTAAAACAATTGAAAATAATTGATAAATAATTGAAACCAATTGAAAAAAATTGAAAATAATTGATAAATAATTGAAAACAATTGAAAATAATTGAAAATAATTAAAACAATTGAAAATAATTAAAAATAATTGATAAATAATTGAAAACAATTGAAAATAATTGAAAAGAATTGAAAATAATTGAAAATAATTGAAAACAATTGAAAATGATTGATAAATAATTGAAAACAATTGAAAATAATGGAAAATAATTTAAAACAATTGAAAATAAGTGAAAATAATTGAAAATAATTGAAAACAATTGATAAGTAATTGAAAACAATTGAAAAAAATTGAAAATAATTGAAAAAAATTGAAAATAATTGAAAATAATTGAAAATAATTGAAAATAATTGAAAACAATTGAAAATAATTGAAAACAATTGAAAATAATTGATATATTCATGAAAACAATTGAAAATAATTGAAAATAATTGAAAACAATTGAAAATAATTTAAAATAATTGATAAATAATTGAAAACAATTGAAAATAATTTAAAATAATTGAAAACAATTGATAATAATTGAAAATAATTGATAAATCATTGAAAACAATTGAAAATAATTGATAAATAATTGAAAACAATTGAAAATAATTGAAAATAATTGAAAATAATTGAAAACAATTGAAAATAATTGATAAATAATTGAAACCAATTGAAAACAATTGAAAATAATTGAAAATAATTGAAAACAATTGAAAACAATTGATAAATAATTGAAAACAATTGAAAACAATTGAAAATAATTGAAAATAATTGAAAACATTAGAAAATAATTAAAAATAATTGAAAATAATTGAAAATAATTGAAAATAATTGAAAACAATTGAAAACAATTGAAAAACATTGAAAACAATTGGAAATAATTGAAAATAATTGAAAATTATTGAAAATAATTGAAAATAATTATAAATAATTGAAAACAATTGAAAACAATTGAAAATAATTGAAAATAAACAAAACAGTTGAAAATAATTAAAAATAATTGATAAATAATTGAAAACAATTAAAAATAATTGATATATAATTGAAAACAAATGAAAATAATTGAAAATAATTGATAACAATTTATAAATGATTGAAAATGATTGAAAACAATTCAAAATAATTGAAAATAATTCCAAACAATTGAAAATAATTGATAAATGATTGAAACCAATTGAAAACAATTGAAAATAATTGATAAATAATTGAAAACAATTGAAAATAATTAAAACAGTTGAAAATAATTAAAAATAATTGATAAATAATTGAAAACAATTAAAAATAATTGATAAATAATTGAAAACAATTGAAAATAATTGAAAATAACTGATAAATAATTGAAAACAATTGAAAATAATTGAAAATAAATAAAACAATTGAAAATAATTAAAAATAATTGATAAATAATTGAAAACAAATAAAAATAATTGATATATAATTGAAAACAAATGAAAATAATTGATAAATAATTGAAAACAATTGAAAATAATTGAAAATAACTCAAACAATTGAAAATAATTAAAAATAATTGATAAATAATTGAAAACAATTGAAAATAATTGAAAATAAATAAAACAATTGAAAATAATTAAAAATAATTGATAAATAAATGAAAACAATTGAAAACACTTGAAAACAATTGAAAACAATTGGAAATAATTGAAAATAATTATAAATTAATGAAAATAATTGAAAATAATTGATACATAATTGATAAATAATTAATAAATAATTGAAAAAAATTGTAAATAATAATAAATAATTGAAAATAATTGATAAATAATTGAAAATAATTGAAAATAATTATAAATAATTGAAAATAATTGAAAATAGTTGAAAATAATTGATAAATAATTGAAAACAATTGAAAACAATTGAAAATAATTGATTAATAATTAAAAACAATTGAAAATAATTGATTAATAATTGAAAACAATTGAAAATAATTTAAAACAATTGAGAATAACTGATTAATAATTGAAAACAATTGAAAATAATTGAAAACAATTGAAAATAATTGATAAATAATTCAAACCAATTGAAAATAATTGAAAATAATTGAAAACAATTGCAAATAATTGAAAATAACTGAAAATAATTGAAAATAATTGAAAACAATTGAAAATAATTGATATATTATTGAAAACAATTGAAAATAATTGAAAATAATTGAAAACAATTGAAAATAATTGAAAATAATTGAAAATAATTAAAACAATTGAAAATAATTAAAAATAATTGATAAATAATTGAAAACAATTAAAAATAATTGATAAATAATTGAAAACAATTGAAAATAATTGAAAATAACTGATAACAATTGACAAATAATAAAAAATGATTGAAAACAATTGAAAATAATTCATAAATAATTGAAAATAATAGAAAACAATTGAAAGCAATTGAAAATAATTAAAAACAATTGAAAATAATTGAAAATAATTGAAAATAATTGAAAATAATTGAAAACAATTGAAAATAATTGATAAATAATTGAAACCAATTGAAAACAATTGAAAATAATTGATAAATAATTGAAAACAATTGAAAATAATTGAAAATAATTAAAACAATTGAAAATAATTAAAAATAATTGATAAATAATTGAAAACAATTAAAAATAATTGATAAATAATTGAAAACAATTGAAAATAATTGAAAATAATTGATAAATAATTGAAAATGATTGAAAACAATTGAAAATAATTGATAAATAATTGAAAATAACTGAAAACAATTGAAAACAATTGAAAACAATTGAAAACAATTGGAAATAATTGAAAATAATTATAAATTATTGAAAATAATTGAAAATAATTGATAAATAATTGATAAATAATTAATAAATAATTGAAAAAATTGTAAATAATAATAAATAATTGAAAATAATTGATAAATAATTGAAAATAATTGTAAAATAATTATAAATAATTGAAAATAATTGAAAATAATTGAAAATAATTGATAAATGATTGAAACCAATTGAAAACAATTGAAAATAAATGATAAATAATTGAAAACAATTGAAAATAATTTAAAATAATTAAAACAATTGAAAATAATTAAAAATAATTGATAAATAATTGAAAACAATTAAAAATTATTGATAAATAATTGAAAACAATTGAAAATAATTGAAAATAACTGATAACAATTGACAAATAATAAAAAATGATTGAAAACAATTGAAAATAATTCATAAATAATTGAAAATAATAGAAAACAATTAAAAGCAATTGAAAATAATTAAAAACAATTGAAAATAATTGAAAACAATTGAAAATAATGGAAAATAATTTAAAACAATTGAAAACAATTGAAAAAAATTGAAAATAATTGAAAATAATTGAAAATAATTGAAAACAATTGAAAATAATTGAAAATAATTGATAAATAATTGAAAACAATTGAAAATAATTGATAAATAATTGAAAACAATTGAAAATAATTGAAAATAATTGAAAATAATTTAAAACAATTGAAAATAATTGATAAATAATTGAAACCAATTGATAACAATTGAAAACAATTGAAAATAATTGAAAATAATTGAAAAAAATTGATAAATAATTGAAAACAATTGAAAACAATTGAAAACAATTGAAAATAATTTAAAATAATTGAAAATAATTAAAAACAATTGAAAAGAATTGAAAATAATTGATAATAATTGAAAACAATTGCAAACAATTGAAAACAATTGAAAACAATTGGAAATAATTGAAAATAATTATAAATTATTGAAAATAATCGATAATAATTGATAAATAATTGATAAATAATTAATAAATAATTGAAAAAAATTGTAAATAATAATAAATAATGGAAAATAATTGATAAATAATTGAAAATAATTGAAAATAATTATAAATAATTGAAAACAATTGAAAATAATGGAAAATAATTTAAAACAATTGAAAATAATTGAAAATAATTGAAAATAATTGAAAATAATTGAAAACAATTGATAAGTAATTGAAAACAATTGAAAAAAATTGAAAATAATTGAAAATAATTGAAAATAATTGAAAATAATTGAAAATAATTGAAAACAATTGAAAATAATTGAAAACAATTGAAAATAATTGATATATTCTTGAAAACAATTGAAAATAATTGAAAACAATTGAAAATAATTGAAAATAATTGATAAATAATTGAAAATAATTGAAAATAATTGAAAATAATTGAAAAAAATTGAAAATAATTGAAAATAATTGAAAATAATTGAAAATAATTGAAAATAATTGAAAATAATTATAAATAATTGAAAACAATTGAAAACAATTCAAAATAATTGAAAATAATTGAAAACAATTTATAAATAATTGAAAACAATTGAAAATAATTGAAAATAATTGAAAATAATTGATAAATAATTGAAAATAATTATAAATAATTGAAAATAATTGAAAATAATTGAAAATAATTGAAAATAATTGAAAATAATTATAAATAATTGAAAACAATTGAAAACAATTGATAAATAATTGAAAACAATTGAAAATAATTGAAAATAATTGAAAATAATTGAAAACAATTGAAAATAATTGATAAATAATTGAAACCAATTGAAAACAATTGAAAAGAATTGATAAATAATTGAAAATAATTGAAAATAATTGAAAATAATTGAAAACAATTGAAAATAATTGAAAACAATTGATAAATAATTGAAAACAATTGAAAATAATTGAAAAGAATTGAAAATAATTGAAAATAATTGAAAACAATTGAAAATAATTGAAAATAATTGATAAATAATTGAAAACAATTGAAAATAATTGATAAATAATTGAAAATAATTGAAAATAATTGAAAATAATTTAAAACAATTGAAAATAATTGAAAATAATTGAAAATAATTGAAAACAATTGATAAATAATTGAAAACAATTGAAAATAATTGAAAATAATTGAAAAAAATTGAAAATAATTGAAAATAATTGAAAACAATTGAAAATAATTGAAAATAATTGATAAATAATTGAAAACAATTGAAAATAATTGAAAATAATTGAAAATAATTGATAAATAATTGAAAACAATTGAAAATAATTGATAAATAATTGAAAACAATTGAAAACAATTGAAAATAATTGAAAATAATTGAAAACAATTGAAAACAATTGAAAATAATTGAAAATAATTGAAAATAATTGAAAACAATTGATAAATAATTGAAAACAATTCAATACAATTCAAAATTATTGAAAATAATTGAAAACATTTGAAAATAATTGAAAATAATTAAAAACAATTGAAAATAATTGAAAATAATTGAAAATAATTGAAAATAATTGAAAACAATTGAAAATAATTGATAAATGATTGAAACCAATTGAAAACAATTGAAAATAATTGATAAATAATTGAAAACAATTAAAAATAATTGAAAATAATTAAAACAATTGAAAATAATTAAAAATAATTGATAAATAATTGAAAACAATTAAAAATAATTGATAAATAATTGAAAACAATTGAAAATAATTGAAAATAACTGATAACAATTGACAAATAATTGAAAATGATTGAAAACAATTGAAAATAATTCATAAATAATTGAAAATAATAGAAAGCAATTGAAAACAATCGAAAACAATTGAAAATAATTAAAAACAATTGAAAATAATTAAAAATAGTTGATAAATAATTGAAAACAATTAAAAATAATTGATAAATAATTGAAAACAATTGAAACTAATTGAAAATAACTGATAACAATTGACAAATAATTGAAAATGATTGAAAACAATTGAAAATAATTCATAAATAATTGAAAATAATAGAAAACAATTGAAAACAATTGAAAATAATTAAAAACAATTGAAAATAATTGAAAATAATTGAAAATAATTGAAAATAATTTAAAACAATTGAAAATAATTGATAAATAATTGAAACCAATTGAAAAAAATTGAAAATAATTGATAAATAATTGAAAACAATTGAAAATAATTGAAAATAATTAAAACAATTGAAAATAATTGAAAATAATTGATAAATAATTGAAAACAATTGAAAATAATTGAAAAGAATTGAAAATAATTGAAAATAATTGAAAACAATTGAAAATGATTGATAAATAATTGAAAACAATTGAAAATAATGGAAAATAATTTAAAACAATTGAAAATAAGTGAAAATAATTGAAAATAATTGAAAACAATTGATAAGTAATTGAAAACAATTGAAAAAATTGAAAATAATTGAAAAAAATTGAAAATAATTGAAAATAATTGAAAATAATTGAAAACAATTGAAAATAATTGAAAACAATTGAAAATAATTGATATATTCATGAAAACAATTGAAAATAATTGAAAATAATTGAAAACAATTGAAAATAATTTAAAATAATTGATAAATAATTGAAAACAATTGAAAATAATTTAAAATAATTGAAAACAATTGATAATAATTGAAAATAATTGATAAATCATTGAAAACAATTGAAAATAATTGATAAATAATTGAAAACAATTGAAAATAATTGAAAATAATTGAAAATAATTGAAAACAATTGAAAATAATTGATAAATAATTGAAACCAATTGAAAACAATTGAAAACAATTGAAAATAATTGAAAATAATTGAAAAAAATTGATAAATAATTGAAAACAATTGAAAACAATTGAAAATAATTTAAAATAATTGAACACATTTGAAAATAATTGAAAATAATTAAAAACAATTGAAAAGAATTGAAAATAATTGAAAATAATTGAAAACAATTGCAAACAATTGAAAACAATTGAAAACAATTGGAAATAATTGAAAATAATTATAAATTATTGAAAATAATCGACAATAATTGATAAATAATTGATAAATAATTAATAAATAATTGAAAAAAATTGTAAATAATAATAAATAATTGAAAATAATTGATAAATAATTGAAAATAATTGAAAATAATTATAAATAATTGAAAATAATTGAAAATAATTGAAAACAATTGATAAATAATTGAAAATAATTATAAATAATTGAAAATAATTGAAAATAATTGAAAATAATTGAAAATAATTGAAAATAATTGAAAATAATTGAAAATAATTATAAATAATTGAAAACAATTGAAGACAATTGAAAATAATTGAAAATAATTGAAAACAATTTATAAATAATTGAAAACAATTGAAAATAATTGAAAATAATTGAAAATAATTGATAAATAATTGAAAATAATTATAAATAATTGAAAATAATTGAAAATAATTGAAAATAATTGAAAATAATTGAAAATAATTATAAATAATTGAAAACAATTGAAAACAATTGAAGATAATTGAAAATAATTGAAAATAATTGAAAACAATTGATAAATAATTGAAAATAATTGAAAATAATTGAAAACAATTGAAAACAATTCAAAATAATTGAAAATAATTGAAAACAATTTATAAATAATTGAAAACAATTGAAAATAATTGAAAATAATTGAAAATAATTGATAAATAATTGAAAATAATTATAAATAATTGAAAATAATTGAAAATAATTGAAAATAATTGAAAATAATTGAAAATAATTATAAATAATTGAAAACAAATGAAAACAATTGATAAATAATTGAAAACAATTGAAAATAATTGAAAATAATTGAAAATAATTGAAAACAATTGAAAATAATTGATAAATAATTGAAACCAATTGAAAACAATTGAAAAGAATTGATAAATAATTGAAAATAATTGAAAATAATTGAAAATAATTGAAAACAATTGAAAATAATTGAAAACAATTGATAAATAATTGAAAACAATTGAAAATAATTGAAAAGAATTGAAAATAATTGAAAATAATTGAAAACAATTGAAAATAATTGAAAATAATTGATAAATAATTGAAAACAATTGAAAATAATTGATAAATAATTGAAAATAATTGAAAATAATTGAAAATAATTTAAAACAATTGAAAATAATTGAAAATAATTGAAAATAATTGAAAACAATTGATAAATAATTGAAAACAATTGAAAATAATTGAAAATAATTGAAAAAAATTGAAAATAATTGAAAATAATTGAAAACAATTGAAAATAATTGAAAATAATTGATAAATAATTGAAAACAATTGAAAATAATTGAAAATAATTGAAAATAATTGATAAATAATTGAAAACAATTGAAAATAATTGATAAATAATTGAAAACAATTGAAAACAATTGAAAATAATTGAAAATAATTGAAAACAATTGAAAACAATTGAAAATAATTGAAAATAATTGAAAATAATTGAAAACAATTGATAAATAATTGAAAACAATTCAATACAAATCAAAATTATTAAAAATAATTGAAAACATTTGAAAATAATTGAAAATAATTAAAAACAATTGAAAATAATTGAAAATAATTTAAAATAATTGAAAATAATTGAAAACAATTGAAAATAATTGATAAATGATTGAAACCAATTGAAAACAATTGAAAATAATTGATAAATAATTGAAAACAATTAAAAATAATTGAAAATAATTAAAACAATTGAAAATAATTAAAAATAATTGATAAATAATTGAAAACAATTAAAAATAATTGATAAATAATTGAAAACAATTGAAAATAATTGAAAATAACTGATAACAATTGACAAATAATTGAAAATGATTGAAAACAATTGAAAATAATTCATAAATAATTGAAAATAATAGAAAACAATTGAAAACAATTGAAAACAATTGAAAATAATTAAAAACAATTGAAAATAATTGAAAATAATTGAAAATAATTGAAAATAATTTAAAACAATTGAAAATAATTGATAAATAATTGAAACCAATTGAAAAAAATTGAAAATAATTGATAAATAATTGAAAACAATTGAAAATAATTGAAAATAATTAAAACAATTGAAAATAATTAAAAATAATTGATAAATAATTGAAAACAATTGAAAATAATTGAAAAGAATTGAAAAGAATTGAAAATAATTGAAAACAATTGAAAATGATTGATAAATAATTGAAAACAATTGAAAATAATGGAAAATAATTTAAAACAATTGAAAATAAGTGAAAATAATTGAAAATAATTGAAAACAATTGATAAGTAATTGAAATCAATTGAAAAAAAATGAAAATAATTGAAAAAAATTGAAAATAATTGAAAATAATTGAAAATAATTGAAAACAATTGAAAATAATTGAAAACAATTGAAAATAATTGATATATTCATGAAAACAATTGAAAATAATTGAAAATAATTGAAAACAATTGAAAATAATTGAAAATAATTGATAAATAATTGAAAACAATTGAAAATAATTTAAAATAATTGAAAACAATTGAAAATAATTGAAAATAATTGATAAATCATTGAAAACAATTGAAAATAATTGATAAATAATTGAAAACAATTGAAAATAATTGAAAATAATTGAAAATAATTGAAAACAATTGAAAATAATTGATAAATAATTGAAACCAATTGAAAACAATTGAAAACAATTGAAAATAATTGAAAATAATTGAAAAAAATTGATAAATAATTGAAAACAATTGAAAACAATTGAAAATAATTTAAAATAATTGAACACATTTGAAAATAATTGAAAATAATTAAAAACAATTGAAAAGAATTGAAAATAATTGAAAATAATTGAAAACAATTGCAAACAATTGAAAACAATTGAAAACAATTGGAAATAATTGAAAATAATTATAAATTATTGAAAATAATCGAAAATAATTGATAAATAATTGATAAATAATTAATAAATAATTGAAAAAAATTGTAAATAATAATAAATAATTGAAAATAATTGATAAATAATTGAAAATAATTGAAAATAATTATAAATAATTGAAAATAATTGAAAATAATTGAAAACAATTGATAAATAATTGAAAATAATTATAAATAATTGAAAATAATTGAAAATAATTGAAAATAATTGAAAATAATTGAAAATAATTGAAAATAATTGAAAATAATTGAAAATAATTATAAATAATTGAAAACAATTGAAAACAATTGAAAATAATTGAAAATAATTGAAGACAATTTATAAATAATTGAAAACAATTGAAAATAATTGAAAACAATTGAAAATAATTGAAAATAATTGATAAATAATTGAAAACAATTGAAAATAATTGATAAATAATTGAAAATAATTGAAAATAATTGAAAATAATTTAAAACAATTGAAAATAATTGAAAATAATTGAAAATAATTGAAAACAATTGATAAATAATTGAAAACAATTGAAAATAATTGAAAATAATTGAAAAAAATTGAAAATAATTGAAAATAATTGAAAACAATTGAAAATAATTGAAAATAATTGATAAATAATTGAAAACAATTGAAAATAATTGAAAATAATTGAAAATAATTGATAAATAATTGAAAACAATTGAAAATAATTGATAAATAATTGAAAACAATTGAAAACAATTGAAAATAATTGAAAATAATTGAAAACAATTGAAAACAATTGAAAATAATTGAAAATAATTGAAAATAATTGAAAACAATTGATAAATAATTGAAAACAATTCAATACAAATCAAAATTATTGAAAATAATTGAAAACATTTGAAAATAATTGAAAATAATTAAAAACAATTGAAAATAATTGAAAATAATTTAAAATAATTGAAAATAATTGAAAACAATTGAAAATAATTGATAAATGATTGAAACCAATTGAAAACAATTGAAAATAATTGATAAATAATTGAAAACAATTAAAAATAATTGAAAATAATTAAAACAATTGAAAATAATTAAAAATAATTGATAAATAATTGAAAACAATTAAAAATAATTGATAAATAATTGAAAACAATTGAAAATAATTGAAAATAACTGATAACAATTGACAAATAATTGAAAATGATTGAAAACAATTGAAAATAATTCATAAATAATTGAAAATAATAGAAAACAATTGAAAACAATTGAAAACAATTGAAAATAATTAAAAACAATTGAAAATAATTGAAAATAATTGAAAATAATTGAAAATAATTTAAAACAATTGAAAATAATTGATAAATAATTGAAACCAATTGAAAAAAATTGAAAATAATTGATAAATAATTGAAAACAATTGAAAATAATTGAAAATAATTAAAACAATTGAAAATAATTAAAAATAATTGATAAATAATTGAAAACAATTGAAAATAATTGAAAAGAATTGAAAAGAATTGAAAATAATTGAAAACAATTGAAAATGATTGATAAATAATTGAAAACAATTGAAAATAATGGAAAATAATTTAAAACAATTGAAAATAAGTGAAAATAATTGAAAATAATTGAAAACAATTGATAAGTAATTGAAATCAATTGAAAAAAATTGAAAATAATTGAAAATAATTGAAAATAATTGAAAACAATTGAAAATAATTGAAAACAATTGAAAATAATTGATATATTCATGAAAACAATTGAAAATAATTGAAAATAATTGAAAACAATTGAAAATAATTGAAAATAATTGATAAATAATTGAAAACAATTGAAAATAATTTAAAATAATTGAAAACAATTGAAAATAATTGAAAATAATTGATAAATCATTGAAAACAATTGAAAATAATTGATAAATAATTGAAAACAATTGAAAATAATTGAAAATAATTGAAAATAATTGAAAACAATTGAAAATAATTGATAAATAATTGAAACCAATTGAAAACAATTGAAAACAATTGAAAATAATTGAAAATAATTGAAAAAAATTGATAAATAATTGAAAACAATTGAAAACAATTGAAAATAATTTAAAATAATTGAACACATTTGAAAATAATTGAAAATAATTAAAAACAATTGAAAAGAATTGAAAATAATTGAAAATAATTGAAAACAATTGCAAACAATTGAAAACAATTGAAAACAATTGGAAATAATTGAAAATAATTATAAATTATTGAAAATAATCGAAAATAATTGATAAATAATTGATAAATAATTAATAAATAATTGAAAAAAATTGTAAATAATAATAAATAATTGAAAATAATTGATAAATAATTGAAAATAATTGAAAATAATTATAAATAATTGAAAATAATTGAAAATAATTGAAAACAATTGATAAATAATTGAAAATAATTATAAATAATTGAAAATAATTGAAAATAATTGAAAATAATTGAAAATAATTGAAAATAATTGAAAATAATTGAAAATAATTGAAAATAATTATAAATAATTGAAAACAATTGAAAACAATTGAAAATAATTGAAAATAATTGAAGACAATTTATAAATAATTGAAAACAATTGAAAATAATTGAAAACAATTGAAAATAATTGAAAATAATTGATAAATAATTGAAAACAATTGAAAATAATTGATAAATAATTGAAAATAATTGAAAATAATTGAAAATAATTTAAAACAATTGAAAATAATTGAAAATAATTGAAAATAATTGAAAACAATTGATAAATAATTGAAAACAATTGAAAATAATTGAAAATAATTGAAAAAAATTGAAAATAATTGATAAATAATTGAAAACAATTGAAAATAATTGAAAATAATTAAAACAATTGAAAATAATTAAAAATAATTGATAAATAATTGAAAACAATTGAAAATAATTGAAAAGAATTGAAAAGAATTGAAAATAATTGAAAACAATTGAAAATGATTGATAAATAATTGAAAACAATTGAAAATAATGGAAAATAATTTAAAACAATTGAAAATAAGTGAAAATAATTGAAAATAATTGAAAACAATTGATAAGTAATTGAAATCAATTGAAAAAAATTGAAAATAATTGAAAAAAATTGAAAATAATTGAAAATAATTGAAAATAATTGAAAACAATTGAAAATAATTGAAAACAATTGAAAATAATTGATATGTTCATGAAAACAATTGAAAATAATTGAAAATAATTGAAAACAATTGAAAATAATTGAAAATAATTGATAAATAATTGAAAACAATTGAAAATAATTTAAAATAATTGAAAACAATTGAAAATAATTGAAAATAATTGATAAATCATTGAAAACAATTGAAAATAATTGATAAATAATTGAAAACAATTGAAAATAATTGAAAATAATTGAAAATAATTGAAAACAATTGAAAATAATTGATAAATAATTGAAACCAATTGAAAACAATTGAAAACAATTGAAAATAATTGAAAATAATTGAAAAAAATTGATAAATAATTGAAAACAATTGAAAACAATTGAAAATAATTTAAAATAATTGAACACATTTGAAAATAATTGAAAATAATTAAAAACAATTGAAAAGAATTGAAAATAATTGAAAATAATTGAAAACAATTGCAAACAATTGAAAACAATTGAAAACAATTGGAAATAATTGAAAATAATTATAAATTATTGAAAATAATCGAAAATAATTGATAAATAATTGATAAATAATTAATAAATAATTGAAAAAAATTGTAAATAATAATAAATAATTGAAAATAATTGATAAATAATTGAAAATAATTGAAAATAATTATAAATAATTGAAAATAATTGAAAATAATTGAAAACAATTGATAAATAATTGAAAATAATTATAAATAATTGAAAATAATTGAAAATAATTGAAAATAATTGAAAATAATTGAAAATAATTGAAAATAATTGAAAATAATTGAAAATAATTATAAATAATTGAAAACAATTGAAAACAATTGAAAATAATTGAAAATAATTGAAGACAATTTATAAATAATTGAAAACAATTGAAAATAATTGAAAATAATTGAAAATAATTGATAAATAATTGAAAATAATTATAAATAATTGAAAATAATTGAAAATAATTGAAAATAATTGAAAATAATTGAAAATAATTATAAATAATTGAAAACAATTGAAAACAATTGAAGATAATTGAAAATAATTGAAAATAATTGAAAACAATTGATAAATAATTGAAAATAATTGAAAATAATTGAAAATAATTGAAAATAATTGAAAATAATTGAAAACAATTGAAAATAATTTAAAATAATAGATAAATAATTGAAAACAATTGAAAATAATTGATAAATAATTGAAAACAATTGAAAATAATTGAAAATAACTGATAACAAATGACAAATAATTGAAAATGATTGAAAACAATTGAAAATAATTCATAAATAATTGAAAATAATAGAAAACAATTGAAAACAATTGAAAACAATTGAAAATAATTAAAAACAATTGTAAATAATTTAAAATAATTGAAAATAATTGAAAACAATTGAAAATAATGGAAAATAATTGAAAACAATTGATAAATAATTGAAAACAATTGAAAATAATTGAAAAGAATTGAAAATAATTGAAAATAATTGAAAATAACTGAAAATAATTGAAAATAATTGAAAACAATTGAAAATAATTGATATATTATTGAAAACAATTGAAAATAATTGAAAATAATTGAAAACAATTGAAAATAATTGAAAATAATTGAAAATAATTAAAACAATTGAAAACAATTGAAAATAATTGATAAATAATTGAAACCAATTGAAAACAATTGAAAATAATTGATAAATAATTGAAAACAATTGAAAATAATTGAAAATAACTGATAACAATTGACAAATAATAAAAAATGATTGAAAACAATTGAAAATAATTCATAAATAATTGAAAATAATAGAAAACAATTGAAAGCAATTGAAAATAATTAAAAACAATTGAAAATAATTGAAAATAATTGAAAATAATTGAGAATAATTGAAAACAATTGAAAATAATTGATAAATAATTGAAACCAATTGAAAACAATTGAAAATAATTGATAAATAATTGAAAACAATTGAAAATAATTGAAAATAATTAAAACAATTGAAAATAATTAAAAATAATTGATAAATAATTGAAAACATTTAAAAATAATTGATAAATAATTGAAAACAATTGAAAATAATTGAAAATAATTGATAAATAATTGAAAATGATTGAAAACAATTGAAAATAATTGATAAATAATTGAAAATAATTGTAAAATAATTATAAATAATTGAAAATAATTGAAAATAATTGAAAATAATTGATAAATGATTGAAACCAATTGAAAACAATTGAAAATAAATGATAAATAATTGAAAACAATTGAAAATAATTTAAAATAATTAAAACAATTGAAAATAATTAAAAATAATTGATAAATAATTGAAAACAATTAAAAATTATTGATAAATAATTGAAAACAATTGAAAATAATTGAAAATAACTGATAACAATTGACAAATAATAAAAAATGATTGAAAACAATTGAAAATAATTCATAAATAATTGAAAATAATAGAAAACAATTAAAAGCAATTGAAAATAATTAAAAACAATTGAAAATAATTGAAAACAATTGAAAATAATGGAAAATAATTTAAAACAATTGAAAACAATTGAAAAAAATTGAAAATAATTGAAAATAATTGAAAATAATTGAAAACAATTGAAAATAATTGAAAATAATTGATAAATAATTGAAAACAATTGAAAATAATTGATAAATAATTGAAAACAATTGAAAATAATTGAAAATAATTGAAAATAATTTAAAACAATTGAAAATAATTGATAAATAATTGAAACCAATTGATAACAATTGAAAACAATTGAAAATAATTGAAAATAATTGAAAAAAATTGATAAATAATTGAAAACAATTGAAAACAATTGAAAACAATTGAAAATTATTTAAAATAATTGAAAATAATTAAAAACAATTGAAAAGAATTGAAAATAATTGATAATAATTGAAAACAATTGCAAACAATTGAAAACAATTGAAAACAATTGGAAATAATTGAAAATAATTATAAATTATTGAAAATAATCGATAATAATTGATAAATAATTGATAAATAATTGATAAATAATTAATAAATAATTGAAAAAAATTGTAAATAATAATAAATAATTGAAAATAATTGATAAATAATTGAAAATAATTGAAAATAATTATAAATAATTGAAAACAATTGAAAATAATGGAAAATAATTTAAAACAATTGAAAATAATTGAAAATAATTGAAAATAATTGAAAACAATTGATAAGTAATTGAAAACAATTGAAAAAAATTGAAAATAATTGAAAAAAATTGAAAATAATTGAAAATAATTGAAAATAATTGAAAACAATTGAAAATAATTGAAAACAATTGAAAATAATTGATATATTCTTGAAAACAATTGAAAATAATTGAAAACAATTGAAAATAATTGATAAATAATTGAAAATAATTGAAAATAATTGAAAATAATTGAAAATAATTGAAAATAATTGAAAATAATTGAAAATAATTGAAAATAATTGAAAATAATTGAAAATAATTATAAATAATTGAAAACAATTGAAAACAATTCAAAATAATTGAAAATAATTGAAAACAATTTATAAATAATTGAAAACAATTGAAAATAATTGAAAATAATTGAAAATAATTGATAAATAATTGAAAATAATTATAAATAATGGAAAATAATTGAAAATAATTGAAAATAATTGAAAATAATTGAAAATAATTATAAATAATTGAAAACAATTGAAAACAATTGATAAATAATTGAAAACAATTGAAAATAATTGAAAATAATTGAAAATAATTGAAAACAATTGAAAATAATTGATAAATAATTGAAACCAATTGAAAACAATTGAAAAGAATTGATAAATAATTGAAAATAATTGAAAATAATTGAAAATAATTGAAAACAATTGAAAATAATTGAAAACAATTGATAAATAATTGAAAACAATTGAAAATAATTGAAAAGAATTGAAAATAATTGAAAATAATTGAAAACAATTGAAAATAATTGAAAATAATTGATAAATAATTGAAAACAATTGAAAATAATTGATAAATAATTGAAAATAATTGAAAATAATTGAAAATAATTTAAAACAATTGAAAATAATTGAAAATAATTGAAAACAATTGATAAATAATTGAAAACAATTGAAAATAATTGAAAATAATTGAAAAAAATTGAAAATAATTGAAAATAATTGAAAACAATTGAAAATAATTGATAAATGATTGAAACCAATTGAAAACAATTGAAAATAATTGATAAATAATTGAAAACAATTAAAAATAATTGAAAATAATTAAAACAATTGAAAATAATTAAAAATAATTGATAAATAATTGAAAACAATTAAAAATAATTGATAAATAATTGAAAACAATTGAAAATAATTGAAAATAACTGATAACAATTGACAAATAATTGAAAATGATTGAAAACAATTGAAAATAATTCATAAATAATTGAAAATAATAGAAAGCAATTGAAAACAATTGAAAACAATTGAAAATAATTAAAAACAATTGAAAATAATTAAAAATAATTGATAAATAATTGAAAACAATTAAAAATAATTGATAAATAATTGAAAACAATTGAAACTAATTGAAAATAACTGATAACAATTGACAAATAATTGAAAATGATTGAAAACAATTGAAAATAATTCATAAATAATTGAAAATAATAGAAAACAATTGAAAACAATTGAAAACAATTGAAAATAATTAAAAACAATTGAAAATAATTGAAAATAATTGAAAATAATTGAAAATAATTTAAAACAATTGAAAATAATTGATAAATAATTGAAACCAATTGAAAAAAATTGAAAATAATTGATAAATAATTGAAAACAATTGAAAATAATTGAAAATAATTAAAACAATTGAAAATAATTAAAAATAATTGATAAATAATTGAAAACAATTGAAAATAATTGAAAAGAATTGAAAATAATTGAAAATAATTGAAAATAATTGAAAACAATTGAAAATGATTGATAAATAATTGAAAACAATTGAAAATAATGGAAAATAATTTAAAACAATTGAAAATAAGTGAAAATAATTGAAAATAATTGAAAACAATTGATAAGTAATTGAAAACAATTGAAAAAAATTGAAAATAATTGAAAAAAATTGAAAATAATTGAAAATAATTGAAAATAATTGAAAACAATTGAAAATAATTGAAAACAATTGAAAATAATTGATATATTCATGAAAACAATTGAAAATAATTGAAAATAATTGAAAACAATTGAAAATAATTTAAAATAATTGATAAATAATTGAAAACAATTGAAAATAATTTAAAATAATTGAAAACAATTGATAATAATTGAAAATAATTGATAAATCATTGAAAACAATTGAAAATAATTGATAAATAATTGAAAACAATTGAAAATAATTGAAAATAATTGAAAATAATTGAAAACAATTGAAAATAATTGATAAATAATTGAAACCAATTGAAAACAATTGAAAACAATTGAAAATAATTGAAAATAATTGAAAATAATTGAAAATAATTGAAAAAAATTGATAAATAATTGAAAACAATTGAAAACAATTGAAAATAATTTAAAATAATTGAACACATTTGAAAATAATTGAAAATAATTAAAAACAATTGAAAAGAATTGAAAATAATTGAAAATAATTGAAAACAATTGCAAACAATTGAAAACAATTGAAAACAATTGGAAATAATTGAAAATAATTATAAATTATTGAAAATAATCGACAATAATTGATAAATAATTGATAAATAATTAATAAATAATTGAAAAAAATTGTAAATAATAATAAATAATTGAAAATAATTGATAAATAATTGAAAATAATTGAAAATAATTATAAATAATTGAAAATAATTGAAAATAATTGAAAACAATTGATAAATAATTGAAAATAATTATAAATAATTGAAAATAATTGAAAATAATTGAAAATAATTGAAAATAATTGAAAATAATTGAAAATAATTATAAATAATTGAAAACAATTGAAAACAATTGAAAATAATTGAAAATAATTGAAAACAATTTATAAATAATTGAAAACAATTGAAAATAATTGAAAATAATTGAAAATAATTGATAAATAATTGAAAATAATTATAAATAATTGAAAATAATTGAAAATAATTGAAAATAATTGAAAATAATTGAAAATAATTATAAATAATTGAAAACAATTGAAAACAATTGAAAACAATTGAAGATAATTGAAAATAATTGAAAATAATTGAAAACAATTGATAAATAATTGAAAATAATTGAAAATAATTGAAAACAATTGAAAACAATTCAAAATAATTGAAAATAATTGAAAACAATTTATAAATAATTGAAAACAATTGAAAATAATTGAAAATAATTGCAAATAATTGATAAATAATTGAAAATAATTATAAATAATTGAAAATAATTGAAAATAATTGAAAATAATTGAAAATAATTGAAAATAATTATAAATAATTGAAAACAAATGAAAACAATTGATAAATAATTGAAAACAATTGAAAATAATTGAAAATAATTGAAAATAATTGAAAACAATTGAAAATAATTGATAAATAATTGAAACCAATTGAAAACAATTGAAAAGAATTGATAAATAATTGAAAATAATTGAAAATAATTGAAAATAATTGAAAACAATTGAAAATAATTGAAAACAATTGATAAATAATTGAAAACAATTGAAAATAATTGAAAAGAATTGAAAATAATTGAAAATAATTGAAAACAATTGAAAATAATTGAAAATAATTGATAAATAATTGAAAACAATTGAAAATAATTGATAAATAATTGAAAATAATTGAAAATAATTGAAAATAATTTAAAACAATTGAAAATAATTGAAAATAATTGAAAATAATTGAAAACAATTGATAAATAATTGAAAACAATTGAAAATAATTGAAAATAATTGAAAAAAATTGAAAATAATTGAAAATAATTGAAAACAATTGAAAATAATTGAAAATAATTGATAAATAATTGAAAACAATTGAAAATAATTGAAAATAATTGAAAATAATTGATAAATAATTGAAAACAATTGAAAATAATTGATAAATAATTGAAAACAATTGAAAACAATTGAAAATAATTGAAAATAATTGAAAACAATTGAAAACAATTGAAAATAATTGAAAATAATTGAAAATAATTGAAAACAATTGATAAATAATTGAAAACAATTCAATACAATTCAAAATTATTGAAAATAATTGAAAACATTTGAAAATAATTGAAAATAATTAAAAACAATTGAAAATAATTGAAAATAATTTAAAATAATTGAAAATAATTGAAAACAATTGAAAATAATTGATAAATGATTGAAACCAATTGAAAACAATTGAAAATAATTGATAAATAATTGAAAACAATTAAAAATAATTGAAAATAATTAAAACAATTGAAAATAATTAAAAATAATTGATAAATAATTGAAAACAATTAAAAATAATTGATAAATAATTGAAAACAATTGAAAATAATTGAAAATAACTGATAACAATTGACAAATAATTGAAAATGATTGAAAACAATTGAAAATAATTCATAAATAATTGAAAATAATAGAAAACAATTGAAAACAATTGAAAACAATTGAAAATAATTAAAAACAATTGAAAATAATTGAAAATAATTGAAAATAATTGAAAATAATTTAAAACAATTGAAAATAATTGATAAATAATTGAAACCAATTGAAAAAAATTGAAAATAATTGATAAATAATTGAAAACAATTAAAAAAATTATTGAAAATAATTAAAACAATTGAAAATAATTAAAAATAATTGATAAATAATTGAAAACAATTGAAAATAATTGAAAAGAATTGAAAAGAATTGAAAATAATTGAAAACAATTGAAAATGATTGATAAATAATTGAAAACAATTGAAAATAATGGAAAATAATTTAAAACAATTGAAAATAAGTGAAAATAATTGAAAATAATTGAAAACAATTGATAAGTAATTGAAATCAATTGAAAAAAATTGAAAATAATTGAAAAAAATTGAAAATAATTGAAAATAATTGAAAATAATTGAAAACAATTGAAAATAATTGAAAACAATTGAAAATAATTGATATATTCATGAAAACAATTGAAAATAATTGAAAATAATTGAAAACAATTGAAAATAATTGAAAATAATTGATAAATAATTGAAAATAATTGATAAATAATTGAAAACAATTGAAAATAATTTAAAATAATTGAAAACAATTGAAAATAATTGAAAATAATTGATAAATCATTGAAAACAATTGAAAATAATTGATAAATAATTGAAAACAATTGAAAATAATTGAAAATAATTGAAAATAATTGAAAACAATTGAAAATAATTGATAAATAATTGAAACCAATTGAAAACAATTGAAAACAATTGAAAATAATTGAAAATAATTGAAAAAAATTGATAAATAATTGAAAACAATTGAAAACAATTGAAAATAATTTAAAATAATTGAACACATTTGAAAATAATTGAAAATAATTAAAAACAATAGAAAAGAATTGAAAATAATTGAAAATAATTGAAAACAATTGCAAACAATTGAAAACAATTGAAAACAATTGGAAATAATTGAAAATAATTATAAATTATTGAAAATAATCGAAAATAATTGATAAATAATTGATAAATAATTAATAAATAATTGAAAAAAATTGTAAATAATAATAAATAATTGAAAATAATTGATAAATAATTGAAAATAATTGAAAATAATTATAAATAATTGAAAATAATTGAAAATAATTGAAAACAATTGATAAATAATTGAAAATAATTATAAATAATTGAAAATAATTGAAAATAATTGAAAATAATTGAAAATAATTGAAAATAATTGAAAATAATTGAAAATAATTGAAAATAATTATAAATAATTGAAAACAATTGAAAACAATTGAAAATAATTGAAAATAATTGAAGACAATTTATAAATAATTGAAAACAATTGAAAATAATTGAAAATAATTGAAAATAATTGATAAATAATTGAAAATAATTATAAATAATTGAAAATAATTGAAAATAATTGAAAATAATTGAAAATAATTGAAAATAATTATAAATAATTGAAAACAATTGAAAACAATTGAAGATAATTGAAAATAATTGAAAATAATTGAAAACAATTGATAAATAATTGAAAATAATTGAAAATAATTGAAAATAATTGAAAATAATTGAAAATAATTGAAAACAATTGAAAATAATTTAAAATAATAGATAAATAATTGAAAACAATTGAAAATAATTGATAAATAATTGAAAACAATTGAAAATAATTGAAAATAACTGATAACAAATGACAAATAATTGAAAATGATTGAAAACAATTGAAAATAATTCATAAATAATTGAAAATAATAGAAAACAATTGAAAACAATTGAAAACAATTGAAAATAATTAAAAACAATTGTAAATAATTTAAAATAATTGAAAATAATTGAAAACAATTGAAAATAATGGAAAATAATTGAAAACAATTGATAAATAATTGAAAACAATTGAAAATAATTGAAAAGAATTGAAAATAATTGAAAATAATTGAAAACAATTGAAAATGATTGATAAATAATTGAAAACAATTGAAAATAATGGAAAATAATTTAAAACAATTGAAAATAATTGAAAATAATTGAAAATAATTGAAAACAATTGATAAGTAATTGAAAACAATTGAAAAAAATTGAAAATAATTGAAAAAAATTGAAAATAATTGAAAATAATTGAAAATAATTGAAAACAATTGAAAATAATTGAAAACAATTGAAAATAATTGATATATTCTTGAAAACAAATGAAAATAATTGAAAACAATTGAAAATAATTGAAAATAATTGATAAATAATTGAAAACAATTGAAAATAATTTAAAATAATTGAAAACAATTGAAAATAATTGAAAATAATTGATAAATAATTGAAAACAATTGAAAATAATTGATAAATAATTGAAAACAATTATAAATAATTGAAAATAATTGAAAATAATTGAAAATAATTGAAAATAATTGAAAATAATTATAAATAATTGAAAACAATTGAAAACAATTCAAAATAATTGAAAATAATTGAAAACAATTTATAAATAATTGAAAACAATTGAAAATAATTGAAAATAATTGAAAATAATTGATAAATAATTGAAAATAATTATAAATAATTGAAAATAATTGAAAATAATTGAAAATAGTTGAAAATAATTATAAATAATTGAAAACAATTGAAAACAATTGATAAATAATTGAAAACAATTGAAAATAATTGAAAATAATTGAAAATAATTGAAAACAATTGAAAATAATTGATAAATAATTGAAACCAATTGAAAACAATTGAAAAGAATTGATAAATAATTGAAAATAATTGAAAATAATTGAAAATAATTGAAAACAATTGAAAATAATTGAAAACAATTGATAAATAATTGAAAACAATTGAAAAGAATTGAAAAGAATTGAAAATAATTGAAAATAATTGAAAACAATTGAAAATAATTGAAAATAATTGATAAATAATTGAAAACAATTGAAAATAATTGATAAATATTTGAAAATCATTGAAAATAATTGAAAATAATTTAAAACAATTGAAAATAATTGAAAATAATTGAAAATAATTGAAAACAATTGATAAATAATTGAAAACAATTGAAAATAATTGAAAATAATTGAAAATAATTGAAAATAATTGAAAACAATTTAAAATAATTGAAAATAATTGATAAATAATTGAAAACAATTGAAAATAATTGAAAATAATTGAAAATAATTGATAAATAATTGAAAACAATTGAAAATAATTGATAAATAATTGAAAACAATTGAAAACAATTGAAAATAATTGAAAATAATTGAAAACAATTGAAAACAATTGAAAATAATTGAAAATAATTGAAAACAATTGATAAATAATTGAAAACAATTCAAAACAATTCAAAATTATTGAAAATAATTGAAAACATTTGAAAATAATTGAAAATAATTAAAAACAATTGAAAATAATTGAAAATAATTGAAAATAATTGAAAATAATTGAAAACAATTGAAAATAATTGATAAATGATTGAAACCAATTGAAAACAATTGAAAATAATTGATAAATAATTGAAAACAATTAAAAATAATTGAAAATATTTAAAACAATTGAAAATAATTAAAAATAATTGATAAATAATTGAAAACAATTAAAAATAATTGATAAATAATTGAAAACAATTGAAAATAATTGAAAATAACTGATAACAATTGACAAATAATTGAAAATGATTGAAAACAATTGAAAATAATTCATAAATAATTGAAAATAATAGAAAACAATTGAAAACAATTGAAAACAATTGAAAATAATTAAAAACAATTGAAAATAATTAAAAATAATTGATAAATAATTGAAAACAATTAAAAATAATTGATAAATAATTGAAAACAATTGAAAATAATTGAAAATAACTGATAACAATTGACAAATAATTGAAAATGATTGAAAACAATTGAAAATAATTCATAAATAATTGAAATTAATAGAAAACAATTGAAAACAATTGAAAACAATTGAAAATAATTAAAAACAATTGAAAATAATTGAAAATAATTGAAAATAATTGAAAATAATTGAAAACAATTGAAAATAATTGATAAATAATTGAAACCAATTGAAAAAAATTGAAAATAATTGATAAATAATTGAAAACAATTGAAAATAATTGAAAATAATTAAAACAATTGAAAATAATTAAAAATAATTGATAAATAATTGAAAACAATTGAGAATAATTGAAAAGAATTGAAAATAATTGAAAATAATTGAAAACAATTGAAAATGATTGTTAAATAATTGAAAACAATTGAAAATAATGGAAAATAATTTAAAACAATTGAAAATAATTGAAAATAATTGAAAATAATTGAAAACAATTGATAAGTAATTGAAAACAATTGAAAAAAATTGAAAATAATTGAAAACAATTGAAAATAATTGAAAATAATTGAAAATAATTGAAAACAATTGAAAATAATTGAAAACAATTGAAAATAATTGATATATTCATGAAAACAATTGAAAATAATTGAAAATAATTGAAAACAATTGAAAATAATTGAAAATAATTGATAAATAATTGAAAACAATTGAAAATAATTTAAAATAATTGAAAACAATTGAAAATAATTGAAAATAATTGATAAATAATTGAAAACAATTGAAAATAATTGATAAATAATTGAAAACAATTGAAAATAATTGAAAATAATTGAAAATAATTGAAAACAATTGAAAATAATTGATAAATAATTGAAACCAATTGAAAACAATTGAAAACAATTGAAAATAATTGAAAATAATTGAAAAAAATTGATAAATAATTGAAAACAATTGAAAACAATTGAAAATAATTTAAAATAATTGAACACATTTGAAAATAATTGAAAATAATTAAAAACAATTGAAAAGAATTGAAAATAATTGAAAATAATTGAAAACAATTGCAAACAATTGAAAACAATTGAAAACAATTGGAAATAATTGAAAATAATTATAAATTATTGAAAATAATCGAAAATAATTGATAAATAATTGATAAATAATTAATAAATAATTGAAAAAAATTGTAAATAATAATAAATAATTGAAAATAATTGATAAATAATTGAAAATAATTGAAAATAATTATAAATAATTGAAAATAATTGAAAATAATTGAAAATAATTGATAAATAATTGAAAATAATTATAAATAATTGAAAATAATTGAAAATAATTGAAAATAATTGAAAATAATTGAAAATAATTGAAAATAATTATAAATAATTGAAAACAATTGAAAACAATTGAAAATAATTGAAAATAATTGAAAACAATTGAAAATAATTAAAAACAATTGTAAATAATTTAAAATAATTGAAAATAATTGAAAACAATTGAAAATAATGGAAAATAATTGAAAACAATTGATAAATAATTGAAAACAATTGAAAATAATTGAAAAGAATTGAAAATAATTGAAAATAATTGAAAACAATTGAAAATGATTGATAAATAATTGAAAACAATTGAAAATAATGGAAAATAATTTAAAACAATTGAAAATAATTGAAAATAAATGAAAATAATTGAAAACAAATGATAAGTAATTGAAAACAATTGAAAAAAATTGAAAATAATTGAAAAAAATTGAAAATAATTGAAAATAATTGAAAATAATTGAAAACAATTGAAAATAATTGATATATTCTTGAAAACAATTGAAAATAATTGAAAACAATTGAAAATAATTGAAAATAATTGATAAATAATTGAAAACAATTGAAAATAATTTAAAATAATTGAAAACAATTGAAAATAATTGAAAATAATTGATAAATAATTGAAAACAATTGAAAATAATTGATAGATAATTGAAAACAATTATAAATAATTGAAAATAATTGAAAATAATTGAAAATAATTGAAAATAATTGAAAATAATTATAAATAATTGAAAACAATTGAAAACAATTCAAAATAATTGAAAATAATTGAAAACAATTGAAAATAATGGAAAATAATTGAAAACAATTGATAAATAATTGAAAACAATTGAAAATAATTGAAAAGAATTGAAAATAATTGAAAATAATTGAAAACAATTGAAAATGATTGATAAATAATTGAAAACAATTGAAAATAATGGAAAATAATTTAAAACAATTGAAAATAATTGAAAATAATTGAAAATAATTGAAAAGAATTGATAAGTAATTGAAAACAATTGAAAAAAATTGAAAATAATTGAAAAAAATTGAAAATAATTGAAAATAATTGAAAACAATTGAAAATAATTGAAAACAATTGAAAATAATTTATATATTCTTGAAAACAATTGAAAATAATTGAAAACAATTGAAAATAATTGAAAATAATTGATAAATAATTGAAAACAATTGAAAATAATTTAAAATAATTGAAAACAATTGAAAATAATTGAAAATAATTGATAAATAATTGAAAACAATTGAAAATAATTGATAAATAATTGAAAACAATTATAAATAATTGAAAATAATTGAAAATAATTGAAAATAATTGAAAATAATTGAAAATAATTATAAATAATTGAAAACAATTGAAAACAATTCAAAATAATTGAAAATAATTGAAAACAATTTATAAATAATTGAAAACAATTGAAAATAATTGAAAATAATTGAAAATAATTGATAAATAAGTGAAAATAATTATAAATAATTGAAAATAATTGAAAATAATTGAAAATAATTGAAAATAATTGAAAATAATTATAAATAATTGAAAACAATTGAAAACAATTGATAAATAATTGAAAACAATTGAAAATAATTGAAAATAATTCAAAATAATTGAAAACAATTGAAAATAATTGATAAATAATTGAAACCAATTGAAAACAATTGAAAAGAATTGATAAATAATTGAAAATAATTGAAAATAATTGAAAATAATTGAAAACAATTGAAAATAATTGAAAACAATTGATAAATAATTGAAAACAATTGAAAATAATTGAAAAGAATTGAAAATAATTGAAAATAATTGAAAACAATTGAAAATAATTGAAAATAATTGATAAATAATTGAAAACAATTGAAAATAATTGATAAATAATTGAAAATAATTGAAAATAATTGAAAATAATTTAAAACAATTGAAAATAATTGAAAATAATTGAAAATAATTGAAAACAATTGATAAATAATTGAAAACAATTGAAAATAATTGAAAATAATTGAAAAAAATTGAAAATAATTGAAAATAATTGAAAACAATTGAAAATAATTGAAAATAATTGATAAATAATTGAAAACAATTGAAAATAATTGAAAATAATTGAAAATAAGTGATAAATAATTGAAAACAATTGAAAATAATTGATAAATAATTGAAAACAATTGAAAACAATTGAAAATAATTGAAAATAATTGAAAACAAATGAAAACAATTGAAAATAATTGAAAATAATTGAAAACAATTGATAAATAATTGAAAACAATTCAAAACAATTCAAAATTATTGAAAATAATTGAAAACATTTGAAAATAATTGAAAATAATTAAAAACAATTGAAAATAATTGAAAATAATTGAAAATAATTGAAAATAATTGAAAACAATTGAAAATAATTGATAAATGATTGAAACCAATTGAAAACAATTGAAAATAATTGATA
Source organism: Andrena bucephala (assembly GCA_947577245.1). Lineage (NCBI taxonomy): Eukaryota > Metazoa > Arthropoda > Insecta > Hymenoptera > Andrenidae > Andrena > Andrena bucephala. The sequence continues at coordinate 62,230,893 of OX387717.1, forward strand.
AATAATTGAAAACAATTAAAAATAATTGAAAATAATTAAAACAATTGAAAATAATTAAAAATAATTGATAAATAATTGAAAACAATAAAAAATAATTGATAAATAATTGAAAACAATTGAAAATAATTGAAACTAACTGATAACAATTGACAAATAATTGAAAATGATTGAAAACAATTGAAAAAAATTCATAAATAATTGAAAATAATAGAAAACAATTGAAAACAATTGAAAACAATTGAAAATAATTAAAAACAATTGAAAATAATTAAAAATAATTGATAAATAATTGAAAACAATTAAAAATAATTGATAAATAATTGATAAATAATTGAAACCAATTGAAAAAAATTGAAAATAATTGATAAATAATTGAAAACAATTGAAAATAATTGAAAATAATTAAAACAATTGAAAATAATTAAAAATAATTGATAAATAATTGAAAACAATTGAGAATAATTGAAAAGAATTGAAAATAATTGAAAATAATTGAAAACAATTGAAAATGATTGATAAATAATTGAAAACAATTGAAAATAATGGAAAATAATTTAAAACAATTGAAAATAATTTAAAATAATTGAAAATAATTGAAAACAATTGAAAATAACTGATATATTCATGAAAACAATTGAAAATAATTGAAAATAATTGAAAACAATTGAAAATAATTGAAAATAATTGATAAATAATTGAAAACAATTGAAAATAATTTAAAATAATTGAAAACAATTGAAAATAATTGAAAATAATTGATAAATAATTGAAAACAATTGAAAATAATTGATAAATAATTGAAAACAATTGAAAATAATTGAAAATAATTGAAAATAATTGAAAACAATTGAAAATAATTGATAAATAATTGAAACCAATTGAAAACAATTGAAAACAATTGAAAATAATTGAAAATAATTGAAAAAATTGATAAATAATTGAAAACAATTGAAAACAATTGAAAATAATTTAAAATAATTTAACACATTTGAAAAGAATTGAAAATAATTAAAAACAATTGAAAAGAATTGAAAATAATTGAAAATAATTGAAAACAATTGCAAACAATTGAAAACAATTGAAAACAATTGGAAATAATTGAAAATAATTATAAATTATTGAAAATAATCGAAAATAATTGATAAATAAATGATAAATAATTAATAAATAATTGAAAAAAATTGTAAATAATAATAAATAATTGAAAATAATTGATAAATAATTGAAAATAATTGAAAATAATTATAAATAATTGAAAATAATTGAAAATAATTGAAAATAATTGATAAATAATTGAAAATAATTATAAATAATTGAAAATAATTGAAAATAATTGAAAATAATTGAAAATAATTGAAAATAATTGAAAATAATTATAAATAATTGAAAACAATTGAAAACAATTGAAAATAATTGAAAATAATTGAAAACAATTTATAAATAATTGAAAACAATTGAAAATAATTGAAAATAATTGAAAATAATTGATAAATAATTGAAAATAATTATAAATAATTGAAAATAATTGAAAATAATTGAAAATAGTTGAAAATAATTGAAAATAATTATAAATAATTGAAAACAATTGAAAACAATTGAAGATAATTGAAAATAATTGAAAATAATTGAAAACAATTGATAAATAATTGAAAATAATTGAAAATAATTGAAAATAATTGAAAATAATTGAAAACAATTGAAAATAATTGAAAATAATAGATAAATAATTGAAAACAATTGAAAATAATTGATAAATAATTGAAAACAATTGAAAATAATTGAAAATAACTGATAACAAATGACAAATAATTGAAAATGATTGAAAACAATTGAAAATAATTCATAAATAATTGAAAATAATAGAAAACAATTGAAAACCATTGAAAACAATTGAAAATAATTAAAAACAATTGTAAATAATTTAAAATAATTGAAAATAATTGAAAACAATTGAAAATAATGGAAAATAATTGAAAACAATTGATAAATAATTGAAAACAATTGAAAATAATTGAAAAGAATTGAAAATAATTGAAAATAATTGAAAACAATTGAAAATGATTGATAAATAATTGAAAACAATTGAAAATAATGGAAAATAATTTAAAACAATTGAAAATAATTGAAAATAATTGAAAATAATTGAAAACAATTGATAAGTAATTGAAAACAATTGAAAAAAATTGAAAATAATTGAAAAAAATTGAAAATAATTGAAAATAATTGAAAATAATTGAAAACAATTGAAAATAATTGAAAACAATTGAAAATAATTGATATATTCTTGAAAACAATTGAAAATAATTGAAAACAATTGAAAATAATTGAAAATAATTGATAAATAATTGAAAACAATTGAAAATAATTGAAAACAATTGAAAATAATTGAAAATAATTGATAAATAATTGAAAACAATTGAAAATAATTGATAAATAAATGAAAACAATTATAAATAATTGAAAATAATTGAAAATAATTGAAAATAATTGAAAATAATTGAAAATATTTATAAATAATTGAAAACAATTGAAAACAATTCAAAATAATTGAAAATAATTGAAAACAATTTATAAATAATTGAAAACAATTGAAAATAATTGAAAATAATTGAAAATAATTGATAAATAATTGAAAATAATTATAAATAATTGAAAATAATTGAAAATAATTGAAAATAATTGAAAATAATTGAAAATAATTATAAATAATTGAAAACAATAGAAAACAATTGAAAATAATTGAAAATAATTGAAAATAATTGAAAACAATTGATAAATAATTGAAAATAATTGAAAATAATTGAAAATAATTGAAAATAATTGAAAACAATTGAAAATAATTGAAAATAATTGATAAATAATTGAAAACAATTGAAAATAATTGATAAATAATTGAAAACAATTGAAAATAATTGAAAATAACTGATAACAATTGACAAATAATTGAAAATGATTGAAAACAATTGAAAATAATTCATAAATAATTGAAAATAATAGAAAACAATTGAAAACAATTGAAAACAATTGAAAATAATTAAAAATAATTAAAACAATTGAATATAATTAAAAATAATTGATAAATAATTGAAAACAATTAAAAATAATTGATAAATAATTGAAAACAATTGAAAATAATTGAAAATAATTGATAACAAGTGATAAATAATTGAAAATGATTGATAACAATTGAAAATAATTGATAAATAATTGAATATAATTGAAACCAATTGAAAACAATTGAAAACAATTGAAAACAATTGGAAATAATTGAAAATAATTATAAATTATTGAAAATAATTGAAAATAATTGATAAATAATTGAAAATAATTGATAAATAATTGATAAATAATTAATAAATAATTGAAAAAAATTGTAAATAATATTAAATAATTGAAAATAATTGATAAATAATTGAAAATAATTGAAAATAATTATAAATAATTGAAAACAATTGAAAACAATTAAAAATAATTGATAAATAATTGAAAACAATTGAAAATAATTGAAAATAATTGATAACAAGTGATAAATAATTGAAAATGATTGAAAACAATTGAAAATAATTGATAAATAATTGAAAAAAATTGAAAACAATTGAAAACAATTGAAAACAATTGAAAACAATTGGAAATAATTGAAAATAATGATAAATTATTGAAAATAATTGAAAATAATTGATAAATAATTGATAAATAATTAATAAATAATAGAAAAAAATTGTAAATAATATTAAATAATTGAAAATAATTGATAAATAATTGAAAATAACTGAAAATAATTATAAATAATTGAAAACAATTGAAAATAATTGAAAATAACTGAAAATAATTGAAAATAATTGAAAATGATTGATATATTATTGAAAACAATTGAAAATAATTGAAAATAATTGAAAACAATTGAAAACAATTGAAAATAATTGAAAATAATTGATAAATAATTGATAAATAATTGAAAACAATTGAAAATAATTTAAAATAATTGAAAACAATTGAAAATAATTGATAAATAATTGAAAACAATTGAAAATAATTGATAAATAATTGAAAACAATTGAAAATAATTGAAAATAATTGAAAACAATTGAAAATAATTGATAAATAATTGAAAATAATTGAAAATAATTGAAAACAATTGAAAATAATTGAAAATAATTATAAATTATTGAAAATAATTGAAAATAATTGATAAATAATTGATAAATAATTAATAAATAATTGAAAAAAATTGTAAATAATAATAAATAATTGAAAATAATTGAAAATAATTGATAAATAATTGATAAATAATTGAAAACAATTGAAAATAATTGATAAATAATTGAAACCAATTGAAAACAATTGAAAACAATTGAAAATAATTGAAAATAATTGAAAACAATTGATAAATAATTGAAAACAATTGAAAACAATTGAAAATAATTGAAAATAATTGAAAACATTTGAAAATAATTGAAAATAATTAAAAACAATTGAAAAGAATTGAAAATAATTGAAAATAATTGCAAACAATTGAAAACAATTGAAAACAATTGGAAATAATTGAAAATAATTATAAATTATTGAAAATAATCGAAAATAATTGATAAATAATTGATAAATAATTAATAAATAATTGAAAAAAATTGTAAATAATAATAAATAATTGAAAATAATTGATAAATAATTGAAAATAATTGAAAATAATTATAAATAATTGAAAATAATTGAAAATAATTGAAAATAATTGATAAATAATTGAAAATAATTATAAATAATTGAAAATAATTGAAAATAATTGAAAATAATTGAAAATAATTGAAAATAATTGAAAATAATTATAAATAATTGAAAACAATTGAAAACAATTGAAAATAATTGAAAATAATTGAAAACAATTTATAAATAATTGAAAACAATTGAAAATAATTGAAAATAATTGAAAATAATTGATAAATAATTGAAAATAATTATAAATAATTGAAAATAATTGAAAATAATTGAAAATAATTGAAAATAATTGAAAATAATTGAAAACAATTGAAAATAATTGAAAATAATAGATAAATAATTGAAAACAATTGAAAATAATTGATAAATAATTGAAAACAATTGAAAATAATTGAAAATAACTGATAACAAATGACAAATAATTGAAAATGATTGAAAACAATTGAAAATAATTCATAAATAATTGAAAATAATAGAAAACAATTGAAAACCATTGAAAACAATTGAAAATAATTAAAAACAATTGTAAATAATTTAAAATAATTGAAAATAATTGAAAACAATTGAAAATAATGGAAAATAATTGAAAACAATTGATAAATAATTGAAAACAATTGAAAATAATTGAAAAGAATTGAAAACAATTGAAAATAATTGAAAATAATTGAAAATAATTGAAAACAATTGATAAGTATTTGAAAACAATTGAAAAAAATTGAAAATAATTGAAAAAAATTGAAAATAATTGAAAATAATTGAAAATAATTTAAAACAATTGAAAATAATTGAAAACAATTGAAAAAAATTGATATATTCTTGAAAACAATTGAAAATAATTGAAAACAATTGAAAATAATTGAAAATAATTGATAAATAATTGAAAACAATTGAAAATAATTTAAAATAATTGAAAACAATTGAAAATAATTGAAAATAATTGATAAATAATTGAAAACAATTGAAAATAATTGATAAATAATTGAAAACAATTATAAATAATTGAAAATAATTGAAAATAATTGAAAATAATTGAAAATAATTGAAAATAATTATAAATAATTGAAAACAATTGAAAACAATTCAAAATAATTGAAAATAATTGAAAACAATTTATAAATAATTGAAAACAATTGAAAATAATTGAAAATAATTGAAAATAATTGATAAATAATTGAAAATAATTATAAATAATTGAAAATAATTGAAAATAATTGAAAATAATTGAAAATAATTGAAAATAATTATAAATAATTGAAAACAATTGAAAACAATTGAAAATAATTGAAAATAATTGAAAATAATTGAAAACAATTGATAAATAATTGAAAATAATTGAAAATAATTGAAAATAATGGAAAATAATTGAAAATAATTGAAAACAATTGAAAATAATTGAAAATAATTGATAAATAATTGAAAACAATTGAAAATAATTGAAAAAAATTGAAAATAATTGAAAAAAATTGAAAATAATTGAAAATAATTGAAAACAATTGAAAATAATTGAAAACAATTGAAAATGATTGATAAATAATTGAAAACAATTGAAAATAATGGAAAATAATTTAAAACAATTGAAAATAATTGAAAATAATTGAAAATAATTGAAAACAATTGAAAATAACTGATATATTCATGAAAACAATTGAAAATAATTGAAAATAATTGAAAACAATTGAAAATAATTGAAAATAATTGATAAATAATTGAAAACAATTGAAAATAATTTAAAATAATTGAAAACAATTGAAAATAATTGAAAATAATTGATAAATAATTGAAAACAATTGAAAATAATTGATAAATAATTGAAAACAATTGAAAATAATTGAAAATAATTGAAAATAATTGAAAACAATTGAAAATAATTGATAAATAATTGAAACCAATTGAAAACAATTGAAAACAATTGAAAATAATTGAAAATAATTGAAAAAAATTGATAAATAATTGAAAACAATTGAAAACAATTGAAAATAATTTAAAATAATTTAACACATTTGAAAATAATTGAAAATAATTAAAAACAATTGAAAAGAATTGAAAATAATTGAAAATAATTGAAAACAATTGCAAACAATTGAAAACAATTGAAAACAATTGGAAATAATTGAAAATAATTATAAATTATTGAAAATAATCGAAAATAATTGATAAATAAATGATAAATAATTAATAAATAATTGAAAAAAATTGTAAATAATAATAAATAATTGAAAATAATTGATAAATAATTGAAAATAATTGAAAATAATTATAAATAATTGAAAATAATTGAAAATAATTGAAAATAATTGATAAATAATTGAAAATAATTATAAATAATTGAAAATAATTGAAAATAATTGAAAATAATTGAAAATAATTGAAAATAATTGAAAATAATTATAAATAATTGAAAACAATTGAAAACAATTGAAAATAATTGAAAATAATTGAAAACAATTTATAAATAATTGAAAACAATTGAAAATAATTGAAAATAATTGAAAATAATTGATAAATAATTGAAAATAATTATAAATAATTGAAAATAATTGAAAATAATTGAAAATAGTTGAAAATAATTGAAAATAATTATAAATAATTGAAAACAATTGAAAACAATTGAAGATAATTGAAAATAATTGAAAATAATTGAAAACAATTGATAAATAATTGAAAATAATTGAAAGTAATTGAAAATAATTGAAAATAATTGAAAACAATTGAAAATAATTGAAAATAATAGATAAATAATTGAAAACAATTGAAAATAATTGATAAATAATTGAAAACAATTGAAAATAATTGAAAATAACTGATAACAAATGACAAATAATTGAAAATGATTGAAAACAATTGAAAATAATTCATAAATAATTGAAAATAATAGAAAACAATTGAAAACCATTGAAAACAATTGAAAATAATTAAAAACAATTGTAAATAATTTAAAATAATTGAAAATAATTGAAAACAATTGAAAATAATGGAAAATAATTGAAAACAATTGATAAATAATTGAAAACAATTGAAAATAATTGAAAAGAATTGAAAATAATTGAAAATAATTGAAAACAATTGAAAATGATTGATAAATAATTGAAAACAATTGAAAATAATGGAAAATAATTTAAAACAATTGAAAATAATTGAAAATAATTGAAAATAATTGAAAACAATTGATAAGTAATTGAAAACAATTGAAAAAAATTGAAAATAATTGAAAAAAATTGAAAATAATTGAAAATAATTGAAAATAATTGAAAACAATTGAAAATAATTGAAAACAATTGAAAATAATTGATATATTCTTGAAAACAATTGAAAATAATTGAAAACAATTGAAAATAATTGAAAATAATTGATAAATAATTGAAAACAATTGAAAATAATTTAAAATAATTGAAAACAATTGAAAATAATTGAAAATAATTGATAAATAATTGAAAACAATTGAAAATAATTGATAAATAAATGAAAACAATTATAAATAATTGAAAATAATTGAAAATAATTGAAAATAATTGAAAATAATTGAAAATAATTATAAATAATTGAAAACAATTGAAAACAATTCAAAATAATTGAAAATAATTGAAAACAATTTATAAATAATTGAAAACAATTGAAAATAATTGAAAATAATTGAAAATAATTGATAAATAATTGAAAATAATTATAAATAATTGAAAATAATTGAAAATAATTGAAAATAATTGAAAATAATTGAAAATAATTATAAATAATTGAAAACAATTGAAAACAATTGAAAATAATTGAAAATAATTGAAAATAATTGAAAACAATTGATAAATAATTGAAAATAATTGAAAATAATTGAAAATGATTGAAAATAATTGAAAACAATTGAAAATAATTGAAAATAATTGATAAATATTTGAAAACAATTGAAAATAATTGATAAATAATTGAAAACAATTGAAAATAATTGAAAATAATTGAAAATAATTGATAAATAATTGAAAATAATTATAAATAATTGAAAATAATTGAAAATAATTGAAAATAGTTGAAAATAATTGAAAATAATTATAAATAATTGAAAACAATTGAAAACAATTGAAGATAATTGAAAATAATTGAAAATAATTGAAAACAATTGATAAATAATTGAAAATAATTGAAAGTAATTGAAAATAATTGAAAATAATTGAAAACAATTGAAAATAATTGAAAATAATAGATAAATAATTGAAAACAATTGAAAATAATTGATAAATAATTGAAAACAATTGAAAATAATTGAAAATAACTGATAACAAATGACAAATAATTGAAAATGATTGAAAACAATTGAAAATAATTCATAAATAATTGAAAATAATAGAAAACAATTGAAAACCATTGAAAACAATTGAAAATAATTAAAAACAATTGTAAATAATTTAAAATAATTGAAAATAATTGAAAACAATTGAAAATAATGGAAAATAATTGAAAACAATTGATAAATAATTGAAAACAATTGAAAATAATTGAAAAGAATTGAAAATAATTGAAAATAATTGAAAACAATTGAAAATAATTGAAAATAATTGAAAATAATTGAAAACAATTGATAAGTAATTGAAAACAATTGAAAAAAATTGAAAATAATTGAAAAAAATTGAAAATAATTGAAAATAATTGAAAATAATTGAAAACAATTGAAAATAATTGAAAACAATTGAAAATAATTGATATATTCTTGAAAACAATTGAAAATAATTGAAAACAATTGAAAATAATTGAAAATAATTGATAAATAATTGAAAACAATTGAAAATAATTTAAAATAATTGAAAACAATTGAAAATAATTGAAAATAATTGATAAATAATTGAAAACAATTGAAAATAATTGATAAATAAATGAAAACAATTATAAATAATTGAAAATAATTGAAAATAATTGAAAATAATTGAAAATAATTGAAAATAATTATAAATAATTGAAAACAATTGAAAACAATTCAAAATAATTGAAAATAATTGAAAACAATTTATAAATAATTGAAAACAATTGAAAATAATTGAAAATAATTGAAAATAATTGATAAATAATTGAAAATAATTATAAATAATTGAAAATAATTGAAAATAATTGAAAATAATTGAAAATAATTGAAAATAATTATAAATAATTGAAAACAATTGAAAACAATTGAAAATAATTGAAAATAATTGAAAATAATTGAAAACAATTGATAAATAATTGAAAATAATTGAAAATAATTGAAAATGATTGAAAATAATTGAAAACAATTGAAAATAATTGAAAATAATTGATAAATATTTGAAAACAATTGAAAATAATTGATAAATAATTGAAAACAATTGAAAATAATTGAAAATAACTGATAACAATTGACAAATAATTGAAAATGATTGAAAACAATTGAAAATAATTCATAAATAATTGAAAATAATAGAAAACAATTGAAAACAATTGAAAACAATTGAAAATAATTAAAAATAATTAAAACAATTGAAAATAATTAAAAATAATTGATAAATAATTGAAAACAATTAAAAATAATTGATAAATAATTGAAAACAATTGAAAATAATTGAAAATAATTGATAACAAGTGATAAATAATTGAAAATGATTGATAACAATTGAAAATAATTGATAAATAATTGAATATAATTGAAACCAATTGAAAACAATTGAAAACAATTGAAAACAATTGGAAATAATTGAAAATAATTATAAATTATTGAAAATAATTGAAAATAATTGATAAATAATTGAAAATAATTGATAAATAATTGATAAATAATTAATAAATAATTGAAAAAAATTGTAAATAATATTAAATAATTGAAAATAATTGATAAATAATTGAAAATAATTGAAAATAATTATAAATAATTGAAAACAATTGAAAACAATTAAAAATAATTGATAAATAATTGAAAACAATTGAAAATAATTGAAAATAATTGATAACAAGTGATAAATAATTGAAAATGATTGAAAACAATTGAAAATAATTGATAAATAAATGAAAAAAATTGAAAACAATTGAAAACAATTGAAAACAATTGAAAACAATTGGAAATAATTGAAAATAATGATAAATTATTGAAAATAATTGAAAATAATTGATAAATAATTGATAAATAATTAATAAATAATAGAAAAAAATTGTAAATAATATTAAATAATTGAAAATAATTGATAAATAATTGAAAATAACTGAAAATAATTATAAATAATTGAAAACAATTGAAAATAATTGAAAATAACTGAAAATAATTGAAAATAATTGAAAATGATTGATATATTATTGAAAACAATTGAAAATAATTGAAAATAATTGAAAACAATTGAAAATAATTGAAAATAATTGATAAATAATTGATAAATAATTGAAAACAATTGAAAATAATTTAAAATAATTGAAAACAATTGAAAATAATTGATAAATAATTGAAAACAATTGAAAATAATTGATAAATAATTGAAAACAATTGAAAATAATTGAAAATAATTGAAAACAATTGAAAATAATTGATAAATAATTGAAAACAATTGAAAATAATTGAAAATAATTGAAAACAATTGAAAATAATTGAAAATAATTATAAATTATTGAAAATAATTGAAAATAATTGATAAATAATTGATAAATAATTAATAAATAATTGAAAAAAATTGTAAATAATAATAAATAATTGAAAATAATTGAAAATAATTGATAAATAATTGATAAATAATTGAAAACAATTGAAAATAATTGATAAATAATTGAAACCAATTGAAAACAATTGAAAACAATTGAAAATAATTGAAAATAATTGAAAACAATTGATAAATAATTGAAAACAATTGAAAACAATTGAAAATAATTGAAAATAATTGAAAACATTTGAAAATAATTGAAAATAATTAAAAACAATTGAAAAGAATTGAAAATAATTGAAAATAATTGCAAACAATTGAAAACAATTGAAAACAATTGGAAATAATTGAAAATAATTATAAATTATTGAAAATAATCGAAAATAATTGATAAATAAATGATAAATAATTAATAAATAATTGAAAAAAATTGTAAATAATAATAAATAATTGAAAATAATTGATAAATAATTGAAAATAATTGAAAATAATTATAAATAATTGAAAATAATTGAAAATAATTGAAAATAATTGATAAATAATTGAAAATAATTATAAATAATTGAAAATAATTGAAAATAATTGAAAATAATTGAAAATAATTGAAAATAATTGAAAATAATTATAAATAATTGAAAACAATTGAAAACAATTGAAAATAATTGAAAATAATTGAAAACAATTTATAAATAATTGAAAACAATTGAAAATAATTGAAAATAATTGAAAATAATTGATAAATAATTGAAAATAATTATAAATAATTGAAAATAATTGAAAATAATTGAAAATAGTTGAAAATAATTGAAAATAATTATAAATAATTGAAAACAATTGAAAACAATTGAAGATAATTGAAAATAATTGAAAATAATTGAAAACAATTGAAAATAATTGAAAATAATTGAAAACAATTGAAAATAATTGAAAATAATTATAAATTATTGAAAATAATTGAAAATAATTGATAAATAATTGATAAATAATTAATAAATAATTGAAAAAAATTGTAAATAATAATAAATAATTGAAAATAATTGAAAATAATTGATAAATAATTGATAAATAATTGAAAACAATTGAAAATAATTGATAAATAATTGAAACCAATTGAAAACAATTGAAAACAATTGAAAATAATTGAAAATAATTGAAAACAATTGATAAATAATTGAAAACAATTGAAAACAATTGAAAATAATTGAAAATAATTGAAAACATTTGAAAATAATTGAAAATAATTAAAAACAATTGAAAAGAATTGAAAATAATTGAAAATAATTGCAAACAATTGAAAACAATTGAAAACAATTGGAAATAATTGAAAATAATTATAAATTATTGAAAATAATCGAAAATAATTGATAAATAATTGATAAATAATTAATAAATAATTGAAAAAAATTGTAAATAATAATAAATAATTGAAAATAATTGATAAATAATTGAAAATAATTGAAAATAATTATAAATAATTGAAAATAATTGAAAATAATTGAAAATAATTGATAAATAATTGAAAATAATTATAAATAATTGAAAATAATTGAAAATAATTGAAAATAATTGAAAATAATTGAAAATAATTGAAAATAATTGAAAATAATTATAAATAATTGAAAACAATTGAAAACAATTGAAAATAATTGAAAATAATTGAAAACAATTTATAAATAATTGAAAACAATTGAAAATAATTGAAAATAATTGAAAATAATTGATAAATAATTGAAAATAATTATAAATAATTGAAAATAATTGAAAATAATTGAAAATAATTGAAAATAATTGAAAATAATTGAAAACAATTGAAAATAATTGAAAATAATAGATAAATAATTGAAAACAATTGAAAATAATTGATAAATAATTGAAAACAATTGAAAATAATTGAAAATAACTGATAACAAATGACAAATAATTGAAAATGATTGAAAACAATTGAAAATAATTCATAAATAATTGAAAATAATAGAAAACAATTGAAAACCATTGAAAACAATTGAAAATAATTAAAAACAATTGTAAATAATTTAAAATAATTGAAAATAATTGAAAACAATTGAAAATAATGGAAAATAATTGAAAACAATTGATAAATAATTGAAAACAATTGAAAATAATTGAAAAGAATTGAAAATAATTGAAAATAATTGAAAACAATTGAAAATGATTGATAAATAATTGAAAACAATTGAAAATAATGGAAAATAATTTAAAACAATTGAAAATAATTGAAAATAATTGAAAATAATTGAAAACAATTGATAAGTATTTGAAAACAATTGAAAAAAATTGAAAATAATTGAAAAAAATTGAAAATAATTGAAAATAATTGAAAATAATTGAAAACAATTGAAAATAATTGAAAACAATTGAAAAAAATTGATATATTCTTGAAAACAATTGAAAATAATTGAAAACAATTGAAAATAATTGAAAATAATTGATAAATAATTGAAAACAATTGAAAATAATTTAAAATAATTGAAAACAATTGAAAATAATTGAAAATAATTGATAAATAATTGAAAACAATTGAAAATAATTGATAAATAATTGAAAACAATTATAAATAATTGAAAATAATTGAAAATAATTGAAAATAATTGAAAATAATTGAAAATAATTATAAATAATTGAAAACAATTGAAAACAATTCAAAATAATTGAAAATAATTGAAAACAATTTATAAATAATTGAAAACAATTGAAAATAATTGAAAATAATTGAAAATAATTGATAAATAATTGAAAATAATTATAAATAATTGAAAATAATTGAAAATAATTGAAAATAATTGAAAATAATTATAAATAATTGAAAACAATTGAAAACAATTGAAAATAATTGAAAATAATTGAAAATAATTGAAAACAATTGATAAATAATTGAAAATAATTGAAAATAATTGAAAATAATGGAAAATAATTGAAAATAATTGAAAACAATTGAAAATAATTGAAAATAATTGATAAATAATTGAAAACAATTGAAAATAATTGATAAATAATTGAAAACAATTGAAAATAATTGAAAATAACTGATAACAATTGACAAATAATTGAAAATGATTGAAAACAATTGAAAATAATTCATAAATAATTGAAAATAATTGAAAACAATTGAAAACAATTGAAAACAATTGAAAATAATTAAAAACAATTGTAAATAATTTAAAATAATTGAAAATAATTGAAAATAATTGAAAACAATTGAAAATAATTGATAAATAATTGAAACCAATTGAAAACAATTGAAAATAATTGATAAATAATTGAAAACAATTGAAAATAATTAAAAATAATTAAAACAATTGAAAATAATTAAAAATAATTGATAAATAATTGAAAACAATTAAAAATAATTGATAAATAATTGAAAACAATTGAAAATAATTGAAAATAATTGATAACAAGTGATAAATAATTGAAAATGATTGATAACAATTGAAAATAATTGATAAATAATTGAATATAATTGAAACCAATTGAAAACAATTGAAAACAATTGAAAACAATTGGAAATAATTGAAAATAATTATAAATTATTGAAAATAATTGAAAATAATTGATAAATAATTGATAAATAATTAATAAATAATTGAAAAAAATTGTAAATAATATTAAATAATTGAAAATAATTGATAAATAATTGAAAATAATTGAAAATAATTATAAATAATTGAAAACAATTGAAAACAATTAAAAATAATTGATAAATAATTGAAAACAATTGAAAATAATTAAAAATAATTAAAACAATTGAAAATAATTAAAAATAATTGATAAATAATTGAAAACAATTAAAAATAATTGATAAATAATTGAAAATAATTGAAAATAATTATAAATAATTGAAAATAATTGAAAATAATTGAAAATAATTGATAAATAATTGAAAATAATTATAAATAATTGAAAATAATTGAAAATAATTGAAAATAATTGAAAATAATTGAAAATAATTGAAAATAATTGAAAATAATTATAAATAATTGAAAACAATTGAAAACAATTGAAAATAATTGAAAATAATTGAAAACAATTTATAAATAATTGAAAACAATTGAAAATAATTGAAAATAATTGAAAATAATTGATAAATAATTGAAAATAATTATAAATAATTGAAAATAATTGAAAATAATTGAAAATAATTGAAAATAATTGAAAATAATTGAAAACAATTGAAAATAATTGAAAATAATAGATAAATAATTGAAAACAATTGAAAATAATTGATAAATAATTGAAAACAATTGAAAATAATTGAAAATAACTGATAACAAATGACAAATAATTGAAAATGATTGAAAACAATTGAAAATAATTCATAAATAATTGAAAATAATAGAACACAATTGAAAACCATTGAAAACAATTGAAAATAATTAAAAACAATTGTAAATAATTTAAAATAATTGAAAATAATTGAAAACAATTGAAAATAATGGAAAATAATTGAAAACAATTGATAAATAATTGAAAACAATTGAAAATAATTGAAAACAATTGAAAATAATTGAAAAGAATTGAAAATAATTGAAAATAATTGAAAACAATTGAAAATGATTGATAAATAATTGAAAACAATTGAAAATAATGGAAAATAATTTAAAACAATTGAAAATAATTGAAAATAATTGAAAATAATTGAAAACAATTGATAAGTATTTGAAAACAATTGAAAAAAATTGAAAATAATTGAAAAAAATTGAAAATAATTGAAAATAATTGAAAATAATTGAAAACAATTGAAAATAATTGAAAACAATTGAAAAAAATTGATATATTCTTGAAAACAATTGAAAATAATTGAAAACAATTGAAAATAATTGAAAATAATTGATAAATAATTGAAAACAATTGAAAATAATTTAAAATAATTGAAAACAATTGAAAATAATTGAAAATAATTGATAAATAATTGAAAACAATTGAAAATAATTGATAAATAATTGAAAACAATTATAAATAATTGAAAATAATTGAAAATAATTGAAAATAATTGAAAATAATTGAAAATAATTATAAATAATTGAAAACAATTGAAAACAATTCAAAATAATTGAAAATAATTGAAAACAATTTATAAATAATTGAAAACAATTGAAAATAATTGAAAATAATTGAAAATAATTGATAAATAATTGAAAATAATTATAAATAATTGAAAATAATTGAAAATAATTGAAAATAATTGAAAATAATTATAAATAATTGAAAACAATTGAAAACAATTGAAAATAATTGAAAATAATTGAAAATAATTGAAAACAATTGATAAATAATTGAAAATAATTGAAAATAATTGAAAATAATGGAAAATAATTGAAAATAATTGAAAACAATTGAAAATAATTGAAAATAATTGATAAATAATTGAAAACAATTGAAAATAATTGATAAATAATTGAAAACAATTGAAAATAATTGAAAATAACTGATAACAATTGACAAATAATTGAAAATGATTGAAAACAATTGAAAATAATTCATAAATAATTGAAAATAATTGAAAACAATTGAAAACAATTGAAAACAATTGAAAATAATTAAAAACAATTGTAAATAATTTAAAATAATTGAAAATAATTGAAAATAATTGAAAACAATTGAAAATAATTGATAAATAATTGAAACCAATTGAAAACAATTGAAAATAATTGATAAATAATTGAAAACAATTGAAAATAATTAAAAATAATTAAAACAATTGAAAATAATTAAAAATAATTGATAAATAATTGAAAACAATTAAAAATAATTGATAAATAATTGAAAACAATTGAAAATAATTGAAAATAATTGATAACAAGTGATAAATAATTGAAAATGATTGATAACAATTGAAAATAATTGATAAATAATTGAATATAATTGAAACCAATTGAAAACAATTGAAAACAATTGAAAACAATTGGAAATAATTGAAAATAATTATAAATTATTGAAAATAATTGAAAATAATTGATAAATAATTGATAAATAATTAATAAATAATTGAAAAAAATTGTAAATAATATTAAATAATTGAAAATAATTGATAAATAATTGAAAATAATTGAAAATAATTATAAATAATTGAAAACAATTGAAAACAATTAAAAATAATTGATAAATAATTGAAAACAATTGAAAATAATTGAAAATAATTGATAACAAGTGATAAATAATTGAAAATGATTGAAAACAATTGAAAATAATTGATAAATAATTGAAAAAAATTGAAAACAATTGAAAACAATTGAAAACAATTGAAAACAATTGGAAATAATTGAAAATAATGATAAATTATTGAAAATAATTGAAAATAATTGATAAATAATTGATAAATAATTAATAAATAATAGAAAAAAATTGTAAATAATATTAAATAATTGAAAATAATTGATAAATAATTGAAAATAACTGAAAATAATTATAAATAATTGAAAACAATTGAAAATAATTGAAAATAACTGAAAATAATTGAAAATAATTGAAAATGATTGATATATTATTGAAAACAATTGAAAATAATTGAAAATAATTGAAAACAATTGAAAATAATTGAAAATAATTGATAAATAATTGATAAATAATTGAAAACAATTGAAAATAATTTAAAATAATTGAAAACAATTGAAAATAATTGATAAATAATTGAAAACAATTGAAAATAATTGATAAATAATTGAAAACAATTGAAAATAATTGAAAATAATTGAAAACAATTGAAAATAATTGATAAATAATTGAAAACAATTGAAAATAATTGAAAATAATTGAAAACAATTGAAAATAATTGAAAATAATTATAAATTATTGAAAATAATTGAAAATAATTGATAAATAATTGATAAATAATTAATAAATAATTGAAAAAATTGTAAATAATAATAAATAATTGAAAATAATTGAAAATAATTGATAAATAATTGATAAATAATTGAAAACAATTGAAAATAATTGATAAATAATTGAAACCAATTGAAAACAATTGAAAACAATTGAAAATAATTGAAAATAATTGAAAACAATTGATAAATAATTGAAAACAATTGAAAACAATTGAAAATAATTGAAAATAATTGAAAACATTTGAAAATAATTGAAAATAATTAAAAACAATTGAAAAGAATTGAAAATAATTGATAAATAATTGAAAACAATTGAAAATAATTAAAAATAATTAAAACAATTGAAAATAATTAAAAATAATTGATAAATAATTGAAAACAATTAAAAATAATTGATAAATAATTGAAAACAATTGAAAATAATTGAAAATAATTGATAACAAGTGATAAATAATTGAAAATGATTGATAACAATTGAAAATAATTGATAAATAATTGAATATAATTGAAACCAATTGAAAACAATTGAAAACAATTGAAAACAATTGGAAATAATTGAAAATAATTATAAATTATTGAAAATAATTGAAAATAATTGATAAATAATTGATAAATAATTAATAAATAATTGAAAAAAATTGTAAATAATATTAAATAATTGAAAATAATTGATAAATAATTGAAAATAATTGAAAATAATTATAAATAATTGAAAACAATTGAAAACAATTAAAAATAATTGATAAATAATTGAAAACAATTGAAAATAATTAAAAATAATTAAAACAATTGAAAATAATTAAAAATAATTGATAAATAATTGAAAACAATTAAAAATAATTGATAAATAATTGAAAATAATTGAAAATAATTATAAATAATTGAAAATAATTGAAAATAATTGAAAATAATTGATAAATAATTGAAAATAATTATAAATAATTGAAAATAATTGAAAATAATTGAAAATAATTGAAAATAATTGAAAATAATTGAAAATAATTGAAAATAATTATAAATAATTGAAAACAATTGAAAACAATTGAAAATAATTGAAAATAATTGAAAACAATTTATAAATAATTGAAAACAATTGAAAATAATTGAAAATAATTGAAAATAATTGATAAATAATTGAAAATAATTATAAATAATTGAAAATAATTGAAAATAATTGAAAATAATTGAAAATAATTGAAAATAATTGAAAACAATTGAAAATAATTGAAAATAATAGATAAATAATTGAAAACAATTGAAAATAATTGATAAATAATTGAAAACAATTGAAAATAATTGAAAATAACTGATAACAAATGACAAATAATTGAAAATGATTGAAAACAATTGAAAATAATTCATAAATAATTGAAAATAATAGAAAACAATTGAAAACCATTGAAAACAATTGAAAATAATTAAAAACAATTGTAAATAATTTAAAATAATTGAAAATAATTGAAAACAATTGAAAATAATGGAAAATAATTGAAAACAATTGATAAATAATTGAAAACAATTGAAAATAATTGAAAACAATTGAAAATAATTGAAAAGAATTGAAAATAATTGAAAATAATTGAAAACAATTGAAAATGATTGATAAATAATTGAAAACAATTGAAAATAATGGAAAATAATTTAAAACAATTGAAAATAATTGAAAATAATTGAAAATAATTGAAAACAATTGATAAGTATTTGAAAACAATTGAAAAAAATTGAAAATAATTGAAAAAAATTGAAAATAATTGAAAATAATTGAAAATAATTGAAAACAATTGAAAATAATTGAAAACAATTGAAAAAAATTGATATATTCTTGAAAACAATTGAAAATAATTGAAAACAATTGAAAATAATTGAAAATAATTGATAAATAATTGAAAACAATTGAAAATAATTTAAAATAATTGAAAACAATTGAAAATAATTGAAAATAATTGATAAATAATTGAAAACAATTGAAAATAATTGATAAATAATTGAAAACAATTATAAATAATTGAAAATAATTGAAAATAATTGAAAATAATTGAAAATAATTGAAAATAATTATAAATAATTGAAAACAATTGAAAACAATTCAAAATAATTGAAAATAATTGAAAACAATTTATAAATAATTGAAAACAATTGAAAATAATTGAAAATAATTGAAAATAATTGATAAATAATTGAAAATAATTATAAATAATTGAAAATAATTGAAAATAATTGAAAATAATTGAAAATAATTATAAATAATTGAAAACAATTGAAAACAATTGAAAATAATTGAAAATAATTGAAAATAATTGAAAACAATTGATAAATAATTGAAAATAATTGAAAATAATTGAAAATAATGGAAAATAATTGAAAATAATTGAAAACAATTGAAAATAATTGAAAATAATTGATAAATAATTGAAAACAATTGAAAATAATTGATAAATAATTGAAAACAATTGAAAATAATTGAAAATAACTGATAACAATTGACAAATAATTGAAAATGATTGAAAACAATTGAAAATAATTCATAAATAATTGAAAATAATTGAAAACAATTGAAAACAATTGAAAACAATTGAAAATAATTAAAAACAATTGTAAATAATTTAAAATAATTGAAAATAATTGAAAATAATTGAAAACAATTGAAAATAATTGATAAATAATTGAAACCAATTGAAAACAATTGAAAATAATTGATAAATAATTGAAAACAATTGAAAATAATTAAAAATAATTAAAACAATTGAAAATAATTAAAAATAATTGATAAATAATTGAAAACAATTAAAAATAATTGATAAATAATTGAAAACAATTGAAAATAATTGAAAATAATTGATAACAAGTGATAAATAATTGAAAATGATTGATAACAATTGAAAATAATTGATAAATAATTGAATATAATTGAAACCAATTGAAAACAATTGAAAACAATTGAAAACAATTGGAAATAATTGAAAATAATTATAAATTATTGAAAATAATTGAAAATAATTGATAAATAATTGATAAATAATTAATAAATAATTGAAAAAAATTGTAAATAATATTAAATAATTGAAAATAATTGATAAATAATTGAAAATAATTGAAAATAATTATAAATAATTGAAAACAATTGAAAACAATTAAAAATAATTGATAAATAATTGAAAACAATTGAAAATAATTGAAAATAATTGATAACAAGTGATAAATAATTGAAAATGATTGAAAACAATTGAAAATAATTGATAAATAATTGAAAAAAATTGAAAACAATTGAAAACAATTGAAAACAATTGAAAACAATTGGAAATAATTGAAAATAATGATAAATTATTGAAAATAATTGAAAATAATTGATAAATAATTGATAAATAATTAATAAATAATAGAAAAAAATTGTAAATAATATTAAATAATTGAAAATAATTGATAAATAATTGAAAATAACTGAAAATAATTATAAATAATTGAAAACAATTGAAAATAATTGAAAATAACTGAAAATAATTGAAAATAATTGAAAATGATTGATATATTATTGAAAACAATTGAAAATAATTGAAAATAATTGAAAACAATTGAAAATAATTGAAAATAATTGATAAATAATTGATAAATAATTGAAAACAATTGAAAATAATTTAAAATAATTGAAAACAATTGAAAATAATTGATAAATAATTGAAAACAATTGAAAATAATTGATAAATAATTGAAAACAATTGAAAATAATTGAAAATAATTGAAAACAATTGAAAATAATTGATAAATAATTGAAAACAATTGAAAATAATTGAAAATAATTGAAAACAATTGAAAATAATTGAAAATAATTATAAATTATTGAAAATAATTGAAAATAATTGATAAATAATTGATAAATAATTAATAAATAATTGAAAAAATTGTAAATAATAATAAATAATTGAAAATAATTGAAAATAATTGATAAATAATTGATAAATAATTGAAAACAATTGAAAATAATTGATAAATAATTGAAACCAATTGAAAACAATTGAAAACAATTGAAAATAATTGAAAATAATTGAAAACAATTGATAAATAATTGAAAACAATTGAAAACAATTGAAAATAATTGAAAATAATTGAAAACATTTGAAAATAATTGAAAATAATTAAAAACAATTGAAAAGAATTGAAAATAATTGAAAATAATTGAAAACAATTGAATACAATTGAAAACAATTGAAAACAATTGGAAATAATTGAAAATAATTATAAATTATTGAAAATAATCGAAAATAATTGATAAATAATTGATAAATAATTGATAAATAATTAATAAATAATTGAAAAAAATTGTAAATAATAATAAATAATTGAAAATAATTGATAAATAATTGAAAATAATTGAAAATAATTGAAAATAATTGAAAATAATTGAAAACAATTGAAAATAATTGAAAATAATTGATGAATAATTGAAAACAATTTATAAATAATTGAAAACAATTGAAAATAATTGAAAATGATTGAAAATAATTGAAAATAATTGAAAATAATTGAAAATAATTATAAATAATTGAAAACAATTGAAAACAATTGAAAATAATTGAAAACAATTGAAAATAATTGAAAATAATTGAAAACAATTGATAAATAATTGAAAACAATTGAAAATAATTGAAAAGAATTGAAAATAATTGAAAATAATTAAAAATAATTGAAAATAATTGAAAATAATTGATAAATAATTGAAAACAATTGAAAATGATTGATAAATAATTGAAAACAATTGAAAATAATGGAAAATAATTTAAAACAATTGAAAATAATTGAAAACAATTGATAAATAATTGAAAACAATTGAAAATAATTGAAAACAATTGAAAATAATTGAAAATAATTGAAAATAATTGAAAATAATTGAAAATAATTGATAAATAATTGAAAACAATTGAAAATGATTGATAAATAATTGAAAACAATTGAAAATAATGGAAAATAATTTAAAACAATTGAAAATAATTGAAAATAATTGAAAATAATTGAAAACAATTGATAAGTAATTGAAAACAATTGAAAATAATTGAAAATAATTGAAAATAATTGAAAATAATTGAAAATAATTGAAAATAATTGAAAATAATTATAAATAATTGAAAACAATTGAAAACAATTGAAAATAATTGAAAATAATTGAAAAGAATTGAAAATAATGGAAAATAATTGAAAACAATTGATAAATAATTGAAAACAATTGAAAATAATTGAAAAGAATTGAAAATAATTGAAAATAATTGAAAACAATTGAAAATAGTTGATAAATAAATGAAGACAATTGAAAATGATTGATAAATAATTGAAAACAATTGAAAATAATGGAAAGTAATTTAAAACAATTGAAAATAATTGAAAATAATTGAAAATAATTGAAAACAATTGATAAGTAATTGAAAACAATTGAAAAAAATTGAAAATAATTGAAAAAATTGAAAATAATTGAAAATAATTGAAAATAATTGAAAACAATTGAAAATAATTGAAAACAATTGAAAATAATTGATATATTCTTGAAAACAATTGAAAATAATTGAAAATAATTGAAAACAATTGAAAATACTTTAGAATAATTGATAAATAATTGAAAACAATTGAAAATAATTTAAAATAATTTAAAATAATTGAAAATAATTATAAATAATTGAAAACAATTGAAAACAATTGAAAATAATTGAAAACAATTGAAAATAATTGAAAATAATTGAAAACAATTGATAAATAATTGAAAACAATTGAAAATAATTGAAAAGAATTGAAAATAATTGAAAATAATTGAAAATAATTGAAAACAATTGAAAATAATTGAAAACAATTGAAAATAATTGATATATTCTTGTAAACAATTGGAAATAATTGAAAATAATTGAAAATAATTGAAAATAATTGAAAATAATTGAAAATAATTGAAAATAATTATAAATAATTGAAAACAATTGAAAACAATTGAAAATAATTGAAAACAATTGAAAATAATTGAAAATAATTGAAAACAATTGATAAATAATTGAAAACAATTGAAAATAATTGAAAAGAATTGAAAATAATTGAAAATAATTGAAAATAATTGAATATAATTGAAAATAATTGATAAATAATTGAAAACAATTGAAAATGATTGATAAACAATTGAAAACAATTGAAAATAATGGAAAATAATTTAAAACAATTGAAAATAACTGAAAATAATTGAAAATAATTGAAAACAATTGATAAGTAATTGAAAATAATTGAAAATAATTGAAAATAATTGAAAATAATTGAAAATAATTGAAAATAATTGAAAATAATTGAAAATAATTGAAAATAATTGAAAATAATTGAAAATAATTATAAATAATTGAAAACAATTGAAAACAATTGAAAATAATTGAAAATAATTGAAAACAATTGAAAATAATGGAAAATAATTGAAAACAATTGATAAATAATTGAAAACAATTGAAAATAATTGAAAAGAATTGAAAATAATTGAAAATAATTGAAAACAATTGAAAATAATTGATAAATAAATGAAGACAATTGAAAATGATTGATAAATAATTGAAAACAATTGAAAATAATGGAAAGTAATTTAAAACAATTGAAAATAATTGAAAATAACTGAAAATAATTGAAAATAATTGATATATTATTGAAAACAATTGAAAATAATTGAAAATAATTGAAAATAATTGAAAACAATTGATAAATAATTGAAAATAATTGAAAATAATTGAAAATAATTGAAAATAATTGAAAATAATTGAAAACAATTGAAAATAATTGAAAATAATTGATAAATAATTGAAAACAATTGAAAATAATAGATAAATAATTGAAAACAATTGAAAATAACTGATAACAATTGACAAATAATTGAAAATGATTGAAAACAATTGAAAATAATTAATAAATAATTGAAAATAATAGAAAACAATTGAAAACAATTGAAAACAATTGAAAATAATTAAAAACAATTGTAAATAATTTAAAATAATTGAAAATAATTGAAAATAATTGAAAACAATTGAAAATAATTGATAAATAATTGAAACCAATTGAAAACAATTGAAAATAATTGATAAATAGTTGAAAACAATTGAAAATAATTAAAAATAATTAAAACAATTGAAAATAATTAAAAATAATTGATAAATAATTGAAAACAATTAAAAATAATTGATAAATAATTGAAAACAATTGAAAATAATTGAAAATAATTGATAACAAGTGATAAATAATTGAAAATGATTGATAACAATTGAAAATAATTGATAAATAATTGAATATAATTGAAACCAATTGAAAACAATTGAAAACAATTGAAACCAATTGGAAATAATTGAAAATAATTATAAATTATTGAAAATAATTGAAAATAATTGATAAATAATTGATAAATAATTAATAAATAATTGAAAAAAATTGTAAATAATATTAAATAATTGAAAATAATTGATAAATAATTGAAAATAATTGAAAATAATTATAAATAATTGAAAACAATTGAAAACAATTAAAAATAATTGATAAATAATTGAAAACAATTGAAAATAATTGAAAATAATTGATAACAAGTGATAAATAATTGAAAATGATTGAAAACAATTGAAAATAATTGATAAATAATTGAAAATAATTGAAAACAATTGAAAACAATTGAAAACAATTGGAAACAATTGAAAATAATGATAAATTATTGAAAATAATTGAAAATAATTGATAAATAATTGATAAATAATTAATAAATAATAGAAAAAAATTGTAAATAATATTAAATAATTGAAAATAATTGATAAATAATTGAAAATAACTGAAAATAATTATAAATAATTGAAAACAATTGAAAATAATTGAAAATAACTGAAAATAATTGAAAATAATTGAAAATAATTGATATATTATTGAAAACAATTGAAAATAATTGAAAATATTTGAAAACAATTGAAAATAATTGAAAATAATTGATAAATAATTGATAAACAATTGAAAACAATTGAAAATAATTTAAAATAATTGAAAACAATTGAAAATAATTGATAAATAATTGAAAACAATTGAAAATAATTGATAAATAATTGAAAACAATTGAAAATAATTGAAAATAATTGAAAACAATTGAAAATAATTGATAAATAATTGAAAACAATTGAAAACAATTGAAAACAATTGGAAATAATTGAAAATAATTATAAATTATTGAAAATAATTGAAAATAATTGATAAATAATTGATAAATAACTAATAAATAATTGAAAAAAATTGTAAATAATAATAAATAATTGAAAATAATTGATAAATAATTGAAAATAATTATAAATAATTGAAAACAATTGAAAATAATTGAAAATAATTGATAAATAATTGAAAATAATTATAAATAATTGAAAATAATTGAAAATAATTGAAAATAATTGAAAATAATTATAAATAATTGAAAACAATTGAAAATAATTTAAAATAATTGAAAACAATTGAAAATAATTTAAAATAATTGAAAACAATTGAAAATAATTTAAAATATTTGATAAATAATTGAATACAATTGAAAATAATTGATAAATAATTGAAAACAATTGAAAATAATTGAAAATAATTGATAAATAATTGAAAATAATTATAAATAATTAAAAAATAATTGAAAATAATTGAAAATAATTGAAAATACTTGAAAATAATTGAAAATAATTGAAAATAATTGAAAATAATTGAAAACAATTGAAAATAATTAAAATAATTGATAAATAATTGAAAACAATTGAAAATAATTGAAAACAATTGATAAATAATTGAAAACAATTGAAAACAATTGAAAACAATTGAAAACAATTGGAAATAATTGAAAATAATTATAAATTATTGAAAATAATCGAAAATAATTGATAAATAATTGATAAATCATTGATAAATAATTAATAAATAATTGAAAATAATTGATAAATAATTGAAAATAATTGAAAATAATTGAAAATAATTATAAATAATCGAAAACAATCGAAAACAATCGAAAACCATCGAAAACCATCGAAAACCATCGAAAACAATCGAAAACAATCGAAAACCATCGAAAACAATCGAAAACCATGGAAAACCATCGAAAACAATCGAAAACAATCGAAAACAATCGAAAACAATCGAAAACAATCGAAAACAATCGAAAACCATCGAAATCCAACGAAAACAATCGAAAACAATCGAAAACCATCGAAAACAATCGAAAACAATCGAAAACAATCGAAAACCATCGAAAACAATCTAAAACAATCGAAAACCATCGAAAACAATCGAAAACAATCGAAAACAATCGAAAACAATCGAAAACAATCGAAAACCATCGAAAACCATCGAAAACCATCGAAAACAATCGAAAACAATCGAAAGCAATCGAAAACCATCGAAAACCATCGAAAACAATCGAAAACAATCGAAAACCATCGAAAACCATCGAAAACCATCGAAAACCATCGAAAACAATCGAAAAACATCGAAAACAATCGAAAACAATCGAAAACCATCGAAAACCATCGAAAACAATCGAAAACCACGGAAAACCACGGAAAACAATCGAAAACCAACGAAAACAATCGAAAACAATCGAAAACAATCGAAAACCATCCAAAACCATAGAAAACAATCGAAAACAATCGAAAACCATCGAAAACAATCGAAAACAATCGAAAACAATCGAAAACAATCGAAAACCATCGAAAACAATCGAAACAATCGAAAACCATCGAAAACAATCGAAAACCATCAAAAACAATCGAAAACAATCGAAAACCATCGAAAACAATCGAAACCAATCGAAAACCAACGAAAACAATCGAAAATAATCGAAAACCACGGAAAACAATCGAAAACCAACGAAAACAATCGAAAACCAACGAAAACAATCGAAAACATTCGAAAACAATCGAAAACAATCGAAAACAATCGAAAACAATCGAAAACAATCGAAAACCATCGAAAACCATCGAAAACAATCGAAACAATCGAAAACCATCGAAAACAATCGAAAACCATCAAAAACAATCGAAAACAATCGAAAACCATCGAAAACAATCGAAACCAATCGAAAACCAACGAAAACAATCGAAAATAATCGAAAACCACGGAAAACAATCGAAAACCAACGAAAACAATCGAAAACCAACGAAAACAATCGAAAACAATCGAAAACAATCGAAAACAATCGAAAACCATCGAAAACAATCGAAAACCATCGAAAACAATCGAAAACCATCGAAAACAATCGAAAACAATCGAAAACAATCGAAAACCATAGAAAACAATCGAAAACAATCGAAAACAATCGAAAACAATTGAAAATAATTGATATATTCTTGAAAACAATTGAAAATAATTGAAAATAATTGAAAATAATTGAAAATAATTGAAAATAATTATAAATAATTGAAAACAATTGAAAACAATTGAAAATAATTGAAAACAATTGAAAATAATTGAAAATAACTGAAAACAATTGATAAATAATTGAAAACAATTGAAAATAATTGAAAATAATTGAAAATAATTGAAAATAATTGAAAATAATTGAAAACAATTGAAAATACTATAAAATAATTGATAAATAATTGAAAACAATTGAAAATAATTTAAAATAATTGAAAATAATTGAAAATAATTGAAAATAATTGAAAACAATTGAAAATAATTGAAAATAATTGAAAATAATTGAAAACAATTGAAAATAATTGAAAACAATTGAAAATAATTGATATATTCTTGAAAACAATTGAAAATAATTGAAAATAATTGAAAATAATTGAAAATAATTGAAAATAATTGAAAATAATTGAAAATAATTATAAATAATTGAAAACAATTGAAAACAATTGAAAATAATTGAAAACAATTGAAAATAATTGAAAATAATTGAAAACAATTGATAAATAATTGAAAACAATTGAAAATAATTGAAAAGAATTGAAAATAATTGAAAATAATTGAAAATAATTGAATATAATTGAAAATAATTGATAAATAATTGAAAACAATTGAAAATGATTGATAAATAATTGAAAACAATTGAAAATAATGGAAAATAATTTAAAACAATTGAAAATAACTGAAAATAATTGAAAATAATTGAAAACAATTGATAAGTAATTGAAAACAATTGAAAATAATTGAAAATAATTGAAAATAATTGAAAATAATTGAAAATAATTGAAAATAATTGAAAATAATTATAAATAATTGAAAACAATTGAAAACAATTGAAAATAATTGAAAATAATTGAAAACAATTGAAAATAATGGAAAATAATTGAAAACAATTGATAAATAATTGAAAACAATTGAAAATAATTGAAAAGAATTGAAAATAATTGAAAATAATTGAAAACAATTGAAAATAATTTATAAATAAATGAAGACAATTGAAAATGATTGATAAATAATTGAAAACAATTGAAAATAATGGAAAGTAATTTAAAACAATTGAAAATAATTGAAAATAATTGAAAATAATTGAAAACAATTGATAAGTAATTGAAAACAATTGAAAAAAATTGAAAATAATTGAAAAAAATTGAAAATAATTGAAAATAATTGAAAATAATTGAAAACAATTGAAAATAATTGAAAACAATTGAAAATAATTGATATATTCTTGAAAACAATTGAAAATAATTGAAAATAATTGAAAACAATTGAAAATACTTTAAAATAATTGATAAATAATTGAAAACAATTGAAAATAATTTAAAATAATTGAAAATAATTGAAAATAATTGAAAATAATTGAAAACAATTGAAAATAATTGAAAATAATTTATAAATAATTGAAAACAATTGAAAATAATTGATAAATAATTGAAAACAATTGAAAATAATTGAAAATAACTGATAACTATTCACAAATAATTGAAAATGATTGAAAACAATTGAAAATAATTTAAAATAATTGAAAATAATTTAAAATAATTGAAAATAATTGAAAACAATTGAAAATAATTGAAAATAATTGATAAATAATTGAAAACAATTGAAAATAATTGATAAATAATTGAAAACAATTGAAAACAATTGAAAATAATTGAAAATAATTGAAAACAATTGAAAATAATGGAAAATAATTGAAAACAATTGATAAATAATTGAAAACAATTGAAAATAATTGAAAAGAATTGAAAATAATTGAAAATAATTGAAAACAATTGAAAATAATTGATAAATAATTGAAGACAATTGAAAATGATTGATAAATAATTGAGAACAATTGAAAATAATGGAAAATAATTTAAAACAATTGAAAATAATTGAAAATAATTGAAAATAATTGAAAACAATTGATAAGTAATTGAAAACAATTGAAAAAATTGAAAATAATTGAAAAAAATTGAAAATAATTGAAAATAATTGAAAATAATTTAAAACAATTGAAAATAATTGAAAACAATTGAAAATAATTGATATATTCTTGAAAACAATTGAAAATAATTGAAAATAATTGAAAATAATTGAAAACAATTGAAAATAATTGAAAATAATTGTTAAATAATTGAAAACAATTGAAAATAATTTAAAATAATTGAAAATAATTTAAAATAATTGAAAATAATTGAAAACAATTGAAAATAATTGAAAATAATTGATAAATAATTGAAAACAATTGAAAATAATTGATAAATAATTGAAAACAATTGAAAATAATTGAAAATAACTGATAGCAATTGACAAATAATTGAAAATGATTGAAAACAATTGAAAAAAATTCATAAATAATTGAAAATAATAGAAAACAATTGAAAACAATTGAAAACAATTGAAAATAATTAAAAACAATTATAAATAATTGAAAATAATTGAAAATAATTGAAAATAATTAAAACAATTGAAAATAATTAAAAATAATTAATAGATAATTGAAAACAATTAAAAATAATTGATAAATAATTGAAAACAATTGAAAATAATTGAAAATAATTGATAACAAGTGATAAATAATTGAAAATGATTGATAACAATTGAAAATAATTGATAAATAATTGAAAATAATTGAAACAAATTGAAAACAATTGAAAACAATTGAAAACAATTGGAAATAATTGAAAATAATTATAAATTATTGAAAATAATTGAAAATAGTTGATAAGTAATTGATAAATAATTAATAAATAATTGAAATAAATTGTAAATAATATTAAATAATTGAAAATAATTGATAAATAATTGAAAATAATTGAAAATAATTATAAATAATTGAAAACAATTGAAAACAATTAAAAATAATTGATAAATAATTGAAAACAATTGAAAATAATTGAAAATAATTGATAACAAGTGATAAATAATTGAAAATGATTGAAAACAATTGAAAATAATTGATAAATAATTGAAAATAATTGAAAACAATTGAAAACAATTGAAAACAATTGAAAACAATTGGAAATAATTGAAAATAATGATAAATTATTGAAAATAATTGAAAATAATTGATTAATAATTGATAAATAATTAATAAATAATAGAAAAAAATGGTAAATAATATTAAATAATTGAAAATAATTGATAAATAATTGAAAATAACTGAAAATAATTATAAATAATTGAAAACAATTGAAAATAATTGAAAATAACTGAAAATAATTGAAAATAATTGAAAATAATTGATATATTATTGAAAACAATTGAAAATAATTGAGAATAATTGAAAATAATTGAAAACAATTGATAAATAATTGAAAATAATTGAAAATAATTGAAAATAATTGAAAATAATTGAAAATAATTGAAAAAAATTGAAAATAATTGAAAATAATTGATAAATAATTGAAAACAATTGAAAATAATTGATAAATAATTGAAAACAATTGAAAATAATTGAAAATAACTGATAACAATTGACAAATAATTGAAAATGATTGAAAACAATTGAAAATAATTCATAAATAATTGAAAATAATAGAAAACAATTGAAAACAATTGAAAACAATTGAAAATAATTAGAAACAATTGTAAATAATTTAAAATAATTGAAAATAATTGAAAATAATTGAAAACAATTGAAAATAATTGATAAATAATTGAAACCAATTGAAAACAATTGAAAATAATTGATAAATAATTGAAAACAATTGAAAATAATTAAAAATAATTAAAACAATTGAAAATAATTAAAATAATTGATAAATAATTGAAAACGATTAAAAATAATTGATAAATAATTGAAAACAATTGAAAATAATTGAAAATAATTGATAACAAGTGATAAATAATTGAAAATGATTGATAACAATTGAAAATAATTGATAAATAATTGAAAACAATTGGAAATAATTGAAAATAATGATAAATTATTGAAAATAATTGAAAATAATTGATAAATAATTGATAAATAATTAATAAATAATAGAAAAAAATTGTAAATAATATTAAATAATTGGAAATAATTGATAAATAATTGAAAATAACTGAAAATAATTATAAATAATTGAAAACAATTGAAAATAATTGAAAATAACTGAAAATAATTGAAAATAATTGAAAATAATTGATATATTATTGAAAACAATTGAAAATAATTGAAAATAATTGAAAACAATTGAAAATAATTGAAAATAATTGATAAATAATTGATAAACAATTGAAAACAATTGAAAATAATTTAAAATAATTGAAAACAATTGAAAATAATTGATAAATAATTGAAAACAATTGAAAATAATTGATAAATAATTGACAACAATTGAAAATAATTGAAAATAATTGAAAACAATTGAAAATAATTGATAAATAATTGAAAACAATTGAAAACAATTGAAAACAATTGGAAATAATCGAAAACAATCGAAAACCATAGAAAACAATCGAAAACAATCGAAAACCATCGAAACCAATCGAAAACAATCGAAAACAATCGGAAACAATCGAAAACAATCGAAAACCATCGAAAACAATCGAAAACCATCGAAAACCATCGAAAACCATCGAAAACAATCGAAAACAATCGAAAACAATCGAAAACCATCGAAAACCATCGAAAACAACCGAAAACAATCGAAAACAATCGAAAACCATCGAAAACCATCGAAAACAATCGAAAACCATCGAAAACAATCGAAAACAATCGAAAACCATCGAAAACCATCGAAAACAATCGAAAACCACGGAAAACAATCGAAAACCAACGAAAACAATCGAAAACAATCGAAAACAATCGAAAACAATCGAAAACAATCGAAAACAATCGAAAACCATCGAAAACAATCGAAAACAATCGAAAACAATCGAAAACCATCGAAACCAATCGAAAACCATCGAAAACCATCGAAAACAATCGAAAACAATCGAAAACAATCGAAAACCATCGAAAACCATAGAAAACAATCGAAAACAATCGAAAACCATCGAAAACAATCGAAAACAATCGAAAACAATCGAAAACAATCGAAAACCATCGAAAACAATCGAAACAATCGAAAACCATCGAAAACAATCGAAAACCATCAAAAACAATCGAAAACAATCGAAAACCATCGAAACAATCGAAACCAATCGAAAACCAACGAAAACAATCGAAAATAATCGAAAACCACGGAAAACAATCGAAAACCAACGAAAACAATCGAAAACCAACGAAAACAATCGAAAACAATCGAAAACAATCGAAAACCATCCAAAACCATAGAAAACAATCGAAAACAATCGAAAACAATCGACAACAATCGAAAACAATCGAAAATAATCGAAAACCACGGAAAACAATCGAAAACCAACGAAAACAATCGAAAACCATAGAAAACAATCGAAAACAACCGAAAACAATCGAAAACCATAGAAAACAACCGAAAACAATCGAAAACCATAAAAAACAATCGAAAACAACCGAAAACAATCGAAAACAATCGAAAACAATCGAAAACAATCGAAAACAATCGAAAACAATCGAAAACCATCGAAAACCATAGAAAACAATCGAAAACGATCGAAAACCATCGAAAACCATCGAAAACAATCGAAAACAATCGAAAGCAATCGAAAACCATCGAAAACCATCGAAAACAATCGAAAACAATCGAAAACCATCGAAAACCATCGAAAACAATCGAAAACAATCGAAAACAATCGAAAACAATCGAAAACAATCGAAAACCATCGAAAAGCATCGAAAACAATCGAAAACCATCGAAAACAATCGAAAACAATCGAAAACAATCGTAAACCATCGAAAACCATCGAAAATAATCGAAAACAATCGAAAACAATCGAAAACAATCGAAAACAATCGAAAACCATCGAAAACAATCGAAAACCATCGAAAACAATCGAAAACAATCGAAAACAATCGAAAACAATCGAAAACAATCGAAAACAATCGAAAACCATCGAAATCCAACGAAAACAATCGAAAACAATCGAAAACCATCGAAAACAATCGAAAACAATCGAAAACAATCGAAAACCATAGAAAACAATCGAAAACAATCGAAAACCATCGAAACCAATCGAAAACAATCGAAAACAATCGGAAACAATCGAAAACAATCGAAAACCATCGAAAACAATCGAAAACCATCGAAAACCATCGAAAACCATCGAAAACAATCGAAAACAATCGAAAACAATCGAAAACCATCGAAAACCATCGAAAACAACCGAAAACAATCGAAAACAATCGAAAACCATCGAAAACCATCGAAAACAATCGAAAACCATCGAAAACAATCGAAAACAATCGAAAACCATCGAAAACCATCGAAAACAATCGAAAACCACGGAAAACAATCGAAAACCAACGAAAACAATCGAAAACAATCGAAAACAATCGAAAACAATCGAAAACAATCGAAAACAATCGAAAACCATCGAAAACAATCGAAAACAATCGAAAACAATCGAAAACCATCGAAACCAATCGAAAACCATCGAAAACCATCGAAAACAATCGAAAACAATCGAAAACAATCGAAAACCATCGAAAACCATAGAAAACAATCGAAAACAAAAGAAAACCATCGAAAACAATCGAAAACAATCGAAAACAATCGAAAACAATCGAAAACCATCGAAAACAATCGAAACAATCGAAAACCATCGAAAACAATCGAAAACCATCAAAAACAATCGAAAACAATCGAAAACCATCGAAAACAATCGAAACCAATCGAAAACCAACGAAAACAATCGAAAATAATCGAAAACCACGGAAAACAATCGAAAACCAACGAAAACAATCGAAAACCAACGAAAACAATCGAAAACAATCGAAAACAATCGAAAACCATCCAAAACCATAGAAAACAATCGAAAACAATCGAAAACAATCGACAACAATCGAAAACAATCGAAAATAATCGAAAACCACGGAAAACAATCGAAAACCAACGAAAACAATCGAAAACCATAGAAAACAATCGAAAACAACCGAAAACAATCGAAAACCATAGAAAACAACCGAAAACAATCGAAAACCATAAAAAACAATCGAAAACAACCGAAAACAATCGAAAACAATCGAAAACAATCGAAAACAATCGAAAACAATCGAAAACAATCGAAAACCATCGAAAACCATAGAAAACAATCGAAAACGATCGAAAACCATCGAAAACCATCGAAAACAATCGAAAACAATCGAAAGCAATCGAAAACCATCGAAAACCATCGAAAACAATCGAAAACAATCGAAAACCATCGAAAACCATCGAAAACAATCGAAAACAATCGAAAACAATCGAAAACAATCGAAAACCATCGAAAACAATCGAAAACAATCGAAAACAATCGAAAACCATCGAAAACCATCGAAAACAATCGAAAACAATCGAAAACAATCGAAAACAATCGAAAACCATCGAAAACAATCGAAAACGATCGAAAACCATAGAAAACAATCGAAAACAACCGAAAACAATCGAAAACAATCGGAAACCATTGAAAACCATCGAAAACCATCGAAAACCATCGAAAACAATCGAAAACAATCGAAAACCATCGAAAACAATCGAAAACCATGGAAAACCATCGAAAACAATCGAAAACAATCGAAAACAATCGAAAACAATCGAAAACAATCGAAAACAATCGAAAACAATCGAAAACAATCGAAAACAATCGAAAACCATCGAAATCCAACGAAAACAATCGAAAACAATCGAAAACCATCGAAAACAATCGAAAACAATCGAAAACAATCGAAAACAATCGAAAACCATCGAAAACACTCGAAAACAATCGAAAACCATCGAAAACAATCGAAAACAATCGAAAACAATCGAAAACAATCGAAAACAATCGAAAACCATCGAAAACAATCGAAAACAATCGAAAGCAATCGAAAACCATCGAAAACCATCGAAAACAATCGAAAACAATCGAAAACCATCGAAAACCATCGAAAACCATCGAAAACCATCGAAAACAATCGAAAACCATCGAAAACAATCGAAAACAATCGAAAACCATCGAAAACCATCGAAAACAATCGAAAACCACGGAAAACCACGGAAAACAATCGAAAACCAACGAAAACAATCGAAAACAATCGAAAACAATCGAAAACAATCGAAAACAATCGAAAACCATCGAAAACAATCGAAAACAATAGAAAACAATCGAAAACCATCGAAAACAATCGAAAACCATCGAAAACCATCGAAAACAATCGAAAACAATCGAAAATAATCGAAAACAATCGAAAACCATCGAAAACCATAGAAAACAATCGAAAACAATCGAAAACCATCGAAAACAATCGAAAACAATCGAAAACAATCGAAAACAATCGAAAACCATCGAAAACAATCGAAACAATCGAAAACCATCGAAAACAATCGAAAACCATCAAAAACAATCGAAAACAATCGAAAACCATCGAAAACAATCGAAACCAATCGAAAACCAACGAAAACAATCGAAAATAATCGAAAACCACGGAAAACAATCGAAAACCAACGAAAACAATCGAAAACCAACGAAAACAATCGAAAACATTCGAAAACAATCGAAAACAATCGAAAACAATCGAAAACAATCGAAAACAATCGAAAACCATCGAAAACCATCGAAAACAATCGAAACAATCGAAAACCATCGAAAACAATCGAAAACCATCAAAAACAATCGAAAACAATCGAAAACCATCGAAAACAATCGAAAACCATCGAAAACAATCGAAAACCATCGAAAACCATCGAAAACAATCGAAAACAATCGAAAACAATCGAAAACAATCGAAAACAATCGAAAAAAAATCGAAAACAATCGAAAACCATCGAAAACAATCGAAAACAATCGAAAACAATCGAAAATAATCGAAAACCACGGAAAACAATCGAAAACCATCGAAAACCATCGAAAACAATCGAAAACCATCGAAAACAATCGAAAACAATCGAAAACCATCGAAAACCATCGAAAACAATCGAAAACAATCGACAACAATCGAAAACAATCGAAAATAATCGAAAACCACGGAAAACAATCGAAAACCAACGAAAACAATCGATAACAATCGAAAACAATCGAAAACTATCGAAAACAATCGAAAACAATCGAAAACAATCGAAAACAATCGAAAACAATCGAAAACCATCGAAAACAATCGAAAACCATCGAAAACAATCGAAAACCATCGAAAACAATCGAAAACAATCGAAAACAATCGAAAACCATAGAAAACAATCGAAAACAATCGAAAACAATCGAAAACAATTGAAAATAATTGATATATTCTTGAAAACAATTGAAAATAATTGAAAATAATTGAAAATAATTGAAAATAATTGAAAATAATTATAAATAATTGAAAACAATTGAAAACAATTGAAAATAATTGAAAACAATTGAAAATAATTGAAAATAACTGAAAAAAATTGATAAATAATTGAAAACAATTGAAAATAATTGAAAATAATTGAAAATAATTGAAAATAATTGAAAATAAATGAAAACAATTGAAAATACTATAAAATAATTGATAAATAATTGAAAACAATTGAAAATAATTTAAAATAATTGAAAATAATTGAAAATAATTGAAAATAATTGAAAACAATTGAAAATAATTGAAAATAATTGAAAATAATTGAAAACAATTGAAAATAATTGAAAACAATTGAAAATAATTGATATATTCTTGAAAACAATTGAAAATAATTGAAAATAATTGAAAATAATTGAAAATAATTGAAAATAATTGAAAATAATTATAAATAATTGAAAACAATTGAAAACAATTGAAAATAATTGAAAACAATTGAAAATAATTGAAAATAATTGAAAACAATTGATAAATAATTGAAAACAATTGAAAATAATTGAAAAGAATTGAAAATAATTGAAAATAATTGAAAATAATTGAATATAATTGAAAATAATTGATAAATAATTGAAAACAATTGAAAATGATTGATAAATAATTGAAAACAATTGAAAATAATGGAAAATAATTTAAAACAATTGAAAATAACTGAAAATAATTGAAAATAATTGAAAACAATTGATAAGTAATTGAAAACAATTGAAAATAATTGAAAATAATTGAAAATAATTGAAAATAATTGAAAATAATTGAAAATAATTGAAAATAATTATAAATAATTGAAAACAATTGAAAACAATTGAAAATAATTGAAAATAATTGAAAACAATTGAAAATAATGGAAAATAATTGAAAACAATTGATAAATAATTGAAAACAATTGAAAATAATTGAAAAGAATTGAAAATAATTGAAAATAATTGAAAACAATTGAAAATAATTTATAAATAAATGAAGACAATTGAAAATGATTGATAAATAATTGAAAACAATTGAAAATAATGGAAAGTAATTTAAAACAATTGAAAATAATTGAAAATAATTGAAAATAATTGAAAACAATTGATAAGTAATTGAAAACAATTGAAAAAAATTGAAAATAATTGAAAAAAATTGAAAATAATTGAAAATA
Organism: Andrena bucephala; assembly: GCA_947577245.1. Taxonomy (NCBI): domain Eukaryota; kingdom Metazoa; phylum Arthropoda; class Insecta; order Hymenoptera; family Andrenidae; genus Andrena; species Andrena bucephala. The sequence continues at coordinate 62,269,980 of OX387717.1, forward strand.
ATTGAAAATAATTGAAAACAATTGAAAATAATTGAAAACAATTGAAAATAATTGATATATTCTTGAAAACAATTGAAAATAATTGAAAATAATTTAAAACAATTGAAAATACTTTAAAATAATTGATAAATAATTGAAAACAATTTAAAATAATTTAAAATAATTGAAAATAATTGAAAATAATTGAAAATAATTGAAAACAATTGAAAATAATTGAAAATAATTTATAAATAATTGAAAACAATTGAAAATAATTGATAAATAATTGAAAACAATTGAAAATAATTGAAAATAACTGATAACTATTCACAAATAATTGAAAATGATTGAAAACAATTGAAAATAATTTAAAATAATTGAAAATAATTGAAAATAATTGAAAATAATTGAAAACAATTGAAAATAATTGAAAATAATTGATAAATAATTGAAAACAATTGAAAATAATTGATAAATAATTGAAAACAATTGAAAACAATTGAAAATAATTGAAAATAATTGAAAACAATTGAAAATAATGGAAAATAATTGAAAACAATTGATAAATAATTGAAAACAATTGAAAATAATTGAAAAGAATTGAAAATAATTGAAAATAATTGAAAACAATTGAAAATAATTGATAAATAATTGAAGACAATTGAAAATGATTGATAAATAATTGAGAACAATTGAAAATAATGGAAAATAATTTAAAACAATTGAAAATAATTGAAAATAATTGAAAATAATTGAAAACAATTGATAAGTAATTGAAAACAATTGAAAAAATTGAAAATAATTGAAAAAAATTGAAAATAATTGAAAACAATTGAAAATAATTGAAAATAATTGATATATTATTGAAAACAATTGAAAATAATTGAAAATAATTGAAAATAATTGAAAACAATTGATAAATAATTGAAAATAATTGAAAATAATTGAAAATAATTGAAAATAATTGAAAATAATTGAAAACAATTGAAAATAATTGAAAATAATTGATAAATAATTGAAAACAATTGAAAATAATTGATAAATAATTGAAAACAATTGAAAATAATTGAAAATAACTGATAACAATTGACAAATAATTGAAAATGATTGAAAACAATTGAAAATAATTCATAAATAATTGAAAATAATAGAAAACAATTGAAAACAATTGAAAACAATTGAAAATAATTAGAAACAATTGTAAATAATTTAAAATAATTGAAAATAATTGAAAATAATTGAAAACAATTGAAAATAATTGATAAATAATTGAAACCAATTGAAAACAATTGAAAATAATTGATAAATAATTGAAAACAATTGAAAATAATTAAAAATAATTAAAACAATTGAAAATAATTAAAAATAATTGATAAATAATTGAAAACAATTAAAAATAATTGATAAATAATTGAAAACAATTGAAAATAATTGAAAATAATTGATAACAAGTGATAAATAATTGAAAATGATTGATAACAATTGAAAATAATTGATAAATAATTGAAAACAATTGGAAATAATTGAAAATAATGATAAATTATTGAAAATAATTGAAAATAATTGATAAATAATTGATAAATAATTAATAAATAATAGAAAAAAATTGTAAATAATATTAAATAATTGGAAATAATTGATAAATAATTGAAAATAACTGAAAATAATTATAAATAATTGAAAACAATTGAAAATAATTGAAAATAACTGAAAATAATTGAAAATAATTGAAAATAATTGATATATTATTGAAAACAATTGAAAATAATTGAAAATAATTGAAAACAATTGAAAATAATTGAAAATAATTGATAAATAATTGATAAACAATTGAAAACAATTGAAAATAATTTAAAATAATTGAAAACAATTGAAAATAATTGATAAATAATTGAAAACAATTGAAAATAATTGATAAATAATTGACAACAATTGAAAATAATTGAAAATAATTGAAAACAATTGAAAATAATTGATAAATAATTGAAAACAATTGAAAACAATTGAAAACAATTGGAAATAATCGAAAACAATCGAAAACCATAGAAAACAATCGAAAACAATCGAAAACCATCGAAACCAATCGAAAACAATCGAAAACAATCGGAAACAATCGAAAACAATCGAAAACCATCGAAAACAATCGAAAACCATCGAAAACCATCGAAAACCATCGAAAACAATCGAAAACAATCGAAAACAATCGAAAACCATCGAAAACCATCGAAAACAACCGAAAACAATCGAAAACAATCGAAAACCATCGAAAACCATCGAAAACAATCGAAAACCATCGAAAACAATCGAAAACAATCGAAAACCATCGAAAACCATCGAAAACAATCGAAAACCACGGAAAACAATCGAAAACCAACGAAAACAATCGAAAACAATCGAAAACAATCGAAAACAATCGAAAACAATCGAAAACAATCGAAAACCATCGAAAACAATCGAAAACAATCGAAAACAATCGAAAACCATCGAAACCAATCGAAAACCATCGAAAACCATCGAAAACAATCGAAAACAATCGAAAACAATCGAAAACCATCGAAAACCATAGAAAACAATCGAAAACAATCGAAAACCATCGAAAACAATCGAAAACAATCGAAAACAATCGAAAACAATCGAAAACCATCGAAAACAATCGAAACAATCGAAAACCATCGAAAACAATCGAAAACCATCAAAAACAATCGAAAACCATCGAAAACAATCGAAACCAATCGAAAACCAACGAAAACAATCGAAAATAATCGAAAACCACGGAAAACAATCGAAAACCAACGAAAACAATCGAAAACCAACGAAAACAATCGAAAACAATCGAAAACAATCGAAAACCATCGAAAACAATCGAAAACCATCGAAAACAATCGAAAACAATCGAAAACAATCGAAAACAATCGAAAACCATCGAAAACAATCGAAACAATCGAAAACCATCGAAAACAATCGAAAACCATCAAAAACAATCGAAAACAATCGAAAACCATCGAAAACAATCGAAACCAATCGAAAACCAACGAAAACAATCGAAAATAATCGAAAACCACGGAAAACAATCGAAAACCATCGAAAACCATAGAAAACAATCGAAAACAATCGAAAACCATCGAAAACAATCGAAAACAATCGAATACAATCGAAAACAATCGAAAACCATCGAAAACAATCGAAAACCATCGAAAACCATCGAAAACAATCCAAAACCATCGAAAACCATCGAAAACAATCGAAAACAATCGAAAACAATCGAAAACCATCGAAAACCATAGAAAACAATCGAAAACAATCGAAAACCATCGAAAACAATCGAAAACAATCGAAAAAAAATCGAAAACAATCGAAAACAATCGAAAACCATCGAAAACCATCGAAAACAATCGAAAACCATCGAAAACAATCGAAAACAATCGAAAACAATCAAAAACAATCGTAAACCATCGAAAACCATCGAAAACAATCGAAAACAATCGAAAACAATCGAAAACAATCGAAAACAATCGAAAACCATCGAAAACAATCGAAAACCATCGAAAACCATAGAAAACAATCGAAAACAATCGAAAACCATCGAAAACAATCGAAAACAATCGAATACAATCGAAAACAATCGAAAACCATCGAAAACAATCGAAAACCATCGAAAACCATCGAAAACAATCGAAAACAATCAAAAACAATCGAAAACAATCGAAAACAATCGAAAAAAAATCGAAAACAATCGAAAACCATCGAAAACAATCGAAAACAATCGAAAACAATAAAAAATAATCGAAAACCACGGAAAACAATCGAAAACCATCGAAAACCATCGAAAACAATCGAAAACCATCGAAAACAATCGAAAACAATCGAAAACCATCGAAAACCATCGAAAACAATCGAAAACAATCGACAACAATCGAAAACAATCGAAAATAATCGAAAACCACGGAAAACAATCGAAAACCAACGAAAACAATCGATAACAATCGAAAACAATCGAAAACTATCGAAAACAATCGAAAACAATCGAAAACAATCGAAAACAATCGAAAACAATCGAAAACCATCGAAAACAATCGAAAACCATCGAAAACAATCGAAAACCATCGAAAACAATCGAAAACAATCGAAAACAATCGAAAACCATAGAAAACAATCGAAAACAATCGAAAACAATTGAAAATAATTGATATATTCTTGAAAACAATTGAAAATAATTGAAAATAATTGAAAATAATTGAAAATAATTGAAAATAATTATAAATAATTGAAAACAATTGAAAACAATTGAAAATAATTGAAAACAATTGAAAATAATTGAAAATAATTGAAAACAATTGATAAATAATTGAAAACAATTGAAAATAATTGAAAATAATTGAAAATAATTGAAAATAATTGAAAATAATTGAAAACAATTGAAAATACTATAAAATAATTGATAAATAATTGAAAACAATTGAAAATAATTTAAAATAATTGAAAATAATTGAAAATAATTGAAAATAATTGAAAACAATTGAAAATAATTGAAAATAATTGAAAACAATTGAAAATAATTGAAAACAATTGAAAATAATTGATATATTCTTGAAAACAATTGAAAATAATTGAAAATAATTGAAAATAATTGAAAATAATTGAAAATAATTGAAAATAATTGAAAATAATTGAAAATAATTATAAATAATTGAAAACAATTGAAAACAATTGAAAATAATTGAAAACAATTGAAAATAATTGAAAATAATTGAAAACAATTGATAAATAATTGAAAACAATTGAAAATAATTGAAAAGAATTGAAAATAATTGAAAATAATTGAAAATAATTGAATATAATTGAAAATAATTGATAAATAATTGAAAACAATTGAAAATGATTGATAAATAATTTGAAAACAATTGAAAATAATGGAAAATAATTTAAAACAATTGAAAATAATTGAAAATAATTGAAAACAATTGATAAGTAATTGAAAACAATTGAAAATAATTGAAAATAATTGAAAATAATTGAAAATAATTGAAAATAATTGAAAATAATTATAAATAATTGAAAACAATTGAAAACAATTGAAAATAATTGAAAATAATTGAAAACAATTGAAAATAATGGAAAATAATTGAAAACAATTGATAAATAATTGAAAACAATGGAAAATAATTGAAAAGAATTGAAAATAATTGAAAATAATTGAAAACAATTGAAAATAATTTATAAATAAATGAAGACAATTGAAAATGATTGATAAATAATTGAAAACAATTGAAAATAATGGAAAGTAATTTAAAACAATTGAAAATAATTGAAAATAATTGAAAATAATTGAAAACAATTGATAAGTAATTGAAAACAATTGAAAAAAATTGAAAATAATTGAAAAAAATTGAAAATAATTGAAAATAATTGAAAATAATTGAAAACAATTGAAAATAATTGAAAACAATTGAAAATAATTGATATATTCTTGAAAACAATTGAAAATAATTGAAAATAATTGAAAACAATTGAAAATACTTTAAAATAATTGATAAATAATTGAAAACAATTTAAAATAATTTAAAATAATTGAAAATAATTGAAAATAATTGAAAATAATTGAAAACAATTGAAAATAATTGAAAATAATTTATAAATAATTGAAAACAATTGAAAATAATTGATAAATAATTGAAAACAATTGAAAATAATTGAAAATAACTGATAACTATTCACAAATAATTGAAAATGATTGAAAACAATTGAAAATAATTTAAAATAATTGAAAATAATTGAAAATAATTGAAAATAATTGAAAACAATTGAAAATAATTGAAAATAATTGATAAATAATTGAAAACAATTGAAAATAATTGATAAATAATTGAAAACAATTGAAAACAATTGAAAATAATTGAAAATAATTGAAAACAATTGAAAATAATGGAAAATAATTGAAAACAATTGATAAATAATTGAAAACAATTGAAAATAATTGAAAAGAATTGAAAATAATTGAAAATAATTGAAAACAATTGAAAATAATTGATAAATAATTGAAGACAATTGAAAATGATTGATAAATAATTGAGAACAATTGAAAATAATGGAAAATAATTTAAAACAATTGAAAATAATTGAAAATAATTGAAAATAATTGAAAACAATTGATAAGTAATTGAAAACAATTGAAAAAATTGAAAATAATTGAAAAAAATTGAAAATAATTGAAAATAATTGAAAATAATTGAAAACAATTGAAAATAATTGAAAACAATTGAAAATAATTGATATATTCTTGAAAACAATTGAAAATAACTGAAAATAATTGAAAATAATTGAAAACAATTGAAAATAATTGAAAATAATTGATAAATAATTGAAAACAATTGAAAATAATATAAAATAATTGAAAATAATTGAAAATAATTGAAAATAATTGAAAACAATTGAAAATAATTGAAAATAATTGATAAATAATTGAAAACAATTGAAAATAATTGATAAATAATTGAAAACAATTGAAAATAATTGAAAATAACTGATAGCAATTGACAAATAATTGAAAATGATTGAAAACAATTGAAAAAAATTCATAAATAATTGAAAATAATAGAAAACAATTGAAAACAATTGAAAACAATTGAAAATAATTAAAAACAATTATAAATAATTGAAAATAACTGAAAAAAATTAAAAATAATTGATAAATAATTGAAAACAATTGAAAATAATTGAAAATAATTGATAACAAGTGATAAATAATTGAAAATGATTGAAAACAATTGAAAATAATTGATATGTAATTGAAAATAATTGAAAACAATTGAAAACAATTAAAACAATTGAAAATAATTAAAAATAATTGATAAATAATTGAAAACAATTAAAAATAATTCATAAATAATTGAAAACAATTGAAATTAACTGAAAATAATTGATAACAAGTGATAAATAATTGAAAATGATTGATAACAATTGAAAATAATTGATAAATAATTGAATATAATTGAAACCAATTGAAAACAATTGAAAACAATTGAAAACAATTGGAAATAATTGAAAATAATTATAAATTATTGAAAATAATTGAAAATAATTGATAAATAATTGATAAATAATTAATAAATAATAGAAAAAAATTGTAAATAATATTAAATAATTGGAAATAATTGATAAATAATTGAAAATAACTGAAAATAATTATAAATAATTGAAAACAATTGAAAATAATTGAAAATAACTGAAAATAATTGAAAATAATTGAAAATAATTGATATATTATTGAAAACAATTGAAAATAATTGAAAATAACTGATAACAATTGACAAATAATTGAAAATGATTGAAAACAATTGAAAATAATTCATAAATAATTGAAAATAATAGAAAACAATTGAAAACAATTGAAAACAATTGAAAATAATTAGAAACAATTGTAAATAATTTAAAATAATTGAAAATAATTGAAAATAATTGAAAACAATTGAAAATAATTGATAAATAATTGATATATTCTTGAAAACAATTGAAAATAATTGAAAATAATTGAAAATAATTGAAAATAATTGAAAACAATTGATAAATAATTGAAAATAATTGAAAATAATTGAAAATAATTGAAAATAATTGAAAATAATTGAAAACAATTGAAAATAATTGAAAATAATTGATAAATAATTGAAAACAATTGAAAATAATTGATAAATAATTGAAAACAATTGAAAATAATTGAAAATAACTGATAACAATTGACAAATAATTGAAAATGATTGAAAACAATTGAAAATAATTCATAAATAATTGAAAATAATAGAAAACAATTGAAAACAATTGAAAACAATTGAAAATAATTAGAAACAATTGTAAATAATTTAAAATAATTGAAAATAATTGAAAATAATTGAAAACAATTGAAAATAATTGATAAATAATTGAAACCAATTGAAAACAATTGAAAATAATTGATAAATAATTGAAAACAATTGAAAATAATTAAAAATAATTAAAACAATTGAAAATAATTAAAAATAATTGATAAATAATTGAAAACAATTAAAAATAATTGATAAATAATTGAAAACAATTGAAAATAATTGAAAATAATTGATAACAAGTGATAAATAATTGAAAATGATTGATAACAATTGAAAATAATTGATAAATAATTGAAAACAATTGGAAATAATTGAAAATAATGATAAATTATTGAAAATAATTGAAAATAATTGATAAATAATTGATAAATAATTAATAAATAATAGAAAAAAATTGTAAATAATATTAAATAATTGGAAATAATTGATAAATAATTGAAAATAACTGAAAATAATTATAAATAATTGAAAACAATTGAAAATAATTGAAAATAACTGAAAATAATTGAAAATAATTGAAAATAATTGATATATTATTGAAAACAATTGAAAATAATTGAAAATAATTGAAAACAATTGAAAATAATTGAAAATAATTGATAAATAATTGATAAACAATTGAAAACAATTGAAAATAATTTAAAATAATTGAAAACAATTGAAAATAATTGATAAATAATTGAAAACAATTGAAAATAATTGATAAATAATTGACAACAATTGAAAATAATTGAAAATAATTGAAAACAATTGAAAATAATTGATAAATAATTGAAAACAATTGAAAACAATTGAAAACAATTGGAAATAATCGAAAACAATCGAAAACCATAGAAAACAATCGAAAACAATCGAAAACCATCGAAACCAATCGAAAACAATCGAAAACAATCGGAAACAATCGAAAACAATCGAAAACCATCGAAAACAATCGAAAACCATCGAAAACCATCGAAAACCATCGAAAACAATCGAAAACAATCGAAAACAATCGAAAACCATCGAAAACCATCGAAAACAACCGAAAACAATCGAAAACAATCGAAAACCATCGAAAACCATCGAAAACAATCGAAAACCATCGAAAACAATCGAAAACAATCGAAAACCATCGAAAACCATCGAAAACAATCGAAAACCACGGAAAACAATCGAAAACCAACGAAAACAATCGAAAACAATCGAAAACAATCGAAAACAATCGAAAACAATCGAAAACAATCGAAAACCATCGAAAACAATCGAAAACAATCGAAAACAATCGAAAACCATCGAAACCAATCGAAAACCATCGAAAACCATCGAAAACAATCGAAAACAATCGAAAACAATCGAAAACCATCGAAAACCATAGAAAACAATCGAAAACAATCGAAAACCATCGAAAACAATCGAAAACAATCGAAAACAATCGAAAACAATCGAAAACCATCGAAAACAATCGAAACAATCGAAAACCATCGAAAACAATCGAAAACCATCAAAAACAATCGAAAACCATCGAAAACAATCGAAACCAATCGAAAACCAACGAAAACAATCGAAAATAATCGAAAACCACGGAAAACAATCGAAAACCAACGAAAACAATCGAAAACCAACGAAAACAATCGAAAACAATCGAAAACAATCGAAAACAATCGAAAAAAAATCGAAAACAATCGAAAACAATCGAAAACAATCGAAAACAATCGAAAACAATCGAAAACCATCGAAAACAATCGAAAACAATCGAAAACAATCGAAAACCATCGAAAACAATCGAAAACCATCGAAAACAATCGAAAACAATCGAAAACAATCGAAAACAATCGAAAACAATCGAAAACCATCGAAAACAATCGAAAACCATCGAAAACCATAGAAAACAATCGAAAACAATCGAAAACCATCGAAAACAATCGAAAACAATCGAATACAATCGAAAACAATCGAAAACCATCGAAAACAATCGAAAACCATCGAAAACCATCGAAAACAATCGAAAACAATCAAAAACAATCGAAAACAATCGAAAACAATCGAAAAAAAATCGAAAACAATCGAAAACCATCGAAAACAATCGAAAACAATCGAAAATAATCGAAAACCACGGAAAACAATCGAAAACCAACGAAAACAATCGATAACAATCGAAAACAATCGAAAACTATCGAAAACAATCGAAAACAATCGAAAACAATCGAAAACAATCGAAAACAATCGAAAACCATCGAAAACAATCGAAAACCATCGAAAACAATCGAAAACCATCGAAAACAATCGAAAACAATCGAAAACAATCGAAAACCATAGAAAACAATCGAAAACAATCGAAAACAATCGAAAACAATTGAAAATAATTGATATATTCTTGAAAACAATTGAAAATAATTGAAAATAATTGAAAATAATTGAAAATAATTGAAAATAATTATAAATAATTGAAAACAATTGAAAACAATTGAAAATAATTGAAAACAATTGAAAATAATTGAAAATAATTGAAAACAATTGATAAATAATTGAAAACAATTGAAAATAATTGAAAATAATTGAAAATAATTGAAAATAATTGAAAATAATTGAAAACAATTGAAAATACTATAAAATAATTGATAAATAATTGAAAACAATTGAAAATAATTTAAAATAATTGAAAATAATTGAAAATAATTGAAAATAATTGAAAACAATTGAAAATAATTGAAAATAATTGAAAACAATTGAAAATAATTGAAAACAATTGAAAATAATTGATATATTCTTGAAAACAATTGAAAATAATTGAAAATAATTGAAAATAATTGAAAATAATTGAAAATAATTGAAAATAATTGAAAATAATTGAAAATAATTATAAATAATTGAAAACAATTGAAAACAATTGAAAACAATTGAAAATAATTGAAAATAATTGAAAACAATTGATAAATAATTGAAAACAATTGAAAATAATTGAAAAGAATTGAAAATAATTGAAAATAATTGAAAATAATTGAATATAATTGAAAATAATTGATAAATAATTGAAAACAATTGAAAATGATTGATAAATAATTTGAAAACAATTGAAAATAATGGAAAATAATTTAAAACAATTGAAAATAATTGAAAATAATTGAAAACAATTGATAAGTAATTGAAAACAATTGAAAATAATTGAAAATAATTGAAAATAATTGAAAATAATTGAAAATAATTGAAAATAATTATAAATAATTGAAAACAATTGAAAACAATTGAAAATAATTGAAAATAATTGAAAACAATTGAAAATAATGGAAAATAATTGAAAACAATTGATAAATAATTGAAAACAATGGAAAATAATTGAAAAGAATTGAAAATAATTGAAAATAATTGAAAACAATTGAAAATAATTTATAAATAAATGAAGACAATTGAAAATGATTGATAAATAATTGAAAACAATTGAAAATAATGGAAAGTAATTTAAAACAATTGAAAATAATTGAAAATAATTGAAAATAATTGAAAACAATTGATAAGTAATTGAAAACAATTGAAAAAAATTGAAAATAATTGAAAAAAATTGAAAATAATTGAAAATAATTGAAAATAATTGAAAACAATTGAAAATAATTGAAAACAATTGAAAATAATTGATATATTCTTGAAAACAATTGAAAATAATTGAAAATAATTGAAAACAATTGAAAATACTTTAAAATAATTGATAAATAATTGAAAACAATTGAAAATAATTTAAAATAATTGAAAATAATTGAAAATAATTGAAAATAATTGAAAACAATTGAAAATAATTGAAAATAATTTATAAATAATTGAAAACAATTGAAAATAATTGATAAATAATTGAAAACAATTGAAAATAATTGAAAATAACTGATAACTATTCACAAATAATTGAAAATGATTGAAAACAATTGAAAATAATTTAAAATAATTGAAAATAATTGAAAATAATTGAAAATAATTGAAAACAATTGAAAATAATTGAAAATAATTGATAAATAATTGAAAACAATTGAAAATAATTGATAAATAATTGAAAACAATTGAAAACAATTGAAAATAATTGAAAATAATTGAAAACAATTGAAAATAATGGAAAATAATTGAAAACAATTGATAAATAATTGAAAACAATTGAAAATAATTGAAAAGAATTGAAAATAATTGAAAATAATTGAAAACAATTGAAAATAATTGATAAATAATTGAAGACAATTGAAAATGATTGATAAATAATTGAGAACAATTGAAAATAATGGAAAATAATTTAAAACAATTGAAAATAATTGAAAATAATTGAAAATAATTGAAAACAATTGATAAGTAATTGAAAACAATTGAAAAAATTGAAAATAATTGAAAAAAATTGAAAATAATTGAAAATAATTGAAAATAATTGAAAACAATTGAAAATAATTGAAAACAATTGAAAATAATTGATATATTCTTGAAAACAATTGAAAATAACTGAAAATAATTGAAAATAATTGAAAACAATTGAAAATAATTGAAAATAATTGATAAATAATTGAAAACAATTGAAAATAATATAAAATAATTGAAAATAATTGAAAATAATTGAAAATAATTGAAAACAATTGAAAATAATTGAAAATAATTGATAAATAATTGAAAACAATTGAAAATAATTGATAAATAATTGAAAACAATTGAAAATAATTGAAAATAACTGATAGCAATTGACAAATAATTGAAAATGATTGAAAACAATTGAAAAAAATTCATAAATAATTGAAAATAATAGAAAACAATTGAAAACAATTGAAAATAATTAAAAACAATTATAAATAATTGAAAATAATTGAAAATAATTGAAAATAATTAAAACAATTGAAAATAATTAAAAATAATTGATAGATAATTGAAAACAATTAAAAATAATTGATAAATAATTGAAAACAATTGAAAATAATTGAAAATAATTGATAACAAGTGATAAATAATTGAAAATGATTGATAACAATTGAAAATAATTGATAAATAATTGAAAATAATTGAAACAAATTGAAAACAATTGAAAACAATTGAAAACAATTGGAAATAATTGAAAATAATTATAAATTATTGAAAATAATTGAAAATAGTTGATAAGTAATTGATAAATAATTAATAAATAATTGAAATAAATTGTAAATAATATTAAATAATTGAAAATAATTGATAAATAATTGAAAATAATTGAAAATAATTATAAATAATTGAAAACAATTGAAAACAATTAAAAATAATTGATAAATAATTGAAAACAATTGAAAATAATTGAAAATAATTGATAACAAGTGATAAATAATTGAAAATGATTGAAAACAATTGAAAATAATTGATATGTAATTGAAAATAATTGAAAACAATTGAAAACAATTAAAACAATTGAAAATAATTAAAAATAATTGATAAATAATTGAAAACAATTAAAAATAATTCATAAATAATTGAAAACAATTGAAATTAACTGAAAATAATTGATAACAAGTGATAAATAATTGAAAATGATTGATAACAATTGAAAATAATTGATAAATAATTGAATATAATTGAAACCAATTGAAAACAATTGAAAACAATTGAAAACAATTGGAAATAATTGAAAATAATTATAAATTATTGAAAATAATTGAAAATAATTGATAAATAATTGATAAATAATTAATAAATAATAGAAAAAAATTGTAAATAATATTAAATAATTGGAAATAATTGATAAATAATTGAAAATAACTGAAAATAATTATAAATAATTGAAAACAATTGAAAATAATTGAAAATAACTGAAAATAATTGAAAATAATTGAAAATAATTGATATATTATTGAAAACAATTGAAAATAATTGAAAATAATTGAAAACAATTGAAAATAATTGAAAATAATTGATAAATAATTGATAAACAATTGAAAACAATTGAAAATAATTTAAAATAATTGAAAACAATTGAAAATAATTGATAAATAATTGAAAACAATTGAAAATAATTGATAAATAATTGACAACAATTGAAAATAATTGAAAATAATTGAAAACAAGTGAAAATAATTGATAAATAATTGAAAACAATTGAAAACAATTGAAAACAATTGGAAATAATTGAAAATAATTATAAATTATTGAAAATAATTGAAAATAATTGATAAATAATTGATAAATAACTAATAAATAATTGAAAAAAATTGTAAATAATAATAAATAATTGAAAATAATTGATAAATAATTGAAAATAATTATAAATAATTGAAAACAATTGAAAATAATTGAAAATAATTGATAAATAATTGAAAATAATTATAAATAATTGAAAATAATTGAAAATAATTGAAAATAATTGAAAATATGTATAAATAATTGAAAACAATTGAAAACAATTGAAAATAATTGAAAATAATTGAAAACAATTGATAAATAATTGAAAACAATTCAAAATAATTGAAAATAATTGAAAATAAATGAAAATAATTGAAAACAATTGAAAATAATTAAAATAATTGATAAATAATTGAAAACAATTGAAAATAATTGAAAATAATTGAAAACAATTGATAAATAATTGAAAACAATTGAAAATAATTGAAAAGAATTGAAAATAATTGAAAATAATTGAAAACAATTGAAAATAATTGAAAATAATTGAAAATAATTGAAAACAATTGATAAGTAATTGAAAACAATTGAAAATAATTGAAAATAATTGAAAAAAATTGAAAATAATTGAAAATAATTGAAAATAATTGAAAACAATTGAAAATAATTGAAAATAATTGATAAATAATTGAAAACAATTGAAAATGATTGAAAATAATTGAAAATAATTGATAAATAATTGAAAACAATTGAAAATAATTGATAAATAATTGAAAACAATTGAAAACAATTGAAAATAATTGAAAATAATTGAAAACAATTGAAAATAATTGAAAATAATTGATAAATAATTGAAAACAATTGAAAATAATTTAAAATAATTGAAAACAATTGAAAATAATTTAAAATATTTGATAAATAATTGAATACAATTGAAAATAATTGATAAATAATTGAAAACAATTGAAAATAATTGAAAATAATTGATAAATAATTGAAAATAATTATAAATAATTGAAAATAATTGAAAATAATTGAAAATAATTGAAAATAATTGAAAATAATTGAAAATAATTGAAAATAATTGAAAATAATTGAAAACAATTGAAAATAATTAAAATAATTGATAAATAATTGAAAACAATTGAAAATAATTGAAAACAATTGATAAATAATTGAAAACAATTGAAAACAATTGAAAACAATTGAAAACAATTGGAAATAATTGAAAATAATTATAAATTATTGAAAATAATCGAAAATAATTGATAAGTAATTGATAAATCATTGATAAATAATTAATAAATAATTGAAAAAAAATGGTAAATAATAATAAATAATTGAAAATAATTGATAAATAATTGAAAATAATTGAAAACAATTGAAAACAATTGAAAACAATTGGAAATAATTGAAAATAATGATAAATTATTGAAAATAATTGAAAATAATTGATAAATAATTGATAAATAATTAATAAATAATAGAAAAAAATTGTAAATAATATTAAATAATTGGAAATAATTGATAAATAATTGAAAATAACTGAAAATAATTATAAATAATTGAAAACAATTGAAAATAATTGAAAATAACTGAAAATAATTGAAAATAATTGAAAATAATTGATATATTATTGAAAACAATTGAAAATAATTGAAAATAATTGAAAACAATTGAAAATAATTGAAAATAATTGATAAATAATTGATAAACAATTGAAAACAATTGAAAATAATTTAAAATAATTGAAAACAATTGAAAATAATTGATAAATAATTGAAAACAATTGAAAATAATTGATAAATAATTGACAACAATTGAAAATAATTGAAAATAATTGAAAACAATTGAAAATAATTGATAAATAATTGAAAACAATTGAAAACAATTGAAAACAATTGGAAATAATTGAAAATAATTATAAATTATTGAAAATAATTGAAAATAATTGATAAATAATTGATAAATAACTAATAAATAATTGAAAAAAATTGTAAATAATAATAAATAATTGAAAATAATTGATAAATAATTGAAAATAATTATAAATAATTGAAAACAATTGAAAATAATTGAAAATAATTGATAAATAATTGAAAATAATTATAAATAATTGAAAATAATTGAAAATAATTGAAAATAATTGAAAATATGTATAAATAATTGAAAACAATTGAAAACAATTGAAAATAATTGAAAATAATTGAAAACAATTGATAAATAATTGAAAACAATTCAAAATAATTGAAAATAATTGAAAATAAATGAAAATAATTGAAAACAATTGAAAATAATTAAAATAATTGATAAATAATTGAAAACAATTGAAAATAATTGAAAATAATTGAAAATAATTGAAAACAATTGAAAATAATTAAAATAATTGATAAATAATTGAAAACAATTGAAAATAATTGAAAACAATTGATAAATAATTGAAAACAATTGAAAACAATTGAAAACAATTGAAAACAATTGGAAATAATTGAAAATAATTATAAATTATTGAAAATAATCGAAAATAATTGATAAGTAATTGATAAATCATTGATAAATAATTAATAAATAATTGAAAAAAAATGGTAAATAATAATAAATAATTGAAAATAATTGATAAATAATTGAAAATAATTGAAAACAATTGAAAACAATTGAAAACAATTGGAAATAATTGAAAATAATGATAAATTATTGAAAATAATTGAAAATAATTGATAAATAATTGATAAATAATTAATAAATAATAGAAAAAAATTGTAAATAATATTAAATAATTGGAAATAATTGATAAATAATTGAAAATAACTGAAAATAATTATAAATAATTGAAAACAATTGAAAATAATTGAAAATAACTGAAAATAATTGAAAATAATTGAAAATAATTGATATATTATTGAAAACAATTGAAAATAATTGAAAATAATTGAAAACAATTGAAAATAATTGAAAATAATTGATAAATAATTGATAAACAATTGAAAACAATTGAAAATAATTTAAAATAATTGAAAACAATTGAAAATAATTGATAAATAATTGAAAACAATTGAAAATAATTGATAAATAATTGACAACAATTGAAAATAATTGAAAATAATTGAAAACAATTGAAAATAATTGATAAATAATTGAAAACAATTGAAAACAATTGAAAACAATTGGAAATAATTGAAAATAATTATAAATTATTGAAAATAATTGAAAATAATTGATAAATAATTGATAAATAACTAATAAATAATTGAAAAAAATTGTAAATAATAATAAATAATTGAAAATAATTGATAAATAATTGAAAATAATTATAAATAATTGAAAACAATTGAAAATAATTGAAAATAATTGATAAATAATTGAAAATAATTATAAATAATTGAAAACAATTGAAAATAATTGAAAATAATTGATAAATAATTGAAAACAATTGAAAATAATATAAAATAATTGAAAATAATTGAAAATAATTGAAAATAATTGAAAACAATTGAAAATAATTGAAAATAATTGATAAATAATTGAAAACAATTGAAAATAATTGATAAATAATTGAAAACAATTGAAAATAATTGAAAATAACTGATAGCAATTGACAAATAATTGAAAATGATTGAAAACAATTGAAAAAAATTCATAAATAATTGAAAATAATAGAAAACAATTGAAAACAATTGAAAACAATTGAAAATAATTAAAAACAATTATAAATAATTGAAAATAATTGAAAATAATTGAAAATAATTAAAACAATTGAAAATAATTAAAAATAATTGATAGATAATTGAAAACAATTAAAAATAATTGATAAATAATTGAAAACAATTAAAAATAATTCATAAATAATTGAAAACAATTGAAATTAACTGAAAATAATTGATAACAAGTGATAAATAATTGAAAATGATTGATAACAATTGAAAATAATTGATAAATAATTGAATATAATTGAAACCAATTGAAAACAATTGAAAACAATTGAAAACAATTGGAAATAATTGAAAATAATTATAAATTATTGAAAATAATTGAAAATAATTGATAAATAATTGATAAATAATTAATAAATAATAGAAAAAAATTGTAAATAATATTAAATAATTGGAAATAATTGATAAATAATTGAAAATAACTGAAAATAATTATAAATAATTGAAAACAATTGAAAATAATTGAAAATAACTGAAAATAATTGAAAATAATTGAAAATAATTGATATATTATTGAAAACAATTGAAAATAATTGAAAATAATTGAAAACAATTGAAAATAATTGAAAATAATTGATAAATAATTGATAAACAATTGAAAACAATTGAAAATAATTTAAAATAATTGAAAACAATTGAAAATAATTGATAAATAATTGAAAACAATTGAAAATAATTGATAAATAATTGACAACAATTGAAAATAATTGAAAATAATTGAAAACAAGTGAAAATAATTGATAAATAATTGAAAACAATTGAAAACAATTGAAAACAATTGGAAATAATTGAAAATAATTATAAATTATTGAAAATAATTGAAAATAATTGATAAATAATTGATAAATAACTAATAAATAATTGAAAAAAATTGTAAATAATAATAAATAATTGAAAATAATTGATAAATAATTGAAAATAATTATAAATAATTGAAAACAATTGAAAATAATTGAAAATAATTGATAAATAATTGAAAATAATTATAAATAATTGAAAATAATTGAAAATAATTGAAAATAATTGAAAATATGTATAAATAATTGAAAACAATTGAAAACAATTGAAAATAATTGAAAATAATTGAAAACAATTGATAAATAATTGAAAACAATTCAAAATAATTGAAAATAATTGAAAATAAATGAAAATAATTGAAAACAATTGAAAATAATTAAAATAATTGATAAATAATTGAAAACAATTGAAAATAATTGAAAATAATTGAAAACAATTGATAAATAATTGAAAACAATTGAAAATAATTGAAAAGAATTGAAAATAATTGAAAATAATTGAAAACAATTGAAAATAATTGAAAATAATTGAAAATAATTGAAAACAATTGATAAGTAATTGAAAACAATTGAAAATAATTGAAAATAATTGAAAAAAATTGAAAATAATTGAAAATAATTGAAAATAATTGAAAACAATTGAAAATAATTGAAAATAATTGATAAATAATTGAAAACAATTGAAAATGATTGAAAATAATTGAAAATAATTGATAAATAATTGAAAACAATTGAAAATAATTGATAAATAATTGAAAACAATTGAAAACAATTGAAAATAATTGAAAATAATTGAAAACAATTGAAAATAATTGAAAATAATTGATAAATAATTGAAAACAATTGAAAATAATTTAAAATAATTGAAAACAATTGAAAATAATTTAAAATATTTGATAAATAATTGAATACAATTGAAAATAATTGATAAATAATTGAAAACAATTGAAAATAATTGAAAATAATTGATAAATAATTGAAAATAATTATAAATAATTGAAAATAATTGAAAATAATTGAAAATAATTGAAAATAATTGAAAATAATTGAAAATAATTGAAAATAATTGAAAATAATTGAAAACAATTGAAAATAATTAAAATAATTGATAAATAATTGAAAACAATTGAAAATAATTGAAAACAATTGATAAATAATTGAAAACAATTGAAAACAATTGAAAACAATTGAAAACAATTGGAAATAATTGAAAATAATTATAAATTATTGAAAATAATCGAAAATAATTGATAAGTAATTGATAAATCATTGATAAATAATTAATAAATAATTGAAAAAAAATGGTAAATAATAATAAATAATTGAAAATAATTGATAAATAATTGAAAATAATTGAAAACAATTGAAAACAATTGAAAACAATTGGAAATAATTGAAAATAATGATAAATTATTGAAAATAATTGAAAATAATTGATAAATAATTGATAAATAATTAATAAATAATAGAAAAAAATTGTAAATAATATTAAATAATTGGAAATAATTGATAAATAATTGAAAATAACTGAAAATAATTATAAATAATTGAAAACAATTGAAAATAATTGAAAATAACTGAAAATAATTGAAAATAATTGAAAATAATTGATATATTATTGAAAACAATTGAAAATAATTGAAAATAATTGAAAACAATTGAAAATAATTGAAAATAATTGATAAATAATTGATAAACAATTGAAAACAATTGAAAATAATTTAAAATAATTGAAAACAATTGAAAATAATTGATAAATAATTGAAAACAATTGAAAATAATTGATAAATAATTGACAACAATTGAAAATAATTGAAAATAATTGAAAACAATTGAAAATAATTGATAAATAATTGAAAACAATTGAAAACAATTGAAAACAATTGGAAATAATTGAAAATAATTATAAATTATTGAAAATAATTGAAAATAATTGATAAATAATTGATAAATAACTAATAAATAATTGAAAAAAATTGTAAATAATAATAAATAATTGAAAATAATTGATAAATAATTGAAAATAATTATAAATAATTGAAAACAATTGAAAATAATTGAAAATAATTGATAAATAATTGAAAATAATTATAAATAATTGAAAATAATTGAAAATAATTGAAAATAATTGAAAATATGTATAAATAATTGAAAACAATTGAAAACAATTGAAAATAATTGAAAATAATTGAAAACAATTGATAAATAATTGAAAACAATTCAAAATAATTGAAAATAATTGAAAATAAATGAAAATAATTGAAAACAATTGAAAATAATTAAAATAATTGATAAATAATTGAAAACAATTGAAAATAATTGAAAATAATTGAAAACAATTGATAAATAATTGAAAACAATTGAAAATAATTGAAAAGAATTGAAAATAATTGAAAATAATTGAAAACAATTGAAAATAATTGAAAATAATTGAAAATAATTGAAAACAATTGATAAGTAATTGAAAACAATTGAAAATAATTGAAAATAATTGAAAAAAATTGAAAATAATTGAAAATAATTGAAAATAATTGAAAACAATTGAAAATAATTGAAAATAATTGATAAATAATTGAAAACAATTGAAAATGATTGAAAATAATTGAAAATAATTGATAAATAATTGAAAACAATTGAAAATAATTGATAAATAATTGAAAACAATTGAAAACAATTGAAAATAATTGAAAATAATTGAAAACAATTGAAAATAATTGAAAACAATTGATAAATAATTGAAAACAATTGAAAACAATTGAAAACAATTGAAAACAATTGGAAATAATTGAAAATAATTATAAATTATTGAAAATAATCGAAAATAATTGATAAATAATTGATAAATCATTGATAAATAATTAATAAATAATTGAAAAAAAATGGTAAATAATAATAAATAATTGAAAATAATTGATAAATAATTGAAAATAATTGAAAATAATTGAAAATAATTATAAATAATTGAAAATAATTGAAAATAATTGAAAATAATTGATAAATAATTGAAAATAATTATAAATAATTGAAAATAATTGAAAATAATTGAAAATAATTGAAAATAATTGAAAATAATTGAAAATAATTGAAAACAATTGAATATAATTAAAATAATTGATAAATAATTGAAAACAATTGAAAATAATTGAAAACAATTGATAAATAATTGAAAACAATTGAAAATAATTGAAAAGAATTGAAAATAATTGAAAACAATCGAAAACAATCGAAAACAATCGAAAACAATCGAAAACAATCGAAAACCATCGAAAAGCATCGAAAACAATCGAAAACCATCGAAAACAATCGAAACCAATCGAAAACCAACGAAAACAATCGAAAATAATCGAAAACCACGGAAAACAATCGAAAACCAACGAAAACAATCGAAAACCAACGAAAACAATCGAAAACAATCGAAAACAATCGAAAACAATCGAAAACAATCGAAAACAATCGAAAACCATCGAAAACAATCGAAAACAATCGAAAACAATCGAAAACCATCGAAACCAATCGAAAACCATCGAAAACCATCGAAAACAATCGAAAACAATCGAAAACAATCGAAAACCATCGAAAACCATAGAAAACAATCGAAAACAATCGAAAACCATCGAAAACAATCGAAAACAATCGAAAACAATCGAAAACAATCGAAAACCATCGAAAACAATCGAAACAATCGAAAACCATCGAAAACAATCGAAAACCATCAAAAACAATCGAAAACAATCGAAAACCATCGAAAACAATCGAAACCAATCGAAAACCAACGAAAACAATCGAAAATAATCGAAAACCACGGAAAACAATCGAAAACCAACGAAAACAATCGAAAACCAACGAAAACAATCGAAAACAATCGAAAACAATCGAAAACCATCCAAAACCATAGAAAACAATCGAAAACAATCGAAAACAATCGACAACAATCGAAAACAATCGAAAATAATCGAAAACCACGGAAAACAATCGAAAACCAACGAAAACAATCGAAAACCATAGAAAACAATCGAAAACAACCGAAAACAATCGAAAACCATAGAAAACAACCGAACACAATCGAAAACCATAAAAAACAATCGAAAACAACCGAAAACAATCGAAAACAATCGAAAACAATCGAAAACAATCGAAAACAATCGAAAACAATCGAAAACCATCGAAAACCATAGAAAACAATCGAAAACGATCGAAAACCATCGAAAACCATCGAAAACAATCGAAAACAATCGAAAGCAATCGAAAACCATCGAAAACCATCGAAAACAATCGAAAACAATCGAAAACCATCGAAAACCATCGAAAACAATCGAAAACAATCGAAAACAATCGAAAACAATCGAAAACAATCGAAAACAATCGAAAACAATCGAAAGCCATCGAAAACAATCGAAAACAATCGAAAACAATCGAAAACCATCGAAAACCATCGAAAACAATCGAAAAAAATCGAAAACAATCGAAAACAATCGAAAACCATCGAAAACAATCGAAAACGATCGAAAACCATAGAAAACAATCGAAAACAACCGAAAACAATCGAAAACAATCGAAAACCATTGAAAACCATCGAAAACCATCGAAAACCATCGAAAACAATCGAAAACAATCGAAAACCATCGAAAACAATCGAAAACCATCGAAAACCATCGAAAACAATCGAAAATAATCGAAAACCACGGAAAACAATCGAAAACCAACGAAAACAATCGAAAACCAACGAAAACAATCGAAAACAATCGAAAACAATCGAAAACCATCCAAAACCATAGAAAACAATCGAAAACAATCGAAAACCATCGAAAACAATCGAAAACAATCGAAAACAATCGAAAACAATCGAAAACCATCGAAAACAATCGAAACAATCGAAAACCATCGAAAACAATCGAAAACCATCAAAAACAATCGAAAACAATCGAAAACCATCGAAAACAATCGAAACCAATCGAAAACCAACGAAAACAATCGAAAATAATCGAAAACCACGGAAAACAATCGAAAACCATCGAAAACCATAGAAAACAATCGAAAACAATCGAAAACCATCGAAAACAATCGAAAACAATCGAATACAATCGAAAACAATCGAAAACCATCGAAAACAATCGAAAACCATCGAAAACCATCGAAAACAATCGAAAACCATCGAAAACCATCGAAAACAATCGAAAACAATCGAAAACAATCGAAAACCATCGAAAACCATAGAAAACAATCGAAAACAATCGAAAACCATCGAAAACAATCGAAAACAATCGAAAAAAAATCGAAAACAATCGAAAACAATCGAAAACCATCGAAAACCATCGAAAACAATCGAAAACCATCGAAAACAATCGAAAACAATCGAAAACAATCAAAAACAATCGTAAACCATCGAAAACCATCGAAAACAATCGAAAACAATCGAAAACAATCGAAAACAATCGAAAACAATCGAAAACCATCGAAAACAATCGAAAACCATCGAAAACCATAGAAAACAATCGAAAACAATCGAAAACCATCGAAAACAATCGAAAACAATCGAATACAATCGAAAACAATCGAAAACCATCGAAAACAATCGAAAACCATCGAAAACCATCGAAAACAATCGAAAACAATCAAAAACAATCGAAAACAATCGAAAACAATCGAAAAAAAATCGAAAACAATCGAAAACCATCGAAAACAATCGAAAACAATCGAAAACAATAAAAAATAATCGAAAACCACGGAAAACAATCGAAAACCATCGAAAACCATCGAAAACAATCGAAAACCATCGAAAACAATCGAAAACAATCGAAAACCATCGAAAACCATCGAAAACAATCGAAAACAATCGACAACAATCGAAAACAATCGAAAATAATCGAAAACCACGGAAAACAATCGAAAACCAACGAAAACAATCGATAACAATCGAAAACAATCGAAAACTATCGAAAACAATCGAAAACAATCGAAAACAATCGAAAACAATCGAAAACAATCGAAAACCATCGAAAACAATCGAAAACCATCGAAAACAATCGAAAACCATCGAAAACAATCGAAAACAATCGAAAACAATCGAAAACCATAGAAAACAATCGAAAACAATCGAAAACAATCGAAAACAATTGAAAATAATTGATATATTCTTGAAAACAATTGAAAATAATTGAAAATAATTGAAAATAATTGAAAATAATTGAAAATAATTATAAATAATTGAAAACAATTGAAAACAATTGAAAATAATTGAAAACAATTGAAAATAATTGAAAATAATTGAAAACAATTGATAAATAATTGAAAACAATTGAAAATAATTGAAAATAATTGAAAATAATTGAAAATAATTGAAAATAATTGAAAACAATTGAAAATACTATAAAATAATTGATAAATAATTGAAAACAATTGAAAATAATTTAAAATAATTGAAAATAATTGAAAATAATTGAAAATAATTGAAAACAATTGAAAATAATTGAAAATAATTGAAAACAATTGAAAATAATTGAAAACAATTGAAAATAATTGATATATTCTTGAAAACAATTGAAAATAATTGAAAATAATTGAAAATAATTGAAAATAATTGAAAATAATTGAAAATAATTGAAAATAATTGAAAATAATTATAAATAATTGAAAACAATTGAAAACAATTGAAAATAATTGAAAACAATTGAAAATAATTGAAAATAATTGAAAACAATTGATAAATAATTGAAAACAATTGAAAATAATTGAAAAGAATTGAAAATAATTGAAAATAATTGAAAATAATTGAATATAATTGAAAATAATTGATAAATAATTGAAAACAATTGAAAATGATTGATAAATAATTTGAAAACAATTGAAAATAATGGAAAATAATTTAAAACAATTGAAAATAATTGAAAATAATTGAAAACAATTGATAAGTAATTGAAAACAATTGAAAATAATTGAAAATAATTGAAAATAATTGAAAATAATTGAAAATAATTGAAAATAATTATAAATAATTGAAAACAATTGAAAACAATTGAAAATAATTGAAAATAATTGAAAACAATTGAAAATAATGGAAAATAATTGAAAACAATTGATAAATAATTGAAAACAATGGAAAATAATTGAAAAGAATTGAAAATAATTGAAAATAATTGAAAACAATTGAAAATAATTTATAAATAAATGAAGACAATTGAAAATGATTGATAAATAATTGAAAACAATTGAAAATAATGGAAAGTAATTTAAAACAATTGAAAATAATTGAAAATAATTGAAAATAATTGAAAACAATTGATAAGTAATTGAAAACAATTGAAACAAATTGAAAATAATTCAAAAAAATTGAAAATAATTGAAAATAATTGAAAATAATTGAAAACAATTGAAAATAATTGAAAACAATTGAAAATAATTGATATATTCTTGAAAACAATTGAAAATAATTGAAAATAATTGAAAACAATTGAAAATACTTTAAAATAATTGATAAATAATTGAAAACAATTGAAAATAATTTAAAATAATTGAAAATAATTGAAAATAATTGAAAATAATTGAAAACAATTGAAAATAATTGAAAATAATTTATAAATAATTGAAAACAATTGAAAATAATTGATAAATAATTGAAAACAATTGAAAATAATTGAAAATAACTGATAACTATTCACAAATAATTGAAAATGATTGAAAACAATTGAAAATAATTTAAAATAATTGAAAATAATTGAAAATAATTGAAAATAATTGAAAACAATTGAAAATAATTGAAAATAATTGATAAATAATTGAAAACAATTGAAAATAATTGATAAATAATTGAAAACAATTGAAAACAATTGAAAATAATTGAAAATAATTGAAAACAATTGAAAATAATGGAAAATAATTGAAAACAATTGATAAATAATTGAAAACAATTGAAAATAATTGAAAAGAATTGAAAATAATTGAAAATAATTGAAAACAATTGAAAATAATTGATAAATAATTGAAGACAATTGAAAATGATTGATAAATAATTGAGAACAATTGAAAATAATGGAAAATAATTTAAAACAATTGAAAATAATTGAAAATAATTGAAAATAATTGAAAACAATTGATAAGTAATTGAAAACAATTGAAAAAATTGAAAATAATTGAAAAAAATTGAAAATAATTGAAAATAATTGAAAACAATTGAAAATAATTGAAAACAATTGAAAATAATTGATATATTCTTGAAAACATTTGAAAATAACTGAAAATAATTGAAAATAATTGAAAACAATTGAAAATAATTGAAAATAATTGATAAATAATTGAAAACAATTGAAAATAATATAAAATAATTGAAAATAATTGAAAATAATTGAAAATAATTGAAAACAATTGAAAATAATTGAAAATAATTGATAAATAATTGAAAACAATTGAAAATAATTGATAAATAATTGAAAACAATTGAAAATAATTGAAAATAACTGATAGCAATTGACAAATAATTGAAAATGATTGAAAACAATTGAAAAAAATTCATAAATAATTGAAAATAATAGAAAACAATTGAAAACAATTGAAAACAATTGAAAATAATTAAAAACAATTATAAATAATTGAAAATAATTGAAAATAATTGAAAATAATTAAAACAATTGAAAATAATTAAAAATAATTGATAGATAATTGAAAACAATTAAAAATAATTGATAAATAATTGAAAACAATTGAAAATAATTGAAAATAATTGATAACAAGTGATAAATAATTGAAAATGATTGATAACAATTGAAAATAATTGATAAATAATTGAAAATAATTGAAACAAATTGAAAACAATTGAAAACAATTGAAAACAATTGGAAATAATTGAAAATAATTATAAATTATTGAAAATAATTGAAAATAGTTGATAAGTAATTGATAAATAATTAATAAATAATTGAAATAAATTGTAAATAATATTAAATAATTGAAAATAATTGATAAATAATTGAAAATAATTGAAAATAATTATAAATAATTGAAAACAATTGAAAACAATTAAAAATAATTGATAAATAATTGAAAACAATTGAAAATAATTGAAAATAATTGATAACAAGTGATAAATAATTGAAAATGATTGAAAACAATTGAAAATAATTGATATGTAATTGAAAATAATTGAAAACAATTGAAAACAATTAAAACAATTGAAAATAATTAAAAATAATTGATAAATAATTGAAAACAATTAAAAATAATTCATAAATAATTGAAAACAATTGAAATTAACTGAAAATAATTGATAACAAGTGATAAATAATTGAAAATGATTGATAACAATTGAAAATAATTGATAAATAATTGAATATAATTGAAACCAATTGAAAACAATTGAAAACAATTGAAAACAATTGGAAATAATTGAAAATAATTATAAATTATTGAAAATAATTGAAAATAATTGATAAATAATTGATAAATAATTAATAAATAATAGAAAAAAATTGTAAATAATATTAAATAATTGGAAATAATTGATAAATAATTGAAAATAACTGAAAATAATTATAAATAATTGAAAACAATTGAAAATAATTGAAAATAACTGAAAATAATTGAAAATAATTGAAAATAATTGATATATTATTGAAAACAATTGAAAATAATTGAAAATAATTGAAAACAATTGAAAATAATTGAAAATAATTGATAAATAATTGATAAACAATTGAAAACAATTGAAAATAATTTAAAATAATTGAAAACAATTGAAAATAATTGATAAATAATTGAAAACAATTGAAAATAATTGATAAATAATTGACAACAATTGAAAATAATTGAAAATAATTGAAAACAAGTGAAAATAATTGATAAATAATTGAAAACAATTGAAAACAATTGAAAACAATTGGAAATAATTGAAAATAATTATAAATTATTGAAAATAATTGAAAATAATTGATAAATAATTGATAAATAACTAATAAATAATTGAAAAAAATTGTAAATAATAATAAATAATTGAAAATAATTGATAAATAATTGAAAATAATTATAAATAATTGAAAACAATTGAAAATAATTGAAAATAATTGATAAATAATTGAAAATAATTATAAATAATTGAAAATAATTGAAAATAATTGAAAATAATTGAAAATATGTATAAATAATTGAAAACAATTGAAAACAATTGAAAATAATTGAAAATAATTGAAAACAATTGATAAATAATTGAAAACAATTCAAAATAATTGAAAATAATTGAAAATAAATGAAAATAATTGAAAACAATTGAAAATAATTAAAATAATTGATAAATAATTGAAAACAATTGAAAATAATTGAAAATAATTGAAAACAATTGATAAATAATTGAAAACAATTGAAAATAATTGAAAAGAATTGAAAATAATTGAAAATAATTGAAAACAATTGAAAATAATTGAAAATAATTGAAAATAATTGAAAACAATTGATAAGTAATTGAAAACAATTGAAAATAATTGAAAATAATTGAAAAAAATTGAAAATAATTGAAAATAATTGAAAATAATTGAAAACAATTGAAAATAATTGAAAATAATTGATAAATAATTGAAAACAATTGAAAATGATTGAAAATAATTGAAAATAATTGATAAATAATTGAAAACAATTGAAAATAATTGATAAATAATTGAAAACAATTGAAAACAATTGAAAATAATTGAAAATAATTGAAAACAATTGAAAATAATTGAAAATAATTGATAAATAATTGAAAACAATTGAAAATAATTTAAAATAATTGAAAACAATTGAAAATAATTTAAAATATTTGATAAATAATTGAATACAATTGAAAATAATTGATAAATAATTGAAAACAATTGAAAATAATTGAAAATAATTGATAAATAATTGAAAATAATTATAAATAATTGAAAATAATTGAAAATAATTGAAAATAATTGAAAATAATTGAAAATAATTGAAAATAATTGAAAATAATTGAAAATAATTGAAAACAATTGAAAATAATTAAAATAATTGATAAATAATTGAAAACAATTGAAAATAATTGAAAACAATTGATAAATAATTGAAAACAATTGAAAACAATTGAAAACAATTGAAAACAATTGGAAATAATTGAAAATAATTATAAATTATTGAAAATAATCGAAAATAATTGATAAGTAATTGATAAATCATTGATAAATAATTAATAAATAATTGAAAAAAAATGGTAAATAATAATAAATAATTGAAAATAATTGATAAATAATTGAAAATAATTGAAAACAATTGAAAACAATTGAAAACAATTGGAAATAATTGAAAATAATGATAAATTATTGAAAATAATTGAAAATAATTGATAAATAATTGATAAATAATTAATAAATAATAGAAAAAAATTGTAAATAATATTAAATAATTGGAAATAATTGATAAATAATTGAAAATAACTGAAAATAATTATAAATAATTGAAAACAATTGAAAATAATTGAAAATAACTGAAAATAATTGAAAATAATTGAAAATAATTGATATATTATTGAAAACAATTGAAAATAATTGAAAATAATTGAAAACAATTGAAAATAATTGAAAATAATTGATAAATAATTGATAAACAATTGAAAACAATTGAAAATAATTTAAAATAATTGAAAACAATTGAAAATAATTGATAAATAATTGAAAACAATTGAAAATAATTGATAAATAATTGACAACAATTGAAAATAATTGAAAATAATTGAAAACAATTGAAAATAATTGATAAATAATTGAAAACAATTGAAAACAATTGAAAACAATTGGAAATAATTGAAAATAATTATAAATTATTGAAAATAATTGAAAATAATTGATAAATAATTGATAAATAACTAATAAATAATTGAAAAAAATTGTAAATAATAATAAATAATTGAAAATAATTGATAAATAATTGAAAATAATTATAAATAATTGAAAACAATTGAAAATAATTGAAAATAATTGATAAATAATTGAAAATAATTATAAATAATTGAAAATAATTGAAAATAATTGAAAATAATTGAAAATATGTATAAATAATTGAAAACAATTGAAAACAATTGAAAATAATTGAAAATAATTGAAAACAATTGATAAATAATTGAAAACAATTCAAAATAATTGAAAATAATTGAAAATAAATGAAAATAATTGAAAACAATTGAAAATAATTAAAATAATTGATAAATAATTGAAAACAATTGAAAATAATTGAAAATAATTGAAAACAATTGATAAATAATTGAAAACAATTGAAAATAATTGAAAAGAATTGAAAATAATTGAAAATAATTGAAAACAATTGAAAATAATTGAAAATAATTGAAAATAATTGAAAACAATTGATAAGTAATTGAAAACAATTGAAAATAATTGAAAATAATTGAAAAAATTGAAAATAATTGAAAATAATTGAAAATAATTGAAAACAATTGAAAATAATTGAAAATAATTGATAAATAATTGAAAACAATTGAAAATGATTGAAAATAATTGAAAATAATTGATAAATAATTGAAAACAATTGAAAATAATTGATAAATAATTGAAAACAATTGAAAACAATTGAAAATAATTGAAAATAATTGAAAACAATTGAAAATAATTGAAAACAATTGATAAATAATTGAAAACAATTGAAAACAATTGAAAACAATTGAAAACAATTGGAAATAATTGAAAATAATTATAAATTATTGAAAATAATCGAAAATAATTGATAAATAATTGATAAATCATTGATAAATAATTAATAAATAATTGAAAAAAAATGGTAAATAATAATAAATAATTGAAAATAATTGATAAATAATTGAAAATAATTGAAAATAATTGAAAATAATTATAAATAATTGAAAATAATTGAAAATAATTGAAAATAATTGATAAATAATTGAAAATAATTATAAATAATTGAAAATAATTGAAAATAATTGAAAATAATTGAAAATAATTGAAAATAATTGAAAATAATTGAAAATAATTGAAAACAATTGAATATAATTAAAATAATTGATAAATAATTGAAAACAATTGAAAATAATTGAAAACAATTGATAAATAATTGAAAACAATTGAAAATAATTGAAAAGAATTGAAAATAATTGAAAACAATCGAAAACAATCGAAAACAATCGAAAACAATCGAAAACAATCGAAAACCATCGAAAAGCATCGAAAACAATCGAAAACCATCGAAAACAATCGAAACCAATCGAAAACCAACGAAAACAATCGAAAATAATCGAAAACCACGGAAAACAATCGAAAACCAACGAAAACAATCGAAAACCAACGAAAACAATCGAAAACATTCGAAAACAATCGAAAACAATCGAAAACAATCGAAAACAATCGAAAACAATCGAAAACAATCGAAAACCATCGAAAACCATCGAAAACAATCGAAAACCATCGAAAAAATTCGAAAACAATCGAAAACCATCGAAAACCATCGAAAACCATCGAAAACCATCGAAAACAATCGAAAACCATCGAAAACAATCGAAAACAATCGAAAACCATCGAAAACCATCGAAAACAATCGAAAACCACGGAAAACAATCGAAAACAATCGAAAACAATCGAAAACAATCGAAAACAATCGAAAACCATCGAAAACAATCGAAAACAATCGAAAACAATCGAAAACCATCGAAACCAATCGAAAACCATCGAAAACCATCGAAAACAATCGAAAACAATCGAAAACAATCGAAAACCATCGAAAACCATAGAAAACAATCGAAAATAATCGAAAACCACGGAAAACAATCGAAAACCAACGAAAACAATCGAAAACCAACGAAAACAATCGAAAACATTCGAAAACAATCGAAAACAATCGAAAACAATCGAAAACAATCGAAAACAATCGAAAACAATCGAAAACCATCGAAAACCATCGAAAACAATCGAAAACCATCGAAAAAATTCGAAAACAATCGAAAACCATCAAAAACCATCGAAAACCATCGAAAACCATCGAAAACAATCGAAAACCATCGAAAACAATCGAAAACAATCGAAAACCATCGAAAACCATCGAAAACAATCGAAAACCACGGAAAACAATCGAAAACAATCGAAAACAATCGAAAACAATCGAAAACAATCGAAAACCATCGAAAACAATCGAAAACAATCAAAAACAATCGAAAACCATCGAAACCAATCGAAAACCATCGAAAACCATCGAAAACAATCGAAAACAATCGAAAACAATCGAAAACCATCGAAAACCATAGAAAACAATCGAAAACAATCGAAAACCATCGAAAACAATCGAAAACAATCGAAAACAATCGAAAACAATCGAAAACCATCGAAAACAATCGAAAACCATCGAAAACAATCGAAAACCATCAAAAACAATCGAAAACAATCGAAAACCATCGAAAACAATCGAAACCAATCGTAAACCAACGAAAACAATCGAAAATAATCGAAAACCACGGAAAACAATCGAAAACCAACGAAAACAATCGAAAACCAACGAAAACAATCGAAAACATTCGAAAACAATCGAAAACAATCGAAAACAATCGAAAACAATCGAAAACAATCGAAAACAATCGAAAACAATCGAAAACAATCGAAAACCATCGAAAACAATCGAAAACCATCGAAAACCATCGAAAACAATCGAAAACAATCGAAAACAATCGAAAACCATCGAAAACCATAGAAAACAATCGAAAACAATCGAAAACCATCGAAAACAATCGAAAACAATCGAAAAAAAATCGAAAACAATCGAAAACAATCGAAAACCATCGAAAACCATCGAAAACAATCGAAAACCATCGAAAACAATCGAAAACAATCGAAAACAATCAAAAACAATCGTAAACCATCGAAAACCATCGAAAACAATCGAAAACAATCGAAAACAATCGAAAACAATCGAAAACAATCGAAAACCATCGAAAACAATCGAAAACCATCGAAAACCATGGAAAACAATCGAAAACAATCGAAAACCATCGAAAACAATCGAAAACAATCGAAAACAATCGAAAACAATCGAAAACCATCGAAAACAATCGAAAACCATCGAAAACCATCGAAAACAATCGAAAACAATCGAAAACAATCGAAAACCATCGAAAACCATAGAAAACAATCGAAAACAATCGAAAACCATCGAAAACAATCGAAAACCATCGAAAACAATCGAAACCATCGAAAACCATCGAAAACAATCGAAAACAATCGAAAACAATCGGAAACAATCGAAAAAAAATCGAAAACAATCGAAAACAATCGAAAACCATCGAAAACCATCGAAAACAATCGAAAACCATCGAAAACAATCGAAAACAATCGAAAACAATCGTAAACCATCGAAAACCATCGAAAACAATCGAAAACAATCGAAAACAATCGAAAACAATCGAAAACAATCGAAAACCATCGAAAACAATCGAAACCAATCGAAAACCAACGAAAACAATCGAAAATAATCGAAAACCACGGAAAACAATCGAAAACAATCGAAAACCATCGAAATCCAACGAAAACAATCGAAAACAATCGAAAACCATCGAAAACAATCGAAAACAATCGAAAACAATCGAAAACCATCGAAAACCATAGATAACAATCGAAAACAATCGAAAACCATCGAAAACAATCGAAAACAATCGAAAACCATCGAAAACCATCGAAAACAATCGAAAACCATCGAAAGCTATCGAAAACAATCGAAAACAATCGAAAACCATCGAAAACAATCGAAAACCATCGAAAACCATTGAAAACAATCGAAAACAATCGAAAACAATCGAAAACAATCGCAAACAATCGAAAACAATCGAAAACCATAGAAAACAATCGAAAACAATCGAAAACAATCGAAAACCA